>CANTUV010000040.1:30000000-32400000 GCA_947685225.1 Garcia nutans
ATTGCATTATGGGTAGAAGGAGCCCTACACATCGTATATGGGAATGATGGAAATCACGTTTCATCTAAACCCTCCCTGTGTATGCATGCTCACATTGAGGACAATGTGAATCTTTAAGTGTGGGGTGCATTTTGTGTTTTGTGTTTTTACTTTTAAGTGCATTTTGTGTTTTGTGTTTTTACTTTTGTTTTGTGTTTTTACTTTTAAGTTATTTTTGTTTAAGTTTAATTAATGTTTTTAATGTTTTTCTTTGAATAAATGAATTTTAGGAAGTTCAATTGTTATAAATTGTTGATTGATGACCTTTGAAATTTTGAAGCATGAATTTGAGAATTGAGTAGAATTGGTGCTTATTGTATATTTTGTCGGTTTTTCTTCGCATTGCCATTAACTTAGTGAGGAATTGAGCCATCAACTTATCATTATTGTTGTGGGTGAACATCTTTGATTGATGAATTGCTAGAACTTGCTTTGACATGCATTTTAAGATTACATAAAATTTTCAATTTTGCATCAAAATGATTAAGGTAATTAGGTGAAACCACTTTGGCTTAAAAAGACCAACCCTATTTTTAACCTTAGTTAGCCAATTTTGAGCCTATTTTATTTTTCCTTTTCTTTCTTTTTCACAACACCATTAGCTTGAACCTTGTTGTTTAACTCTTATCCTTTCATTAGGTCAAGAGCATTTTAAGAGCGTTTATGACCGAGTGTTGTGTTGAATTAAGTGTGGGGTTAAATTTAGTAGGTTTAATGTGGAAAAGCAAAATAAAAATAAATAAAATAAAAATAAAAATAAATATATATATATATATAATAATAAGAATAATTGTTATTCTTGTTGAAAGGGTTGGAATGTATCATTACAAGATTTAATAAGTGAGTTTCCTTGAAAAGCTCTTTAATGTCAAAGGGTAGATGAGAGGAAGGTGTTTTGGGATTATTGGGTTACATATATAAATGGTTACTTCATTCTTGAAGTGCTCTTGAACTTAATGATCAAACTCACATTTCCTAAATATCATGCCTTTACGTTAGCCTCATTACAACCCAATAAAGACCTTTTGATTGATGCTTGATTGTTATTTTGTGGTGGAGATTTGATTGATAAGCAAGCCTATAGTAATAATCTTTCATTGATTGTTATGAGTGTAAACACCACCATGATCAAACACTTATAAGAGTTGGTGAGGGAGTGACAACATTGGTTATGCATGGAAAGCCACTTAATTGCATGAGTGTCGATTTTGTTTGATTCGATATTGATTGCGGATTTAGGGATAGGGAAGTCATAATACATCTTTATAACTATTGAACTTAACAAAATTTATCTTGTTTATTTTGTTTTGATTTTAGCCTTGCTTGGGGACAAGCAAGGAGTTAAGTGTGGGGTATTGTTTTAGTTCATTTTTGTACTTGTTTTTAGGATGATTTTATGTGTGTTTTAGTTAATGTTTTGATTGATTTTTGTTTTAATTGTGTTTTAAGTGTTGTTTTTAGGTTTAGGTGCAAAAACACCCTTGGAAGATCAAAACCGGGCAAGAAAAGCATGAACCAAGCAAGACATGGCCAAGCCAAGCAAGACATGGCCATGTCCCTCAAAATTTCTTCAAGGCAGTAGCTGACACACCCAGAGACACGACCAAGCCTCTGGCCGTGTCTCATTCAAAAGCCAAAACAAAGAACAAAGAAAAGAAAGAGCAAAAAATGAAGGCAGGAAGAAACACACTCAGAGACATGGCCAAGCTTGTGGCCGTGTCACATGACACGGCCAGGACAAAAATGGCTTGGCCGTGTCCCATTCATGCCAAGAACAAAAGAGCAAGCAAAAAGAAGCAGAAACGGACACCGTCAAGGGACACGGCCAAGACACTGGCCGTGTTACATGACACGGCCGTGTCCTCTGGCCGTGTCTCAATCTGTATCAAAGAGAGTGAGGGACATGGCTAGGAGCTTGGCCGTGTCCCAAAGAAAAAAAAAATCAAGAGACACGGCCAAGCTCTAAATGGCTTGGTCGTGTCACCTCTCACAACCAAAGAGAAGAAAGAAAGAAAAAGAAAGGTCTAGTGAGGGACACGGCCAAGTGACACGGCCGTGTCACATGAAAAATCAAGAGACAAGGCCAAGCCACTCTTGGCTTGGCCGTGTCACCTCAAGGAAGAGACTAAGAAACACGGCCAAGACACTCTTGGCTTGGCCGTGTCCCACCTGAAAAGTCAAAATTCTTTCAACAAAGTGGGGAACAAGTGGGAGATAAAGACTTATTGCTTGCCAAAAGAAATATTAAACAAATAAAAAGTGGGGGACAAAGGGAAATGGGATGAGTTGGAAGGCATGGGTGTGTATTTTGAATGAATTAAAAGGAGAGGAAGAGGAAAATGGAGGTAGTTCTTGGTTTCTTGGAGCCAAATTTCTAAAAAACCCGTGGGAGAGGGAGAGAGTGACACTCTCCCTTGTCCCTTCACCTCCAAACCTCCATTTCCATCCTCTCCACCTTCTCCATCTTCCATTGATAGGATCTTTGAGGTTCTTTGGGATAAATTGGGTTACAAGTTCTCAAAGGTTGAAGAAGCTTCATTGAAGGGAGTGGTGACTTGAGAAAGCTCCATTCCACATTGCAAAGGGAAATCAACCATTGAAGAGGGCTTGAGTTCTTCATCAAATACATCAAGTGGAGCTAGGAGGAAGACTAGCAATCCTACTCTTGGCATCTTCACAAGGGGTTTTTCTATTCTCTCTTTTAATTCATTTCTATTGTTGTTGTTGTATTAAGAGATTGATATTGCAATGAACAATTTGTATTTGTTTTTTATTGAGTTGAATGAATGTTATAAATTAATGATGTTGAGCTAAATACCCATGTTTAGGGCTTGTAGTATATTTGGTTGAATGTCTTGATTTGATATTTAAATTGATGTTCCTTGTTGATTGGTTGATTGTGTTGCATTAAATGCTAGGTTGATAGATTAGCTACCTATTGATCTTTGAATATTGGATGACGGACCGAGAGGTGAAGTCCGATATCGGAACTATACAATTGACCACCTTATGAATGAATTAGAAATATAAGTTCTAGGGTTTCGTTAATTTGGCAATGTGAAAGAATTGGTCATTGTTAATTCATGAATGTGAGAACTAATGGATTGGTAATTGACTAATTAATCTTAAGGAACAAATTAATTTACAAGGTTATGTTAATGGACAATTGAGAATTGAGCTTTGATTGAATGGACCTATGACCCTAGGCATCTTACCAAGAATCGATTTGATCTTGTACACCCACACACATTACTCTCTACGCACGATAAATTTTAGGTTTAAATTAATCTCGCACATCTCATACAACAAACACTTCCGCATTTAAATACTTGTTAATCAAGCTATTTCGAACCACACCTTCTTGGGGAAATGACCTTGGGGCGATCACCATTGCTACAGCTACCTCGTATACTTGCGAGTGACGCTTGGTAGTAGTACTTAATTCGAGCACAACAAGTTTTTGGCGCCGTTGCCGGGGAAGGCTGTCGCAGTAGTAATAGTTTTATTTTTCTTTTCATTGTTTGTTTATTTTCAGTGAATTTTTTTTGTTTGTTTTGCTTTTCTTTCAATTTAATTGTTTATTTGTTTTCTTTTAAATTGTTTGTTTGTATTGCTTGAATTTTTTGTTGTTTGTTTTCTTTAAGTTTCTAAGTGCCTTGTGTAAAGATGCAGTTTTCAAGGCACGGAGGAGTTTACGATAGGAACGATGATTCTGACATGGCATGGCAATTAGCAAAATTGACGAATCAACTAAAGGTGCTAAATGCAAGAGGAAGAGCACCTATGCCACGCCAAGAGATGTGCGCAGCATGTGGCAATTTAGGCCATAGTGCAAACACATGTTCAATGGGTTTTGGATGATACCAAGAATGGCAAGAGGAAGAATATAACTACCAAGGTTTCCAGCAAATGGGTAGAATTGACACATATTTCGATCCTTATAATCCCAGCTGGAGAAGCCAACCAAATTTTTCTTGGGAAAATCAACAGCAAATTCCACCTCTAAATTTTTTTCAACCTTACCAAAGAAACCCTTACTCTCAAGAACAATATTCAAATCAAGAGTACCTTAAGCCACCCACATTTGAAGATAGTTTGAATGCCTTCATTCAAACTAGCACACGAAACCAAGATCACCTTAAGGAACCCACCTTAGAAGAAAGTTTGGATGCCTTCATTTAAACTAGCGCGCAAAATCAAAATCACCTTAAGGAACCCACTTTGGAAGATAGTTTGAATGCCTTCATTCAAACTAGCTCACAAAACCATGATCAATTTGAGATCATGATCAATTCAAAATGATGATTTGAATGCTTACCTTCAAATTAACACACAAAATCAGGAAGGGAGCAATGAGAGATTTGATTCTTTGGAGGAATCCTTGAATAGGGTGGAAATGCAAGTTGGGCAACTGGCACATCAACTCCAAGCACAATAAAAGGAGCAATTGAAGCAAGTCAAGGTAATCACAAATTTGATGAGTGAACAGGTGATATATAACAATTTTTGTGATTCCTTTGATGCAGGAACTAATCAAGAAGACAATGGTGAGGAAATGCTGCCCAACATGGAGAAACAAAGTCAATCAAAGGAGAAGGAGAATTTGGACTCATCAACTTCATCACATTTGTATGAACCTCCGAATCATTTGCACTCAATTCCATTCCCAAGTAGGCTAAAAGAAGAGGAGCAAGGTAAGCAACCTTCTAACATCTATATTATGCACTCCCAAGGAGAAAGTGGAAATAAGCTTGAGATGGGTATGTCTTTAGAAGAAGAACATGAATTGCCCAATTTAGAACTTGAGGAGTGTAAGCTAGTTTTAGATGTTGAGGTTGTTGAGAGGGGACTTGACATTGTTAAAGTGAATGAAGAAGTGATTCAACCAAACTTGGTTGAACTTAAAGAGTTCCCAAAAATCATCTCCTCTACTCTTGGTGGTGAAGAAGAGCATACAATGGATAGAACCATGCTGCACAATGAAATAGGATTTTACCACGTTCCTATAACACTGGAGGATAACCCCGAGGTGATCTTCACATGTCCCTTTGAGACATGTTCCCTTCAAGGAAAAATATTTAAGGGTTGCCGTACATCGGGTGCATTTCAAAGTTACATGTTGTTCATCCTCTCAGTCCTGGGCTCCAATTGCATTATGGGTGGAAGGAGCCCTACACATCGTATATGGGAACGATGGAAATCAGGTTTCATCTAAACCCTCCCTGTGTATGCATGCTCACATTGAGGACAATGTGAATCTTTAAGTGTGGGGTGCATTTTGTGTTTTGTGTTTTTACTTTTAAGTGCATTTTGTGTTTTGTGTTTTTACTTTTAAGTGCATTTTGTGTTTTGTGTTTTTACTTTTAAGTTATTTTTGTTTAAGTTTAGTTAATGTTTTTAATGTTTTTCTTTGAATAAATGAATTTTAGGAAGTTCAATTGTTATAAATTGTTGATTGATGACCTTTGAAATTTTGAAGCATGAATTTGAGAATTGAGTAGAATTGGTGCTTATTGTCAATTTTGTCGGTTTTTCTTCGCATTGCCATTAACTTAGTGAGGAATTGAGCCATCAACTTATCATTATTGTTGTGGGTGAACATCTTTGATTGATGAATTGCTAGAACTTGCTTTGACATGCATTTTAAGATTACATAAAAATTTCAATTTTGCATCAAAATGATTAAGGCAATTAGGTGAAACCACTTTGGCTTAAAAAGACCAACCCTATTTTTAACCTTAGTTAGCCAATTTTGAGCCTATTTTATTTTTCCTTTTCTTTCTTTTTCACAACACCATTAGCTAGAACCTTGTTGTTTAACTCTTATCCTTTCATTAGGTCAAGAGCATTTTAAGAGCGTTTGTGACCGAGTGTTGTGTTGAATTAAGTGTGGGGTTAAATTTAGTAGGTTTGTTGTGGCAAAGAAAAATAAAAATAAATAAAATAAAAATAAAAATAAATAAATATATATATATAATAATAAGAATAATTGTTATTCTTGTTGAAAGGGTTGGAATGTATCATTACAAGATCTAATAAGTGAGTTTCCTTGAAAAGCTCTTTAATGTCAAAGGGTAGATGAGAGGAAGGTGTTTTGGGATTATTGGGTTACATATATAAGTGGTTACTTCATTCTTGAAGTGCTCTTGAACTTAATGATCAAACTCACATTTCCTAAATATCATGCCTTTACGTTAGCCTCATTACAACCCAATAAAGACCTTTTGATTGATGCTTGATTGTTATTTTGTGGTGGAGATTTGATTGATAAGCAAGCCTATAGTAATAATCTTTCATTGATTGTTATGATTGTAAACACCACCATGATCAAACACTTATAAGAGTTGGTGAGGGAGTGACAACATTGGTTATGCATGGAAAGCCACTTAATTGCATGAGTGTCGATTTTGTTTGATTCGATATTGATTGCGGATTTAGGGATAAGGAAGTCATGATACATCTTTATAACTATTGAACTTAACAAAATTTATCTTGTTTATTGTGTTTTGATTTTAGCCTTGCTTGGGGACAAGCAAGGAGTTAAGTGTGGGGTATTTGTTTAGTTCATTTTTGTACTTGTTTTTAGGATGATTTTATGTGTGTTTTAGTTAATGTTTTGATTGATTTTTTTTTTAATTGTGTTTTAAGTGTTGTTTTTAGGTTTAGGTGCAAAAACACCCTTGGAAGATCAAAACCGGGCAAGAAAAGCATGAACCAAGCAAGACATGGCCAAGTGACACGGCCGTGTCACATGAAAAATCAAGAGACAAGGCCAAGCCACTCTTGGCTTGGCCGTGTCACCTCAAGGAAGAGACCAAGAAACACGGCCAAGACACTCTTGGCTTGGCCGTGTCCCACCTGAAAAGTCAAAATTCTTTCAACAAAGTGGGGAACAAGTGGGAGATAAAGACTTATTGCTTGCCAAAAGAAATATTAAACAAATAAAAAGTGGGGGACAAAGGGAAATGGGATGAGTTGGAAGGCATGGGTGTGTATTTTGAATCAATTAAAAGGAGAGGAAGAGGAAAATGGAGGTAGTTCTTGGTTTCTTGGAGCCAAATTTCTAAAAAACCCATGGGAGAGGGAGAGAGTGACACTCTCCCTTGTCCCTTCACCTCCAAACCTCCATTTCCATCCTCTCCACCTTCTCCATCTTCCATTGATAGGATCTTTGAGGTTCTTTGGGATAAATTGGGTTACAAGTTCTCAAAGGTTGAAGAAGCTTCATTGAAGGGAGTGGTGACTTGAGAAAGCTCCATTCCACATTGCAAAGGGAAATCAACCATTGAAGAGGGCTTGAGTTCTTCATCAAATACATCAAGTGGAGCTAGGAGGAAGACTAGCAATCCTACTCTTGGCATCTTCACAAGGGGTTTTTCTATTCTCTCTTTTAATTCATTTTTATTGTTGTTGTTGTATTAAGAGATTGATATTGCAATGAACAATTTGTATTTGTTTTTTATTGAGTTGAATGAATGTTATAAATTAATGATGTTGAGCTAAATACCCATGTTTAGGGCTTGTAGTATATTTGGTTGAATGTCTTGATTTGATATTTAAATTGATGTTCCTTATTGATTGGTTGATTGTGTTGCATTAAATGCTAGGTTGATAGATTAGCTACCTATTGATCTTTGAATATTGGATGACGGACCGAGAGGTGAAGTCCGATATCGGAACTATACAATTGACCACCCTATGAATGAATTAGAAATATAAGTTCTAGGGTTTCGTTAATTTGGCAATGTAAAAGAATTGGTCATTGTTAATTCATGAATGTGAGAACTAATGGATTGGTAATTGACTAATTAATCTTAAGGAACAAATTAATTTACAAGGTTATGTTAATGGACAATTGAGAATTGGGCTTTGATTGAATGGACCTATGACCCTAGGCACCTTCCCAAGAATCGATTTGATCTTGTACACCCACACACATTACTCTCTACGCACGATAAATTTTAGGTTTAAATTAATCTCGCACATCTCATACAACAAACACTTCCGCATTTAAATACTTGTCAATCAAGCTATTACGAACCACACTTTCTTGGGGAAACGACCTTAGGGCGATCACCTTTGCTACAGCTACCTCGTATACTTGCGAGTGACGCTTGGTAGTAGTACTTAATTCGAGCGCAACACATGCCACCAATAACAAAACTCTGAAAATTGAATAACATACTAGGCACACAATTCTTTTACAATTTCATCATCAATTCCATTCTCATTTTCTCATGATCATCTAGGCACAATGCCTCAAATACCCCATTTATATCACTATAGCCATCAACAATGACTTCACATTTCATCATTAGGTTATACATAACGGATTACATTAATCATACATTTTGAATCCTCAACATATATTTCACATAATGCAAATCATAGCACCTTTCTCATATATCAACAATATAATAGGTAACCTAACACATTTTCCAACCAAATGTGTTAAGTCCCAAAATCATGTAAATGTATGCAATCATGTAAGGTTTGTACTTACCTCTAAGAGCAACAAACACCAATCTAACAACCTCCTCTTCTAAGATATCTTCAATTCTTGGATTAGGCCAACTCAAATCTCTTCAAAACCTAATCCAAATGTGATTACACATACTCACTTAGTGATACACATAAGAAAATAAGAATAAGAACTATCTAGGGCAAACTCTACACATGACATGCTCAACAACATGAGCATGTCCCTGATCGTGCCCGCCACAACACAGAAGCTTTGACATGCTCAGTGACATGGGCGTGTCACTGCACGTGTCAATACTACTCCAACACAGAAGCTGTGACACGCTCAGTGACATGGGCATGTCACTGCTCGTGTCAATACTACTCTAACACAGAAGCTGTGACACGCTCAGTGACATGGGTGTGTCACTGCTAGTGTCACCCGCACTGAAAATAGAACTAATGACACACCCAAAGACATGGTCATGCTACTGGGTGTGTCAGGCCAAAAACCTGAACTCGATACCAAAAACACCACATCCAACAAACATCTTTCTTTTACCCTTTTTCACTCCAAACAAACTTAACCAAAACCATCAATATACCATAATAAACTTGCATAACATCAAAAACAACTCAATTACATACATCAAAACACAATCACAACCATATTTTACAACTCAACACAAACACAATCCACAACTCTTATTTTCTTCACCAAACTTAACATTTTGTTCAATCCAACCCCAAAATCAAAGTTAATAAGACCAAACACTTCAAACATACCAAAATCAACCAAAAACACATCTACAACAACCATCCACCAAACTCAAATACACAAACTCCAAAAGAAATCAAAGAAACAAGTTGGAAACTTACCAAAAGTGAAGAAAATCCTTAAAACTCCAACTTGATCACTTGAAACACCCTTCAATCTTGAGTTAGGAGTCAATAAAACCTCTCTTTCTCTTTAGCAATGGTGATGGCTGGCTCTTGGAGAAGAAAGAAGAAGATGATAGAAAAGTCAAAACAAATCACTTCTCTTAACCACTAAATTCCCTTCTTAATCTCAACCAAGTATTAATATATTATTATAAATATCATCTTCCACTTATATTAATTTCTATTTTTAAATAAACAAAATATCATATGACCGCTTTACTTGTTGACTTGTATATGTTGTATATATATTCATATATACAACATATACACACTTCCCTTTTCCTTTCTTTTATCTTCTAACTTAATAAAATATACACTTAATATCATTTAATCCAATTTCAACAATGAGCATTTCCAAAATTTTAGGGTATCATTTGGGATATTATAATCATGACTGACTCATTTACAGTATTAATACCCAAATGATCCAGAAATCTCTTAAGCCAAACACCTTATACTGTAGCTAAAAATGCTATAAATTTAGCCTCCATTGTCGATAGTGTTGTGCAGAATTATTTCTTATATTTCTTGCTACTCCATGAGATAGCATGCTTATTGAGTAAGAAATAAATCCTGAGGTGGATTTCCTTTCATCCATGTCTCTTGCCCAATCAGCATCTGTATAGCCTTTCAAACTCAAACTTCCATCTTGATAGCATAATGAGTAATCGACAGTGCCTTTTAGGTACCTCAAAATCCTCTTAACTGCTTGCCAATATGCCAAAACTGGATTGGATTGAAATATTCTTATCATCTCAATGGCAAAGCAAATATCAGGCCTAGTACACATAATTGCATACATTAGGCTTCCAACAGCACTTCCATAAGGTACATTTTTCATATATTCTATTTCTTTCAAAGCTTGAGGGCATAGGCTTCGGCTCAAGCTCTCGCCTTTAGTGATATGGGATTTTATAGGTTTATAGTAACACATATTGAACCACTCAAGTATTTTCTTTTTGTATGCCTCTTGAGAAAGAGACAACAATTTCCTTGAGTGATCTCTTGAGATCTTTACTCTTAGAATATATGTGGCCTCAATCAAAACTGGTTGATAACCATTCTTTGATGCGATATAGAAATACTTTGTTGTTTCTAGTAATTAATATGTCATCAATATACAATGACATTATGACCAACTTTGTTTTCAACTGTTTGATGTAGACGCAATGGTCCTCATCTATCATGGTAAAACCATATGATATGATTGCATTATGAAAATATATCTCTATGTTGAAGACTGCTTTAGGCCATAGACTAATTCCATTGAGAAAAGATCTTTCACATCTATTTGATGCAACTCAAGATCCAATTTTTCCACAATTGATAAAATCAAACTTATAGATGTAAATCTCATAATAAGCAAAAATTTCTCTTTATAGTCTATTCCTTCCTGTTGTGTATACCCATTTGCTATGAGATAGGCTTTGTACCTCTCGATGTTGCCATCAACCTTTCGTTTGATTTTGATAACCCATTTATACCCAATGGCTTTGCATCCTTTCGGAAGATCAACCAAATCCCAAACTTAGTTTGATATAATAAAGTCTAACTCCTCTTTCATCACTTTCATCTAGTTATCCTTGGTTGGGCAAGAGAGAGCCTCTTTAAAGTTCCTAGGCTCTTCATCGTCTTGAGACACAACCATGAATACCTCATCACTGCCTTTGATATTAAATTATTGTTGAGGAACAATCCCATGATTGCTCCATGTTAAATCAGAATCTTGAGGAATACTTTCTTCAAGTTCAATTGGAACATCAACTAAATCTAAATCTATAGGACTCCTACTGAAATTAGGATTCATACTCCAACTCACAACAGGATCACTCTCAGCCTAATCAGATGGTGGGGTTGAGTCCACCAAATTTCTCCCACTCAAATGAAGTGGTCCTTGTGAACTTTGATCATTGGCTTTATATATGGAGAACTCTTAATTTAGGTCACCTTACTTAGAAAAATTATTCTCTAAAAATGTGATATCTTGTGATTCAAACTCAGTTCTCCTCCTACTGCCATGCTCTTTTATGAAAACATATCCTTTGAATAGGTCAAAATATCTCACAAAGATACTCTTTTTATCTCTTGGGACTAATTTTCCAAAGTTGTATGAGTGTCGTGTACATAGGTGGTGCATTCCTAAGGTTTGAGGGTGCTTAGGTCGGGTTTCCAACATATCCATAACATATATGGAGTGGTTAGGATGGATTTAAAGGGCACATGATTAAGTACGTATGTGGCAGTTAATAATACATCACCCAAAAAGGTAATGGGTAACTTGGCTGGTGCCATCATTGGACTAACCATTTCAAGAAGAGTGTTATTTCTTCTTTTAGCAACATCGTTTTGTTACAGAGTTCAAGGAATAGTCAATTGCTCTTTCCCTTTTTCATCACACAATTGGTTGAACTAAATTCACGACCTCTGTTGGTTTAAAGTGCTTTCATTTTTTTGTCTAATTGATTTTTCAACCAAGTTGAGGTAGTTCTTGAAGCAACTTAAAGCTTCAAATTTATGTGTAATCAAATAGCTGTGACTGTACTTAGTATAATCATCTATAAAGGTGATGAAATAGTAAGCGTTGTGCCTTTCCCTCACATTCATTAGACCACAGATGTTTGAATGTACAAGCTGCAATGGAATAGTAGCTCTCGTGCCTTTCCCGAAAGGTTTTTGAGTAGCTTTTCCCGCTAGATAAAATTTTCAAGTAGATAATTCTATTTTATCAAAAATTTGATAGGAGACTGGCCTTAGCTAATCTATCCATGCATTATTGGCTAATGTGACCTAGTTAAGTATGCCATACACTCACATCATCATCAAAATTGCTTGAAATATTGAACATTGAAAAATTGTTGGTGGGAGTAGAACTATGTTCAATATCCAAGAAAAAAAAGTTGTCTAAAAAATATCTAGAACAATAAAATGTTTGTCCCAAATTTAAAAGTACTAAATTATCATGAAAATTCAAAGAAAAACCTAATATAAGCAAAATAATAACATAAACTAAATTCCATTTTATTTATGGGATGTGGAGAACATCATGGAGCAGCAAGGTTTGACCTCCACGCAACATCAGCTTGTAAGTGCCAATCCCTTTCACCTCAATGCAAGCATTATTCCCCACGAAAATCCATCTCACCTAGTAGGTAATCGATAGAATTCAATGAAGGCTTCACAATCCTTTGTTACATGGTTGGTAGCTCCCAAATCTTCTTAGGTGCAATGCAGTCCTTAGCATAGTGGCCCTTATTTCTATAATTGAAATATTTGACCTTCACAATGTTTCTCTTCTTAGGATGCTTCCTCTTATTTTGCTTTGGCTTTTTGTTGTTATCATGACCTTTCTTGGCATTACCCTTGCCTTTGTTATTGTAGTAATTGTACTTGGTGCTATAATTCCTATTAGGGTTGGCTTGAACTAGATGCACCTCTGTACTATGTTGCATAGCTTTAAGTCTATCAACCTCTAATTTCAGATGATGGGAGGCATTAGTAAAGGTCATGATGAACAAACTATGTGTCAATTGCATTCTCATATGCTCCCATATCTCAGTAAGTATCTAATAATTGCCTAGATCTTTTGCTCCTCGGTCAACACATGACTAGCATTATGAAGCTCACTCATCACATCAGACATTTCATACAATTATATTTTGACTAATATTTCAAGTCATTCTAATTTTGTTTTTAACTATTTTTAATTTATTTTGATATGTTTTCTTTGTTGAAGTTAGAATATCTCTAATTTTAGTTTGGAAGGTCAAGATAAATTTTTACTAGATGCACCTCTATACCAGGTTGCATAGCTTCAAGTCTATCAGCCTCTAATTTCAGATGGTGGAAGGCATTAGTAAAGGTCCTTGTAGACCCTTAATTTTTGACCCAGTCTGGTCCAATATATTTTAATTAGTCCAAAATAATTTTTATTTTGTCCAATATATTTAAATTAGTCTAAAATAATCCTTGTGTTATCTTAATTAAATAATATTTACTTTAGTATTTAATTTTTATAATTAATAAAAATAAATAAATAATAATAAACAAATAAATAAAAATAAAAATCGGCGACAAAATATTTCGTTGCTGAAAAGGGGTCGGACGAAATGGCCCTCGGGCAATTTCATCCGCCCAAGCTCGCAGGTTTCTGCGACAACTTTTTCGCCAGCAAAATTTTTTCGCAGCAGTTTTTTTCACCAGCGAAATTTTTTCACGCAAATTTTTTTCGAAACCAAATTCAATTCGGTTTTAGTTTCCATTTCTTAATCAATGTTAGATTCTATGAACAAGTGAAATTAATCATCAAAATCTTCTATAAATAAGGACTAAAAAACAACACAGAGGGGGGGGGGAATTTAGGAGGAAAACTTTGAAAGGAAATCGGATTTTAAAAATTCCTTCTGCAGTGAAATCAATCAGACGTTTTGAGAGAAGAATAAGCAACCAAACAATCAATCCATCAAAGGCAGCCACCTTGCCTTTGCTCTTGATCATCCAAGAAGTAATTTTTGGTGGAACCAACAAATGAAGGTATGAATTTCTTTATTTATTTTTCTTCACAGTAGCTTGAATCATCCAATTGTCTCTTTTGATTTAAAAAAACCCTAGAACCTTAATTTACCTTTTCTAAAGCTTAAAAACCTTAATTCGTCTCTTTGTTTTTCAAAAATCTTGAAATTTTTGTTTTTGTTTCTTCAAAATCTTAAAACTCTAATCTGCTTTCCAATTTTCCAAAACCGTAAATTGAATCATTTTCTTTCCACAAACCCTAAAAAATATCTTTTCTGTTTCTATAAACCTTAAATCGTTTTGTTTATTTTCACAAAGCTTCATAAAATTATAAATTGTTTTTTCAAATTCAAAAATCTAATGCATTCTCCAAAACACTAAAAACCCTAATTCAACTTTAAAACCAAAACAGTAAACCCTAAACTAGCTAACATAAACCCTAAAGTTTTCTTAAACCCTAGCTCCCTTAAAACCTTAAACCCTAATTTTTTTAAACCTTAATCCCTTAAACCTTAAAACCTTATAAACCTAAATATTAAAATTCAAATATAGTAAGAAACCATAATTCAGTAGCTAATAATCATAAACCCAATGTTTTAAAGTGTTCAAACCTTAATTTCATGATTTCACTCCTCAAACACTAATTTGGTTAATCAAAGAACTTTATCAACCTCTTAAATTATAAAATTTTAATCCATTTCAATTCCTTTAAAACTCACAGTAACTTAAACCCATAAATTCCAAAATCCTAAACACATTAAATAAAGAATCTTAAATAGAAACAGTAGCCCTAATTTGAATCTTTATTTGCTTTATTTAATTTTATATTTGATTATGTAGTCTATTATATGCTTTAATTTATTTTTAATGCTTTGTTGATTTATTTAAGTTCAATACTTGATTTATTTAGTTTATCATGGATGGATGTTTACATTCTATTGATATTTAATATCTTTGATGAATGATTTATTTATGATGAATGGTTATTTACTTTTATCGATTTATTTAGATTTCCAAATGTTGTAAGAGGTATGTTTCCACTTGGTGGGTACCTCATTAGTTAAATATCATGTAATTTAAATTGCTTTTCTATTTTAGGACCAATGTTAAGTTCATGTTTCTACCTTTCGGTGGGTGTCCTATTTAGGCATGGATTATGTAAGGGCATGTTTCCATCTTCAGATGGGTGTCCATTTATTTGTTTTGCTTGGACATTGTTTTGATTTTCAATATATCAATGATTTATTTTAATTATTGTGTGTAATATGGATAATGTTGTTATATTTAAGAATTTTATAATATTAAGACCTATAAAGGAGGCCGGTTCCAATGAACCGGGCGTTGCGGGGGTGCTGGGCCATTTCTCACCTTCCCCACACGTACCCAACTTTTCGAACCCATTAGGGGGTTGGGATTCCTTAAGAATTGAGTCATCCACCCTTTTCTTTTTCCTGGCCCGTCCGAGTGGTGACTCCATTTTCTCCGGACTTAGGTTCGTGTTCTTTAAGGCCCCGAGCCTAAACAGTGCCGAAGTCGCAAGAACCATTCTACTGGGAGTGGGGGAGAAAATCCCCGCTCACAGTGGTGACTCCACTGGGGATAAGAGAAGTTGATTCCATTGGTCTTTATATTATTCTATTCTTTCTTATAATGATATTATCCATTGCATCATATTAGATTGCATTGTGTGCGTGAGTTAGGACGTCCGTGTTACCCGTGTTGTGTTATGTAAGGGATACCATACTTTCACTCAAGGTACGGAGATCGAGTATGGCATAACCACTCATAGCCTCATACCATTTGGTATATACTTGCTATGGGAACCTAAGCCTTTTCACCCAAAGACTAAAGCTCATGTAATTGGCCTAGTTACTTTCCTTAGGTTTTTACCCCAAATGCATGTTGTTTGACTATGGTTAATTTGTCTTGGCTTAAATCATGGCTTATTTGGTTTGCTATTTTTCTAATATGACCCAAGTACATTTGCAAGCTCAAATAAATTTTTCTTTGAAGTCCAAAAGACCAAAGCTATTTTCAAAACTTTTCAAGATGGTCTTTGGACATAAGACTTTTCTAAAAACAAATCAAAAATTCTTTTGCTCGTGGCCCAAATACTAAGCCCAAAATCCATTTTTCCTAAAATCTTTTTACAATGGGCTTAGAAACAAAATTATTTTCATCCAACCTTTTCTTACAAAGAGCTTGCAAATTATTTAGGTCAATTACAAAATACCAAAAATCAACTGTGAGCCTAGTTTATACCAAGAATAATTAATCATGGGCTTGTTTTTGGTATGAACCATTAGTTACTCTTTTCAACTGAGAAATCTATCTATAATAAACCTCTTAATTTAGTTTTAATCCAATATAACATAAAAGCTACTATAGTTGGTTGAATGGATTAAAACCTAATTAATGGGAATTACTATGAATGGATTTCCATTTTCGAAAATATAACTATTGGTTGAAACATTTGAGGGAAATATTCGAAAACAAGATACCCCATGTTGGTATTTTGTTAACCATATACCTAAGAAAAGAGACTCGCCATTCGTGTGTGGATGTTATAAGGTTGGAAGGAACGTCCTATTTGTCCTAGTTTGTCTATTATTTGTGCATACCTGCATACATTTGCATCTCATTGATCCTTTCTGGCTCGCAGCCCTGGATTACAACAGTTCAAAAGCTTACGACAATTCGACCTACGCCGGAGATGAAGTATCTAGCAACGACTCAATCACTTGCTCACCAAAAACAATGGATCCTGAACAAATTCAAAGAATGGTGGATGATGCCCTCAAGGCCAAGATGGAAGAAATAAAAGAGGCCCTAGCTGAGACCATGAAGAACCAGTTGACTGCAATTTTAGAAAATTATGCCGAAGCATCTGCTAGTACTAAGAAGCCAAGGGACAAAGGGAAGACTAAAGTTGGTGAAGTGGTTTTTGATGATGAAAAGGTGATCATTGATGATCATGATGATTGGGCTCAATACTACCAAGATGCTTAAGAAAAGAAAAAAGAACCGAAGATAGTTGAAAGATCAACTATGGAGAAGACCGAAACTTCTAATGTTGAAAAGATGATTGCAAATTTAGAAAAGAAATTTGAGAAGAAACTAAAAATCGAGGAAATGTCCGAAGTTGACAAATTATTTGTGCTAGATGAAGAAGTCCCGTACAAGTTCAAGATGCCATCTTTCATGAAGTTTGATGGAACTAAAAATCCTCATCTTCATGTGAAGCAATATATCACTGCCATGCAATCTGCCCGAGCTACTAAAGCTTAAACTTTAAGGTACTTCATGCTCTCATTGGACCCTGTTGTCCAAAATTGGTTCAATACCTTAGATGATGGAACACAAAAGAGTTGGGATCTGCTTTACAAAGCCTTCATCCAACAATATGGATATATGTCGAGATGGAAGTTACCTTAATGGAAATAGAGTCCATTAGACAAAGGTCGAATGAAAATTTTGTGGATTATGTGAAGAGATGAAGAAACAAGGCCGCTTTGCTCAAGAAGAGGCCCGATGAATTAGATCAAATAAGGATGATTTGTGAGACGGGTGTTGCCTAGTCTACGTGAAAGGATGTCTCATACACTCATTCGTGATTTCAAAGACCTTCTCCAAGCGGGTTTGCAGATTGAAGAATGGGAAAGAGAGAAGAACCATTTTTCAACAAGAAGGGACGAGAAAGGAAACTATCAGTCTGGTATCCAAAGCATGCAAAAGGCAGTCGGTGTTAAAGCTACTAACCAAGGAACAAGAAGACATTTTTTGAAATTAGGGAAGTTGATGTCTTGGGTTCTCAATAAACTTCAAAGAAAGGGATTGCTACAACCCTTAAATCCTCATCCTTTGCCTAACCCTCTCCCACCTAATTTTGACACTAAATCATTTTGTCAATTTCACCAAATGCAAGGGCATGACACGGATAGATGTGTGAGGTTAAGACATGAGATCCAAAATCTAATTGATAATGGAAAGCTACCCGAGCCCAATAAGCCAAACACCAAAGACAACCCATTATTAAAGTTTAATAGAGTACCACCGCCGGCAACTTTCATGATTGGAGGAGGTTTGCATGAGGATTTTGTCATGTCTTCTTTTCAAGATGTAGGTGGAGAAGCAACCAAAGATGAAGAGGTATTTGGTGGAATTAAACAAGTTGTGGTGGGTAAAGAAGTAACAATTTGTGTTGTCAATGGGTTTTGGGATTCAAGCGATAGTGATGATGATCTTGTATCCAAGAAGGAGGAGTGGACTTGGTTTGAGCCCGAAGAAGATGAAGTAATGAACACTAGATCCGGTAAGCCTTATGCAAGGCCACCACCTAAGGAGGTAGAAACTAATAAGGGAAAGGAAGTTGAAGTAGGAAATAAAGAAGAAGAAGATGATGCTGTGCTCAAGCAATTGAAAAGAACCCAAGCAAGTGTTAGCATTTGGGACTTATTAGCTACTTCTAAAAAGTACCGAGAAACTATGGCCAAAGCCTTGGCTAGCATGCCAATTTCTATCTCCACAACACCGGAGGAGCTAATCAACTTCATAAAAATTGGAGGGGTAATGAAATGTGAAGAGGTTCAAGAGAAGAGCGAAGTTAATATGGGAGCAGTTTCTTTTTCAGATGCGGATTTACCAGAGGAGGGGAGAGATCACATCCGCCCTCTCTTTATCAAAATAGAAGTCAAAGGGAAGAGGACTACATGTGTAATGGTCGATGATGGGTCCGCCATAAATGTTTGTGCACTTAAAATATTGCCAAAGCTAGCCATGTCAACAAGAGATCTAAACCCGACTGAAGTAACAATTCGGGCTTATGACAACACTAAGAGACACGCTGAAGGGACTTTCAAAGTTGCTATCAAGGTTGGTCCAATTGAATCTATTATTGAGTTTGTTATTCTAGACATACCGGTTACCTTCGCCTTGCTCTTGGGGCGACCATGGTTTCATCCTCTTGGTGGAGTTCCTTCCAACCTTCATCAAAAGATCAAGTTCCCCAACGGAGATGAGACAGTGGTCATTGAAGCTGAAGATAATGAGATTGTTAACGCTCTAATGATTGAGAGGCCTCTCAATGGTTTTCAAGTAGCTGCAATTTATGATGAAGAAGTAGTGGACTCCAAAGTCTTGAATATGATGAAGAACATGAACTACCTTCCCAGAGCTGGTCTTGGAAAGGGTAAGGCCAGTTTGACAAAGCTGCCAGACTTTAGAACTCAAACTTCCAAGAAAGGGTTGGGATATGATGAAAATAACGATGTCCGGCCAAAGAAGAGTAAGAAGATAAGCTTCCCACCACTTGAAGAGATCTTTGTCAAAGCACCAGATATGGGTCCACTCCAGGGAACGCCCGAACCAATCATGTTCATGGGAAAGTTGATCCCATATTTTGAAATTTTTACAGATTTGGCCGAGCTAGTGGACCAAGTGAAGAAAGAGCTCACCCTGTCAGCCAACAAAGAATCCAATCCAAAAGAGAAGAAAGAAGATGTCCTGAAAGCTGAGAAGACTCCGAAGGAGATTGCTGCCCTGGTTGAAGAAAAGTTTGAAGACATCCTGCCTTTTGATTTTGAGAACAATGATCTTAATTTTGATTTTAATTTGTCTACTTTGTATGAGAATGATGATGTTTTCTTTTCCAAAATGAATGCAATAAAGTTTGATTTTGCTTACTTGTGTGATGTTTCTCCTGATGGTTGCATACATTCAAATAACAGTTACATGAGCATCTTTAATATTAATTATGTTAACACACGATCATTAAATTTGGGAACAATCAAAAATCCTAAAAACATTAGCATAGCATCCAACCTTACTCCAAAGGAGAGAGATTTGAAAAAATATTCAAAAAGTATGAAGAAGTATTTGCTTGGTGTTATGAGGATATGCCTAGAATAGATCGAGACATAGCCGAGCATCATATTCCTACTTACACTCACATGAAACCTATCAAACAAAAGCTTAGGTGATTAAGACCTGAGTGGGCTGAATTGGTTAAAGAAGAGGTCACCAAACAAATACAAGTGAAGTTCCTTAATGTGATATGTTAGACAAATGATCTTAATTTTGATCCTTGACAACTCAAATGGATGATCTATTTAACTTGTGTTTGAAGAATCTTGTTGCAGGATTAGGTTGCTTCAATTAAAGGTGAACAGAACATTTCTAGAGGTCGCACCTCACCTAAAGACGACCGCTCCATGCAATTACAGAATGAAACCTTGTCACAGTAGGTTTCGCAGCCAGAAGTTCGACCTGAGTCGCGACCGCTCCTATAGAATAGCGACCGTCCAGTCAAAGTCGCGACCGCCCCACCATTCAAGAAGAAATTGCTTAAAGAGACAGTAGTGTTCGCGTCCTCAGGTGCGTCCAGAAGTTCGACGCGAGAATATGAGTTCGACCGCGAAATTCCACTAAGGGCGACCACGAGATTCAAATTAAGGCGGACATCTCTTTTGCCCTGTCAGAGAATGACACGTGACATGACCGTTGTAAACCCACTTCAATATTCAAAAAGGGTGACCGCACCTTTGCTTGGCGCGACCGTCCCGACAAACACAGCATGGGCAAGAACTGGTCCGACAAACACATCATGGGCAAGATTCCAGCTACAGAGCACTAAAATTCGACCGTTGAAGATTTTTTAAAGTAGCGACCGTCCCTGATTAAAAGGACGACCGCGTGAAGCATGAGTGCGACCATCCTTGTGTGAAGGGTGACCGCTAAGTGCTTTGGACAGTTTAAGTAAAGAAGGTCTAATCTGCCAAGACTTTATTCTCAACATCAATAACGGCTAGTAAGACCACATTGGCTATAAATACAATGTTTCTATGAGAAAATAAAAGTAGAGACAAATTGAGAAAGGATTTTCATAGCCAAGCAACAAATTTTCTTTTACTTAAACTTGCATTTGAATTGTAATGAATGTTAAGTGTTAGCATTGAAAACACCATTGTATAAGTTTGAGTGTGAGCTTGGGAAACACTTGGGTTGTGAGAGTAAGCCTTGTAAAACTCTTGTTTGGGTTGTAAGTGTGAGCCTAAGAAAAACACTTGTGAAGTTAGGTGTGAACTTGTGAAAACACCAAAGTTGGAAGTGAGCTTGCAAAAACTTCAAAGATTAGTGGAACCTTAACAAGTTGTTAAGGAAATGGATGTAGGATTGAAGTAAATCCGAACCACTATAAATCTTGTGTGTTCTCTCTTTCTTCCATTACTCAACCAACTCTCTATTCCGCATTTCTTGTTTGTTGAGTTTTTTCAATTGTCATTACTTCTTGAGGAAACCAATTCACCCCCCCCCCCCTCTTGGTTGCCATCTTGGGACAACAATTGGTATTAGAGCCCTGAGATTTCTTAAACTTAATTGTGAAATCTGATCCACTATGGCAACTTCTTCTTCATCAAGCTCTCATGGAAATCTTAACTCTATTCTTAGACCCTACTTTGATGGAACAGATTACTCATACTGGAAACACAAAATGTATTTGTTTCTAGACAGTGAAGGGATTGAACTATGGGATTTCGTGGAAAGTGAGTGGAAATCTCCCACTCATGAAGTTGACGGTATTCAAGTTCCACTTCCCAAAGCTCAATGGTCAACTAGCAATATCAGAGATCGATTCAAGAACAATAGAGCTGCTTCCATCTTGATGAACTCCATTTCAAGAGAAGAAGGTGGAAGAGTTCAACATTTAACTTGTGCACATTGCATTTGGAAAACACTTGAAAACTATCATGAAGGTACAACTCAAGTGAGATTCACCAAAAAATAAATGCATGTCCATGAGTATGAGCTATTCAAGATGAAACCAAATGAAAATGTCACCGACATGACAAATCGCTTGCTTGCTATTGTCAATGAACTAAAGAAGTATGGCAAGGTATATGATCAAGGTGATGTAAACAGTAAAATCTTGAGAGCCCTAAGAGCTAGAAAGAACTTTGAATCCAAAGTATCATCCATAGAAGAAGCTCATGATCTCAGCACATTAAGAACCGACGAACTAGTTGCAAAGTTACTCACATTTGAGCTACATAGTGAGAAAGAAGAAGATCAAGGTGAGAAAGAAAAGAGAAAACCAATTGCACTCAAAGCAATCAAAGAAGCTGAGAGCTCAAGCAATGAAGGTACTGATGATGAAGATGAAATGGCAATGTTCTCAAAAAGAATCAATGAATGGAAAAGGAAGAAAAGATTACAAGCAAATAAAGGCACACCTCCAAAATTCTCCTTCAAAGATAAAGAAAAGAAAAATGAGGTAAAGTGTTATGAATGTGGAAAAACTGGTCATATCAAATCGGATTGCTTCAAATTAAAAAACAAAAAGAAATGGGATAAAGAAAAGAAAAAGTCTCTCAAAGCCACATGGGATGACTCTTCCTCAAGTGAAGAAGAAGAAGAAGGAGGAATTGCAAATCTTTGTCTCATGGCTATTGAAGATGACTCCAATGAGGTAAGTACTCAATCCTTTGATCAAGTAGCACATGATGATATAAATGATATAGATTATAGTGATTTGATTGAGCACATGAATTTTAAAATAGAAAAATATTTCTCTAAAATGATGCTTTATAAAGAGAAAAACTCTAAGTTAGAAAAGGATTTTATATGCTTAAAGAACTCTACCTTAGAATTGAAAACCTCAAATGAACACTTAATGAATACAATAGGAGAGTTAAATAAAAGCTCACATGACTTAGAAAAGGTGATTAAAGAGAATGAGACATTGAAGCATGAACTAAAAGAACTAAAAGAATCAATTTCCAGATTTCATAAAGGAAAGGAAGCATTGAACATATTAATTAATAATCAAATATCACCTTCCTTGAAATATGGATTAGGATTCAATGGCTCAACCAACATTGCACCTAACAAACCAACATTTGTGAAAGCATCTACAACTGAAATTTCTGATGTTCATATCAAAGATGCTTGCACCAAGTCTAAAAGAACTTCTTATGGTTCACTAAGAGATAAAGCCAAAAATAACTATGCATTGTTGTTCACTAAACTGGCACAAAAGAAATCACATACTTGTAGTTGTATGTATAATGCAAAAAGAAAAATACAGAAGCATAAAATGCCATGGCAATGCACATATTGCATGAAATTTGGACACAAAAACTTCTATTGTTATATAAGAAAGGCTCATCTCAAGTTAGAAACTCTTTTTGTACTAACCATCAAGGACCCAACTTCATGTGGGTACCTAAAAGAAGATGATCACAATTGTCTTGTAGGTCTGCCTAAAATCTACTATCAATGAAAGCACATGGCTTGTGGATAGTGGATGCTCAAGGCATATGACTGGAAATGCAAAGCTCTTTACTAGTATTACCTACAAACATTGAGGTAATGTAACTTTTGGAAACAATGCTAAAGGCAAAATTCTTGGTGTTGGCTCCATTGGTTCTATTGGTAAGGATTTAATTGAAGATGTATGGCTTGTTGATGGTTTAAAACATAACTTGCTAAGTGTTAGTCAACTTTGTGATAAAGCATACTTTGTCAAGTTTGATTCCAAAGAATGCAAGATCACAAATTCAAATGATGTTATCATATTTAAGGGCACTAGAACAAACAACACTTATAATGTCAGCATACATTCAAATCATACATGTTTAATGTCCACTAATAATGATGCATGGTTATGGCATAGAAGACTAGGACATGCTGGTATGGATCAATTGAAATATATCTGCAATGAAAACTTAGTTGATGGCTTACCTAAGATAAAATTTGATAAAGACAGAATTTGTGAACCTTGTCAACATGGTAAGCAACATAAAAGCTCATTTAAAACAAAGAATGTTATAAGCACCTCTAGACCTTTAGAGCTCATTCATTTAGATTTGTTTGGACTAAATAGAGTTACAAGATTAGGAGGCAAATCATATGCATTTGTTCTTGTTGATGACTACTCTAGATTCACATGGGTTAATTTCTTAGCTCAAAAGAATGAAGCTTTTAATTACTTCAAAACTTTTGCAAAAAGAGTTCAAAATGAAAAAGGATATGTGATCACATCTATTAGAAGTGATCATGGCAAAGAATTTGAAAATGAAAACTTTGAAGACTTTTGCAATGAACTTGGCATTTCACATAATTTTTCTGCTCCTAGAACTCCACAGCAAAATGGTGTAGTCGAAAGGAAAAATAGAACTTTAATTGAAATGGCTAGGACAATGCTCAATGAATATGATTTACCATCTTATTTTTGGGCGGAAGCCGTTAATACAGCTTGTTACATTGCAAATCGTGTTTACAAAAGGCATTTAACTAATAAAACCTCTTATGAGCTATGGAATGGAAGAATACCCAGAATTGGATATTTTAGAGTATTCGGATGCAAATGCTTCATATTGAATACCAAGGATAATCTTGGAAAATTCTCATCCAAATCATATGAAGGCATATTCTTAGTATATTCATCATATAGCAAAGCATATAGGGTATTTAACATGAAAACTCTAGTTATAGAAGAATCAATGCATGTTGTATTTGATGAATCATCTAAACTTGATCAAAAGAAAGGTATTACTTTCAATGACCCTGCAGGTACTCTTGAACCTCTTGAATCTATTGATGCTCCAAAGATCAATCAACTTGAAGAAAAGACTCAAGATCTACCTAAGGATTGGCAATACAAGAAAGATCATCCAAAGGAACTCATCATTGGAGAAACATCAAAGGGAGTAACTACTAGATCAAAAATTAATCATGTTGATGTTAATTTTGCTTTTGTTTCTCAAATTGAACCAAAAACTGTTGAGGAAGCTTTAAATGATGAAAATTGGATAACTGCAATGCAAGATGAACTTAATCAATTTGAAAGAAATAATGTTTGGCAACTTACTCCTAGACCTATAGATCATTCTATAATAGGATGCAAATGGGTTTATAGGAATAAGCTTGATGAAAATGGTCACATCATTAGAAATAAAGCAAGATTGGTAGCCAAAGGTTATAATCAAGAAGAAGGTATTGACTATGATGAAACCTTTGCCCCCGTAGCCAGATTAGAAGCTATTAGAATATTACTTGCTTTTGCATGTCATATGAACTTTAAGCTTTATCAAATGGATGTCAAAAGTGCATTTCTAAACGGACTTATAAATGAAGAAGTTTATGTAGAACAACCTCCTGGTTTTGAAAACTACAAATTTCCTGATCATGTTTTCAAACTTACCAAAGCCTTATATGGATTGAAACAAGCACCTAGAGCTTGGTATGATAAACTTAGTGCATATTTGCTTGAAAATGGTTTTTCAAAAGGAAAAGTAGACACAACTCTTTTTGTTAAAAAGGATAAGCACAACATTTTGATTGTACAAATTTATGTGGATGACATAATATTTGGAGCTACTAATGAAGTCTTGTGCAAAGAATTTGCTTCTTGTATGACTAGGGAATTTGAAATGAGCATGATGGGTGAACTCAAGTTTTTCCTTGGACTGCAAGTCAAGCAATGTGAAGATGGGATCTTCATCAACCAATCCAAATATACAAAAGAACTCATCAAGAAATTTGGAATGGATGGCTGCAAAACTAGCAAAACTCCGATGAGCACATCATTGAAATTAGGTAAAGATGAAAATGGTAAAGCAGTAGATGAGAAGAAATATCGAGGTATCATCGGATCACTACTTTACTTAACAGCTTCTAGGCCTGATATAATGTATAGTGTATGTCTTTGTGCTAGATTTCAAACTTGTCCTAAAGAATCACACTTGAATGCCACTAAGAGAATCTTGAAATATTTGAATGGTACAATGCATTTAGGACTTTGGTATCCTAAAAACACATCATTTCATATTATAGGATTTTCGGATGCAGATTATGCTGGTAGCATCTTAGATAGGAAAAGCACAACAGGAGCATGTCACTTTCTTGGTAATTGTCTAGTTTCTTGGCATAGTAAGAAACAAGCATCGGTTGCTTTATCCACAACGGAAGCTGAATATGTTGCAGCATGTTTTTGTTGCACACAAGTATTATGGATGAAACAACAATTGCTTGACTATGGTAAAGTGTTTAACAATATCTCCATTAAATGTGACAACACTAGTGCTATCAATTTGTCTAAAAATCCTATCCAACATTCTAGATCCAAGCATATAGATATTAGACATCATTTCTTGAGGGAAAATGTACAAAATCAGAATATAATCCTAGAATTCATAGATACAGAAAATCAACTTGCTGATGTCTTTACAAAACCCTTGAATGAAGATAGACTTAACTTCATTAAACTCAATTTAGGAATGATTGATGGAATCACTTTGAGTTAATTAAAACTTTTGCCTTACAATAAAGTTTCTATGTGCATAAATTTAATTTTTCTTAACACACTTGGAATATCTTCCATCTTTCATTTTTTAAGTCTGTCGCGATCGCTCCAGTGTCCTTTAGCGATCGCTATCTCGTCTGCTAGTTTCATTCAATAAAAATCTCTGTGCGCGGTCGAGAAAATCTGTGCGCAGCCGCACCAATTTGAATAGTTTCGACCGTTACAGACAGTTTCTTCCCTCGCGAGCGTACCTATCTTACTAATGGTCGCTAGACCACATGTCGCGATCGCACACCGCACCCTGTACACTCTGCTAAAAAATTTATAACCGTTGGCTGTGTGACAGGTCGCAACTCTTAACTTTCAACAGTCATAAACGACTATTTCCTTAATTCCATCTATTTAAGAGTATGCTACAACAGTTTATCTGATATTTTGCTTATTAAAACACACAAACTTCCTTCTGAAACCCTAAAAACTTCTGTTTCTCAATCACTCTCTGTTTTTCAGATTACTCCTACTCCTTCTATTTTTAATGGCTCCTAAAAGAAAAACCACCTCCAAAATAAAAGGTCAAGCCAAAAGAGTTCCAGGAATCACCATTAGAGAACCCATTGTTGATCCTCCATCTCCTCCACAGTCTAGAAGAGGTGAAAAAATTCACAAACCTCACCACCAAACCTCTGAGGAAGACATTAGGTATGCCATGCTAAAGAAAAAGAAAGTTGAAGGCACCAAATCTCCTTTTGGTGGGATGCTTTCTGCATTGGGCATCAAGGACGAAATTGAGAGATTGTTGGATGTCCTTGGATGGAGAAAATTTGTCTTTCCAGAAGAGGTAGGCTACTCTAGTCTAAGTAAAGAATTTCTGATGTCTCTTCAAATAGAGAAGAGTGCAAACTCTACACTAGGGTGGTATGGAGTTAGGTTTAAGCTATTTGACAACTACCACTCCTTAACCCTAGAAGATTTTGGCAGCATTTGGAACTTCCCTTCTGAAGGTATAACCTCTTACAATGACCAAATCTTCTCAAACCAAACCCTTTCTGATTTCTGGCAAGAAATTTCCATTGAAACTTCTTTTGAAAAAGAATCTAAAGCCAGACATATTAAAACTCTCACCCATTGGATGCTCCATAGGATCATCACCTACACCATCCATCAAAGAGCAGATGGAAATGAAAAAGTAACCAAGAGAGACCTTATATTTTTGTATGCTTTCACCCACAACATCAAAATAAACACAACCAAGTTCTTGATTGACACCCTCTATCATCATGCTGTTACAAGAACTGGTACTTTCTTCTTATCCTCACAAATCACTCAAATAGCTAGGCACCTAAACCTTCTAAATGATCTGAATCTAGCTACCTTGAGAAACCCTTTCAATCTTACCTCTAGTGCTATCACAATAGATTACTTAGAGCATGCTGGATGTGTAAGGAAGATTGAAGGATCTTATGTATACTGCTTTGGCAAGAAAGGAGTTATGGATAAACAAAAGAAAAGGCCAAGGTATACAATTGAGGGAGAGGGAGATTCTGTGGAAGTTGCTGTGGAATTACCTCCAAAAGCAACTTCATCAAAAGCTACTCCAGAAACTGCTTCATCCTCCACACAACTCATCCTCCAAGCTATCAAAACACTCTCAAGGAAACTCTCTAAGTTCAAGAAAAGTGTCTCTAATAGATTCCAGCACTTGAATAAGAGAATAGACCTTATATCTCATATGCACCATGATCTATATGATATGCAAGGCAAATTGGACTTGCCTCAATGCAACCTTGAAGATTGGGATATAAGTGATCACACCCAAAGCATTGCTGAAGAAGAAGAGTCCATTAGCACTAGCTCTGCCTCTATTGCTCCTCAAGATAAAGGAAAAGCTCCTTTAGTTGAAGAAGAGTTAGATGTAGATGATGACTCAGAATAGCTTAGATTTTTTTGTTGTTTGCATTTTCATATGTTTTATTTTCTGCCTTTGTACTTTTTCTATCCTTAATAAAGCTTAAATGTTTGTTGCAAATGTTTTTTTTTTCTCTCATTCCTTATTTGTTTTGTTGTTTTTAACATTTTGCCTATGACAATGGGGGAGAAAATAACAAAATGGAACATAGTATGCACAATGGGAGAAAAAGAGAGAATAGTACAATGGGGGAGAAAGAGAAAATGGTATAACTTAATGAAATAATCTAATAAATACAATGCTCTTAACTATATTTTATGCATATGTTAAGGGGGAGCAATTTTAAAACTTATCTTTTTTCTCATCATTCCATTTGAATTGTCAAAGTCAAAATGGGGGAGATTGTTAGACAAATGATCTTAATTTTGACCTTGACAACTCAAATGGATGATCTATTTAACTTGTGTTTGAAGAATCTTGTTGCAGGATTAGGTTGGTTCAATTAAAGGTGAACAGAACATTTCTAGCGGTCGCACCTCACCTAAAGACGACCGCTCCATGCAATTACAGAATGAAACCTTGTCACAGTAGGTTTCGCGGCCAGAAGTTCGACCTGAGTCGTGACCGCTCCTATAGAATAGCGACCGTCCAGTCAAAGTCGCGACCGCCCCACCATTCAAGAAGAAATTGCTTAAAGATACAGTAGTGTTCGCGTCCTCAGGTGCGTCCAGAAGTTCGACGCGAGAATATGAGTTCGACCGCGAAATTCCACTAAGGGCGACCGCGAGATTCAAATTAAGGCGGACATCTCTTTTGCCCTGTCAGAGAATGACACGTGACATGACCGTTGTAAACCCACTTCAATATTCAAAAAGGGCGACCGCACCTTTGCTTGGCGCGACCGTCCCGACAAACACAGCATGGGCAAGAACTGGTCCGACAAACACATCATGGGCAAGATTCCAGCTGCAGAGCACTAAAATTCAACTGTTGAAGATTTTTTAAAAGTAGCGACCGTCCCTGATTAAAAGGATGACCGCGTGAAGCATGAGCGCGACCATCCTTGTGTGAAGGGCGACCTCTAAGTGCTTCGGACAGTTTAAGTAAAGAAGGTCTAATCTGCCAAGACTTTATTCTCAACATCAATAACGGCTAGTAAGACCACATTGGCTATAAATACAATGTTTCTATGAGAAAATAAAAGTAGAGACAAATTGAGAAAGGATTTTCATAGCCAAGCAACAAATTTTCTTTTACTTAAACTTGCATTTGAATTGTAATGAATGTTAAGTGTTAGCATTGAAAACACCATTGTATAAGTTTGAGTGTGAGCTTGGGAAACACTTGGGTTGTGAGAGTAAGCCTTGTAAAACTCTTGTTTGGGTTGTAAGTGTGAGCCTAAGAAAAACACTTGTGAAGTTAGGTGTGAACTTGTGAAAACACCAAAGTTGGAAGTGAGCTTGCAAAAACTTCAAAGATTAGTGGAACCTTAACAAGTTGTTAAGGAAGTGGATGTAGGATTGAAGTAAATCCAAACCACTATAAATCTTGTGTGTTCTCTCTTTCTTCCATTACTCAACCAACTCTCTATTCCGCATTTCTTGTTTGTTGAGTTTTTTCAATTGTCATTACTTCTTGAGGAAGCCAATTCACCCCCCCCCCCCCCTCTTGGTTGCCATCTTGGGACAACATGATAGAATATCCATATTGGCTAGCCAACATAGTAACCGTGCCAAAGAAAGATGGAAGAATAAGGGTCTGTGTGGACTATATAGATTTGAACAAGGCTTCCCCTAAGGATAATTTTCCTTTACCCCATATGGATGTCCTTATTTATAGTGTAGCCTCTAGCGTGCTACACTTGTTTGTAGATGGATTTTCTGGATACAATCAAGTGTTAATGGCCCAAGAGGATAAAACCAAAACAGCTTTCATTACCACATGGGGTATATTTTGTTATAGAGTGATGTCGTTCGGCTTAAAGAATGCTGGAGCAACCTATCAAAGGATGGCCACCACATTATTTCATGACATGATGCACAAAGAAGTTGAAGTATATGTTGATGATATGATGGTTAAATCAAATATAAGGGAACAACACTTCCAAAACTTAGAATTATTCTTCGATAGAGCTTTGAAATATAAGCTAAGATTAAACCCGAAGAAGTGTGTGTTTGGTGTTACCTCAGGTAAATTATTGGGACATGTAATTGGTCCGAATGGCATTGAGATTGATCCTGGCAAAGTTAAAGCAATCAGGGATATGCCAGCCCCAAAGATGGAGAGAGAAGTTCGGGGATTTATTGGTAAATTACAATACATTAGCGGATTCATAGAAAAACTCACAACAATTTGTGAGCCTATCTTCAAATTGCTTAGAAAGAATTAGCCCGTCCTATGGAATGAAGAGTGTCAAAAGGCTTTTGAGCGAATAAAAGAGTATTTATTGAATCCACCTGTCTTAAAACCACTTAAACCCGACAAACCTCTATTACTATACTTAGCAGTAGAAGAAGAGTCAATAGGAGCCATGCTAGCCCAAGCAGATGAGTCAGGGATTGAGCATGCAGTTTACTATTTGAGTAGAAAGCTCCTACCATATGAAATTAAGTATATTGTCATTGAAAAGACCTGTATAGTAGTGGTTTGGTCTTCTAAGAAGTTGCGGCATTACTTTCAATCGTATACTATGCAAGCAATTTCCAGGTTGGATCCAATGAAGTACTTAGGGGAGACACCCTCTTTGATTGGGAAATATGGTAAATGGCTGATAATATTAGAAGAATTTGAGATTGAGTATGTAACCTGGAAAACAATCAAAGGTAGAGCGATGGCAGAATTCCTAGCCCAACAACCATTACCAGAAAGCGAAGAGGTAATCTTGGAATTTTCGGATGAACATTTAGAAGCAATTGAAGTACAAGGGTGGAAAATGTATTTTGATGGAGCAGTAAACAGGAAAGGAGCAGGTTTGGGAGTTATGCTAGAATCACCCGAAGGGGAACTTATCCCTTTAGCCAAAAAGTTAAAATTTAGGGCAACCAATAATATGGTGGAGTACAAAGCTTGTATTTTCGGTTTGGAAACCCTAATGATTATGAAGGTGGATAAGGTGGAAGTTTATGGCGATTCATTACTAGTAGTATCCCAAGTAAATGGAGAGTGGGAGTTGAAAGAGGAAAAATTAAAGCCATACCACCATTACCTGACCATAATGAAGAAGAACTTTAAAGAGTGTAGGTTTATACACCTATCAAGAGAAGAAAATCAGATGGCTGATGCCCTAGCCACATTGGCTTCGGTATGGGAAAATCCTGTCAGTTTATTTCTTAAGCCTCTGATTTTGACCAGTTCATCAACTCCTTGCTATGAATATGAGACAATCATGGAAATTGATACAGACCATGATGCGTGGTATGATACTATAAGGCAATTTTTGGAAGAAAGAGAATACCCACCGGGGGCAACAAAGAAAGAGAGAAGAGCCATAAGGCAATGGTCATTGCAATACATCACATTCCATGGAGAGTTATATCGAAGATGGCCTAATGGGGTGCATTTAAGATGTTTAAGAAAGTCTGAAGTGGAGCGTATCATGTTAGAAATACATGCGGGAAGTTGCGGTCTGCACATGAGTGGTTTGGCTCTATTTAAGAAGATTATTCGGCAAGGTTACTACTAGTTGACCATGGAGAGAGATTGTATTGAGTTTGTAAAGAAGTGCCAACAATGTCAGATGTATGGTAACTTGAATCACATGCCTCCTGAGGAATTGTATTCTATGTCTTCACCCTGGCCATTTGACACCTGGGGTATCGACATTATAGGAGAGATACATCCGACAGCTTCAAACGGACACCATTTCATTGTGGTAGCAGTAGATTATTTTTCAAAATGGGTCAAACCCGAATCCTTCAACAAACTGGTTGGAGGCCAAATGGCTAGATTTATTGAAAAGAACCTCATTTGCAGATATAGAGTCCCGCACAGTGTGATATCAGACAATGGGGTATAGTTTCAAGGACCAGTTAAGGATTTATTCTCAAAGTACCGAATCCATCATCATAGATCCTCTCCTTATAGACCAAAGGCTAATGGCGCAGTGGAAGCAACAAACAAAACAATTAAGCAAATTCTATCCAAGATGACCAAGACTTACAGGGATTGGTTGGAGATGCTTCCCTTTGCTTTATGGGGATATAGGACAAGTGTGCGAATGCCTACTGGAATGACACCGTGTTTACGGGATGGAAGCAGTGTTGTCAATTGAAATAGAAATCAAGTCATTAAGAGTAGTCTTGGAAGCTGAACTATCTGAAATGGAATGGGTAGCGAGTAGATAAACACAATTAGTTTTACTAGAAGAGAGAATGTTAAAGGCACTGTATCATCACCAACTGTATCAAAAGAAGGTAGCTCGGGCCTACAATAGAAGGGTTAAAATCAGAAAACTCAAAGTCGGGGATTTGGTGTTGAAGCAATGTAAGCCTAATGTATCTTATCCAAGAGGGAAGTTCAGGCCTAGCTGGGAAGGGCCATATGTCATGAAACAAGTCATGAACAAAGGTGCGGTGAAGTTATCAGACATGGACGGGAACAAGTTTAGTGAGCCAATAAACATTGACAAGTTGAAGAGGTTTTATGTATGATATAAAAAAAAAAAAAAAGAGAGCTCGCTAGGTTGAAAACCCAAAAAGGATGGCCTAGGCAAAAGTTAGAGCAATCTGCTAGTTCCGAAAACCCAAAAGGGCAGGCTAGGCAACAATTAGGGCTAAAAGAGAGAAAATCATCAATTAGAAGACCCGAAAGGGCTAGTTAGCAACATGAGTGATCTTGTGTATGCTGGCCTTATGTTTTGTTGTTCCTCAATTTAATAAAACAGAATTAATGTTAAAATTGTTCTATGTGCACTGTTATAAGTATTTGACTAGAAATGGATGAAATAAATAAACTCAATAGCAAAAGGTGAAGACAAATGTTAAATGGAAAAGAAACATCTTTTATTACTTTAATTATTTTTCATCCTAACAATACACTTTCTGAATTGACAAACGTAAAATCTATGGCAGTCGATAAATGTAACGTGCAGGCCAGCTTTGCCTCAGCCGATCCAAGTAGGCTTCAGTCAAATAAGGCATGTCTAAATCGGGAGTAAGTCAGAATCGTGAGGCTCAGCTCCATACTAACGGCTAAGTCAACAAGGATCATAGCAAGTACCTTGACGAAGTGCAGCAAGGGGAACATACATCAAGTATGTCCGCATGGTGATACGAGGAATCTTCCACCAAGGTACCAACCAACGGATATTGACTTCAGCACGTGAGTAGATCCAGTCAACCCAGTTAGCATATGAAGAAGCAGGATGGAGTAGTTTCCTATCAGAATGATGATGTGGCAAATATCTGGCAAAATCCATGGATGGAGTATAAAGCAAACAAAGACGCTCCTGAAGCCAAATCTGTGAAGAAAGAATTAAAAAAAAGAAAAAAAAGTCCGCTAAGTTGAAAATCCGCAAGGGCAGCTTAAGCAAAAATTAGGACAGCTCGCTAGTTTCGAAAACCCATATGGGCGGACTAGGTAAAAATTAGAGCAATAAAAAATATATATAATAAAAAAGAGGTCTGCTAAGTTGAAAACCCGCAAGGGCAGCTTAGGCAAAAATTAGGACAACTCGCTAGTTCCGAAAACCCACATGGGCAGACTAGGTAAAATAGGAGCAATAAAGAAAAAAAGAAAACATAAATTGAAAACCTGAAAGGGCAGTTTAGGTGATTACCTGAAGCAATAACAGACTCCCGGTCAGTCTCTTTGACAATCTTGATTTAAGTCAGTCTAATCCAACTAAAGTCTCGGCTAAGATTACATTACCGGCGACAAGCCTCCTTCCATTTGATCCATAATATCCAATACTCGTGGATCAATATTGCCGTTGAAAGAAACAAGCAAGAATTGGCCAAGCAAGCAAAGACAGAGCATACGTCCCCATGCCTTAGTAGGAGCCAAATGAGAGAGACAAAAATCAATCAAAGGAGCAAGTAGAATTTTTTCACCTCTCATCAACTGAAGAACTTTGGGTTTTGGAATTTGAAATAACATTTGCATCTTCTGTTGAGTCTTGGAAATCAATGTGGGTAACACCATTTGTTGATTATTTGGATATCCGAGAATTGCCTCAAATTCTTCGATCAAGGGACATATTTCAAAGCCATTAATTTTAAATGCCCTAGAATCCATGTTCCAAAAGGAAGACATGGCATGTAAAAAGGAGTATCCAATTTAACATTTTGAAAACACTTTAAAATATCAAGTTTTGACCATGAAATTTGCTTCATGTGAATGGCATCCATATTCTTAAATAGAATTTTTATCTTCTTTAAATGAAGTTCGGTCATGGTGGATGAATGAAGAAAAATTAAAATTGTTAAAGGAGTTTTTACGTTGAAATGGAAAATATTTTGGCTTCTGTATGAAATTAGGTGTAAAAAGGAGATTTATATAGAGGAAACAAGCTTTTCCATAGTTGGCAAGGAAAAGGTGATAGAAAAAGGGCGAGACCATGTTACATAAGGAAAAGAATTCGCGACAAAATCCTTTACCGTGTTGCATTTGGTTTTACCAAAGTGATGCGGCTGTGAAAAGGAAATTGTGATGCACTATTTATGATGTGATAAAAAAATAAAAAAAAATAATTATGGCGCAGTAATGAAAAAAAAGAAGAAGAAAATAAGTTACAGTAAAGGCAGAAAATATGTATCATTATTTTATGCTTATTATACAATGTTTATACAATTGATACAATATTTATATGTCACTAAGAGGGTGGTGGTAGGTCATCAAATAAAGTCCTGAAAAAGTCATCGCCTATTAGAGGAGGGGGTAAATTACTCATCCCAGGATCACCCGAAGAGGGAGCACCAAAATCCCTATTACCTTGGAGTTCTGATCTGTCATGGTCTTCATCAAAAGTGGACGAAAGGATCTCATGGTCATCAGTCTAGGGGCCTCTTGATGAAGAAGTGCCAGGATCCCTCATCCCCTGAAATCAGAAGTCTCAGAAATTATGTTCGGATTGGTGATATAAATTTTTGAAATGAGAAACCTGCTGACGACTTGCAGCCAATTCTTCTTGAAGTTTCTTATTTTGATCTTCAAGCATCCACTGTGAGCCAGAAGGGAAAAAGGTAAGAGCATACATAATCATGCATACATATAGCATAAATTACCATGAAATAAGAAAACTCACCAGGTAATTCATATCGATGCCCTGCAAATGAGATGGTATATTTGACGGGCTAGAATGAGCAAACGAAGGGGCAGTTGAAGAAGTTCCAGCCTCATGATCAAATGAAACAACAGCCTGCAACAATCATTAAAGAATCAAAAAAAAGAAAGAAGTAGTTGCAAGGGAAAAATGAAAAAGGTTTACCTAAGAAGGGCTAGCCCCTAGATGTGGAACGAATTCTCCTGCATCTCCATGATGTTCCTCTCCATCTCTACCCTCATTTTCTTTGGGAATTTCCCGTATACCAACAGGAGATGCATCAAAGTTCAAGAGCCTTCTTTGAATATAATGGGCATAAGATGCACTCGGTAGATAGAGAAATGCTTCAACACTATAACCATACCGAGCCGACCACCATGCATCCTCCGGCATTGATATAATATTTAAAGTATATTCCGGGCAAGGCATCGGAATCCTCTGTTGCTCTGGACCAAGAAACCACTCATAAACTCTCTCTCTGAGAAACCAGCCACTAGACACTGGGCTAGAGATGACTCGGCAAGAATGTTGGAAAGATAGCACAGCTTTCATGAAGGGAGACCAGTTTGTCTGCTCTTCTGGGTTCCACCAGGCCAAATTTAATCTCAGATACCCGACTCTCTCTTGGGAAATACCAGAAACCCTCACAAGGTTGTGTTCGTATGCCCATGCCTACAATAATAGTTGTTTTATTAGTTTTTGTCATAGAATTGTATCTTATTTATTATGATGATTATGGTTTTATTTAGGAATTTTGGTAGTTTTAATCTGTTTATTTAGTGTTTTCATCAATTTTGGTAGTTTTAATTTATTTCAGTGTTTATGTCATTTTTGTTCTAGTTTTTAGTGTGGTGTTTATGTGTTGTTGGTTAATGTTTATTTGATTCTTGTTTAAAGTTTGTTTAAGTGTTTATTTTAGGTTAATATGCAAACATTTCCTTGGAAGAAAGAATAGCATGAAGCATGTCTCACCTTAAGAGCAAAACCAAGGAACCAAGAGAGAAGAAAAATTTGGGCAGTAACTGAAACACTCAGAGGACACGGCCAAGCCACTAGCCGTGTCACTTAACATGGCCAAGAGCTTGGCCATGTCCCACACATTGCCAAAGAAGAAGACCAAAGAAAGAAAGCAAAGAATGAAGAGGTCAGTAGGTGACACACCTAGGGGACACGGCCAAGCCACTGGCCGTGTCCCTCTAAACACCTCAAACACGGCCAAGTTCACCCAAGCTTGGCCGTGTCACACTCATTCCAAAGAAGAAAAGATGAAGGATCACAGAAGCTAACACATTCAATAGACACGGCCAAGCCACTGGCCGTGTCACCTCATGGACTAAAGGAAGAAAGAAAACGCAGATTTTTGAAGCGTGGTTTCGTATAAATAATAGACAATTAGGGTTTTTAAAAGGTTTGGAGAGTTTTTCTGATCAGCCGTCAAAAATTAACTATAGGTTTCCAATTTGTTTACTTTTGGATTTTTTTTATTACACTTTGATTCAAACAGTCTAGATTAAATTTGTTTTTGCCATTGCAACATTCTTCTAGCAAAGATCTGAACAAGAGATTCTTCAGAAGCTAAAGGGAGTTTGTAATTTGGTTTTGTTCTTATCTCTTAAGTTTCATTGGAATTGTTTTCATGAATTCTATTATGTCTAAACTGATTTCTTTGAATTTTAATGAGATGAATATGTTTGATAGCATCATTATGAACTAATTTGATCTAGTCTAGGGTTTGTATGGATCTACTATGATTGTATGATTTGGTTATTGCTCTTAACTGAATTATTTCTTTGGCCTTGATTGAATGGATTACTGTTAATATATAATTGATTGGCCACCAATTATGTGTTTTAGGTATTAGATGAAGGATTGAGAGATGAAGTCTAATGCTGGAATAATTCAATTAGGGACTTAGGTGAATTAGAAATATAACCTAAGAAAAAGATCATTTCAATTGTAACAAGATTATTTGAAAGAGGTTTGAATGCAAGAGCTTATTTCCTTGATTCGATTAATTAAGTTGCTTGAGATTTAATCTTTGAAATTAAATTGGTTGAGAGGAATAACCGTTCATCCATATAAGTTAGTAGAGAAGTGCAAACCCTAAATCTTTCTATTAAGTGAATCAATATATCAGCTCAGTTCACTTTTATTGTTTTAAACTCCAATCAATCTATTTTCATTAGTTCTTAGCAATTTAAATTTATTATAATTTGTTATTTGCAACCTGATAATCAATTAGCTTATCTAGCTTCCTTGTGAGACGACCTTGAGGTGTTCACAAAGATACTACAGCAGCCTCATATACTTGCGAGTGTAGTTCTAGTAGTGTTAATTAGAGCGCAACAAGTTTTTGGCGCCGCTGCCAGGGAAGCTAATTGGCGTAATTTGTTTATTAGGCATAAATATTTTAGATTATTTTTCATTGTTTACTTTTGATTTTATTTGTCTTTTGCTTTTAATAATTCCTTTTTTCTAGAAATTTTGTTTATGCAAGGCAGGAGATCACTCGGAGGAGAGTTATACCCAGTTATTCCAGAAATTCAGAGAGTGAAAAAGAGCAGAGAAGAGTTTGAACTGTACACCGGATTTGATACAGAGGAGGACACTTCTGATTTTGAGTCGGATACTGCACAATCTGCCAATATGGGAGAAGAAAGGCAAAGAACTATGAGAGATTTTGCTAGACCTGTCATTGGAACTTCCACATCTTGTATAAGATTGACGGATGCAGCAAGAAATTATGAGTTGAAGAACATCCATTACAACATGTTGCCATCATTCTATGGAGTTCCAAATGAAGATCCTTTGAACTTTATTCGGGATTTCTATTCCACCCTCAACACTTTTCCATTGGGAGGACTAACAGAGGACCAGTTGAGGATGAGATGCTTTCTGTATACATTGAAGGATAGGGCAAAGAGCTAGCTTATGATGTTGCCCAAAAATTCTTTGACAACTTGGGAGCAAGTTTATAACAAGTTTATGGGCAAGTTTTACTCTCATCAGAAGACAGCTGAATTGAGAGGGAAAATAGCTACATTCTCTCAATTTGAAGGAGAGCCATTTCATGAGGCTTGGGACAGGTTTAAGATGTTATTAATCCAGTGTCCACACCATCACTACCCACTTCAACTTCTGAATCAATTTTTTTATGATGGTCTAACCCAGCAATTTCAGAACACTGTTGATAACGCAGCTGTGGGAGCTATGGGAGAAAAGACAGCTGATGAAACTTATGAAATCTTTGAAATGTTGGGAGCTAATTCTCAACAGAAAAGTGTAAGAGGAAAAAGTAAAGGGGTGAATCAACTGGAAGCCAATAGTGAGATGGTCAATCAGATAGCTGAATTGACAAGGCAAGTGCAGATGCTGAACATGAAGAACAATACTTCTTCATCCACTCAAGAAGTGTGTGGAATTTGTGGAACTTTCAGGTATGGAGCAAATATATGCCCCTCCGCATATGAGTCTTATGGAAATGAAGCTGAGCAAGTCAATGCAATGGGGGGATATCAACCAAGGGCCCGGAATGATCCTTACTCAAATACTTACAATCCTGGTTGGCGGAATCATCCAAATTTTTCCTGGGCAACAAATAACTCTCAACAACCTTTCCATTTGCTCCAGAGACAAAACCAACCACAGGGTCAATCTTCAAATCAAGGGCAGCCTAAGAGAGAGAGTTTGGAGGATAGTTACAGGCCTTTATCCATGTCAGTACTAAGAATCAAGAGATGACTAACAAAAGGCTGGATTCATTAGAAGCATCTTTTAAGAAAGTGGAGACTCAAGTGGGACAACTTGCACAACAGATGCAGATTCAACAAACAGGGAAATTTTCGAGTTAACCTGAGTAGGCACAATCAGTGATTGTTCTTAGAACTGGCAAGGTAATTAACAAAAATGTTGAAAATAATTCTGTGAATGCAGGTGATCAAGAGAACAAAAAGGAAGGAGAACCAGAGAACAAAGGTGCTGGAGAAAGATCAATGGAAAAATCCCCTTCAGCAGATTTACACAAGGCAAGTAATCCATACCGGCCACCTATACCATTCCCCAGCAGGTTGAAGAATGATAAACAAGATAAGCAATTTTCAGACATCTTCAACATGCTGTCTAAGGTAAGTATTAATTTACCCTTACTTGAAGCAATAAAGAATATGCCGGCTTATGCCAAATTATTCAAGGAATTGAACACAAAGAAAAAAGGTATGAGCCAAATGAAAAGGTGATAGTATCAGAGGTAGCTAGTACTGTTTTTGCAGCATAAACTACCTCCAAAGCTAAAGGATCCTGGTAGTTTCATAATTCAAATTACTATGGGTAATGGAAAGGGGATTGATGGCATGTGTGATTTAGGAGCCAGTGTAAATTTGATGCCTTATTCTGTGTATCTTGAATTAGAACTAGGGGAACTTAAACCTACAAAAATGGTGTTGCAATTAGCTGACATATCTCTTAGATTCCCGAAAGGGGTTATAGAAGATGTGTTAGTTAAGGTTGGTGGGTTGATAGTGCCTGTGGATTTCATAGTTCTTGACATGGAAGGAAGTAACCCTACACCATCCGCACACACTATTCTACTGGGTAGGCCTTTTATGGCGACTACCAACACCTTGATAGATGTTAAAAAAGGTAAATTATCAATGACTGTCTTAGGATAAACGGTTGAATTTTCTATTTTTAACACTTCTCCCATTCCTACAACTGCATTATATGAGGATTGCTCTTTAATTGATTGTATTGATACAGTTGTTTCAAATGTTTTCTTGCAGACAGGTTCCTCGGATAAATTGGAGCCGGCACTGAACTTAGATGGTGGTTTGGATATTTTTTATTCAGAAATAGCCAGTTGCCTTGAGACATTAGAGAGTGCTGAAATAGAAGAACTTAAGGAGGACCCAGTATTTGAACTTCCCTCCATCCAGAAGGAAGAGAAGAATCCTTCACTTGAGTTAGAGCTGAAAGAGTTACCTAAAAATCTGAAATATGTGTTTTTAGGAGATCACAACACCTTACCTATGATAATATCTAGCGAACTTAGTGAAGGGGAGGAGATGAGGTTGGTGAGTGAGCTAAAAAGATTGAAAAGAGCAATAAGATGGGGATTGAGTGACATCAAAGGTATTAGCCCTTCAATGTGTATGCATAGAATCACTTTAGAAGAGGGAGCTAAACATGTGAGGGAGACCCAAAGGCGCCTTAACCCAAACATGAGTGAAGTGGTTAAGAAGGAAGTGCTCAAATTGCTGGATGAAGGAGTGATATATCCAATAGCTAATAGTGAGTGGGTAAGCCCAATACATGTAGTGCCTAAGAAATCTGGAATCACTGTAGTGAAAAATGAAAATAATGAATTGGTTCCTACTAGGACTACTTGTAACACCCCCACATCCGGTACAAGCACACTACAAACACCACAATGTAATATACGTGCACTGAACATAGGGATGCTACGGTTTTCTTTAACCATCAAATCATTTTAAAAGATACCATAATCTTTATCATTATACATTATAGAAAATAAGTAATTAACTTGTAATATAAAACAAAATAGATATAAATACATTTACTTAATACGCAGCAGAATTTATAAAATAGTTACATATATGAAAACATTTAAATCCATATTTACAAATATACATATATTCACATTATAAACAATACTTTACAAAATATAAAGAAGTTATACATGATTGGCAGCTCTTCTCTGATCTTTAAGTCCCAAAATAGATTCTTTAATGTCTACTCTCACTTGGTCTCGAGGAACTCTCGGGTTCAACTCTGTCACCTACGCGATCAACACTATCGCACTAAGCCAACGGCTTAGTAGTACAAAGTATGCAAACATTATGCTTTAATGCAATGCAATATCATACACATTAATAAATAAACAACAATATAGTTGTAAAGATAATACCACACCTTTATATTTCATAACTCATACTCATATAAACATAATACATTTCAAAGTCCTTTCAAGGATCTCATTATTCAATTATTTTAACACCAATAAATCACATTGAAACAAAGATAAGCATGGGCCCAAAAGACACTAATATGCCATTCAATTTTCAGAGTTAATGTTTTGGTTCAATCATCACATTTATCATTATCATAAACCCAACTAGGCTTCAAGGATTAGGTTCAACCAAGCTTCAAGGGGAACAAAGCATGCTAAGTATCAACCCAACTTGGCTTCAAGAACCAACCCAACCTAGCTTCAAGGGTTGTAACATCTCAATTAGGCTTCAAGGATCAAATCCAACCTAACTTCAAGAGATTGTTACTAATATTAGGCATGCCACCAACAACAAACTCTGAAAATGGAATAACACATTAGCCACACAATTCATTCATTATTTAATTATCATTTCCATTCTCAATTATCATCATCATCTAGGCAAACATGCCTTATTTCTTTCAATTGAATCATCATAGCCAATCACAATGGCTTCATATCACATTTGAGTTATCATAGCCAATCACAATGGCCTCATATCATATCATGTCTTAATTCAAATTATAATATTTCATTCTTATCAAAGTAATTCATCATAAAAGCATTCATATACATCATCAATACTCACATTGTGTCCCACATTATACACAATATAACATTATTCATAGATTTAGAATCTTCCACATATATTTGTTTAGGTCATTCTTTGTATTAAATGAGTTTAGAGTGTTTACTTTTATGTTTAGGTGCAAGAAGACCTTTGAAGAATCAAAACAATGCAAGAAGAGCAAAGAACAATCACAGTAGCTAACACACTCAAGGGACACGGCCAAGCTTGTGGCCGTGTTTCTCAACACAAAATCAAGCCGAGGCAGACACGGGCAAGGGACACAGCCGTGTCTCTCCAAAAATCATCCAACACGGCCAAATTTCCTTAAACTTGGCCGTGTCTCCCAAAAATTCTTTAGTTTGGCTGTGTCTCTTCCTTAGTTTGGCCGTGTCTCTCATGAATAAAAACCCTAAACATGGCCAAATCTCTTTTGATTGAATTTAAACACATTGTGCACAACATAACCTCATTCAAATGGATACAATTTATGTCATCAACACTTATTTTACATGTTCATCACAATATTCACATTAACAATACATCAACAACACATTTAATCACTTACCACTTCAAAAACCCTTAAACCAACATCACTCTTATTCTTTCAATATCAACATCCACTTAACTTACCATCTTCAAACCAAAACCAACACCAATTTAACTTTGTAACTTACAATCAATTTCAACACTTATAAACACATCTCAAACACACCAAATCATAATAACAACAAATCCTAACTCACCTCAAACACAACTTTAAAGATAACAAAGAAAAACAAGAGAGTACTTACCAAAAATTAAGGCAATTCCACAAATCTCCAACTTAATCCTTTGATTCTTCCTTCAATTTGAAACTTGGAATAAACAAATCTCACTTTTCTCTCTTGCTATGGAATGGCCGGCCAACATATGGGAAAGAGAAGAAGAAGAAATGAAGAAAAGTCAAGTTATCATCTCTTTAAATCTCCACCATGTATTCCAAAACAAGAATTTACCTAAATACCCCTTTCCATTTGTTTTAACTCTCTTTTCACTTACTTGCCCATTTAGGTAATTTCACATATCACAAATAAATATCTTCTTCCCTTGACTCCTCTTTTTGACCAACATATATGTTATATATATTACCATATACCCAACATATACACTTTCTCTCTACACATTACTTTCCTTTTTAAACAATACCTAAACATTCTCTTTTCCATTTCTTTTCTTATCAACATAACATATACACATAATTCAAACAAACAACAATTATATCCAAACTTCTAGGGCACACATTGGAATATTACACTACTACTGGGTGGAGAATGTGTATCGATTATAGGAAGTTGAACAATGCCACAAAGAAAGACCATTTCACTCTTCCTTTTATTGATCAGATGTTAGATAAACTTTCTAGACACTCACATTATTGCTTTTTGGATGGACTTTCAGGTTTTTATCAGGTGTCGATATCACCAGAGGATCAATCCAAGACTACTTTTACTTGCCCTTTTGGGACTTATGCATTTCGGCGTATGCCATTTGGCTTGTGCAATGCACCTGCGACTTTTTAGAGATGCATGATGTCTGTCTTCACAGACATGATAGATGATTTTATTGAGGTATTTATGGATGACTTTTCTGTTTTTGGTAGTTCTTTTGATAATTGCCTCAATAAACTTGTTCTTGTGCTTGAGAGATGCATTGAATGTAACCTTACTTTGAGTTGGGAAAAGAGTCATTTCATGGTTACTCAGGGCATTGTATTAGGTCATGTTGTGTCAAGTAAAGGGATTAAGGTGGATAAAGCTAAAGTAGAGTTAATTGCTAAGTTACCCCCACCTACCTCTGTTAAGGGAATAAGAAGTTTTCTAGGGCATGCGGGTTTTTACCGAAAATTTATTAAGGATTTTTCCAAAATAAGCCAACCATTGTGCCATTTGCTGGGAAAAGATGTTCCATTTGAGTTTACTGCACAATGCATGAAAGCCTTTAATTCCCTTAAGGAAAAACTGACTAGTGCACCGGTGATAGTAGCTCCTGTTTGGTCTTTACCTTTCGAAATTATGTGTGATGCCTCTAATCATGCAGTAGGAGCTATTCTTGGGCAAAGGGTTGATAAATTTTTTAGAGTAATTTATTATGCTAGCTTGACCCTGAATAGTGCGCAAATGAATTACACAACAACTGAAAAGGAAATGTTAGCTGTTGTTTTTGCCTTAGATAAGTTTAGAGCATATTTAATTGGGTTGAAAATTATTGTGTATTATGATCATGCAGCTCTAAAATATCTTTTGGCAAAACAACATGCTAAACCGCGCTTAATTAGATGGGTGTTATTACTGCAAGAATTTGATTTTCAAATCAAGGATACTAAGGGAAGTGAGAATGTTATAGCTGATCATTTATCTAGATTACCCTTCTTTAGTGAAAATCTTGCATCTGATAGCATTCATAAAAATTTAGAAGCATTTCCTGATGAGCAGCTGTTTGTGGTAATTAATGCACCTTGGTTTGCAGATATTGCTAACTATCTTGCTTGTGGTATTTTGCATTCTAACATGTCATTTCAGGAAAAGAAAAGGTTTTTGCACGTGAGTAAATTTTATTTTTGGGATGAACCTTACCTATTCTGGATATGCAAAGATGAGATAGTTCGCAGGTGTGTATCTGAGGAAGAACAACTGAGTGTTCTTAAATTTTGTCATGACCTTCACTGTGGTAGTCATTTTGGAGGAAGAAAGACTGTAGAAAAGGTGCTTCAAAGTGGTTTTTACTAGCCTACTCTATTTAAAGATGCTCAAGAGTATTGTAAGCACTGTGACCATTGTCAAAGAGTGGGTAACATTGGGAGGAGGAATGAAATGCCCCTTCAATCGTATATTGTTGTCGAATTGTTTGATGTGTGGGGAATAGACTTTATGGGTCCTTTTCCCAAGTCTTTTGGTTATGAATATATTTTAGTTGCTGTTGATTATGTTTCAAAATGGGTGGAGGCAATCCCCACCCATACTAATGATGCTAATGTGGTTGTTAAATTTGTGAAGGAATATATTCTTAGCAGATTTGGCACACCAATAGTGATAGTCAGTGATGGGGGAAGTCATTTTTGCAACAAACTTTTTGAGAAATTAATGCACAAATCTGGTGTGAAACATAAGGTGGTGACCCCATACCATCCACAGACTTCTGGGCAAGATGAGACATCCAACAACCAAATAAAAGGAATTCTGGAGAAAACAGTCAACTTATCAAGGAAGGATTGGGCGAGTAGATTGCATGATGCATTGTGGGCATATCGGACTGCTTTCAAGACTCCTTTGGGTATGAGTCCATACCGATTGGTTTTTGGTAAGGCTTGTCATTTACCAGTGGAGTTGGAGCATAAAGCAATTGGGCAATCAAGACTCTGAATTTAGACTTGGACAAGGCAAAGAGAGAGCGTTTTCTGTAAATTTCAGAGTTAGATGAGCTGAGAAATGAGGCATATGAGAGCTCGAGGATTTATAAGGTTCGCACTAAAGCACTTCATGACACAATTATAGTGAGAAAGACATTGAGCCCAGGTATGAAAGTTTTACTCTTTAATTCTCGTCTCCGTTTGTTTCCAGGAAAACTCAAGTCTCGATGGAGTGGTCCTTTCGAGATAACTCAGGTATATCCTTCCGGTGCCATAGAATTGCTTAACTCTCGAACAAATGAGACTTTTAAAGTAAATGGACAGAGAGTTAAACCATATAATGAAGGATTCCAAGAAGTAAGGATCATCGATAACACTTTGATCTACGATCCTTAAGTCTTGCAGTAATGTCCAGCTATATGACATTAAAGAAGCACTATATGGGAGGCAACCCATCGGTTTGCATTTCTTTTCATAGTTGTAATTTTATATTAAGCAATTTTGATTTTATGTTTGGTTTAAATAAATGGAATGGGTGCTTTGATCGGTTTTTATTTTTCTAATGTGTTTCAGGGTTGATCGAAGAAGAGGTTTGCAATTTCTTTAAGATTTGGTGATATAAAATAAAAAAAGAGTCAAATGGCAGTGAGTGACACGGCCACTTGACACGGCCAAGCCACTAGCCGTGTCAAGCCAACCCTAAAATTACCAAAAACACACAGCCCCTGACACGGCCAACAAGCTTGGCCGTGCCACATGGGACACGGCCAAGCCTCTCCCAAAGTCCCTTCTTTTGTTTTTGCAACTTTTATTTATAGTGTCAAACACACCCATGGGACACGGCCAAGTCACTGGCCGTGTCCCTCCAAACACATCAGACACGGCCAAGCTCACCCAAGCTTGGTCGTGTCCCTTCAATTTCACACTTTAAAAACACGATTTTAGCACTTTTCGTTCATTCCAATCCCTAATTTTGTTTTTGGTTTTCTTTCTCTCTCTCTCCACTTCTCTCTCACAAAACCTCCATTGTTGTTCCTTCAAAGCTTCCAAACTCCCATCAATTCTCAATTTCCTTCACCAAAACTGAAATTAATCTGTTCAATCTTCTTCTTCTCTCATAAAAAATCAATTTAATCGGTTTAAGTTTCAAATTTTTTCAGATCTTTCATTATGCCGAGAACGAAGATGGTGTCCCACCATAAGAGGAAGCGACCTCCAACTGCAGCTACATCTTCATCTTCATCGTCTTCATCTTTGAAGAGAGCGACTCTTTTGGCTCGGGGTTTCTTCCCGACAAGGTATGTCAGTAATGAATCCCTTAATGCTCTTCATATTAGGGAGAATTTTTATCGTTATGTTCAAAATCTTGGGTGGGAGAACCTAGTCTCCTATAGACCTTTGCAATTTCAAGAGCTCACTTTGGAATTTTTAACATCTCTTAAGGTTGAAAGAGATGAACAAAAAATTTGCTCTAAGTTAAATTTTAAATTGCTTGGGAAATCATTTGCGGTTAGTATTGAGCAATTGAATGTTATATTTGGTTTCCATCAACACGGTGAAAGGTCGGTACCTAAGGATTTTAAACAACAATTTGCTTGGGGAGCATTGGGCTCGGGAACTTATGTGGCCAAATCGGCCAAGGCAACTAAATTGAGCAATTCCACTCTTAGGTATTTGCATTGCTTTATGTCCTGTGGATTCTTTGCCAGGAAGGAAAGCCCGGGTGTAGTGGAATTGAGTGAGCTCTTTTTCTTAGATTGTGCGTGTAATGCAATACCCATTAGTTTCAGCTATTGGTTGGCTGATGTTTTTGATAGTGTGGCAAACAAAAAGAAGGGGGCTATTTGTATTAGAGGATTGGTTACCACATTGGCAACAGCCCTTCTTGATGATTTTGACCCAAGTACCTGTCGTATGACTAAAATTACGGGTAATGATTCATTGGATTTGGCCACACTAGAGAAGATGCATATGGTGGTGCACAGGGGAGGGGCTTATATGATGGCTTCAGCTGAGCCAGAAGTCCGGGGGACAGACAAAAGAGAACACGAGTTCAGGAGGAGTCCGAATCGGATTCTCTTGATTTGGAAGAAGATGCTCCGGCCCCGGATAATCAAGAGATACTTAATAGGATTGAGGCACTGGAGAGCAAGGTAGATCGTAACCATGCTGCAGTCTTGCAACAGTTAGACCAAATCAATAGCAACCTTGCTAAGATACTAAGTCTTCATCCTTCGGCTGCATCATCATCTCATCCTCCTTCACCGTAGATCACATTGGCTCTAATCTTTTGAAAGAATTCCTTACTTTCTTGTGTTTAGCATATTTTAGTTGTTATTTTTTATTTTTGTTTTTAATGTTAACATTTTATATTTTGGATATTTTATTTTATATATTGTATTTTGTGTTTGAACATTTGCTGTTTGTGATGAAAAGGTAGAGTTTGCCTCACCAGGGTACGATGGAAAACAGGTTGCACCTTAACTCTTTTTCTTTATTATCCTTGTTTCCATTGAGGACAATGTAATTTATAAGTGTGGGGTAATCTTTAAGCTTTTCTTTTAATTCTTGTTTTGTTTGTCATTGTGTGTTATATTGTGCATTGTGTATGGCATAATTGTTGAAAACTTATTGACTTTTCTGTGATTCTAGCATTATATTTGAGACTTTAGTATCAGCATAGAGATTAGCATTTGAATTCATTCAGGATCAATTTTCACATTCTGCAATTCATGACATATAAATCTTTGAGAACCCACCCTTTGTGAGTTTTGAACCTCATAGATTGAATATTATTGTCAATTGATTTTCTTTTCTTAAGTGTGCACCTTCATGATTTTGCATCTCTAGAGCTTGCTTTTGCATACTAATTGAACTCACATTTTGATTTAATCGTAAGTTTTAAAATGATGAAGGCAAATTAGGATTATCCCTTTAGATTAAAAAGACCTCCCTTAATTATGAATTCCTTAGTGAGCCAAGTTGAGCCTGTGACCTTTTCCTGATTGATCAACACAATTCACAACTCAACATTTTCTTATTATCATCATACCTGCATTAAGGAATGGAGTTTCTTATGATATGACAATAGGGTGGTTTAATTCATAAGTGTGGGGTAAGCAATAAAATAAATAAAAAAAAATAAAAAAATAGTATTGCTATTTGGGGCTGAAATGCATACTTTGCACATTGTATTTGTAACACCCCGATACTCTATATAAGTACCATACATATACTTTGTATACGCAAAGTGAGTATATAGAGTATAAGGATGCCACTAGTTATTACAATTAAAAATCTTTACTTAACTTCTAAAACAATAGTACATTTTATTATATAAAATGATTTACAAGATCACTATCCTTTTGATAATAACACATATATATATATAATAGTTACATTGTCTCTTCCAAAGATTTATTGATACATATGAATACATTCTTATAAAAAAAAATGCAATATATATATTAACTTATACATGCATGCATCATCTTCTAGTTGGTCTCGAGCTACACTTGCCCTTTTCAAGACATAATGGTTTAACTCCAAATCCATCACCTTTTACCTGCGCGATTAATATAACCACGCTAAGCCCAAAAGCTTAGTAATACAAATAAATATTAAAAACAAAATATACATTGCAAAATAAACATACCTCATATTTTTAGCATCATGTTTTATCATTCTCTTAACCTGTTTTCCCTTTTTCCAATGCATTCCACATAAATTTCTACCAACCTCATAAACTATATGTATATGCTTATAACATTACGACAAATCATAGTTTACCAATCATAAATCATATTCCCAATAAAGGCAACCATTATCATCAACCACAATCCATCACTAATACTCACAAACAATATACACATTACATATCAGATTACATAACATTGTTATATTCACAATTCACCAATCATTGATCTCAATATTTATTTATTTCAACATTTGTATATCATATTAACAACAAAGACATACTCGGGCCCAAAACACACTAATATGTTATTCAAAGTTCATCATTATTTCCAACAACCATAGCTGCAAATACAAACCTTTCCCCAACCAGGTCGGTTGTCCACTGGGCCTCAGGCCACTGCCAATCCCAGGGGTCCGCAGGAGGCAGATAGGCATGTATAAAACTATCATTAATGAACCTTCTCCCAACCAGGTCGATAGTCCAAGTTCGGTTGCCCAATTCACTGGGTCCGCATGGTTCCGCAGGAGGCAGATAGGTACGTATAACACTGAATGAATCGAACTTTCCCCCAACCAGGTCGGTAGTCCAAGTTCGGTTGCCCAATCCACAGGGGTCCGCATGGTTCCGCAGGAGGCAGATAAGTTCGTCCATTTATCTCTACTTTCTCAATTCATTTCACATTACACAATAGATTTGCACCATATCTCAAATCACATTGGAACAATTCATCATTTACCTCATCATAGCCAATCACAATGGCATCAATTAGGCAAACATGCCTCAATCATCATTTACATCATCATAGCCAATCACGATAGCTTCATACATCATTATATCTCAATCTCTATTTCATGTCTCATTATTATTACACATATAATCATTCATCATTTAAGTATACACAATCAATTACATTATTATATCATCATATCATACAATCATATCATCACATCTTTCATCTTTCATAGTATATACATTATTGAATGCTCTCACATTTCATATACTCTTATTGATATACTCATAGGTATCAATGATATAATAGATTTCTTAACACATTTATAATCAAATGGTTTAAGGTTCAAAGTCATATAAATATATGAAATCAAATAGGGTTTTGTACTTACCTCAATAGCACTTCACACAACTCTAAACTCTTCTTCTCTCAAGAGTTCTTTACTTCTCAACTTAGGGCAATTCACTTCCTTCCAAAACCTAATCCAAAAGGAATATTAGCAAAATGACCATATGAATAGGACATTCTGGTTTTAGACTCCATTTTATCCTTATTTTGAAAAATTGTATAAAATAATCTACTTGACTAAAAATTCTAAAATTTTTACAGAATTTAGTTTTGTATCTTAAAATCATTCCTTTAAAATTTCAGATCAAACTGAACATAAAATCTTGGTCAAATAGTTCACCTAACCAGACTGCCCCAATTGCCCTGCATCCTGGCAGCAGTTCTGAACTTTGTGAATTCCATAAATCAAATTCAATCAACGTGGTTCCAAATTATTTTTCTCAAATACTAGACTCACTAAGAAACAACATATCCAAAATTCAATTGAATATGATTTTTCTACATTTTATTAAAAATCCCGAAATAGAGCTGTCTCAGTTAAGGTACCTGCTGGAACAGGTCTAATAAAAATAATCTTTCTAAACTCATAACCTATCCAAAATCGAATCAACATATTTTTCAGTCATTCTAGACTCATAGAGGCACAACATATCAAAAATTCACTTCAATAAAATTTTTCTATAATTAATTAAAAATCATACAAATCACAGCCTTTACTAATTGTAAAACAGAAACAATTTCACTAAACACAACTCTTACTCTTCCATCACCAACACCAACCCAACTTCTCATCTATCAAGAAAAATCAATACTTAAAATCACACCATAAGCAACTTAATCATACCATCATCAAATCACAACTCAACTCAAGCATAACTTCAAAAATAACAAGAGTAAACAAGAGCAAACTTACCCAAAATCATGAAATTCTTGAAATTCCAACTTGTTTACTTGAAATCTCTCTCAACTTTGAAGCTTAGAATATCAAACCCTCACTTAGCTCTCTTGTCTTCCTTTACTTTAGGTGAGCCGGCCACACAAGGAAGAAGAAGAAGAAATGATGAAGAAACCCTAAAGTCAACACTCATTAAATACTCCTCCAAAAGTAATTTACTATCTTACCCTCATGCACATTTTAATTCCCTTTACAAACTCTTGCCCATTTTGGTAATTTCACACTTAACAATATAAATATCTTCTTCCCTTGACCAAGCCCTTTGACCAACTTATATGTCATATATATCACCATATACACTACATATACACTTCTCTCTACACATTGCTTTTCTTTCCAATTACACATATACATTATCTCTTAACTTCTTTTATCATTCAAATAAACCATACACAATTACCACTTATCACTTACACCTTCAATTCAATAATAACAATATTATCATAACTTCTAGGCACACTTAGGGATATTACAATTAGACATATACATATACATCACATATATATTAAATCCAAATACAACAACTCCTCCAAAACTTTTAAGGTATATCTCGGGATATTACAGTATTTGACTAAGAGTCAGTTATTCTTTTCCTCTACATTTTAAGCTAGATGTTCCATGCAATTCTATATTTTGTATATATATATATTAAAAATTAAAAATAAAAAATAAAAAAAATAAAAGAGAAAATAAAAGAGAAGATATATATATATATATACAGAATTCATATATTTTCTAGCATTAGAGGAATGTCGACTCATGTACTTTTCTTTAAGTATGCAAGTATGTGAGATTATCGAGGGTTGGTGAATATGCCATTTGAGGGAGTTACGAGTTTCTTAGCAAGAGTATTGTCTAATTTAGATACTCCATTTCTTGATGCTCCAGCTTAAATGTCTTTTCTCACACCTCCACCTTAGCCCCATTACATCCAAATAAAAAACCTTCGGATTATTTCTTGAGAAAATCAGTGAGAGAGATTGGATAATTAAGCAAGTTTATGGTAGTATACAGTCATGAGTGATTTGAGTGAATTAACCTATGAAATCGAGTGAAACACTTAGATGAGAGATGAGATTTGTATGTCTAGATTAATGAATGAGTTAAGAAAATCTTGATTGAAGTAAAGTGCAATTATTTATGGCTGAGTCTTAAAGGATTTCATCTTATATACTGGAATTATAGTTAAGGTTGTTTGAGTTTTTAATTTATGTCATGTGAATTTGCTTGAGGACAAGCAAAGTTTTAAGTGTGGGGTAGTTGTTTTATTAGTTTTTGTCATAAAATTGTATCTTATTTATTATGATGATTATTGTTTTATTTAGGAATTTTGGTAGTTTTAATCTGTTTATTTAGTGTTTTCATCAATTTTGGTAGTTTTAATTTATTTCAGTGTTTATGTCATTTTTGTTCTAGTTTTTAGTGTGGTGTTTATGTGTTGTTGGTTAATATTTATTTGATTCTTGTTTAAAGTTTGTTTAAGTGTTTATTTTAGGTTAATATGCAAACATTTCCTTGGAAGAAAGAATAGCATGAAGCATGTCTCACCTTAAGGGCAAAACCAAGGAACCAAGAGAGAAGAAAATTTTGGGCAGTAACTGACACACTCAGAGGACATGGCCAAACAACTGGTCGTGTCAGCTTGGTCGTGTCCCACACATTGCCAAAGAAGAAGACCAAAGAAAGAAAGCAAAGAATGAAGAGGTCAGTAGGTGACACACCCAGGGGACCAAACACCTCAAACACGACCAAGCTCACCCAAGCTTGGCCGTGTCACACTCATTCCAAAGAAGAAAAGATGAAGGATCACAGAAGCTGACACATTCAGTAGACACGGCCAAGCCACTGGACATGTCACATGACACGGCCAGGAGCTTGGCCGTGTCACCTTATGGACTAAAGGAAGAAAGAAAATGCGGATTTTTGAAGCGTGGTTTCGTATAAATAATAAACGATTAGGGTTTTTAAAAGGTTTGGAGAGTTTTTCTGATCAGTCGTCAAAAATTAACTTTAGGTTTCCAATTTGTTTTATTTTGGATTTTTTATTACACTTTGATTCAAACAGTCTAGATTAAATTTGTTTTTGCCATTGCAACATTCTTCTAGCAAAGATCTGAACAAGAGATTCTTCAGAAGCTAAAGGGAGTTTGTAATTTGGTTTTGTTCTTATCTCTTAAGTTTCATTGGAATTGTTTTCATGAATTCTATTATGTCTAAACTGATTTCTTTGAATTTTAATGAGATGAATATGTTTGATAGCATCATTATGAACTAATTTGATCTAGTCTAGGGTTTGTATGGATCTACTATGATTGTATGATTTGGTTATTACTCTTAACTGAATTATTTCTTTGGCCTTGATTGAATGGATTACTGTTAATATATAATTGATTGGCCACCAATTATGTGTTTTAGGTATTAGATGAAGGATTGAGAGATGAAGTCCAATGCTGGAACAATTCAATTAGGGACTTAGGTGAATTAGAAATATAACCTAAGAAAAAGATCATTTCAATTGTAACAAGATTATTTGAAAGAGGTTTGAATACGAGTGCTTATTTCCTTGATTCGATTAATTAAGTTACTTGAGATTTAATCTTTGAAATTAAATTGGTTGAGAGGAATAACTGTTCATACATATAAGTTAGTAGAGAAGTGCAAACCCTAGACCTTTCTATTAAGTGAATCAATATATCAGCTCAGTTTACTTTTATTGTTTTAAACTCCAATCGATCTGTTTTCATTAGTTCTTAGCAATTTAAATTTATTATAATTTGTTATTTGCAACCTGATAAATCAATTAGCTTATCTAGCTTCCTTGTGAGACGACCTTGAGGTGTTCACCAAGATACTACAGCAGCCTCGTATACTTGCGAGTGTAGTTCTAGTAGTGTTAATTAGAGCGCAACAATAGTAAAGATCAAAGTCATACAAGAAAGGAGCATAATTGACATTGGTAGAAGAAGAATACCTTGACAACCACCATCAAGCTGACAAAAGGCCTCTTATTTCCGCAAAGTTTATCAAGACCATGGTAAAGACAGGTGAGACCAGCTTCACCCCAGCTAGAAGATGGTATCGTTCTGAAATAAGAAAGGGCCTTCAACACTGACAAATGGATGGAGGATTCAGTGCTGCCTAAGATGGTCAACCCAAACAAATATAACAAAAATCCTCGAGTATACTATTGGACCGTGTCTCTGTGAACCCGTCCTTCGTAGTTCATCTAATAGCTATGAATTGGCTCGATCTTTATCTTAAAAGGCCCTTTATACGATGGTTCCATACCAATTAATTGCTGAATTTCTTGAAATGTCAAAACATAGTTGGTCAAAGGAACCGGAACACCATCATATCGAAGGCCGGTTATAACAATAAAATCGACCGGACCAATTGTCATCTCTCCAATGGGCAAGTGAAAAGTATGAGTTGTGTCCAACCATCATTCTGCAAATGCTTGGACTACGCTCCGGTCTATCTGATACTCCTCGGATGGCAATTGTAAGATGAAGCTCTCAAAGCCGCAATCTCGGATAATCTGCCTTACCTGAGAAGGCACTACATCATACCATTATCGGGTTTTGTAGATACACCCTCCGTCCCTAACAACACAATGATCACGCTAACACGGAGCCAGGTAAGTTAATACCATGTAAGTATATATTATTCTATCTGCTTAAATTAATTTATTTTTCCTAAATTTTCTAAAGAATAATAATATAAAAAATAAATAAAAAATAAAGGCAAACACAATAATAATAAAAGAGCATAATATAAAAACATAAATCAAAAATCAAAAATAATAATAAAAAGTAATAATAATAATAAATGAAACTAAAAAATTTAAAACAAAAAATTTAAAAATATAAAACCAAAAAAAAGAAAGGGAAAATAATTACCACGCTCTTTTAGTTTGAACTACGATGAAGCGACATCCCGGCTAATACATCTATATTTCCATCTTCATGATGCCGAATAAACTCTAATAACTCAGCATTAGAATGAGTTTCTGACCTTAAAGCATGCATTTTTTTTTTTTGAAAACTATGTGCTAAATTTGAAATAATTTGAGAGAATTATAGAAATTATAGATTTTGCTGTGAATGAAATGAAGAAATTCGTTGGTTTATATAGAGAAACGGCAAGGAAAAAAACAAAATTCAAAAGTATGTTTTATTGTTCATGAATAGTAAAATTTACTATTGATGAATAGTAAATTTTACTATTTATGAATAGTAAATTACTATTTTTAATAGTAAATACTATTTACTACTATTTATAAATAGTAAGTTACTATTTTATGAATAGTAAATGTTGCATGAACAGTGACTACATAGTAAATAAAACAGTAAATTCAATTATTCACTTTAATCATGCTTGCGTGTGCATAAATATTTTTACACGCAGGGGGCAAAGGAAAAGACATGTGCATAAAAATTAGTCAAACTTTTTGTAACCAAAATTTTTTTTTTTGCAGATAATTAAATCTTTATTAACTCGGGTCTAGAATCCAAATTTTCCTTAAGTCCAGAACCTAGAATCTTTCCTAAGTCCAAAACTCAAATTTTGATTACGTCCAGAAACTAGAATATCTTTTAAGTACAGAACTTAGCTCGGGTCCAGAACCCAAATTTTTCTTAAGTCCAGAACCTAAAATCTTTCCTAAGTCTAGAACTTAGCTCGGGTCCAGAACTCAAATTTTTCTTAGGACCAGAACCTAGAATCTCTTCTAAGTCCAGAACTTAGCTCAAGTCCAGAACCCAAATTTTTCTTAGGTCCAGAACCTAGAATCTCTTCTAAGTCCAGAACTTAGCTCGGGTCTAGAACCCAAATTTTTTTTAGGTCCAGAATCCAAAATTACCCTTAGGTCCAGAACCTAAAAAATTACGCTTAGGTCCAGAATATAAAATTATCCTTGAGTCCAGAACTCGAACCGGGTCCAGAACTCAAAACCTCAACCATCTCAAAAATTAAGTCTTATTGCTTTTCACTCTCTTTCACTAAAGTCTTAGACCATTCAAGCAGGAGGCAAACTGTAGACCCTTAATTTTTGACCCAGTCCGGTCCAATATATTTTAAATAGTCCAAAATAATTTTTGTGTTGTCCAATATATTTAAATTAATCCAAAATAATCATTGTGTTATCTTAATTAAATAATATTTGCTTTAGTATTTAATTTTTATAATTAATAAAAATAATAAAAATAAAAATAAACAAAAAATAAAAATAAAAATCGGCGACGAAAAATTTCATCGCCGAAAAGGTGTCGGACGAAATGGCCTTGGGCCATTTTACCCGCAGATTATTTCTGCGGGTAGCTTGGCCATCTCGCTCGCAGGAAAATTCTGCCAGCGAAATGGCCCGCAAGCAATTCCGCAGCAGTTTTTTTTTCTAGTGAAATTTTTCCGACACAAATTTTTTTCAAAACCAAATTCAATTCGGTTACGGTTTCCTTTTCTTAATCAATGTTAGATTCCGCGAACAAGTGAAATTAATCATCAAAATCTTCTATAAATAAGGACAAAAAAATAACACAGAGAGGGGGGGGAATTTACAAGGAAAACTTTGAAAGGAAATCGGATTTTAAAAACTCCTTTTAGCAATGAAATCAATAGGACTTTTTGAGAGAAGAATAAGCAACCAAACAATCAATCCATCAAAGGCAGCCACCTTGCCTTTGTTCTTGTTCATCCAAGAAGTAATTTTTGGTGGAACCAACAAACGAAGGTATGAATTTCTTTATTTATTTTTCTTCACAGTAGCTTGAATCATCCAAATGTCTCTTTTGATTCAAAAAAAAACCCTAGAACCTTAATTTACCTTTTCTAAAGCTTAAAAACCTTAATTCGTCTCTTTATTTTTCAAAAATCTTAAAATTATTGTTTTTGTTTCTTCAAAATCTTAAAACCCTTATCTGCTTTCCAATTTTTCAAAACCCTAAATTGAATCATTTTCTTTCCACAAACCCTAAAAAATATCTTTTGTTTCTATAAACCTTAAATCGTTTTGTTTATTTTCATAAAGCTTCATAAAATTATAAATTATTTTTCTAAATTCTAAAATCTAATGCATTCTCCAAAACACTCAAAAACCTAATTCAACTTTAAAACCAAAACAGTAAACCCTAAACTAGCTAACCTAAACCCTAAAGTTTTCTTAAACCCTAACTCCCTTAAAACCTTAAACCCTAATTTTTCTAAACCTTAATCCTTTAAACCTTATAAACCTAAATATTAAAATTCAAACACAGTAAGCCTAAAAACCATAATTCAGTAGCTAATAATCATAAACCTAATGTTTTAAAGTGTTCAAACCCTAATTTCATGATTTCACTCCTCAAACACTAATTTGGTTAATCAAAGAACTTTATCAACCTTTTAAATTATAAAATTTTAATCCATTTCAATTTCTTTAAAACTCACAGTAACTTAAACCCATAAATTCCAAAATCCTAAACACATTAAATAAAGAATCTTAAATAGAAACAGTAGCCCTAATTTGAATCTTCATTTGCTTTATTTAATTTTATATTTGATTATGTAGTCTATTATATGCTTTAATTTATTTTTAATACTTTGTTGATTTATTTAAGTTCAATACTTGATTTATTTAGTTTATCATGGATGGATATTTACATTCTATTGATATTTAATATCTTTGATGAATGATTTATTTATGTTGAATGGTTATTTACTTTTATCGATTTATTTAGATTTCCAAATGTTGTAAGAGGTATGTTTTCACTTGGTGGGTACCTCATTAGTTAAATATCATGTAATTTAAATTGCTTTTCTATTTTAGAACCAATGTAAAGGACATGTTTCTACCTTTCGGTGGTGTCCTATTTAGGCATGGATTATGTAAGGGCATGTTTCCATCTTCGGATGGGTGTCCATTTATTTGTTTTGCTTAGACATTATTTTGATTTTCAATATATCGATGCTTTATTTTATTTATTGTGTGTAATATGGATAATGTTGTTATATTTAAGAATTTAATAATATTAAGACCTGTAAAGGAGGCCGGTTCCAATGAACCAGGCGTTGTAGGGGTGCTGGGCCATTTCTCACCTTCCCCACGTACCCAACTTTCAGAACCCATTAGGGGGTTGGGGATTTCTTAGGAATCGAGTCATCCACCCCTTTCTTTTTCCCAGCCCATCCAGATGGCGACTCCATTTTCTCCTGACTTAGGTCCGTGTTCTCTAAGGCCCCGAGCCTAAACAGTGCCGAAGTCGCAAGAACCATTCAACCGGGAGTGGGGGCAAAAATCCCCGCTCATAGTCCTGATGAACAAACTATATGTCAAGTGCATTCTCATATGCTCCCAAATCTCAGTAAGTATCTAATAATTGCCTGGATCTTTTGCTCCATAGTCAACACATGACTTGCATTATAAAGCTCACTCATCACATTGGACATCTGATATAATTATATTTTGACTAATATTTCAAGTCATTCTATTTTTGTTTTTAACTGTTTTTAATTGAATTTGATATTTTTTTTCTTTATTGAAGTTAGAATATCTCTAATTTTAGTTTGGAAGGTTAAGATACAAATTTTTACTAAAAAAAATAGTGCAAAAATGAAGAAAGAGTATAAAAAAAGGTATAAGATGCAGTGCCATAACCATGACACTCAAAGGCCATGACCATGGGAACTATTTTGAAGCTGCCAAATGGTGGGGGATAAGAGAAGGAAGAGTTCCAGAGAATAAATGAAAGCCACGACCATGGAAATTACAAGGCCATGACCGTGGGAACTGTTTAAACATTGCATGTGAATTGGAGAAAAAGTTATCAAAGATCCAGAGTCAAATTAAAAGCCATAATCATGGCATATGAAGGCCAATGCCTATGTGATTTGAAGAGTCAGGTGGAAAATGCAATTTTACATGATAACTCTTAAATTTTGACTCCTTTTTGGATTAAGTACCTCTAAACCCACCTTAATCTTTTCCTAATTATATTAGATGTTGTTTAACCCCTATAAATACCCTAGTGAGTCCCCATTAAAGAACACATTAGATTTTAGATTAAAAAAATCCAAATTTTAGGTTAGAGTTAACTTTGAAGAGAAGAGAGAATTTTGCGCAAGATCAATTCAATTTCAAGAGCCTCCCTTCTTTCCAAAGTTTGATCTTTTTAATTTGTTTTCTTTTGTTTTCTTCTAGTTTAAATTTTAATTATATCTTCAATCTTCTACTTTTTCTTTTTGTTACTTTTAAATTATTAGTAACTAAAAACCCTATTAGGGTTAAACTTTTCCTATTTGATTTTTCTATGGGTAATTATTTATAATTTGATTTAATCTAAGTGTTCTTGATTATTTTGTTATCTTTGTTTTTAATACTTTGATTATCTAGCGGATAATTGATTAATCTAAGGTATTATGTGATGGAGTGAGAGTGAAAGTACAATATCAGTTCAATGAGGTAACAATCTTAGGTTTAAGTTTCTGCCTAGAGATAGGGTAATCACTTTAGTGGTTGATACAAAGGTTACTCACAAATCTTAATGAATTGGCTTAATTTGCTTGTGATCACAAGAGTAGACTTATGGTTAATATCAATATTAGGTTTAATACTCAAGAGAGACTAAGTCTTAATTTAAGAGAACCCAACCAATAATCAAGAGTAGATTTAGATTGAGTCAATACTTTAGAAAATTCATAGATAATCAACAAAGGATAGGTTTAACCCTAATGCCAAAAATATTAGATTTAATTCTAAAATTTAATTTAGTTTTTATATAGTTAATTTAGTTCTTAATTCGTATCAATTTAACATCCAAATGATAGTTAGTTTAATTGTTTAGTATTTAGGATACCCTTCCTCGTGGGAACGACACTCTACTTTTCACTCTAGTACTTGATATTATGACTTGTGCACTTGCAGATAGCTAGGTTACGCCCTAACAACATCTCCCAAAGATGTTTCCTCATGATGTGTTCAAGATGCTTCTTGTAAGTCTCAAACTTAATAGTTAGTGAGCGCAGCTTAGTCTGAGAAACTCCATTGAATTCTTCTTTGAGGGATTCATATCTACCAAACTCCTTCATTATATCATCATCCATTACACTTAGCAACGTGATGCGAGCAAGCGAGTCCTTCCACTTCCAAACAGAGAAGGTATCATGATCATGCCCGATGTTGGGCCATGGTTCCTTCTTGGTTAGGTTCATCCATGATAGCATCAAGAGCATCTAATGCCTCATGTTCCTCCAACACGTACTGAACTTTCATGCTCCAAATCTCATAATTATCCCTAGAAACTTGGTACCTTTGTTCAGTTCAGCAACAATTTTCTTAGAAACAAATGACATTTTTCTTTTTAAAAAAGGAGGATTTTTAGCTAGATATTATATACATGATATTATTAAAGCCACAGTTTACATATCATTATAATTTTTACAACCAATTTATACATTAATAATAACATACATACAGTCTCAAGTCAAAAAGTCACTAGGTTTCAAATCATCGTCTCGATTATATTTGGAGAGTAGTATTAATGTAAAATCTATATGCAAAATTATACAATTAATTATTTAAACCAAGTTAAAACTATATATTGAATAATTGAGATAAAAATATTTAATTAATGTCATGCATTTTAAAAATAATTATATAAAATAATTAAAAAATGTATATTCCATTAATATATATATCATTAAACCATAAATAATCAAATATAGCCATAATAATGCTTTAGAAAAATCCTTATTTGCATGACTAATAAAAAAAATAAGTATAGCCTAGGATTATAGAGAAATCTAGACTTGGCCATTTTGGATGATCGGACTCCTAATAGAAGCTGAAAATCAAAGAACATTTCTTAGGTCTATTGGCAAGAAATATATGGTGTTTTTAGAAAATATTTCGACCAGTAATTTTCTCCCACTGCAAAGAGCTATACTTTCATGCTTAGTGCGAGATTTTCTCACTACTCCTTTAGAACACCAAGCCGTAAAGAAAGAGACAAGAACAACTTGGTATGTCTTATAACCTTTATCCTAATTTTCATCAAGCAACTCACGAAGTGGTGGATGCATAAATGAATCTCTCATCACCAAATATAATGAGTATTGAGAGCTTAATTCACATAGTCGCACCATTTATTGACAAATTTCATGAAGGCACAACATATGGCACACGAGAAAATAAATCTAAGTCATAAATAAGGTTATTAGGACATATTTTTTAAGCTTTCAATTTAGTTTTCAGAGTAGCTAATTTTGCCTTTAGCCTAGCCTTATGCTTGGCTGTGCATATCACAATAGGTGTCTTGACCATAATAGCCATGTTTTGTAACTTTTTACAAAGAAAAGTAGGTTGGAAACAATAATTATACACTATAGTATAATAAAAAAATAATAAAGAAAATTTTCTTCATAAAAAATGGCTCATCACTATAACATTATGTATATCTAGCCATGGAATACATTGTTGCTAAAAGTACAAACTTGTGTAGTTAAATGCTTTAGCCATGACTGTAATTTTTTGTTGCTCGTTGTAGTTAAAAGTGGCGCAGATAAAAGTTAGCCATGTAATTTTTATTTTGTGGCTAAGAGATAGTACTTTTTGCCACATTTGAAATGATTATACAAAGTTAAATATTTTTACCATAATAATAATAAACTTGTAGCTAAAGGTTATTTCATTTAGCCATGGTAAACAATATCTATAGCTATGCTTGTATATTAGCTACAAGCATATATATATTTATAACTAAAACTAGAAAAAAAATTTTACAAAAATATTAATTATCGAAAATATGTCAAGTTTTTGGCTAGAGTCTTTTATACTTTCATTGGTATAGGTTACAAAACCACTTGTCAGATCATCAACTTTAATCAGTTATAGCCAGGGAGCTCACTTACTTGGGAAATATTCTTCATGAGCCTTGTGAGGAAGTATACTCGTTGACTTAACACCACACACTAACTCAAAATCTTAATTATTTATGAGTCTTTTTCTCTTATATATGCCTTACTAAATGTATTTTTCCTTTTATTTTGATATGGGATTCCTTTCACAATATTTCAATAACATCAATTAGTTGCATATATGAAATTTGCAACTTAACATTTCAAATCTTTTGCTATGATATAATACATGATAACATTTTTCATGGATAAATAATCAATTAGCTATTAAAACTAAATTGTTGTAGATTAAAGGCTAATTATTGCTACAATAGCTAAAAGTTGAAACAAAAGTTAGGATTTTACTTTGAGAGGCAAAGTTTCATAGCAAATAAAACTATAATTAGTTGCAAATCATATATTTTACAGCTATTATTATATACTTTTAATGACAATTTAATTTTCATCGCTAATAATAAGAATTGTTGCTATGAAAATTTCACATCCATAGTTAAAACATTTAATATGCTCTGAGGGCTATAAGGTTGTAGCAAAAGGCTAACTTTTGCTACAACAAATACAATTTAAAACAAAAGTTGAGAATTTATTTTGGGAGACTACTTTTCATAGCTAATGAAATTATTATTAGTTATGAGTCATAAATTTTATAGCTAATATTATACATTAGGTATGATCAAAAGTTTTGTAGCAAACATTCGAGCTATATCTACTAATTGTTGTAATGCGTGTTCACAAAAAATATTTTTCAGATGTGTATAAATTTTTTCAGGTCAGAAAAAAAATTTCCATGTGGAAAAATAATTTTTCTCTAATTTAAAATATTTTTGTTAATTTAAAAATATACAGAAATAAAAAATATATATATTTCTAAGGTCCCAAAAATATTAAGTAAAGCTCACAAAAAAATCTAGAAAATTATTTAGAGTTAATATGCGAAAAAAGGGAGAAAAATGGAGCTTTGAAACATTTTTTTTATAAAAAAATTAACTTTTTGGTCAATCAGGTGTTGCCATGTGGTAGCACTGGCATGATTGGCTACTCCATGCAAAATAACTTGCGTGCCATTGCGCGAAACGACTGGCCAGCACAGCCCAAGGGACATGGCATGTATAACACCCGTAGTTTTATTAAATATAATTAAATAAATAATTTGGAAGTGTTAAGTGAGATATTAGAAGATGAAAATAACAAATTTATATGTATGATATATGTGAAATATACCTAAAATATAAATGTCGCTAGAAAATGAAAAAGTCAAAAAGTTAAAATTAAAGTAAAAAAGTTAAAAGTGTATATATATTCAAAATTAAAATATCTTTTGGCGTTGAAAGATGATAAATATTAAGTATTAAGCATTATTTATTTATTTATTTATTATAATATATATATATATGGCTAGGATTTAAAACAAGATAAAAAAAGTCAAAAATTCATTTCATCTTCTTCTTCATCTCCATCATGACCGAACTCCATAGCCAAGGAAGAGAGTTTTTTCTTCCATCATCCACACCAAATTTCTTGAAGAATTCAATAGAATTAAAGAGATTTTGAAGAAAGCATAAGTAGTAGTAGATAAGCTTTCTTTGAATTTAAGAAGCTTTCATTGAAACTTTGAATATGTGAACAATCAAATTTTTGAGGAAGTTATATTTGTTATAATAGGTTGTTTTGAACTTAATTTGATGTAAATGATATGAATTTATGGTTGGATGATGGAAATTGATAGATTAGATAGTAGTTTGGAAGAAGTAGTAGTAGGGTAATTGGGGTTTCTTGATGAATTTGGGTAGAAATTATATAATTGATTTTTATTTTGAATAAAATGAATAGAATTTGATTATAATGATATTTTTTAACTTATGTTTGATTTATGATTAAAAGAACCAAAAGTTGCCTAATTGGAATAATTAGGGTTTTTCTGTAATTTTGGATAGAATGTATGTAGTTAGTGTTTAATTAAAAAAAAATGTGTTGTTTCTAATAGATTATTTCTACTTATAATTTGATTTAGGATTGGGTAAAGTATAATTGTCAAATTAAAGAATTGAAGGGGCTTTTGGAGAAAGGGAGCTTGGAGAGTGAGATTGGCCTTGGTTTGGCAAATTTAGAGATTTGTACATACTTTGGCTTCATGTGTTTAAATTGCATTTGGTTTGGTTTAGCACATTGTGATTTTTGGGAATGTGCTAAGCTACTTTATTATTGACATCCATATGTTGAGTGCATTGTTTATATACAAAAAAAGTGTAAAATGCATGAAATAAGTTATATTGAGCCAATGAATTATGGCAATTGCATATGTTGTGACTAATTTATGAAAAACATAATAAATGCATAAGAAATGTGAAAAAGAATGTCACATTGTAAATGAAACTAAGAATATGAGAATTGTAATTGATTATGATGAAATGATGAAATTATACATGATTATGGAAAAAGAAATGGAAACAGGTAAAATGTGATGCATGATGCCTTATTCAATATCTAGTTTCAGAAAGTTGGATTTTGTGTTTGTTTGGTATGCCATACGCCTTCGATCGAGATACGCTAGTGTCACAGATATGATTACGCTAGGCAAGACACACTGGTGTCACAGATATAATTACGTTAGGCAAGACACGCTAGTGTCACAAATATGATTATGCCTTTAGTGAGACGCACCTTAGGAGGCATACCTTCAGACGATATTTGACACTTAGATTCTCGATGTCGAGATAGGCAAAAGCAACGTTTCTGGAACTTGAATATTGTATGAGGATTTTTGGGCCTAATGTGTATTGGTGACTGTGAAAAGTTGACTAATTATAAGTATAGTACATGGCATTGGGACATAATGTGCTTCTAGTAATTATGTGCATTTTATTATTTATGGTTATTATAGTATGTATCACACTAAGCTACTAGCTTAGCGCGATTTTGTTCATCGCGTAAGTGACAAGGTAGAGGATGAGAGCTCTGCTAGACCTGATTAAGTCTAGGTATTTGGTTTAGCTCCTGAAGTCTGCTCGTTTGCCACAGGACTAGAGTTTGTCCACATAGTATGTAAATACTTGTTTTTCTTAACTTTATTATGTTTACATATATTATGATCTTATATAACATTGATGTAAACTTAAAGGTTTGGTTAAATATTGTAAATATTTGAAATACATATTGTATAAATATAAACATGCGATCTTGAGATGTTGAATATTTTTTGAGAAATGTTGGAGAATTAGATAAATATATATATACATATTGGAAGTGTATTTCATGCTAGTTGTGTTTTTATTGTTTTGGAAAACATTTAATTTATAAACTAAACTCTAGTGAATTTTTTTTAGATATTTTCTTTAAAATTGGTATTTTTATCATCTAATTATTAATATATATTTACTTACATATTAAATGTATGTTACTTATAATGGATGATATATTTTATTAAAATTATGTAGAATTTTCTAATGATAAGATGGTAACATTCTTATATTCTGTATATAAATTTTACATATACGAGGTATATGTATTATACATATATAGAGATAAGAGTGTTATAGCACGTGACCCCTCTCTCGCCTCCATACACGGCACGTGGATGCCTTGCCGGCCAATTTAGCTAGCCGGGCTTTTTTTGGTGTGAGGTTTTTGGGATTTGGGATTTCATTGGTGTGGTCAAATCAAATTAAAAAAATACTCTAACCTATCATTCTAGCTTTAATAATAGGTTAATCCTAATTAAAATTAATCTAGAAAATTAATTTTTAACCAATTTCTAGTGTCCCAATTTATAAGGGGTATAACTTGATTAATTTAACTTTGATTTGAATATATAATATATCAAATTAAAGCTCCACATGCCTAATTTAATAAAATATCATAAAATCATATAAATAGAAGCAATAACACGAAGTTTTTTGTGCCTAAATATGCTAAAACATCATAGTGATCAAGTTCATAAAATAATTAACAAAAAATTATTTTTTAATCAGCTAATCAACATAATTGAACACCAAAACATGAGCACAAATAATAATAGCTCTGATATCAATGTTGAAAATAATTCATACATAAGAAGAGGGTCGGATGTTATCTGTGACAATATCCATAAAAGAATAATCACGTGCTTATACTATCAATTCTTTCCAAACAACCACCAATAAGGAAAAATTCTTGCTTTCTACAATCTCAAAGTTAACTCTCTTAACAAAATACCTCTCAACCTCCATAAAGAAAGTATGGAGAATAGAAGAAAAGAAGAAAGACCAAAAGAGAGAGAACAAAAGAAAAAACTTGGTAAATTTTTTTCTTGTTGTCAATAGATATATCCAAGTTTTATCCAACATCTCATCTTTTTATTTACATTAAAATATTATTTTATATATAATAATAAATATTATATTATAAATATTTTAATAAATTGGCTTATGAATCTACCCACCAGTCATAGGTGGACCCAACCCAAAACCAACAAGTATAAACTAACATTAGATGAATTGGCTTAGTATATATGGATTCCAAATCAAAGGAACCTGGATTCTAACCGACCTCAACTTCTCCTTCAGTGAAATGTACAAAATTATTTTTCATTTTTTGGGATGAAATTTCCATAGAATATATAGATTTAATGCCAAGAAATTATTAGAAGAAATATAAAATTTATATGTACATATAACCTGTGATTAATTGCAAATGACACTTTGATGTGATTAGCTTCAAGCAAAGTTCCTCCATGAATAGTGAAATGCACCATAACTTTGGTGTTGAAGTGATTGCTTAAAGTATTTGTGATAAAACTCCATTAATTCAAGTTATTATAAACAACGAAGAAAAAAGAATCCAAGAAGTAGAAGGGAGACTAATTAAGGTAATTAACTTGATTTACTTATTTTTTCAACATATTTTTTTACATTTTTATCAAATCTTCATATAAAATATTTATTGGTTGATCTATATCAGTAAAGTTTTTTTTTATTCCGCAATAAAATTAAGTTTTGATTTTTTTTTATTTTAGCATTAATCAAATCTAATTAAATTTTAATCCTTATAATTAGTCATAAGAATATTATATATATATAATTATAAATTATATTATATAGCACTGTAAGGAAACTTCACAGATTTGTTCAAATTAAGATAGAAATTTGAATTTAATTAATTGAAGATGTGCAATGCAAGGCAGTTCACATCATGCATAGTGTTATTAAACTTAATTCCATTGTTAAGAAAGTGAAGTTGTAAAACAGGTCACAATGCCTCCCATTAAGTCGCAGAAAGACAAGCTGAAAACAAAAGTTAAAAAGAGTAACCTAACAAAATTTTCAAGAATAAATATTCAGAGGAATGGTCAGGAAATATATAAGAAAATTACTAAGATGAATTCAAGTTTTGACTAACAATTGTCAATGAAATTAATACTATACAAGTAATTAACATAAATGTCAAATTACTGATCAACTAGTGAAATTGAGTCCATAGTAATAGCAAATGCAATGCAGAATCACATAACACCACAACTAGTGACTTAGAAAATAATTACATAAAAATTATATATCCACCTCAACTCTAATTCCTTAAAGCAACAATTGCCAATTTATTTACAGAAAACTACAACTAGATCAGTTATACCATACTCAATAACATTACTTAATACTTATCTTCTCATGCTTATTCGACTCAAATGCTTAGCAAGCGCCTCTCTTATCCTCTCTCCAATCTCCTCTGACTCTCCTCGGAAAACCGCCAGTTCCTCCTCCTGTGTCAACCGTCCGATACACTCCTCCGGCAGTGGCTCGCTGCGTTTTATTAGAAAATTATGCAGCAAAGAACCCATCACTATCACAAAAGGAAAAAAATCAACCGATTCCTCTTTCCATTTCCTAGCCAATAGCTGCCACCGAGCTTTAACTCTCCCAAATGCGGTGGCAACCAACCCCATTGATCTGCTATGAGCAGAGTTGAATTCTCTCTCTGCTGAACCGAAACTGTCCTCTTCATTGGGCCTAATATAAGGAGTTAATAGCCATCTCAACAGAGGGAAACAAGAATCTCCCAATATATATATTGGGGAATTGTATTTCTATCGCTAAGCTCATAAGATGGCCCGTTTAATAACTCCCTTGATTCTTCAATGCGTGAATAGAGCCTGGTTTGGCGAAAAATGGATTCCGGCCTCATTGTACAAGGCCAGCCCGCGGAGATATCCAAGAATCTACCTTCGGAATCCAACAAAGCTTGAACCAACAACGACCCATTTTTCCCCATTATCTCACTATCAACGCCAAATCTCCCAAACCCCAAAACCCCACAACAATTGGGGAGTGAAAACCACCCAAATCCCACCACTCTATGGTCCAAATCCCTCCCGAAATCCACCAGGACACTTAATTTCTCATTCACGACTTTACATACACTATAAAACGCTAGGCAAGCAGCGGCTGATGAATCAAGGCCAAATCTACGAGCCACTGATTCGTAAGACCCGCCATGGGAGAGGCGTAATAGAGTAGCAGCAATGACAGAATCAGGAGGGATAGAAGGGGGAAGGAAAGAAGGGAAGGAGAGAGGAGAGAAAGGAGGTGAGAAAAGGTTGGCTTCGACATGCGAAAGAATTGAGACCAGAGAGTGTCGAAATCCGAGGAGGCAGAGGTAAGGAAGCGGTGGAAGAAAGATTGAGAAGAAGGAGAAAGGAAAACGGAAGGATAAGGAGAGAAAGGGAGTGAAGAGAGTAGAGATTCAATGGATAGAGATTGAGAAGGAAGGAGATGGAGGTCATTTTGAGAGTGAAAAGAGTGGGCGGCGGAGGCGGCTGAGGAAAGCAGAGAAATGAGTTGTTGACTGATCAAGTGTTTGTTTTGGTTTCTGGGTTTCCCGGGCTTGCGTTTTGGTGCAGATTTGGGGGTTATCAGAGCATTTTGAGCTGTTGATTTAGAAGATCCGGCGGCGGCGGCCATACAGATGGGCGGTGGAGTTGGAGTTAAGTTCAGTGATCACATTTGTGTTCTTTTGATGGGGAGAGCTGGTAGTGCTGGCGACAAAAACGACGACAACGGTGATGAAACGACCTTATTTTTTAAATTTTCTTTTACGGTTTTCTACACTTTTGCATATTATGATTATTATTTCTGATAAAAAAAATTATTATGATTATTATATATTTGTTATTTGAGATTTGAAAGAATAATTTTTTTAATATATAATTAAATATATATATATATTTAATCTATTTTAGGATCGCAGGAACCTACTTTCGTCAACGGATAAACTTACCACGGAATGCATAATATTAGCATGTTAAATGAAACAGATGATCTTTTAAAAGGGGGGTCCAACCCTTATATCTGGGGTAATTTCACTCACAATCCCTAATTCGTAATATTTACAGTATCATCCCTAATATTCATTTTGTAACACAAAACTCCCAATGCTTTCATTTGGTTTACAGTAAACTCCCTAACATTTATTTTGCAACACAAAACTTTCAATACTTTCATTTAGTTCACATTAAACTCCCCAAAGACAGTTCCGTATCAAAAAATTTTAAAAAATTTTTAAAAATTGAAATTTTAATTTTTAAAATATTCAAGCGTTCAAATTTTTAAAAATTAAAAATTAAATAGTTTTCATTTAATTAAAAATTATACAGTTTTTATTTTTATTTTCATTTAATTAAAAATTAAATAGTTTTTATTTAATATTTTTTATTTTAATGAGTTTAGAAATTTAATCTTTAATTTAATTCAATACTTTTTATTTTTATTTTTAAAAATAAAAATTTAAAATAAATTTTTTAAAATTTTTTTTGATACGGAACTGTCTTTGGGGAGTTTACTGTGAACCAAATGAAAGTATTGGAAGTTTTGTGTTGCAAAATGAATGTTAGGGAGTTTACTGTGAACCAAATGAAAGCATTGGGAGTTTTGTGTTACAAAATGAATACTAGGGACGATACTGTGAATATTACAAAAAGTTAGAGACTGTGAGTGAAATTAACCCCTTATATCTTTTTTTAGCAGGACGTTTACTGCAGTTCGGATATGGATGTTGGTTCTTTGTAAAGGCACATTCGTTATGAACTGCACGAACAACTCTTTTTATAATATTTTTTTTTGGAAAAATACATTTTTCATCATTTTTTATAAAAGTTTTTATATTTTACCAAAAATATTTTAATTATTTTTTAAAAATATATAATAAACTCATAATAAATTTATAAAATAAAATAAAATAAAAAATAATTTTAGTTGAAAATTAAGAGTAATTTTTTTTAAAAAATGGATATTTCAAAATTTTTTTATTTTTTTATTTTTAAGAAAATTTCTTAAATATATTATTTTAATAACATAACAAATGTGATGTAATATGTATATACATAATGTGAACTAGTGATTTTAAAACCTCAATTATGTATTAACAAAAATATTATTTTGTATAAAATTCTCTTCAATATATTGGCAATAAAAAATATCATTTTAATACATAATTGAGTTAAATATATATATATATATATATATATATATTTAGTGTCAATACGTATGTTTGCCCAAATTAAAATGTCATATTTGCACCTTTCAATAAAAAAACTAAATATATAACCAACAGCAGTTAGCTTTCAATTAAAAGGGGGCTAATTTATCTACTTTTTTAAAACTTTAAGCTATAAATAAATAAATAAAATTTAAAAGTAAATTCATACATTAGCACAAACTTTAAGAGTATTTTTGCACATTCTTCCTGCAAAAATTAATGTAATATCTATTTATTTCATATGAAGAAAAATAAAATTTAGGTAAAAAGAAAAGGATTTTATTTTCATATTGTTGAGCACATTTTCATCTATATTGAAATAAATAAATAAATAAAAGAAAATTTTCATAGAAAGGAAAGGAACACATGTTCACATGGTTGAACACTGATTTAATTATATTGAAGCTAAAAGGAAATTTAGTCAGAAAGAAACATAACTCCTTTTTATTTGGTTGAACACCCATTTCAAGGGCAAGCATTATTGAAAGCAAAGATTATATGAGGAAGTAATACACATTTCCTAAACCAAGATGACAAAGACTAAACTAAATAAATAGGAACTACTCAAGCAAAGCTAGATGCATAGCCCAGCCACATGGCTCAAACCTTAGGGGTCACACACTATATGGCTATATGGCTCTCTTAAGAACCATACCCTACATGATCACACGGTTTAGACTATTAGGGTCATATCCTATTTCACAAAGCCACATGGCTTAAACCATTAGGGATTATATCCTACTTCACCTAAGCCACATGACTTAAACCATTAGGGACTATATTATATTTTACCGAGCCTCAATGACTTACACCATTAGAAACCATACCCTACCCCACTGAGCCACATGGCCTGCAGCATTGAGGACCTTACCTAGTTTTCTTTCAGACACACTGCCTGAACCGATAAATATCATAACCAGCCTCCTCGAGCCACGATGGCTCAAACCATGATGGACCACACTAGGCCTCATTAAGCCATATAGCTTTAACCATTTGCCATGTAGTTAACCTTTTAGGAGCAAACACATCGAACCTAGCCGGAATGGCTCACAATCCCACCTAATCACGTGACTCACCTTTTGAAAATACACCCATCTAACTTAACCACAATGACGAACCTTCTAAGAACACACCCAACCCGCCTATCAATGATAATCTCATGATCTAACTAAGTCACATGGCCTACTTTTTGAGAGTATACCCATCCAATTCGGCCATAATGGCTCACCATTCAAACTAGTAACATGGCACACTTTTCAGACCATACCTATTCATCCTAGTCACATGGCTTAAATTTTGAGAGAACACACCTATCCAACTTAGCCACACCTTAGCTCACCTTTTAACCAAGTCATAAAACACACCATCCAATTTAGCCATATAACCTATCCACCCTTGCCCATCATCTAACATACCTAGCCACATGGCTCATAAGATTACCCAACTCGATCCTTACTTGCTTCCTTTATGGTCTCTCTCGAGAAAGAGAAGAATTTATATATATTCTTTTTTGCGCTTAGTCCACACTCATCCACCATATCTAACCACATGGCTCACATTTTGGGAGTATACCCATCCAACATACCAAGCCACATGGCTTACTTTTTGGGACCATACCCATCCGACTTAGTCACAATGGCCTATCATCCCACCTAGTCACATAGCATACCTCTTGGGATGATACCCATCCAACCTAGCCATAATGGCATACCATCCCACCTAGCTATATGGCATACCTCTTAGGGTCATATCCATCCAACCCAACCAAAATAGCTTCCCATACACCAAACCTCATGACCATATAAACCATACTTATGTAAACCATCTCAAGCTTTGGAGCAATAGCTCTAATCACCTATCGCATGAACCATACCCATGTGAACCACCTTAAACCATGAATCATAGCCCATCTGTATAACCACTTGGCTACATTGACCAAGCCCCAAACTATATGCCTCTAGCTATTTGGCCTCAAAAGCTAGACTTCATCATCACAACATTTCGAGTCATACCCATGTACCAAACCATTTGATCACAAGATCCATACCCATGTGAGCCATTTCAAGCCATGGACCATAGTCCATCCATATAACTGCTTCACCACATGGACCAAGCCCCACACACCCAAACATTCGGTTAAAGATAAAATTCATGTCCTTTAGTCTCAAAAGTTAGACTTCATAATCACAACATACCAATCGTGCCCTATGTGCCTAACCATCTTTATACATGAACCTTGACCCGTTGATTAGTGATTTGGCCATACCCAAATTAAAGGCATCATCTACCCTGGCCTATACATGAGCCATTAGCCGTGAGCCACTCATCACTAATATCCTACCCAATGGGCCCATCTTCCTTGAGTAATCTATCTCTCCTCAAAAACTTTCTTGACCTAGCCTTTTCATGTGAAGGTACCAATGACCCAACAAGGAGACACCACTGAGATGCCCCCTTACCTAGAAGCTTGTCTCAAAAAACAAGAAGAAAACTTTCAAATGGCTCTCAATGCCCAACAGGATTACTTTACCAACCTCCTCGACAAGAAAGAGAATTTTTAGACAATCATTGTAGCTTATCAAGCTCATTCCACCAGTCTCCTTGAAGAACAATGAGAGAATTTTCAAGTAGTGCTCATCGCACAATAGGCTTGTGTTGTTGATCTCATAAACAAGCTAACAAAACATGTTGAAGCTCATTCAGCAGGCCAATTTTAGGAAAATCCTACTCAATTATTTGGAGTCACAATGCCAATCCTCAAATAAGTCATATTAAAACAACACAACAACCAATAAGGAAGTCACACAAAAGACTTCCCAAGCAAGTATCAACCTTTCCTCTTCCTTGGATCATTTCCAAGATAGAGAAAACAACTCCAACCATCAGAAACTCATAGAGCATGACATAACAATAATGGATTCCTCCAAGATAGGCAAGCATTTCGAGAAGAGCAACACCAAAAGGGAATTTATAGATTTGAGAATACCGCTAAGCCTGGTCTATGTGAAAGCTTTGGAGGTCTATCTAATAAGGCCTTTAGAACCAAGCTTCATTTTTCTCTAGAAAGAGGCACTTGAGCACCATCAAATTCATGAGTATGAGATTTTTACTCATTTTGTACGTATTTTTAAAGCTCAATTCTCTCACTATCTAGGAATAAGTACATCTTATATTTCAAATAAGAGTAATTGATTTCATCAAAGTAATGTCTAAAATAAGAATTGAGATTTCAATGAGATTAAGCTGTGGAGGTAGATAGAGAAGTTGATGTAGTAGAGCTAGCTGGTGGAATAGCTGCCATTGTGGATTAAATTTTACAATTAAGCTTCTTGAAATTTTTAGGCTCTAATACCAATTGTTGTCATTAAAACTTAAAAGCAAGATAAAAAAGAATGAGTAGAGTGAAAAGAATGAACACAAGAGTTTATAGCGGTTCAAATTCCTCAATCCTACATCCACTTCCTCAATAACTTGTTAAGTTTCTATTATCATTCAGTTTTTATAAGTTCAACTCTAACTTGGCATTTTCACAAGTTCACACAAAAATTTCACAAGGTTTGAGTAATTTCCTCACAACCTAACAAGAGTTTTCTCAGACTCATACTAAAACTTAAATATTTCAAAGCTCATACTCAAACTTATACAATGATGTTTAATGTTCAAACCCAATACTCAAAGAATATAAATAGAAATTTTGAAGTGAAGAGATGAATGTTATTTATCTAGGCTATATAAATCAAAATTCTTCTTAGAAATGAGATTTCTTATGGTATTTATAGCCTTCAAGACTTCATATAGCCGTTTGAGGTGGGTACCAATATGTTTGGATATTGTCTCCCACTTTAATTATTGTCCAAAGCAACTTTATGGTCAGATTACCATTTTTTCGATCATATTTTCAAAAGTATGGTGGTACTTTTATTGGTATGGTCATACTTTTTAAATTTTTGTCAAAAATTCTTTAATAGCTAGTACATGTAGCATCCACTAATTGAGTGAAAAAAATAACAACTATAGTTTTTGAGTCCCGTTTCAAAGGTTTTGTTGATCTGTGAATAGTCTAGTTGAAATTTTTGTGGTATGATAAAAAATATGAGAGTACCATAGGGTGTGAACCTTGCTAGATGTTTTGTACATTTTTCTTTTTCTCATGTTTGGTCATACTTTCACCAAGTCTGATCAGACTTTTTGTGGTATACTGAGAATTTGAGAGTACTTTTGGTCATGATCTTTTTTGGAAGATTCTTGAAAATTTTTTTTTATCAAAAGTCCAGTCAGACTGTGAGTTGATCTAGTCAGATTTTTGTGGTATGCTGAGAATTTTTGAGTACTTTTGTCATGAACTTTACTGGAAGATTCTAGAAAATTTTTTATCACAAGTCAAATCACACTTCCCAATGGTCTTGGCATAAAATTGAGGTACTCAAAGAAATTAAGAGTACTTTGGATTATGATATATTCTATTTAAATTTCTTGCTTGAAACAACTTTTAGTCTAAATGGACTACCTCCTAGTCTAATAGGTCTTTTGTGAATTTTCTCCAAAAATTAAGTTACTACAAAGTGTAACTTTGTATAAATATTAGTGTCATTTAATTTGATTGCCTAAAATTAAAATAGAGTCCATTAAACCAAGAGTTCGGCTAACACTAGTCACACTCTCAAGCCTCCACTAAGCAAGCTATCAAGAAATAAGGCAAGAATTCTCAAAACTCAACTGAAATTAGTTGTTTTACCCTAATTTTGAGGATCATCCTTTAATTTTCAAATTAGAACCCTAATTCATCATTTGCCCAAATTTTTAAGATTATTATTTAATCTTAAAAATTGACTTAATAAATTAAAATCAACTTTTCTTCAAAACTAAATTAAACTTTTTCAAGTCAAAACTATTTTTAAGTTAGTTTCATCTAGTTGTCTCTCAAAATCATTTTTAAATTAGGGTTTCATCCAGTTGTCTCCTAAAACCATTTTTAAATTAGGATTTCATCCAGTTGTCTTCCAAAACCATTTCTAAATCAGGGTTTCATCCAGTTTTCTCCTAAAATCATTTTTCAAATTAGGGTTTTATCTAAAACCATTTTCTAAATTATGTTCCATCTAGTTGGTCCTAAGGTTATGTTTCTAAATTAGGTTTTATCCAGTTAGTCCTAAGGTTATTTTTCTAAATTAGGTTCTATCTAGTTGGTTCTAAAGTCATTTTCTAATTTAGGGTAATTTTTTAAATTAGGTTCCATCCTGTTGGTCCTAAGATCATTTTCTAAATTAGGTTCCATCAAGTTAGTCCTAAAGTCATTTTCTAAATTAGGTTCTATCCAATTGGTCCTAAGGTTATTTTTCTAAACTAGGTTTCATCTTGTTGGTCCTAGAATTAGGTCCATAAACCTAAAATCAATGTAGACATAAGCTCACCTAGCTTAGGTTAAAAACCTATTTTTGAGTCCTAAACCAATCATCCCGCGGTGGTTAGAATTACATGGGTTTTGATTCCAATTTAAGTGGATATGCAGGCTTACTTGGAACTTTACTCCAAGTATCAAGTCCACTTTCTAAAATAACCCTTCCCTTAAATATTAAGTCTTTGGTTGTTAATTAAAAATTATCTTTTGAGGAAATTTAGAGGGGCTGGTGGTGGTTAGTGGCATGAAGAAAAGAAAGGGAGAGAGAAAAGAAAAAAAATATGGTGTAGGGTTTTAAATTAGTTAAGAGTAAGTAGAATACCCATTATGCCCCTTAATATATTTTTAAATCTACAAAATAAAGTTACAGATCTCCAATATTAAAAAAATACCATTACTACCCCTTAACTCCTCCATTGTAGACCTGAAAAATTAGAAAAAAATAGACATTAGTGGCTCCCAAGGAAGGAGAAGATGAACAGTAAATATCATTAATAATTTTTTTATTATACTTTTTATTTTTTATTTAAAATTTAAAAATAAAAGTAAAGAAAAACAAAAATGAATATGAAGCTAAAATAAAATATAAACAAGTTAAAATGAAAATCAAGAGAATCAAAACTAAAGAAAGAGTAGTCAGATGAAATAAAGAAGAAAAGAAACATGGGTTGTCTCACATTAGAGCCTTTGTTTAGAGTCTTTGGCTGGACATTGCCATTGTGCTCTAGTGAACATCCCAAATAAGCCTTTTCATTTTGGGCACAAAAGATCCTTCATAATTGTTATACTAGAGTCTATTACTTCACATTTTGGTGCCTCAACTTTGCAAAAACATTCTAAAATTTCTTTCTCATATTTTTTCTTCTTAAGGTGGGAAAATATTTTAGGAAAAAGGGGTTGAATCACCAAGGGCAAGGGCTGATTAGATTCAGGCTTAACAGGTTGGGTTTTCTCTTGGATAACAATTTTAGATTCTGCCTTTTTGCTTAAGCTCTGCCCAAGGGTCTGCATCTGGGGTGTACTGTCCAGCAGTTTTTCTTCATTTTTCATGGTAATTTCACCTAAAATTTGCTCTAGATTAACCACCTCTTGAGAGGGTAAAATTACTTGAGACTCTAGCTTGCTGATTGATGATGCTAGTTGGCTAATTTGGCTCTGCAAATTGTGTATAGATGTTCTTATCCCATGTTGAAATTGTTGAGTGTTAGTCATGAATAATTCAAACATCTCTTCAAGAGACATACCTGGTGTGGATGGTGGTGGCTATTGTTGTTGAGATAGCCATGACTGAAATAGTTGATAATTTGTTAGCTTCACTCCACAGTTGAAATTTGAATGATCTTTCCATTTAGAGTTGTAAATGTTAAAATATGGATCATAAATATATTGTGGTTAATCATCTTCATCAATTATAGGATAACTCATATATGCACAACATTTATAGACTTTAGTTTACTGCATATTACCTGCAAATATTTTATGCAAACAAGTAGTTAGATCAGAAATCTTGGATTCAAAAGAAGATAGATTTACCTCATTTTGAATTTCTCTTTGGTATCCAAATTGATAAAAATCAGTAGCAATAAAAGATATGGTAATCAAAAGAAATAAAATATGTTAATATCAATTCCCCGGCAATGGCACCAAAATTTGATGGGTGTCAAATCCACCAAAATTAAAAAAAAATTCTATTCTTGGACAAAATTAAAATTGTAATAGCGGTGAATAGGGTGTCGAATCTTCAGGGAATTAAATACTTATATTAATTTATTTCAAAAACCTAATTAAGCAGAGAGGGGAGGGAACATAGAGAAACAAAAAAAAATCCATAGAAACAAACACACATATCAATTATCCCCATAATTGCCTCATTGGCTCAAGCAGTAGCATAAACAAGCTTGATTCAACATGTCCAACTCGATGGAACCAATAACGAAGGCTTGGTTTTTATGTTTTAATTTGTTTAACACTCACAGTAGGCTTATATGTTTCAATTTGTTTAAAACTTAAAATAGCTGCATTTATGTTATTATTTGTTTAAAATTTATAGTAGCTCATATAAATAAACATCCGTATATTATTTGTTCTAAAACATCCAATAGTTAAATAATGGCAATAATATCATTATTTAATCCAGTAATTAAATAATCTTGGTCATAATTTCATATAAACCCTAATAACATTATCTAAAAACCCAAATCCAACCTATTTTGATTTGAAACCCTAATTCCAAAACCCTTAACCTTATTTCCAAAACCCTAATTCACATGTAAAACCCTAGTTTAGGAAAAATCCTAACTTGTATAAATATAAACCCTAGTTTAGATAGAAACCCTAATTCTCCAATAAAACTTATTTTGAAAATTCTTTACTTTTCGGGGGTGCCGCCCTCGATCCCCCGCAAGGGGCGCTTCCCCCTTAACCCCTGCCAACTAACCAGCTAGCGAGAGCATCGTACATGACCCCTCATCATTGTGGTCAATATTTATTTATAGATTGCAATTTGTGATTAACTTTAATTTTCTTTTATTAAACTCTAATTTATTATTTTTATTGTGATGATTAAACTATATGCTTGGATTATATATTTTATTATGAATGATTGAACCATGTTAATATTTATTTACTGGTTGTATTTGTAAGGATGTAAAAGGCATGTTTCCACTTATGGGTGCCTTATTTTCTTTTCTTATATAATTTAGTTTATTTTAAAGATTTTGATACAATTGTAAGGGACACGTTTCCACCTTTTGGTGAGTGTAAAGACATTTGGGCATTTTGTAAGGGCATATTTCCATTCTTAGATGTGTGCTTATTTTATTTATTTTATTTCAATAAAATGATGAATGATTATTTCTTTTCATTACATGTAGTATGGATAATATTATAATGCTTAAGAATTTAATAATATTTAGACTTGAAAAGGAGGGCGGTTCCAATGAATCAGGCATTATGGGGGTGCTGGGTCATTCTCACCTTCCCCATACATACCCAACTTTTCAAACCCATTAGTGGGTTGGGAATTTCTTAGGAATCGAGTCATCCACCTGTTTCTTTTTCCCGATCTATCCGGGTGGTGACTCCATTTTCTCCGAGTTAAGGCCCGTGTTCTCTAAGGCCCTAAACCTAATAGTGCAAAGTCACAAGAACCATTTCACTGGGAGTGGGGGCGAAAATCCCCGCTTTCAACCATGGATATTACAGTGAGGTTGAAACTCGACCACATTTGAGATTTTTATATTAACACCATTGAGAAATCCTGCCATGGTTGCTTCATTATCCTCCTCTACATTTACATGGATCATGGCAACCTCCATCTCTTTATAATACTCCTCTACGCTCTTCGACCCTTGGTTGAGATTTTGTAGGTGGTTGTACAACTTCTGATAATAGTGACTTAGTACAAACCTCCTCCTCAGTATAGAATTCAAATCGCGCCACTCTTCTATGGGTCTCTCTTTATTTCTTGTCCTTCATTATTTATTGTCATCCCATCAAGTTATAACAAAATATTCAACAGCGGCAACAACTAGCTTCAACTTTTTGGTAAGTTCTATCTTCTTCTCCCAAACTTGATAAGCTTTGGGATCTATCCTACAATGGAATGTAGGAATCTTCAATTTAGTTCCACAACCTCCATGATTGTTATTTTGCTTACCTCTAGGTCTTACTTCTACCTCTTCCTCATTATTTATAAAAGACTTACCACCCTCTTAGTTTTCTCCATCCGTGAGTGGAAATTTTCACCTCCACTCCTATGTGGAATGGTTCTTGCAACTCGACACTTTTAGGCTTAGAGTCTTAGAGAACACGGGCCTAAACTCGAAGAAAATGGAGTTGCCACCCGGACAGGCTGGAAAAAAGAAAGGGGCGGATGACTCAATTCCTAAGGAATCTCCAACCCCCTAATGGGTTCAAAAAGTTGAGTACATATCGGGAAGGTGAGAATGACTCAACACCCCTATAATGCCTAGTTCATTAGAACCGGTCTCCTTTTCAGGTCCATATATTATTAAATTCTTAAATATTATAAAATCATTCATACTACATGCGATTATCAAAATAAATAATCATTGTATTAAAATTAAAATAAGTTCAAACAAAAAAATAAATTGGCACCCATACAAGATGGAAAGATGCCCTTACAACCATGTCTAATGTCCAAAATAAAATAAAATAGGACACTAACCATTTGGTGGAAATATGTCCTTTATATTAATTCAAAACTTAAAATAATTTAAATTACATGGAACTTTGACTAATGGGGTACCCATAAAGTGAAAATATACCTCTTACATTTTTGAAACTAAGTGTAGACCCTTATTTTTTTTATCAGGTCCAGTCCAAAGATTTTAAAATAAGTCCGAAATAATTTTAGTGGCATTTATTATTTATTTTAATAATTGTTATTTATTTGTTTTAATATTTAATATTTATTTTAATAATTATTTCAATAATATAATATAATATTTATTTTTTATTTATTATTTACAATATTTATTTTATTTATTATTTATTTTTAATAATAATAAAATTTATTTTTAATAAAAAATAAAAAATCGGATTGATCGGCGAGCGACGTACGGCAGCGTTGCCATGCCGCAAGCAGCAATTGGCCAGCAGCAATTAACCATTTCACTGCGGGAAATTCTTGCGGGCGAGTTGCTGCTGGCTCGACGGGCCCACGCGACCACTTTTCGCTGCCGAGTTTTTTTCGACTCCGATTTTTATTTTTATTTTTATTTTTATATTTTTATATTTTTATTTTCATTTTTTATTAATAAAATTAAATACTAAGGTAAAAATTATTTAATTAAAATTATTTTGGACCAATTAGACAACAAAAATCATTTTGGACTAAATAAAGCATATTGGATCGGATTGGGTCAAAAATTAAGGGTCTACAATGGGGCAAAGTCTTTCTCTTCAATTTTTGAGTTTATGCATGTATAAAAAATTTGCAGACTCACTTTTAATATTTTTGCCACACATGAGGCAAGGAGAAGATATAAGGGGCCAGCTAAAAAATGGCTGGATTTTTTATAAAAAGTGCAAAAGAATGGAACATTAGAACTATAAAAAAAAATGAAGATGCAAAAGGCAAAGATTAGTCCATCTAGAAGAGCTAAAGCCAATATAGGACAAAAGTTCAAAAGGATGAAGATCCAATTTAAAGGGTGAAGATCCGAAGTCCAAAGGATGAAGATCCATTTTGAAGGGGTGAAGACCCTGCTATGGATGAAGATTCACTTTGAAGGGTGAAGACCCGATGCCAAAGATGAAGATCCAACTTCAAAGGGTGAAGACCTAAAGTCCAAAGGATGAAGATCCGTTTTGAAGGGTGAAGACCCTGCCAAGGATCAAGATTCAGCTTAAAGGATGAAGATCCAATTTCAAGGGTGAAGATCTGATTTCCAAGGATGAAGAATCATTTTCAAGGGTGAAGACCCGATGCCAAGGATGAAGATTCACTTTCAAGGGTAAAGACTTGATCTCCAAGGATGAAGATCCATTTTGAAGGGTGAAGACCCTGCCAAGGATGAAGATCCACTTTGAAGGATGAAGACCAGATGCCAAGGATGAAGATCCAATTTCAAAGGATGAAGACTCGAAGTCCAAAGGATGAAGATCCATTTTAAAGAGTGAAGACCCTGCCAAGGATGAAGATCCAGCTTAAAGGATGAAGATCCACTTTCAAGGGTGAAGACCCGATCTCCAAGGATGAAGATCCATTTTCAAGGGTGAAGGCCCGATGCCAAGGATGAAGATCCACTTTCAAGGGTGAAGACCCAATTTCCAAGGATAAAGATCCATTTTCAAGGGTGAAGACCCGATGCCAAGGATGAAGATCCACTTTCAAGGGTGAAGACCCTATCTCCAAGGATGAAGATTCATTTTCAAGGGTGAAGACCTGATGCCAAGGATGAATATCCAAGGTCCAAGGATGAAGATCCATTTTGAGGGTGAAGACCCACAATCCTTTAAAGAATGGAACAGCCGGAGCAGCCAGAATTCTAAACTGATAAAAGGTAAATCAAATTCAGGCTCGGGTCCAAGTACCCAAATCAAATTCATTCTTGGATTCAAGTACCTAGTCTCGGGTCCAAGTATCCAAATTCAATTCAATTTCTGGTCCAAGTATCCCATTCGATCTTAGGTCTAAGTATCCAGTCTAGGGTCTAAGTACCCAATTCAATCTTGGGTCCAAATACCCAATTCAGTCTCGGGTCTAAGTACCCAAACCCAATTTAACCTCGGGTCTAAGTACCAAATCAAAATATAGTCTTGGGTCAAAAACCCAAATCATTTTCAAATTCAGCACCCAGTTTCGGATCAATAACCAAAACCATTTTCAATTGGGTCAAAAACCATACTCATCTAAAATCTGCTCAAAGTCATTTTGTTTTTCACTCTCTTCAATTGAAAGTCTCAAATCGTTCAAGCATGGGGTAAACTGTAGTCCCTTAATTTTTTACCAGGTCCAGTCCAAAGATTTTAAAACAAGTTCAAAATAATTTAAGTGGTATTTATTATTTATTTTAATATTTGTTATTTATTTATTTTAATATTTATTATTTATTTTAATAATTATGTTAATAATATAATTTTTATTTTATTTTTTATTTATAATATTTATTTTATTAAATTTTTATTTTTAATAATAATATTTATTTTTAATAAAAAATAAAATAAAAAGTAAAAAAATAAAAAATCTAACGGATCGACGAGTAACGCGGGGCAGCGCTGCCGTGCTGCCGTGCGGCAAGCAGTAATTGGTTGCTAGCAGCCAATTCGTCGCAGGCTTGGTTATAGAACTATGACATAATCAAATCCGAACGAACAAATTGTTGAATTGAATCGTACCAGTCTCTACTGGGGGTTATTACTAATTTTTGTACTTGCTATTTTATTTTCTAATTATTTCTTCAATTAATAGAAGAAAAGAAAATAGTAGAATAATAAATAAGAATAGGAATTCTCTTATTCCGTCTTATCCCGTCGGAAGGATATCATCTCATAATTATCTATGACTGTTTATCTCTCTAGCATGACCACTTGATTAAATATGGAGGGAAGTGGGAGAAATGGCCAATACTACTGGAAGAAATCCTCTTTGGATAATAGGTATTGTAACTGGTATTTTTGTGATTAGTTTAATAGGCATTTTCTTTTATGGTTCATATTCCGAATTGGGCTCATCCCTGTAAGTAATGGGGTGAACTAGGTTGTAGACATGAAAGCATAAGCTTGGGCCCGCAGTGAATTACCGCCCCATAGCAATTCTCGCCAGCTCAATTTTGCCCAGCGCCAGTCTCGCCCTGGCCCGTGCAGTTTTTTGAGGAAACCTTTTTAATCTTGATTTTTAATTTTATTTTTCTAGACAATTTTATTTTCTTAAATAATTAGTATTAGGTTTATGATTTTCTTATAAATAACAACATTAAACATAGGAAATAGGGGGATTGACGGAGTGGGGGAAAAATTATTCGCCCAGGGACTCTTGCAATTTGATACAGGGGGGCCTTTTTTTCGGACTTGGAACTTTGGAATTTTATTGGGACAGAAACACAAAAAGAGAGGTAGAGACTTTTATTGTCTTTGGACTTTTTAGCAATTAATTGAGATCTTTGGACTTTGGAACTTTGGTTGGCTGCTGAAACTTTGGAGAATTCAGTATCCATCAAACAAACCTTAGCAAGCTTGATAAACAAAAAAGAAACAGTAAGTTTAGACAAGGAAGATCAACAACACAAAAAACCCTACAAAGGCAGTACACTCACTGTCTTGGACAAGCTCACCTAGATTTCTCATTCAAATAATTTTGGTGGAGCCAATAAACGACGGTATGCTTCAAATTAAATAAATATTATATGTTTTGATTGTTTTAAATATTAGATGAATTCATTATTTATTTAATTAAGGTCATAGTAGGTTAATTCTTTTAAAATCAATTCATATATTATTTTACATGAAGTGAATATTTTTGTTATTGTTTTCTAAATCATATAAACTAGAACCAGTAAATATACTGGCTCTTGGCTCAAGGTATTTATTTGTTTTCTATTGCATGGCTATTTAATCAATATGCTATACAAATTTGCTTAAGGATTTTCCATATAAAACTTAACAGTATCTTCATTAAGCTCTTAAAATAATTATCACAGCGGCCTAATTCATTCAAAACCTTAAACTCCTACATTATTTTTTATAAATACCAAACTCTAATTTATTTTTCCCCAAAATCCTAAATGTTCTTTAAGAAACCCTAAATTGAGATATAAACCTAAAATTGTATCTTTATTGCTTTATTCAAGTTAGAAGCATGTTTATTATATATTTTGATTAATGGTTTATTTATATCTTTGATGAATTATTTATTTATGATAAATGGTTGGTCATTTTTATTGATTTGCTTTGGTTTTAAAATACTGTAAGAGGTATGTTTTCATGTTTTGGGTACCTCATGTTGTGAGCATCATGTAATTTAAGTTATTTTCAATTTCGAATCAATGTAAAGGATACGTTTCCACCAATTAGTGGGTATCCTATTTTATTTATTTTCTTTTGGATAGTAAATGATGTAAGGATATATTTTCATCCTTGGGTGGGTGTCCATTAATTTATTTTTTTTTGAACATTGTTATGATTTTTAATAAAGTATTCGTTTATTCTATTGATTGCATGTAGTATGAATAATATTATATTAATTAAGAATTTTATAATATTAAGACTTGAAAAGGAGGCCGATTCCAATGAACCGGGCATTGTGGGGGTGCTAGGCCATTTCTCACTTTCCCCACACGTACCCAACTTTCTGAACCCATTAGAGGATTGTGGATTCCTTAGGAATCAAGTCATCCATCCCTTTATTTTTCTCCGCCCATTCGGGTGGCGACTCTATTTTCTTTGGGTTTAGGCTCGTGTTCTCTAAGGCCTTAAGCCTAACAGTGCTGAAGTCGCAAGAACCATTTCACATGGAAGTGGGGAAATTTGATAAACCATTAAAAGAACATCCAATCATCCATCATAAATAAAAAGTAAACCATCCATAATGAATATATAATAAATCACATAATAAATCTAGATTTTAATGTCACATTGAAACAATAGATGCACAAAACTAGTGTTTTAATTTATTAGTTATGGTTTTAGGAAAATATGATTAGGGTTTTAGGGTTTTAGACAAAAAAAATGATTCGTGTTTTGGTTAATTAGGGCTTAGGGTTTCATGGTTTGGGAATTGGTTTTACTGGTTAGGGTTTTAGATTTTGGAAAAATATGATTAGGGTTTATGGTTTTTAGAAAACAAAGTTAAGGTTTTGGTTTTAAACTAGGGTTTTGGTTTCATAAAATAAAATAAGGATTTTTTGTTTTAGAAAATAGAATTAGGTTTTAGAAAGTAAAATTAATTGTTGTGATTATATTTATAAATTTTGGACCATTGGGATATATTTAATTCAAATTAATATTGCATGAGATCGATTGCTATTACTACTGTGATATTAAATTAGGGTTAAACAGCCTACTGTGAATAAAGTAGTTTACTGGACATTCAAAATAAGTTTTATGGACATGAACAATACTCAAATAGTCTACTATATAATTTATAAAAACTCAAAAACTAACTAAAAACAATTCAACAAATTATACAATAATGAATGAACTACTGTGAATTTAAAATAGATTAAATAAGCAATTTCAAACCTCCGTTTGTTGGTTTCACCAATATTTCACGTTGAACCAATCTTTATATTTGCATTAGTCATAGAATCTCGGTTGAACAAGCTGAAGGCAACACCCACTGCCTTTTGGTTTGTGTTGGTTATGTGTATATTTTCAATTACTTTTTGCTAATGGTTGCTGCCAATTTTCCCTGGTGCTGCTAGGGTTTTAATTAATTCTTTGTTGTTGTCCCTTTCTTTTCTTTTTAATCTTATATTTATAGAAAAGATATTAGGTTAAAAATATTGTAACCGAGTCTTAATTTCCTATTCAAGAATGGTTCATCTGAAGCATATCGAATTAAACTCTTCTAAGTTCAAAGGAAACCGTGACCATATTGGATTAAAACCAGTTTAATACGACATGGATCAAAGTCCATATCAAATTAGAGCCATTCTAATTCAATATGGATATATTATATTAGAACATGTCTAATTTGATATGGACAAGGTCCATATCAAACTAGGCATGGTTTAATTCAATATGGACCATCCATATCGAATTGGACAAGCCTACGTCTATATGGCATGATCCATATCAAACCAAACTTGCTTCAATCTTAAATCAGCCCGTTTCAGGGCTTTAAAAAATTGAACCGGACTTATTTTAGGCCTTATAAAATTAGATCAATCCAATTAAAAGCTTAAAATAGGTTTAAACTTATTACGAATGGATCGATCATGACTTGGGCCTTCTTTAATTAGGATTGTACTAGCTTAGGGCCAAAACCAAGGGTTTACACCATCATTGCCTCTTCTATTAGCTTGCCTAGGCCTTACATCAGGGGCATTATTTTGTTAACCCTGGGCACTAAAGCTTCAAGCCTTTCCATCTCATTAGGCATCTCACCAAATCTCCCATCCATAGCTTGAATGGTATCAGAGATTGCTTGCATTCTATTTATATCACCTTAGGTTTGCCTTCCTAGACCATTAATCTTGAAAAGTGAAATTCGGAGCTGTAAATAAGGTTAGTGGAATAAAAAAAAATAAGAATCCTTACTTCACTACCTTTCATGTTTCTCTCAAGTGTGATAGTCACTTAAGGTCACTTGTATTTACACTCAAATTTATGGCTTTTCTCTTAATGAACTCACACTTCTACCTATTACCACTCAAACTTGACCCACTCATACTCAAACTCTTGCCAAGTGCAGACACCAAAATTATCCACTAACCTTAATAAATTTTCAAAAATCTTAATTATATTGAAGATTTACAAGCATTTGGAGTTTAAACTAAAGTTTGCCCAACCTGATAGCCTGCTTTGGTCTTTTTAGCATTACTGCCGAACCTAGTAGTGGGAGTACCATCAGGAGTGGTGGGACCGCCAGAAGGAGTCACAAAAAGATTCTTTAAGACTAAATAAATGTTTGAAATTAATGTCATCTTCATGCCATAAGTTCAAAGTCATGCCATTCATTTTGGCGTGACATCGCTCACTTAAAAGTAAAGAAAACATGCAATGCAATGCTTGGTTTAATAATATGCTTAATGCCGCCTATCATGCAAAGACAAAGGGATATCAAATCATGCATGGCACTTCCCAACACAATAATTAATGCATGGACTATAAAAACCACCATTTTTCTATCTTTTGGAGAGGGGAATTCATTATTAGAAAAATCATAACACATAAGAATGGCTATCATCAACAGTCACAAAACTGATCTCTCACATTCTTAAAGTTAAAGAATAAAAAAAGTCTAGAAGCTGTAGAAGGCAGATCCTTGGTGGACCTCCCTATGAATTCTTCATCTTTTAAAGAACGAAGGAATCGAAACAATTGGTATCGTATTCTGGACCTCATGTTTATATTATTGTCAAAGTTTCCATTAAAATATTACATGTTTACATTGTTTTCTTAATTCATTTTGAAACTTTGTTTTGCCATTTTCATCTTTTTCTTCTCTTTACTTTCTGTTTTGCATAATTGGTAAGTTTTCAACTTATTATAATGAAGCTATTCCATACATAATCTATAAAAGAGTGAAACTTTATAATCTGTAATGGCTAAAATCTATGAAGGATGACACCTTGATGAGGATAAAACAATTTATTGTAAACCCTTAATTTTAACCCCAAATTGATATAGTCCTTATTAAAGAATGCCAAAATAAATTCAATCCGATTTTAAAAAATTTAAACCTTGTTTATAACTTTTAAATAAGTCAGCCCGATTTTGAAAGGCATAAATTCAATTGATTGGAATTATAAAACCCTAAATTTAATTTGTTTGGCCCAAATTGAAATTTTTCGATCCAAAGCCTTGGCCCATGTTGATCTGGCACACTAGATCAACATGGTTTTTAGTTATTTTAGGTTCTTGGCCGGCTAGTTTCCTAAGTAACTTAGAATTCTTTTAAAAGTCAGATTAGCAAAATTAGGTTTAGGGTTTTACTAGTTGTTTGCCTATAAATAACAAGTTTTAATGCTATTATTAAGGGGGAAGTAATAACCAAATAGTAGGCAACACTTAATCAAAAACCTTAGCAGCAAGTGTGGATGAAAGATAGAGAGTTGAACATCAACCATCAACAAACCAGAAGGCAGTGACATATTGCCTTCACTTTACTCAACCGAGATTCAACACTAGTGCAAACATAAAGCTTGGATCAGCATTAAATATTTGTGGAGCCAACAAACAAAGGTTTGAGTTTATTGTTTAACTTGTTTTAAACTTATTTCTTCATTAAATTATTTCTAAACTTACAGGAGCCATTTACTTTTAATTGCCATCGCTCAGTAAATTGGTTTTAGTTTATAGTGGTTATGCCAAGTCTTTAAATCATCATTATATTTCACAATAACTTGTTAAAACTGTAATATCCTCATATGTGGTCTAGAAGTTTTGATTATGTTGTTGATGTTGTTGTTATTGTTGTTGTAGTGATATATTGGATTGAATATATGTGTTAAATTGCAAGAGAAAAGATATTGGAAAGTGAATGCTTGTGTATATGTGTTTTGGGGAAAAGAATTAGGGTTTAGAGAGAGTGGTATATGTTGTGTATATGATGATATATATAACATATAAATTGGTCAAATGAAGAGTCAAGGGGGTAGAGATATTTTATGTGGAATGTGTAATGACATATAAGGGCTTATATGAGACAAAAAGTTAGTTATATGATTGAGGGCATTTTGGTAATTGCTTGGATAAGATCACTTGGTGGAGATTAAAAGCAAAATTTGACTTTGCTTCTTGATATTTTCTTCTTCTTTTCCCATTGTGGCCGGCTCCTCCTTAGACAAAGGAAGCAAGAGGTTAAGAGAAGATCTTGTTGAGTGAAGCACAAATTGAAGAAAGATTAAGTGATCAAGTTGGTGATTCAAGAAGTTTTGTAACTTTGGTAAGTTCTCTTGTGATTTTTGTGTTTATTTGAAATGATATTTGAGTTTGATAGATTTTTAAGAGTGTGTTGGTTGATTTTGAGATGTGAGAAGTGTTTGAGTGATTTGATGATGGATTTTGAGTATGGATGGAAGAAAAGAGTAAGTGGTTGGAAGAGATGATGTTGTATATGTGGTAAGGGTTTTGAGATGATTTTGTGTTTTGTGTTTGATGTGTGTTTTGGCTTGTTTTGGGTGTGTTGCAAGTTTGTGATGAGTTTTGAGTATGTTTTGTTAAGACTATTTGAAGAGGATGTTAATGTATAGAAGTGTGTTGTTGAGTGTATGGTTGTTTTTGATTGGGGTCTTGTTTTGTGGCCGGACACGCCCATGAGCACGTCCAGGGTTTTTTTTAGGCATGTCAATTGTGTTGGAGGCAGTAGGTTTGACACGACCAGTAGCACGCCCGTGTTATTGAGCGTGTCATAGCTACTGTAAGATTTGAGAATTTACACGCCCAGGAACACGCCCATGTTGTTGAGCGTGTAAATGTTTATGTGTTGTGGAGTTAGGGCACGGCCATGAACACGCCCGTGTGGGTGAACGTGTCAGGGTTGAGGTTTGCCCTAATTAATTCCTAATTGGATTATCTCTTGTGTATCCCTAAACAAGTATATGCTATTACTTTTGATTTAAGTCTTGAAGATAGTGATTGATCATTGATCTAAGAGGTTAAAGAATCTTGGACAAGGAAATGTTAGGAGTTGTATGAATTGTTAGTAAAATAAGTACAAATTTTGTATTATTGCATTATTGCATATGATGATAATGGCAATGTATATGATACTATGTGAACAATGTGATATTTCATGTATTGTGACTCATGTGATGAGTAATGTGTTTGGTTATGTTTATATCAATAATGCTATATGTATAATGTGATGGAATAAAATGCCATTGTGATTGGCTATGGTAACTTATATGTGATATGAGGCCATTGTTATTGGCTATGATGAGAGTTGAGAATGGAAATGATAATTAAATAATAAATGATTTGTGTGGCTAATGTGTTATTCCATTTTCAGAGTTTGTTGTTGGTGGCATGCCTAATAAGTGTAACAATCTCTTGAAGTTAGGTTGGATTGAATCCTTGAAGCCTAATTGAGATGTTACCACCCTTGAAGCTAGGTTGGGTTGGTTCTTGAAGCCAAGTTGGGTTGATGCTTAGCATGCTTTGCTCCCCTTGAAGCTTGGTTGAACCTAATCCTTGAAGCCTAGTTGGGTTTATGATATTGATAAATGTGATGATAAAACCAAAACATTAACTCTGAAAATTTAATGGCATATTAGTGTGTTTTGGGCCCATGCTTGTCTTTGTTTAGTGTTGATTATGAATGATTAAATGAATACTAATGAGGTATATAATAAGATGTTGAAATATGATATGTCTATTTATGTTGAGTTATGAAATGTAAAGGTATGTTGTTAGCTTTGCATATATGTTGTTACATGTATAATATGGATTGAGAATTGGCATAGCATTGCATTAAAGCATAACATTAGCATGAATTATCTTACTAAGCCGTTGGCTTAGCGCGATAGTGTTTGATCGCGCAGGTATTAGGGTTGAACCCGAGAGCTCTTCGAGACCGAGTGAGAGTAGACAGTGAAGAGTTGATTTTGGGAACTTAAAGATCAGAGGAGACTTGCCAATCATGTATAACTCTTTTATATTTTGTAAAGTAATGATTTTAATGTACATATGTGTATATTTGTAAATATGAAATTAAATGTTTTCATATATGTAAATATTTGATAAATTCCGCTGCGTAACAACTAAATGTATCTATATATATATCTATTTAGTTTTGTATTACAAGTTATCTACTTATCTTTCTATAATGTATACAATTGAAAAATTATGGTATCATTTAAAATGTTTTAAATGTTAAAAAAAAAAATCCGTAGCATCTCTATGTTTAGTGCATGTATACTACATTGTGGTGTTTGTAGGGTGCATGTATTGAATGTAGGGGTGTTACAATTGTTTTGGTATCAGAGCCTAGGTTTGAGATTCTCAACCTAGGTAAAATGTAAGAAAAAGACTGTTTTGATTTTAAAAAGTGGTTTTTGAATAACATATATGTTTGAGATTGGCAATCTCTGATCTTTAATAAGATGTAGTATGTTGTGTTTGCAGACTTAGGTTGTGATGGATTCTCACTCACGTCAGTCGATTGAGGGTAGTGTCGAGAGTATTGCTCCTGCTGAGGGAGCTAGAGTTGATAGTGTTGAGGAGGCACCTGCTTCGGTGTCGGGTAGACCAGCTGGAGAGGAGGTTCCGCCAGCTTGGTTTAGACATATGATGGAAGTTATGAGGTAAGCACCAGTGCAACCAGTGCCACCACCCCCTCAGCCTATGGTACCAGTGAGGCACTATGATAAACTAAGGAAGTATGGAGCGGAGGATTTTCTTGGTACTACTGATCCAGCTGTAGCAGAACAGTGGCTTGACAAAGTATAGAGGATCTTTATTCAGTTGCAAGCCACCTCGGAGGAAAAGTTTGATTATGCAAGATCTTTGCTACAAAAGGATGCATATGACTGGTGGAGGACAGTGCCCCATTCTATGAATGATCCACCAACCTTGTCATATGCGGATTTTCTGAGAGAGTTTGAGTTGAAGTATACTCCTAGGGAGTACAAAGACATGAAGAAGATGGAGTTCTTAACCTTGAAGCAAGATAGCAAGACTGTAACTGAATATGAGGTTGAATTTATTAGATTGAGTCATTATGCTGGTGGCATTATAGCTGATGAGATAGATAGATGCCGGAGGTTTCAGGAAGGATTGAGGCCCTCTATCATGTGCTTAGTGGCTGGATCAAGATATCATGATTTCTCCCAGCTAGTGGCAGCAGCTCGAAGTGTAGAGCGAGCTCAAGTTATTGCAGCTGCTTCAGAGGAAGAGGTTAGGGTTAGGAGGCCCCAGTTTGAGGCAGGGTCTTCTTCTGTTAAGAGAGGTAAAGGAAGCTTTATTCCTAGAGTTAGTAGGAGTCAGAGGTCAGCTGGTAGGTCAGTGCAGTTGCAGAGGCAGAGATTTAGACTTGCAGCTTCAGTGGCAAGTGCTCCGACCCCTATGATTCAGAGATCTACCCTACCCATCTGCATTCATTGTGGTAGGCCACATGGTGGTCCTTGCTGGAAGACTGGTGTAGCAGGGGTTTGTTTCAGATGTGGATCACCTAATCACTTTGTTAGAGATTGTCCAGAGAGACAGGAGCGGATGTCAGTTGATACTGCAGCTTCTCGACCTAGTGTGAGGGGAGGTCGAGCAGGTAGAGGTAGCAGCCGGGGAGGCAGATCTGGGTTCAGTGCTAGAGGAGGTGCTACATCCAGGGAGAGTAGACCAGAGGAGGTTGGATCTTCCCAGAGGATGTATGTTATGCAGAGGCAGCCAGATGCATCGGCAGTCATAACTGGTACTTTTTCTTTATTTGATACTTCAGTGCTTGCTTTGATTGATCCGGGTTCCACACATTCTTATATTAGTGCATCTATTTTGCCTGTGTCTGATATGCATGCTGAGTCCCTAGGATTTGAGGTGTTGGTGACAAATCCATTAGGGCATAGTGTGATTGTGAGTAAGGTGCACCGAGATAGTGCAGTGAGGGTGCAAGGTGAGGAGTTCCTTGGAGATTTGATTGAGATGCCATTTAAGGAATATGATGTGATTCTAGGTATGGATTGGCTATCTCGACATGGAGCTATGGTAGACTGTAAAAGGAAAATTGTTTCTTTGAGAACTGTTGATGGTAGAGAGGTGATAGTATCTAATGAGCAGGAACAGCTAGCCTCCTTATTTGTTTCAGCTGTTGCAGCCAGGAGGTTGATTAGAAAGGGGTGTGAAGCTTATCTTGCTCATGTGATAGATACTAGAGTAAGAGGTTCTCCTATTGATAGCATTGCCACAGTTGCAGAGTTCCCAGATGTATTCCCAGAGGAGTTGCCAGGATTGCCTCCTGAGAGAGAGGTGGAGTTTGGTATTGAATTGTTGCCTGGTACCACTCCTATCTCTATTACTCCTTATAGAATGGCACCAGCAGAATTGAGGGAATTGAAAGTGCAATTACAGGAGTTGTTGGATAAAGGATTTATTCGCCCCAGTGTTTCTCCTTGGGGAGCTCCTGTGCTATTTGTGAAGAAGAAAGATGGTACTATGAGGTTGTGTATCGATTATAGGCAATTGAACAAGGTGACTATTAAAAATAAATATCCTTTGCCTAGAATCGATGATCTCTTTGATCAATTGAAGGGTGCAGCTGTGTTTTCTAAAATTGATTTGAGATCTGGGTACCATCAATTGAGAGTTAAAGCTGAAGACATTTCCAAGACCGCCTTTCGGACCAGGTATGGGCATTATGAATTTTTAGTTATGCCTTTTGGTCTGACGAATGCACCTGCAGCTTTTATGGATTTGATGAATAAGGTGTTCAGGCCCTATCTGGATCAGTTTGTAGTGGTCTTCATTGATGACATTCTGGTGTATTCGCAGAATGAAGAGGAACATGATATGCATCTGCGGATTGTGTTGCAGATTTTAAGAGAGAAGCAGTTGTTTGCCAAATTGTCGAAGTGCGAGTTCTGGTTGGATCAAGTCGCTTTTCTTGGTCATATAGTTTCAGCAGAAGGCATTAGAGTTGATCCGAGCAAAGTTGAAGCTATATTGAATTGGAGTCCACCCAAGTCGGTGACTGAGGTTAGAAGTTTTCTGGGTTTGGCAGGTTATTACCGGCGGTTTGTGAAAGGGTTTTCTTTGATAGCTACTCCACTCACCAGATTGCTTCGTAAGGGAGTGAGATTTGTGTGGACAGATCAGTGTCAGACTAGCTTTGAGCAGTTGAGAGAAATGTTGACTCAAGCACCTGTTCTTACTTTACCTGTAGAAGGCAAACCATATGTGATCTACAGTGATGCTTCACATAGTGGTTTGGGGTGTGTGCTGATGCAGGAAGGTAAAGTTATAGCTTATGCATCTCGACAGTTGAAATTGCATGAGCTTAACTATCCGACCCATGATTTGGAGCTAGCAGCCATTGTGTTTGCATTGAAGATTTGGCGACACTATCTGTTTGGGGAGAAATGTTTTATCTACACTGATCACAAAAGTTTGAAATATTTGGGTGTTCAAAAAGAGCTCAATCTTCGGCAGAGGAGATGGTTGGAATTGATTAAAGACTACGACTGTTTGATTGATTATCATCCAGGTAAAGCAAATGTTGTTGCTGATGCCTTGAGTCGGAAGTCTTTAGCTGGTTTAACTGTTTACTCGCTCTCGTTGCTTGTTGAGTTGAGAGCTTTGCATGCCAGTTTTGTACCTTGTGATGATGGTGCATTGTTGGCACAGTTGCTTTTGAAACCAGTTTTGTTAGATCAGATCAAAGGGGCTCAGTTGATTGATATGAAGATTCAGAAGATTATTTCAGATTGCAAGAATGGGAAGACTAGAGATTTTGTTGTGAAAGGTGATGGGAGTCTCTGGTTTAAGAACCGATTGTGTGTACCCGATGATGCTGATTTGAAAAGAGTCATTTTAGAAGAAGCACATCAGTCAGTGTTTGCTATGCATCCGGGTAATACAAAGATGTATCATGATTTGAGACAGCATTACTGGTGGATTGGTTTGAAGAGAGATATTGCAGATTTTGTGTCGAAATGTCTCACCTGTCAGAAGGTTAAAGCAGAGCATCAAGTTCCAACTGGATTGCTTCAACCATTATCAGTACCAGAATGGAAGTGGGATAGGGTGACGATGGATTTTGTGTCTGGTTTGCCATTGACACAAAAGAAGCATGATGCTATATGGGTAATTGTGGATAGATTGACTACGACAGCTCATTTCCTTCCGGTTCGGATGGATTACTCTTTGGAGAGATTGGTTGAGCTGTATATCCATGAGATTGTGAAGTTGCATGGTGTTCCAACTTCTTTAGTGTCTGATCGAGATCCCAGGTTTACTTCAAGATTTTGGAAGAGTTTGCATAGTGCTTTGGGTTCTCGATTACACTTCAGTACTGCTTTTCATCCACAGACGGATGGACAGTCAAAGAGGGTGATACAGATTATTGAAGATATGTTGAGAAGCTGTGTCATTGATTTCTCTGGAGGTTGGGATAGATTCTTACCACTTGTGGAGTTTGCTTACAACAACAGTCACCAATCCAGCATTGGTATGGCACCGTTTGAAGCATTGTATGGAAGACGGTGTAGGACACCTCTTTGTTGGAGTGAACTTGGGGAAGGTAAGTTAATTGGGCCTGATTTGATTCAAGAAACTGAAGAGAAAGTAAAAGTGATTCGAGGCAGGTTGAAAGCAGCTTCAGACCGACAGAAGTCTTATGCAGATCTGAAGAGGAGAGATATAGAGTTTGATGTGGGAGATAAGGTATTTTTGAAGGTATCTCCTTGGAAGAAAATTTTGAGGTTCGGTCGGAAAGGGAAATTGAGTTCTCGGTTTATTGGACCATATGAAGTTTTGGAAAGAATTGGGCCAGTTGCGTATCGACTTGCTTTGCCACCTGAGTTGGATCGTATTCATAATGTATTTCATGTTTCTATGTTGAGGAGGTACAGATCGGATCCATCTCATGTGTTGCCAATTGAATGTATCGAAGTGAGCCCAGATTTGAGTTTTGAAGAGGAACCAGTTGCTATCTTGGCACATGATGTGAAAGAGCTGAGAAACAAGAGAGTGCCATTGGTGAAGGTTCTATGGAAGAATCATGCAAAAGAAGAAGCAACTTGGGAAAGTGAACAATCCATGCGAGAGCAATATCCTCAGTTGTTTCAGAGTTGATATCAGGTAATTTCGAGGACGAAATTTTCTTTTTAGAGGGGGAGAATTGTAATATCCTCATATGTGGTCTAGAAGTTTTGATTATATTGTTGATGTTGTTGTTATTGTTGTTGTAGTGATATATTGGATTGAATATATGTGTTAAATTGCAAGAGAAAAGATATTGGAAAGTGAATGCTTGTGTATATGTGTTTTGGGGAAAAGAATTAGGGTTTAGAGAGAGTGGTATATGTTGTGTATATGATGATATATATAACATATAAATTGGTCAAATGAAGAGTCAAGGGGGTAGAGATATTTTATGTGGAATGTGTAATGACATATAAGGGCTTATATGAGACAAAAAGTTAGTTATATGATTGAGGGCATTTTGGTAATTGCTTGGATAAGATCACTTGGTGGAGATTAAAAGCAAAATTTGACTTTGCTTCTTGATATTTTCTTCTTCTTTTCCCATTGTGGCCTGCTCCTCCTTAGACAAAGGAAGCAAGAGGTTAAGAGAAGATCTTGTTGAGTGAAGCACAAATTGAAGAAAGATTAAGTGATCAAGTTGGTGATTCAAGAAGTTTTGTAACTTTGGTAAGTTCTCTTGTGATTTTTGTGTTTATTTGAAATGATATTTGAGTTTGATAGATTTTTAAGAGTGTGTTGGTTGATTTTGAGATGTGAGAAGTGTTTGAGTGATTTGATGATGGATTTTGAGTATGGATGGAAGAAAAGAGTAAGTGGTTGGAAGAGATGATGTTGTATATGTGGTAAGGGTTTTGAGATGATTTTGTGTTTTGTGTTTGATGTGTGTTTTGGCTTGTTTTGGGTGTGTTGCAAGTTTGTGATGAGTTTTGAGTATGTTTTGTTAAGACTATTTGAAGAGGATGTTAATGTATAGAAGTGTGTTGTTGAGTGTATGGTTGTTTTTGATTGGGGTCTTGTTTTGTGGCCGGACACGCCCATGAGCACGTCCAGGGTTTTTTTTTAGGCGTGTCAATTGTGTTGGAGGCAGTAGGTTTGACACGACCAGTAGCACGCCCATGTTATTGAGCGTGTCATAGCTACTGTAAGATTTGAGAATTTACACGCCCAGGAACACGCCCATGTTGTTGAGCGTGTAAATGTGTATGTGTTGTGGAGTTAGGGCACGGCCATGAACACGCCCGTGTGGGTGAACGTGTCAGGGTTGAGGTTTGCCCTAATTAATTCCTAATTGGATTATCTCTTGTGTATCCCTAAACAAGTATATGCTATTACTTTTGATTTAAGTCTTGAAGATAGTGATTGATCATTGATCTAAGAGGTTAAAGAATCTTGGACAAGGAAATGTTAGGAGTTGTATGAATTGTTAGTAAAATAAGTACAAATTTTGTATTATTGCATTGTTGCATATGATGATAATGGCAATGTATATGATACTATGTGAACAATGTGATATTTCATGTATTGTGACTCATGTGATGAGTAATGTGTTTGGTTATATTTATATCAATAATGCTATATGTATAATGTGATGGAATAAAATGCCATTGTGATTGGCTATGGTAACTTATATGTGATATGAGGCCATTGTTATTGGCTATGATGAGAGTTGAGAATGGAAATGATAATTAAATAATAAATGATTTGTGTGGCTAATGTGTTATTCCATTTTCAGAGTTTGTTGTTGGTGGCATGCCTAATAAGTGTAACAATCTCTTGAAGTTAGGTTGGATTGAATCCTTGAAGCCTAATTGAGATGTTACCACCCTTGAAGCTAGGTTGGGTTGGTTCTTGAAGCCAAGTTGGGTTGATGCTTAGCATGCTTTGCTCCCCTTGAAGCTTGGTTGAACCTAATCCTTGAAGCCTAGTTGGGTTTATGATATTGATAAATGTGATGATAAAACCAAAACATTAACTCTGAAAATTTAATGGCATATTAGTGTGTTTTGGGCCCATGCTTGTCTTTGTTTAGTGTTGATTATGAATGATTAAATGAATACTAATGAGGTATATAATAAGATGTTGAAATATGATATGTCTATTTATGTTGAGTTATGAAATGTAAAGGTATGTTGTTAGCTTTGCATATATGTTGTTACATGTATAATATGGATTGAGAATTGGCATAGCATTGCATTAAAGCATAACATTAGCATGAATTATCTTACTAAGCCGTTGGCTTAGCGCGATAGTGTTTGATCGCGCAGGTATTAGGGTTGAACCCGAGAGCTCTTCGAGACCGAGTGAGAGTAGACAGTGAAGAGTTGATTTTGGGAACTTAAAGATCAGAGGAGACTTGCCAATCATGTATAACTCTTTTATATTTTGTAAAGTAATGATTTTAATGTACATATGTGTATATTTGTAAATATGAAATTAAATGTTTTCATATATGTAAATATTTGATAAATTCCGCTGCGTAACAACTAAATGTATCTATATATATATCTATTTAGTTTTGTATTACAAGTTATCTACTTATCTTTCTATAATGTATACAATTGAAAAATTATGGTATCATTTAAAATGTTTTAAATGTTAAAAAAAAAAATCCGTAGCATCTCTATGTTTAGTGCATGTATACTACATTGTGGTGTTTGTAGGGTGCATGTATTGAATGTAGGGGTGTTACAATTGTTTTGGTATCAGAGCCTAGGTTTGAGATTCTCAACCTAGGTAAAATGTAAGAAAAAGACTGTTTTGATTTTAAAAAGTGGTTTTTGAATAACATATATGTTTGAGATTGGCAATCTCTGATCTTTAATAAGATGTAGTATGTTGTGTTTGCAGACTTAGGTTGTGATGGATTCTCACTCACGTCAGTCGATTGAGGGTAGTGTCGAGAGTATTGCTCCTGCTGAGGGAGCTAGAGTTGATAGTGTTGAGGAGGCACCTGCTTCGGTGTCGGGTAGACCAGCTGGAGAGGAGGTTCCGCCAGCTTGGTTTAGACATATGATGGAAGTTATGAGGTAAGCACCAGTGCAACCAGTGCCACCACCCCCTCAGCCTATGGTACCAGTGAGGCACTATGATAAACTAAGGAAGTATGGAGCGGAGGATTTTCTTGGTACTACTGATCCAGCTGTAGCAGAACAGTGGCTTGACAAAGTATAGAGGATCTTTATTCAGTTGCAAGCCACCTCGGAGGAAAAGTTGGATTATGCAAGATCTTTGCTACAAAAGGATGCATATGACTGGTGGAGGACAGTGCCCCATTCTATGAATGATCCACCAACCTTGTCATATGCGGATTTTCTGAGAGAGTTTGAGTTGAAGTATACTCCTAGGGAGTACAAAGACATGAAGAAGATGGAGTTCTTAACCTTGAAGCAAGATAGCAAGACTGTAACTGAATATGAGGTTGAATTTATTAGATTGAGTCATTATGCTGGTGGCATTATAGCTGATGAGATAGATAGATGCCGGAGGTTTCAGGAAGGATTGAGGCCCTCTATCATGTGCTTAGTGGCTGGATCAAGATATCATGATTTCTCCCAGCTAGTGGCAGCAGCTCGAAGTGTAGAGCGAGCTCAAGTTATTGCAGCTGCTTCAGAGGAAGAGGTTAGGGTTAGGAGGCCCCAGTTTGAGGCAGGGTCTTCTTCTGTTAAGAGAGGTAAAGGAAGCTTTATTCCTAGAGTTAGTAGGAGTCAGAGGTCAGCTGGTAGGTCAGTGCAGTTGCAGAGGCAGAGATTTAGACTTGCAGCTTCAGTGGCAAGTGCTCCGACCCCTATGATTCAGAGATCTACCCTACCCATCTGCATTCATTGTGGTAGGCCACATGGTGGTCCTTGCTGGAAGACTGGTGTAGCAGGGGTTTGTTTCAGATGTGGATCACCTAATCACTTTGTTAGAGATTGTCCAGAGAGACAGGAGCGGATGTCAGTTGATACTGCAGCTTCTCGACCTAGTGTGAGGGGAGGTCGAGCAGGTAGAGGTAGCAGCCGGGGAGGCAGATCTGGGTTCAGTGCTAGAGGAGGTGCTACATCCAGGGAGAGTAGACCAGAGGAGGTTGGATCTTCCCAGAGGATGTATGTTATGCAGAGGCAGCCAGATGCATCGGCAGTCATAACTGGTACTTTTTCTTTATTTGATACTTCAGTGCTTGCTTTGATTGATCCGGGTTCCACACATTCTTATATTAGTGCATCTATTTTGCCTGTGTCTGATATGCATGCTGAGTCCCTAGGATTTGAGGTGTTGGTGACAAATCCATTAGGGCATAGTGTGATTGTGAGTAAGGTGCACCGAGATAGTGCAGTGAGGGTGCAAGGTGAGGAGTTCCTTGGAGATTTGATTGAGATGCCATTTAAGGAATATGATGTGATTCTAGGTATGGATTGGCTATCTCGACATGGAGCTATGGTAGACTGTAAAAGGAAAATTGTTTCTTTGAGAACTGTTGATGGTAGAGAGGTGATAGTATCTAATGAGCAGGAACAGCTAGCCTCCTTATTTGTTTCAGCTGTTGCAGCCAGGAGGTTGATTAGAAAGGGGTGTGAAGCTTATCTTGCTCATGTGATAGATACTAGAGTAAGAGGTTCTCCTATTGATAGCATTGCCACAGTTGCAGAGTTCCCAGATGTATTCCCAGAGGAGTTGCCAGGATTGCCTCCTGAGAGAGAGGTGGAGTTTGGTATTGAATTGTTGCCTGGTACCACTCCTATCTCTATTACTCCTTATAGAATGGCACCAGCAGAATTGAGGGAATTGAAAGTGCAATTACAGGAGTTGTTGGATAAAGGATTTATTCGCCCCAGTGTTTCTCCTTGGGGAGCTCCTGTGCTATTTGTGAAGAAGAAAGATGGTACTATGAGGTTGTGTATCGATTATAGGCAATTGAACAAGGTGACTATTAAAAATAAATATCCTTTGCCTAGAATCGATGATCTCTTTGATCAATTGAAGGGTGCAGCTGTGTTTTCTAAAATTGATTTGAGATCTGGGTACCATCAATTGAGAGTTAAAGCTGAAGACATTTCCAAGACCGCCTTTCGGACCAGGTATGGGCATTATGAATTTTTAGTTATGCCTTTTGGTCTGACGAATGCACCTGCAGCTTTTATGGATTTGATGAATAAGGTGTTCAGGCCCTATCTGGATCAGTTTGTAGTGGTCTTCATTGATGACATTCTGGTGTATTCGCAGAATGAAGAGGAACATGATATGCATCTGCGGATTGTGTTGCAGATTTTAAGAGAGAAGCAGTTGTTTGCCAAATTGTCGAAGTGCGAGTTCTGGTTGGATCAAGTCGCTTTTCTTGGTCATATAGTTTCAGCAGAAGGCATTAGAGTTGATCCGAGCAAAGTTGAAGCTATATTGAATTGGAGTCCACCCAAGTCGGTGACTGAGGTTAGAAGTTTTCTGGGTTTGGCAGGTTATTACCGGCGGTTTGTGAAAGGGTTTTCTTTGATAGCTACTCCACTCACCAGATTGCTTCGTAAGGGAGTGAGATTTGTGTGGACAGATCAGTGTCAGACTAGCTTTGAGCAGTTGAGAGAAATGTTGACTCAAGCACCTGTTCTTACTTTACCTGTAGAAGGCAAACCATATGTGATCTACAGTGATGCTTCACATAGTGGTTTGGGGTGTGTGCTGATGCAGGAAGGTAAAGTTATAGCTTATGCATCTCGACAGTTGAAATTGCATGAGCTTAACTATCCGACCCATGATTTGGAGCTAGCAGCCATTGTGTTTGCATTGAAGATTTGGCGACACTATCTGTTTGGGGAGAAATGTTTTATCTACACTGATCACAAAAGTTTGAAATATTTGGGTGTTCAAAAAGAGCTCAATCTTCGGCAGAGGAGATGGTTGGAATTGATTAAAGACTACGACTGTTTGATTGATTATCATCCAGGTAAAGCAAATGTTGTTGCTGATGCCTTGAGTCGGAAGTCTTTAGCTGGTTTAACTGTTTACTCGCTCTCGTTGCTTGTTGAGTTGAGAGCTTTGCATGCCAGTTTTGTACCTTGTGATGATGGTGCATTGTTGGCACAGTTGCTTTTGAAACCAGTTTTGTTAGATCAGATCAAAGGGGCTCAGTTGATTGATATGAAGATTCAGAAGATTATTTCAGATTGCAAGAATGGGAAGACTAGAGATTTTGTTGTGAAAGGTGATGGGAGTCTCTGGTTTAAGAACCGATTGTGTGTACCCGATGATGCTGATTTGAAAAGAGTCATTTTAGAAGAAGCACATCAGTCAGTGTTTGCTATGCATCCGGGTAATACAAAGATGTATCATGATTTGAGACAGCATTACTGGTGGATTGGTTTGAAGAGAGATATTGCAGATTTTGTGTTGAAATGTCTCACCTGTCAGAAGGTTAAAGCAGAGCATCAAGTTCCAACTGGATTGCTTCAACCATTATCAGTACCAGAATGGAAGTGGGATAGGGTGACGATGGATTTTGTGTCTGGTTTGCCATTGACACAAAAGAAGCATGATGCTATATGGGTAATTGTGGATAGATTGACTACGACAGCTCATTTCCTTCCGGTTCGGATGGATTACTCTTTGGAGAGATTGGCTGAGCTGTATATCCATGAGATTGTGAAGTTGCATGGTGTTCCAACTTCTTTAGTGTCTGATCGAGATCCCAGGTTTACTTCAAGATTTTGGAAGAGTTTGCATAGTGCTTTGGGTTCTCGATTACACTTCAGTACTGCTTTTCATCCACAGACGGATGGACAGTCAAAGAGGGTGATACAGATTATTGAAGATATGTTGAGAAGCTGTGTCATTGATTTCTCTGGAGGTTGGGATAGATTCTTACCACTTGTGGAGTTTGCTTACAACAACAGTCACCAATCCAGCATTGGTATGGCACCGTTTGAAGCATTGTATGGAAGACGGTGTAGGACACCTCTTTGTTGGAGTGAACTTGGGGAAGGTAAGTTAATTGGGCCTGATTTGATTCAAGAAACTGAAGAGAAAGTAAAAGTGATTCGAGGCAGGTTGAAAGCAGCTTCAGACCGACAGAAGTCTTATGCAGATCTGAAGAGGAGAGATATAGAGTTTGATGTGGGAGATAAGGTATTTTTGAAGGTATCTCCTTGGAAGAAAATTTTGAGGTTCGGTCGGAAAGGGAAATTGAGTTCTCGGTTTATTGGACCATATGAAGTTTTGGAAAGAATTGGGCCAGTTGCGTATCGACTTGCTTTGCCACCTGAGTTGGATCGTATTCATAATGTATTTCATGTTTCTATGTTGAGGAGGTACAGATCGGATCCATCTCATGTGTTGCCAATTGAATGTATCGAAGTGAGCCCAGATTTGAGTTTTGAAGAGGAACCAGTTGCTATCTTGGCACATGATGTGAAAGAGCTGAGAAACAAGAGAGTGCCATTGGTGAAGGTTCTATGGAAGAATCATGCAAAAGAAGAAGCAACTTGGGAAAGTGAACAATCCATGCGAGAGCAATATCCTCAGTTGTTTCAGAGTTGATATCAGGTAATTTCGAGGACGAAATTTTCTTTTTAGAGGGGGAGAATTGTAATATCCTCATATGTGGTCTAGAAGTTTTGATTATATTGTTGATGTTGTTGTTATTGTTGTTGTAGTGATATATTGGATTGAATATATGTGTTAAATTGCAAGAGAAAAGATATTGGAAAGTGAATGCTTGTGTATATGTGTTTTGGGGAAAAGAATTAGGGTTTAGAGAGAGTGGTATATGTTGTGTATATGATGATATATATAACATATAAATTGGTCAAATGAAGAGTCAAGGGGGTAGAGATATTTTATGTGGAATGTGTAATGACATATAAGGGCTTATATGAGACAAAAAGTTAGTTATATGATTGAGGGCATTTTGGTAATTGCTTGGATAAGATCACTTGGTGGAGATTAAAAGCAAAATTTGACTTTGCTTCTTGATATTTTCTTCTTCTTTTCCCATTGTGGCCTGCTCCTCCTTAGACAAAGGAAGCAAGAGGTTAAGAGAAGATCTTGTTGAGTGAAGCACAAATTGAAGAAAGATTAAGTGATCAAGTTGGTGATTCAAGAAGTTTTGTAACTTTGGTAAGTTCTCTTGTGATTTTTGTGTTTATTTGAAATGATATTTGAGTTTGATAGATTTTTAAGAGTGTGTTGGTTGATTTTGAGATGTGAGAAGTGTTTGAGTGATTTGATGATGGATTTTGAGTATGGATGGAAGAAAAGAGTAAGTGGTTGGAAGAGATGATGTTGTATATGTGGTAAGGGTTTTGAGATGATTTTGTGTTTTGTGTTTGATGTGTGTTTTGGCTTGTTTTGGGTGTGTTGCAAGTTTGTGATGAGTTTTGAGTATGTTTTGTTAAGACTATTTGAAGAGGATGTTAATGTATAGAAGTGTGTTGTTGAGTGTATGGTTGTTTTTGATTGGGGTCTTGTTTTGTGGCCGGACACGCCCATGAGCACGTCCAGGGTTTTTTTTTAGGCGTGTCAATTGTGTTGGAGGCAGTAGGTTTGACACGACCAGTAGCACGCCCATGTTATTGAGCGTGTCATAGCTACTGTAAGATTTGAGAATTTACACGCCCAGGAACACGCCCATGTTGTTGAGCGTGTAAATGTGTATGTGTTGTGGAGTTAGGGCACGGCCATGAACACGCCCGTGTGGGTGAACGTGTCAGGGTTGAGGTTTGCCCTAATTAATTCCTAATTGGATTATCTCTTGTGTATCCCTAAACAAGTATATGCTATTACTTTTGATTTAAGTCTTGAAGATAGTGATTGATCATTGATCTAAGAGGTTAAAGAATCTTGGACAAGGAAATGTTAGGAGTTGTATGAATTGTTAGTAAAATAAGTACAAATTTTGTATTATTGCATTGTTGCATATGATGATAATGGCAATGTATATGATACTATGTGAACAATGTGATATTTCATGTATTGTGACTCATGTGATGAGTAATGTGTTTGGTTATGTTTATATCAATAATGCTATATGTATAATGTGATGGAATAAAATGCCATTGTGATTGGCTATGGTAACTTATATGTGATATGAGGCCATTGTTATTGGCTATGATGAGAGTTGAGAATGGAAATGATAATTAAATAATAAATGATTTGTGTGGCTAATGTGTTATTCCATTTTCAGAGTTTGTTGTTGGTGGCATGCCTAATAAGTGTAACAATCTCTTGAAGTTAGGTTGGATTGAATCCTTGAAGCCTAATTGAGATGTTACCACCCTTGAAGCTAGGTTGGGTTGGTTCTTGAAGCCAAGTTGGGTTGATGCTTAGCATGCTTTGCTCCCCTTGAAGCTTGGTTGAACCTAATCCTTGAAGCCTAGTTGGGTTTATGATATTGATAAATGTGATGATAAAACCAAAACATTAACTCTGAAAATTTAATGGCATATTAGTGTGTTTTGGGCCCATGCTTGTCTTTGTTTAGTGTTGATTATGAATGATTAAATGAATACTAATGAGGTATATAATAAGATGTTGAAATATGATATGTCTATTTATGTTGAGTTATGAAATGTAAAGGTATGTTGTTAGCTTTGCATATATGTTGTTACATGTATAATATGGATTGAGAATTGGCATAGCATTGCATTAAAGCATAACATTAGCATGAATTATCTTACTAAGCCGTTGGCTTAGCGCGATAGTGTTTGATCGCGCAGGTATTAGGGTTGAACCCGAGAGCTCTTCGAGACCGAGTGAGAGTAGACAGTGAAGAGTTGATTTTGGGAACTTAAAGATCAGAGGAGACTTGCCAATCATGTATAACTCTTTTATATTTTGTAAAGTAATGATTTTAATGTACATATGTGTATATTTGTAAATATGAAATTAAATGTTTTCATATATGTAAATATTTGATAAATTCCGCTGCGTAACAACTAAATGTATCTATATATATATCTATTTAGTTTTGTATTACAAGTTATCTACTTATCTTTCTATAATGTATACAATTGAAAAATTATGGTATCATTTAAAATGTTTTGAATGTTAAAAAAAAAAAATCCGTAGCATCTCTATGTTTAGTGCATGTATACTACATTGTGGTGTTTATAGGGTGCATGCATTGAATGTAGGGGTGTTACAAAAACACTCAGTAACCAAGTCATTAGAAGTATTAGAACCTCGGTGATAGTTTATACAAAAAACCTAGTTTACATTTTAAAACCATAGTTTATATTATAAAACCCTAATTTACATTCTAAAATCTTAGTTTATATATCAAACCCTAGCTTGTATATTTCTAAAACCCTAAACCCTAATTCTTATACTAAAACCCTAATTTTTACACTAGTTTAGGTAAACCCTAATTAGTATAAACATAAAACCCTAGTTTAAACCAAAAACCCTAATTCCCCAACAAACCATATCATGTAAACTGTCTACCTTTCAGGGGCACTGAGCCCAGTCCCCCGTAAGGGACGCTGCTCCCTCAACCCCACTCGCTAACTGGCTAACAAAACCACCGTATGCGATTTCTCCTCAGGCTATAATAGGTATGTTTTCACTTGTGGGTGCCTTATTTATTTAATTTATTTATGTAGGTTAGTTTATTTAAAGGCTTTGGGACAATTGTAAGGGACACATTTTCATCTTTTGGTCGATATCCTTTTTTATTTATTTTCGTTGTGGACATTTGAACATTTGTAAGGGCATGCTTCCATCAATTGATGGGTGCCCATTTTGTTTAATTTGTTTGATTTATAATATAACATTCTTTATTTTTATAAATGCATGTAATATGGAAAATATCATAATAATTAATAATTCAATAATATTTGGGCCTGAAAAGGAGGCTGGTTCCAATGAACCGGGCGTTATGTGAGAGCTGGGCCATTTCTCACCTTCCTCATGCGTACCCAACTTTTCAAACCCAGTAAGAGGGGTTGGAGATTCCTTAAGAATCTAGTCATCCACCCCTTTCTTTTTTTCAGCCCGTCCAGGTGGCAACTCCATTTTCTCCAGGTTTAGGCATGTGTTCTCTAAGGCGCCAAGCCTAACAGTGCCTAAGTAGCAAGAACCATTCCACTGGGAGTAGAGACAAAAATCCCTACTCACAGTGGCGACTCCACTGGAGATAAGAGAAGTTGATTCTGTTGGTCTTTATATTATTTTATTCTTTTTTATTATGATATTGTCTATTGCATCATTTTAGATTGCATTGCGTGTGTGAGTTAGGATGCCCATGTTACCTGAGTTATGTTATGTAAGGAATACAATACTTTCACTCAAGATATGGAGATCGAGAATCGCATAACCACTCATTGTAAGTCTAAGCCTTTTCAACCCAAAGACTAAAGCCCATATAGTTGGCCTAGTTACTTTCCTTACGTTTATACCCAAATGCTTGTTCTTTGACTATGTTTGATAAATCTTAGTTTGAATCATGGCTTATTTGATTTGTTATTTTTCTAATATGACCTAATTATATTATAAGCCCAAACTAATTTTCAAAGCCCAAAATAATTTTTAAAACCCAAAAGACCAAAATTATTTTCAAGACTTTTTAAAGATGGCCTTTTGACATAAAATCTTTATTCAAGATGGGTGAAAAATTCTTTCTACCTCATGGCCCAAAGCCCAAAATATATTTTTCAAACAAAGCTTTTCGCAATGGGCTTTGAAACAAAAATATTTTTCACCTCATGGCCTAAGTTCAAAGCCCAAATCTATTTTCAAACAAATCTTTTCACAATGGGCTTTGAAACAAAAATATTTTTTACCTCATGGCCCAAGTTCAATGCCCAAACCTATTTTTAAACAAATCTTTTCACAATGAGCTATTAAACAAAAATATTTTTCACCTCATTGCCCAAGTTCAAAGCCCAAAATTCCTTTACAATGGGCATTGAAACAAAACCATTTTAAATGAATCTTTTCATTGGGCTTAATCCTATTTGGGTCAATTATAGAATACTTAAAATCAATTGTGGGCCTAGTTCATGCTAGGACTTATTAATCTTGGGCTTCTTTGTGGCACGAATCATTGGTTGCTTTTTCAAATGAGGAAATCTATTTATGATAAGCCTTTTAATTTAGTTTTAATCCAATATAGCATAAAAGTTATCTTTTGTTGACCCAATGGATTAAGACCTAATAAATGAGAGTTATCATGGATTGACTTCTAAGTTTAAAATACAATTATTAGTTAAACCGTTTGAGAGAATTGTTCGAAAATAAAATATCCCATGTTTATATTTTGTTGACCATATACCTAGGAAAAGGGACTCACCATTCTTGTGTAGGTGTCATAAGGTTGGAAGGACGTCCTTACTCTTGTTGTTTTCTTTGATTGTGCATCCATACATACATGAATTGCATCTCATATCATTGATTCTTTCTAGCTCACAGCCCTGGAGTACAGTTGTAATATCCCCATGTATGCCCTAGAAGTCTTGAATATTGTTGTTGTTTTAATTGGATTGAATGTATATTTGATTTGAAAGAGGAAAGAAATTAAAAGAGAATGTGTATGTGTTGTTTTAAAAAGGAAAGTAAGGTGTAGAGAGAAATGTATATGTTGGGTATATGGTGGTATAACTAACATATACATTAGTTAAAAGGGAGAGTCAATAAAAGAGGATATTTATTTGGATATGTGAAATTACTATTATGGGCATACAAGTGACAAAAGTTAAGTTAAATGGAAAAGGGTATATAGGTAATTGCTTGGTTAAAATCTCTTGGTGGAGATTTAAAGAAGAAGAGGAAGTTGACTTTTGTTTATTTTTCTTTTCTTCTCTTTGATGTGCCGGCCATTCAAGAAAGGAGAGAGCAAGAGAGGTGTTCTTGATGCAAGAATTAAATTGAAGAAGGAAACAAAGGATTTGGTTAAAGATTTGTGGAATTTCTTCATTTAAGGTAAGTACTCTCTTGTTTTTCTTGGTTATTTTGAAGTTTTGTGTGAAGTGAATTAGGGTTTGTTGATTTTGTGATTTGGTGTGTTTGAGTTGTGTTTATAAGTGTTAGTATTGATTGTAAGTTAAAAGGTTGAATTGGTGTTGGTTTGGTTTTGAAGATTGTAAGTTTAAGTGGATGTTGATTGTGAAGGATCAAGAGTTAAGTTGGTTTTAGGGTTTTGAATTGGTGAATGATTAAATGTATGGTTAATTGTGAATATTGTGTTAAACATGCAAAATAAGTGTTAATGACTTTGATTACATCCATTGGATTGAGTTTAAGTTGTGCATATTGTGTCTAAATGCCATTAGAAGTGTTTTGGCCACAATTAGGGTTTTGTTCTTGAGTGACACGGCCAAAAGCAAGTTGAGACACGGCCAAGACTTATTATTTTTGAGAGACACGGCCAAGTCTAGAGAATTTTGGCCGTGTTGGATAGGTTTTGGGGTGACACGGCCACAAGCTTGGCCGTGTCCTTTGAATGTGTTTGCTACTGCCTGAGTTGTGTTAAGAGACACAGCCGTGTCCTTGCCCGTGTCTGCCTCGGGAAGTTTTGGTCTTGAGAGACACGGCCACAAGCTTGGCCATGTCCCTTGGGTGTGTTTGCTACTGTAATGGTTTTGGTTCTTCATGCATTGTTTGATTCTTCAAAAGTCTTTTGCTCCTAAACATTTTATATACACTCTAAATACTTTGTAAACAAAGAATGACCTAAACAAATGTATGTGGATGATTCTAAACCTATGAATAATGATCTTTGGATTAGGTTTTGAAGAAATTGTGTTGCATTAACCTAAATGTGGAGAATTCTTGGAAAAAAAGAAATGTATAGATGGATGGGAATAGTTCTTGAGGTAAGTACCAATTTATATGTTTGTATTTATTTACATGATTTGAGACTTAACACATTTGTTTGCAAATGTGTTAAGGGGTGTATTATATTGTTAATATAATTTGATTAAGGTGATGATTGAATGATGTGAAGGATGTGAAGATCATTAAAAAGGTAAGCATGAACCCTATTTGATTGTATATCCTTATATGTCTTTGAACCTTAACACATTTGGATGAATGTGTTAAATACTCTATTATATTGTGGATGTAAATGAATAATGTAAATTGCTATATATATATATATATAAATATAAAGGATGAAATATGAAATGGGAAAGGTAAGAAGAAATGAGGATCATTCTTAAGGTATGTGCAATTTGTTATGATAAATGCTCTAATAATGAATGAAATGTTATGTTATATGCATTGTGAATGGCAATGTATTATATGAATAATATATTTTGAAATGTTATATCAATGATGTAATATGTATCATATGGATTGAGATATGATATGTTGTGAAACCATTGTAATTGGCCATGATGATGCAAATGTGATATGAAGCCATTGTGATTGGCTATGACAATTCAATTGAGATATGTGAGGCATGTTTGCCTAAATGATGATGAGAATTGTGAATGATATTGATGATAGAATGATCAATGAATTGTGTGTCTAATATGGTATTCATTTTCAGAGTTTTGTTGTTGGTGGCATGCCTAATAGTAACAATCTCTTGAAGTTAGGTTGGACTTGATCCTTGAAGCCAAGTTGGGTTGAAGTTTAACATGTTTTACTCCCCTTGAAGCTTGGTTGGGTCTAGCCCTTGAAGCCTAATTGAGATGTTACAACCCTTGAAGCTAGGTTGGATTGGTTCTTGAAGCCAAGTTGGGTTGATACTTAGCATGCTTTGTTCCCCTTGAAGCTTGGTTGAACCTAATCCTTGAAGCCTAGTTGGGATAATGATAAATGTGATAATTAAACCAAAGCATTAACTCTGAAAGTCGAATGGCATATTAGTGTTTTGGGCCCGAGTCTGTCTTTGTTACCAAGGTGAAATAAAAGTGTTGAAATAAATGAGTAATGAGATCTATGGTGGATTCCATTGGGAATGTGATTCATAATTGGTATGACATGTAATGTGTGTATTGCAATATTATTGTGAGCATTGGAAATGTGATTCATAATTGGTATGATATGTAATGTGTGTATTGCAATATTATTGTGAGCATTGGGAATGTGATTCATAATTGGTATGATATGTAATGTGTGTATTGCAATATTATTGTGAGCATTGGAAATGTGATTCATAATTGGTATGATATGTAATGTGTGTATTACAATATTATTGTGAGCATTGGAAATGTGATTCATAATTGGTATGATATGTAATGTGTGTATTGCAATATTATTGTGAGCATTTGAAATGTGATTCATGATTGGTATGATACATATAATGTGGGTATATTAATATATTGATTTTGAGTATTGGTGATGGATTGGGGTTAGTGATAAAATTATATATATATACATCATATATGAAATTAGCTAGGATATATGAAAGATGCAATAAAAAGAAAAGAAAATATGATAAGAACTAATTATACATTGAATTGATATATCATTATATGTTAATACTTCTATACTATATGTTGTATTTTATATTTAGACTACTAAGCTCTCGGGCTTAGCGCGGGTGTGTATTCGCGCAGGTAAATAGGTGGAAGATATGAAGTCTTTCGTTATGCCACGAGAAGAGTAAAAGGTTGTCGAGACCAACTAGAGAGTAATGCATACATGTATAACTTTTATATTGATGTATTTATGACGAGAAAATAGTTATATGTATAAATGAAGTTTTTGATAAAGATAATGATTTGGTAAATGTTATTTAAATTAACGTATTATGGTTTGGAATTCTTTTACAGGTTTTAAAAAGGTAACGAAAAGTGACATCCTTATACTTTATATACTCACCGTATGTATACCAGGTATATGTATAGTACTTATATAAGGTATCAGGGTGTTACAACAGTAGTACAAGAGCCCATGGCAACCCGACCTACGCCAGTGAGGTAGAATCCAGTAACAACTCAGTTAGCTTTTGACCAAAAGCGATAGAGCCAGAATAGATTTAGAGGATGATAGACAATGCAATCAACTCCATGATGAAAGAGATAAAGGAGGTCTTGGCTGAGACCATGAGAAGCCAAATGGCTATAATGTTTGGGAATGCTGCTAAAGCATCTACTAGCACCAAGAAGCAAAATGACAAAGGGAAGGCTAAGGTTGGTGATGTAGCCTTCGATGATGACAAGATGATTATGGACAATGATGAATATTGGGCTTAGTACTTTCAAGATCCTCAAGACAAGAAAAAGCAGCCGAAGGTTGTGAAAAACAAACTGTTGAGAAGACTGAAACTTTTGATGTTGAGAAGATGATTGTTAATCTAGAGAAAAAGTTTGAGAAGAAGTTGAAGGACGAAGAGGTGTTAGAAGTTGACAAGTCATTTGAAGATGATGAAGGAATCCCTCACAAATTCAAAATGCCTGCTTTTTCTAAGTACAATGGCATAGGGAATCCTCACTTACATGTAAAGCAGTACAACACTGCTATGTAGTCTATCTAAGCTACTAAGGCTCAAACTCTAAGGTACTTCATGCTTTCACTGGATCCTGTTGTGCAAAACTGGTTTAGCACCTTAGAGGAAAGTACTCAAAATAACTGAAATTTGTTGTACAAAGCCTTCATCCAGCAGTATGGTTATAATGTAGAGTTAGAAGTGTCCTTGATGGAAGTTGAGTCAATCAGGCAGAAACAGAATGAAAATTTTGTTAACAATGTGAAAAGGTGGAGAAACAAGGCTGCATTACTCAAGAAGAGGCTTGATGAGTTGGATCAAATTAGGATGATTGTGAGAGGGGTGCTGCCTAACCTTCATGAAAGGATGTCCCACATCCTTCCTTATCAGGGATTTCAAAGATTTTATCTAAGCTGGCTTGCAAATAGAAGAATGGCAAAGAGAGAAGAATTACTTTTCTGGAAGGATGAATGAAAAAGGAAACTACCAATCTGGCAATCAGAGTGCACAAAAAGAAATGAATGTCAATACAACTACTGACCAAGGGAATAAGAGGCAATTTTCAAAGTTGGAGAAACCTCTATCTTTGTTTTTCAAAAAGTTACAAAAGAAATGACTATTACATCCATTAGCTCTTCGACCGCTACACGATCCTCTGCTACCAAACTTCGATGCCAAGGTCTTCTGTCAATGCCATCAATTGCGAGGGTATGATACAGATTCATGTGCTTGATTGAGGCATGAGATCCAAGATTTGATTGACAATGGAAAGCTGCCTGAGCCCAACAATACTAAAATCAATCCATTGCCTAAGTTTGGAGAGTGCCACTCCCAGTTACCTTTATGATAGAAGGAGGATTTATGGAAAGCTCTATCTTATCATCTTTTCTAGATATAGATGGAGAAATTGCTGAGGAAGAAGTTGCTAGTTTTGGCCCTTGCCCCTAACATGTCTAAGTGAATGAAGTATCTTTCAACGTCAAATCAATTAAACTTCCCTTAGCATATTTGGTTATTTATTTTATTTTCTATCTTTGGTATTTTTTGGAACAATTATGTTTTTTAAATTAAGATTGTTTGAATAAATTACTTTCATCAAAATTTTGTCTTTGTTCATTTTTGTGTCCAACCAATGACAAACTAGCTTGATGTTCATAAATTAGTATATCTATGAATTATAATTCGAATGACTTTACTAGATGAGGGAATTATTCTATAGCATTTAGTTGTGTTTTCTTACTTAGAGAGTGCTCCTACATAATTATCTTTGTCTAGGTCCTAGTCAATCTTAGAACATGCTTTGACGAACTTTCAAGGAAAAATTAAACTTTGCTTATTCAAGGGAGAAATGATCTAGGCTTTGTTTGGTTATTCAATAACTAGTATCCACCCTATTAATATCAATCCCTAGTTGTCCCTTTGAGCCTTCATGAGATTTTAGCTTACTTTTATTAGCTTGTAAACCCCAACAACCTACCTTGAGCTATTATGATACATATGGAAAGTCTAATGATCACTAAGGTACCAAGGACTAATGAAGATCAAGGGAGAGGATGTATAGTCTAGATGACAAATATAGTTAAAGTTTACCTGAATTAGGCTTAATATCTCAAATCTATCAAGACACCAAAAGGTTCATCCTCACTGAAGCATACTCACTCTAATTTACTCATCCATAGTCAGAAACATAGAATGGTGCAAACAGGACAAATCTCTTGGAGCTAGAAAACCAAAAAGAATAAAAAGCAAAGAAAAAAATCAAAGAAAAAAGTCAAAAAAGAAGAAGAAAAGAACAAAAAGAGAAAAGAAAATAAAAAGAAATAAAAGAAAATAAAACCCCAAAAGAGCATTTTAGAAAGCCAAAAAGAGTTCCTTTTACATGAAGCAACAAAAGACTTCCACTTAGCTTAGGAGTATAAATTGACTTGATTTGGTCCACCCTATCCAAAGACAATAAGAGAATGACTATCTTATCACAGTTCTAAGTTCACAATCTTAAAAGTCTTAGACTTGATATTCCAAAGGAAAAAATGACAGAATAATGGTCCTGAGTTTTTACTTAAGAAAAAGATCAAGAATTCTGCCAAGAAGAGGGAAAGACATTTAAGCATTGTATTTTCATGAAGTCATGAGGAAATGCTACCCAGAAGGTGAAAATGGAACATCCAAAAGTCTAAGGTTCCAACAAGAAGTTTATAATGTGAAGGTTTGTCCATAGCGTCACATTGGCTCCAATTTGAAAATGGCCTTCATTTAACCCATGTCCCTTATAGACCCAATTTCAAGCCTATTAAATATCTCTTGATCTCTCTTGATAGGTAGAGTCTATTAGTGGAGATTATTTGAATAAGCATACATATGAGATAGATAATATTTAAACTCAAATGAGACCTTTGGCCAAGCAATGTGTATCTGCCTATTTGAAGTGCAACTGTAACACCCCGATACCCTATATAAGTACTATGCATATACCTAGTATACATACAGTAAATATATAAAGTATAAGGATGTCACTTTTCGTTACCTTTTAAAATATTTATAACAGAGTTCAAACCATAATACATTAATTTAAATAACATTTACAAAATCATTATCTTTATTAAAACTTCATTTATACATATAAATACTCTCTCGTCAGAAATACATCATAATTAAAATTTATACATGTATGCATTACCCTCTAGTTGGTCTCGACAAACTTTACTCTTCTTGTGGCATAACAAAAGACTTCATATCTTCCATCTATATACCTGCGCGAATAAACACCCGCGCTAAGCCCGAGAGCTTAGTAGTCCAAATATAAAATATAAACATATAGTATAGAAGTATTGATATATAATGATACATCGATTCAATATATAATTAGTTCTTATCATATCTTCTTTTCTTTTTAATTTTATCTTTAATATATCCTAGCTAATTTCATATATGATGTATATATATATACATAATATTATCACCAACCCCAATGCATCACCAATACTCAAAACCAATATATTAATACCCCTACATTATATATATACCACACCAACCATTATTGCAATACACACTTTACATATCATACCAATTATTATTGCAATACACACATTACATATCATACACTCATTATTGCAATACACACATTACACATCATATCACTCATTATTGCAATACACAATTTACATATCATACAAATCATAAATCATATTTCCAATAAAGACAACCTTTATCATCAACCACAATTCATTTACATATTACACTTAATAACATTATATTATTCACAATTCACCAAGCATAATTCATTTTTAATACTCACAATCAATATTTCAATACTTGCATTTCACATTGACAATAAAGACAGACTCGGGCCCAAAACACTAATATGTTATTCAAAGTTCAGAGTTACTACTTCGGTTCATAGTCACAATCATCACGCCCGTAGGCAATGTATATACATGTCTCTCTATCCATGGATAGTGTAACAGACCCAGTCTCTTGGACCATCAACTCAACACATATGAGGAGATCCTCAACCCGGCAAGACTGTTACAAATCATATATCTCATATTCACAATTCTCATAGTGTAACAGACCCAGTCTCTTGGACCATCAACTCAACACATATGAGGAGATCCTCAACCCGGCAAGACTGTTACCTTTCATCATTTCTTAGGCATGCCACCCAAATCCAGAACTCTGAAACTGAATAACATATTAAACAAACAATTCATTTATTATTTCATTATCAATCTCATCATCAATTAGGCCAACATGCCTTATCTCTTTCAATTGAATTATCATAGCCAATCACAATGGCTTCATATCATATCATATCTCAATCCATATGATACATATAGCATCATTCATATCACATTTCAAAGTATATTATTCATATAATACATTGCCATACACAAGATTCACAATGCATATAACATAACATTTTCTCACTTCTCAAAACACATTAACATCATTCATTACTAGAGCATTTATCATAACAAATTGCACATACCTTAAGAATGATCCTCATTTCTTCCTACCTTTCCCATTTCATATTTCATCCTTTATATATATTCTTCATTTACATTCACAATATAATAGCTTATTTAACACTTTCATCCCAATGTGTTAATGTTCAAAGACATATAAGGATACACAATCAAATAGGGTTTATGCTTACCTTGTTAATGATCTTCACATCCTTCACATCATTCAATCATCACCTTAGTCTAATTATGTTAACAATATAATAGATCACTTAACACATTTGCAAACAAATGTGTTAAGCCTCGAACTATGTAATTAAATACAATCATATGTATTGGTACTTACCTCAAGAACTAGTCCCATCAATCTATACATTTCTTTTCTTTCCAAGAATTCTCCACATTTAGGTTAATGCAACCCAATCTCTTCAAAACCTTTGAGGGACACGGGCAGCACCACTTGAGGGACACGGTTAGGGCAATTCAACCTCTTCACAATCTAATCCAAAAGGAATATTAGCAAAATGACCATATGAATAGTACATTCTGGTTTAAGACTCCATTTTATCCTTAATTTGAAAAATTGTATAAAATAATCTACTTGACTAAAAATTCTAAAATTTTTACAGAATTTAGTTTTGTATCTTAAAATCATTCCTTTAAAATTTCAGATCAAACTGAACACAAAATCTTGGTCAAATAGTTCACCTAACCAGACTGCCCCAATTGCCCTGCATCCTGGCAGCAGTTCTGAACTTTGTGAATTCCATAAATCAAATTCAATCAACGTGGTTCCAAATTATTTTTCTCAAATACTAGACTCAATAAGCAACAACATATCCAAAATTCAATTTGATATGAATTTTCTACATTTTATTAAAAATCCCGAAATATAGCTGTCTCAGTTAAGGTACCTGCTGGAACAGGTCTAATAAAAATAATCTTTCTAAACTCATAACCATTCCAAAATTGAATCAACATATTTTTCAGTCATTCTAGACTCATAGAGGCACAACATATCAAAAATTCACTTTATGAACATTTTTCTATAATTAATTAAAAATCATACAAGTCACAGCCTTTACTAATTGTAAAACAGAAAAAAAATTCACTAAACACAACTCTTACTCTTCCATCACCAACACCAACCTAGCTTCTTATCTTTAATTCCATTTCAACACTTTTACACACACCATACACAAACACACTTAATCATACTATCCATAAACCTAACTCAATCCATACACAACTTCAAAAAGAACCAAAGCAAACAAGAGAAATCTTACCAAAATGATGAAATTCCTTGAAATTCCAACTTGGTTACTTGGAATCTCTCTCAACTTTGGAGCTTAGAACATAAAACCCTTCTTTTACTCTCTTGCTTTCCTTTGTCTTAGGTGAGCCGGCCACACAAGGAAAAAGAAGAAGAAATGATGAAGAAAACACAAAGTCAATAGGCATTAAATACTCCTCCAAAAGAAAATTACTATCTTACCCTCATACACATTTTAATTCTCTTTACAAGCTCTTGCCCATTTTGGTAATTTCACATTCAACAATTTAAATATCTTCTTCCCTTGACTAAGCACTTTGACCAACATATATGTCATATATATTGCCATATACCCAACATATACACTATTTCTCTCTATACAATTCTTTCCTTTGCAAATACACATATTCATTTCTCTCAAATACTTTTACCATTCAACCAAACCCTATACAAATATACCACTTATCAATTACACATTCAAATCAATTATAACAATATTATCATAACTTCTAGGCACACTTAGGAATATTACAATTAGACATATACATATACATCACATATACATTAAATCCAAATACAACAACTCCTCCAAAACTTTTAAGGTATATCTCGGGATATTACAGCAACAGTTCAATGCTTAAATGGAAATGATTCTCAAGTTTAATACGGTAGCTATGGTTATGATGTTATAGATGCGTTAATTTGGGAAAATCGAATCCCGAGGTATGATGACACTGATTCGACAAAGTCAACATTTGATTTTAAAAAAATAATATAATGAAAAAAATTTTAAAAAAACTATTTTCTAAACCTTCAAGTTAAGGGAAGTGTGTTCAACTGTCAAACTATAAACCCTTAATTTTGGCCCTAAGTTGGTATGGTCTTAATTAAAGAATGCCAAAATGAATTTGATCCAACTTTAAAAGATGTAAACTCAGTTTACAACTTTTAAATAAGCTGGTTCAATTTCAAAAGGCATAAATTTAACTATAAACCCTAAATTAAATTTTTAGATACAAATCAAAACTTTTCGGATCAAAATAAAAAAAAATACAATAATAAATTGAGTTGGGATGGCCCAAGTTGACATGAGCATGGCTCATGTCGATCTGGACTTGGCTCATGACAATCTGGACCACCAGATTGACATGGCCTTGGTCCATGTCGATCCGATGCCCTAAATCGACATGGTTTTAAGTTGTTTTAGGGTTTTCTTGACCGGTTAGTTTCCTAATTAGCTTAGAAGTCATCTAAAAGAAAGATTAGTAAAATTAGGTTTAGGGTTGGATTAGTTTTGCCTATAAATAATGAGGTTTAATACTTTTACAGGGATCGAGAACTTTAGCAAGGGCAACAACAATAATCAAAAAGAGTAACAAATGATTAAACAAAGCAACAACAACAATAAAATGATGGTAACATTAAGGCATAAGAATCAAAAGAGTAACCATCAACATTAAGCAAGAGTAGTAATCAACAAAGTTCATCAATAATCCATTTACCAAAGGCAGTGACCATAGCCTTTGGTTTTTGCTTAGCCAAAAACATCCAGTGTTGTAAATGGTAGCTTTAGATCAACAACCATTTTGGTGGAGCCTTCAACGTAGGTTTTGTATACTAAACTTAATTTACTTAAGCATACAGTAGCCATAACATGTTTTCTTTTAAATGTTTGGTTTGTTTGTTTTGATATTAATTTTTCCTGTAGCTTAAAATTGTTTAATTGTTCTCTTATTTTTCCAGAACCTTAAAATATTTTTTTCAAAACCCTAAAATGCCATATTAATTTCCAAAACCTAATTTGTTTTTCTAAATTATCAAAACCCTAGTTTAATTTTCTAAAAAACCTAAACTACTCTTTGCAGTACCATAATTGTTTTTAAATTATCAAGACCCAATTTTCTTAAACCTTAATCTAAGACAGTAAAATTGTTAAACCCTAAAATTCCTAATCCATAATCTAAATCCTAGATCCAGTAACTTAAACCAAGCCCTAATTCCTAAAACATAAACCAAACCCTAAACATCTAGTAACCTCCACCTTAAATCCAAAACCCTAAAACTAAAACCCTAAAAAACCCTAATTTATTATTTTCCAAATCCTAGTTTTTAAAATATCCAAAACCCTAACCCTTTATTTTCTAAAAGCCAAAAACCCTAAACTTGTTTTGAAAATTGTTTAGGTTTTCAGGGCGCTGCTCATGAACCCCGCAAGGGGTGCTGTCCCCTTGACTCCAGTGCTAGTGGGACCACCGTACGTGTTGTGCCCTATATTTTGTTAATAGAGTTAATGTTTGCTTATTGTAGACCATTAATTTTGACCCAATTTGGTACGATCCTAATTTAAGAATGCTAAATAAATTCAATCTGACTTTAAAAGATTTAAACCTAGTTTATGATTTTTTTAAATAAGTCAATTTGGGTTAAAAAGGCATAAATTCAATTATTCAGTATGATTAAAGTATTTTTAGACTGGTTTTAAGTGAGCAGGGCCCTAGGAGACTTGAACCATGGTTTATGTCAAACTAGAGGGCCAAAATAAACATGAGCCATGTCAATTTGGTGGCTCAAATCAACATGAGCCAAAGTCTCATATTGATTTATCATACCAAATTGACATGGCCTTGGTTCTTGTTGATTTGGCCTGCCAAATCGACATGGCCTTGGCCCATGTTGATTCGGAAAGCCAAATCTACATGGAATTTGGTTTTGAAGATTTTTGGGTTTTCTAATTAAATTAGAATCCTTTTATATCTTGGATTAGGCAGATTAGGTTTAGGTTAAGTGATAAGTACACAATTGATGATATTTTATTCCTATTTCTTAATATGATTATTATCCAATTGAGTTTAATTTGTTTGTTCAAAGTGTATTTTAAGATTAATTTCAGGAATTCTCTATAATTTGAGGCTTATGGTCATTTCGGAGGAATTACGGATGAAAGTAGAAGAAAAGAGCAAAATTCATCAATGGACATGCCCATGAACACGGGCGTGTCAATAGACGTGCCCTTGATACTGCATTCAGAAGCATTGACACGCCCAGTGACATGGGAGTGTCCCTGAACGTGCCTTATATTAAGACTCACAGTAGCTGTGACACGCCCAGTGACATGGGCGTGTCCATAGACGTGCCTTATATTCAGACTCATAGTAGCTAAGACACGCCCAGTGACATGGGCGTGTCACTGGACGTATCCTATATACAAAATCACAGTGCCTATGACACGCCCAGTGACATGGGCGTGTCAATGGCCGTGAAACCTATGGAAAAGTTAGATTCTTTGCACTGATTGAGGAACAAGTGGGGGACAAAAGTTGTGCTTATGTCAAAAGAAAGACAAAAGAAAAGAAAGGCTTACCTAAATAATGGGAAAGGGGGATGAAACAAAGGAAGGTGGTAGACAATGGATGGGGGTCATGAGTTGGAAGTATGGGTTGGAGATTTGAATGAAAATAAAAAGAGAAGAGGAAGAGAAGGAGGAGGGGAGTCTTTGGGTCATTTTTGGAAACAGAGAATAGAGAAGAGGAGGAGGAGCCAGCTGCTGGAGCAAGGAGAAGGGTATTGAGCTGAGTTTGAAGAAAGATAAACATCTTGTACAAGCCCTAGACCAAGAATCAAGGATTGAAGTGAAGAAATACAAATTATCTGCCATGGATTGTTTGGTTTCTCTTACTCATTTATCTTGCTCTATTTTTCTAGTTTTGAATATGAACTAATTCCTTCTCTATCTAGATATTGATGAACCCTAGCTCATTTGTATGAATTGAACAATTATATTCAGTTGAATCATTTGATTGAGTTGTTTTATTCTTATGATGCTTAATGTTATTTCCAATTGATAATAGCATGCTTATTGATTGGTTGTTATTTTCATATTATTGACTTGAGAAAGCTTGATATGAATTGAATACTCATAAGGGTTATTGGGGTACTAGAGATAGACCTACAAGATCCTTTGGTTTATAGTTCTTTGTTCTTAATGCAAGATCTATTTAATTGTGTTTGAGAAGAGATTCCAGCACTCTACTTAGTGATTAGGGATTAATCCACTCGAGAGGGGTTTTAGTCTAATTTAGAGGAATACCAACTCAAATCTATTAAATGATTTAGCTGAATTGATTGATCATAAATATTATTGAGGCTATGGGGATTCAATATCTGGATAGTACTATTAATATTATTATCAATCCTTTTTGCACAGCATTTAATTTCCCTTTATTTTCAGTTATTAATTTAGTTGATTTTTGTTACAAAGCATCACACAACTATTAATTCGCTAAACAACGATTAAGATTTGCACTAGTACTTGGCCTTGTCCCCAGTGGAACGATAACTCACTCATTACTATATTACTTGGGTGACCCGTGCACTTGCGGTATTGCTATAGCGTAGCTCGCGCGCACCAAGTTTTTGGCTCCGCTGCCGGGGACAACGGTTTCAATATTAGTAATATAATTAAGATTATTGATTTAGTTTTACTTTTAATCATTTTAAATATTGTTTCTTGCTGGTTTATTATCATTTTAGGTATTTCTTACTGTTTATGACAAGATCTAGCTCGTCCCAACTACTGGAGTTAGACCCAGAGCTAGAGAGAACATTGAGGAGAAAGCAAAAGGAAGAAGAGGAGGCAAATCTGAAAGACGCAGAATCAGGAATAAATCTGGAAATAGAACAAGAAGAAGTATTCGAAGTGATGGAAGGAGCTGGACCAAGAACAATGCAGGAGTTTGCTAAGTCCAATTTAAATGGGGCTGAATCTAGTATCCGAAGGCTGACGGTTGCTGCAAACAAATTCAAAATAAAGGTGAATGTAATTCAAATGGTGCAGCAGACTTGTCAATTCGATGGGTTTCCCAATGAATATCCTAATGCACATATTGAGAATTTTCTGGAGATATGTGACACATTCAAGATAAATAATGTCTCAGATGATGCAATTAGGCTGAGGTTGTTCCCATTTTCCCTTAGAGATAGACCAAAGAAGTGGCTGAAATCCTTTTCTCCAGGGACTTTTACCACCTGGGGTCAGTTGGCAGAGAAATTCTTAGAGAAATACTTCCCACCATAAAAAACTGCTAAGTTGAGGAATGATATCTCATCCTTTCTGCAGCAAGATGGTGAGACCCTTTATGATGCCTGGGAAAGATTTAAAGATTTGCTGAGAAGGTGTCCTCATCATGGACTTCCATTATGGCTTCAAATTCAAACATTTTACAATGGGTTGAATTATGTAAGTAAGCAATCCATTAATGCAGCAGCTGATGGTACCATAAACAACAAGACACCTGAACAAGCAAGGGATTTAATTGAAGATATGGCTATCACCAATTATTAGTGGCAAGCCCCAAAGGAACAAGGAAAGATGAAGACCATGGGTGCACACCAATTAGATCCGGTGGTGGCTTTGATAGCCCAATTGGAAGCATTGAATAAGAAATTTGATTCTTTGGCCTCTTCTTCTGGGAAAGTAATGCAGGTGATGTCTTGTGAATGGTGTGGGAGTGGAAATCAAAGTCAAGATTGCCAAAGTGGCAACATGTTTGCTAGGCAAGAGCAAGTAGATTATATTGGAAATATGCCAAGGCAACAACAGAATAATCCCTACAGCAACACATACAATCTGGGGTGTAGGAATCATCCAAACTTCTCATGGAATAATCAAAATAATCCAAGACCTCCCCCTGGATTCCAGCAGCCCCAACATCAACAAGCTGCCCCTGCAAGAAAGAGTAATTTGGAGGACATAATGGAGAAATTTATAGCAGCTTCTGAAACTAGGCTCCAATCAACTGAAACCACCCTAAGGAATCAGCAAGCCTCCATTCATAATTTGGAGTATCAGGTGAGGCAAATTGCCAAATTGCTCAGTGAGAGACCACAAGGAAGTCTACCTAGCAACACTGAGGCAAATCCTAAAGAGCAGCTCAAGGCAATTACACTAAGAAGTGGAAAAGAGATTAAGAGCAATATGGTTGAAAAAAGAGAAGAAGTGGCAGAGAAAGGGACTGAAATATAAGAAAAAGAAGACGATCCTCCTATCACTTCGGGAGAGAAAACAAGTGAGAAAGAAAAGCAGCCACAAGAAAGCAGTCCCATACTGAAGGAATATCAACCTAGAGTACCCTATCCGGTGAGATTGAACAAGGACAAGATTGATGCTCAGTTCGGTAAGTTTCATGAACTTTTTAAACAATTGCACATTAATATTCCATTTGCTGAAGCTTTGTCACAGATGCCTAAATATGCTAAATTTTTGAAAGATATCCTTTCTAACAAAAGGAAACTCGAGGAAGTGTCTTTAGTGCAGTTATCTGAAAAGAGTTCAGCAATTTTGCAAAGGAGGTTACCTAAGAAGTTAAAAGATCCAGGTAGTTTTACCATTCCGTGTTTGATAGGTAACCTTGAGGTTAAAAGTGCATTAGCTAATTTGGGGGCTAGCATAAGTGTTATGCCCTATAAAATGTTTAAAGAGTTAGGCATTGGTAAGCCTAAACCAACACTCATGACCATCCAACTTACTGATAAGTCAGTAGTCCACCCTCGTGGCATTATAGAAAATGTGTTGATAAAAGTCGGGGATTTCATTTTCCCCAATGATTTTGTTGTCATTGATATTGATGAGGATACGGATGTTTCACTTATTCTTGATAGGCCATTTTTAAATATAGCCCGTGCCCTTATCGATGTTCATGATGGCACTTTAACTTTGAGAGTGGGTGATGAGAAAGTTATTTTTAGGATACATGATGCCATGAAACATTCACTTTCATTTGATGGGGCAGAATCATGCAATGATGTTATTGAGCATGAGACCGTAAACTGTGTTACTAACATTGTTTCCAAGGATCCCCTTGAGTTGTGTTTATTGCAGGAAACTGTTGAGGGTCAAGAAGCAATGGAGCAGCTTGTTTTTCTTGAAGCAAGCAAATCGTTCAAATGCAAGGCATATGAGACTATTGAGATGCCAAAGGAAGAAAAGCTAAAACCATCAGTGATTGATCCACCAAACTTGGAACTGAAACCCCTTCCAGCTCACCTTGAGTATGGATTTTTGGCAGAGAAGAAAAAATTACCAATAATTCTGAGTTCCCACCTATCTTCTGAGCAGAAGGAAAAACTTATCCAGTTGTTGCAGAAATATAAGCAAGTGATAGCTTGGAAGATAGCAGACATCAAGGGTATTAGTCCATCCTATTGCACTCACAAGATACTGATGGAGGACGAATTTAAGCCGGTAGTGCAACCACAGAGGAGATTAAACCCAAAGATGAAAGATGTAGTGAAGGCTGAAGTGATAAAACTACTTGATGCAGGGATTATATATCCAATCTCGGATAGTTCTTGGGTGAGCCCAGTCCAGGTAGTACCAAAGAAAGGAGGGATGATTGTGATCCCTAATGAAAACGATGAGTTGATTCCAACAAGAACAGTTACCGGTTGGAGGGTTTGCATTGACTACAGAAAATTGAATGATGCAACTAGAAAGGATCATTTTCCTTTACCCTTCATTGATCAGATGTTGGAGAGGTTATCCGGCCATGAGTACTACTGTTTTTTGGATGGCCTTTCAGGCTATTTCCAAATTCCTATTACACCGGAAGACCAAGAGAAAACTACATTCACCTGCCCATATGGGACATTTGCATATCGAAGAATGTCATTCGGGTTGTGTAATGCACCGGCAACTTTCCAAAGGTGCATGATAGCAATCTTTGATGAGCTTATAGAGGATATTATGGAGGTGTTTATGGATAATTTCTCGGTCTATGGCAGCTCATTTGAAAAATGTTTGAAAAACCTTGAAAGGGTCTTGATGAGATGTGAGGAAACCAATTTGGTGCTTAATTGGGAAAAGTGTCATTTCATGGTTCAAGAGGGAATCGTGTTGGGACACAAGATTTCAAGCAAGGGCATTGAGGTGGATCGGGCAAAGGTAGACATAATTGAGAAGTTACCACCACCCACATCTATGAAAGCCATCAGAAGTTTTCTAGGACATGCGGATTTTTATCGGAGGTTCATTCAAGATTTTTCTAAGATAGCCCGTCCATTGACAAGACTCCTTGAGAAGGATGTCAATTTTGTTTTTGATGAGGAATGGCTGAGAGCATTCACAACCCTTAAGGGGAAATTGACCCATGCTCCAATCATGGTAGCTCCTAATTGGAGTCTACCATTTGAACTAATGTGCGATGCAAGTGACTTTGCAGTAGGAGCAGTCTTGGGTCAACGCAACGAGAAATACTTTCAGCCTATCTACAATGCTAGCAAGACCTTGAACACAGCTCAAGCTAATTACACAACTACAGAGAAAGAGCTGCTAGCTGTGGTTTTTGCTTTTGACAAGTTTAGATCATATCTAATCTTGTCAAGGGTGATTGTTTATACAGACCATTCGGCTTTAAGGTATTTATTCGCGAAAGTTGATGCTAAGCCTAGGCTAATCCGTTGGGTTTTGTTATTGCAGGAATTTGACTTGACAATTCAAGACAAGAAGGGAGCCGAAAATCTTGCAGCAGATCACCTTTCTCACTTGGAGAATCCAACCTTGGAGAGGTTTGAAGAAGAGGACATTGATGATCACTTCCCCAATGAGCAGTTGTATGCCATGGTAAGTGAGGTAAGTAATTTAAATTCTGAAACACCTTGGTTTGCCGACTTTGCTAACTATTTAGCTGTTAGGGAACTTCCTAAGGACTTAAATTATCAAGCAAAGAAGAAATTATTTTCTGATTTAAAATATTATTTTTGGGAGGATCCCTTTTTGTTTAAGTTATGTAAGGATCACATGATCCGAAGATGTGTGGCATGGCCCGAAACAATGAACATCCTTAGTCAATGCTATGCCGGACCAGCTGGTGGTCATATGGGAGCCAATAGGACTGCTCAAAAGGTACTAGAATCAGGATTTTATTGGCCCACTTTGTTTAAAGATAGCTAAGAATTTGTAATTCATTGTGATCGCTGCCAAAGAACTAGAAATATTTCATCTCGTGATGAAATGCCCCCAAAATGGGATTTTAGTTTGTGAAATCTTTGATGTATGGGGAATTGATTTTATGGGACCATTTCCAAACTCTTTTGGTAACAAATATATTATGGTAGCTATAGACTATGTATCTAAATGGCCTGAAGCCCAAGCCTTGGCAACCAATGATGCTAGGGTTGTCGTGCAGTTTTTGAAGAAGTTGTTTTCTCGATTTGGTACACCAAAAGCAATTATAAGTGATAGGGGTACTCACTTTTGTAACGCTCAGCTTGAGAAAGTTTTCAAAAGATTAGGAGTTACACATAGGTTTGCTACTCCCTATCATCCCCAAACTAGTGGCCAAGTTGAGAACATGAATAGGGAGATTAAACGGATTCTGGAAAAAATTGTTGAGCGATCCCGAAAGGATTGGTCCAAGAAATTGGACAATGCTCTATGGGCTTTTAGAACTGCATTCAAAACTCCCTTGGGCACTACACCATTTAGATTGGTATATGGAAAAGCTTGCCATTTACCTGTTGAAATAGAACATCATGCATATTGGGCAATAAAACAGATTAACCTTGATCTAGCTTGTGCAGGTGAAAGGCGCAAATTACAGGTAAACGAACTAGACGAGTGGAGGTTGCAAGCTTATGACAATGCGAGAATGTATAAGGAACGTGCCAAGAGATGGCATGATGCTCACATTAAGGAACGAAAAGAGTTTCAAGCGGGAGATCAGGTATTACTGTACAATTCAAGGCTTCGATTATTTCCAGGTAAGTTGAAATCTCGATGGTCTGGTCCTTTTACTGTCAAGGAGGTTTTCCCTTACGGAGTGGTTGAAATAACCCACCCGAAAAAATGAGATTTTAAAGTCAATGGGCACAGGCTCAAATGTTATTTTGGAGGGGAAATACAAGACTTAAAGGAGGTTTTACACCTCCAAGATTAGGGACATTTACCCGACCGTCCAACTAATACGACATTAAAGAAGTGCTGGGTGGGAGACAACCCACCGTTTTATGTTTTTGGTTTGTGTTGTCATTTTGTTTTAATTTTATCTTTCTTTTATTGGGTGGTTGTTTGTTTATTTTGCAATCATCTGAATTTGTAGAGGAAATTTGATTGTGAGGAGTAAATTGAACACACCCATGGATACGCCCGTGTCAATGGGCGTGTCATTATATTTTTCAGGCAGTAGCTAGAACACGCCCATGGACACGTCTGTTTCTATGAGCGAGTCATATTTTTTTTCAAACAGAAGCTATAACACGCCCACTGACACTCCCGTGTCCACGGGCGTGTCTAAAAATATATATATATATATATAAATACCCAGCACGTCCTCAGAACACGCCCAGACTAGTGGGCGTGTCGTTTGAATGTTTGTCATAGAATATGTGACACGTCCATAAACACGCCCGTGTTGATGGACGTGTCGATTGTAATTTCACGCAGTACCTGTGACACGCCCATTGACACGGTCGTGTCCAAGAGCGTGTCATGCAAACTGGCTTTTATATTAAAGGGCACGCCCAGTGACACGGGCGTGTCACTGGGCGTGCCGACGTCTTTATATATAGAGCCCACGCCATTTTCACGAAAATTTCAAAATTTTCTCTCATTTTCTCTCGCTTTCTCTCAAATTTTTTGCACTCTCACCGGCGCATTCACACACCCATTCGATTTAGGAGGGATTCTCACTCCCGACTTGCATAGTTTGCGTATATTTTGTCGTTTTTCCCATTGAAACTACTCGTTCCATGCAGATTTGCATTTTTCAGGTACGGGATCTCAACTTTTGCGATTTTTGTTTATTTTCTTTCGTTTTTCTTTCATTTTTCATATACATTCCTTATATTTTCTTGTGTTTATAGTGAAATACGAAGTTTCATGACTTGTTTGCTTTATTTTGTTGTGTTTTTATTTTTTCGTAATTTTTGCGGCATTTGATTAATTATATTTTTCTTCGTTTTGAATTCCATTTTGATTCGGCATTTGTTTATTTCTGAAAATTTTTTGAATCATATATTGATTGTTTCGATTGTTTATTTCTAGTTACTCGTGATTTTTGGATAATATATTGTTATTGTGAGGATTGATTTTATTTTGTGTTTGTGCTGACGTTCGGGTTAGTTATTGCTTTCGATTTATTAAGAATGTGTTGCTATAGGTGGATTACGTTTGTTTTGCGTTATCATTATAATGTTGGCATTTTGGTTAAACTTGTATCATGCTATGCTTTTGTTATTGAGGAACCTTTTGATTTGTTTTGTAGATTAACCAAAAATGGGCCATCGCAAACAATCATCTTCTCAGCTTCCCACCAAGCGGGCACGAAGGGAGGGCAGTTCCAGCCAACCCGATACACGCCCAACTTCTAAATTTATGGTGACACACAAATGCCTCAGATTTTCAAATGCCAAGGAACGAAGGCGATTCGAACTTTTCGGCAACAAAGAATGGTCCGCGCCTTGTGTCTTAGATTGGGAGGCTATGGAATTGGTTAACATTGCAGCAGATGTGCGGGAATTGATTAATCAACCAGGGTGAGACCAACTCTTCTCTATCAATGAGCCCTCATATCGAGAGCTTACACTGGAATTCTACTGCACCTTCCAATTCCAGAAAACCAAGGTCTCCATTACTGAGCCGGCGATTAAATTCAGACTGGGAGGGCAGAGATTCATCATGAGCATTAATGACCTTGGGGTACATCTCGGGTTATATACTAAAGAGGAGGTCCAAACCTTCGATTATCTAAACTCCAAGGTGGATTTTGTTGAGTATGAGGTTGTTCCTCCTCAGATTTGGCAGCACTTTGCACCCAATGCCGATAAATATCAACTCAAGGTTTCTAAGGCATCCAACTTCGATTCTTTCCCCTACCGAGTGGTGCACAATTTATTAGTTCATACTATTACAACACAGCTGAGCAGTACAGGGGTGGTAACCTTGAGAGATCTATTTTTCTTGCACTGCATGTCGCAGAAGACCCGGTGCAATGTCGCCCATGCCATCACCCACTTCTTCTACGAGCAGTCTAAAAAGGAGCATCAGGTACTTTACATGGTGGCATGTATGTCACAAGACTTGCTCGTCGTCTGGGTGTATTAGATGGCTGCCTCCCTATGATGGTGGATGGTATGCCCAAGCTATTGGGTATGGACACTTTGAAGAGACTGAATAGGGAGAAGGTAGCTGGGCTGCAGACCACTCCTATGGATTCAGATGTACCAGAGGCAATTCCTTCTGCTCCTACTCCCGATATACCACCGCCTCTACCGTCAGATTATCCGGGTACATCCACCGCTGTCGGGCCTTCAACCGCTGCTGCTGCACCTTCTTCTTCCTCTGGACCTTCTTTTGTCCAGACCCCTGCATTCCGGGATTGGCACTAGTCAGTTAATGTCGAGTGGGATGATGACAGGAAACCCACAGAGTTTGAGCGTCAGATTTGTTGGATTGAAGGAAAGATAGGGAATATTGAGCTGAATCAGAATATGATCTTAATCCAGCAGGAAGAGCTGCAACAGCTTTTACAAGACCAGAGAAATTCTTTCCAAGCACAGCTGGATCACGATATCTTGAGACGGCAATGGCTGGAGCAATCCATGTTGGAGTTCTGGCGATATCAAGGGTTTCACCCTTCGCAACCACCACCTCCACCCTATCAGCCACCTGCCCGTGCATCGGCACCTGCACTTACACCTGCGTCGGAACCTGCACCTCAAATTGATGTTTTCAATGATGAGACCAGCAGTGACTAGACCACATTTTATTTTTATTTTTATTTTATTTTTCATTCCTTTACTTATTTAATACCCTTTTTAGTTTTCTTTCTTTTTAATTGCTTTTGGACAATTGTTATTTTCTTTAAGAATTATTTTCCTTTGTTTATTTATATCTTAACCTTGTTTTGTTTGCATTTTAGAATTTTGTTTTGACGCAAACCCTCCTTCACGCACTCTTGGCACCGTATTCATATTCATCCACTCATGGGCATGAAAAGGGCAGTTGTTCTCTCTCTACATTATTTCTTGTTTTACGCACACATTGGGGACGATGTGCATCTTAAGTATGGGGGAGAGGTATACTTTCTTGATTAAATTTTTACTACTTCATTCTTTCTATTTGATTCATTTGTCTAAATTAATGCCTGCTAAGTAAGCTAGATTGTTATGATAAGTGTGACTTGATGTGGGTTCCCTTTATATGTTAAACTAATTTGAGATTTCCTAAATGACAATTTCTTGTTGAGGTTAACTTAGTGATCTTGATCAAATGCTGAGGATCGATTGTAATAGCTACAGTTAAGTTGTGAATTGATGGAAATTGGAACATTACTAAAGTTTAAAATCTTAGTTACATTTTTTAGCATGATATAATTCCGTAGATTCTTGAGTCGGACTTAGTACGACCCTTAAGTTTCTGACCCTTGAATAGCAATAACCAGAACAAATAATTCTAATTAAAGGATATTTGAAAATTTTTCCCTGTTCCGCTGATTTTGACTCTCGAACCAGAACAAATGAGTTGGAATTATGAATAGTGCTAGTAGCCATTTGAACAGTGATTCTGGCTGAGTAACCGGGGGTCGGCATCACAAATGTTTACCTTCGCGTCAAAAGATTAGTATCAGTTCAAATAAGTCGGGCTCCTTAAAATATGCATATATATACATATATATATTCTTAAAATAATAATAATAATAATAAAATAAAAAATAATAATAATAATATTTGAGGGTTAGAGAGCTTAAGAGAAAATTCACGTTTTTCGTACTTTGTTCATGACATTTGAATTTGCTGGAATTTTATGCTCAATTTTTTAACTCTGGATTTTTAGGTTTTAGGTATGTGAAATTTTTATTTTGAAACTTCTTGATTCAGCTGTTATGATTGTGAATTATTTTGGTTGAGAAAGTGAGGTTTTTCGATTCAAGCATCGTCAAAACTTTATTTTCCTTTTTGAATATAGAGGGATTCCGTCATTTCTGCTTATTACAGTGATTTAGTTTGCTTGAGGACAAGCAAAAACTCAAGTGTGGGGGAATTTGATAAGTACACAATTGATGATATTTTATTCCTATTTCTTAATATGATTATTATCCAATTGAGTTTAATTTGTTTGTTCAAAGTGTATTTTAAGGTTAATTTCAGGAATTCTCTATAATTTGAGGCTTATGGTCATTTCAGAGGAATTACGGATGAAAGTAGAAGAAAAGAGCAAAATTCATCAATGGACACGGCCATGAACACGGGCGTGTCAATAGATGTGCTCATGATACTGCATTCAGAAGCATTGACATGCCCAGTGCATGGGCGTGTCCCTGGACATGCCTTATATTCAGACTTACAGTAGCTATGACACGCCCAGTGACATGGGCGTGTCCATGGACGTGCCTTATATTCAGACTCACAGTAGCTAAGACACGCCCAGTGACATGGGCGTGTCACTGGACGTGTCCTATATACAGAATCACAGTGCCTATGACATGCCCAGTGACATGGGCATGTCAATGGCCGTATCACCTATGGAAAAGTTAGATTCTTTGCACTGATTGAGGAACAATTGGGGGAAAAAAGTTGTGCTTGTGTCAAAAGAAAGACAAAAGAAAAGAAAGGCTTACCTAAATAATGGGAAAGGGGGATGAAACAAAGGAAGGTGGTAGACAATGGATGGGGGTGGTGAGTTGGAAGTATGGGTTGGAGATTTGAATGAAAATAAAAAGAGAAGAGGAAGAGAAGGAGGAGGGGAGTCTTTGGGACGTTTTTGGAAATAGAGAACAGAGAAGAGGAGGAGGAGCCAGCTGCTGGAGCAAGGAGAAGGGTCTTGAGCTGAGTTTGAAGAAAGATACACATCTTGTACAAAGCCCTTGACCAAGAATCAAGGATTGAAGTGAAGAAATACAAATTATCTGCCATGGATTGTTTGGTTTCTCTTACTCATTTATCTTGCTCTGTTTTTCTAGTTTTGAATATGAAATAATTCCTTCTCTATCTAGATATTGATGAACCCTAGCTCATTTGTATGAATTGAACAATTATATTTAGTTGAATCATTTGATTGAGTTGTTTTATTCTTATGATGCTTGATGTTATTTCCAATTGTTAATAGCATGCTTATTGATTGGTTGTTATTTTCATATTATTGACTTGAGAAAGCTTGATATGAATTGAATACTCATAAGGGTTGAGGATTGATTGGGGTACTAGAGATAGACCTACAAGATCCTTTGGTTTATAGTTCTTTGTTCTTAATGCAAGATCTATTTAATTGTGTTTGAGAAGAGATTCCAGCACTCTACTTAGTGATTAAGGATTAATCCACTCGAGAGGGGTTTTAGTCTAATTTAGAGGAATACCAACTCAAATCTATTAAATGATTTAGCTGAATTGATTGATCATAAATATTATTGAGGCTAGGGGGATTCAATATCTGGATAGTACTATTAATATTATTATCAATCCTTTTTGCACAACATTTAATTTCCCTTTATTGTCAGTTATTAATTTAGTTGATTTTTGTTACAAAGTATCACACAACTATTAATTTGCTAAACAACGATTATGATTTGCACTAGTACTTAGTCTTGTCCCCAGTGGAACGATAACTCACTCATTACTATATTACTTAGGCGACCCGTGCACTTGCGGTATTGCTATAGCGTAGCTCGCGCTCACCATTAAGCCTGATTTTGCCTATAAATAATAAGCTTTAATACTTTAATAGGGATCAAAAAAATTGGATTGACAATTATGAATTAAGAAGTAGAAGGCAACAACCAACAAACAATCATCCAGTAACAACCAAAGACGTTGATCAAACAAATAATCCATAAAAGGTAGCACACACTGTCTTTTCTATTGTTCAACCAAAATCAAATTGTTGTGGAACCAACAACGGAGGTTTGAATTTTTATATTAACTTTTTCATATTTATAGTAGCTTCATTATTTGATTTGATCAATTGTTTAAGCATAAAATAAATGGGTTTTTATTTAAACACATTGATTAATTGTCTTAATTATCATTTTGATCACAGAAATTTAATTACTTAAACCTTAGTTGCATATTTTATAAAATCAAAAATCAATCCATTGATAGCCACTTTCCTTCTTTTGAATATTGAATATTGATTAATTGACCGATCTAGTATCTAGGTTTGGTGATTTTAAAATTGTTCCAATAAGTAAATTAAAACCCTATCCTTAAAATTTGAAGGCATCAATATTTATTTGTGTATTATAAGTCTTTGTGATTAACTTCCTTTATTTAAAACCCTAATTTAGTTATTAAAGTTCTAAAATCCTAATTTAAGATGTAAACCCTAAACTTATACATTTATAATTTTATTTAGTTTTAGATTTGATTATGTAGTTTATTATATGTTTTGATGTTTGATTGTTTAATTTATGATGGATTGTTTTCTTTATTATTATTATTATTTGTTTATCTCGGTATTAATAATGTAAGAGGTATATTTCTATTTTTTGGGTACCTCATTAGTTAAGATTCATGTAATTTAAATTATTTTTATATTTTTGAATTAATGTAAAGGACATGTTTCCACCTTTTGGTGGGTGTCCTATTTAGTTTTAGACATTGGACGATGTAAGGACATGTTTCCATCCTTGGATGGGTGTCCATTTATTTATTTTGTTTGAACATTATTTTGATTATTAAAACAATTATGCTTTTATTTTAATTATTGCATTTAGTATGGATAATAACATAATATTTAAGAATTTTATAATATTTGCACCTGAAAAGGAGGCCGATTCCAATAAACCGGGCATTGTGGGGGTGTTGGGTCATTCTCACCTTCCCCATGTGTATCCAACTTTCTAAACCCATTAAGGGGTTGAAAATTCTTTAGAAATTGAGTCATTGTGAGCGGGAATTTTCGCCCCTACTCCCAGTGGAATGGTTCTTGCGACTTCGGCACTGTTTAGGCTCGGGGCCTTAGAGAGCACAGACCTAAGTGAGGAGAAAATGGAGTCGCCATCCGGATGGGCCGAAAAAAACAAAATGGGTGGATGACTCAATTCCTAAGGAATCCCCAACCCCCTAATGGGTTCGGAAAGTTGGGTACGTGTGGGGAAGGTGAGAAATGGCCCAGCACCCCCACAACGCCCGGTTCATTGGAACCGGCCTCCTTTACAGGTCTTAATATTATAAAATTCTTAAATATAACAATATTATCCATATTACACACAATAATTAAAATAAAGCATCGATATATTGAAAATTAAAACAATGTCCAAGCAAAACAAATAAATGGACACCCATCCGAAGATGGAAACATGCCCTTACATAACATGCCTAAATAGGACACCTACCGAAAGGTAGAAACATGTCCTTTACATTGGTTCTAAAATAGAAAAGCAATTTACATTACGTGATATTTAACTAATGAGGTACCCACCAAGTGGAAACATACCTCTTACAACATTTGGAAATCTAAATAAATCGATAAAAGTAAATAACCATTCATCATAAATAAATCATTCATTAAAGAAATTAAACATCAATAGAATGTAAACATCCATCCATGGTAAACTAAATAAACCAAGCATTGAACTTAAATAAATCAATAAAGCATTGAAAATAAATTAAAGCACATAATCAAATATAAAATTGAATAAAGCAAATAAAGATTCAAATTAGGGCTCCTGTTTCTATTTAAGATTCTTTGTTTCATGTGTTTAGGGTTTTGAAATTCATGGGTTTAAGCTACTGTGAATTTTAAAAGAATTGAAATGGAGCAAAATTTTAGAATTTAAGAGGTTGATAAAGTTCTTTGATTAACCAAATTAGTGTTCGAGAAGTGAAATCATGAAACTAGGGTTTGGGCACTTTAAAACATTAAGTTTATGACTATTAACTACTTACTGCGTTGAATTTTAGGTTTATGAGATTTTAAGGTTTAAAGGATTAAAGTTTAGAAAAATTAGGGTTTAAGGTTTTAAGGGAGTTAGGGTTTACTGTTTTGGGTTTTGGAGTTGAATTAGGGTTTAGTGTTTTAGAATTAGGATTTCGGAGAATGCATTAGGGTTTTAGGATTTGAAAATCAATTGATAATTTTATGAAACTTTATAAAAATAAACAAAGCAATTTAAAGTTTATAGAAGCATAAAAGATGTTTTTTAGGGTTTTTGAAAAGAAACAGATTTAATTTATGATTTTGAAATTTTGGAAAGCAAATTAGGGTTTTGAGATTTTGAAGAAACAAAAACAACAATTTAAAGCGTTTTTGAAAACAAAGCAACAAATTAAGGTTTTTAAACTTTAGAAAAGGTGAATTAAGGTTCTTAGGTTTTTTTTTTTATTTTGAAGAAAGAAATTTTTTTTTTAAGATTTTTGAATCATGAAGCTACTCTGAATTAATGAAACAAATAAAAAATTTCATACCTTCGTTTGTTGGTTCCACCAAAAATCACTTCTTGGATGAACAAGAACAAAGATAAGCTTTGCTGCCTTTGATGAATTAAATTCCTTGTTTGCTTCTCTCAATAAGTTTGATTGATTCACTGCCAGAAGGAATTCTTAAAATTCAAAGTTTTCCTCCTCAAATTCGGTCTCAATTTCTCCTCCCAATTTTCGATCCCTTTTTTTTGTTGTTTTTGGTCTTATTTATAAAAGATTTTTTTGATTAATTATAGTTATTCATGGAATCTAACATTAATTAAGAAAATGAAACCGAGACCTAATTGTAATAGGTTTTGGAAAAATTTTGCGATGAAAAAATTTTGCTGGCAAAAAAAAAACTGCTGCGGAAAAAATGCACTGGCCAAAAAAACTGTCGCACCTGGCTACGGCAGCGAGCGAGAATTGGCCTGCGGAGCATTTCGCCGCAAGAAATTCATGCAGGCGAAATCGTCCAGGCCATTCGTCCCGCGCTGATTTTCTGCGTCGATTTTTCCGTCGCCGATTTTTATTTTTAATTTTTTGTTTATTATTATTTTTATTTTTTATTAATAAAAATTAGATACTAAAGAAAATATTAGTTAATTAAGATAACAAAAATTATTTTGGACTAATTAAAATATATTGGACAACACAAAAATTATTTTGGACTAATTAAAATATATTGAACCGGACTGGGTCAAAAATTAAGGGTCTACAGTTTGCCCCCTGCTTGAATGATCTGAAACTTTAGTGAAAGAAAGGGAAAAGCAATAAGACTTAATTTTTGAAATGTTTGAGGTTTTGGGTTCTGGACCCAGTTCGAGTTCTGGACTCAAGGATAATTTTAGGTTCTGGACCTAAGTATAATTTTAGGTTATGGACCTAAGGAAAATTTGGGTTCTGGAGCCGAGCTAAGTTCTAGACATAGAAAAGATTCTAGGTTCTGGACCTAAGGATAATTTGAGTTCTGTACCCGAGCTAAGTTCTGGACTTAAAAGAGATTCTAGGTTCTAGACCTAAGAAAAATTTGGATTCTAGACCCGAGCTAAGTTCTGGACTTAAAAGAGATTCTAGGTTCTGGACCTAAGGAAAATTTGGGTTCTGAACCCGAGCTAAGTTCTGGACTTAGAAGCAATTCTAGGTTTTAGACCTAAGAAAAATTTGGGTTCTAGACCCGAGCTAAGTTCTGGACTTAGAATGGATTCTAGGTTCTGGACCTAAGGATAATTTGGGTTCTGGACTTGAGCTAAGTTCTGGACTTAGAAGAGATTCTAGGTTCTGGACCTAAGGATAATTTAGGTTCTGGACCTGAGCTAAGTTCTGGACTTAGAATGGATTCTAGGTTTTGGACCTAAGGATAATTTGGGTTCTGGACCCGAGCTAAGTTCTGGACTTAGAAGAGATTCTAGGTTCTGGACCTAAGGATAATTTGGGTTTTGGACCCGAGCTAAGTTCTGAACTTAGAAGAGATTCTAGGTTCTGGACCTAAGGAAAATTTGGGCTCTGGACCCAAGCTAAGTTCTAGACTTAAAAGAGATTCTAAGTTCTGGACCTAAGGAAAATTTGGGTTCTGGACCCGAGCTAATAAAAATTTTTTATTTCAAAAAGTTTAGCTAATTTTTATACATATGTCTTCTTTTTTTCCCTTTTGCGTGTAAAAGTATTTATACACACGCAAGTATTTGAATAATTAAATTGAATAATTGAATTTACTGTTTATTTACTGTGTAGTCACTGTTCTGCACTATTTACTATTTATAAATAGTAACTTACTATTTATAAATAGTAGTAAATAGTATTTTACTATTTATCAATAGTAATTTACTATTTATAAATAGTAAAATTTACTATTCATAAATAGTAAAGTTTATTATTCATAAACAGTAAAACTTACTTTTGAATTTTGTTTTTTTCCCTGCTGTTTCTCTATATAAACCCATGAGTTCTTTCATTCGATTCACAGCAAAATTTCTCAATTTCTATAATTCTCTCAAATTCTTTCAAATTTAGCACATAGTTTTCAAAAAAAAAATGCATGCTTCAAGGTCAGGGACTTATTCTAATGCTGAGTTATTAGAGTTTATTCGGCATCATGAAGATGAAAATATAGATCTACTAGCCGGGATGCCGCTTCATCGAAGTTTAAACCAAAAGAGCGCGGTAATTATTTTTCCTTTCTTTTTTTCTCTTTTTTTTTCATCTTTCTGTTTTGTTGTTGTTGTTTTTGCTTTTTTTTATTTGTTTTTTTAATTTTTTTTTTGTCTGTTATTTATTTATATTTTTAACTTTGATTTTTTATTTATGTTTTTATATTATACTCTTTTTTAGAAGATTTAAGAAAAAATATATTAATTTAAGCAGATAGGATAATATGTACTTACCTGTTATTAACTTACTTGGCTCTGTGTTAGCATGATTGTTGCGTTGTTCGGGCTGGAGGATGTATTTACAAAGCCCGTCAATGGTACGATGTAGTGCCTTCTCGGGTAAGGCAGATTATCCGAGAATGTGGCTTTGAAAGCTTCATCTTACAATTGCCATCGGAGGAGTATCAGATAGACTGAAGCGTAGTTCAGGTGCTTGCAGAATGATGGTTGGACACAACCCATACTTTTCACTTGCCCATTGGAGAGATGACAATTGGTCCGGTCGATTTTACTGCTATAACCGGCCTTCAATATGATGGTGTTCCGGTTCCTCTGACCAATGATATTTTAACATTTGAAGAAATTCAGGAATTAATTGGTATGGAACCATCATATAAAGGGCCTTTTAAGATAAAAATTGAACCGATTCGTAGCTATTGGATGAACTATAAAGGACGGGTTCACAGAGACACGACCCAACAGTATGCTCGAGGATTTTTGTTATATTTGCTTGGGTCGACCATCTTAGACAGCACTGAGTCTTCCATCCACTTGTTAGTGTTGAAGGCCCTTTCTTATTTTAGGATGGTACCATCTTTTGCTAGGGTGAAGCTGGTCTCGCCTATCTTTACTGTGGTCTTGATAAACTTTGCCGAAATAAGAAGTTTTTTGTCGGTTGATGGCGGTTGTCGAGGTATTCTTCTTCTACCAATGTCAATTCCATTCCTTTCTTGCATGAATGTGATCTTTATTATTATTGTAGGTATGGGCATATAAGCACAACCTTGTAAGGGTACTCGGTATTTCCCGAGAGAGGGTCGGGTATCCGAGGTTAAATTTCTGGTTGTCCGATCGTGTGGATGTTCCCGGCTCTCACCATGTGCATACTCACCGCTTTGTGTTGAGCCGCTTAACATGGGACCAGGTAAAATAACATTAGTATGCTTTAAATTTTATGTAAAAGTTTATTTACCTTATGTCATCTTGCAAGTGAATTTGGCCTGGTGGAACCCAAAAGAGCAGAAAAACTGGTCTCCTTTCATGAGGGCTGCACTGTCTTTCCAGCATTCTCGCCGAGTCATCGCTGGCCCTGTGTCTAGTGGTTGGTTTCTTGGAGAGAGAGTTTATGAGTGGTTTCTCGGTCTAGAGCAGCGGAGGATTCCAATGCATTGCCTAGAATATACTTTAAATATTATGTCAATGCCGGAGGATGCATGATGGTCGGCCCGGTACGGTTATGGTGTAGAGTCATTTCTCCATCTACTAGGTGTTTTTTATGCCCATTTTATTCAAAGAAGGCTCTTGAACTTTGATGTATCTCCTGTTGGCATACGGGAGATTCCCGAGAAAAATGAGGGTGGAGATGGAGATGCGGGGGAGTTCGCTCCACATCTCGAGGCTGGTACTTCTCAGGTATGACTTTTACCATTTTTCCATTGCAATTGCTTCTTTCTTATTTTGACTTTTTGATGACTATTGCAGGCTGTTGGCTCATTTGATCATGAGGCTGGACCTTCTTTTATTGCCCCTTCTCACTCTAGCCCGCCAGATATGTCATCTCATCCGCAGGGTATTGATATGAATTACCTGGTAAGTTCCTTATTTCATGGTAATTTATGCTATATGTATGCATGATTATGTATGCTCTTACCTTTTTGCTTTTTTGGCTTACAGTTGATGCTCGAAGAACAAAATAGGAAACTTCAAAAAGAGTTGGCTGCAAGTCGTCAGCAGGCTTCTCATTTTAAAAATTTATATCATCAATCCGAACAAAATTTTCGAGACTTTCGATTTCGAGGGATGAGGGATCTTGGCGCTTCTTCATCAAGAGGCCCCCAGACTGATGACCATGAGATCCTTTCATCTGCTTCTGATGAGGACCGTGACAGATCAAAACTTCAAGGTAATAGGGATTTTGGTGCTCCCACTTCGGGTGATCCCGGGATGGGTAATTTGCCGGATTTTGGTGCTCCCGCTTCTAGCAGACTCGGGACAAGTAATTTGCCCCCTCCTCCAACAGGCGATGACTTTTTCAGGGCATTATTTGATAACCTACCACCACCCTCTTAGTGATGTATAAATATTGTATCAATTGTATAAATATTGTGTAATAATGAAAAAAAATACAATTTCCATCTTTACTGTAACCCCTTTTTTTCTTTTTTTTTACTGCGCCACATTTAATATATATATATATATTTATCACATCATAAACAGTACATCACAATTTCCTTTTCACAGCCACATTATTTGCTAAAACCAAATGCAACAAGGTAAAGGATTTTGTCGCCAATTCTTTTCCTTACACAATATGGTTTCGTCCTTTTCCATCACCTTTACCATATCAACTTTGGAAAATTTTATTTCCTCTATATAAATCACCTTTCATGCCATATTTCATATAGAAATCAAAAATATTTTCCAATTCAACGTAAAAACTCCCTTTAACAATTTTGATTTTCCTTCATTCATCAACCATGACCGAGCATCATTTAAAGAAGATAAACATTCTATTTAAGAATATGGAGGCCATTCACTGGAAGCAAATTTCATGGTCAAAACTTGATGTTTTCAAGTGTTTTCAAAATGTTAAATTGGACCACTCCTTCTTTACATGCCATGTCTTCCTTTTGGAATATGGATTCTAGGGTATTTAAAATTAATGGCTTTGAAATATGTCCCTTGATTGAAGAATTTGAGGCCATCCTTGGATATCCAAATAATCAACAAATGGCATTACCCACATTGGTTTCCAAAACTCAACAGAAGATGCAGATGTTATTTCAAATTCCAAAACCCGAAGTTCTTCGGTTGATGAGAGGTGAAAAAATTCTACTTGCTCCCTTGATTGATTTTTGTCTCTCTTATTTGGCCCCTACTAAGGCATGGGGATGCATGCTCTGTCTTTGCTTACTTGACCAATTCTTGCTTATTTCTTCTGGTGGTGTTATTGATCCACGAGTACTGGATATTATGGACAAAATGGAAGGAGGCTTGTCGCCGGTACCTGTGATCTTAGCCGAGACCTTAGTTGGATTAGAACGACTTAAATCAGGATTGACAAAGAGACTGACTAGGAGTCCGTTGCTGCTTAAGGTAATTACCTAAACTACCTTTTTGGGTTTTCAATTTAGGTTTCCTTTTTTTTCTCTTCTTTTTATTGCTCTAATTTTTGCCTAGTCCGCCCATGTGGGTTTTCGAAACTAGCGAACTGTCCTAATTTTTACCTAAGCTACCCTCGTGAGTTTTCAACTTAGCGGACCTCTTTCTTTTTTGTTATATATTTTTTTATTGCTCTAATTTTTGCCTAGTCCACCCATGTGGGTTTTCGAAACTAGCGAGCTGTCCTAATTTTTGCCTAAGCTGCCCTTGCGGGTTTTCAACTTAGCGGACTTTTTTTTTTCACAGATTTGGCTTTAGGAGCGTCTTTTTTTGCTTGATACTCCATCCATGGATTTTGCCAGATATCTGCCAAGTCATCATTCTGCTAGGAAGCTACTCCATCCTGCTTCTTCATATGCTGACTGAGTTGACTGGATCCAATCACGCGCTGAAGTCAATATCCGTTGGTTGGTACCTTGGTGGAAGATTTCTCGTATCACCATACGGACATACTTGATGTATGTTCCCCTTGCTGCTCTTTTTCAAGGTACATGCTATTATCCTCACCGACTTGGCCGTCAGTATGGAGCAGAGCCTCTTGATTCTGACTTTACCCCTGATTTAGACATGCCTCGCTTGACTGAAGCCTACTTGGATCTGCTGAGACAAAGCTGGCCTGCACATTACATTTATCGACTGCCATAGATTTTACATTTGTCAATTTAGAAAGTGTATTGTTAGGATAAAAAAATAATTAAAGCAATAAAAGATGCTCCTTTTCCATTTAAAATTTGTCATCACCTTTTGCTATTGTGTTTATTTATTTCATCCATTTCTGGTCAAATACTTATAACAGTGCACATAGAACAATTTTAACATTAATTATGTTTTATTAAACTGAGGAACAACCAAACATAAAGCCAGCATACACAAGATTACTCCTGTTGTTAACTAGCCCTTTCAGATTTTCTAATTGACGATTTTCTCTCATTTAGCCCTAATTGTTGCCTAGCCCGCCCTTTCGAATTTTCGGAACTAGCGAATTGCTCTAACTTTTTTCTAGGCCGCCCTTTTTGGGTTTTCAACCTAGCGAGCTCTCTTTTTTTTATCATACATAAAACCTCTTCAACCTGTCAATGTTTACTGGCTCACTAAACTCGTTCCCGTCTATGTCTGATAACTTCACTGCACCTTTGTTCATGACTTGTTTCACGACATATGGCCCTTCCCAGCTAGGCCTGAACTTCCCTCTTGGATCAGATACATTAGGCTTACATTGCTTCAAAACCAAATCCCCGACTCTGAATTTTCTGATTTTAACCCTAGCTATCTTCTTTTGATACAGTTGGTGATGATACAGTGCCTTTAACCTTCTCTCTTCTAATAAAGCTAACTATGTGTATCTGCTCGCTACCCATTCTATTTCAGGCAGCTCAGCTTCCAAGACTACTCTCAAGGACTTGATCTCAATTTCAATTGGCAACACTGCTTCCATCCCATAAACCAAAGAGAACGGTGTCATTCCAGTAGGTGTTCTCACACTTGTCCTATATCCCTATAAAGAAAAGGAAAGCATCTCTGACCAATTCATTTAAGTCTTGGTCATCTTGGACAGAATTTGCTTAATTGTCTTGTTTGTTGCTTCTACTGTACCATTAGCCTTTGGTCTATAAGGAGAGGATTTATGATGATGGATTCGGTACTTTGAGAATAAATCCTTAACTGCTCCTTGAAACTGTACCCCATTGTCTGATATCACACTGTGTGGGACCCCATACCGACAGATGAGGTTCTTTTCAATAAATCTAGCCATTTGGCTTGCACCCAATTTATTGAAGGATTCAGCTTGGACCCATTTTGAAAAATAATCTACTACTACCACAATGAAACGGTGACCGTTTGAGGCTGTCAGATGTATCTCTCCTATAATGTCGATACCCCAGGTGGCAAAGGGCCAGGGTGAAGACATAGAATGAAATTCTTCAGGAGGCATGTAATTCAAGTTACCATACATCTGACATTGTTGGCACTTCTTTACAAACTCAATACAATCTCTCTCCATGGTCAACCAGTAGTAACCTTGTCGAATAATCTTCTTTACTAGGGCCAAACCACTCATGTGCGGACCGCAACTTCCCGCATGTATTTCTGACATGATACACTCCACTTCAGGCTTTCTTAAACTTCTTAAATGCACCCCCATCAGGCCATCTTCGATATAACTCTCCATGGAATGTGATGTTTTGGAATGACCACCGCCTTATGGCTCTTCTTTCTTTCTTTGTTGCCCCCTGCGGGTATTCTCTTTCTTCCAAAAATTGCCTTATAGTATGATACCACGCATCATGGTCTGTATCAATTTCCATGATTGTCTCATATTCATAGCAAGGAGTTGATGAACTGGTCAAAATCAGAGGCTTAAGAAATAAGCTGACAGGTTTTTCCCATACTGAAGCCAATGTGGCTAGGGCATCAGCCATCTGATTTTCTTCTCTTGATAGGTGTATAAACATACACTCCTCAAAGTTCTTCTTCATCATGGTCAGGTAATGGTGGTATGGTTTTAATTTTTCTTCTTTCAACTCCCACTCTCCATTTACTTGGGATACTACTAGTAATGAATCGCCAAAAACTTCCACCTTATCCACCTTCATAATCATTAGGGTTTCCAAACCGAAAATACAAGCTTCATATTCCACCATATTATTGGTTGCCCTAAATTTCAACTTTTTGGCTAAAGGGATAAGTTCCCCTTCGGGCGATTCTAGTATAACTCCCAAACCTGCTCCTTTCCTGTTTACTGCTCCATCAAAATACATTTTCCACCCTTGTGCTTCAATTGCTTCTAAATGTTCATCCGGAAATTCCAAGATTACCTCTTCGCTTTCTGGTAATGGTTGTTGGGCTAGGAATTCAACCACCGCTCTACCTTTGATTGTTTTCCTAGTTACATATTTAATCTCAAATTCTTCTAATATTATCAACCATCGACCATACTTCCCAATCAAAGAGGGTGTCTCCCTTAAGTACTTCATTGGATCCAACCTGGAAATTGCTTGCACACTATATGATTGAAAGTAATGCCGCAACTTCTTAGAAGACCAAACTACGACTATACAGGTCTTTTTCAATGATACTATACTTAATTTCATAAGGTAGGAGCTTTCTACTCAAATAGTAAACTGCATGCTCAATCTTTGACTCATCTGCTTGGGCTAGCATGGCTCTTATCGACTCTTCTTCTACTGCTAAGTATAGTAATAGAGGTTTGCCAGGTTTAGGTGGTTTTAAAACAGGTGGATTCAATAAATACTCTTTTATTCACTCAAAGGTCTTTTGACATTCTTCATTCCATATGACCGGCTGATTCTTTCTAAGCAATTTGAAGATAGGCTCACAAATTGTTGTGAGTTTTGCTATGAACCTGCTAATGTATTATAATTTGCCAATAAATCCCCGAACTTCTCTCTCCATCTTAGGGGCTGGCATATCCCTGATTGCTTCAACTTTGTCAGGATCAATCTCAATGCCATTTGGACCAATCACATGTCCTAATAATTTACCTGAAGTAACACCGAATACACACTTCTTCGGGTTCAATCTTAGCTTATATTTCAAAGCTCTATCGAAAAATAATTCCAAGTTTTGGAAGTGTTGTTCCCTTGTATCCGATTTAACCATCATATCATCAACATATACTTCAACTTCTTTGTGCATCCTGTCATGAAATAGTGTGGTGGCCATCCTTTGGTAGGTTGCCCTAGCATTCTTTAAGCTGAATGGCATCACCCTATAATAAAATATACCCCATGTAGTAATGAAAGCAGTTTTGGCTTTATCCTCTTGGGCCATTAACACTTGATTGTATCCAAAAAATTCATCTACAAATGAGTGTAGCATACTAAAGGCTGCACTATTAATGAGGACATCTATATGAGGTAAAGGAAAATCATCTTTAGGGGAAGGCTTGTTCAAATCTCTATAGTCCACACAGACCCTTATCCTTCCATATTTCTTTGGCACAGGTACTATGTTGGCTAGCCAATCTGGATATTCTATCACTTCAAGGAACTTCACTTGTATTTGCTTATTGACCTCTTCTTTAACCAATTCAGCCCACTCAGGTCTTAATCGCCTAAGCTTTTGTTTGACAGGTTTCATGTGAGTGTAAGTAGGAATATGATGCTCGGCTATGTCTTGATCTATTCCAGGCATATCCTCATAAGACCAAGCAAACACTTCTTCATATTTTTTGAATATTTTTTTAAATCTCTCTCTCATCAGGAGTAAGGTTGGATGCTATGCTAATGTTTTAAGGATTTTTGGTTGTTCCCAAATTTAATGATTGTGTGTTAACAGAATTAATATTAAAGATGCACATGTAACTGCTATTTGAATGTATGCAACCATCAGGAGAAACATCACACAAGTAAGCAAAATCAGACTTTATTGCATTTATTTTGGAAAAGAAAACATCATCATTCTCATACAAAGCAGACAAATTAAAATCAACATCAAAATCATTGTTCTCAAAATCAAAAGGCAGGATGTCTTCAAACTTGTATTCAACCAGGGCAACAATCTCCTCCGGAGTCTTTTCAGCTTTCAGGACAGCTTCATTCTTCTCTTCTGGATCAGATTCTTTGCTGGTTGACAGGGTGAGCTCTTTCTTTACTTGGTCCACTAACTTGGCCACATCTGCAAAAATTTCAAAACCCAGGATTAACTTACGCATGAACATGATCAGCTCGGGCTTTTCTTGGAGTGGTCCCATATCTAGAGCTTTGACAAAAATCTCTTCAAGTGGTGGGAAGCTCATCTTCTCACTCTTCTTTGGCTGGGCATCATCGTTTTCATCATATCCCAACCCTTTCTTGGAAGTTTGAGTTCTAAAGTCTGGCAGCTTTGTCAAGCCGGCCTTACCCTTTCCAAGACCAGCTCCGGGAAGATAGTTCATGTTCTTCATCATATTCAAGACTTTGGAGTCCAATACTTCATCATCAGAAATTACAGCTACTTGGAAACCATTGAGAGGCCCTCAATCATTAGAGCGTTAACAATCTCATTATCTTTAGCTTCAATGACCACTGTCTCATCTCTGTTGGGGAACTTGATCTTTTGATGAAGGGTGGAAGGAACTCCACCAAGAGGATGAAACCATGGTCGCCCCAAGAGTAAGGCGAAGGTAACCGATATGTCTAAAATGACAAATTCAATAATATATTCAAATTGGACCAACCTTGACAACAGCTTTAAAAGTCCCTTCGGCGTGTCTCTTAGTGTTGTCATAAGCCCGAATTGTTACTTCGGTCGGGTTTAGATCCCTTGTTGACATGGCTGCTTTGGCAATATCTTAAGTGGACAAACATTTATGGCGGACCCATCATCAACCATTAAACATGGAGTCCTCTTCCCCTTGACTTTTATTTTGCTAAAGAGAGGGCGAATGTGATCTCTCCCCTCCTCTGGTAAATCCGCATCTGAGAAAGAAATTGCTCCCATATTAACTTTGCTCTTCTCTTGAACCTCTTCACATTTCATTACCCCTCCAATTTTTATGAAGTTGATCAGCTCCTCCGATGTTGTGGAGGTAGAAATTGGCATGCTAGCTAAGTCTTTGGCCATAGTTTCTCGATGTTTTTTAGAAGTAGCTAATAAGTCCCAAATGCTAACACTTGCTTGGGTTCTTTTTAATTGCTTGAGCACAGCATCATCATCTTCTTCTTTATTTCCTACTTATACTTCCTTACCCTCCAATATTTTAAAATAAGTCGAAAATAATTTTTGTGGTATTTATTATTTATTTTAATACTTATTTTATTTTTTATTATTTATTACTTATTTTAATATATATATAATAAAAAAATAAAAAAATCAGACGAACCAATCAGTGAGCGACATGCGGCAAGGCAGTTCGCCACAGGTGCAAGCTGCAGTGAATTGGCCTGCCCCAATTCACCGCAGGTGCAAGATGTGGCGAATTGGGCAGTGCCTCGCAGGTGCTCGCCTGATTGTTCGGGTCCCAGCCTCATTGCTCGCATCTCAGCAGCCCATGCTAGTGCGTTGGCTGATTTTTGCCAAAATTCTATTTATACTCAGAAAATTCATTTGATTTCCTAAATAGTTTTAACTTCCTTAACATATTAGATTTTATTTAAAATTCCTATAAATAATAGAATTAAGCACAGAAACAAGGACGGTAAAAATTACTCAAGAATTATTATCGGACTTTTGATCAACGAATAAACCCTAGAAAATTTTCATCAACAAAGGAAGCGGAGAAAAGGATAGGAAAAGAAGATCAACGACACACAAACCTTACAAAGGTAGTGCACTCACTGTCTTGGAAAAGCTCGCACGAATTCTCATTCCAAAATTTTGGTGGAGCCAACAAATGATGGTATACTCTAAATTAAATAAATGTAATATCCTTTGATTATTTTAAATATTGAATAAGTTCGTTCTTCATCTAATTAAAGTTACAGTAGGCTAGTTCTTTTAAAATCAATTCATAGTTTACATGGAGTGCAGATTTCTGTTATTATTTTTCTACATCATATAAACTAGAACCAATAAACTTGCTGGCTCAGGATATTTATTTGTTTTTTATTGCGCATGGTTATTTAACTAATATGCTACACAGACTCACTTACGGTTTTTCCATAAAAATTCACAGTAGCTTCATTTAAGCTCTTTAAAAATATTTACAATGACTTTAATTCGTATAAACTTTAAAATTTTGATCAGCTTTCAAAAATTCCAAAACCCTATTTTCTAAAACTTAAACCCTAAAATCTTAATTTTCAACACCAAAACCTACAACCCTAAAAGCCAGTTTTTAAAATTTTCTAGGGTGTTGTGCCCGACCCAGCAAGGGTAGCTGCCCCTTGACCCCGCCTGCTAACCGGCTAGTGGGCCCGCCGTATGGGCTCGTCGAAGGGGTCAATATTTATTTGTATATTATAAGTCTTTGTGTTTAACTTCCTTTATTTTAAATCCTAATTTAGTTATTAAAATTCTAAAAATCTTAATTTAAGATATAAACCCTAAACTTATACATTTATTGCTTTATTCAGTTTTAGATTTGATTATGTAGTTTATTATATGTTTTGATGATTTATTTCTTTCATTTCGATATTTGATTTGTTTATCATGGATGGATGGTTTATTTATTATTATTATTTATTTATCTTGGTATTAAAATTGTAAGAGGTATGTTTCCATGATTGGGTACCTCATTAATTAATTTTTATGTAATCTAAATTATTTTCATATTTTCGAATTAATGTAAGGGACACGTTTCTACCTTTCGATGGAAGTCCCATTTAGTTTTAGACATGGACAATGTAAGGACATGTTTCCATCCTTGGATGGGTGTCTATTTATTTGTTTTGTTTGAACATTGGTTTAATTTTTAATAAAGTATTTATTTATTCTTATGATCGCATGTAGTATGCATAATATCATTACATTTAAGAATTTTATAATATGAAGACTAGAAAAGGAGGCTGGTTCCAATGAATAGGGCATTGTGGGGTGTTGGGCCATTCTCACCTTCTCCACACGTACCCAACTTTCCAAGCCCAATAGGGGGTTGGGGTCTCCTTAGGGATCGAATCATCCGCCCCTTTCTTTTTTTCAACCCATCCGGGTGGCGACTCTATTTTTCTTCAAGTTTAGCCTCGTGTTCTCTAAGGCCCTGAGCCTGACAGTGCCTAAGTCGCAAGAACCCTTCCACGTAGGAGTGGGAGTGAAAATCCCCGCTCACAGTGTCAACTCCACTGGGGATAAGAGAAGTTAATTTTGTTGGTCTTTATATTATTCTATTCTTTCTAATCATGATATTATCCATTGCATCATGTGCATGAGTTAGGATGCCCGTATAATCCGTGTTGTGTTATGTAAGGGACACCATACTTTCACTCAAGGTATGGAGATCGAGCATGGCATAAGCACTCATAGCCTTGTACCTTTTGGTATATACTTGCTATGAGAACCTAAGCCTTTCAACCCAAAGACTAAAGCTCATGTAATTCGCCTAGTTACTTTTCTTAGGTTTTACCTCAAATGCTTGTTGTTTGACCATGGTTAATTTATCTTGGTTTAAATCATGGCTTATTTGGTTTGTTCTTTTTCTAATATGACTTAATTACATTGTGAGCTCAAATAATTTTTTCCTCTAAATCCAAAAGACTAAAACTATTTTCAAAATTTTTAAAATGGTCTTTAGACATAAAACTTTTCTAAAAACAAGTCAAAAAATTTTTCTCATGACCCAAATACAAAGCCCAATATCCATTTTTTCTAAAATCTTTTTACAATGGGTTTCAAACAAAATTGTTTTTGCATTTCATCCAAATTACAATCTTGTCTTTCAAAGAACTTACAAATTATTTAGGTCAATTACGGAATACCAAAAATCAATTGTAAGCCTAGTTTATACTAAGAATTATTAATCATGGGCTTATTTTTTGCATAAATTATTAATTGCTTTTTTAAGTGAGAAATATATTTATAATAAATCTCTTAATTTAGTTTTAATCCAATATAGCATAAAAGCTGGTTTATTTGATTGAATGGATTAAAGCCTAATTAATGGAAATTATCATGAACTGATTTCTATGTTCGAAAAATATAACTATTGGTTAAATTGTCTGATGGAATTTTTTGAAAATAAAATATCCCATGTTAGTATTTTATTAACCATATACCTAGAAAAAGAGACTCGCCATTTGTGTGTGGAAGTTATAAGGTTCGAAGGGATGTCTTAACTATCCATTCATACATACATACATTTGTATCTCATATCATTGGTCCATTCTGGCTCACAGGCATAGAGCACGGCAATTCAAGAGCATACAACAACACCACCTACAATAGTGATCTTGATTCAAGTGCCTTATTGGAAGGATGGATGCAAACAAGCTAAGGGTTATAGTTGATGATGTTGTCAAAGTTAGGATGGTCGAACTATGAGATCAATTGGTTAAAATTATGAGGACCCATTTAATTGAAATTCTGGAGATCATCAATAATGCTAATGAGACATCTTCCATTGACATAATAAAGAACAGAAAGGTAACATTAACAAGGAACATGTCTACTGATAGAGATCAAATGAAAAATGAGGGATCAATCCCTATTCTACAAGACCAGTCGAACCATGTGCTGTCTAAGTGGAGCAATAAGGGAGGCTACCACCCCAGTGGGCAAAGTCAAAGGGAAAGAGGAGGTGTTGAGAAAAAAATTCAACAACTGACACAGCAAAGAAGAGTAAATTTTCAGACTTGAGGGAACCTTTGTCAAAGATGTTAGAAATTTTAATGAAGATGGATTTGCTATAACATGCACCTCGGCCTCTTCAAAAGCCTCTGCCTCCAAAATTTGATGCCAAGATCTTCTGTCAATTCCATCAAGTGAAACGGCATGAAACAGATAAATGTGTTCGATTAAGGCACGAGATCAAAGATTTAATTGACAGTGGAAAGCTGCTAACACTAAAAGTAATCCTTTACACGATTTTGGAAGAATGCCACCACCAGAAACCTTCATGGTAAGAGGAGGAGTGGGGGAAGATTTTGTCTTTCAAGATGAGAGTATTGAAGATTTGGAATGAGAAGAAATTTTATTCAACAAACTTCCCTTAGCTTGGAGTGTTGCTTTTTTATTTTGCTTTCTTTAGTACTTATTTGGAACAATTATTTTTTTAAAATTAAGATTGTTTGAATAAATTATTTTCCTTAAATTTTTGTTGGTCTTTGTTCATTTTGGTGCTCAACCAATGATGAATTTAGCTTGATCTTTATGAATTAGTATATTTATCCCTTATAATTTGAATGACTTTACTAGGTGAGGGAATTATTCTATAACCTTGAGTTGTATATGCTTACTTAGAGAAGGCTCCTACATAATTACCTTTGTCTAGTCAGTTTTAGAATGTACTTTGACAAAATTTCAAGGTGAAATTAAACTCTGCTTATTTAAGAGAGAGATTATCTAGGCATTGTTTGGTAAGCCAACAACTAGTATCCACTCAATTAAATATCAATCTCTACTTGTCCCTTTGAGCCTTCATAAGATTTTAACTTTCCCTTTATTGACTAGTAAACCCAATAACCTACCCTAGTTGTTGTGACTTCTATGAAAAATCTAATGATCACTAAGGTGAAGAGGCAAGAAGATAAAAGAAAGGAATGCATAGTCAAGACCATATGAATAGTTGAAGTGCTCAAGACCATAAGGGTAGTTGAAGTTCTCAAGACCATAAGACCTAATATCTCCAATTTATTAAGATGATTTATCCTTTTTGAAATAAGACTCACTCTACTCCACTCATCCATAAATAGAAGTATAGAATGGTGCAAGCGAGATAATCCTTTGGATCTAAGACCCAAGACAAAAAAGATTAAAAGAAAAGGAAAAGAGAAAGTGAGAAAAAGCAAAACAACAAAATGAAAAAAAAAATGGGTCCTAAGTTTGTGTGAAATCAAAAGGAAAAGAAAATAAAATACAAAAGGTAGTTCAAAAAGCCAACTGAATTTTTCTTTACCTAAAGCAGTAGAAGGCAAAGATAGTTTGACTTAAATTGGTCCAACCCAACCAGAAATTCAACTAAAATTGGAGAGATAGAAGAAAGGTCATCTAATGCTTGAAAATCCTATACTTGACAGTCCTATAGGGAAGAAAGACAAAATAATTAAATGCTAAAAATAAAGAGATAAAAGAAGAAAAGGAAAGGAATGTGAGTACCAAACTTTTTGCAGAGGCAAAATCTATCCTAATCAAAATCCAGATTCATGTAAGGAAGAAAGAAGAATGTTCAAAGCTCTATCTTTTCATTCTTCCAATTGTCTAAACAAGAAATTTGTAAGTTTGAGGGTTTACCCATTGTGTCACATCAACTCCAATCTCAAAATGGCTTTCATTTAACCCGTGTCCCATATAGACCCCATTTCAAGCCTATCAAAGGCCTGTTGATCTTTCTTGATAGGTAGAGTCTATTAGTGGAGATAGTTTGAATAAGCATGCATATGAGATAGATAATATTTAAACTCGATGAGACCTTTGAGCAAGTAATGTGTATGTGCCTATCTGAAGTGCAACAGTTCTTGCTTAAATAAAAAATGATTTCTGAGTTTAGTATGGTAACTAGGGTTGTCATGTTATAGATATGCTAATTTGAAAAATTGAGTCCTAGGATAAATTGACATTGATTTGGCAAAGCCAACATTTGATTTCAAAATCAAAATTCAAAATTCAAAAAAAAAAGAAAAAAAGAAAAAAAATCGTACAAAGCCTTCAAGTTAAGGGAAGTATGTCGACCCATCAAACTTCGAAAGACAAATTGGGGAAAGGTAAATGATTATTGGCAAGGTTATGAAAAAGCTACCAACTAGCATACTTAATCATAATTTGAAATTGATGTATCTCTCACTATGCTGCTTGGGACTTCACCACTCATGTCATCAACATCTTGAAGATAAAAGCCATAAATGCGAAGCCTTCTGTCATTCCAATGCAAGACCTGAATGGGCATCTAGAATGAGTCAATGAGAACACCTCAGCTGATCACCTCGGTCTGTGAGTCGATGGAATCACAGTAAGTATTACTCTTGCATATCATGCATACATGAGCATATCACACTGCATTTTTCTTTGTCAAAAGTGAACAGCAAACACCCTATGAAATAAAGAATCAAAAGAAGATATTGAATCAGGGGGCATGGAAAGCCCACTGCATGAGGAAGCTCCAGTAATTTTGTAAAAGAAAGAAGAAATGCATGCTTGTTCGAAGAATCAGACAACATACAAACATCAGCCAAAGCCCGCATAATCATGGGTTTGAGCCTACACAGCGGGCAAGGGTTTCTCCTTTCAATTTTTTTGAGTTTATACGTGTACAAAATATTTTTAGACTCACTACCAATATTTTGCCACGCAGGGGACAAGGAGAAGATATAAGAGGCCAGCTAAAAAAATAGCTGAATTTTTTTGCAAAAGTGCAAAAGGAAGAACAAAATTAATGGAACAACTAGTTAAGCCAAAATTCTCAACTGATAAAAGACCAGTCAAATCCAGTCTCGGATCCAAGCATACAGTCTCGGGTCCAAGTACCCAAATCAAATTCAGTCTCGGGTCTAAATACCCAGTCTTGGGTCCAAGTACCCAAATCAAATTCAATCCCGGATCCAAGCACCCAGTCTCAATTCCAAGTACCCAAATCAAATTCAAGTTTGGGTCCAAGTACCCGAATCAAACTTAGTTTCAGGTCTAAGTACCCAGTCTTGGGTCCAAGTATCCAAATCAAATTTAATCTCGGGTCCAAGTACCAAGTCTCGAGTCTAATTATCCAAATCAAATTCAATCTCGGGTCTAAGTACATAGTCTCATGTCTAAGTACCTAAATCAAATTCATTCTCAAGTCTAAGTACCCATATCAAATTCAACCTCGGGTCTAAGTACCCAGTCTCAGATTTAAGTATCCAAATCAAATTCACTCTTGGGTCCAAGTACTAAGTCTCGGGTCCAAGTATCCAAATGAAATTCAATTTCAGGTCCAAGTACCCAGTCTCAGATCCAAGTACCCAAATCAAATTCAATCTCGAGTTCAAGTACCCAGTCTTAGTCCAAGTACCCAAATTAAATTCAATCTCGGGTCCAAGTACCCAGTCTCGGGTCTAAGCACCCAAATCAAATTCAATCCAGGGTCCAGAACCCAAATCGTCTTTAAGTCTAGAATTCACCACTAGGTCCAGAACTCAAATCATTTTTAGTCCAGAACTCACCACCGGTAGGGCTGTAATCGAGCAGAGCCGAGCTTTGGAAAGCTCAAGCTCGGCTCATTATAAAATAGTCGAGTTTGAACTCGAACTCGAATCGAGCTCGAGCCGAGCTCAAACTTGTATCGAGCCAGCTCATATATCATGTATATCGAGCTTGAACTCGAGCTTGATTTAAATAAGTTTAACGAGCTCAATAAACTTATTTTAATTTTTATTTTTCATTCACTTTTTCTAAATTTTCATAAAAGATATACTAAAATTTATGTTTGTATGAAAGATGAATAATATAATTGTATATTAATAAAAATTAAATATTATATTACTATAATTTTATATTTTACTATAAATTACTAAGCTATTTTATATTATATATTATTTAATTTATTTATCACATAAATTAAGTTAGTCAAAAATTAATATATTCACATACATAGTTTAATATATATATATATATATATTAAATTATATATATTTTTAATCCAATATACTAAATGAGCTAGCTTACGAGCTTAACTCACGAGCTTTTTAAATGAGCTAGCTCACGAGCTAACGAGCCGAGTATTTCATAGCTTGAGTTTGGCTCATTTAACAAATGAGCAATTCGAGCTCGAGCCTGAACGAGCTTTTACCGAACGGAGCTCGAGTAGCTTGGCTCATTTACAGCCTAACCACTGGGTCCAAAACTCAAATCATTTTATGAGTCCAGAACTCACTCCGAGTCCAGAATACAAATTATTTTTTAGTTCAGAACTCACCACCGGGTCCAGAACCCATCCTTATCCTAAATATGCTCAAAGTCATATTGCTTTTTACTCACTTCTACTAAAAGTCTCAGATCATTCAAGCAAGGGGCAAACTATAGACCCTTAATTTTTTACTAAGTCCAATTCAATATTTTAAAATAAGTTTGAAATAATTTTTGTTATATTTATTATTTATTTTATTATTTATTTTAATACTTATTTTAATATTTATTTTATTATTTATTATTTATTTTATTTATTTTTAAAAATATATATATAATAAAAAATAAAAAATTGGACGAACCAATCGGTGAGAGACACGTGGCAAGGTTGTTCGCCACAGGGCGAAAGGGCCTGCGGTGAATTGGATTGGGCCAATTCACCACAGGAGGAACCTACGATGAATTGGCTTGGGCCAAATTGCCGCAAGTGCAAGCTGCAGCGAATTGGGTAGTGCCTCACACACGCTCGCCCAATTTTTAGCATCCCAGCCTCGTTGCTCATCGGTTGCTCGTGCCTCAACAGCCCATGCCAGCGTATTGGCCGATTTTTGCCAAAATTCTATTTTTACTCAAAAACTTAATTTAATTTCCTAAATAGTTTTAACTTCCTTAACATATTAGGTTTTATTTAAAATTCCTATAAATAATAGAATTAAGCACAGAAACAAGGACGGCAAAAATTACTCAAGAATTATTATCAGATTTTTGATCAACGAATAAACCCTAGCAAATTTTCATCAACAAAGGAAGCGGAGAAAAGGATAGGAAAAGAAGATCAACGACACACAAATCTTACAAAGGCAGTGCACTCACTGTCTTGGAAAAGTTCACCCAGAATTCTCATTTAACAATTTTGGTGGAGCCAACAAACGGCGGTATACTCTAAATTAAATAAATATAATATGCTTTGATTATTTTAAATATTGAATAAGTTCATTCTTCATCTAATTAAAGTTACAGTGGGCTAGTTCTTTTAAAATCAATTCATAGTTTACATGGAGTGCAGATTTCTGTTATTATTTTTCTACATCATATAAACTAGAACCAGTAAACTTGCTGGCTCAGGATATTTATTTTTTTTCTATTGCACATGGTTATTTAACCAATATGCTACACAGACTCGCTTAAGGATTTTCCATAAAAACTCACAGTAGTTTCATTTAAGCTCTTTAAAAATATTCACAATGACATTAATTCGTATAAACTTTAAAACTTTGATCAACTTTTGAAAATCTCAAAACCTTATTTTCTAAATCTTAAACCCTAAAATCTTAATTTTCAACACTAAAACCTACCCTAAAAGCCAGTTTTCAAAATTTTCTAGAGCGCTGCCCCTTGACTCCGGCCGCTAACTGGCTAGCGGGACCGCTGTATGAGCCGCCGAAGGGGTTAATATTTATTTGTGTATTATAAGTCTTTGTATTTAATTTTCTTTATTTTAAATCCTAATTTAGTTATTAAAATTCTAAAAACCTTAATTTAAGATATAACCCCTAAACTTAAACATTTATTACTTTATTCAGTTTTAAATTTGATTATGTAGTTTATTATATGTTTTGATGATTGATTTATTTGATTTCGATATTTGATTTGTATATCATGGATGGATGGTTTCTTTATTATTATTATTTGTATATCTTGGTATTAAAATTGTAAGAGGTTTGTTTCCATGATTAGGTACCTCATTAATTAATTTTTATGTAATCTAAATTATTTTCATATTTTGAAATTAATGTAAAGTACACGTTTTCACCTTGCGGTGGGTGTCCCATTTAGTTTTAGATATGGACAATGTAAGGACATGTTTCCATCCTCAGATGGGTATCCATTTATTTATTTTGTTTGGACATTTCTATGATTTTTAATTAAGTATTATTTATTCTTATGATCACATGTAGAATAGATAATGTCAATATATTCAAGAATTTTATAATATGAAAACCTGAAAAGGAGGCCGATTCCAATGAACCGGGCATTGTGGGGGGTGATGGGTCATTCTCACCTTCCCCACAAGTACCCAACTTTTTGAATCCAATAGGGGGTTGGGGAATCCTTAGGAATCGAGTCATCTACCCCTTTCTTTTTCCCAGCCCGTTCGGGTGGCGACTTCATTTTTCTCTAGGTTTAGGCCCGTGATCTCTAAGGCCCTGAGCCTAACAGTGTCGAAGTCGCAAGAACCATTTCACGTGGGAGTGGGGGCAAAAATCTCCGCTCATAATGTGTTAAGAAGGAGAGGATAATTTGGCAAACTATGAAACAATTAGCACACAACTGTTGTGTAAAAACCTTGATTAATTTGCAAGTGTCTAACTTAAAGTGATAAAATAAGTAGTTGAAGGAAGAAATCTGGAAAAAATTTCTCAATAAACCGTGAGTCAAAATAGATAGTTAGGAAGGAGTTTTAATTAGATTATAAACAAGATTTTCAAAGTATAACATAAAAACAGTCGGTTGAATGTACAAAATTGTGGCTTCAAATTAATTGAGAAGAAGAAAAAAGATTAATGATGTTAAGAGCTTGGAATTCAAGGAGCTAAATATCTTGGCTAACAAACGTGAGTGTTCCAAATATTCTTAATTTAAAAGTTTTAGAAATAATATACAATAACCAACTTAATTAATTGAATTAACAGATTGATTATATGATAAATCTTAAAATATTTAGATGCTTAATGCTGGAATTGATATATTTCTATAAAAGGTGTAATGAACCCCAGATTTATCAGTTGGGCCTGGCTTACGATCCAATCTTTTTGCCAGCCCAGTCTGTAGGGGTTCGCAATAGTACCCGTTTACCTCACGGCTCCTTAGCAGGATTTGTTAATTTGGCCTCAATGAGGTCGCCTCCCTCATTCGAACACACGACCTCTCCCTTAAGAGAGAACCGCTAGCTGAATGAGTACCATTTCTTCTAAACAAATGTAACACCCTTATATCCTATATACGTACAATATATATTTCCAGCATATGTAAAATATGCATATATGTACAAAAATTTCACAAACCGGTTTAATAAAAAAATTTCACATTTCCAATTTAAAATTTTAAATTCTAAATATATAAAATTAAATAGCATATAAATATTATTTACTTGTTATAGGAACCCAAAATAAATATTATTTATGAAAATCTATGGAAAAAATTTACCAGAATTTTGTCTGTAATTTGGACATCCCAAAATTCAGCAAAACACAACCTGCGAAAAGAAAACACTCCCAAATAATTTCAAATCACCATCTCAACCATATTCCTCAATTTTACCCAGTTTCTCAAACGTTTATATATAGATATATATAATTTAAAACACATTTACTCTCCCATTTCAAATACATTGACCAAAATATTCTTTATAATATACAATACATAAAATCCAAAACATAATATATTATGCATAATACTCAAAATTTACAATAACATAAAAATATATATATGTTGCTGACAGTGTTTCTAATCTCGAAAATAACTCAACAAGCTTAACTACAAGTCTAGACCCGACCTGGTCTAGAAGAACTCTCTGGCTCAGCTGCGTCTACCCTGTAACCTGTGCGATGGAAACAATCGCGCTAAGCCGAAGCCTAGTGGTACAAACTTTGATAATAACAATAAAACTCAATGCAATGTCAATGCATAATGCATATATATGTCACATCATTCCATTTTCTTATATTTTTTAAATATTTCATAATCACAATTCACATATAAATAAATACAAACATGGGCCCAAAGATAACTAACATGCTATTTAAATTTTAGAGTTACTGTTTTGATCTATAATGACACCATGTATCTAGCCCCGTAGGCAATATATCAATGGAATATTCCAACTAGGCATGAGCTTACGACCCAGTCTTTTCACTCATCCTAGGTTTAAATATTTATTTTTAAGGCTTACGACCCAGTCTTTTCACCTCAAAATATTTTCATAATGACGCCCAGTGTCTAGCCCGTAGGCAATCATAGGCATGCCACCAAACACAGAACTCTGAAAATTGAATAACATACTAGACATACAATATTATTCATATTTCTCATTATTAATCTCTTTCTCATTTTCACATATTCAATCTAGGCACATTGCCTTATTTTCACATTTTTTTTCTCACTTCTCTCATTTTTCACATCTTTCTCATTTTTCTCACTTTTCTCACTTTTCTCATTTTTATCAATATCAATTCATTTCATTATACCACATATCTCATTTTTGCATTCTCAACACATTACCCAATTACTTTGGGTATTTCCAAATAATATACATATTTTCATATTTTTATTTAAAATCCCTTCATTTTTCATTTAAAACCATTAATTTAATTTATCCTTTTAAATTATAATTTATTTTATCAAATTTTCTAAAAATTAGAAATTTTAAAAAATTTTAGGATATTACAAAAGGAATGAGTTGTCTGAGTTTTTAGGTATATTTAGAAAGCTTTGATGGACTTGAAATTTTTACTGAAATTATATCAGCATGTCTATGATTTATGTGAATAATTTCATAATTTATAGAGTTAATTCACTAATTATTAAAAATAGAAGAAGAAAACCAAGTTTGTATAAGCAAAGATGGAATCTATAATCCAAAATTTAAAATTCAAGTTAATATCGATGTCTAAAGTATATGGTTTAAATTTCATAATTTTTTTTTTTAGTTTTACGTATTAAAATAAAATTAGAAAGAGACATTGTAAGAGGATAGTATAATATATATATATATAACCTATTGGTTGAGAAAACCTAGTTTAAAAATATAGTAAATAAGCTCTAAAATTTCTAAACTTTTATAGGTTTATATATATGTTAAGCTTACATGGTCTAAATTTCATAATTTTTAAAGAAGGATTAATAATAAAAGAAAAACAGAAAAAGAAAAACTACTAGAAAGCCCACTGTAAAACTATTAATTAAAGATTTGAGAAAACTAATTAAATAATATAGTAAATGACCAAGGAAAAATATGAAATTTTAGATATAAATTCATTTATATGTCAAGATTATATGGTTTAAATTCAATAAATTTTATTTTAGAGTTAAAGAAAATGCTGAAAAGGAGATTGCCAGGTAAGAATTAGAGTCTAACAGATTTTAAGGTTTGGGAAAAAATACAAGTTAAATTTAAATGGTAAATGTATGGAAGGAAGTATACAAAAAAAAAGAAAGAAATTACATGTGGTCTTACAGTTAGATTAAGAATAAATCTGGAGTTTGGTAAATTTTTAAATCAAGTTTTATGATTAAAAAAAATAAAAGTATTGCTTTATGATTATGGAAATAAAATTGAGAATTTTATCAAAGAAAAAGAAATTTTGGTTAAATTATTTGAAATTATAATTTTTGTTGATTTGCAATTTATTGATTTACTGCAAATAAGAACTTATTTAAAGTAATTATAACTTTAGATAATTTGCATTTTAATAATTTTCTATGAGTGAATATGAAAATTGATTATTTTCCTAAACTTCTATTCAATATGAATATTAAAGAAATTGAAATTTTTTTTATACAAAAATAATTCACACGACTACATTAAACTTAAACTATGTTGACGCTAAAAATTTCAAATATTTTGAGGAGGTCATGAGTACAATTTGAATCTCTCTTCCTGATAATAAGCTAGTTTAGTAACTCCATCAACCACTAAATTCTGAGCTCTAGAGATACGCCTCATCCTTACCTGCCAATCTTTCTTCATGAGTAAGCCTAATTACTCCGCACAAAGATGCTCAGGATCGTTCATACACCCATATATAGAGTACATACATAGAATACAAGAATGTCACGACAAAGCACTGAATAAACCACTGTAATTAACCTCAAATTATTTATACTATTTAAAGAAAACTTAATTGATAAAACCATTCATTTTATAAAATTTAAAATGGTATATTTAATAGAAAATTTGTAGGAAAAATTTACCAAAATTTTATCTGTAATTTCAGTAAATCCCAAATTCAAACATCACAACATGCAAATAAAAAGTTTAACACTCCCAATAATTCCATTTCATCTACAAATCCTCCCAATTCTTTAAAACATAATCAAATCATATTTAGATTATTTATCTTTATTAAATAAATACTTATATATATATATATATATCAATCCCAATTCCTCATTTCATACACAAGAGTTGAGAATCAATATACATAAACTGAAATACTTATGAACCATAATTTACTAGTATGCAATTGGCACTGTTGGTCTTGTGGCACCAAAAATCTCTAAAGATCACCCACAACCTGAATCTCTCTGATCAACGATTCTCTCACCTAAGCATGTACTCTATATATGATCCTACAATTGACACTATTGGTCTACACAATTCATACAATCATGCTAAGCAATACATATAACACCCTTATAGCCTATAAACGTATAATATATATACCTAATATATATATAATTCGCATACATGGTATAAAAATGGCACAACCCAGTTTCATAAAAATTTTCTCTTTACCAAATAAAAATCTCAAATACTTTAGAATATATATTTAAATAGTAAATAAATTATTCTTTATTAGTTATAGGTTCTAGAGTAGTATTTTATATGAAAATCTCTAGAAAAATTTACTATAGTTTGTCTATAAAAAGAATATCCCAAAAATGTCACGACCCAATTTGTACATATGTACAGTACATCCATGTACAGTACATCCGCGTACAGTAACAGGAGCTGTCCCTAGTAATCACCAAAGAACACGAAGTGAAAGGAAGCTCTATAGAACAAAAAGGACCTAACTGAAAAGATTGTAAAAGTTTTCGGGAGGTGACTGTAATTTCAAAAAGTTTTGGGGAGGTAACTGTAATTTCCAAAAGTTGTACTGGAGGTTCTTAATAGTGCATATAACAGACTCCAGAAATGGAAAGTAGAGAAAAATTGGGTCGAAACGGAACACCACAGTTTTTCTCGAAAACGCATAGTTTGAGAGATACAGTGGATTCTTGACCAAGGGTATTTTTGTCATTCTTGTGATAATAATTTATACACTGGAAAACAAGACAAGTAAAGGTATCCGAAGTAAACGGAAGGACTCCGCAGTGATCGATGTTGAAGAACGAACCTAAGTGGAGACCCGAATCACGTAAGGACCTAAAGGGAATTTTTACAAAAGTCAAGGGCATGAGTGTATTTTTATAAATTAGTTCAAAATCAAGGATGAATGTCGGAAATGGAAACGAGAGGTTGAAAGGAGGAGAACAGTACATTTTACGAGTCGTAAAACTACCCGGTTACGAAGAAAAGGCAAAACCTTCCATTGAAGGGTATTTTGGTCTTTTCACTTCCACCCATTTTCTAGAAAAGGGACACATGGCATAGTAATTTTCTAGAAGAGGACACATGGCAAAATCTTGTTTAAAGACACTTTTGGGTTGGATTAATCTTAACCCTCCATATGGCACCATCCTAGTTAAGATACTTTTGTGGTGGTTACATCTTAACCCTCCAAAATGAAATTAATTAAATAAATGGAAAATGAAAAAATATAAAAAGGGAGAGAAGGATGATTAAAGAATTAAGGACACATTTTTTCTCCATTTTTGAGAGGCATGCCGTATTCTCTCCACCAACAAAAGGGAAGGAATTTTTTTCAAGTGTTCAAGTGGATTTTTGGAAGGAAAAGCTTTATTTTAAGGTAAGGATTCCAATTCTAGCTTTAGTTTATTCATTTGATTGATAGTTTTCAAGTTATCAATGAAAGAAAAGTTGGGAAGATTATGGGAAAGATAAGAAAGTGAAGAGAAATTAGAGTAAATGATTCATACATGTAGAAGTGATGAATAAATGGTAATTAGTAGCTTAAGATAGCAAGAATCAAGGCTTGAACATATGGTTTTTATAATGTTCTTATTATGGAAGTTATGAAAATTATAGGAAATCAAAGGGATAAAGAAGAAGAAGGGAAGAAAGAATAAGACAAGCAAGGAACAAAGCAAATAAACAAGGTTTGGTACTTAAATCATTGCCTTTTCAATTAATTCACATATATTGCATTATGGGATTTTTGAAATGGTTTTTAAATAATGTTATTATGTGTGGTAAATATGTGGGAAAGTGCTTTTGAACTATTTGTAATCAATTGATTGTGAAAAGAATGAAAACAAAACAAACTAGCTAAATTTGCTCAACTATCCATAAACTTTGATGAGTTTTTAATCACTCCTTTGGTTTGATTTTTGGAAGAGGGACCCTTAGTCCTTCAATGGTATCACAAAAGGATTCTAAAAATCAATTTTGCAAGAAAAAAATGAATTTCCCTCAAGTTTGGAAAATTGGGCCGAATGGTCCCTTTTGGGCACCATTCTGCAGCTTTCATTTTGGGCAGTCCGTTGAAGGGGCAAACGAAAGAATTTTTCGACGAAATTTTACATGCATTTAGTTAACTTATGAAAGTGTTTTCCTGCAAAAATTCAGCCAAAAATAAGTTTGTTTACTTGGTCAAAACCGTTGCCAAAGTTGACTGATTTTCAGCAGTAAAAACAGATTTTACCATTTAGTTGTCGCGCGCCATTGCGTTGCCGATTTTACGCGCCGCGCTACTATTCATTTGGTCATTTTTCTAAATGTGTTAAAACTTGAATATTATGATATGGATTGATGTTAAATCATATAAAATGACATGAAGAAGAATTGGAAATGATCAGAAAGGCATTATGACAAGCTATTCCGACAATACATGCATTATGGACAAATCATGGCTTATTGAATATCATGATCAAAGTAATTTAATAAATTATTTATGCTCTACTTGGTTATGACAGAACCATTGAGATAAGGGTATGATGCATCATACTATTACTGCAGTACTGCTTATGACATGATATGATATTCCGGCTGAAGGCCGATGATTGCAATGACATGATCAATGATGCAATGATAATGGCCATTGGCACATGTGCAAGAATTATGATGAAAGATAATGAAATATGATCATGATGAGATATGTTTATCATGACCCTTCCTTATCCGCTGACGTTCTGTTAAACCAGCAGAGCAACCAAAATGATAAAAGCAAGAGAAATGATTTAAATTCAAATTATTCAGTCAAGCCTTTTTACCATCTGTGTTTTGTATTGATTCCTTTCAAGTATTTAAAGTATATAAATGTATGTTCAAATCATTCTTTCATTTTATTTATTTATTGCAATGATTTAAGTACCCACTAAGCAATTGCTTAGCGAGTTTAGTTTCCCTCTAAACTCGTAGGTTAAACGAGGAGACGAGATTGCAGCATGTCCTGCGCAGCTGGCCTTGACTACTACTTTGGGTAGGAGTTTGGATATGATTGATTGTAGCAATATGGCATGTACATAAGCTTGTATGATCTAGCAAATAAATGTATAATAATGAAAAGCTAGAACACGTACACTGCTAGTAATCTAATAAATCTTATTTTGGTTTAGCACTTATGTATGCAAGTATAGAAGTGTGAATTCTTCTTGCAGGATTGTAGTTGAGGTTATAAGGGTGGATTATTGGGAGTGTGCTTGAGTTGAATTATGAAACAAAATGTTTTTTCAAAAATTAAAGAATCAGTTTTGGCGACACTTGGGACCTCCATTTTTAGGGGAGGTTATGGCAAATGTTTTTTAAAATCTGCATTTAAAATTGGCTAAGTAAAATATTAAGACACAACCACCATGAGTTAACAGTCCATCTTGGTCTATAAATGTAGGCTAAGATGGGGTGTTACAAAAAATTTAATAGTTCACAACCTACAAAAGAAACACTCCCAATAAAACAAATCACACATTTCTCCAAATACTTCTCAATCTCTCCATATTTTCTTAAAACATTTTTATACATATGCATATATATATATATATATATATATCAAAACTGTAATACCATTATACTCTATATACGTACAAAACATATTTCTAACATATATAAAATATGCATATACGGTACAAAAATGTCACAGACGGATTTACAAATTTTTTTTTTTTACATTTCCAACTTTAAATTTCAAATTCTAAATATATAAAAATTAAATATAATATAAATATTATTTACTTGTTATAAGAACCCAAAATAAATAATATATATAAAAATCTCTGGAAAAAATTCGCCAGAGTTTTGTCTGTATTTTGGATATCCCAAAATTTAGCAATTACTCAACCTGCAAAAAGAAAACACTCCCAATAATTTCCAATCACCCTCTCAACCATACTTCTCAATTTCACCAATTTTCTCAAACATTTATACATATAGATATATATAATTTAAAACACACTTACTTTCCCATTTTAATTACATTGACCCAAACATTCTTTATAATATACAATACGTAAAATTCAAAACATAATATATTATGCATAAAACTCAAAATGTACAATAACATAAAAATATATATATGTTGCTGGCAGTGTTTCTGATCTCGATAGCAACTCTGCAGAAGAGATCTAGCATAATCAAACTTCTCTACTGGACTGGCCTGTAACTGAATAAATATTCTCTAAACCCGATCTAGCCACTGCTCTGCTATAGCAGGGTCTGTAGTACCAACAAAGTCCTCAGCCCCATACTTTCTCAGTTTGTCATACTGCCTCACCGGTAACTGCGGCTGTGGCTGTCGCGGCTGCGGAACTAGAGCCTGCCTCAACAACTCTACCATATGCTATACCCAGCCAGGCGGAACCTCATCAGCTGCTGGTCTCACAGGTACAGAAATAGACGCCTCACCAGCAGATACAACTCTAACTCCACCTCTACCCTCATCTGGAGCCACACTCTCTACACTAACCTCAGCAGCCTGATGCGGCCGAGACGTCATAACTACCTATATCTGCAAACAAAGCAGAAAATACTATATCAGAGATCAGAAACTGCCGGTGCCAATGCATGTATTACAATTAAAAACTATTTTTCAAATCCCCCATTTTCTCTCTCTATCATCCCTACCTAGGTCGAGAACCTCAAGCCTAGGCTCTAATACCAAAACAAATGTAACACCCTTATACCCTATATACGTACAAAACATATTTCTAGCATATGTAAAATATGCATATACGGTATAAAAATGTCACAGACGGATTTACAAATTTTTATTTTTTTACATTTCCAACTAAAAATTTCAAATTCTAAATATATAAAAATTAAATAGAAAATAAATATTATTTACTTGTTATAAGAACCCAAAATAAATAATATATATATAAATCTCTGGGAAAAATTTGCCAGAGTTTTGTCTGTATTTTGGATATCCCAAAATTTAGCAATTACTCAACTTGCAAAAAGAAAACACTCCCAATAATTTTCAATCACTCTCTCAACCATACTTGTCAATTTCACCAATTTTCTCAAACATTTATACATATAGATATATATAATTTAAAACACACTTACTCTCCCATTTCAAATACATTGACCCAAACATTCTTTATAATATACAATACGTAAAATTCAAAACATAATATATTATGCATAAAACTCAAAATGTACAATAACATAAAAATATATACATGTTGCTAGCAGTGTTTCTGATCTCGATAGCAACTCTACAAGCTCAACTACAAGTCTAGACTCGACCTGGTCTAGAAGAACTCTCTGGCTCAACTGGGTCTACCATGTTACCTGCGCGATGGAAACAATCGCGCTAAGCCGAAGCCTAGTGGTACAAACTTTGATAATAATAATATAACTCAATGCAATACCAAATGCACAATGCATATAAATGTTACATCAATCAACTTTCTTATATTTTTCAAATAATTCATAAGCACAACTCATAACATTATATTACTCAATTGTATCATAATTCATAATTCACAGTAAAACAAAGACAAGCATGGGCCCAAAAAGGATCTAATATGCTATTTAAATTTCAGAGTTACTGCATTGGTCCATAATGACACCATGCGTCTAGCCCCGTAGGCAATATATATCCATGGATAATGTAACAGCCCCAGTCTCTTAGACCTCAACCCAGCTAGACTCTTAGGCCCCAGTATCTTGGTCCTCAACCCGGCTACACTGCTACAGTTTTTGAGGCTTACGACCCAGTCTTTTCACCCCAAAAAATCATATTTATCAACTAGCATGGCTTACGACCCAGTCTTTTTACCATTCCAGTGTATAGCCCGTAGGCAATCATAGGCATGCCACCAAACCCAGAACTCTGAAAATTGAATAACATACTAGGCACACAATTTATTCATTTTTCTAATTATTAATCTCTTTCTTTTTGTCACATATTCAATCTAGGCACATTGCCTTATTTTCACATTTTTTTTTCTCATTTTTTACATCTTTCTCATTTTTCACACTTTTCTCATTTTTATCAATATCAATTCATTTCATTATTACACATATCTCATTTTTGCATTCACAACACATTACCCAATTACTTTGGGTATTTTCACATAATATGCATATTTCACATGTTACACAAATTAGCCATTATCAATGGCTTTTCAAAATGCATTTAACACATATATGACATTACAAATGTCATAGCATATTATTCATACACAATCAATGAACCAAGTAGCTTAACACATTTTTCAACCAAAATGTGTTAAGTCCAAATGCTATGCAAATATAAACATTATATTCAAAGTTTGTACATACCTCCACTAGCAACCCAAAGCAAGCTAAAAACAACCTTCAATCCAATCTTTCTAACTTGCCCTTCACCACTTTGATAAAGCAAATAAATCTTCCTCAATGGCTAAACCAAATGTGATAGCAAAAAAATCATTTAGTATCACATTTAATGGCATTTCCAACATTAAATCATAATTACACATCACTCCTACAAATTTTCAAAAATTTAGCCTTTCCTTACTTCAACATTAGAATTCCATTCTACTACAATTAAATTAGTATTTTAAGTTTATTTATATTATTAAAAACATATTTTAATACATTTAAATCATTTACATTATAAAAATACACTCTTATACACAAAATCTCAAAAATGGCCTAACCTTCCCCCATTGAAGGTTTTCCATTCCAACACAATCCATTACTCATTCCAAGCTTATATATATCACTTTTAACACTAAACAACATGCTTAAACAAATAAAATCACACAATTCAACCACTTTGGAAAATCACTTTTCCAAAACCCTAAATCTCCACTTCCATTCTCAAACTCCAACCCAACACCACCAAATCTAATATTTGACTTTAAAATACTTGTTTATGAATCAAAACAACTCATTTGGAATCAATTTGCACAATTAAAATTCATATTTTCAAAACCCCAAAAATCCATAACCCTAAATTCTCTCTCTTCACCATTCTTTAACCAAACTCCATCATCTCTTCAATCTAACCTTAGAATCATTGTTAACTACCCAAAATAACATCATACATACCAATTCCAACAATTATAACATACTACATAAAAATTCAAACTCTCACATAATCTAAATTTCCAAGGAATTCAAAGAAAAGAAATGGAAACTTACTAATTTTGGTGGAAATCACCAAAAATCCACTTGAAACTTGTTAATTCCTTCAATTTATGGAGTATGGAAGAAGCAAAATCCTTGGTCTTCAATCATCCATGGAAGCCACGTTCTTGAGAAGAAGAAGAAGAAGAAGAAGAAGAAGAAGAAGAAGAAGACTTTTAAATATTCTTTCCTTTTCATTTTTTTTTTTTTTAACCACACACACACATATATATATATATTAAAATAAAAAGTCAACACTTAATATCAAAAACAATTCTTCCCCTAATTTGCTCTGCTAGGTTTTTATCACCCACCACGGCACTGAATTCAAATCCGGCGCCGGCCCAACCTGGGTCTGCCGGTGTCTCCTTCGCGGATGCTCTGAGAAAGAACCTATCTACACCTTCTGTTCCAGCTTATTCTCCGACGTCTATTCTTCCCACGGCGTCTGAGGAATTTGTTCCTCCCAAACAACCTTATAGATTCAAAGGAGCTCCAGCTATTTCCTTTTCCGATGAAGAAATTGCTCAGCTATCTTTGCCTTTCAAGTTTACCTTGGTTGGCTTTTTCCCTGCTGGTCGTCCGAGCATGAAAGGGTTGAAACGAGCCTTGGAATCTGTTGGTTTTCAGGGTGATTTTCAATTGGGTCTGCTGGATGAGCAGAATGTTCTAATCAAATTCTCTCTTGAGGATGACTTTCTTAGATTCTGGCTGAGACAAGTATGGTATTTCCATGGCTTCTCTATGCGTGTATTTCGTTGGACACCTAACTTCAAATCTGGGTTGGATAGTCCATTATGCCCGGTGTGGATCTCTCTTGAAAATCTGCCCATTCATCTGTTCCATCGTAAGCCTTTATTTCAGATTGCTAAATTAATAGGTAGACCTTTGAAGATGGATTCGGCTACTGCCTCATTGATTCGCCCCTCAACTGCTAGAATTTGCGTGGAAATTGATCTTTCTAAGGATTTAGAGGAACGGGTGTGGATTCAACACGGCAACACGGGATTTTTCCAGCAGGTAATTTATGAAAATATACCTTATTTCTGTTCTTCTTGTTCTAAATTGGGACATGATTTGAAAACTTGCCCTTCTAAAGAAACGGTTGATAGAGATAAAGAACGCAATTTTGCTTCTGAAAATTTGAAACCGCTTGAAAAAATTTGGGTGCCAAAACGAGACACCACTGTGAAAGACTCTCTGCAAGGCACTGTTTCTTTAACTGTTAATAATGAAGCTGGGACTTCTGCAGATCAGATACAGAATATTGGAGCTAAGATTGATAACTGTAATCTGGAAATAAACTCTCAAATTAATTCAATTGTTGAAACTGATATTATTCATGAAATGATAGCTGAAACAGGGGTGATACTTGAGTCTGAGATACAGGACTTACAATCTGTCCCTACTGTGGATCATGGTGAGATATGCATTGAGGCTCATGATGGTTTGGGCAGTTCTTTAGGGGAGCTCTCAAAACTAGTGGTTAGTGACTCTGATAAGCGCGACGAAGATTCTGATGGAGAAGCTACATTCTCAGAAGATAATATGTCTCTGCATCATCAAGAAGCTGTGAACCATTCTGTTGCAATTCAGCCTTCAGATCAGCAGCCTGCTAAAGCTCGTGGCCGTCGTAAAAAAGGGCAGAAAGCTCTTAAATTGGTGATCATCTCTAACTCTTTGATTGAACATCAACAACCTTTGAAATGAATTTATTATTCTGGAATGTTAGGGGAATTTCATCCTCACTAAACAGATTACACAAACTTCTTAATACTCATAATATTGGTCTTTTCATTTGTATTGAGCCTATGGTAAATGTTAATAAGGCCAGTTTTGTTGCTTCTCAGTTAGGTTTTAGAGATGTTTTTTGCTCCCAAGATAACAAGTTATGGATTATGTGGCATCATCACCTATACTCTTTATGTGGCTTCTGTGATTTACCACAACTTCTATCTTGTGATGTTTTGGTTCTTTCTTCGAATTTTAGCTTTCGATTGTCTGCTGTATATGGTTATCATTCAAGGGTGAATCGAATTTCCTTATGGGAGAATCTCTGTGATTATGCTAAATCTTGTTCTTTGCCTTGGTTTGTTGGCGGAGATTTTAATATTATTAAGTATCCGACAGAATATTGTGGTAATGGGTCGTTGGATTTATCTAGCATGCAAGATTTTATAGAATGTGTTGATGATTGCTGTCTTATAGATGTTCCATTTCAAGGTTCTGAATTCACTTGGACTGGAATTAGATCCAACGGTCGGGTTTGGGAGAGACTTGATCGGATAGCTGCCAACATCTCTTTTTTTTATTCCTTTGATGTGATAAGTAATAAACATTTGGGGAAAACTTCTTCTGATCATTCTCCAATGCTTTTATCTTGTTCAATGGCCAATCAGAGGGTTCCTAAGCAATTCAAGTTTCAGCATATGTGGTTAACCCATAACACTTTTATGAACTTTGTTAGACATTGTTGGACATCATCTTTCTATGGAGGAGGAATGAGGGGATTAGTGGCTAAGTTGAAAGATCTGAAAAAGGGATTGAGAGAGTGGAACAAGGATCAGTTTGGTCATTTATTTGATAATATTTTTCAGGCTGAGATAACCTCTGAGAAAGCTGAATTAGCCTATATTAACGATCCTTCTCCGGAAAATTGTAAAAATTGGCAAGATAAACAATCTGAATTACTTCACAAATTAAAATTAGAAGAGATTTTTTGGCGTCAAAAGGCTCACATCTCATGGATCCAGGATGGTGATCAGAATACCAAATTCTATCACAATTATGTGAAGATGAAACGGAAATTGCATAGAATTGTTTCCATCACTGATTCTAATGGTAACTGTCTGACTGAGCAGAATGATTTGGGGTCCGAAGCAGTCCGTCATTTTAGAGCTCTTTTTTCTAAAGATAGTGATAGTGATTTTTCTACTTTGGATTCCATTCTCTCTTATATTCCTTCTATTGTTTCTGAATTGGATAACAATAGTATTGCAGTAATCCCTGATGATGGAGAGATTAAGGAGGCTGTTTGGCAGCTTAATCCAAATAGCGCTCCTGGCCCAGATGGTTTTGATGGTGTATTTTTCAGAAATTGCTGGGACATTGTTAAATGGGATGTTTGTAGTGCTGTAAAGGAGTTTTTTCTTGGTGTTCCCATTCCTTTGGGTTTTAACAGTGCACAGATTGTTCTTATACCCAAGGTGGAAAATCCTGCTTCTTATCACCAATACCGGCCTATCTGCTTAGCCTCTTTCGTTAGCAAGGTATGTACCCGTATTTTAGCTAACAGATTTGCCCCTGTCTTGGACAAGTTGATCTCTCAGGAACAGGTGGGATTTATGAAGGGTAGATCGATTCATGCTCAGATCATGCTTGCTAATGAAATGATACATGATATTGACAAGAAAACTAGAGGTCACAACCTGGTAATAAAACTAGACATGTCTAAAGCATTTGACAGGGTATCTTGGTCTTTTTTGAAGAAGTTTCTCTTGAAGTTTGGTTTCTCGAGCAAAATTGTTGATCTTATTATAAACAATCTTTCTTCGACCCGTCTTTCTATCTTGGTTAATGGGATAAGCTACGGTTTCTTTCAGCCTGAAAGGGGAGTTAAATAAGGAGATCCTCTCTCTCCTTTATTATTTATTCTTGCTTCAGAGGTCTTCTCCAGAGGGTTAAATAGTCTAATTTTGGGTGGCTCTATAAACCCATACAAGCTTCACCGCCATTGTCCTCTTGTTTCGCATTTAGCTTTTGCGGACGATCTGCTCATTTTTATAAATGGTGATGTCAAGTCTATTAAAAGCTTCATGAAGTTCCTGTCAGAGTATCAGTCTTCTTCTGGCCAGTTGATTAACTTTGATAAAAGTGCTTTCTTTTGTTCTAAAAAGGTTCCTTTGCTTTCTGTTAAAAAATTTGAAGATCTGCTCTTAATTAGACAAAGTTCTTTGCCTTTCACTTATTTGGGAGCCCCTATTTATCAGGGCATCAACAGAGCTACATATTGCAAAGAGATTCTTAAAAAGATTGACATGAGACTGCAGGGTTGGTTGAAGCGTTTTCTTTCTCCAGGTGGCCGTCTGGTTCTTATCAAACATGTGCTAAGTTCTATTCCCATACATATAATGGGAGCAATGCTTCTTCCAAAATCTATTATCAGAACTATTGAGCGCAAGTTTGCTACTTTTTTCTGGAGTTCTGATTCCATTCACCGTCATCACTGGATTCGATACTCAGAATTTCAGTATCCAACGGAGGAGGGGGGCCTCGGGATTAGGTCTATGGCTGCCATTCAAGAGGCATATTCTCTTAAACTTATTTGGATGTTTTATTCTGGACGATCTTTATGGTCGCAATATATGAGGCGGAAGTACTTTAGAAAGGGTGAGATGACTTATCTTCAAACTGACTCTAATCCTTGGAAGAGGCTGTGTCAAGCTTATAATTTATATGGTCATTACTTTGTTATTGACAATGACTCTATTGCTTGGTCGGATACCAATCGACACGGCTTCAAGCTATCCTTGGATTATGATCTGGTGCGGCCTCGTAAGAGTACATCCCTTGTGTGCAAATCTTTATGGGATACTGTAATTCTAAAAAAATTCTCGATTTTCTCTTGGAGACTGCTGCGTGGAGCTGTCCCTATCCCGATCCGGCTACAGAACATCGGAGTTCATTTAGCTTCTTGCTGTCCGTTTTGCTATCAAGGGCCTGCTTCTGTGAACCATCTCTTCCTCCATTGTCGCTCCATAATTGATATTTGGAAGTTTTATAAAGCTCATCTCATACCTTTTGATAGAGGTAAGCAAACAACTCTCCAACTAGAGTTAATGTCTTGGTGGCTTCATGGCAAGTCCTCAACGACGAGAGGTAAACTTTGCTTATTGGTCCCCCAAATTATCCTCTATACTGTATGGACAGAATATTGTAATTGTTACTGGGGTGGACAGAATTTTTTTGCCTCTCGTATTGATCTGCAGATTAACAGATTTATTTTACATTGGGGGGTTGTTTATTCTTCTGCAAAATTTGCTGCTCCTCTGCCTTCTTTTGCTGACTTCTTACCGATTAAATTTGGTCTGGGTAAACTAAAACCTAAGCTTGTTTTTTGGAGAAAGCCACAATAGGGATTCATTAAGGCCAATATTGATGCTTCACACACTCCTCTGATCTCTACTGCTGGTGTTTTAATTAGAGATGATCAAGCCAATTTTATTTCTGCTAATGCATTCTTAATCAATGCTTCAGATCCCTATGAAGTTGAACTCATGGCTATAAATAAAGGCTTGAAGTGGTGCCTTTCTTTAGGTTTTACTCACATTCAGGTTGAATCCGATGCTCAATCTATAATTGCCTTATTATCATTGCACAGACGCTTTTGGCCATCTTGTTTCAATTGGCTGTCTTCTCTTTCTAGCTCTATTTCTTTTCATCATATATACAGAGAAGGCAATAAGGCTGCGCACTATCTTGCCCAATACAGTAGAGTTAACAAGTTCTCCAGATTATTTGACTCTTTTATTTTATTGCCAAACATCATTAAAGGTATGGTTTTAACTGATAGTTTGGGTTTGCCCAATCTTAGATACGCTTAATTTTGCCCAAATTTATTTGGGTTCTGTATTGTCTGTTTGTATGGGTTTTCCTGCGTTTTGATATATTTATAAATATTGCGGTGGTACCGTCCACCTTTACTAAAAAAATATATATATATATTAAAATAATTTATATTTAATTATTTAATTATTTTTTAATAAATTAAAAGTCCTAATTTCCCTCTGCCATTTAAAATTAATTTTTTTTTGAATTATTTTATTAATTTTGAATTTATAATATTTAATTACCAAAATACCATTTTCTTTTAAAAAGTGTTGACTTTTATATACGTTATGTATATTTTGCATATATATCATATATATTCCACTTTTTCATTTAAAATCCCTTCATTTTTCATTTAAAACTATTAATTTAATTTATCCTTTTAAATTATAATTTATTTTATCAAATTTTCCAAAAATTAGAAATTTTCAAAAATTTTGGATGCTACAATTCTCTCCCTCTAAAATAAATTTCGTCCCCGAAATTATCTGTCCTCAAGTCTGGAACAATTGGGGAAACTGACTCTGCATCGCCTGCTCACTTTCCCATGTCACCTCCTTCGTGGCATAGTTCCTCCAAAGGACTTTCACAAGTGGAACCCTCTTATTCCTCAATTCTTTAACCTCTCGTGCCAAAATCGCCACTGGTTCTTCCTCGTAAGTTAGATCTGGACTCACCTCAATGGACTCCACTGACAAGATATGAGATGGGTCAGACCTATATCTCCGAAGCATCAAGACATGGAAAACATTATATATTCGATCTAACTTAGGCGGCAAAGCTAGTCTATAAGCCACTGGACCAACTCTCTCCAACACCTCATATGGTCCTATGAAACGAGGACGTAACTTCCCTTTGTGGCCAAATCTCAAAATCTTCTTCCATGGAGGCACCTTCAGAAACACTTTATCTCCCACACTAAACTCTATGTCTCTTCTCTTTAAATCTGAATAAGATTTTTGTTGGTCTGAAGCTGCTTTCAAATGACCCCAAATCACCTTCACCTTCTCCTCTGCTTCCTTAATCAAATCGGGACCAACTAGTTTACCTTCTCCAACTTCATCCCAACACAAAGGTGTCCTGCATCTCCTGCCATATAAAGTCTCATAAGGAGTCATCCCAATACTCGGCTGATGACTATTGTTATAAGCAAATTCAATTAATGGCAAAAATCTATCCTAATTCCTAGTAAAATCAATGATACAGCTCCTCAACATATCCTCCAAAATCTGTATCTCTCTCTCTGACTGTCCATCTGTCTTAGGATGGAAAGCAGTACTAAAATGCAATCGAGAACCCAGAGCATTATGCAAACTCTTCCAAAACCTTGAAGTAAACCGGGGATCTCGATCCGACACCAAAGAAACTAGGACCCCATGCAACCTAACTATCTCATTGATATACAGCTCAGCCAACCTCTCAAGAGAATAATCCATCCGAACTGGAAGAAAATGAGCTGTCTTCGTCATCTGATCAACTATCACCCAAATTGTATCATGCTTCTTCTGAGTCAAAGGTAGTCCAGTCACAAAATCCATTGTCACTCACTCCTATTTCCACTCTGGCACTGATAAAGGTTGGAGCAATCCTAAAGGAACTTGGTGCTCAGCCATCACTTTCTGGCAAGTGAGACATCTGGATACAAACTCTGCTATGTCCCTCTTCATAACTGACCACCAATAATGTCTCTTCAAGTCCTGATACATCTTAGTACTCCCAGGGTGCATAGCAAAAAGTGACTGATGTGCTTCCTCTAATATCATTCTTTTCAATTTTGCATCATCAGGAATACACAATCTATCTCTGTACCATAGACTGCCATCATCTCTCACATTAAAGTCTCCACTTTCCCCTTTCTGACAAACCAGCATAATTTTCTGAATTCTCTCATCTGCTAATTGAGCCTCCCTAATATGATCCAACAAGATTGGCCTCAACTGCAACTGAGCCATCAAAGCACCATCATCAAAAGACTCAAATCTAGCATGCAATGCTCTCAACTCAACAAGCAACGAGAGCGAATAAGCAGTCAAACCTGCCAAAGATTTCTGACTCAAGGCATTAGCAACAATATTTGCCTTACCAGGATGATAATCAATCAAACAGTCGTAGTCTTTAATCAACTCTAACCACCGTCTCTGTCAAAGATTCAGCTCTCTCTTAACACCCAAGTATTTTAAACTCTTGTGATCTGTATAAATGAAACACTTTTCCCCATACAAATAATGCCGCCAAATCTTCAAGGCAAAGACTATTGCTGCTAATTCCAAATCATGTGTTGGATAATTTAGCTCATGTGGTTTCAACTGTCGAGAGGCATAAGCAATGACTCTACCCTCCTGCATCAAAACACAACCTAAACCATTGTGTGAAGCATCACTGTATATCACATATGGTTTACCTTCCACAGGCAGGGTAAGGATAGGAGGTTGAGTTAACATCTCTCTCAGCTGCTCAAAACTCGCCTGACACCGATCTGTCCACACAAATTTAACTCCTTTCCGAAGTAATCCGGTGAGTAGTGTAGCTATTATAGAAAAACCCTTCACAAATTGACAATAATAGCCTGCCAATCCCATAAAACTTCTAACCTCTGTCACAGTCTTTGGTGGACTCCAATTCAAGATAGCCTTAATTTTACTTGGATCAACTCTAATACCCTCTACTGAAACCACATGACCAAGATAAGCTACCTGATCAAGTCAGAACTCACACTTAGACAGTTTAGCATACAACTGCTTTTCTCTCAGAGTCTGCAATACGATCCGCAAATGCCTATCATGATCCTCCTCATTATGCGAATACACCAAGATGTCATCAATGAAGACTACCATAAACTGATCCAAATATGGTCTGAATACCCTGTTCATCAAATCCATAAAAGCTGCTGGTGCATTCATCAATCCAAAGGGCATCATCAGAAAATTATAATGCCCATACCTCGTATGAAAAGCTGTCTTGGGTACATCAACATCTCTGACTCTCAACTGATGGTACCCTGATCTCAGATCAATCTTAGAGAATACTGCTGCTCCCTTCAACTGATCAAAGAGATCATCTATCCGAGGCAAAGGATACTTGTTCTTGATGGTCACCTTATTCAACTACCTATAATCAATATACAATCTCATGGTGTCATCCTTCTTCTTCACAAACAACACAGGCGCTCTCCACAGGGACACACTAGGGCGGATAAACCCTTTATCCAATAACTCCTGCAACTGCACATTCAACTCTCTCAACTCAGCAGGTGCCATCCGATAAGGGGTAATAGAGATAGGAGTGGTACCAGGTAACAAATCGATACCAAATTTCACTTCTCTCTCAGGAGGTACCCCTGGCAACTCATCAGGGAAAACATCTGGAAACTCGACAACTGTGGGTACACTTTCAAGCAGGGATCCCACTACTCTAGTATCTACAACATGAGCAAGATAAGCCTCACATCCCTTCTGAATCATTCTCCCAGCTCAAACAACTGAAACAAACATAGATGAAAGATACCTCTGCTCACTAGATACTATAACATCCCTACCATCTTGTGTTCTCAAAGTAACACATTTCTTCTGACAGTCTACCACAGCCCCATGTTTGGATAACCAATCCATGCCCAAAATCAGATCATATTCCCTAAAAGGCATCTCAATCAGGTCACCGAGAAACTCCTCATCCTGAACAATAATTGGACTATCTCGATGCACCTTGCTCACCACAACACTATGCCCTAAAGGATTTGTCACCAAGACATCAAATCCTAGGGAATCAGAATGCAATTCAGACACAGGCAAGATGGATGCACTTATGTATGAATGCGTAGATCCAGGATCTAATAGAACAAGGACTGAAATACAAAATAAAGAAAATGTACCCGCAATGACGGCTGAAGCATCCGGCTGCCTCTGCATCACATAAACCTGCTGAGATGGCCCAGCCTCATCTGGCCTACTGCCTCCGGATATAGAGCCTCCTCTCTGACTAAACCCAGGGCGACCACCTCTACTAAAACCTCTGCCACCATGACCCCCTCTGACACTGGGTCAAGAAGATGCAATATCTGCCTGCCTAACCTTTGGTGGCTCGAGACAATCTTTGATAAAATGATCTGATGACCCACATTTAAAACACACTCCCGAAGCACCTCTCCACTAGCAGACACCTCCGTGTACTCTACCACAATGAACGCAAGTAGGTGGAGTAGGTCTCTGAGCCACTGGGGTCGGAGCACTAGCCACTGAAATTGCATGTCTCTGCCTCTGTCTCTGCTGTTGTACTGACCTGCCAAACTACCCCTGACTCCTACTAAACCTCTGAAAATGTCCCCCTCAACCTCTCTTCACTGATGAAGACCCTGCCTCACTCTGAGGTCTCCTAACTCTGGTCTCCTCAACCCTGGCAGCTGCTGCAAGACTCTGCGCCCTCTCAACACTCCTGGCAGCTGCAACTAACTGGAAGAAATCCTGATATCGAGAGCCTGTGATGATGCACATGATAAAGGGTCTCAGTTCCTCCTTAAATCTCCTACACCTGTCAAACTCGTCAGAAATGATCCCACCAGCATAGTGACTCAACCGAATAAACTCGATCTCATACTCGGTCACTGTCCTGGTATCCTATCTTAGACTCAGGAACTCCATCGTCTTTGCATCTTTATACTCTCTAGGAGTATACTTCTGCTCAAATTCCCGCAAGAAATCATCATAGGTCAGAACTTGTGGATCATCCAGAGCATGTGAAACCGTCTTCCACCAATCATATGCATCTCTCTGCAGAAGAGATCTGGCATAATCAAACTTCTCTTCTGGACTGGCCTGTAACTGAATAAATAGCCTCTAAACCCGGTCTAGCCACTGCTCTACTATAGCAGGGTCTGTAGTACCAACAAAGTCCTCAGCCCCATACTTTCTCAGTTTGTCATACTGCCTCACCGGTAACTGTGGCTGTGGCTGTGGCTGTGGCGGCTGCGGAACTGGAGCCTGCCTCAACAACTATACCATATGCCATACGCAGCCAGGCGAAACCTCATCAACTGCTGGTCTTACAGGTACAGAAATAGATGCCTCACCAGCAGATACAACTCTAGCTCTATCTCTACCCTCATCTGGAGCCACACTCTCTGTACTACCCTCAGCAGCCTGATGCGGCCGAGACGCCATAACTACCTATATCTGCAAACAAAGCAGAAAATACTATATCAGAGATCAGAAACTGTCAGTGCTAATGCATGTATTACAATTAAAAACTATTTTTCAAATCCCCCATTTTCTCTCTCTATCATCCCTACCTAGGTCGAGAACCTCAAACCTAAGGTCTGATACCAAAACAAATGTAACACCCTTATACCCTATATACGTACAAAATATATTTCTAGCATATGTAAAATATGCATATACAGTACAAAAATGTCAATGACGGATTTACAAATTTTTTTTTTTTACATTTCCAACTAAAAATTTCAAATTCTAAATATATAAAAATTAAATAGAATATAAATATTATATACTTGTTATAAGAACCCAAAATAAATAATATATATAAATCTCTGGGAAAAATTCGCCAGAGTTTTGTCTGTATTTTGGATATCCCAAAATTTAGCAATTACTCAACCTGCAAAAAGAAAACACTCCCAATAATTTCCAATCACCCTCTCAACCATACTTCTCAATTTCACCAATTTTCACAAACATTTATACATATAGATATATATAATTTAAAACACACTTACTCTCTCATTTCAAATACATTGACCCAAACATTCTTTATAATATACAATACGTAAAATTCAAAACATAATAATTATGCATAAAACTCAAAATTTACAATAACATAAAAATATATACATGTTGCTGGCAGTGTTTCTGATCTCGATAGCAACTCTACAAGCTCAACTACAAGTCTAGACTCGACCTGGTCTAGAAGAACTCTCTGGCTCAACTGGGTCTACCCTGTCACCTGCGCGATGGAAACAATCGCGCTAAGCCGAAGCCTAGTTGTACAAACTTTGATAATAATAATATAACTCGATGCAATACCAAATGCACAATGCATATAAATGTCACATCAATCCACTTTCTTATATTTTTCAAATAATTCATAAGCACAACTCATAACATTATATTACTCAATTTTATCATAATTCATAATTCACAGTAAAACAAAGACAAGCATGGGCCCAAAAAGGATCTAATATGCTATTCAAATTTCAGAGTTACTGCTTTGGTCCATAATGACACCATGTGTCTAGCCCCGTAGGCAATATATATCCATGGATAATGTAACAGCCCTAGTCTCTTGGACCTCAACCCGGCTAGACCCTTAGGCCTCAATATCTCGGTACTCAACCCGGCTAGACTGCTACAGTTTTTGAGGCTTACGACCCAGTCTTTTCACTCCAAAAACATCATATTTATCAACTGGCATTGCTTACGACCCAGTCTTTTTACCATTCCAGCGTATAGCCCGTAGGCAATCATAGGCATGCCGCCAAACCCAGAACTCTGAAAATTGAACAACATATTAGGCACACAATTTATTCATTTTTCTCATTATTAATCTCTTTCTTTTTGTCACATATTCAATCGAGACACATTGCCTTATTTTCACATTTTTTTCTCATTTTTCTCATTTTTCACATCTTTCTCATTTTTCACACTTTTCTCATTTTTATCAATATCAATTCATTTCATTATTACACATATCTCATTTTTGCATTCACAACACATTACCCAATTAATTTGGGTATTTTCACATAATATGCATATTTCACATGTTACACAAATTAGCCATTATCAATCGCTTTTCAAAATGCATTTAACACATATATGACATTACAAATGTCATAGCATATTATTCATACACAATCAATGAACCAAGTAGCTTAACACATTTTTCAACCAAAATGTGTTAAGTCCAAATGCTATGCAAATATAAACATTATATTCAATGTTTGTACATACCTCCACTAGCAACCCAAAGCAAGCTAAAAACAACCTTCAATCCAATCTTTCTAACTTGTCCTTCACCACTTTGATGAAGCAAATAAATCTCCCTCAATGCCTAAACCAAATGTGATAGCAAAAAAATCATTTAGTATCACATTTAATGGCATTTTCAACATTAAATCATAATTACACATCACTCCTACAAATTTCCAAAAATTTAGCCTTTCCTTACTTCAACATTAGATTTCCATTCTACTACAATTAAATTAGTGTTTTAAGTTTATTTATACTATTAAAAACATATTTTAATACATTTAAATCATTTACATTATAAAAATACACTCATATACATAAAATCTCAAAAATGGCCTAACCTTCCCCCATTGAAGGTTTTTCATTCCAACACAATCCATTACTCATTCCAAGCTTATATATATCACTTTTAACACTAAACAACATGCTTAAACAAATAAAATCACATAATTCAACCACTTTGAAAAATCACTTTTCCAAAACCCTAAATCTCCACTTCCATTCTCAAACTCCAACCCAACACCACCAAATCCAATATTTGACTTTAAAATACTTGTTTATGAATCAAAACAACTCATTTGGAATCAATTTGCACAATTAAAATTCATGTTTTCAAAACCCCAAAAATCCATAACCATAAATTCTCTCTCTTCACCATTCTTTAACCAAACTCCATCATCTCTTCAATCTAACCTTATAATCATTGTTAACTACCCAAAATAACATCATACACACCAATTCCAACAATTATAACATACTACATAAAAATTCAAACTCTCACATAATCTAAATTTCCAAGGAATTCAAAGAAAAGAGATGGAAACTTACTAATTTTGGTGGAAATCACCAAAAATCCACTTGAAACTTGTTAATTCCTTCAATTTATGGAGTATGAAAAAAGCAAAATTCTTGGTCTTCAATCATCCATGGAAGCCACGTTCTTGAGAAGAAGAAGAAGACTTTTAAATATTCTTTCCTTTTCATCTTTTTTTTAACCATATATATATATATATATATTAAAATAATTTAATATTTAATTATTTAATTATTTTTTTAATAAATTAAAAGTCCTAATTTTTCTCTTCCATTCAAAATTAATTTATTTTTTAATTATTTTATTAATTTTGAATTTATAAGATTTAATTACCAAAATACCCTTTTCTTTTAAAAAGTGTTGACTTTTATAAATGTTATGTATATTTTGCATTTATATCATATATATTCCACTTTTTCATTTAAAATCCCTTCATTTTTTATTTAAAACTATTAATTTAATTTATCCTTTTAAATTATAATTTATTTTATCAAATTTTCTAAAAATTAGAAATTTTCAAAAAATTTGGATGTTTCAAAAACACATATAAAACCCTTATTATATAATTTATCCAAAATATTCTTTACAATTTACAATATATACTTCAAAAATATAACATAATACACATAATATCAAAGTGTACTATAATATAATATATACATGCTGGCAAATGTCTCTAAACTTGAAGCACCCAAATTCTATTCAATAAGTAGACTCAAATCTAGACTCGACTCGGTCTAGAAACACTCTCCGGCTCAACCAGATCACCCATGTCACTTGCGCGATGGATTACAATCGCGCTAAGCTAAAAACCTAACAGTACAAACTTTGATAATAATAAAACTGTAAAACAATGCCAATGCAAAATGCTTTTACATGATATTTCATAATGTAGTACTCAATTTCACCTTAAAACATATCCTTTAATCATTTTACAATTCACATAAGAACAAACATAAGCATGGGCCCAAAGGATCTAATATGTCATTCAAATCCTGGAGTCACTGTTTTGGTCCAAATTGACACCAAGTGTCTAGCTCCGAAGGCAAATTAAAGTAATGCTCAATAGCTAGCCCCGAAGGTAAATTATATCACAGTGACGCCAAGCGTCTAGCCCCGAATGCAAATCATATCACAGTGACGCCAAGCGTCTAGCCCTGAAGGAAAATAGTGAGGATAACCTCATAGGCATGTTGTCAAATACAAAACTCTAAAAAATTGAATAACATATTAAGCACACAATTATTTCATATTTTCCATCATCAATTTTCTTTCTCATTTTTTAAAAATTAACTAGGTACATTGCCTCTTTTCTCATTATCAATTAGGCACATTGTCTCATTTTCTATTCATATCAATGTCAATTCACTTTAATTCATCATATTTCATCATTTCCTCACAATGTATACACATTTCTCATCACACGCACATCACCCAAATATTTTGGGTTATTTTCACATAATTCATATAAATCACATTTTATGCAATTTAGCCATTAACAATGGCTTTTCACAATGCATGTAATGCATACATAACAAATCACATATCATAGCACAATGTTCATGAATGTTCAATGTTCCAAATAGCTTAATACTTTTTTCATCCAAAATGTGTTAGGCCAAAAATAATGTAAACATATCTCATTCCTCAAAAGTTTGTACTTACCTTAAAAACCACTCAAAAATAAGCTCCAAATCAACCTCCAACCTTCTCTTTCAAGTTGCCCTTCTACACTAGGGTTGGGCAAATCACCTCTTCTCAATGCCCATATACAATGTGATCAAATACAATCATTTAATATCACATTTTATGACATTACAAGCATCAAACCTTAATTAAACATCACTTTAATTAAAACCCCAAAATTAGGCCTAACATTTCTTTAACTTTGAAAAACCATATTAAACCATTCAAATTAGTGTTTTAAGTTTATTTTTATTATTAAAAACATATTTTAACATGTTTAAATCAATTATATTAATTAAACACATACTTTTGTTCAGAACTCTAAAATGCATAACCTTCACCAATGAAGTTTCTTCAATTCAAAACATTCCAATTAGCAAACCAATATTATTTCCATCACTTATATCATTAAATAACATGCTTCCAACATTAAAATCAAACAATTGACCAATCTTTAAAAATTTCCTTTCCAAAACCCTAAATTCAACATTACCGTTTCCAAACTCTAACCAAACTTAATCAAATTCATCATTTGACTTTGAAATCCTTATTTATGCATCAAAATAACACATTTAGAGAAAAATTGCACAATTAAATTATATGAATTTAAAAATCCATAAGTTCCATAACCCTAAATTCTCTCTCTTCACCAAACTTCACTCAAACTTAAAAATCATTATTAGCTACTCAAAATAACTTCATTCCTACCCAATTAAGCAATTAAATCATGCTACTATAAAAACTCAAATCCACATATTTCAAAATTCCATAGAAATCCAAAGAACTTGCAAAAATTGGTAAAGAAACTTACTAATTGATGAAGAATTTCAAAAAATTCCACTTGAAACCTTAAATTCCTTTAATTCATGGAGCTTGGAAGAAGCAAAAACTTCTTGATTCCAAGCAATGGAGGTTCGGCCACAAGAGCAAGAAGAAGAAGATGAAGAAGACTTCGTTTTCTCTTTCCATCCACTAACTTAAAGACCATATATATTATTATTTTATTATATTTTTAATTAATTATTTATTTATTTATTTATTTAAAGAACAATGATTTCCCTATTCCATACAAAATATATTATTTTTTTAATTATTTAAATAATTTTAATTTCCAAAGTATATTTATAAAAATGTCATTTGACCGTTGACTTTTGACTTTTAAAGTGTTGATTTTGTGTATATTGTGTATATTTCATGTATATTTCAATATACATCCCATATTCTCACTTCTAAACCTTCCATTTCCCATTTAAATAATTTATTTAACTTATCTAATTTAATTTTAGTTTATTATGTTTAATTTTTAAAAATTAGTGATATTATAATACAGCTTAGTGATACATTTTCAACAACAAAGTATATATATTTAAAAACTTATTCTCGTAATGTAATTTGCAATATCAAGATAATTATCGCTTGTTTTACAATTTAATAATCATATATATATATATATATTCAATCTCACTAACACAAACATTCACACATACACAAACATTGGGCCCAATATCTCATATACAATTTTCAAGCCTAGTTATCACAACATTACTCGCTCGACCCAGCTCTGCTCGGGTTCATTAACATTCTCATTCTTATGACCCAGCTCTGCTCATGTCAAGACCTAGCTCTGCTCAAGTCTAGACCAAGCTCTGCTCAAGTTTGCCAATGCACACATAATCAATCTATGTAACACTCGTAGTCTCATTGGAATTAATTTAACAGCGTGTGGAGGGTAAATAGAGTATTGTATGAAGGATATACATAGTATAAACATGATATTCTCCTAATTTCATTAAAATAAAAATCAAATAAATAATTGGAAAGGTTAGTTAAGGTATTGGAAGCAAGAAAATAACAAGTGTATATGTGAAATATACGTTAAATAAATATAACATGTAAAAGTCAAATGGTAAATAGTAAAAGTCAAAAGATAAATAGTAAAAGGTTAAAAAATTCAAAATTCAAAATTAAAATAATTTTGAATAGAAGATAGAAAATTAAATTTTTAAAATAAATAAATAAGTAATTAAAATAATTAAATAATATATATATGTGGTTAAAAGTGAGTAAAGACAAAGTAAATCAAAATATTTAATCTTCTTTTTCCTCTCTTCTCTCTATGGCCTAAATCCTCCATGGGCACAGGATTGTTTTTACTTCAACCAAGCACTAACCTTTGGTAGGATTTTTCAAGAATTAAAGGAAGTTTTCATAGATTATCAACTAATTAGTAAGTTCTCTTGTGAATTTGTGAAGTTTCTTCGAAAATTTCTATTATGTAGGATTTGGATTTTTGAAGAAGTATATGATAATTAGTTAAATGGGTATGGATGATGTTAGTTGGTTAAATAGATATGGATGATGTTAGTTAGTTAATTGGTTGAAATAATTAGGTTCATAGATGTTTGAATGAGTTAGTGATGAATTTAGGGTTTTGATGGAACTTTTATAAAGAATAATTGTTAATTGGATTTAATTGTTTATATCATGTTATAATATAATTTTAATGGTGGAAATGAACTTAAAACTAATTTTAGAATTGATTGAAATGGTTTTCCAAAATTAAAAAAAGTTAGGACAAAATTTAAAAGTTTGAAGGAAATGTGCTAAATTGATGTTTATCAGTTAAAATGCATAGAAATGTGATTCTAATGTATTTTATACATTCACATTTTGATTAGGTGTTGAGTAGATAGTAATTGTCCCAACCAAGTGGTGAAGGACATTATAGTAAAGAGTTATAAAGGTGTGATTTCTAGCTTGAAAGTTGCTTGAACAAAAGTTAGTATATACCTTGATAAATATGTATAAAAATGCATTAAAATGACGTGCAACAATGTATTTTGGTATTGATACTATAGTACTTTGATGTGAGAATTCACATGTAAAAAAAATGGTCATGTGCTTAAAGGTATGATTTTTAAGCCATTTTAAGATGGCCATTGGCATTATTGAATGTGTTTATGAGAAAAAGTATTTTATGTCACTTTAAGGGCATATTTTGGCCACATTGTATAAGTGGCACGGAATATGATGCTTACAATGTAGATTTATGGAAATGTGATGAAATAATGGAAAAAGTATTGGAAAGTAAACAATGATGGTGTCGGTTATGTTAAAGTGAAAATCTATATGGAATGTATGTTTGCCTTGTATAGTATCTTGTTCCAGAGAACTGTTTTTGCTGCTATTGATATGATTTGCCTTCAGGCTAGACGCTGGGCGTCAATTATTATATGATGTGCCTTCGGACTAGACAATGGGTGCCAATTATGATTATAATTTACCTTCGAGGCTAGACACAGAGATGTCAACAGGGGATGGATACGACACTTAGATCCCCAGTGTCACGATAAACCATAACATTATCTCTGAAACTTGAATATTATATAGGGATATTTGGGCCCAATGTATATGAATGTGAAAACTAGTTGTTTTATATGAGTACTGGTGTGTTAATGTATAATGCATTTCATGTTCGAAAGAAATCATAATGTATTGTTTTAAATATATTTTTATTACCAAAGTATGTACCGCTAAGCAAGAGACTTAGTGCAATTTGTTCATTGCGTAAATAGCATGTGAGAGTCAGATAGTCTAGAAGTTTATTGGTTTGTCACCAGAGCAGTGTCACTACACAGCATGTAAATATATATTTTTGTTTAATCTCATGATGTTTGCATAAGTGATAGGTTATGTAAAAATGTTGGAACTTATAATGTTTGTAAATATTTAAGTACATTTCATATATATAAATACAAATGATCATGAGGATTTTATAATTTGGGATGCATGGATAATATTTGAGAATGGGATAAATGAATGAGAATATAAATATATATTTTGTAAGTGTAAATTTTTTTGCAAGTTAAGTGTGTTTGATTTTTGGGAATGTCCGAATTACAGACAAAACTTCAGGGAACTTTTCTCAGAAAGTTTCTTCTAAAAATGCATTTTAATAATTTATTATTATTATAAATATGTTATTATATTTATGAAATTATATTTTGAAAGGTAAAAATATCTTTATAAAAATTAAGGAAAATTTTCTAATGATTGGAACAGTGACATACCTATATTTTGTATACATATTTTACATATATAGGGTGTAAGTATAGTATATAGAGAGAGTATAAAGGTGTTATAATCTCAATAGTACTGGACAAGTAATTGTATATGTTACAAACACAGAATAACTTATTTTTTCTTTCACATTCTCATCTCATTATCACATTTCCTCAGTGATTAACCTTATCAAAAACACATCAACATCACATTATTCATATCTTATCAATTTTCGTCATTTTCATTCTTTTTCCCCAATTTTTCTATATTTTCAACATTTTATAATTACTGCTCACAATTTCCAATTGATCACCACTTTTCATAATCACTTTACATTTGATCATATTTTAGTTATTTTTCACATATTCATCACCATTTCACTATCACATTCCATAATTATAAGCCACACTTACAATGTGACTCATTCCACATAATTTATCGCATCTTTCTGTATATTTAATTTAGACATTTTACTACTTAACCTTTACACACCTCTAAGATATCATATATAAGCATTAAATTTACATTGGACAAGTTTCCAATGTAACACTCTCACATAACTATGCCATATTGCATAGATTATGTGGTTTTTCCATATTTCCAAGTAACTTTACATAAATAATGCCAACTCACATTTGATGAAAATACCAGTTTTTAGGATATTTATACTAACCTTTTTTTTTTCCAATCCAAACCCTAAACTTCACAATTTTTATCATCACTTTGCCTACACACACATAATCCAACAATATGTAATATTATTCATTTAAAATGACTTCCATGTTCAATGTATATCAAATTATCATTATTTATATAATTTTCATCAAAATTCCATTAAAACCCTAAATTCACAACTTACTACTTTGCTTAAACTTCATCCAACCCAACTCATTTCAAATATTTAACCATAAAATCATTACTTACATACCAAAATAATAATAAAATAACTCATTTCTATTATTATCTCAACCTCCATGTGAAATGCTAATTTCACATAACACACCCATAACCCTAACTTTACTTAAACTCGCCTATAATCAAATTCCAACCATAAAATCATCACATATATATTAAAACAACATTAAATCATCTCATTATAAGAATTATAACCATCCTTACCAAAACTCTAAGTTACACATATTCATCCCTTAACCCTAAATTCACCAACTATGTTCATTGCAACCAACCAACCATCAATTCATCATATAATCATCATTTCAACTAACTATCTATTTTAGCAATTTAAATCACTTTCACTCTCTAGCCATTTCAAACATTATCATAAAAATCAAAATAAAACTAACTTGAAAGAAGAAATACTTACTTATTTCGTGATTTTTCTTCAAAATCTCCTTAAAACCTTTGGATTTTCTATATAATTTGAGGTGTTTAGGAAGAATTTTCTCTCTCTCCCTCTAGCATGGAAAATTGGCCATTGCATTGAAGAAAGGAAGAAGAAGACTTTTTTTGGTTTCTTCCCCCTTTCCCACCCATAAATATTATTTTAATTAATATTTAATTAATTAATTAATTAATTTCTTATTTTCCTAACCATATATTTCTTTCTTCCTTTGACTTTTTTTTAATTTTAATTTTCATCTCCCATCCATAATTATATGTGTTTATGTCATAATTATATGTGTTTATGTCTTTTATATGTCATGTTTATGCATATGTCATTTGTACCTTAAGTATATGTTATGTATATTTTTACTTAGATGTATATGTAATGTGTATTTTATGCATATATTAAGTATACATTATGGGTATATCATGCATATATTAAGTATACAATATGAATTCAACATATTTAATAATTACATGTTAGGTATATACTATGTATATAATATGTATATATTAGGCATATAATACACATATACATCTCCCAACACTAATTAACCTCCAAATTCTTATTTAATTTATCTAAAACCATGGATATTACATTTATAGTTATAATGAAGTTTTTACTATTATAAAGGAATTTCAAGAAAAGATTCAAAGATATCTATGACTATAAAATTATGATTTAAATATATATATATATAGTCATAGTACAAACATAGATATATGTATGTATATTTATGAACTCAACGCTCTAAGTTAAAATTTTGAAAAAATAAATAAATGTCATATAATTACCAAGTAATGAATGTTTTAAGATTAAGAAATTCAAAAGACCTAAATGGATTAAGCATAGACAACTACATGTATGATAGTTTATGAATATTTAAGAAATAATAATTAATGTAAATTAATGTATTGCCTAAAGAATTAGACAAATAAGAGTAATACCTTGAGATACAAGTAAAATATCCTCTTGGAAATTTAGCTATAATTGCTAAGTTGTTTGTTTACAAAGGAGTAATTGATAGTTAATTAACCAAAATTGATTAGCTAGTGGAAAAGAAATGTTAACAAAGAGTGCTTGAATAACCAATAAAATAAATAATATGATAATTGGATTATTATTGTTAAGTGGTATTATAGTCACTATTAATTGAATTAAGTATTGAACTCAAATAAAAACATTTAAGAAAGGTATGTTATGATATTAGGATATGAAACCCTAAAGATAAAAATACACAGAAAAAATATTTGCAGACTAGTATAGTTAAAGAGATATATTCCCCAACGAAATCATATTTTACAAGTAAATAATTTAAAGAAATAAACAATACATTAAGTTAAGACTAAAAACAAATAAACTTCTGATTTTTTAGAGATTTTTATTTTGAGGAATAAAACATCAATAGTAAATAATGGTTTATTTATTTTATTTCTGAATAAATAAAGAATTTTATTCTAAGGAATGAAATGTTAAAAATTAATAACTAAAGTTATGCATTTTTACTATATTCTTTGAAAAAAAAAACTCAATTTTGTTGTCTTAGACCCCCCTGGGAAATGTCTTCTAAGACTAACCTAATGACCTACCTGCTTTTCCGATATTCATATTGGCAGAGTCCATTCCTAGTGGGGATTAAACCACTAAGTAGTATACATCGATGTTTTGATATGCGTATAAGGGAGAAGTTACTGATCTAATTATTATGGCCTTTGGCCTATCTATTGTGGTCTATAACCTATGGTTTTTGACCTATTTGTTTTGATCTGTCATATGAATCCCTTTACTAAAAATGATTTCTTTAATATGCACTGGTGTGAATATTATTATCTCTAGTCTATTTTTATTTATATAGTATCTTAGCTTAACCTATGATAATCTTTTAAATTCTAAATTGTAATTCTAAACTACCCATGTTAGCTCTAAACTATTGTAATTACATTTCTGAACACTAAAGAAAACACCTAGGAAGGAAAACTAATCTGATATGCATTTACCTTAAGATGGGTATATTTATTAAGAAACTATAAGTGAAGGTAGATATCAGAATATGAAATTTAAATACTGAATTAATTACTATTATCAAAGTAAAATATTGAATTAATTATTATGGAGAAACGAACATCAGAGTCTAAAAATTTAATATGAAAATAATTATTGTAGTAATTAAATAATAAGAAAGGAATCAGTTAAGGGTTAGCTTATGAGGAGCTTAGATAAATAAAATGCAAGGTTAATTCTATGTACTCTAGGAATATAAGTATTCTGCATAATAAAATAATGGAAACATTTTTAAAGGATGCTAGAAATTTTAAATGAACAATTGTAAAATTAACTCCAAAAGTACCAAAAGCTACTTAAACTGCATTAAGCTACTAATCACTTAAAGTGAAAATTAAAGCAAACATAATAAGCCTGAACACTCACTAAATTGCGGCTCACCCCTCGCTTGTTATTTTTTTAGTGTTGTTTTATAGGCAGAGTAACTCTGGTAATGGTGGCACTATAGTACTTAAGGGTAGCAAAAAGGCAATACTATTAGGAATGTTTCCTGTCATGTGTAATGTAAAAGGAAATAAAATATTATATGTTCTATTAAATGTAAAGTAATGTTAAAAAAGAAAACTTAGTGAAGTTTTATTGTTTTATTTTGTTCTCACTCTGGTTCTATGAAATTTCGATGTATATTTTTTATAATGCAAGATTATGTTTTTTATTTTATTCTTTAGTATCACTTTACTTTTTTAATTATTTTAATGGGGTATATTAAAATTTCAAAATAATCACTGCATATGCCAATAATGAAAATTTATGAAATTTAGGTACTTTATTATAAGGATTGATGGTGTTCTATCTAGGTAATGAGTTGGATCTCCCTTTTGAATTGAAGTCTAATTATACATTATTGGACCTAAAAAATAATAAAAAAGAGTATCAAAGCTCAAACAACCCATAACAATTCGCAAAACAATTAATAAACTCACTAACAATCTATATGACAAATCAAAATCATCCATAATAATATATAAGATAAAAAATAATTATACAATGACAATCCATAATAACCCATAACAACTCACAAACCAATTAATAACACTCTCTAATAATATATATGACAACCAAGACAATCCATAATAATTACCCATGACAGCCTCTAATACTCTACACATCTATAAACATCTCATAACAACTCATGATACTCCATAAAGCAATCAATAATACTCTGTAACTGTCTATACGACAACCTAAAATAATTCATAATAATTACTGATGATAACTCTTACAATTAAAGTAACAACCAATAACAATCCATAACAACTCATAACATTCCACAAAGCAATTAATAATACTCTTTAATAGTATATATGGCAACAAAAAATTAATAAACCATGACAACTCCTAAAACTCCACAATTCAATTAAAAACTCATAATAATCTATAAAAGCCCATAACAACATATAACAACTAATAATAACCAATTATAATCAATAACAACTATAATAATCCAAAAAAGCCATTAACATTCCACAACAATCCACAATAAATGTTGTATATACTATACTCATTAACAAATCATTCAACTCTTTAAGGCTCCATAATTAAAATTGAGAAAGAGATGAAGAAGAAAGAACTATAAAATAGTTTGAGATGAAACAAATTAGCCAATTTCTCTTAAAATATAATGCAATGTCATTTTCATGCCTTAAACATGCATGCATTACTTAGATTTACTTATACTAGCTTTTTTCAAAAAAAATATTCAATATAGCTAAATATATTGCATATCAATTTTAGTGAATCTAAATTTCAACAGTTTAAGTGAAATAAAGATAATGACCCAGCATATTAAAGAAACACAAAAAAAAAGATGAGAAAGCAATGAAAATCTATATAAGTTTTAAGGGGCATGAGTGAGAGAAAGAGGAAAAGAGGAGAAAAAAAATATTGTTAATAGGTAAAAGGCATGAGAAAGATGAGGAGGAAAAGAGGATGGAAAAAAAAGAGAAAGAGAAAAGGAGAAAAAAAAAAGATGTTGTTTTCAGGGTAAATGGCATTATTATCCGAAAGGTTCACATAAGGTTAATAAGGTCTAAAATTTATTAAAACTTTATGGGTATTTATTTGATTAAATCCCTTTTTTGTTTGAAGCATTTAATTGAATACATAAAATACATTACAATTGAACAATAAAATAACTCTAACATTATAATTGAAGAACAACAAAATCCAAAAAAAATAATAAAAAAATCAATCTAATACAACAAAATACAATTCCTTAATAGCAATTTGCTCAAGAACTTCACTAATTTCTATAGAACCTTCATGTAAATTAATTACATCTTCAATAAAATGGCAAAAGAATGGAGAAACAACAAGAAAAAAACTAAGAGAAAAAAAAAGACATCATAACATTAAAATCTTAAAAAGAGAGAAATAGAAAGAAAAAAATATGAAAAACTGAGTAAAAGAGATAATAAATGAATATTGAATGAAAATAAAATGGAAAACATTAGCTACAATGTAAAAATGAAAAAAAAAATATAGAAAAAACAAATTTGAAAAATTAAAACTAAAAAAAAATCAACCATTGTTATGAATGAAATAAAAGTGGATGTGTATAACTATTGTCTCTTAGAATTCTATAACTTATCTTTTTATTGTATCAGGTTAAATGGTCTTAAATCTATTTTATTGTAATTCATTTCTTAAGTTAATAAGATTTGTAACTTATGTTAATCTTGCCCTATAAATAAGGAACTCCTACTATTGGAGGATATACAAGAAGCAATAAAAAATCTTCTTCTTTATACTTGTTCTTCATTCTTATATTCTTAAACCATATTTGCTCATTTTTCTTAATACATTATCAGCACGAGACTCTATCAATTTATTCATTCTAAGTATTCAAATTCAAGGTAATCATTCTAACCTTCCTTTGTATTTTTTATGTATTTGTTTATGGTTATTTTTATAGAATCACATTATACATACATACATATATATATGTATATACATATCTAGTAACTTGATATAGTATATGATATAAGTGTATATTATCCTTGAATTTGTTTGTTGTATATTGCATGTTTATTTTGTTGTACATAATAAATTAATTGTATCTATAATTATATTATTAATATATTTAAACCAAACCATCATATATAAAATAAAAACATAATTATATGATTATTTTGTTTTTATCAATATTAATTTATTTTTAATGATAATATGTGAAAGTAAAAAAAAATGTATTGTTGTACTACTAAATATTTTATCATAATGCTTTGCCATAAAAACCTCACCTTTAATTTAATTCAAATAATAATTTCCTTTCAATCAACCTAATTGTTGAGTTTTATTATATATATAACCCATGTTTGATAGTACCTTGAATAGAAGGTGAACAATAATATTATCAACTAATGTGATGAATATTTAGTTTTACTTCTAGTTTTATAATTATTAGTTTCATGAATATGCACCATATATACATATTCAATCATGACTAGGTACATATTTTAATTTGATTATATTTTTGCAAATATTAATATTTATAATTATTTTTTTCATTATTAATAGATTTGCCTTATATGTAATTATTATTTTTATAGTAGTATTCACAATGGCAAACCTTACAAAACTTGAATCTGTGGCACTTAATATTACTGAAAAAAATTATTTATCATGGATATTAGATGTTGAAATCCATTTATATATTATGGGTTTTAGAGATACTATCAAAGAAGAAATGCAAAATCATGTGAAGGCAATGATTTTCCTTTGCCATCATCTTGATGAAGGGCTAAAAGTTGAATATCTTATTGTAAAAGATCCACTTCTATTGAAAAATTTGAAAGAAAAACATGACAACTGAAAGATAGTAATTTTCCCAAAAGCTCTTTATGATTGGATAAATTTAAGATTACGAGATTTTACAACTATGAGCAAATATAATTCAGCATTATTTAGAATTAGCTCTCAGTTAAAATTGAGTGAAAAAAAAAAGTAACTGATGATGATATACTAGAGAAAACTTTATTTACTTTTCTTGCCTTAAATGTGCTCCAGCAGCAATAATATCGAGAAAAATGATTAAAAATATTCTAAAATAATTCCATGTCTTCTTGTAACTGAATAAAATAATAAATTGTTGATGAAAAATTATGAGGCACATCCTACTGGCTTTACCCTATTCCCTGAAGTAAATGTGGTAAAATATAATGATAATAAAAATGTAAGAGGACGTGGTCATGGTCATGGCAATAGCCGTGGTCGTGGTTGTGGTCGTGGCAATAGCCATGGTCATACTTGTGGTCATGATCATAGTCGTAGTTATGGTCATGGCCTAAATTATCATAGTGACGCTAATTCTAAAAATATAAATTATCACCAGAAGTGGGATAATAATGATACAAAAAAATATAAGAGTAAAAGTAGACAAAATAAATACGCAAAAAATGATGAAAGTAAATATTATTAATGTAGTATGACTGGACATTGGTCATGTACTTGCCATATAGCAAAACATCTTATTGAACTTCATCAAACATCATTAAAGAAGAAAGAAAAAGATATTGAAACCAATTGTGTTTTTCAAGATACTGTTGATATAATACATTTGGATATGGCTGACTTTTTTGAACCAATTGAGAGGATAAATTGATTAAAAAATAATATTATGATATTATAATAGTTTATTTTGTGAGCAAGTTTTTATTTTTTATTGTATTTTTCTATGTGTTATTACTTTACATTATTGTAATATTTATTTGTTATCTCCTTTATTTTTCTTAATATAATATTTTCCTTAATAATATTTTTAATAACATTTATGTTTTATTTCAAAATGAAAAAACAAATGAGTACTTCTCCACTCTTGATTAAATCCAAGATAAATGAAGAAGATATATGTATAATGGATAGTGCAACATTCAATCCTTAAAAATATAAAATATTTTTCTTCTTTAAAAATGAGTAAAGCAATTATTAATATAATATTTGGTAACACAAAAATAATTGAAAGCTCCGAAAGAGCGAATATATTATTACCAAGATGAACAAAAATTATTATAAATAATACATTATTTTCTCCAAAGTCTCATAAAAATTTGTTAATTTTTCAAGGATATTCATAGCAATGGATATCATATTGAGACTATGACTGAGAGAAATTAAGAATACTTCCATATTACAAATATTATTTTAGGAGAAAAATATATTGGAAAAATTCTTTATTCTTTCCTCTAGTTTGTACTACACATGAATTAATATAATTTAAGTAAATTTTATAGTAAATCAGAAGTTTACAAATTAAAATATTTTTTTATAATTTGGCATGATATGTTAGGCCATCCTCATTTGATAATGATGAGAAAAATTATTAAAAATTCACATAGACATCCATTGAAGAACCAAAATATTCTTCAAGGAAATGAAATTTTTTGCACGGCATGTTCTTAAGGAATTAATTATAAGACAATCACCAGCTAAAATTGGAATTGAATTACCTACATTTTTAGAATGTATTCAAGGTGATACATGTAGGCTTATTCATCTATCATGAAGACCTTTTAGATATTTTATAGTTTTAATAGATGTTTCTTCTAGATAGTCAAATATTTGTTTATTATCACCATGCAATTTGGCATTTGCAAGATTACTTGCTCAAATAACTAGATTATGAGCACAATTTCCAAATAGTCTAATTAAGACAATTTGTTTTGATAATGCTAGTGAATTTACATCTCAAACTTTTAATGATTATTGTATGTTACTTGGGATAAAAGTTGAACATCCTGTAGCACATGTTCACAAGCAAAATGGTTTAGCAAAATTACTTATTAAATGTCTTCAATTAATAGCTAGACTATTATTAATAAGGACCAAATTCCCTACTTTAGTATAGGAACATGCTATTTTACATAATGTAGTACTAATATGTATTAGACCAATAAGTTACCATAAGTTCTCTACATTGCAATTAGTTTTTAGTCAGGAGCTAGATATTTCTCATCTTAGAACTTTTGGATGCGTAGTTCATGTTCCTATTGCTCCATCACAATGTACTAAGATGGATCCTCAAAGGAGATTAGGAATATATGTTGGATATGAATCTCCATCAATCATTAAGTAACTTGAACCATTAACATGAGACGTGTTTATGACATGATTTACATATTGTCAATTTGATGCAACAACATTCCCAGCATTAGGGAGAGAGAACATAAAAAGGGTAGAAAAGACAATAACATGGTACACTTCATCATTGTCTCATTTAGATCCCAGAATAAAATATTGTGAATGAGAAGTTCAAAATATTATCCATCTATAAAAATTAGCAAATCAACTGCCGAATACACTTGTTGATCCAAAACGAGTAATAATGTCTCATATACCAACAACCAATATTCCAATTCATATTGATATCCCAGAAGGACAATCTGCTTATGAAGCTCAAACACACCTGAAGCATGGAAGACCCCATTGGTTCTAAATATAAAAATCCTCAAAGAAGGAAAAAAGTAAACAATAAATATGACACTATTAAAATGGTGGATACAAACATAAATAAACTTCCTGAAGAAGTACAAATACATGATGTTATTAATAATGAAAGATCTTGATAAATTATGTTAATTCTGAAAAAAGCTAGAATCAAAATTATACAATTGTGGACTACAATTTTGCATATAATGTAGCATTGGATAGGGATCTTGAACCACGATCTATTCAAGAATGTCAAAATAAAGAAGATTGGCCAAAGTGGAAAGATGCAATGCAAGCAGAATAAAATTCATTTGGAAAGCGTAAAGTTTTTGGATCAGTAGTCCAAACACATGAAAATGTGAAACCAGTAAGAAATAAATAGGTATTTGTGTGGGAAAGAAATGAGAAAATGAAGTCCCGAGATACAAAGCAAAACTTGTTACATAAGGTTTTACATAAAGACATGGTATTGATTCTTAGGAGACATACTCTCCTATAATGGATGCAATAACTTTTAGATATTTTATTAGTCTGGCAGTGCATAAAAGACTCAATATGTAACTAATGGATGTAGTCATAGCCTATTTATATGACTCACTTTATAATAAAATCTATATGAAAAATCTTGAATGATTTATAATGCCAAAAAAATATAATACAGGTTCTCAAGAAATTTATTCAATTAAGTTACAAAGATCCATATATGGATTGAAACAATATGGACGCATGTAGTATAATCATCTGAGTGAATATTTGATAAAAGAAAGTTATAAGAATGATCCAATTTGTCCATGTATTTTTATATAGAAATATGGTTATGAGTTTGCCATAATTGTTGTTTATGTTAACAATTTGAATATTATTGGAACTCCTGAAAAAATTCCAAAGTAGTAGAAAATTTGAAAAAGGAATTTGAGATGAAAGATCTTGGAAAAAAAATTTTGTCTTAGGTTACAAATTGAACATTTAGCAAATGAAAATTTCGTTCATCTGTCAAACTATATAGAAAAGTCCTTCGATAATTTTATATGGATAATGCACATTCGTAGAGTAGCCCAATGGTTATTCTATCACTTTATGTGAATAAAGATCCTTTTCAGTCTCGAGGAGATAATGAAGAAGTTTTTGGCCATGAAGTACCATATCTTAGTGCAATAGGTGCATTAATGTATCTTGCTAATAATATGAGGCTTAATATAGTTTTTTCTGCCAATTTATTAGCAAGTTATAGTTCTTAACCAACTCAAAGACATTGGAATGGTATAAAGCATATAATACGATATCTTTAAGAAATTGTTGATTTAGGTTTATTTTGCATAAATGAATCTAGACCTCAATTGGTTGGTTATGCAGATGCATGGTATTTATTTAACCCACACAAAGCTTGATCTCAAATGGGCTATTTATTCATATATGGTAATACAGCTATATCTTGGTGTTCTATAAAGCAAATAATAGCTGTTACTTTCTCAAACCATGTGAAGATAATAGTAGTTCATGAAGCAAAATGAGAATGTGTTTGGCTAAAGATCCATAACCTAACATATTCGTGAAACGTGTTGTCACTCTTCAAACAAAGAAATTTCAATAATAATATATGAAGATAATACATCTTGTATTGCTCAATTAAAGGAAATATATATTAAAGGGGATAAAATAAAACATATTTCACCAAAAAAAAATTTATACATGATCTTCAAAAGAAATGTGAGATTAATATTCAACAAATTTGTTCAAGTAACAATCTAGCATATTTGTTCACTAAGGCATTACCTACTACTATATTTAAAAAATTAGTTCATGGTATTGGTATACGTCATCTTAAAGATTTTTCAATGATGCGGCAAATAGGAGGAGTTTGATATTGTACTCTTTTTCCTTTACTAAAGGTTTTGTCCCATTGGATTTTTCTATAAAAGGTTTTAATAAGGCAGTATTATTTGCATGCAAGAATAATGTACTTTTTTCCTTCATTATTTTTTTCCCTTTAGATTTTTACTAGTAAGATTTTAATGAGGTATATTCTTTGCAAAATAGACATTCAAAAGGAAGTGTTATAAATGAAATAAAAGTGAATATCTATAACTCTTGACTCATAGAATTCTATAACTCATCTTTATAGTATTAGGTTACATGGTCTTAAATCTATTTTATTGGAATTCATTTCTTTAGTTAATGGGGTTACATGTTAATCTTGCCCTGTAAATAGGGATACTCTTGCTATTGGAGGATATATCATAAACAATAAAAAAAATCTTCTTATTTATACTTATTCTTCATTCTTATATTATTAAACTATATTTGCTCATTTTTCTTAACAACCATCATAAATTTAAAAAGAAAAAATAAATAAAAAAGATAGATCATGTGATTTTCTCAAAATTAATTGTAACTTCCACTTTTTCTTTTCTTGAAAGAAACGTTATACTACATTAAAAGGCCATATAGGAAATTTCTAGCAACATCCACTAGAGTTGACCCGATAATAGACTTAAAATTATTCATGACTAAAAATTTCCTAAAGGACTTAATTCTAATTTTTTTAAACTATCTACAAATATCAACACAATTGCATTAACTTTTATTTATTTTTATAATTAAGGTGAAAATTAATTAGAATAAAATTACAAATAACATGATATAAGATGAATAATTATATGCTACAACCGTTGTAGCAATAAATGCCTACAACGGACCAATGGGATTCTTACACGTAGATTAAATGCCTACAACGAACCAATGAAATGAATCATTTAATCTACGTGTAAGAATCTCATTGGTCCGTTGTAGGCATTTATTGCTACAACGGTTGTAGCATATAATTATTCATATAAGATAGATAAATTTAAAGAACTTTAACTGTTATTTCAATTCATCGCATCCTTAAAGGGGTAAGTAAATAAATTCAATTTAAATGTTATTAATTATTAAAATTATCTTGTTAGAAAATTAGAATTAAAATTAGTATTATATTTAAATATTTAGTTACAAGTATTTGATCAAATTTCATTCTTTAATTATTGTATATTAATATCTTAAGTGATGAGTGAAAAATGGTTACAAGTTTGCCAAAATAGAACGGGTGGTTGCTCAAATGAGAAAATCACATTATAATTTTGAATTATTTTAAAATAAATTGCCCTTGACTATTGAATAGATTAAAATAAATAATAAGAATATGTTAAAAAAATCATAAAAGAATTATTAACTCAAAGTGAAAATTAAAAAGGCATTGTTATTTAATACCATTAAAATGAATTGGAGTAGAATAACCCTGATAAAAGGAATAACATTATTTTAAAAATAATATATTTGGAAAGAATGATCATATTTATATATATATATATGACTCTTTTTTCTCACATGGAATTTAAAAACTATATTTATTATAAAATTGTTGTTTGCAACTAATTATTATCACATCATATGTTCAATAGTGGTGGCAAATAATTCCAAGTTAGTGCCTTAGTGATCACTTTGACAATTTACTTTGAGAATTAGAAGGAAAGAAAATAATGGAGGACAAAGAATAAGAAAAAAATATAAAAAGAGAAATCCCTTCATTTATTTTCCCTCTTGTTGTTTGTTTTGATAAAAGGAAAATAAATTTAATTTCTTTCATATAAAATGTTTAAATTATATGTGAAAAAAAAAAGATGGAAATCAAACTGACTTACAATTTTGTCCTTATTTTTGCAAAACAAACAAAATATATAAAGATATATGACTAATTTCATTAAAATACTATATTTTATTCACTTTCTCCAAATGGGAGATATTTGAAAGTAGTCCCTTCCTAATTTCTTTGGTTCTTCCAAACAAAAGTGATATTCATCTCTCTTTTTTTTTCCTCCCACATGTTTCCATTCTTCCAAATAATATATTTTAATAACATTTTTTTGGAAATTTGAGCTTGACTTAGACTTGATTTAGGCCTTAACTCACTGGATAGAATTCCAAAATAGCCTAAACCATTTAGGCTATGTGTCCTCCACATATTTATTTACTTTTATTTCCTTTCTTTTATTCAAAACAAGATTCATTTTACCATCTTTATTCGCTATTGCTCTTTTCATTTGCTTTTTCTCAACAATTTTCGAGGTGTATACATAGTGATAGAATAGAATCAAGCTGAAGATTTGGAGGGGGAGGAGGCATTTCCAAGTGAAAAAAAAAAATTATTGTTGAAATTTATATTTAATTTTATTTTTATATTAAAAAATTGATGTAAATAGTTATTATTAATATTTATATTTTATTTTATTTTATATTAAATATTAAAATATTAAAATTTTTATCATTCTGTTTTAATATTTAAATATTATTTTAAAAAATTACATAATATATGTTATTTTTTAAATAATATTTATATATATTTTTTGAGATATTTTAAAAAATTATTTAAATTAATTATTTTTTAATAAATTTATATACTATAATATTTTTTGCAAAATAATTAATCTAATCATAAAATGTTTAAAAATTCATAATTAAATTATAAAATAATTATTACTATCAATTTTAGAATACAAATTAAAAATAATTAAATATAATAAATATATAAAGTATATTTACCGATTTAATAGATATAAACACACACCCAACTTGATTGATGGAGGGATGCCCCCTGGATCTGCACATGGGTATACATTGGTGACGAACATATATAGATAAATGATTATATGTTGAAACTAGACTATTGATATGTAAATGATATGAACATGGATGGATTATAATGCGGTACATTGAATGGTTTTAGCATATATAGCATGAAATGATAAGCATTAATAGAAATATGTTTTTATTGGACATTATAAGAAAAATGCTTAATTACACCAATCATCCTGCATCTTTTGCCTTATCCCATTAAAATTTATAAACTTTATTTTGTAAAGAAATAATTTCTAAAGTTTTGATTTTATCCTAATAAAATCTTTCAAACTGCTTCCTCGTAATTATTGTGTGACATGGCAATCATGTGTTATCATATTTTTAGCAGACTTAAAATCACCTTTTTAATAGACCAAAAGTTACTTGTTTTATCTTTAATTTCATATACATGGATGTAGAATGAGGTATAATTATTTTTTTAAATTTTTTGCCACGTGGTAACATATTGCTACCACTTCACAGTCTAACAGTCTAATTGTTAAAAAATTGTCTCAAAAATTTTATTGATACAAAATTAAAATTTTAAAAATTTTATTTTTATAAAATAAAGTTTAGAGATTGTTAACAGGATAAGGGCAAACGATCAAGGACTATTAGTATAATTAATTCCAAAAAAAAATGAAATGGTGATGAAATTTTGGGACTGATGCATATTTATCACCATTTAACAAGAGATTTGTCCCACCCATCAACTCCATAAATATCCCAATAGTTATACAATAAATAAATGATAAATTTTGCAACAATCATAATTCATTGCAAAATCCATCATTAAATATCAGCATCAAGTATTGGCACTAAATTTTGTTAATTTTGACGACGGAAAATAAAGAGTTGTTGCTAAAGTTAAAGATCAAAGTCTTATTGCTAAAGTAGCCCTAGTTCTACATTTATAGTGTCCTCTTCTCCTTTTTATATGTTTTTCTCTCTATTTAGGAAATAAATCCACCCTATGTCAAATTTGGTCTTTGTCGTTTGAGCTCTCCTTCAACAGGAGGGATTTTTTTGTGACCCCAGATCTGGAATCTTATAAATCTTAGGGAAAAAAGGGTTTTGTGCCCTTTCATAAGCTCTTTTCTAAAGTCACAGATGTGGTTCAAGCTTCTCTTCCTCTCTATGGAGCTTGGATGAAGATCAGCCCCCTTTCTCATTCTTGCTATTTTAGGATGAGGAAGTTGCCAGTGCCTATGTTGGCTTCTTCTGGTCTCATCTCTAGCCCCTTTTTAGGACATCCGCTCTTATTCTTCCCTCATTGGCTTCAAAATCTGAGGATGTTAAGAGTATCAAATATCTATTCATTTTCTTCCTAATATTTGATGATATGGTTTGTATTTTTAGCAGAGATTGATTTTGCAATGTTTTTTGTTTGTGGCCTTGTTTTAGTCTTGCTAGGGCCATCAATGCAGGGGATGCTCTGTTAAAGCTTAGATGTGTTCTTGTCTAGGAGATGATGTTTGTTAATCTGTGTTCTTTAGTTGCTAGTTTTGAATCTTCATCTAGTCTCTCACATCCAAATGAAGGTAGCACTATAATGTGGGTTAATTTCTAATCCATTCTTATTTTTCTTGATCAAAAAAGAATTCCTTCTATATTTAAAAAATCATATTAAGTTAGCGACAATTAATGGATACCATCATTGATTACTAATAGATGCAATATCACATCAGTAAGTATCAACGACTTATCTTATAGTGCTAAATTGAATAATTAAATATATTAATTTTAAATTAGCAATTATTTACCCACGAATACTTTTGCATGTCGGTATATCTAAAACCTGAATTTGTTTTTTCATTATGTGTCATGCCCCTCTATTCCTCACTATCTTCCTCTCTTTATCTCACTTTCTCACTACGAGCTTATCACTAAAAGTTATTAAAAATTATTTTAAATTAATATATAAGACTCTCAAAAATAATATTAAAAAAATTAGAAAAGGGAAAACCATAAAACCATAAAAAAAAATATCATTAAATTAGTAGTTAAGAGAAAAAATATTAAGGTATGAATCAAGAATATATTATTTTTCAATTAAAATCTATTTAACATAACGAATAAATTTAGCTGAACACATCAACCTAACATTAATGTTATATATAAATATATATATATATCATTAAAAAAATAATGATACAAATAACTTAACCAAATCAACTAAAAATTATTTCTAGCCGGGATAATTTTTATTTATTTTAATAATAAAATGAGAAAAATCAATAAGAACAATTTAAGAATGATTTTGTAATGAATAAATATTAATTTTGTATAATAAAGTGAGAGAAACATAAATGAAAAGATAAAAATATAGAAAATATAATACTTGTTAGCTTTGATACTACTTATTAGAATCAATTCAAAATTTAATTTCGAATTACATAAAAAAGATAAAATGGTAATATAAAAGATAATAGAGAAAACAATAAATTTTATAAAATCCGGCATAAACTTACATTCATGAGCAAATGAAAGTAAAATTCACTAATAAAATTAGAGAGATACAAAATTTGGTAAACGAAATAACACTCAAACTGAAATCCAAATTCATTCAATGTACTCGTCACTCTCAAATATTAGAATTATAGCACTTTTAATTGACTTTCTCTAATATACAAGACTTACTAATATTGGGTAAAAGCTAATTACATATTTGTGTAAAAGCCCTTGAAAAAACCTCTCCTATAATACACATATTTATAATATTACCCACTAGTAATATTAACTCAATAAAGATCTTCACTCAATAAGAAATAACATTAAAATAGAAGTTATACTTTATATAGAAAATAATACTCAATTGACTTAGGAATATAATATTTCTCATATATCAAATAGGAAAAGGTCTCCTTTCAAATCCTATTAAGATTTTGAGTTACAATTCTAACAATTTCTACATTAACTCAAAATCTCGCAATCATATAATTGTCAATAATTTCAACAATCTCGACCTTGACTCAAACTCAACAATCATATAATCTTTAAATCTTTAAAGTCTCCAAAGCTAAGCCTTCAAAGTTTTCAATTGTCAAATCTTCAATAAATTAGTAGATTTTTTCTCCATCTTCTCCATTAAGCCTTTACATCTTCAAGAATTTTTTCCCATCTTTTCCATCAGCTCTCAATTGCTTAATGTTCCTAATATCAAATTTTGCCAAGCTATAACTAATCTCAACTAAATTTAACTTGATTTTGATGCCACTTATTAGTTTTGATATCACTTGTTATGATCAATTCAAAATTAATTTGGAATTATATATAAAAGATGAAAGGACAAAAAGAAAATAAAAAAATAATAAATTTTATGTGGTTTGGTACAAGCCTACATCCAAGGGCAAAGAAAAGTAAAATTAACTAATCAAATTTCCTAAATTACCCCAATACGCTCACCACTCTCAAAATAAGGTTTGATTTATAGCACTAACTTAACTAACTCTCTCTAACATATGCAATAATTGAGGGCAAAAAAGCTCCCAACCTAAATATTAGGCAAAAGCTAATTATATATTTGCACAAAAGCTCTTCAAAAAAAAAACCCTCCTATAACACACCTATTTATAATGCTACTCACTAATAATCTTAATTCAATAAGGATCCTCGTTCAACTTACAATAATATTAAAATAGAAATTTTACTTTATGTAAAAAATAATATTTCACTCAATTTAGAAATATTTCTCACATATCAAGTAGGTTGAGAGCTAAAGGGATACAATAGGAGTTGCAATCCTTGTTTTAGCAACAATATAATAGAAATTGTATATCCGATCACATTGCTCCATTTAGGCTGCCAGCAGTAGGTGCAAGATGCTGACCATATCCTGCCCCTCTTTATCACTGATCTTCTATTGGTACATTATATTTGTATTATTTTTGACAAATTAATAATTTTTGACAAATTAAAAAGTTTTTAGCAAATATGCCCCTTTTCTATCAAAAATGATTCATTTAGACATTTGTCACAAAGTTAACTTGCCATTAAAATATTATGTTGGTATTGTGGGATCCACGTTATTGACTTTATATTTTTAAATAATTAAAAATATATATTTTTAAACGTATTAAAATATATTTTAAATTATATTTTTAAAAATATTAAAAATATATTTTTAAAAAATATCAAATATAAATTAAATAATATAAAGAAAAATAAAAATTAATATATTAAAAATTTTCATATAAGAAAAAGTCTATTTTTATTAAAATTAAAAGCATTTAGATATCATAAAAATTATTTATTTGTTTTATTTTGCTAGTAAGAAAAAAAAACAATCATATTTTATTTTACTTATCAACATTTAATAATTTATAAAAAAAATTAAAATTTAATGAATATCAAATTATGAATTAAAAAATATGAAAATTATTTTTTTATCAAATTAATTTTTTATCATACATAAATTAATATTAATAAAAATTATTATTTGCAATTTTGAGTTTTTTTTAAAAATACGATGTAGAGTATAAAATATTCATGTTTATAATCTATAAAAAATTGTTTTTTTAAATATTTTAAAAGTATAGTTTTTAATTTTTAAATTATTTAAAAATATATTTTTTAATTATTTAAAAAAATATGAACTGAATAAAGTGGGTTCCATAGTGTAAAATTATAACAACTCAACGTTTTAATGACAAGTTAACTTTTCTCTAATGGAAAGAGTCTAATGATATATTTTTAATAGAAAAATAGCATAATTGGTAAAAAAAAAAACTTTAAAGACTAAGTTGGAATAGTGATAATACTACAAGAATTATTTTTGAATTCTACATTTTCTCATTAATTTAAGAAAAAAGATATAAAAAAATAACAATAAATTGAATTATAGTCACTGCTTCTTTTCATAAATATAGCAACGGGTTGAGGTACCCATGGTTGTTCATATTTTTAAGCAATAGATTTACTTCTGTCAGTAAGTTATTAATAGCTTGGCGTTATAGTTTCTTCAAATTTTAAAGCAAATGCATTATTTTGCAGCAACTAAAAATTGTAAGCGAAAGATCTATTGTTGGCACTAACTTAGGAACATAGTTGAAAGTCCGTCACTAAAATTTTAGCGACAATGTTTTCTAACTTCTATTTGGATGTTGTGAATTCGTTGCTAAGGATATTCAACGATAATTTTTTTTATTAGCTACAGAATTTTTAAAAAAAATTTAGTGACTTGGTATGTGAAGGCTCATCCAATCCATATGTTTTTGCTTTCCAACCCTCCACATCCCTTCTGTTGAGGTCTTTGTTTTTCTTTTATTTATTGCGTAGTGTTTTGTTATTCACTAAAAGCTATTTGCAACGTCATCTTATAGCTGTAATAACCCAGATCTACAGCGATTTTGAGCTTCGGCGAGCTTTCTATTGGTGGTTACGTACTTTCTTTGGTTTTAACCCATCAACTTTGGCCTTCGTGCCAAAAACTCTTCAATCTTTCCTCAACTGCTGCTCAAAAACACAACTCTCCTCCTTTGATCTCTTTATTTAGATTCAAGAGAGAAGCTCTCCCAATAGCTTTTGTTTTACCCATTCCTTTTTCTTTGCTCCTATTCAGGATCCTAGATCCTTATTTTCCCTCAAGATATTCAAAATATGTCGATGTTTGGGACTTTAGTGCTATTCAAGTTTTCACCTTTTCAAGGTTCTTCTACCCAAGCAGCAGGGCTTGCTGCAGTTCTCTACTTTTGACCTTTTTATCTCTGTGATTTGGCCCCTATGCAGGGCTCTTTGCTTTCGTTGTGTTTTCCAATCAAGTGGCTCATGGTGGATCGATGGAGTGTTTTTGCTTCTTATGGTTGTATTTTGTTAGTTCTTCAGTTGCTTTGTTTTTTGTTCTTTGGTTGTTGTTGCTCCTATGTTCTTTGGTTGCTGTAATTTGTTGTTCTCTATTGTTGTCGTTTTGTTTTCATTACTAGTTGGGTTGTATCCAGCCTAATATGGGCTTGTGTTTGTTGATGTTTATGTTAATGATATTCTACTTCTTCTATTCAAAATATATATTTATTTAAAATTGCGATTGATTCTTATTTCTGTCGTATTATAATCCAAATAACTTTAAAATAAATTGGATTTTAATTTTAGATCGAACCAAATAAAAATAATTATTTATTTTAATTTTAATTTTTTTTTCATATTAATTTTAATTTTAATTTGAGAGTTTAAACTAAACATCACCTAAAAGAGATGAAAGAAAAATTATGGAATTTTAAAATATAAATACTACACATAATAATAATGATATTAATAAATACTAATTTAACTTTTAAATTTGAATTTGAATAAAAAATATTTTCTTATACTTTAATTTTAAATTCAATGTATTAAATGGTTGATGGCAGGGACCATTTAATTCATTTATTACAGTCAGACGACCAAAAGTCATTTGATCACGTCAATCTAGCGGCGGTTGCCAGGCATATTAGTAGTATCGCTGGAACACCACGAAAATTGCGATGAAAACAACCCATCGTCTACATATCAATTTTATTTTGACTTAATTGTGACGGAAAATAATTATATTATTATCTGGCGGGATAAATTTTCAACCGGCGAACAACACAACTAAGTCAATGTTATTCACGTGTTTTGTTAACACATATTACTCAGTATGTTATACAACTTATTAAATATGTACATATAATATAAATTCTATAAAAAAAATACGTATATATAACTATTGCTTGTAATTAATTTTTTTTATATTACTGTTGATATGTCTTAAATTTTAGTGGATCTGAATTGCCATACAATCCGGAATGACCATAGTATGACTGTAATATATAGAAAATTGGGAAAATTATGCGGTTTATGGAAAAAAAAAAATTTCCGTGATGTTTTTACATTTTTAAAGATTTGCTCCTTTTTTTTCCTCTTTCATGGAATGCAACCCTGTTTTTTTTTTTAATTTCTTTTTGTTTTTGTGGGCAGAGATATAATAATATTACTGTGGAATAAGAGATTAATAACATAATAATTATAATTTTTTATTATATATATAATTAATTATTATCAATATCAATTAGGAATAATAATTTTATTTGAGCTATTCAAATAAATATAATTATTATCAAAATCAAATAAAATATCATTATCATATTTAAACTCTTAAAATAAATATAATTATTATTAATATTAAATAGAATATTATAATTCTTTTTTTTAAAAAAAAAAGCTCAACCCTCGAAAATACGTTTTTGAGGATCGAACCCCTACCCTCCCGTAGGAGTAACAACATATGGCCCGCTGGGCTAACTCCAGCGGGTTTAGAATATTATAATTCTATTTAAACTCTTCAAATGAATATAAATCATTATCAAATAGTGTTGTCCCAAGATGGCAACCAAGAGGGGGGTGAATTGGTTTTCTTGAGGAATGATTGCAAATTAAAAACTCAACAAACAAGAAATGTAGAAGAGATAAATAGTTGAGTAGTGAGTAGAAGAAAGAACACACAAGATTTATAGTAGTTCGAATTATCTCCAATCTTATATCCACTTCCTTAGCAACTTATTAATGTTTCACTAACTTTGAAGGTTTACAAGCTCACTTCCACCTTTGATATTTTTACAAGTTCACACCCAACTTGACAAGTGTTTTACTAAGGCTAACACTCAAATCACTTATAAGAGTTTTACCCAGGCTCACTCTCACAACCTAAGTGTTTCCAAACTCACACTCAAATTTTTACAATGGTGTTTTTAATGCTTACACCCAACACCCATTACAATTCAAATGTTAATTGTAGTAATAAAAGAAAATATGTTGTTTGGCTATAAAATTCAGAATCTCTCCTTTCCTTAACAGAATACTAATGTATTTATAGCCAATGTGGTCTAACTAGCCGTTATAGTTAGTGAGAAATAAGTCTTGACAGTTTAGACCTTATTTTAATAGACTGTTCGAAGCAGTTAGCGATCGTCCTTGATATTAGGACGGTAGCGTCAATGCCTTACACGGTCACTCTTGGATAAGGGATGGTCGCTGCATTCAAATTTACTTCAACGGTCGAATTTAAGTGCTCTACTGCTGGAATCTTGCCCATGTTGTGGTTGTTGGGACGGTCGCACATACACTAGGTGCAGTCTCCCTTTTTTGAATACTGAAGTGGGTTTACAACGGTTATTACACGTGGCATTCTTTAACTGAGCAAAATAAAATTTCGCCTAAATATGAATTCCGCGGTCGCCCTAGGTGCCAATTAGTGGTCGAATTAAAAGACTCGCATCGAACTTCTGGGTGCACCTAAGGACACGAACACTGTTGTAAGTTTGAGTAGTTTTCTCTTGAATCAGCAGAACGGTCGCGGAGTCTGAAGGAAGGTCGCTACAACAGTAAGTGAGACTGTATTCTTCACCGTTCTTGTCACTACGAACCTTACTGAAATTTGGATGATTTGGGTTTCTCATGTTGCAGTCGTCCTGATTTGTTGGACGGTCGCTCATGTTGATGTGCGGTCGCTACTGAGGTCAAGCATATGACTGTGAACCCTACTATGATATGGTTTCATCTTTCAATTCAATGGGGCGGTCGTCTCCATGGTTTGTGCGACCACTAAATGTGCCCTGTGCTGACTTATCTGAAACACTCTAATCCTGCAACAAGGTTCTTAAAACACATGTTAAATAAATCATTCAATTTGAGTTGTCAATGATCAAAATTGAGATCATTTGACTAACAAATAAAATATCTTAATTATATTTAAGTTCTTCCAATAAATGCCTATTACTGTAAAATAAATAATAAATTTAATTTGAAATATTAAAAAATTATAACACATGGAAAGATGAAGACCGCGACACATGGCATAATTGTGCCAGCAATAGATATTTTAGTATTATATATATATATATATTCAAAATTGCTATTGATTATTGATTCATTTCCTATTACAATCCAAACAACTTCAAAAGAAATTAGATTCTGATTTTAGACTGAATTAAATCAAAAGAACAAAAAATTATTTCAATTCTAATTCTTTTTCATTCAATTCCAAATATGATTTTGGAGTTTAAACTAAACACCTCATAAAAGAGGTAAAAGAAAATTTGTGGAATTTTAGAATAAAAAAAACTACAACAAATAATAATGATATTAATAAATACTACTTCATCCGTCCCCAATTGATAGTCTCATTTCCTTTTTATAAGGATTGAGAAAAAATAATTGCTTTTATTAAAAATGTAAAGTTGCATATATTGTTTCTAAGAAAAACGTAATTTTTGACCCTCCCCCCCCTGAACTTTATGTGATTTGCACATTATTTATTAGGTTTAGATCACTTTTAATTTTGATATTAGCAGACAAATTATATTACTCTGATAATATTGTCAATAAGTATCCATGTGCAAAAAAGTTGTAAAACTTAGAAATTTGATTAAGATAGCATAATCCCATCGGAACCAGAGTGTGGTGCAACCGGACTAAACCTTGGTGAAAATTGGCAAAAGCTCCAGTGAGAATCCCAGTATTTATCACGCATAAAATGTCGATGACAGGACCAGTTAATTCATTCATTACAATCAAAGGGCCAATATTGAATAGTCATTTTGATCGTGCCAATCTAAGTACGGCTATTTTGCTAGGCGTATTAGTACTACTGGAATACCATAAAAATTGCAAAGAAAATAACTTATCAGTCTGCATGTGAAATGCAACGTGTAATATCCCAAAATTTTAGAAATACTAATTTTTAAAAATTAATTAAATGATTTAAAAGTATATATATAATTAAGTGACAAGAAAAGAGAAAGGAAAGGGTGTATATGATATATATATATATATGAAGATATACATATCATATACAAGTCAATATTTTTAACTTGGTCAAAAGATATTTTAATTATTAAGATATTAATATTATGGATAGTGGAAGTTGATATTTGACATTAATTATATTATAATAATATATATGCTTGGTGGAGATTAAAAGAGAAAAATTCATGTGGTTAAAAGTGAAGTGGTTGGATTGAGTGAGTGGATCATTTCTTCATCTTCTTTTTCTTCTCCATTGAAGGTCGACCATCATCTTCATCAAAGAAAAAAGAGAAGTTGCTTCTTACTAACTCAAATAATTGAAGAATTTTAAGTGCTCAAGTTGGAGTTTTAAGGATTTTCTTCATATTTGATAAGTTTTTAACTTGTTTCCTTGATTTTCTATGAAAGTTTATATGTGTGAATTGGATGTTTGGTGTAGTATGTTTTAATGGTTGATTTTGGTATGTTTGAAATTCTTTTGTCTAGTTGACTATGAATTTGGGGTTGGATTGAAGAAAAGGTTAAGTTTGGTAAAGAGAATAAGAGTTGTGGATTGTGTAACTTTTGAGTTGTGAAGTCATAGTTGTGATTGTGTATTTTTTTTTCTTTTAATTGAGTTGTTTTGATGTTTACACAAGTATTATGTGGTATAATGATGGTTTTGGCTGAGTTTGTATGAGTTGAAAAGGTTAATGAAAGATAATAATTAGATGTGACAATTATGTGTGGATATCAAAATTTTTGGACTGACATGCCCAGTGACATGGCCATGCCTTTGGGCTTGTTGTTGGTTTTATTTTCAGTATTAGTGACACGAGCAGTGACACGCCCATGTCACTGAGTGTGTCATAGCTACTGTGATATTATAGAATTGACACGTGCAGTGCCACGTCCATGTCATTGAGCGTGTCATAGCTACTGTGTTGTTGGAGTTTTTACACGTGCAGTGACACGCCCATGTCACTGAGCGTGTCATAGCTACTGTGTTGTTGGAGTTTTTACACGTGCAGTGACACGCCCATATCATTGAGCGTGTCAAAGCTATTGTGTTGTGAGTTTAGGGCACGGTCATGGACACGCCCGTGTTGTTGAGCGTATCATGTGTAGAGTTTGCCCTAGATAGTTCTTTTCCCTAATTTTTCCTTGTGTATCTTATCCTTGTGTTGAGAGGTTTTGTTTATACCTATAAGTATATCACTTATTAATTATTTATAATCACATTTGGTTTAGGTTTTGAAGAGACTTAAGTTACCCCAATCCAAGTGTTGAGGGATATCTTGGAAAATGAGGTTGGAAGTGGTGTTTGTTGCTTTTAGAGGTAAGTACAAACTTTGAATAATTGTTTATATTTACATGACATTGGGACTTAACATATTTAGTTGGACTTAACATATATGTGTGAATTGGATGTTTGAGCCTTTGAGTACAGAGTTGGTTTGGGCATCAAGATCAGAGACAAATTGCCAGCATGTATATATTTTATATTTTTGCACATATTGATGTCATGTATATTATAATATATTTTGATGTAATAATATGTATATTCCACAAACTATCAAAAATGTTTTGGTTGAACCTTTAGTAATGAAGTATACATATGTGTTATAGCAACTAATATTTCATATATTATTTATATAATATCTGTTTAATGTTTTAAGATTATACAAATTTTATAAATGATGATTTGATTGTTTAAAATGGTTGTGACATTTTTGTATCCTCTATACGTATATTACATATGTTGGGTGTATGTAGTATACGTATATTGGATACAAGGGTGTTACACAACATCACACTTAATAAATCCAAAATTACCAATTAGCACATTGAGAAAAAAAGAAAAAAGAAAACGCCATGTAGACGTAGTTGTTGCGCTCTAATTAACACTACTACAAAGCAACACTCGTAAGTATACGAGGTAGTTGTAGCAATAGTGATTGCCCCAAGGTCGTCTCACAAGGAAGGAATTATTTTACAATAGTTTTATTAATAGATAAATTTAAAAACGAGTGTGATATTTGAAAAGTGGTGAAAAACAATTAAAATTAAAAGTAATGTGTGTAATGGTCATGCAAGATTATTTTAATTCTAAGAATGGTGCCTAGGGTTGTAGATCAATTTAATCAAAGCTTAATTCTCAAATTGTCCATTAATATAACCTTGTATTTTAATTTGTTCCTTGAGTTTAATTAGTAATTACAAATTCATTAGTTTTTACATTAATGAATTAACAACAACCAATTGTTTTGAATTCACAAATTAAGAAAACCCTAGAACTTATATTTCTAATTCATTCTTAGGGCAGTTAAATGCATAATTTCAATATCAAATTTCACCTCTCGGTCCTTCATTCAATATCTAGAGATCACTAGGTAGCTAATCTATCAACCTAACATTCAAGCTAATACAATCAACTAATAACAAGGTATATTAATGAAAATATCAAATCAAGTCATTCAATCAAATCTACTACAAATCCTAGGAATGAGTAATTTAGTTCATCATCATCAATTTAAAATAATATCCATCTCAATATAAATCAAATCACAATTGACCATTGAAATATTAATGTTCTTAACAAACAATAATAATCTAGAAATGAATTAAAAGAGACATTATAAAAACCCCTTGTAGATGCTAAGAGTTGAACTTCTTATCTTCCTCCTAGCTTCACTTTGATTATGATGAAGAACTTCCAAGCCCTTTTCAATCAATGGCTCTCTTCTTGAAAGTTGAAATGGTAACTCTCTCAAGTTTACAACTCCTCAATCAATCTTTCTTCAAACCCTAACTTTCTTGAAAGCTTGTTCACCCAATTTAATCAAAAGAATTGTTTTAAGTTTTGTCTATGGAAGAAGTGAAAGATGAAAATGGAGGATGAGGATGGTGTCTTATCCAAAAAAACTAAGAACAAGACTAAAACTAAGAACCAAGCCCCCTTCAATGGAGCCTCCAACGTGTATGTATCTCCCTTACATTTTTTTTTAATTTTTTTAAGACACCAAGTATGACTTGTCAACTCACACACTTACCTTTGTCTCCCTACTTTTTTTATTTTTTAAATCTTCATCCCATGAATTAGGCAACTTTTTTCTTCTTTTATTTTTTCTTTTTAAAAGATAGCACTTGTTGTCTTCCAGTTTATCCCACATCTCGTGTAAACAAATTGAAAGAATTTTCAAAAGACACGGCCAAATCATGAGTGACTTGGCGTGTCACTCATTTTGTTATGGGCACGGCCAAGCCATGTGGTCGTGTCCATGGCTGCCTCAATATCTTCTTCCTTTTTCAACTGAGACACGACTAAGGTCCTGGTCGTGTCATGTGACACGGCTAGTAGCTTGGCCGTGTCTCTTGATTGTGTTTTTTACTGCCTCTCTACTTTTGTCTACTTCCTCTTGGTGATCTCCAGGTGGAACACAGCAAAGGCCCTAGTCGTGTCATGTAACACGGCCAATGGCTTGGTCATGTTCCTTTAATGTGTCAGCCTTTGCCCAATTCCTCTTAGGGACACGGCCAAGCCAATTTGTCCTAGTCATGTCCTGCTTGTGTTTTGTCTTTTCTGCCTTTTATGAGGGACATGATCAAGTCATTGAGTGTCTTGGCCGTATATCATGCTTTTTCACCATTTTGATCTATCAAATTTGAGTTAAAGCTCCATTATTTTGCACTTCAATCTAGATCAAACACTTCAAATAAACTTAAGCACAAATTTAAAAAATATCGATAAAAAACTAATAAAATTACACTAAAAATAAATACACAAATGATCAAAACAGTAATATAAACTTTTTTAATTTTTGAAGTATCATGATTATGTGCTAAAAATATTTATACAGAAATTAATAATATGATATATGAATGACAAATGAAAATTTAGAAATTATATGAATTTCCTATTGCTTATACTTTTTAAAATATATATATAATATATATGTAACAAATAAAATCTTGTAATAAAGGAACTAAAATGCATATATTTTAGAAAAAAAAAACACAAGAAATATTTAATATAAATGAAATTATGGAAAAATTTTAAGCAACTATTATATTATGTGAAGCTACATAAAAATTTTATAGAAAAATGTAATTTTAAATGGTTTTTCTAATTTTGCACATGAATATTTAGAAAACATATATGTATTTTTTTTATTAGAGTGGATAAATGAATTACATTAGTTAAATATTTTTTCATTTACTGATAGTGTGTTTGGTAAATTACTGAAAAAACTGATTACTGAGAATATATTTTACAGAAGTATATTACTGAGATTATATTTTACTGGGAAAGATTATATTACCATGTTTGGAATATACAATAAAATACTGAAAAAATAGATTGAAAAAAATATTAACTTGTTTGGTTGCAATCCAATTTTACAGAGAAAGTTTAAGCAACACCTAAACTACCATTATAATATTTTTTTCTTGTTTTATGGTATCTTAAATTAACGGTATGATTGTCTTTTGACATGTGGACTCCTCAATCTCCTTTCTCAGTAAAATATTTTTTTCTATTTCTCCCTAAATAAAATATTTTACCAACTGGTTGGTAAAGTTTAGTAGACCATGCATTTTATTTTACATAGATTATTTACAAATAAATATAGTATTGCTAGTCAAATAAAATTATGTATTCAACTTTTTTAAAAAAAATTTGCAACCAAATACACTATAATATAAATATATCAAATGCATATACAAGACTTAATGAATTCTGCACAAACCAAAGACTTTCCTTAATTATATTCCAGGATAATATGATTAATTTTATTTCTGTCATATATAGACAAGTAAGGAAAAATTATATCAACATGCGTTATTAGTTAATCATCAATTAATGTAAATATATATATACACAACTACTTGTGAATATATTTATGAATATATATACAACTAATTAATGGATAGATTGCATACTGAATCATAACCTAGCAGTAAAATATATATATATATATATTGGACAATTGATCCAGGATTGATTCTCTCTCTTTTAATGTAATATTCAAAAAAATTAATGTGTACATTAAATGTGAAGATTAATCTTTTTTCCAAAAAAAAAAAAGATGAATGAATATTGAAATTATATATGAGAGAATCCCATGTAACCAGATTTTCTCCTCTTGAATGTTTTTTTATGTGGGAGGATATTTCCTGGAAGCTTCTTTCGTTCTTTTTTTTTTTTCAAAATTTAATTTTCAATTTTTCTATATTAAGGAAAAATATTAAATTTCGAGTCCGTTATTCATGCCATATATAGATAATAGAATCAATCTCCACAGAGGTATGCTTCCTGGAAATTTCTTGCAGGAATACGCAAGTACTTAAAACTGTTAAAAAATTGAAGCAAGAGAACAGCTGTTGCTGTTTTGCTTCTCTTTTCTCTTTTACTCCAACTTTTCTGGCTGAGAAATAAATTATTTCTCCACATCTTAAAAGCACTTGACACTTACTTTTTCTTTTATAAATTCTCATATAGTCTTCAGCATCACGAAAAAAGTGAACAACAAATGCAGTAGACAAGTTTCCTCTACATTTCCAGGTAAGTAAAGTATCTTCTATTAATTAATTAATTAGTATTTTCTTTTCTCAAAAAATCAAAAGAATAAGAATGATAATAATATTATTATTATTACATTTTTCATTTTTGCTTTAGCATATATCCTTTCTTAACGCTGATTATCTTAATTAATTTTCTTTAACCCGTTTATTACATTTCAATCCCTCAAATTAATCTTCAATTATTCATTTGTGGTATTAATTTAAGATCATTATGCATTGCTAAATCAATAATTAATCGAATCAAAACAAATTAATAATAATATTTAACTACCTAATAAACTTGGAATTAAACTGATTAATATATTTAGTTTTCAGCTCATCAGATGGACATTTAGAAAAATGAAGAAGGATAGAAAAACTGGAATAAGGGAAAAAAACTGCAGAGAAATATTTCCTGGCTCAATAAACTTATCAACCCCAAATTAGGAATTATCCCCATTTTGAATTTTATCAATTTTACGATTAGGGAAAATAAAATTAAAAAAAAAACAAATAATTGTTAAAAATTACTACCTTCGTCCTATTTAAATTATTACTTTTATAAAAAATATTTATTTTACTTATATTATCATTTTATAAAATTAATAAAAATTAATTAATTTTTAATTATATTATCATTATTAATGAGATAATTAATAAGATATAAGTAAAATATTTTTAATATTAATAAGTTATTGAAGAATATTTTAATTTATTTAAAATAATTTTATAAAATATTAAGAGAATTTAATAATTTTTTAATAAATATATATAAATTAAATATGATAATTTAAATAAGACGTAGCGATAATAAACTTATATTTATGTGAGAGGAACAATATCAAACACTACGGGAATCTAGCACGAAAAAAGCGGGTTTTAATTATGCATTGTCGTCTGCGTATCGTTTTTAGTTTGACTTAATTATATCCGGCGGAATAATTTTTAACCCGAGAACAACGTAATTAACTCGATGATATTCAGTTATTCACGTGTTTTGTTGTGTTAACCCATATTATTCAATACGTTATAACTTATCAAATCTGTATTCATAAATTCGATAAATATATATTTATGTATATATAATTATTGCTTGTAATTTTTTCTTTATTATTGATGTGTCTTGAATTTTTTTTTTGAAGATAATGTGTCTTGAATTTTAGTGAATCTGATGAATTGCGATATAATTTAGTGTCTTGAATTATTAATATGACCCCAATAGATAGAAAATTAGAGGTTTGTATTGGTAATAGGAGACATATGGGCTGACCGGTCCGGGCCAATAATCTCACATTGACCATGTGGGAGTGTGGAGGTAATGTCTCCTTTATTATCAAGAGTGTTCAAAGTGAATTTTTAGTTTTTTATTGTTTAAAATAAAAAATATTTTCATTTTCATTTTATATTTTTTTTAAAAAAACTTCCTTTATATTTTTAGAAGTAAAAAATACTTGTAAAAAATAAAAAAATAGAAAAAAAATTATATAAATTATGATGAAAAAAAAACTATGATAAAAAAATGGAAATATTTGACCTTTGTAATGAAAAAAAATTATTGATATAAAATACATTTTCAAAATCAAATAATTTAAAATTATATTTTATAAATTTCGTTTTTAGCATGAAAATAGTTTTTATCTAATCAAAATTTAGTGATATTAAAAATATACTTTTATATCAACAAGTGACTGTGTACAGGGGCGAAAGCACATATAATAGAAGGGGACAACTGCCCCCTTTTATTTTTTTTTTAAAAAAACATATATATATATAGTAAAATTTTAAAATTTTTTATTTGCTCCCTTTTAAAATTTGATTTGTTTTCTGTCTCTTCTTTAAATTAAGTAAAAAAATTCCAATAAATTATTTTTTTACCAAATAAATATATTTTTCTAAAAAAATTGAAAAAAAAATACTCTTCAATAAAAAAATTAAAAAACAATGGCAAATTTTTACAATTAAATTAACTTGAATACATCCAATAAATCAAAAGATTAGGAAGAAATTGAAAGCAGAATAAAAAGTAAAGAAATTAAAAAAATAATATAAGGTTAGAATCTTCAATTTTTTTTTTAAAAAATTCTTTTAATTTTCTTCTTTTTGATTTTGATTTTTGATTTTATTATTTTTGCTTTTTATATTATGTGATAATTTTTTTATTCAACTTTTTTCTTAAAAGATTATTTTCGTGGAAAAATATTATTTTTTCTTTATTTTTCATGTATCATCAAATAAATTTGTAAATGTGTGTATATATATATTTTTTATTAATTTAGTGAGCATTGAGATAATAATATAGAGAAAAAATCAGAGGTGAAGTTAAAACTATAAGTAAAATTTTGCCCTTTTTTTTATTAAAAATCTAGCTTCGCCTTTGCTGGTGTAAGTGATTCGGTACTCTCATTCTTTAAACAAGAATTCGAGTATTTAATTTTTGTGAGTAGAGTTATTATTTACTGATAGTACTTTACCCCTTAGTGAGTCGATTTGATGCGAACAAGATTAGTTTAAAAAAAAACACTTTTTTTATTTTTTTTAAAAAGAAGCTCAAATAAAAAACAAAAATAATTTTGAACACAGTGCTTAAATTATTAGCTAGAAATCTAAATCTGAACATGTATATCAGGTTCAGTAATTTTATGAACGAATCTAAAGTTCAGTTAACCTATTTTTAGGTTCAGTTTTCCAATTAATCTGAACATATTTTTATAAATTTATATAACCCAAAAAACTATATAAGAAGAAAATTTTATTCACTAATAATATACATGAAAACATCTATACAATATTTTATTTTTGAGCAATAAAAGAGTAATATCATTAAACTAAAAGAAACAATACAGAAAGCCTGAGGCTTATAAGGCACACAAACCAGAAGCATTCAAGCTTCACAGAAGCAAACCAGTTCACAATGCAAAGACAAGAAATCCCCTTACAAAGCCATCGCCCTAGATGGAAAGAAAAAAGGCCTACAAAGAAAAATTTTACCAAGACCCTTGGAGGGTTCTCAACCACCGGCACGACAAAAGGATAAAGCAAGGTGAGTTATTCATATCAAAAGTCATGCTCTTCCTAAAAAAAAATTTTTTGATTGAGGGAAAGGAAAGATTAAAACTCTCCTGCGGGAACTTTTTAAAGTAAAGCCCAGATATGATAGAGCAAGTGAGCTAAAAATAAGTGGTACAACAAACTACTATCGCTGCGTTTTCCTCTGGAGAAGATCTAAGAAGATGCCCAAAGGGAAGTTTTGCTAACCGGAAAACATGGATACTAGTCGAAGGAGAATGAATCACTTCTGTAGAACTTGATATAGCCTTAAAACGTCAAAATAACTTTAAAATGGTAGGCTGCCCTTCAATAGAAAGGTTCTTTGAGCCGAGAGATCCATCCATCACAAAAAACAACTTGGAAATCCAAGCTTGGGAAGCTTGCCGAGCCACCATGATGGTGGAGGGCCATGATAAACAAAAAAGATAAACTAGATCTAGCATATCTAAAATCAAAACCATAAAAAAAAAACACACTAAAAACATAAGCAAGCTAACAAAGAAAGGATAGATAGGGCTGAGAAGAGAAACCAGCGGCACATGACACCAAAGAGAGAAGGCAAAATATTGTTTTTTTATGATTAGAACATTTATATAAGATCTATTAAAACAATTACAATACCCATAAAATTAAATTCATAAGAAATTCAAAATATTCATAAAATAAATCCATGAAAAAATAGCACTCATAAAAATCACATTAACTTTTCTATATGAAAAAAAAGTTTATTTAATTATATAGTTATATTTATTTATTTATTAAGTTAAATCATAAAATTAATTATATTTATTAAGTTGCATCATAAAATTAATTTTATTAAGTTACAAATTAATAATTTATATACAATTTAATCATTAATTATTCATATTGACTTTTTTTATGGTTAAATTAAATTAATACTAAACCTATTTACATATTATAAAAATATAATAAAATATAATTTTATATTATTAATACTAGAGGTTATTAATTATTTCTTATTATTTTACTTTTACCCTTTAACTTATTAATGTAATATTTTATATTATTAATTAAATAATTATTTACAATAAATTAAATATTTTATTTTTAACTACATCAATTAATTTTATTATATTATATTATTACAACCTATAGAGTATAAATCATTGCATTATGAATCCTTCTTACAACTTATTAAGGAATAACTATTTACTAAATATTAACCTAAAATAAAATATAAATATAATAAAAAATATAAACTATTATTATTCTAAAATTAGTTATAAGATTGTGCACTGTAGCAGTATTTAGTTATATATTTTATTTAATTGATATTTTCTAATAATATTTTAAACTATACAAATTATTATTTTATTAGTTTAAATATTAGTTTTTTCTTTTTGCATGTTGATATAAATAAAAAAATATATATTAAGAGCGACATAATATAATAGGACTATATTAAACATTGTTGAAATAATTAATCCACATTTATGTCTTCTCAATAATAACAAATATTTTTATGCATGACAATATTTACTATATCATTATAAGAAACTAGTGATTTACCAACGCAAAAATTCAGTGATAAATTTTGAGATTTCGAATTAATTACCAATAAATTATCGATAGGAAAAAAATGATAGGTAATTGGCTCCTCAATAAGTATCTTACCAATGAAAATTTTCATCCTTCTGCAATCATCAATAGAAAATTATAGTTGTTGATAATTACTTATGACTTGGCCATTGGTAATTACCAACTTGTTATCGGTAATTATCAACTATACATATTGGTCGGTAATTCATATTGTCCACGTTATGTGGTACAAACTGCTGATTATTTTTTCATGGACCTATTATGTAAAGAAGGAAGAGTGGATAACTTAAAGAAAGTAAGATAAATCTGGTTTAATGAAGGAAACCAAAGTCTCACGTTTTCACGTATTTAATTGGATTAAGTTTAGTATGATCTCTTCAACATATTATTCAATGGCTTAAATAGAAAAAATAGCCTAACAACTCACCTACTTACAAGCAACTACTAGGCTATTAATTAGGAACTAAGCCTAAGACTAGGAACTAATGCTTAAGACTAAGCTTAATATATATACGCCCAAGACTCAATCAACTTAACATAAAAATAAACAAATAAATAAATAGACACGTGACATTCCTTTCCCCTTAAAACAATCCTCTTGTCAAGAGGAATTATATGGCAGTTAGTCAGGACTCTCAATTTCCATCTCTGCATCGTCGTCGCTATCTTGCAAGACAGCTCGAATGACGAACAATTTTTTACACTTGTATCCCTGTCCATATTTGTCATTGTACTTGAAGCATAGTCCCAACGTTTTTCGCTCATTTAGCTCATCCCAAGTCAACCTCTTGACATTATGGTTTGTTGGTGTAGAATAGGATTGCGATGTTTGAGGAGTTGGTGTAGAATTTGATGTAGTAGAACCATTCTCACGAGAAAAATTCCTTGCCTCGTACAACTTCGCAAGGGAAATTGCATGGGACAAAGTAGCGGGCCGTCCAGCTTGCACTTCCGTTCGTATGGAGGTTGTAAGTCCACTAACGAAACATCCAACCTGTCTTGATTGTGATAAGTGCCCCACTTTTGTCAATAATTTCTCAAATTGCTTTTGATAATCTTGTACCAAGCCACTTTGCTGTAATTTGGTTAGTTCTCCAAAATGATCAAAGAATTGATTAGGACCATACCTGGAGTGAAACCCCTCCTTGAATTCAACCCAAATGATATTTGAATTTTCTTGTTTTAAGAGTTGGTACCACATTTGGGCGTCTCCCACCATGTGAAAAAAGCGATTTCAACGCGCTCATTTTCAGGAGTATTATGGAACTGAAAAAATTGTTCAGCTCGGCAAACCCAACTCGTGGAATCTTTCTGCTCATCAAAACGGGGAAAATCCAACTTAACTAGTTTAGGAGCATATGAGGTGTTAACCCCCTAAACTAGTGGACTTCCACCTTGATTATGGAGTTCGTGCCTCAATTTCAACTCCCTTCCTGTTAGAGAATTGGGTAGTTAATTGATCCATTCGAGCATTAAGTTAAGAGAAGAGTTCCTCTAAACGTTTAGCAATGCCCTCTTGACCACCGGCAAGAGATTGGACGGATTGCTCAAGCTGTTCCACTCTCTGATCCATGCCAGAGCTCTGATACCACTTTGGTACAAACTGCTGATACCACTTTGGTACAAATTGCTGATTATTCTTTCGTGGACCTATTATGTAAAGAAGGAAGAGTGGATAACTTAAGAAAAGTAAGATAAATCTGGTTTAATGAAAGAAACCAAAGCCTTACGTTTTCACCTATTTAATTGGATTAATTTTAGTCTGATCTCTTCAACATATTATTCAATGGCTTAAATAGGAAAAATAGCCTAACAACTCACCTACTTACGAGCAACTACTAGGCTATTAATTAGGAACTAAGCCTAAGACTAGGAACTAATGCCTAAGACTAAGCTTAGCAAATATACGCCCAAGACTCAATCAACTTAACATAAAAATAAACAAATAAATAAATAGACACGTGACATTATGCTTTGTCGAATTAATTTTTTATTAATTTTAAATATTATCGGTAATTCATTGGTAAATTTAAAAATAAAATTTATACTAAATCGAGAGAATTTTTTTATCAGTAATCTGTTAGTAATTTAAAAAATAATTTATTTTATAAAATAAATAATATTTTTATATATTAATAAATAATATATCATTTGCGACTCATTTAAATCAAGAAAAAATATATAAGAATTTATATGTAATGAATTATCTAGAAGTACATAAAAAACAAATAATTAATAAATTATTTACAAATTGTATATAACTAAGAATAAGGAGGTGGAGGATCAAAATTTTGGGATGGGATGTATTGCTGTAAAAGTTTTTGCAACTGTTGTTGGATCTCATGCCGCATATGATCTCTAGAAGCATGCTCACAATCTTCCATTGCTTTTTATTCTTCTGCCATTGCTCGTTCCTGAGCTGCCAGATGCTCTTGAAAAGATTGTTCTTATCCTTCTTGATGTTACAACTGTAATTGAAGGTTTCTTTCAGCTATTCAACCTCCTGATGTAGAGCAGTAGAATTGACTAATTATATTTACACTTTTATTAACTAATTTGTTACATATAATGATTTTATCTATCACTTTTATTAACTAGTTATATCTTACAATGCTAATTTTATTTAATACATTTTCAATCTACCAAAATTTCAGTAAAGTCTTTCTTATATTTATAATATAACCCTTGTTACAAAAGCAAAAACAAGCACTAACAGTTCTATATTTAATGTCCTTGCAAATTAAAAACACTTATAATATTTTACTCTTATAGCACCTGAACTTCAATATATCACACACAACCACATGCACTTCAAATAATTAATTCTTCAACCAATATAACATATAATTTGGAGAATATTTCAACCAATAAACATTAAAATTTATGATTTTTTATAAGTAAATCTATCATCAAGATTTTTTTAAAGACTAAATATATATGTAGCCCCTTGAACTTTACTCATTTATTCAATTTGCCTCTTGAACTTTCAAGATTATATTTTAGGAATTTGATTTTAGATAGGAATATATTTAAAGAGAAAAAAAATATATTTATAAGTTAAGTAAAATGTGACTCAGCGTGACTTTGCATGATTAAGCAATTTTGTGTTTATAAATTAAAAAAAAAAATATAAGTTCACTAGGTTAAATGGTTAAATTAAAAGTTTAAAAACCAAATTAACTAAATGAATAAAGTTCAAATGGCTCCATATATATTTGACCATTAGATCATCGATGGAGAACTTAACATAATTATAGGCAATGTTAAAGCTAAATAATTAAGGATCTTAGACATGAGATTTTTTTTTATATGATCATAGCAAGATTACTTTTCTTATTTAAATTTTTTTTACATTTTCCTCTTAAGAAACTTTTTTTTTTAATTCATGCTAGTTTAAGGATTTTAATTATATAGGCTACAATATAAAATTTTTGAGTTAGATTAGAGACTTTCAAATCTGTCAGGGATGAAAAAAAGAAGCGTTTATATAGGTTGCTTTATTATCTAAATAATATAGTTAACTATTTTGAATTGGGAATGAACCCTAACATAGTTTATTTAAAAGCTAATTTAGAGTCAATTTGAGTATCAAGTCATCTTAAGGTTAGATGGTGTAGAGCCGGGGGCGCATAAGGAGAAGACTAACCTAAGGCGCTAGCAAATGACAATAGCCAAGTAATTTCTATCTTGGACTAAGTGTATATGCAACCAACAAATAAAAATTACATAAAATCATTTTTTTTATTATCATTTCGCCAGCAATTTATTATTGGTTAGATATATATTCATCCAATCCATGGTAGAATTTTCCTAATAGCCAAAGCGCATCATAAGTTGTATGTTGGCCTAAACCCATTTGTAAAATATAACTAGCTAAGTTGCGATAATTTCATCTCAAGCTAAACGAGGGGAGAAATGTCAAAGATTATAAGAATCGAATGCATTAAGTTTAGGTTTCAATACACTTCTTAGAATCTTTGGTGTATATTACATTTGATTTATTTTTAGTAAATTACGTTGCTTAGGTTTCAATACACTTCTTAGAAGAATTACATTTGCTTTATTTTTATCCACAATTAATTGGTAAAAAAAAGGTCTTATGTATATTGCTTTATCAATAAGTGACAAAATGAAATATAGAATTTCTATTTTCTTTCTTTGACTAGACTTTTAAGGAAAGTACAAACCTTAAGCCTTTGTTTGGATGACTGATAATTTGATTTACTAATATATGATATAGTATAATACTGTATGATATTATATTGTAAAAACTATTTATCATATTTGAAAATATGATATGATATAATATGGTCAAATCATGGAAAGCCACCGTATTGCTGCTTTAAAAATTCATGATTTTCAAACAACTAGATTACAATAAAAAAATCATATCATGATAGATTGAAATCAAAACAAATAAAAATTAAACCATATCATACATTATGAAATCAAGGTAAATTATGAAACAAACAAGGTGTAAGACCTCTAGTTTGATGTTTTGGTAAATATGTTTCAATATTTTATTGGAAATCAGATGCATTTAATCCGCTATGTGACATATGGATTAATTAAATAGTCATTACTAAATGAAATGGAAATCAACTGATTAATTAGTCCATCTAAAAACTTTTCATAAAAATGAGCTGAATGCTAGCAATATATATATATATATATATATATATATTCTAAATTAGATTGAAAGTGCATTGGAAAAGAGCCATAAAATAAAACTATAAATTAACAACACGTAAGGAATAACAAAAAAGATATTCTTTGTGAAGTTTATTCATAACTTCTCCTCCTTTCCCTTTTCTATATATAGATTAGTATTAATTAGATCATGCTTCGTGGTTCATTTTCTTCTATTTAAAATGTCATTAATTATCAATTTTACTGATACCTTTGGCCACAAAAATTGTCATCTAGAATTATCAACGATACTCGTTAGTCCAAACGGATGAGTGTCTGGATTTTATTAAGTAATTTTCTGGATTCGATTCTCGATCCTAACATTGTGTATGAAAAAAAACTACGTTGGAAGGGTCGTTTTAGCCTCTACAGTACCTGAATATAATTAGTCCTAGACTGTTAAACGGATAGGAATACACGTAGTTGATCCAAAAAAAATTATCTAGAATTAAATAAATATCAATTTTGGATGACATGAATTTGCTCATTATAAATTTATAATAATAAAAAAAATTAATGATAATAAAAATAAATTTTACCTCAAAAAATACCCTCACCCCCGAAGGCCAGCAACCTCTACCTTCCCAACACATTCAACAAATTTAAAGATCCAATCTCAACAAACCCTTTCTTTTTTGGCATTGTAAATTTCCATTTTGCTCATTGTCTCTTTCAATTTCCACTTTTCTTCTCGCATACGCTTCAATATCTTCAATCACCGCCACCAACTCACTTTCATCGCCACCAGCAGGGTGGTCGGTGGTGGACGCAGATGTTCACTGAAGGGGGCAAAATGGTAGTCGGTTGGTGACCAGTTAATGTGTTGTTGCCTGCTGTTTCCATCGCCACCTCTATCCTTTGCTTTTATGCTGTTTTGGTCGTCGACGAAGGGGGATTATCCGTCCTCCACGACCCGCCGTAGTTCCACCCTTGAGGGTGATAGCAATGGAAAGTAAAGGCTATGGTATCCAACAGAGAAGAAATACATCTCCATTGCAATCTTTGCTCACGCCTCCTAGCACCGACAATGAGTTTGGGTTTGCCAGGGAATTGCATGACTCGCAGAGGCGGAGATAAAGGGGGTCCCATGGGGCCCTGTTCCCCCCTCAGTTAAAAATAAAAAAAATTTAGGTATATTTGAGAATGAATATTACATTGGTTGAGATGGAACAGCTTGGCCTTACTATGTGAGAGCACGCAACTTCGATCCACGCTCCCAACATTTTTCATCCTTTTTTTTTCCAATCTTTAAAACTGGGCCTTTTAATCAAGCCCATTACAAACAAACAAGATTTGTCAATGACTCTGCCCATTACAAACAAACAAGAATAACTTAATTGTGACTCTTTCTCTTCTTTTTCACATTTCTTCTTCGTTAATTCCTTTTTCTTTTTTTTTCAGATAACAGTTTCTTCCTTTTTCAATTTCATTCTTTCACCGATTGGCACCAGCAAGGCAGCGGCAACAAGTTAAGAATAGGTACACCACTTACTTTTAATCTCATATTTATTTTGTTGTAATTTTTTTATCTTGCTAAAATGAATTGAAATTTGAAAAATAATGAATTAAGAAATTGGCTTGAATACTTGAGGACATTATAAATTTGAAATGTTTAATTTGATTTTGTAGTATGAAGTTTTTTTTTTTTGAGAAAAGTAGTATGAAGTTAAATTGAAATTATTATTTTTTTGTAGTTTATAATCTGGAATTTTTTTATTTCTTTTATAATTTGATATTTTTAATGTTTAGTATTTAAGTTGAATTGGACCCCCCTTATCTAAAATCCTGGCTACGCCACTGATGACTCGTGTTTCTTGGGCAAATCCATCGGTATATTAAGATAAATTAAATTTTTATATAAAAAAATTTAACAAAATTTAACGAGGGGATCATATTTCCTCGTTAAATATTTTATTTATTTTTTAAATATTATAGTTAAATCTCTTGAGTTCTTTGTAAAAAAAAAATAAAATAATATGATTATTTTTTTACTATTTTCATATGAGGGAGATAGAAACATCTATTTTTTAAACTTGAAACTTAAGCGGAAAAAATGTGTTTTTCTTACCACCAAATTATAATCGGATAGTTAGAATATTATGATTATTTGTTAATAGTTTTTTCCCATATATGTTTGTACGATTTCACATATTTTTTATTCATCAATCCAACATAAAATTGTAATTTTAGGAAAAGTTATATTTTCTATAAAAAATTATATATATTTGAATGATTATAGAATTTTTACATGTATTTTATAAATTTATTAATTCTCATCAAGGGAATAGCATATGGCCATGTGCAAAGGACGGGCATCGACACAATTATCTAAATTAATATTAACCAACAAAAGAAAAAGAAAATTAAAAAAGAAAAAGGACAAGCACAAATCTCTAAATGGGCGGTGGCCGGTGGGTCGGCTGTCTGTTTATTTCTATTTCGAAGATGACTGTTAAGCAGTGAGGAGGAGGTATGGTTTTGCCACATATATATATAAATCAACCAAAAACATTAATTTATTGGCAGATAAAAAGTCTTTTTTAACTTAGGAAAAATAATATGAAGATAAAACTTGTTTTTAACTTGAAATTAAAACTTGTTTTTAATTACAACTAACCATTGGCTGAGGATTTAGTTTTAAAAAAAAACTATTGGCTGAGTATACAAATGGTGGATATGACGAGAAATTTCCTTTAAGATAAAACTAACATATATGCTTCAAATCAAATAATTAAGAAAGTTGTACATTAAAATAAACCTAAAATAATTAAATTCTTTTTTTTTTTGGGTCCATAGACTTGAAATAGAAGCAAAGATCACAATCCAGAAGAAAGTAGAAGAAAAAAAGGTTAGTGTGGAAATTTCTTGGCATCTCCATTTAAAAATTCAAAAAACTCAAAAAGGTATGCATTAAAATTTAAATTCCTTGTCATGGGATAAGCGATTTTATTCTATGCATTTCCGGAAATAATAAGCAACTTGAAGCATTTTTGAAGCAATCAAAATTCCACACTAAAGAGACATAAATAGGTAGAGCTTCCTTCCTAATAGCCTCTTTTTTCAATTTCATTAGTATTGTTAACTTTATAAGTTAATTGCTCTGATCATATCTTCGTATACTATCTCCTATTTCCATGTTTATAAGGTAAACTCGATATTTGGTCGTGGTCTTCTTCTTCTTCTTCTTCTTCTTCTTCTTCTTCTTCTTATTATTATTATTATTATTATTATTATTATTATTATTATTATTATTATTATTATTATTATTATTATTATTATTATTATTGCATACATAAATGTTAGGATGGAGAGAATTTGCAGGAGAAAAAAGTGATACTATTATTATTATTGCGTATTGCATAAATGATAGGATGGAAAGAATTTCAGTGACTATATTAGAGAAAAAAGTGAGGCAGTTTATGTTTGTGTCAAGGAGACTAATTACCTAGAAGATCTGCTTGATACATCTAGTGAGAGAATATACTCAAACTTAATATCACACTCCAATTCAAAATTTTCACGTCACACTCCAATTCAAAACCTTGAAGTAACAGATTTAAGGATTACTGTCACTTATATATTATTTACTAATTTTATCTCCTTCTCAAGTGTGAGCTCCCAAATTTAATTTGAACTTTTCTTGATTGGAATTTTTTTCTTGAAGTGAGTATATAGCATCACCTATAATCTTTATATTTTCATTGATTTGGATTGAGTCTATCAAGTATGGTGTATATGGTCGGGTTTACCTCTAGCCTAAGGCCTAACCTGAGTACACTTTGGATAAAAATATTTGGCCCGTATCTCGATTCTAACCTGAACGAGCCTGACTACTTTAGATTGTTGGGGCTAACTGAGCCAATGGGTTAGGCTAATTAGGCTTTTATTTTATTTTTTTGTATTTTTTTTAAATTTTCCTATAATATACTGCATAAATATGCAGTATGTACACTACATATACATTCAGTATACATACTGCATACATATGCAGAGTTAATATATTTTATAATATATATAATATAATTATTATATAATTATAATAGGTAATATATAATATATATTATATAAGTAATATATTATTATATATATATTAATTATATTACATAAAATATAATTTATTTTATATTATATAATGAATAATATAATATATATAATATTATTTATTATATATTATTTTCTTGGCTCGAGCCCGGGCCCGAGACATCTCGGGTTTCATATAAGAAGTTCGAAGCCCAACCCGCAACTTTTTAAATCCGGCCCAACTCAAATTTATGGGCCGATTGAACAACCCTACAATCGAGATTAATTGAGTGCATAGTCACCTAACACTCCTTATACTTTCATCAAACTAGGTTAGGTCCATCACAAGTAATATTTACTCTTCCATGTAAAGGATCTTAGGCAATCACGGGATATGATCATTGTTTGTATACTTTTCTATATTGAACCATCACTTTTGATACCAAATGTTGGCATCAAGGAGTCTAATTATCTAAGAGATCTGCTTGATGAGCATAATGAGAAAATGCACTCTTAGACTTGACACGATATTCTAATACAAAACCTTAAGGCAATGGGTTATAGGTCTTCTTTATTTATGTATCTCTCATTTGATTTTTCAACAATCTTTTTCTTAAGTATGAGCTTTCACATTAGGCGTGAGCTTTCCCTTTAGTAAAATTTTTTTGTGGCCTGAGTATATAGCATTAACTTTGCTACTTATACTTCCATCAATCCAGGTTAAGTCCACTGAAAGTAATATATGTTATTCTACATGGAGAAACTTGAGCAACCATAGGACATGAGCACCGTCTTTATACTTGTCCCTATCAAACCATCAGCTTTTTATATCAAGTGTTGGCATCAGAAAATTCAATTACCTGAGATATATAATTGATGGGTCTAGTGCAAAAATGCACTCATAGACTTAATACTACACTCAAACTTAAAATCTTAATGTAATAAGTTTATAAATTTTTTTTTCTACTTATATATCTCTTGCTAATTTTATCCATAAAATTTCTTCTCACATTTGGTATTTAACCATTTTATTAAGGATAAAATAAGAAAATGCAGATTGAGATTATTTGACTATATAAAGCGTATGCACTCTCAAAAACACTTACCATTTTAAGATAGATGTAACTGAGAGGGGGTAAAAATAACACTAAATTAAGATTAGACGATTCAAAATGATCTTATAGTCTTATGTCTCATTAAAATATACTTTATAATAACTTAGAATAGAAAAAGAGAATTCATATATTGATCCTAATTAATTTGGTATTAAAATTTAATTGATTTGAGTTGATTTGTATTATTGTTATAACAAATAAGCTTTTCTTCAATTTATGTAAATTTAAAAGGCTGTTAAATAATTTCGTTAATTTTAAATAATTTAAATAATTTTTGTCACCCTTGAATTTGCAGAGGAAAGCCGTGACTAGCATTTTATATCTATCTGAGGATCAATTTGTGTCGGAGCATTTGATTCTCTCAACTGGTATGTAACACATCACGTTTCGTCATATTTCTCCCCTCTTTAATTTATTACAAGAATGGCAAATAATATTTGCTATCATTTTGAAACCATTTTCTCAATTTTTTTATTTTTGAATTTGAACTCAATTTAAATACATATTCAAAATACTCGTATTTATTTCTATTAGACTATATATAAAAACTTAAATTAATTATTTATTAATATTAAAATATAATTTATTAAATAAACTCAAACTCAAATTTAAATTATATAATACAAAATTTATCTACAATATATAAAATTTTAATATTCAATTAGATTACACTTAACTTTGACTCGTCAAAAATTAAATTACATTTAGGTATTATACAAGTGAAATCCAAGCAACTCAGAAAATAACTTGATTCATTTACATTCTTTTTACCACTAATTAATTTCACTAGTTTCGTTTTCAAAAAAAATAATAATAATAATTTCAATAGTTTTATTTATGCCATCCACCTGCTAATTAAGTATGGTATTGTTTCAGCCAAAATTGAGTTTCTAAAATGAAAAAATAATTTTTTTTTTGAAATAATTAAACTGGTATATAATAACACTATAGAATTAGTTGATTTTATGATATTGAATTACTCGTCTGCAAAACATTTGAGGAATTGTACTTTATTTATGACTTTTTGGCATGCAATTAAATATTTGTTATCGATATGAAATGAAATTATTTGTAATTAATAATTAAAATAATATTTCCTCATTTTAATGGTAACTAATTATTTAATATGTTAAATTTCTATTATAATCATATTTAATATTATTTATTAAAAATATTTAATAAATATATTTTATATTAAATTAGGAGTATAATAAGAAAAATACATGTAAATTTATATTTTTAATAAAATTAATTATTTTTTAATTTTTATGAAATAAAAAATACATCAATCTGTCAATTTGCAACGGAGAAACTACCATATATAAAATAGACGTTTCATTTATCTTTATATTTATTTAGGGAAATATTCTTAAGATTACACTCAAAATAATCTATTAGTATATATTAGTATTTGTACGACCTTTTGTGAAGAAAATTATATAAATCATGTATTCTTGTGGTTTAATTTAAGAAGTATAGTATAGTCAAAATAATGTTGAACAATTTCAAGTTTAATAAGAAAATTCTTCTAAATAAAAAAACAAAAGAACTTTAATAGAGCGTTTGTTTACGTTATAATCTTGTAAAAACTAATATAATAATTTCTTTGATTAATAATACAATATTTATTTATAAATAATTTATATAAAATAAAATATTTGGCTACTAAATTTTACTAAATAGTTAATAAAATATTTTACCAATAGGGTTTCATTAGAAAAGAAAATTATGGGGTGTTATATCAAAATATAATTATATTTTTACTTTATGATATAGTAAAATAAGAAAGAGATATTATAAAAGTAATTTATATATTGTTCAAATATTTTTAATAAAATTGGATTGTAATTAAATAAATTAATATTTTTTTAATTTATTTTTTTATTTTTTTATATTTTTTAAATATAAAAATATAATATTTTTCAGTAAAATATAATTCTATTAATATGTCTGTATAAAATACCATCTTATTAATCTACCAAACGACCCATGAGTAGAAATTAAATATGGAGACCCAAACACCATTAAAATTCGGCAGTTCTTTTTCTCTAAATTCAATTTGATTTAAATAGCTGTTTAAAAATATTTAAACCTCATTTAATTAAATTTCATTATTTTTTTTAAAATATACTTATTAATTTATATTAAAATAAAATTGAATTTAAGTTTGAATTGGTAAATTATGAAATATTTAAAATTTAATATTTGATTAGATTTCTCAATATTTGAATTGAGTATTGGACTATTCAAATTCAACTCCATTATTATTAAGTTTGATTTAAGAGAGTCAACTTTAAAAGTGTTTATAAGTTTATTTTAAAGTAATAAATTTTTTAATATAAATTTGAAAAAATTAATATTCAAAACTATCTGTTAAAATTGAAGAAATTATTTTTATATATATCATTCATATACTTTATATTTATTTAATATGAGATTTTATTTCTCAAATATATATTTCTATAAGTGATATTGAATATAGATATAATTAAAATTTAAAATAAATTAATTTACTAAAATAATAAGTGAGTTATAATTTGAGGTAAATAAAATAGAAAAAATATGTTTATAAATTTGGGGCAAATAGAGTAATATAATAATAAAAAAAAAACTATGTTGAAATTGTGTTGCCTAAACAAAATAAGGATTTCAATTGAAAATTTCAACTGCGATTACAAATGTGATTGATATTCACTAATGATCAATTTAATGAAGATGGGAATTTGTAATTTCCGGAAACAAAATTCATTTTTTAAAGTTTTTTATTTGATTTGATTTTAAAATATGGCTACTTCTTTGTCTTTCTTTCTCGTTTCTTTTTTTTTATCGGAGTCTTTCTTTCTTGTTGATAGATTAACTTTTGATATATTGATAATGACAGCGTGGAAAAAAAATAAGATTGATATACAATTACAATTTTGTATTTCTAATATTTCAAAATTATACTACAAATTTCATTTATTTTAATGTTTACTTTAAATTGTGAATACACGCGTCCATTGGATCAGAACTTTTTTTGATAATTACTTTTCAATTTAAAAGTAGTTAAAATACTCATATCAGGATTTGAATTATATGTTAATTAATTATTTAGAAAGACAACTATTAGTTCTAACAACAACTCTATGCCTAAACCAAACAACTGCACATCTCATAAATAACAATATGTGATTTAAAATTTAAAATTAATTTTTTAAATATTATAATTTAAATCATAAATTATTATTGATTGAATATACAAATAATATCATACAGTGATAAGAATTTTCCCTCACTTAAATTTCACTCTTCAACTTTTTTTTATAAAGCACTCACACTTTTTTTATAGAATAAAATATTGATGTTGGACATGTGTTAGGCATGTGTCCATATATATAGGCTTATTTTATTATTTTATTTTTAATTTTTGAACATAAAAAAATACATATATATATTTTACAATACTTTAAGATATTTTAAAATATATTTTGATATAAAATTTTATTTATATAATTTTATTAAGTTATTAATTAGATAATTATAATTAATTTTAATTACAATACTTATTTTTTATTATAAAAAATTATTTTTTTATTATAATTGTGTTTATATATAAATAAACTAATATATATTTATTTTGAGTGTATATTTATCTGTTATTATATTTTTATAACTTAAAACATATACATATTTATTTTTGTATATATGTATAATTATTTTGAATATAAATCTAACTTTTATTATATTTTTTATAATTTAATATATATAAATATATCTCATCCGTGTCGTATTTTTATATTTTAAAAATTATTATATCAACAAATTCATATGACATTGTATTTATATTTCATATATGTATCTATGTACATGTTTCGTAGCTAGTCACATTATTGGTAGTCAAATATTACTACGGTATCTAAATCTTCCCTAGCTTTCCAAAAGAGAATATTAAGAAAATAAACTTCCACAAGGGAAAGAATTAAATGTTATACCAAGAAAAATTGTGGTAGAAAGTTATCTTATAAATAGCGCAATCTCCACCTCACCTTATTATTTATAAATAATAATTTCAATATTTTTTACCATTGGAAAGAAAATAGATTGTGGATCCCATGTGTCATTTTCCTTGAATATTAATTTTATTTTCTCTTACATTTTTTTTTTCCATTTCCAAACAAGAATAGAAACAGAAAGCCATTTATTTTAGGTTCTCATTTTGGAGAAGAATATTAAAAAAAATTATATATAGAAAATTCAAGACAAACTATTATATAATAATTACAAATAAATTATTATATAATAATTACAAAATTTTCGTTTTTCTATTATGGACTGGTTGGACCCTGGTCATAAACTTTGATGACCTAAATATACGTAGAAACCAAATATAATGAAAATCCCAACTAGTTGGAGTTCAGGGGAGTTGGTGAGTTGTTAATGTGGACTAATCCTGATAAAAAAAATGGAGAGCGGAGATAATTATAAGAGAATATTAAAAATATAAAACACAAACAATATATATTATTGTATTAGATATTATTATAACTAAAATGATTAATACTAAGAACATCTCCAACCCAAATCATTAAAATAGTGTAGCTTTTACACTAAAATAGTATAAAATAGTATAAAAGTTAAAATTCTTCACCAACCTACCATCCTATTTTTTACACTAAAATAGCATATTCTTTCGAATATATTTTTTTATCTATTTTTTATATATTTTACAAATTACCCATATAACTTTTTATTTATCAATTATCCCACATAATTTTTTTATTTTCATATTGATCCAATAATATATTTTAGTATTTAAATATTAAGTAAAAATTAATATATTAATAATTTTAAATTTATTAATTAATAAAATAAAAAATAAAAAATAATTTATTAATAAATTTAATTTTATTAATTAATAAAAATAAAACATTGATATATTATTGGAATACAAAATAAAAAATAAAAAAAATTAAATATTAAAAAGAAATGGTAAAATAGTAATATTTTAATATAAAAAATATTTAATTTTGTTGAATTAATGAGAAATGGATTAAAAATTAAAAAAAATAACTAAAAAGGTTAAAGTATAAAAATTTAAAAATTAGTGGATTAAAAAAATAAAAATAGTGTGTGAATAAAAAAAATTATTATTTTGGTGTTGTACTATTCACTTTTTCTATTTTTAACACTATTTTAGTGTTGGATTGAAGAGAAAATTAAGCACCATTTTAATATTTTACACTAAAATAATACTTGGTCGGAGATGTTCTAATTAATTAGAAACTCTTACTATATAATTAATATTTATATTATTTCTTTCTCAATCATGGTGTGGTTAGTCTTAATATGTTCTCCCGAGTCACAATTGAAAGTACACATATTTAATTGTCACTTGATTTAGACACTAGGCCGATTGAAGATAAGACATCCAATTTGAGAAATTAAAAGTTCAAATACTCACTCTAAACGCAACACATCTAACACAAATCTTTTCTGATATTATATTAATTTTTATTACATGATAATTTTAAGAATGTAAACACAAAATATATATTGATATATTGAGTATTATAATAACTAAAATGACTAGTATTAGTCAATTAAATGATAAATCATCACCATATATTAATATTTGTATTATTTCTTTCCCAATCGGCATGTGATTAGTTTTAATAGTAAATACCATTTAATTTTTGACATTTTGCTGAATTAATGAAATCATTTGTATTTTTTGAAAAAATAATTAAATGGGCTCTTAGATTTCATTCCATACACTTAATTTCACTTGAAATTTTTATTTTGCTATAACAAAGAATTAAATATGTTAATTAAATCTTTGTTTTTATTTAATTGATCTTATGAATGATTGAAGACACTACTGCTGAACATAATAAAACTTTATTTTTTCTTGATATATGTTTTTTTTTTTGTTGCTTGGAAATCCAGGAGATATATTAGTCTACGAATGCATGAAATTTAAAATGAAAATCCAATTCTTACTTTTTCTTTCTATTTTGTTTATGCTATATTAATTTATGTCGGCAAAAGACAAGTAAATACTGTTTAATTGGCGTCTCTATTAGTGAAGTTGGAACAAAATAAAAAGGGAAAATTACATATATAACCTAAAAACAAAAATAATTTCAAATTTACGGTTTTATACGAGAAGTTGCAACATTACGATCTTTACCGCAAAAGTTTACAAAAATACGTTATAATCTCTGTTGGAAAATTAGTTTGCAAAATTATAATAATTCAGAATGTTGTTACTTAATATCTTTTTAATATTCTTCATGAATGGCAATTAACCATCAGACTTTACCCATCCAACTTCAAGCAACTTTTAAATTTTTTTTGAAATTTTCTTATTTAGTCAAGCAGTGGTATAAAAAAAAATTAATTTGGAGAGCAAAAATTAATAAAAATAAAAATAATAAAATGTTAACTTTTTTGAACAAATTCTAACCTGATAACAAAGTGTTTGTATGTATGATATATTATTGGTATAACTTATATATACCTATAATACATTAATAATACACCTCTAAAAGTAAATTAATTTTAAATTGGTATAAGTTAAATATATGTTTGGTATATTTTAGATATACCAAAAAACCAGTATATATCGAATATATATTTGATATATTTTATAACTATTTTTAAAATTTTTGATATGTAATAAATGCAATCCCAAAAATAAGAAATTCTATATATGTTGAGTATATGTTTTATAATTTATTTTCGCATTTTAAATATGAAAACAAAGTTAAACGTTAGAAATAATATATGCTGAGTTTATGTTTGATATATTTTTCAATTGATTTATGGATATAAAAAATATACCATATATTATAAAATATACTAAATATATACTAAAATCAAATAAAAAGTAATTAAATTATAAAACTCAAATAAAAATGTTTTGTAAAACAAAACTAAAAATATGACAAAATATAATAACCCAAATAGCAATAGCTAATGGTAAACGTTTTTTTTTTAAAAATGGTTTATAAAAAGTATATTTTAGATATATGTAACTAATATTAATATATCATATATATAAAATGCAAACCTAGAAAAATTAAAAATATCAACTCCTACAAATTGGATATGTTAAGTATATTATTTTTTAGTATATTTAAGGCATACTTAAATATTTAGTTGCTTTAGAGGATAAAAAGCAACAGTTGATGATATAAATTTTTAAAAAAAAATGATATACAAAGGTATACTTTAGGTATTTGCAACTGATATTATATACAGAGTGTAACTTTTTTTTAAAAAAATTAAATATATCACCTCCTAGAAATAGTGTATGTTAAATATATTTTTAGCATGTTTAAGGTATACTTAAAATGTGTAGTTGATTCTATAAATAAAAAGCAATAGTTGATGGTTGTCTATTAGAAAAAAAAAAGGTGTAGAAAATGTATATTCATATATAAGCAACTATGAAAATATTTTGTATATAGATAATGCAAATATGAAAAAACTAAAAGCATTCTCTTAGAAACGGTACACTTTAAAAATATTTTTGGTATACTTAAAATATCTTTATAATATTTAATTGCTTTCAGAAATAAAAAATAATAGTTTATGGTATATGTTTATTAGAAAAAATGGCATATAAAAGGTACTTTCAAAATAAAATGATATTTTTGGGAAAATTACAGAAGCCAATGAAAGAAGAAAAAGTAAATAAATATGGGTAAAGAAAGCAAAAGACGAAGAAAGAGTAAAAAAATCGTATAAAAAAATAAAATAAAACTAAAAATAGTATAAATATAAAGTTATGTTGTAAAAATGTATAAAAAAGAAAACAACAATAAAAATGATATTTTAAGAATAAAAACCGTATTTTATGTAATTTCCTAAAAAAAAATATATATTGCCGAGGCTAGTGTAGTGACTTTGCGTCCAACTTAGAAATGCATAATTAGTCTATGCTTAAAAAATGGTCCATCTCCTATTTATAATTTCTGTAGATGGTGATGGGCTTCGGGTAGGTGGTAATTGTTTATTAGTTGGAAGTGAGTAGATGGTCGATTAGCAGCAAGAAACGTAGTTTCCCCGACGGAGGTAGGGCTGATCATCCACTAAGAGAAATTTGGCCCAACCTAAATAGTTGGAGTCAGTGATAGGTGGTTGTACCATTGCCACGGTTCGGTTAATCAGAATCGCCGGTTTAGAACTATCAATTCTGATTCATAATTTTCGTAAATTTTAACCTTAATTGGTAAGAGCCGGTTCAGTTACGGTTCAGACCCTTAAAAATCAATCCGGTTTCAATTTCGGTTTGAACCACCTGTTCAAATCAATATTTTTAAAAAATTATATTTAAAAGAAAATACTATTATTGCTATATGATAATATTTTTTATGAGATTAAACACCACTTATAAAATTAATAATATTATTTAAGTTAAATCAAATAATATTATTTATAAATATTTAATATTACAATTAAAGTATAAAGAAAAAATTAAAAAAAATATTTTAACATAATTACTAAAAACCAATTAACTATATAAATTATAATTATAAATATTTAATATTATATTTGAAATATTCAATAAATATAAATAATATGCCTTGCACTTCTCAATTTACTTCTTTATTCATCATCCAAAATATTAATATATTATTGTGAAATTTACTCATCATCAATTATATTATAAAAATGACTAAAACTTATTATTTTAATATAAATTGATAATAATAATAATAATAATAATAATAATAATAATAATAATAATAATAATAATAATATTTTTTAACAATGATAACAATAACAATTACTAATAATAATAATTAACAAACAATAAATATTACTAGCAATACTAATAAATACTAATAATAATAAAAAAATAATAATAATTAACAATAAATAATAAATATTACTAACAATAATAACAAATAATAATAATAATAAATAATAAATAATACTAATAATAATAAATAACAGTAACAAATAATAATAATAAGAATTTAAGAGAGTAGAAATTAGAGAATTAAGGGTTGAAGAATTTAGAGTTAAATTAGATAATTAAAATTTGATTATTGTGAGAAATTGTGTAAAAATTAGAAAATAAATTAAAAAGAGTGTATTTATAGATTTTTTAAATTTTTTTTATTTTCATAAAATATTCTTAAATTTTTTTTTTAATTTTTCGATTTTGAACCGAAATCGCAGGTTCGGTTCCGGTTCAAATATTTTAAAACCTGAACCGAAACCTTAAAGAAAAGTTCTGATTCCAATTCTGAACTTTTAATTATGGTTACGGTTCAGCTCAACGGTTCAACAGAACCGTAGCCATGCTTAAGTGGTTGGGTAGGAAAAAAATTACATACTCAATTATTGTTTTATAATTTTTTTTATTTTTATCAAAAATATTTTAATTATTTTATAATAAACTCATAATAAATTTATAAACTCATAATAAATACATAATAAATTTATAATAAATTTATAATAAACTATATGTAAATTTAATATTTTTATAAAAATATAAATTATTATAAATTTTAAAATATTTTTAAAAATATGGTAAAATTTTATTTTTTTTTTGGTATTTTTGTAATGATCTGTTGGGTTGTAGTAGGCTAGTGGCTTTTACGTTTAGCCCTTTTTTTTTTTTAGGGGGGGGGGGGGGAATAGTCTTGTGCAAGGAAGGAGGGTTTTTTTTTTTTTTTTTTAATTATAAAGTTATTTTGTTAATTAAAAATATAAAAATTAAAGGAAAGAACTAAATAATATGAAGCAAAAACAAATGACGTAAGTTTATAAAAATTAAACGAAATAACTAAATAATATGATGCAAAAACAAATGACGTTAGTTTTATTAATTTGATCAAATTCAAGCAACTAAATAGTATTATATCAAAACATAGGGATAATAACTAAACAAGAAGAAGAAATTAACATGTGTCATTCTCTAGATGCCAATATTGCCACCTGCACAACAAGACGTGCAAGCAAACTCTCAACATCGATGTTTCTTCAACTTTTAGCAATATGGCCTTCTTTATTGCCGCGTGTGTGCCCGCAGTATGCGTTGTATGATGCGAGTAACTTCCACCACGTACACTAATACTCACTGGTCCTGGCACTCGCTCCGTCTTAAAATAATAAAAATATTTTTTATTATATATATATATTAAAAAAAATTAATTATTTAATTAATAGATAAAATATTTATTATAAACTATTTATTTTGCTCTTTATTTATATTAAATAATTATTAATTATTATAAAAATTAAAAATTAAAAAATTATTAATTTAATAAAAAATATAAATAATTTAAAAAATATAAATAATTAAATATAAACATTATTGATGAAAAAATATTAAATAGAGATATAATAGTCAATTTATAATATAACTATAATTTAAATAAAGTAATGAGATTATATTTTAAGATAGATAAAAAAGTGTCTTTATTATTATGTGACGAAGGGAATAATATATAACATATATAATTATATATAATTATAATAATTATAATTGATGATTAAATTGTATATAATTATTAATTTGTCATATAATCATAATATTTTTATAATTTAATTTAATTTATAAATAAATATAAAATTAAAATTTTTTTATTTTAAGGGGAGAATTAAGAATTTTTGTTATTTATCTAAAACAAGTGGTTTAGACAAAATTAATATAATTTTTATGAATATTTTTTCTTAATAAATTTATTTTTTATGAATATTTTGAGTTTCATATGAATTTATTTTATTGGAAATTATAATTATGTTAATGGATTTTATATATAGATATTTTCACGGATGATTATAATTATTATTTTTTATATAAATTAATAAATATATATTAGGGTTGATCATGGAACCACACCTACAAATAAATTAATCGAATCTTTAAATTTACTAGATTCATCATATACAGATTTAGATTGGTAAAATTATTGAACATGACATACGTATAGGTTTAGATTTATATTCTAAGCTTCAAGGGCGTATACCAATAATTGCTCTGTTTGTCTGCATATGTTTATTTAGCCTTAATTAATTCAAACTAATGAAGGGGGAATATTGAACAAAATGAAGGGGGAATAGCTCTAAACAATGTCCTAGTTATTTAGTCAGTCTCAGGTCAACATCAAAGAAATTGTTATTTTGACTTTGAGCATTATAGCAAACGAGTTTGTCAAATTTTAGTATAATAATCTACTTGACTTTTTTTTTTTATATATAATAATAATTTACTATTCTTGAGCTCCGGGAAACCGCAAATTTTAATTATATATATATTATATATATATAAAGTGGAATTAAGTTATCGTGTTGCTTTATGAATACATATATTTTAATTTTTTATAAATAATATAAAAAATAGTTAATATTTTTTAAAAAATAATAAATCAAAAATTAAGAATAAAATATTATATATTAAATATAAATAAGTAAAATATTAATATATTATTTATAAAATATTATCAGTTAAGTGTAAATAAATAAATAATGTAATTATTTTTATAATTTTTTAAATATCATTTTTATAAGCTTTTAGGAAAATTTTTATTTATAGTGGATTATCAATTTTATTTAACATGCTCTAATTTAAGCAGCATATCAATTTTCTTATTATTTTTTAGTTTGTTAATATTAGTTCAATTTTTAATATGATTAAGGATACAAAATATAAATTATATTAAAATACATAAAGTTTAAAATTTATAATTTACTGTAAAAATTAATAAAAAATATCACACATTCTTCAATTTGTAGAATTAAAAAATTTCAGAAGTAAACCATGTAAGATATGAGATTCAACAATAATACATGATTAAATTATTCAAGCAAAATATAAATTAAAAAAAATAACAATAAAATACACATAAATAAAAATAAAATAATAAATTAAAATAAAATAGTAATTAATGACAATATTAATGGTTAAAAATAAATAACATCAATAAAAATGAAAGATATAATCTAGGAGTGGCAACGAGCCAGATATTTTTGGATACTTAATAAAGTTTGATCCGTTTATATAAAATATGTGTAGTTTTATAAATAAATTTAGACGGATATAGATAATATTTTTACTATTTGTGACGTGTTTGAATATATACTCTTAGGTGCCCGTTATTCAAATTTGATTATATATTAATTATATTTTATTAAAATTATAATTGTATATTAATTATATTTTATTTTAATTATAAAATAATATTACATAAAATTATTTTTAATAAAATTATATTAATATTAAATATTTATTTATAATTATTTAATTAAAAAATTTTAATTTATATTTTAAATTTTATAATATTTTTAAATTTTTATATTTAAATGGATTTGTACAGTAAATGAATAGCGTTAAACGGATTTGAAATATATATGAGTATAACTATAATTAGGTTTAAATAGGTTCGAATAGTTTAAAAATTAAATCAATTTGGATATGATAATTTTCGTGGATACCTATATGTTAAAAAATAAATTTTAAATTATAAAATAAATTTTAATTTATATTTTAAAAAATATTTAACTTGAATTACTATTATTATTTTTTATTTAATACTAAGCTCGTCTCAATTCACAGATACCTTTGTTCTTTTTTGATTTATTTTAACTTATAATCCATTTAATACATTAAGTTATTTTAATAAATTAATTAACCTGTCAAATTTTTATTATATTAATAATACATATTTTTTAATTTTTATAAAATAAAAGATATGCCTATTAATTTGGAATAAAAAGTATTATATTTTTATAATATTTAGTATTTATATAAAAATATACAAAAAAAAAAATAAAAAAAATAAAAAATATTATCTATATATTATGAAGTAGAAAAAAAATAACGAAGAAACTTTATATAAATTTAATTTTTAATGATATTTAATTTTAAAAATTATTATTTGAATATGTTTTATAGATTTGTAAAACATAGGATATGTAATGATAAAAGTCGAAAAACTGAAAAAAGAGAAAAAGATACAGTTTTTTTATATTATTTTAATTAGCTGAAAAAGAAAAAGCACAGTTCTGATAAAAAAAAGAAGAAAAAGCACAGGCAAGACAAGCGTTAAAGATTAAAAAAAAAATTGGATTTTCACTCGAACTAAAACTGAGAATGTTACGTTGTCAGCAGGGCAAATCAACAAGAACCTCGCTGCCCTTATTTATAGGCCTGAAAAAAAAAAAGAACGAAAAGGCAAAACTGCACTTTCATCGGAATTTTAAAAAGACGGAAATTCATTTGTAGAAGGAAATTACTATTTTTTACTATTTTGTTTCCTTTTTATTTTTTGTCATTTTTAGTAAATTTCTTTGCTTGTTAAAAAAGCCAAGAATATTAAAGTCATCCAATTTGACTGTTACAGTTCAATTTGATTTACAGCTTTTCAGCCATTGCAGCGCAGAGAAAAAGCAGAAGAAGAGTTTTTCTGTTACAGCTTTGCAGGTATATTAAAAAATACGTTGTTGTTAATAAATATTTAATTTAATTTAGTTTAAGAGAAAAGTTAGCTTATTGTTGTTATTATTATTTTTTTTTTGTGTGTTTGTTCAGTATTTAAGGTTTGTCTCGATGGGGAGTGAACGCGCGATGGTTTATTGTTATTATTATTATTATTATATAAAAACCCGACAAAAACTAGAACGGAGTTTACTCACCGTAATTCCGTACTGTATACGATTTTAAACTTTAAGTTAATAAAGTTAAAAATGTTTTTGTGAGTGTGAACGTGAAACGTGATTGCGCCTCAGAAATCTCTCTCTGTTTTTTTTAATCTTGTTGCTGAGTTGTTAGAAAACGCGTTTTTTTCTGTTGCTTGGAGTGTAAAAAGATAGGGAAAAAAACGGTGGGAGAACTAAAAGTTTGATAATCTGAGCAAGAAATTGTAAATGGGGAAATAAGATTGATTGCAAGTTTAGTGAAATCTAGAAACTGACGGTGCCATCTCTCCTGCGACAGTAAACTAATGACTGATCAATTCAAAGGATCGCCGTATCGACGGCGATTTGATCTTGAGGCCGGAGGAAGCCGCTCTGCTGCTGACGACGACGACGACGATGATTCCTTTAGTCCTTTTGACATTGTTAGCACTAAGAACGCCTCTATTAATCGTTTACGACGCTGGAGGGTACACAACTTTTTACCTCTTTCACTTATTTGAATGTTCGATTCGATTCTGATAATATTTGTATTTTTGTTTCTAGAGCAAATGAATTTGTGTTTTGGTACATGAATTTAGAATTTGATGTATATTGTTGTTTTTTAAATATGATTTTAGCATATTTAGGTTAATCTTTAACATGTTTGTTTGTAGCAAGCTGCACTCGTACTTAATGCTTCCCGACGATTCCGATACACTTTAGATTTGAAAAAGGAAGAAGAGAAGCAACAAATACTGAGAAAGATAAGAGCGCACGCTCAAGTCATAAGAGTACATAATTTCTCAACCTTGAATATTCTTATATATTTGTTTGTTGAATTTTACATTGTGGAATGTTTTAATTTTTTAATTTATTGTTTATGTTGTATCAGGCTGCGTATCGTTTTAAAGCGGCTGGGGAGCAAGTAAATGGTATATTTCCTTTTTCTATAAAATCATGAGTTAAAAAATCATGTAAATGCTAATACTTGATCTACTAGTTATTTTTTTGATGGCTTCATTTTTTTTTCGTGTGTTATTCACTTTGTCATGACAATATGGAATGATCATCAATTTATTAGGACTTGGTACTGTGAAGTCACCTCCTGCTACAGTTCCTTTTCTAGAATTCTGCCTTTTATTTTATTGCCTTTTATCATTCCTTCATGGTTCCTGCGGTGAAAGGAATGTACAGCCTAGATGCTGTTGGGACTTAGCTCTTTCCAATCTTAACTGGTCCATCCTTTTTTTTTCACTTTTTTTTTCAATTTCAAGTTTTATTCCTTATGCCAATATTATTTGCTGCTTTCCATAGAAATATAGTTTGCACTTCTGATCGGCAAACTTTTCTGAACATATGGATTTTCCTTTCCTTGTGAATGTTCATTCGCTCTTGTTTTTATTTTATTTTTGGCGCTAGATTTTTTTTTTGTCACATGCCTTCATATCTTTTCACACAGTTCAGCTATTCTGCTTCTTGATGCATTTTTTCCTGTCCTATACGATTACATATGTGATACTGCTGTTTTTTTTTCTTCTTCTGCACTTTATAACTTTCCATCCTCTTTTAGCATGTTAGGTTGCACTTAGCTGTAGCGATATAAATTGTTGCCTGAGTTCAAGAGGTTATTGGGCTCACTTGTGGTGTAATTCATATATTGGATGGGTCTCTGACTGACTTGTGTTTTTTCTGGCAGGAGACGCAGAATCACATCCAGCCGCCCCCATAGGTGATTTTGGAATTGGACAAGACCGACTTTCAACACTGACAAGGGATCATAGGCTTGATGATTTGGAGGAACTTGGGGGGGTAAATGTTTTTCTTGATTGATTTGTATCATTTTAGGTAGGATTCATTTACATTTATTTCTTGTTGCATGTTTGCATCAGGTAAAAGGTCTTTCTAATCGCTTGAAAACAAATATAGAGAAAGGGATCCATGGAGATGATGCTGATTTACTAAAGCGCAAGAATGTTTTTGGATCAAACACATATCCTCAGAAGAAAGGAAGGAGTTTCTGGGTAATTGTTGTTACAAAATTATATATACGATTCCTGTTTTGTTAATTTTCTTTTTCATTCTGACATTTATAAAACATTATTGAAGAAATAGTATAGGAACTTCATTAAATTTAGTTCATGCTTTCTTTTTCTCTTTTCAACAGATGTTTCTTTGGGAAGCTTGGCAAGATCTTACTTTGATCATATTAATGGTGGCTGCTGTGGCTTCTTTGGTCTTGGGTATAAAGACAGAGGTTAGTTTTTCAGAGAACATTTCAAATTGTATGACTGTTTTATGAGTGTGATGCAAAATTTTGTTCTAATAATTTTTGTGGTTTTGCATGGGCATTTTCATTTATTTGTGATTTTTGAAAACTTGATACGTGCTTGATTTAGGATAATAGATTCAACAATGTTATTTGGTAATTTTTGAATTTTTTTTAATGGGTGTTATGTGATAATTATCAATTTATTAATTTCAATTGAAGTGATTGCAGTTTCCAATTTTTTTTTAAACATTACTTGTATGATTATTTTAAGATTGGAATAAATAAAATTGAATAATTAATATATAATTTAATTATCTAGCTATTGTTGAATAATGTCTTTATTTTTTATTTATTGAAAAAAGGTTGACTAGTGCCTAAATAAAATATCTTTGAGCATCAATCACATATCTAATCAAATCTTCAATGGGGTGCATCTCAAAACTAACAAACAATAATAAACTATAGGTGCATACCCTTTTTTTTTGTGCATTTTTTTTCATAAAAAATAAACTATACTTCTTTTGGTGATGACTGATAGTTATATCTTGCAATTGAAGTATAAATATTTCTACAAATTTACTTGATTAATAGTTTATATTTCAGAAATGACATATTGACATATGTACAATGTGATTGTGATTGCTTCATCAAATGCATTAGCAATTTAAAACCTTAATAAATAGTAAGAAATTGGTTTGATTGAAATTGTTAGAATGCATTTGCTTGTTGGAATACTCTTCCTAGGATGGTGAATTTGTAGGCAACGAGAGTATGAGTGTATAATAACACTTCAATGTTGGCTGTACGTAGAAATGAGATGGGCAAGTGAGTTAATTTACAGTAGTTCCCTTTTTTTTTATGTTCAATTATATTTTATGTATAATCTTTTTCATTTCGAAGAAAAGATTTATGTGTATTTAGGAGTAAACTATAATAATGTTATTAATACTAAAAAAAATAGTTCATTATTTGCGTGGTTAAAATCCTACAATGTTGTAGTAAGTTTTTTTTGGGTAATTATGATCTCTATAAGGATATCATAATCAAATTAGAAGATGTCTTGTGATAGTCTTTTCAAAACATTCACATATTGATGGGAATTTAACTTCTCAACTGTAAGGATCGGAATAACATTCCCATGCACGTTGAATGTGATGATGAAATTTTGCGGACTTAACAGTGTAATATTCTTATGCAATCAAAAGATAATATCATTTTCTAGTCATTTTCCTAAGTGATTATGGTACAAAATGGACCTTAAGGCTTAAATTTTGATTTTTCTTTTTAGTTTGGAAAGAGAAAGATAATTTCTAATGTTGGATGGAAAATGAAAAGGAAAGAAAAGAAAAGAGTAGGAAGGATTGATGAATATTTTGTCTTTGGATGTTTACATAATGATGAATGATATTAGTTATTAAAGGTGAAATATATTATCTTAAAGTTATTTAGTAAATTAATAGATATCTCTTGTTCTCTCAATTTTTAACAGAAAACAAATGAAAAATTTGAAGGTTTAATTTAGTAGTTTTATAGGGTTAGAAAGGAAAATATAATTTTTATTTTATGGAGTAGGAACAGAAAAGGAATGGCAGGAGTAATAAATATTTTATATTTGGAAGAATAAAGGATAATAATGGATATTAATTATTAAAAGGTTATTATATTGATATTAATTAAGGGGTATCTCTTATTTCCTCAATTGTAAAGAGTTCTTTTTTGTCGACCACAGTGGCCAACTCGGCCCATTTAGTTGGACTGCAGCTGACAATTGGGATTTAGTTGGCTACCATGGTTGACTAAGTTATCTTAATTATCCATTTGCGGCCAACTAAGGAGGAATAATCGGGCCTGTTTTGTTGACTATTCCTCCATTCTTTTTTTGACCAAGTTCTTGCAATTCAACATGTAACCAAGAGCTTTATAAATGTACATCATGTGTGCGTATATATATATCATGTGTGTGTATTTAGTGTTTGTTTAGATTTGTTGTAAAAAATGAATTATGATATTATGGTCATTTTTTAACAGTGTATTTATAAACTGTGTAAAAACTTTTAAATATGAGTTGTGTAGTTATAATATCCAGTGTATTTGTTCGTACCATTTGTTAAAATGTCTGTACATTTTGTTCTTTTTTGCAGTCAAATGATAGTTATATGTACATTTTGTTAAATGGCCGCCTTCTTATGTCATTTCTGCAATTTAATAAATTCACATTACTTATTTTGTCATTTCTTGTCCTTTACTACATTTTCTCTTGTATGATATAGGAGTAACGATATTCTTTTTATGCCATTTATATAATCTAGTAATCCATTTACTTTTGTTATTGCTTCATGTCCCTTGCTTCGCTTTTTTCTTGTAGGGTATTAAGGAGGGATGGTATGATGGGGCCAGCATTGCTTTTGCAGTTATTCTTGTCATTGTTGTAACAGGTATGGGGATTCAAGTGTGATGTTTTATTGAATTGGACTTCATATGTGTTATGCATGAACTTCCTCTACTACATTTGCGGCTCTTGTTAACAATTGGACAATTGATTTCCTCACCCATATAAAAACTCTTATGTTTAATTAAATAAACTGTAGAAGCATATCCCTTGCTCATTTTTAGTACATGATCTGGAATTGTTTTTTATTGATGTATTGGTTCGTGCAAGTATGCCATAATGCATGCGTAATACCTTTTTTGGTTGTTCTCATATAACATAACAATGTGTTCTTCTACATTCCAACAATTGTGTGAGCGTAAGGATAAATGATAACAAAACAAAATGTAAGATTTTTTTAGTTGAAATCATTTGACGGATTGTAATTTTCTCTATTAGTGGATTTTATGGAACCACCTCACTGTGTTTTCGTGTTTCTTTTCCCTACTTTGGCATGCACAAATAGTATTGATGCTTCTGGGTGCGAGTTCCTATCCCAAGGTCCTCTTGACCTGTTAGAAATTCGGTTTTAGGGTGCGTCGTCCAACAAGCTTATTTACGTCTGTATCCATGCATACAACTATTAATAACTACACAGATATATCATATTTTACCTGTTCTTGTTTTTACACCTTTAGCAATGTTTGGAATTCTGCCTTTTGTATTCCATTTGTTGGAAGTAAGAAAGAGAGTTGAGAGAATTTTTTTTTAGTGGGTAAGGGTTAGGGGGAAAGAAGGGATAACTAAGTTTGCTTTATTTTTTTAGACCTCTGAAGGTAAGCTTAAAGTAATTGACCATAGGGGTGTAAAAGGAAATTAGCTCTATTGGTCCCCTGGCCCCCTCCCCTTCCTCTCTTTTGCCAATCAGCACAAATTGAGGGTTAATTTTTCATGGATCATCAAAAGGAATCAAACGGCTATTTTCCTTATATTCTCTTCATTCCATCTAAAAAATGGAACAGATACATCCAATTTTCCCCTCATTCCATAATGTCTTGCTTTCTTTGTAATATTTGGAGAGTCGTACATCATAATATTTACAAATATTATGGAATATTTGTAATATTCCATAATGTCTTGCTTTCTTTGTAATATTGCTTTCTTTGTAATACTGAATATTAGATTTATGTTTTTCCACATTAGACAAAAGTTGAAGCTTTCTGCATTATCTAGCTTGATGATCTTGATATATGTTTGTTTAAGTGCATATTTCGCTTTATTGTGGTTACAATTCTGATTGTGTTCTTTGTCAAATAAATCCATCTTTAAGCAGCCAAAAGAATCAAAATAAGTTTTATGCCATTCCGCTGTAGAAAAGAATATCCTTAATGTTCTTCATTTTTTATCTTCAGCTGTAAGTGATTACAAACAATCCCTTCAGTTCCAAAATTTAAATGAGGAGAAGAGAAACATACATATGGAGGTACATTTCTATCATACAGAGTGGTTGTCTTGGATTATTTTTTCACCTGCATATTATTTGAGTATTAAAATTTATGTAGGTTATTAGAGGTGGTAAGAGAGTTGATATTTCAATATATGATATTGTTGTTGGAGATGTGGTGCCCCTCAATATTGGTGACCAGGTAAGCACATTATTTCCCTTCTTTTCTGTACATTTCATTTCCAGTGTTTCTGCATAACTTGCTGAGAGTATCAATACATCTTAGGTACCTGCTGATGGAGTTTTAATTACTGGCCACTCTCTTGCGATCGATGAATCTAGCATGACAGGAGAAAGCAAGATTGTAAGCCTTTTGAGCTATTGTTGAATCTTTTTTTGGTTGGAAGAGAATGAATTAGGTAAATAATATAGGCTAAATACATTACAGGCAGGAAATATATCGTAACTAACTGAAAGTCAAAATACATTTCCTTCCTTCTTCCCTTCCCAAGAAAAGTGCCTGTGCAGTGATATTGCTTGGTGATACCTCTTTTATTAATTGCTTTTTTTATTCCACAGGTCCATAAGAATTCCAGGGCACCATTTCTAATGTCTGGCTGTAAAGTGGCTGATGGTAGTGGCACTATGCTGGTAAATTTTGTTTTTATTTCTCTTTTCCAAGCATAATATTATCTCCTTTCTGTAAAAGCACCTGGCTGGGTTCTTGATAGGCAAGTTATGATGTTTTTGTTGTATGAACTCGTTAGCTTGTATCTTGAGTAAAATGGGGGGAAGTTGTGGAGTATGTTGTGTTAAATTTGTGTTGGACTAAGGGATGTTTTTTTTTGAGACTCTTTTTGCAAGTAGTTCTACTATCAATTTTGAGCCCAACATAGGATGAAAAGCTATAGGCATTGATAAATTCTCCTCCTATTTTCACAATAATTTTATATTTGTCTAGATATTGCACCTTAGGATTTGTTTGGATGATTGACAACATGATTTAGTAATGTATGGTATAATATAATACTGTATAATATGACACTGTAAATACTGTTTATCATATTTGGGAAGATGTTATGGTATAGTATGAGTAAATAAAATATTTTTATTTGATTTGATAATATTTTGTAAAATTTTAATATGTTATAGAAATGAAAAATAGGTTATAAGTATTAATTTGGGATTTAAAAAATTTATTGATGATATTTTTGAAAGATAAAATTTTGAAACCATGGAAAATTACCAAATTCGTGGTTTAAAAACCTTATTAAAATCTATAGTTTTCATACTATAAGAATACCATGGAAAACAATATTATGAAGATGGAAGTCGAAACAAATAAAAAATTAAATCATATCTATATTATGAAATCATGACAAACCATGGAATACACAAAGCTTTAGAGGTTGCAGAAGGAGATTCTTTTTAATGATTATTGTTTTTCCCATATTGAATATCCTATGTTTATTGGAAAAATGGGACAATATGGGATAATTAATATTATTTTTAAGAATCTCTTTGTATTGAAAGAAGGGACACAAGGATGAGGAGAGCTTTGTGTTCTATAAATGAAAAATAGGAATTCTGCATGCCCTCTAAATTATGCCCTTAGCCTTTTTTAGAGTTCTTTGGTTTTTTTTTTTTAAAGATCTAAATACTTTTCATAACTTGAAATAAATGTGATTGACAATAACAAATCATTCCTTTTTGTTCCTTGGTTCCTGATTTTTTTTTTCTGAAGATTTTTGTCATCAGTTTCTAGCATAATAGAGCATGCAGCTGTCTTTTATGAAAACATTATTCAGTCAAAAGACATTGAAATAAATCTTCTTTCCTGACAAGAAATAAACAATGGCTGTTTGTCTCAACTTGTCATTAGGCTTTGTATTGGTCCTTTTCAGGTGACAAGTGTTGGGCTTAACACAGAATGGGGACTGCTTATGGCTAGCATTTCTGAAGACACTGGCGAAGAAACACCATTGCAGGTTGCTTTTCTCATTGTTGATTTTAGCTTCATTTAGGTTTATGGTTTGTGTTTATTTGCGAATGATTGATGTAGGTGCGCTTAAATGGAGTTGCTACTTTCATTGGTATTGTTGGATTGACAGTAGCTCTTCTTGTCTTTGTTGTCCTTATAATTAGGTAACAATGCTATCTCCATGTATATATGTCTGTATACTTGCAAGTGTATGTGTGTGTACATCTTTATTATTATGCAATTTGTTTCCCAATAGATTTTTCACTGGCCATACCAAGAATCCAAATGGAAGTACTCAGTTTAAAGCGGGTAAAACGTCTGTTGGTGATGCGGTAGATGGAGCCATTAAAATTCTTACTGTCGCGGTATGTGGACTTTTAAATGCTATCCCAATGTACAATTTTTTGTTAACTAATATTAAAGCTTTTTTAGGTCACCATTGTTGTAGTTGCAGTGCCTGAAGGGCTTCCCTTAGCTGTTACCTTAACGTAAGTTTCTTTGCATGGAAAATACCTATACTTACTGTTCAACATTTTTTGGACTAAACACCATTCATTGTTACTTATGACTCCATACTTCTCTTCTATCATTGAGGGTGTGGGTTATTGGTTTTTGCAGAAGGTTGATATTGAACTTTCCATTTGTAGAAGATAATGTTGCTCATATCTGGATATGTTGTATTCATTCTCTTATTATTAGGATATTTTTATTTATGGATTTTTTTAATTTTCTTGATGACAGTCTTGCCTACTCTATGAGAAAAATGATGGCAGATAAGGCCTTGGTATGTTTGATTTTATTTTGTTGTTAGTGCCTTGGTCTACTTTGAGAATATGTACTTAATTGTTGTTGAATTATAGGTGCGCAGGCTTTCTGCTTGTGAAACAATGGGCTCTGCAACAACCATTTGCAGTGATAAGACTGGAACTTTAACCATGAATAAGGTAAATTGTAATTCACTCTTTGACATAGGTTTGAGAAGCTCATTATGGTGCATTATAAATGTGCATGGAAGGGAGGGTGGTTCACGCTGGTTGATGAGCAATAGAGAATGCATGTAACTCACTTGCACCTTAGATCTTTTCCCTTCTCATAGTTTCATTTGTTTAGAACCACATTAATGAAGAAGTAATTCCATGATAAAGTTTCAATTTGGATCTGCAGAGAGTTGAGATCATGTCAATTTTGAGTGGATGTTGAGATTTCAAACATTTAAAATAATTGTTACCTGTTAATATTTGGTGGGTTTGGAAGAAAATGATCCAGGTGCATGTTTGATTTGTTGTGATGAAAGTGTTTGTTGCTGCAACTTTATTTTTGGGGATCATAGGAACAGACATAAAGTCATTCTACTTTCTCCTGCCTGCTTGTACAAGCAACAGATTTCTTTTGTTCACAGATGACTGTTGTTAACGCTTATGTTGGTAGCCAAAAAATTGATCCTCCGGAAAGTAAGTCAAAGCTGTCCCCTAAGCTCTCCTCTTTACTTATTGAAGGCATTGCACAGAACACAAATGGCAGTGTTTTTATTCCTGAGGTAGGAATATCTAGTTTTTTTTTTTTTATCTTTTTTATGAGTAAGGTAAAAAAGTATGAATATGGCTAGCGTTATCAACAACATGATTTGTTGCCAATTGCTCTTTGGCAGGGTGGAGAAGAGCCAGAGGTTTCTGGATCGCCAACAGAAAAAGCTATTCTTGTCTGGGGGATCAAGGTATCTTACATTGTTTCTTGTTTGCCAATTAGGTCAATTTTTGGGTTCTTAAACTAATTATTTTTACTGGTTCATTTTTCATAGCTGGGAATGAACTTTGATGCCGTCCGATCAGGATCATCAATTATTCATGTTTTCCCATTCAACTCGCAGAAAAAAAGAGGCGGTGTGGCAGTAAAACTGGTAAATTTACTTGATTATTACAAAATAGTTTTTGCCTGATAAAATAGTGAAGGTTAATTGGGATGCTGTGTTTTAGGAACTTGATGTTGTTTGCAATTCCTGTTCCTCCTTATGCGCACTGATGAACATCCTGAAAATCTTAAGAGTCAGCCACAAGACGCATCTGATTAGTCTTATAAGAATTCACACTGCATTTATATCATCTATTAAAACAATTGGAACGATATAAATGGATTTCCATTAGGGTCCATTTGGATAGATGATTATTTGAAATGATTATGGACCCTCAAGTAATTTCATAATATGGCTTATTTTGCATTTCTTGATACCCATTTCAGATGCATGAGTTAAATTGTTAAAATACTATATTTTGTAGATCTTTGTAATTTCTACTATTTCTAGATTCATGTACAATATTCCCAAGTAATATTCTGTATAATTTTAGAAACATTAAGGTTTTGGTGATTGAACTTGAGAAGAGAGTTGCTGAAGGCTCGACGATGAGGTGCTTTTGTGAGTGGTTGAGTTGGCATTGAGTTGAGGGTCAGGTCTGTCACTGCTCTGATGGTTTGATTATTTCTCTTTGCTGTTATCTTTGTTTAAAATTAGGAACTAAGTTTTTTCTGAAAATTTTGATCCTTGGGGATGTGATATTGATTAGAAACAAATAACTTCCACAAGAACTGTAGCACAGACTGGCTCTCTCATCATTTTCAAATAAATTTACTGTATACGAAATGTTAGGATGTAGATATGAGAAATGGTTTAAGCAAATATTGTAAAACTGAATTAGTGAACATTTTATACTTTTTGAACTTCTGTCAGTGCCATTTCGGAATATAGCCTTTGTAACCATGTTATCCTTTTTAACTTTCTGGATCATCCGTGTTAATATTTTGAGTTTGCAAGTAAAAAAGCATTATGATTCTAAATATGTAATCATAGATTATACTGTTGCATTAGTGGTGACATACTTGATTGTGATTCGTGTTGCATTTTACAGTCTGATTCAGAAGTGCGTATACACTGGAAGGGTGCTGCTGAAATAGTCTTAGCCTCATGTACAGCTTACATGGATGGAAATGATCACATAGCACCAATAGATCATGAAAAGGTTTGTCTAATTGTTGTTTATCCTCCCTTTCTCATTTTGGGCAAGTTTTCGGATCATTTTTTGTTTTAAATCCTGCAAGGACGTGTCTATTATTATTTATTTCCTGTTTAATATTATTAGAACATTCCTGATACTGAAGGGGGTCACTGTTTGCAGTCTTTATTTTTAAAGAAAGCTATTGAAGACATGGCAGCTGGCAGTTTGCGTTGTATTGCTATTGCATATAGATCTTATGAGATGGATAAAGTTCCAGAAAACGAAGAAGAGTTGTCTCAGTGGGAATTACCTGAGGATGATCTTGTTTTGCTAGCTATTATTGGCTTGAAGGTATTGATTCTCATTGAAATCACAGGGAAGGACCTATGTTTAAATTTTCCATGCTTTTCCTTTCTTTTTATTTTTGTTTAAAATTTGGCCCTTGCTGGATTTCCCTATGATATCCCTATGATATCTTTATGATATCACAGAATTCCCTATGATATCCTTTAATGCTTCAGCATGGTGACGTTGGACAGGTGGGTGGACTAATTACTAATGGTAGAATATGGGTTACTTTAATGCTAGAATAGTTAAGTAGGAAGGAAATAATTTGGGTTCGGATGGAAATTGAGTTAAAGTATCAAGAATCAAAACTAAAGAGCAATTATGCGGCTTGAAAATGCATGTTAAGAGAATGCACGTTATCATATGGAGAGGAATGCTTTTGCTATAGGTGGTTCAACTTATTTTGGATTTAGGTGGAGTGGAATTCATTTGCAGGTGGTGCATTTGGTTTGATAGATTTGAAATTGTGGAATCTGATGAATGTGTATGACTGACAGGCATTGAACTAGAAATGAAGCTTTACAAATTCGTGGATCCATTTGTTTACACTGTGAGGTACGCTAACTTGTGTTGATTATGCATGCAGGACCCATGTCGACGAGGTGTGAGACAAGCAGTGGAACTATGCCAAAGTGCTGGCGTGAAGGTAATCTGTGAATCCCTAAATTGATGTGGAAAGCATGCACAGTTAGAGATATTTCTCAGCTGTTTATTGTGTTTTAATTCTTGCCCTATTCATTGCTCTTCAATGTATAAATTTTTTTTTGAGCTGCCTATGGTTCAACATGCTGAATACACGTGGCAATATGCTAATTCACATACATGTCTGTCTTGGTGGGGCTTCTGAGAATTTTAGTTATAATGTTAAATTGCTGTCCTTTTTGGCTTTGTTAATTATAATCACATGCACAATCAGCTTTGATGTTTTGTTTTTCTTTGGCATGCTATTATTGTTAGTGGGATAATTGCTTTGTTAATTATAATCACATGCACAATCAGCTTTGATGTTTTGTTTTTCTTTGGCATGCTATTATTGTTAGTGCTGGGATAATTGCTTTCCATGTTGATCACGATGACATACCTCGGTTCACTTTGAGTGTTGCCATATTTCCCATGTTAAAAGTAATACATGATTTGTTACTGTTCTGAAAACCCATACATAATAATGTAAAATTTCACAGATTCCAGTGGGCGAAATAGCTTAGTGGTTGGATACCTCTGTTAAAGGGGAGGGTGCAGCAGCTTAAATCTGTACAGGCTGTTGAACTGAACAAAAATTTTGAAAACAAATTAAACATGACCACTACCCTTGTTGTATTATACTTTGGAATAAAAGAGAGCCCTTTAGTGAATAATTTATTATTAAGAGGATTTTACACTGTAAGTAGATTTGCTTTCTAAGATGTGTTTTCTTTCATCTCCTTTCTTTGTATACAAGCAGCAGTCAAGGAAAGCTATCAATAATTAGGAACTTTTGTAGCATATCACATCCTAATGATTATAAGGGTTGTGCATGATTAGAATTATAGATATGTACGAATAATAACACCAGAGATGAGTATATGATGAAATAATAAACTATGATGCCAATATAACTTTTGTTTATCATTTAATATATTGGGGCAGGGGCTACTGACTATTGTATCTTAAAGGAGCAGAGCTATTAGATCTCTTCATACTTTGTAATTTTTTTAAAATTTGTTGAAAGTTTACTCTATGATTTCATACATTTCTTTGTTTTATTTATTTATTTAATTTAAAACTGAAAAACTGCTATATTGTGTCGGAAACTATTTTGACAATAAGAAAAAGGTTTCTGTTTGAAACTCAAATTCCCACCCGCACCCCAAATAGATGCCATTATTGTGTTGCTTATTTATGTTACAAATTGTTATAATCAACATTGGTACACTTTATTTTGACACTGAATATAATTGATTTAACGGAAACTTCTATTTTCCTTTCTTTTTCATAGGTTCGTATGGTCACTGGTGATAATCTTCAGACAGCTAGAGCAATTGCTTTGGAATGTGGGATACTAGGCTCAGATGAAGATGCTGTGGAGCCTATTCTTATTGAAGGAAAAATATTTCGAGCTTATTCAGATGGAGAAAGGGAAAACATTGCTGAGAAGATATCGGTATGGATTGTAGGCCTATGATTGAAATTGTATTTGTAAATTTACAATTCTTCCCATGTCCTAATACTATTTATTATCCATGATGACACATTTGTTATTTTTACACTTCCACAATATCATGTGTAGGTAATGGGGCGATCTTCTCCAAATGACAAGCTTCTGCTCGTGCAAGCGTTGAGAAAGAGGGGAAATGTTGTTGCTGTAACTGGAGACGGTACAAATGATGCTCCTGCATTGCATGAGGTTTGTTTGGTTCTTATATTTGAAACCCATGATTTATTTGTATGTTGAACAAATGGTAAGGAACAGGAAAAAATAAACAACAATTTTGGTGGTCATGCAACAATTATTTGGCTTATGGTCACTTGAAATTCTGTCCTGTTTCTGTGTTGATGAGTCTCAGCTATGTCACTTGTACATTAATGTTCTTTCTGTGTTGCTGCTTTTTCTTCATCCATTTGTATGTGTATGCGCATATTTTTTGTATTTCATATATTTTGTAATTGTTGTTCTTATTTTAATTTTAGTTAGTTTTCTTTTTTTTTTTTAATATTAATATTGGCATATTTTATATTCAGGCAGATATTGGTCTCTCAATGGGTATTCAAGGAACAGAAGTTGCTAAGGAGAACTCAGACATCATTATTCTGGATGATAATTTTGCTTCTGTTGTGAAGGTTATTTATGTTTAATCAGCTTCAATTTGATTGTTTGAAGTATTTATCTTTCTCAGAGATCTGAATCTGGAGCCAGATTGTATTTCTGTAATTTTTTTTGAATGTTGCATTGAGGTCTTGTTTCTGTATCTTATCAACCATTATGCAGTAAAGCCTAGTTAAATTGAACCCTCCTGTTTATGTTCTATTTGATGCCTAAATATCTCTTGAATGAATACAACATTTAATTTGTTGGAATCAATGTAAATGCTAATACATGAAGTATCTGTTATATGTAGGTTGTACGATGGGGTAGATCTGTATACGCAAATATTCAGAAATTTATCCAGTTTCAGCTTACAGTTAATGTTGCGGCTCTCATCATAAATGTTGTAGCTGCAGTTTCATCTGGTGATGTCCCATTGAATGCTGTGCAGGTTTGTGTACTATCTTGTGCATGGAACAAGAAAACTAGTAGATAGTTACAGGCACAGCCAAAGGAGGGAGCGATTCTTGTCTTTTTCTTTTCATATTTGGGTTAATGATTATCTGTTCTTACTGTGCAGCTTCTTTGGGTTAACCTTATTATGGATACTCTTGGGGCATTAGCATTGGCTACTGAACCACCTACAGATCACCTGATGCATAGGCCCCCAGTTGGTCGCAGGTAAGATTTATTATGATTGCTGCTCCTTGGCATGCTAATATATGTTGTTGCTTGAGGCCTAAAATTCATTTGTGACTTTCATTATTCAACTGATGTTTAGGCATTAAGCCTGGGCTCCTTTATGTTAGCTTATAATCACGTGAGGCATTGAAGTGGTTAGTTGTAGTGGGCCTATGGTTGGGCTCTTTGCAATGGGAGTGTTTTTTGGCCCTCTACCTACAAGGGATCTCTTCCATGGTGGTAGCAACATCTTGAAGTTAGAAAAAACACTTTTAGGAAAATCAGAATTCTGTTTTTTTAACTGCAATTTTTAACTGATATGGCTTGGTATTAGTCCCCTTATTTTTTGAATTCTAATATTCTCTTACAATTATGGCACACTTTTAACTTGGTCAACTTGATTCCCTGAGATTGGGTGTAATCCATCCAATAAGTTCAATGCATTTGTAGAGATTGGGTGTAATCCATCCAATAAGTTTAAGTGATGTATTTGTAGACTTCAAATTATGCAGAATTTGAGGCTGTTTTGTTGTAGTTGGTGCCAAGACCTGTTATATTTTCTTAATTGCTACAACGGGTACCAGCCTTCATCTTAACTGGTTGTGTCCTTATGATGGAAACATATTTAAGAGGGATAATATATACTTCCTACTTGATGGCTAGATTAGATGTCTAGGGTAACACTTGTTAGAATAGATTGTTTCGTCCTTGGAGATGAGTCTAGAAATTCATTGCCCGGAGAGTAATGGTAGGCCAGAAAACGGGCACAAACACTTAAAGCACAAAGAGATTGCTTCATCCTTGATGATGAGTCTAGGAATTCAATGCATGGAAATTGCTTTGCGGAGTAATGGTAGGCCAGAAAATGTGCACAAACACTTAAAGCAGACACTGCAAATAGACAGAACAGTTTCTATAAAAGGAACCTTTTAGAGCTGGCACTTATCATTGATTTCTTCAGTGATTTTATAGTTCTTGTTACAAGAGAGATGATACAAAAAGAGATGATACAGCTATGCCTACCATACCTTACTTTATCTCCATATCTAAGTCATACTCTGTTTTCTTTAACACTGGAACCTAACCTTACCTCTCACCTGACCCTTCTGTCTTGCTAATGCAAGCTAATTTCAACAAAGGTTTCCCTTCAGAAGTACAAAATGACTAAGAATATCTTAGGAAAATTTCAGTTCTCAACACTTCCTCGGCACATTGGTTATTGATTTAAATGGGGTTCTTGTCCCATCTTTTATTTGTATGTCAGAGATTCTGTTTCTGTTATCAAACCAGCTGAATATTTTGCATTTTAGTTGTGTAAATGTGCTCATGTCAAATATTTGTTCAGGGAACCTCTGATAACAAATATCATGTGGAGAAACCTGCTGATACAGGTATGTGTTGTCATCGAACTATGGTAATTATTAAGAGACTCATGGATAAAAGCTTCTTCTCAGTCATTTTTTACACATCTGTTCACTGCTAATATTTTCTTTGAAAATCAGGCAGCATATCAAGTGAGTGTGTTGCTTGTCCTGAACTTCCGAGGAAAGAGTTTATTAGGTTTGAATCATGACAACCCTTATCATGCAAACAAAGTGAAGAATACTTTAATATTCAATGCATTTGTACTTTGCCAGGTGAGTCCTTTCCCATTAATAGACACAAAGTGGCAATATAGGGTTCTCCTTTTTGTTTTTTTTTCAGCACTCATGCTTAAACGTCAATTGTGTGTATGTGTGTTGTGTTGCGCCCAATTTAGATTGTAGTTATATTCATAATTCTCACATGCTATGTTTGGATGGCTTTTTCTCATTGGTGCATTAGTAGACTGTGGGAGTTAAAATGTTTTAATAAATACTGCCATATGTTGAAGATTTGATATTTTGCTTTGCAAGTGATAAATTTGCATTATTTTTTTAGATTCATAGATTTGAATACAAATAATGTTTTGAAATGTACAAAAAGGTGTTATTTTAAATCCTCAGATAATTTCTTTTTATGTTTATGAGGTTAACAAGCAGGCCAAGGAAGAACAAAATTCCTAAGATTAGGTGGTGGACTTTAAAAGGTGGAAAATAATTGTTGTTCAAGTATGAGTTGGTCAAAGCTGGAGGGTGGGAGACAGTTGAGTATGTCATCAAATGATATGTAGATAGACATGTCTACGATAATTAAAGGAGTAGATTGTAAGGTTCTTGGAGAATCTAAAGGGTGTGGACACCCCTCGAAGGAGTCTTGGTGGTGGAATGAAGAAGTGCAAAATGCGAAAAGAAGTAAAAGGGAATGATATAAGAATTTGTCTAAGTGTAGTAACAATGATGCTTTTGAGCATTATAAACAAGCAAAAAAAGATGCTAAAAAGGCAGTTAGTCAAACAAGAGCACGGTCTTTAGAGAGCTTGTATGAGAAATTTGGAATAAAGGAATGAGAAAAAAACTATCTGTAAATTGGCTAATATAAGGGAAAAAGAAATAATGTGATTTAAACCAAGTTAAGTGCATTAAAGATAATAGAGTTTTGGTTCAAGAAGAAGATATTAAGGAACAATGAAGAAGCTATTTTGAGGATATTCTTAATGATAATTATAGTGGTAATATTGAGGGTTTAGATGAAAGGCCCGAGAAAAATGTGAAGTACACTAGACGGATTAGGTTTTCTGAAGTTAAGGAAGTTTTGAAGAGGATGAAAGATGGTAAAGTCTGTGGACCGGATGAAATACCTATTGAGGTTTGAAAATGTTTGGGAGATATAAGAGTTGCATGGTTGGCAACTTTGTTTGATAAGATCCCAAGTATAAGGAAAATGCTTGATGAATGGAGATAAAATAATTTGATAACTATTGTTAAGAATAAAGGAGATTTAGAATTGCTCAAATTATTGATGTATAAAGATTATGAGCCACACTATGAAACTGTTAGAGAGAGTTGTGGAACACTGTTTGCGTTTGGATACTTGTATCTTCTCAAATCAGTTTGACTTTATGCCTGGTCGATCAACTATGAAAGCAATCTTTCTTATTAGAGATTTGATGAAAAAGTATAGAGAGATGAAAAATTTTTTATATATGGTTTTTATTGACTTGAAAAAAACTTATGATAGAGTCCCTAGAGAAGTTTTGTGGTGGGTCCTGGAGCGTAGGGAAATGTCTATACGATATGTTAAAGTCTTGAAGGATATGCATGAGGGAGCAATCACCAGTGTCCGCACTGTGGGAGGAGATACTAATGATTTTTTTGTTTCTATTGGGTTACACCAAAGTTCAGCTTTGAGCTTTTATTTTTTTGCCTTGGTCATGAATAAGCTAACAAGACATATACATGATGACATCCCTTGGTGTATGATGTTTGCAGATGATATTGTATTAATAGATGAGATTCAAGCAGAGGAAAGTCAAAAGTTGGAGTTATAGAGAAGCACTTTGGAATTTAAGAATTTTAAGCGAAGTATGACTAAGACTGAATATATGCATTGTATATTTAATAATGAGAATAGAGAAAGGGGTGAAATTGTTTTAAACGGAATAGCGGTACCTCATAGTACCTATTTTAAGTACCTTAGCACTATTCTTCAGGAAGATGATGCTGTAAAGAAAATGTAAGTCATAGGATTAAAGCTAGGTGGATGAAGTGGAGTGATGCTAGAAGAGTTCTATGTGATCGAAAGATGCCAATTAAATTGAAAGGAAAGTTCTACCGCACTTTAATACGACTTGCGATGATGTATGGTAGTGATAGGTGAGCAGTAAACGGATAACACATGAGTAAGATGCATGTTGCAGAAATGAGAATGATAAGATGGACGTGTGGACATACTATGATGAATATAATCCACAATGAGTACATTAGAGAAAAAGTGGGTGTATAGCTTCTATTGAAGATAAGAGAACATAGATTGAAAAAGTTTGGTCATGTGAAACGAAGACCTAGCGATGTTCCGGTTAGAAAATCGAACAAATTAGGGTAAATATAACTAAAAGAGGCGGGTAGGCCTAAATTGACTTGGCCAAAGGTAGTTCAAATGATCTTATGATATTACATTTATCAGAAGAGATAATCCTAAATCGTATCGAGTGGAAAGGAAGAATCCATATAGCTTACCCCAATTGAATTGGAATTAAGGCTTTGTTGAGTTGAATTGAGTTTATGAATTTAACCTTTATTCATGAGTCAGATCAACTAAAAAATTTTCCACTTTTTGTTCTAACAATTTGAACGATTATTACATTTAAATCACCTCATTTGATAGTTTTTATCTGAAACCTTTTAAGCTGTCATGGGAATGATTCCTACCAGAATCCAATTAGGAGCTTCATCAATCTTGCCTCTCTCACTCGGGGATAGTCTGCCGAGGTCGTATTGAAGTTGTCCTTAACTTTTTGCATGTGTGAATTTTACTTTAATTATGCGATTATGCCAAAAAGCCTCGTGGGATCATGTTATCATACTGTTCTTCCACATTTTAGATTTGGAGCTCACTTGCCCATTAATGTTGTGAAAAAGAGCTCATGCATATTTTGAGAAGTATGATAAAGAGCTTGTCAAGGTACGATGAAGAGCTAATTGCTTGCTTTGACCTGCAGATCTTCAATGAATTTAATGCCAGGAAGCCAGATGAGCTAAATGTTTTCGAAGGAATAACCAAGAACCATCTTTTCATGGGTATAGTTGCTATAACGCTTGTTCTCCAGGTAGGACTTCTGAATTCTCCAGATTACTTTTTGGGGTTTTTTGTATCTTCTGTGACATGTATGTATACATAAAAATATATATTTTTTCTCCCTCGTTCTTTTTACAGGTCATTATCATTGAGTTCATTGGGAAGTTTACCTCAACAGTTAAACTTAATTGGAAGCAATGGTTGATTTCTGTTGCTATTGCTTTAATAAGGTTAGTGATGGGAGTTGTTTCATATGTGATCTTTAGCATACATTTATTCAATGTTTTGTTTTTAATGGTTATAAACTGTAAAGAAATTTTCATTTTTTTTAACCTTCGCTGCCGAATGGTCTGTAATTTATACATTTTTTTTGCAAGTCTTTGCATGCAGAAAAAATTTAATGAGTCTTGTACATTCTACTTGACTAACAAGAATCCCTTTTTTCCTCCCCTTCTATAGTTGGCCTCTTGCTTTTGTTGGCAAATTTATACCTGTTCCAGTTACTCCCTTGCACAAGTTCTTTCCAAGAAGATTTTTTGGACGTACAAATTCCTGAAGTAAGTTAATTATTCGTATAGCATATTATGCTTTGTACGTTTAATATATGTGTGCGCGCGCGCGCGCGTGAATATATATAATTCTCGTGTCTTCCAGGTCAATCAGTTAAAAGGCAAAAGGATTTTACAAGCATTGCCAGCAAACTCTCTTATATGAAAGTTATGACGTCTAAAGGTGCCTTGTTGACCCTCCTTTTTCGGTTTACTGGGTTGATACAAATATTGACATACAGTTTTTTCACAACAGAATTTAGGCTGCAGTATCTTTAGAAGGTTTTTTTTAAGGATATTTTTCTTTCTTCTCTTAACAAATACTTAACATAGTTGTTAACTTGAATGATAGGAATCCAAGGAGAAATTGTGTTTGTACAGATACTAATTCCAAATTAAATGCGCCTATTTGTATTTGTGGTGGTGCTTTCATTAGTATGGATTGTTTTGCTGAGTGGTTGTCAAACATGCTATTCCTTACAAAACTAAAAAATTAAATTTGTTGGATATTAATTGCTTATATCTTATGGTTAGTAAATATGTGGAACTGGTTTTTAACTTGGATATTGCAAGATCTATTATTGAATGTATTCAGCAAATTTAATGCTATGCTTAAAATTAAATTTTATATTATCGGCTTATGGCTGAATATTGAAAGAAATAGGCTTCATGGGGGAAAGGATTAAAAATAAATTTTATATTATTGGCTTATGGCTGAATATTGAAAGAAATAGGGCTTCATGGGGGAAAAGGGTGTCAATTAATTTTCTTTTTCTATAATGGCATCTAAGGTTCCGTATGTTGAAAGAATTTTTACGCAACTATTTTCACTTTTATGAAATAGCGAGTTAAATTTTTGAAAATGCTTTTTACATGCTATTTTGTGTATGTGTAATTAGTAATTAAAAGAATTAATATATAAATTTTGTTATTTAATTATTTTTATATTATTTAAAATTATAATTTTATTATTTAAAATTAAAAAATTATATGATTGAATGGTTAAATTGTATATGTATAATAAAATATTTACACAACAGTCTAGATATAAAAAAAAAACAAAAAAAATACTTTTATATTAATTATAAGTTAATATATTTCAGTATAAATATATAATATATATTTCATATAAAAAATATTATATAATTTTATATTTTAAATAAAATATAAAAAAATAATTATACAATATCTATAAAACGTTAAAAGAAAAATGCACTTATTAATATAATATATTTATAATATATTTTTAAATATATAACATATTTATCATAATAACAAATATTAAATAATTTAACATTACAAATACATCATACATAACAAAGGAAACAAAATAGCTTAATGTATGATTTATGTATTTTACGTATTAGATTTATGAATTTTTATTTGGTGATATTGAAATTTTTAACTATATGAATTAATAATTTTAAGCTATTTTTTAATAGAAGTTAAACGCTTGATCATTAAATTTGTGCAATTCATTCTTCACTAGCCACGTGTCAATCTAAAAAAATTCAACTACAACAAAAATTTCGTTTCTTTCACACCATGCTTTTGTATTACAGTACGTAAATATATTGACATTATATAACAATAATATAATAGCAATATATTTATAAAATAAAATTAATTAATTAATTAATTAATTTATAATAGTAGCAATTTATATTAATTAAGTGAAAAATAAAATAAAATTTATTTAATTAATTTATGTTAAAAACATATTTATAACAACAATTTATTTATTTGTAAGAATAAAATTAACACTAAAGTGTGACATTACTTTTAAAAATTGATTATTTTATAATTCAAATAATTTAATAACAAAAAATAATATAAATATTCTAATATTTTTAAAATTGGTGTAACACAATTTCTTATCAATTTTATTTTATCATTAAAAATTTTTTAATACAAAAAAATTTAAAATTTTAATATGAAAATAGCAAACCTAGAAACCATTAGATAAAAAATCACAAAGGGGCTTTCCAATTGAGTTTTTTTTTTTCTATTAATTTGAAGGGAAATGATTATTAAAAAATCTAGATTATGCAATTAGTCTGATTAATTTTAAGAATTTAATTATTATAATTTTAAAGATATGAATAAAATATATATATGTTATTTTTAAATTTTGAAGTATTATAGTTTCAACTTTCAATTACAAAAATTAAATATAAAAAATATATAATAGTAAAAGAAATTAAAAAATTTAGAAAATATTTACATTTTACTTAAAGGAAAACATACAAATTAAAATTTTTTGGGAGAAAAATTTAATATTGTAATTTTTAGAAGTCATTTATATATTCTTTGAAAAAAAATTGGGAGGAAAATATAATATCACAAACTTTAAAAGCCATTTATACATTCTTTAAAAACTCACATGCTACAAAGCAAACGAAAAGTCAACAATTTTTAAAAAATTAAGTGTACTTTATCTTTTAGATAAGCACGTGGCAAAAATTTATGGTTCATGTGATTTTAATACAGGGTGATATTTACACATTTACCTACCATTTGTTTAAAAAGGTCTTGAAATTACGATATTATACACTAAGAGGCTATATATCGTCAAATAAAAATTTAGAAGTCTAATATATAAATTAAAAAATATATATTTTTTAATAAAATATTTACACATTTATAAAATAGTAAAACGATATTATGCTTTTTACCATTTATAATTTAACATATATCAATATTATTGTAAATAATCCATATCTAAAAAAAGGGTCGGATGTTACAGCCGACAAAGCCCATAGAAAACTAACCACATGCTTATACTACTAGTTCTTGAAGAACAATCACTAAAAGAAAATTTTTTTGCTTTCGACAGTCTAAAAGTTAACTCTCTTTACAGAAAAACTTCTCAATCTTCACAAAAAAAAAAGTATAGAAAATAGGAGAAGAAGATAATAGACAAGGAGAGAAGAGAATAGTAAAAGAATTTAAATATCTTTTTTCTATTATTGATAGTTTTTCTATTAACTAAAAACTATATCCTTTTCCTAATGGATATAGTGCTTGATTTTCTAATTAAAATTAAACTCTTGGATAGGACATCCAAGTTCTATCTAACTTCTCCCTATTATATTTAAATTAAAATATTATTCTTTATATAGTAATAAATATTATATAATTAATATTTTAATAATGTTGGGTTTATCGGTCTACTCATCCATAATGGACGAATCCGACCCAAAACTAATATCTCCCACTCACACATAATGAGACACATGCTTAAAGAGGCAACTGTTTAAGATAGCTCGTACTAGGTTAATAGAATGTGCGATCGACATACTATGAGAGCTCTAAGCTATACACCTATTAGAAATATGTAGTGTCTCATTTTGAAAAAATGATTTGGAATAAATAAAGCATGCATTATCCCATACTACTTATCACATTTCTACTATCCCCATTAGATTTTAGGACAATTCGTAATCACAATCATGTAAGCTCACAAACATAATTGGTCGACCTGTGGATACAAAGAGAAAGTGACTATCAAGTATTATTTCTTTCGATTTAGTTTCCTTAATCATAACCAGACTCACTTTTCTAAGAAATGTTCCATTAGATTGAATCATTCATATCTCTTTGGTAACACCCTAAGATAGCAAACATCTAATTATATCTCAAAAACCAACCAAAAGTTATAAGGGTAACAACACTGAGAACCTAAATTATCAAAGGGTCTCACTTTGATAAAAATAGAGATCATATTCTTTTCTCCCCCTTTTGGTCGAGAAAATGCATATATGGTTTGAATCATATGCCATAGTGTTCTTTTATTCCTATGGAGCGCATGTCTCAAAAGAAAATACTTTGCAAACGAAAGGTTGGACACACCCAGTGTTTGACCTTAAGTTCACATATCTACTCAGACTGCTTCTGAACTCACGCCTGACATCTTAGACAAAATTAGGCATAGTCACAATAACCTAGCCATGTGAGTCTCAATAAATGAGATAACCATCATGTTTTAAACATGAGCTCATTATCACCCATATAATATTGTTTGAAATGGCCTCATCTTTGCTTGTCAAACAGACTAATAAAGGCAATTGACCTATAAGAAGGTCAACCTTTATCTTAACTGACATGCTCATCAAATGTAATAAAAAAATTTAAAATTCATATAAACACAAAACAAATATCATGTCTTAGCATTAATAAATATCCAATACTCGTGGGTCAATGTCACTATCAGAAGAAATAAGTAGAAACTGCACAGACAAAATATGCGACCTCACGTCTTTGTGGGAGCCAAATGAGAAACACAAAAATTGTTCAAAGGGTCGAGTAAAATTTTCTCACCTCTGGTCAGTTGAAGAACTTCAGGTTTTGAAAAGTGAAATAGAATTTGCATCTTATGATGAGTCTGTGAACTCAATATGGGCAACGTCGTTGGGTGATTACTTAGATATCCGAGAATGACTTTGAACTCTTCGATCATAGGACAAACTTCAAAGTTATTTATCTTGAATGTCCTAGATTTCACATCCCAAAAGGAAGCTATGACATGTAGAAAAGATTGGTTCAACTTGACATTTGAAAACATTTTAAAATATTAAATTGAGACTATGATATTTGTTCCCAATGTGTAGCCTTGATGGTCTTGAGTACATTTTTCATCTTCTTTAAATTAGCTTCAGTCATTGTTAGGGTTGTGAGAGTTGAAATTGCTTTAAATATACAGGAGTGTTACAGCTTTAATTGTCGAAGAAAAGAGGGCGATTTATTGATTTATATAGTAGAAGGCTAAAGTCCAACTGGTTTAGGGCAAAGATATCCGTGTCAAATTGTGTTTGGATTTGGAGACACCAAATTCGTTATGAAGTTGGAAATAAATAAATCTGATCTGTGTTGGTTTTATAATTTGTAGTAAATTCTAGTCTATGTCGAATCCATTTTGAATGAATTCGACATGGTATCTATGTATATATATGTATATATAGAAAAGTTAAAGTAATTATTTAAAAAAATGTCCAGAAGTAAAAAAAAAGAGAGGGTTTGAAAAGTGAAAGTTGTGGAAAAGTTAAATATTATTATTGTATTTTATTACGTGTACATTAAATTAATACAAGCCCATCATTGAGAAGGGGGAGATGGTCTATAATCAAATAAAGCTCTAATAAAATCATCGCCTAATGGAGGAAAAGACATATCACCCGTTTGAGGTCTACTTGATGAAGAAGCGTTGTGATCTTTGTAGCCTTGGGAGTCATCCCTAAAGTAGTCGTTGCCTAAAAGAGAAGGAGGCACATCGTGATCACGACCATTGACCTAGGGTCCCATAGAAGAAGAAGCACTAGGATCCCTCATGTCCAGAAATTGAAAGTCCCAAAAATTCTATTCTGACGGACAATACAATCCTTCAAAATGTGCGGCATGCCAACAGCTAGCAGCTAGTTCCTCCTGCGCTTCCTATTCTGTTCCTCGAGCATTCGCTATGAGCCAGACAAAAGAAAGGTAATTTCATTCATTTTCATGCATACATGCATACATATATCAATATGAAATAGTGATGCAAACCAAGTAATTTAGATCACAGCCTCGAAGACCAAAGGATGGATCAACATAAGGCGACATGTGCAGAATATGTGGTTACATTGGACCTGTATAAGAGGGACTAGCTTCATCATGACTGGAATTGCCCGATTGTTCGACCACCTACAGAGATTCATAAAATTTAGATAAGTACAAGAGCATAGCAATCCTAACAAACAAATACACATACTTGGTTGACCTGTGAAGAGACAACCCTGGTATCACCATGCATGTGGGAAGCACCACCTACCATACCACCCTCTTCTTCATCATCCTCTTTATCCATTTCATTAACTCCCTCACCATCATCTCTCCCTCCTCGTCATATTCATCTTCATCTTCACCTTTCTCATCATCCACTTCATCATCATCATCATCATCATCATCATCATCATCTTCTTCTTCTTACCCCTGTTCCTCCATAACCTTGACACCAATAGGGGAGACTTCAAAGTGAAAATGATGATTCTGAATGAATTCAGTATATGACAGCTCTGATTGAAGCATAAAGGAATCGACATCAAACCTATTTCAAGCATGCTTCCAATAATTCTCTGGCAGTGACATGCAGCTCAGCATAAATATCAGAATGTTTACTGGCACTCGCCTCTGATCAGGACCAAGAAACCAGTTATGCACTCTCTCAACAAGGAACCATCCACTGGAAACCAGCCTAGTAATAACCCAACCAGAATTCTTAAGGGGCAACACACTGATCACGGAGGGAATCCATTTAGCCCTCGCACTTGCCCTCCACCAAGCAACGTTCACCTATAAAACAACAAAAAAGGTAAGTTATCTTTCTCATACATTTTAATGTTAACATTAATTTCATCTCTTTACTCGATCCTAGGTCAGGTGACTCAAATCTTAGTGCTGGGTGTGCACGTGATGGCTACCAGGCACCTCTGTATGACCCGACAGCCAACGACTCCTCCTAGGGTATCCAACCTATTACCCAGTAACGCTGGGATTCCTCATAAGATTGTGATCATATGCCCACATCTGCAAGAATAAATGACAAAGGTCAAGCTTATACCAAAACATCACTTGAATCAATAATTATGGAAGTTCATACCTCTGCGACAACCATGAAGCCAGTGAAAGATATATTTTTTTTCTATAAATTTTATCAAAGCTGTGATAAAGGCAAGCGAGGCTAGCCTCCCCCCAAGTATAGAATGACATGAGATCAAAATCAGCTAAAGCTCATAACACCAATAAGTAAACGGCTACCTCAGTACTGCATAAGATGGTCATTGCAAGTAGATATAGCAAAAATCCTCAGGTATACTGTTCAGCCCATTCATCGTATACTGGTTGGCGTGCCTCATCCAGTAATTTTGGATATATTCATATTTTATCTTACATGCTCCTTTATATATGGGCCTTAGACCAATAGGCTGTCAAATCTCACCAAATATCATTGGTCAAGGGAAATTGCAACCCATCACATTTTAAACCTGTTATTCATTCGGACCAATGGTCATTTCATCCATAGGTAAATGAAAAGTGTGGGTGGTGTCCATCCACCATTTTGAGAGTGCTTAGATTACACTTCTGTCAATATGTTATCCCTTTAATAGCAATTCTAGGATGAATTCCTTGAAGCCGTATTCCCCTATCATCCTCCTTACTGGAGGAGGAACTCAGTCATATCACTAGCGTGCTTTTTGAACATTTCCTCCACCATGAATTACACAACTATCATACTGCCATATCAAAGGTAAGTCAGACAAGGTAAGTGTATAAGCCCTAATAACAATAATAATGTAAAATAATAAAATTGCAGTAAAAATATATAAAAAAAGGAGCTTACTTGTGTTTTTTCTTTTAAACTATGATGGAGATGCATTCCTGGTAGAAGGGGACCCGATCCAACCCACTGTTCTTAAGGTAAGCGCTTAATTTGGTATCCACACAAGGCCCAGTCCTAGATGCGTGTTGATTGGCTGCCATTTTTATATAGTGCGAGTTGAGAGTGAAATTTGCTTGAAGGTTTGAATGAACTGGTTTGCATGTATACTGCCTCCAATTTATAGAAAATGAGTTTGAAGGATAATATCAAGTTAAAAAAAAATGAATGAATGATGATAAAATCTAAGCATATTCACGTGCTTAGCTTTCAAGTCAGAAAAAGAATAACACATAAAGCAAAGCAAAGTAAGATGTCCATCAATAATTCATGTTTCCTTTCAATAATTCATGTTTGAGTGCAGACACAACACACGTGCATATAGTAAATTAATATTTACCGTGGGTCTATATTTTTGCGTGTCTAAAAAAATATTTTATGTACTGATAAATATTTTTTTCATGCAGAGGCAAGAGTACATAGGTACCCATATATGGTAAAAAAAAAGCCAAAATTTTTTCAAATCCTTATTGACTACTGAAATTAATTTTTTTTACAGATATCATAGGTCCAGAACCCGAAACCAACCCAAACCAATCTCATATTCAGAACCCAAAACCAGCTCAACCTTTTATGAGTCCATAAACCAAACCAATCTCAGATCTAGAACCTAAACTAGTCTTGGGTCCAGAACCTAATCTAACCTCTGGTCCAGAAATGAAACCAATCTCGGATCAAGAACCCAAACCAGTCTCGGGTTCAGAATTCAAACTAACCTCGTGTCCAGAACCCAAATAAGTCTTGGGTCCAAAACCCAATCTAACCTTGAGTCCAGAACCCAAATCAACATTGGGTCCAGAATCTAAACCAGTCTTGGGTCGAGAACCCAAACCAACCTTAGGTTTAGAACCTAATCCAGTCTCGAGTCCATAGCCTAAACCAACCTTGGATCTAGAACTCAAACCATTCTTGGGTCCAGAAGCCATTCCGATCTCGGGTTTAGAACCCAAAGCAAAACCCAATCCAGACTCAGGTTCAGAACCCAAACCAACCTCGGGTCCAAAATCTAATATGATCTTGGATCTAGAACCCAAATCAATTCCCAGGTCCATAACCCATCCCTATCTAAAACCAGCTCAAAGTTGTGTTGCTTTTCACTCTCTGAATGAATTTAAGATTATTTAAGTCGGGGAAAAATTATAGACCCTTAACTTTATCCTTAAAGCTAGTTTGATCTTCATTAACAGAGGCCTGGTCAAGTTCGGTCCATTCTTAATAGGCTTAAACGTAGTTTAAAGCTTTAATTTGATTGGTCCAGTTTTATAAGGCCTAAAAAAAGCTGGTTCAATCTTTAAAGCCTTAAAATGGCATGATCTAAAGTTCAAATGGGTATGGTTTAGCTTAATTGGATATCGGCCATGCAATGTCAAACTTGGCCTACCCAATTCAATATGGACAACATCCATATCAAATTGGACCATCCAATTCGATGCATTGGTGTCCATATCGAATTGGACTCATCCAATTCGATATGGACACCATCCATATCGAATTGGATGCAATCCAATTCAATATGGTTGGTCCATATATAATTAATTAATGTCTAATTTGAAATGGATGGGTTCATATAAAAAAAATTGATTTTAATTTGATATGGTTCCAATTTTGGTACTTAACCCGAGTCGTGCTTAATTTGGAGATTCAGATTAAGCTCGATCTTTACTGGTTGTAACCTAATTGATTCCTATAAATAGGGAGCTTAAACAATTAAATGGGAGGGGAGAATTATCAAAGAAAAGTAGAGACAAGCATCAACTAACACCACACATAGAATATTATCAACATACAGAGATCAACACACAATAGAAGGCAGTAGGCACTGTATTCACCTTGTTCAACCAAGATTCAATATTGATACAGGCAGAAGGCTTGGATCAACATATAAATATTGGTGGAGCCAACAAATGGTGTAACATCCATAAATTTTAAAAATTAAATTAAATAAAATAAAATAAAATTAAATGAATTAAATAAATAATTTAAATGAAAAATTGAAGGATTTTAAGTGAAAAACTGGAGTGTATATGTGATATATATTAAATATATACAACATATACAAAAATCAATATTTTTAAATAGAAAAGTTAAAAAGTCAAATGGCAAATGGAAAAATGGTAATTATATTTTATAAAATTAAAATTATTTAAATAAATTAAAAATAGATTATTTTTGGTTGGAAGGGGTAATTTATGATTTTTTAAATAAATAAATAGATAAATAAGTAATTAAAAATATAATAAAATAATATATATATATATATATATATATGGTCATATTTTTTAAAAGTGGAAAGAAAGAGAAAAATTAAAGTGATCATCATCATCTTCTTCTTCTTAAGGTGGCCGAACCTCCATGGTTACCCAAGCTAAGCTTTTTCTTCCTCCAAGCATCCATAATTGAAAGGATTTCAAGGTTTCAAGTAAAGTTCTACTGATTTTCTCTTGATATAGTAAGTTTTCCAATTTATTTCTTTGTATTTTCATGAAATTGTGAATATGTGGATATTTGGTTTTTTTAGTAGCATGATTTAATAGCTTGAATGGGTATGTATGAAGCTATTTTGATTAGTTATTAATAATTCTTAAGTTGGATTGAAGAAATGATTAAATTTGAGTGAGTTTGGTTGAAGAGGGAGAATTTATGGTTATGGAACATTTGAACTTTTGAAATCATGTGTTTTAATTATGCAAATTGATTCCAATGTAACACCCTTATACCCAATATACGTACACTACATACTCCCAACATATGTAATATACAAATATAGGATACAAGAATGTCACAACCCATTTTAACAAAATAAATCTTCATTTATAAAATCTGTATAAACTTAAAACATTCAACTGATATCATATAAATAATAGATGAAATATTACTTGCTAAATCACAAATGTATACTTCATTACTAAAGGTTTATTCAAAACATTTTTGATAGTTTGCAGAATATACATATTTATATACATCAAAATCAATATGTACAAAAATATAAAATACATACATGCTGGCAGTTTGTCTCTAATCTTGATGTCCCACAATCAACTCTGCACTCAAGATCTCAAGCCTAGACTTGAATCGGTCGAGCTAAACTCTCCGGCTCAACCGGATCTACCCTGTCACCTACAAAATGAATCACAATCGCGCTAAGCCAGAAGCTTAGTGGTACAAATTTTGATAACAATATAGATCAAATGCAATGCCAATGCACAACATATAAGGATATTATATCTCATAACATTATATCATTATATCTTGATAAATTGCTCAATTGTTTCACAATTCATAATACACATAAAAGCAAACACAAGCATAGGCCCAAAAGACAACTAATATGCTATTCAAATTTCAGAGTAATATTATTTTGGTCTATAATGACATCATGTGTCTAGCCCCGTAGGCAATATATCAATGTAATAATCCAACTAGGTCTGAGCTTACGGCCCGGTCATTTCACCCAGCCTAGCTTCAAGGATTTGTTTTAGAGGCTTAATACCTAGTCATTTCACCTCAAAAATATTTTCACAGTGACGCCCAGCATCTAGCCTGTAGGCAAATCATAGACATGCCACCAAACACAGAACTTTGAAAATTGAATAACATACTAGGCACACAATTTATTCATATTTCTTATTATCAAATCCCTTATCATTTTCTCATGATCCAACTAGTCACAATGCCTCAAATATTTCATTTATATCAATATAGCCATCACCAATGGCTTTACATACCATATTTAATTTATACATAACAAATTACAATACCCATATGTTTTGGGCCATATCATATTTTGTACAAAGTTCACCTTACATATAATGCATTTGTAACATTATACAAATCATAACATATTTCTCATGAGTCAATAATGTAATAGGGAACTTAACACATTTTCCAACCAAATGTGTTAAGTCCCAATGTCATGTAAATATAAATAATTATTCAAAGTTTGTACTTACCTCTAAAAGCAACAAACACCACTTTCAATCTCCTCTTCCAAGATATCCCTCAACACTTGGATTGGGTAACTCAAGTCTCTTCAAAGCCTAAACCAAATGTGATTATAAATAATCACTTAGTGATCCACTTATAGGTATAAACAAAGCCTCTCAACACAAGGAAAATAAGAAAAAGAATTATCTAGGGCAAACTCTACACATGACACGCTCAACAATACGGGCTTGTCAATGACCGTGCCAACACAGAAGCTTTGACACACTCAGTGACATGGGCATGTCATTGCACGTGTAAATACTACAACATAGTAGCTATGACACACTCAGTGACATGGGTGTGTCACTGCACGTGTCACCAACACTGAAAACAGAACCATTAACACGCCTAAAGAAATGGCCGTGCCACCGGGCGTGTCAGTCCAAAATTCTGATATCCACACATAATTGCCACATCAAACTATTATCTTTCATTACCCTTTTCAACTCCATACAAACTCAACCAAATCCATCATTATATCACATAATACTTGTGTAAACATCAAAACAACTCAATTACAAGCAAAATTACATAATCACAACCATACTTCATAACTCAAAAGTTACTCAACCCAAAACTCTTATTCTCTTCACCAAACTTGACCTTTTCTTCAATCCAACCCTAAATCTCATGGTTAACTAGACAAAATAACTTCAAACATACCAAAATAAACCTTTAAAACATACTACACCAAACATCCAATTCACACATACAAACTTTCATGGAAAATCAAGGAAACAAGTTGGAAACTTACCAAATATGGAGAAAATCCTTAAAACTCCAACTTGAACACTTGAAATCCTTCAATTACTTGAGTTAGAAAGAAGGAAAATTTTCTTCCCTTTGATGGAGGTGGCCAGCTTCAATGGACAAAGAAGAAGAAGAAGATAGCCATCCAGTCACTCAATCCAACCACTTCACTTTTAACCACACACTTATTCCTCTTTCACTCTCCACCAAGTATTATTATTATTATTATTATTATTATTATTATTATTATTATTATTATTAAATTAACATCAAATATCATCTTCCAATATTCATTTAACATTTATTTAAATAATTAAAATATTATTTGACCAAGTTAAAATGTTGACCTGTATATGATATGTATATCTTCATATATCTATCATATACACATTTCCTTTTTCACTTAATTATATATATATACTTTTAAATCATTTAATTAATTTTTAAAAATTAATATTTTCAAAATTTTTAGGATATTACAACAAATGTGTTGTTTTTATGCATAAACATGGATTTTAAAGTTAAATGATGGATTTAACCAAGTTTGGTTAGAGTTAGGATAAGGTAGTATTGAATTTAGGATGTTGGAAGGAAATTTTTCAAAGAATGGTTGATTGTTTAATTTTAATATTTAAATCATGTTATTTAATGATATAAGTGATGGAAATAAGCTTAGATTAATAATTGGAATGAGTTGGAATGAAGAACCTTCAATGATGAAGATTATGACATTTTAGGGTTTTAACAAAGTATATGTGTTTATTTAGTTTGAATGATTAAAACATGTTTGTAATGATATAAATAAGCTTAAAACACTAATTTAAATGGATTAATATGATTTTCGAATGTTAAAGTAAGGTTAGGCTAAATTTTGGGGTATTGCTTACAGTGAGGTTTAATTAAGGTTAAATACTTGTAATGCCTTAAAATGTGATTCTAAATGATGGTATTTGTTCACATTTAGAATAGGCATTAAGAAGAAGTAAATTGCCCAACCCTAGTGTTTAAGGCAAGTTGAAAGTGAAAGTTGGAGGGAGATTTTTAGCTTGCATTTGAGTTCTTATTGAGGTAAGTACAAACTCTTGATAAATTAGATATGTTTGCATTAAATTTGGCCTAACAAATTTTGGATGAAAAATGTATTAAGCTACTTGGTAGCTTGAACATTCATGAACATTGTATTATAATATGTGAATTATTGAATATGAATTATGTGCATTATGTAAAGCCATTATTAATGGCTAAATTAAATAAAATGTTATTTATATGCATTATGTGAGAATGACCCAAAAATATTTGGGTAATGCGATTTTATTATGTAATGAGATACATTGTGATGAAATGATGAGCTATGATGAATTAAAATGAATTGACATTGATATGGATGAGAAAAATAAAAAAAATGAGAAATTGAGGCAATGTGATGAGAAAAATGAGAAAATGAGGCAATGTGATGAGAAAAATGAGAAATTGAAACAATGTGATAAGAAAAGTTGATTATGGGAATATGAATTATTTGTGTGCCTAGCATGTTAATCAATTTTCAGAGTTCTGTGTTTGGCGGCATGCCTATGAGATTATCCTCATTATTTATTTTCGAGGCTAGACGCTATGCATCACTTATATATTATTTGCCTTCGGGGCTAGACATTATGCGATACTGATACATGATTTGCCTTTGGGGCTAGATGCTAAGCATCACTGTTATATGATTTGCCTTTAGAGCTAGATATTGAGTGTCAATATGGACCAAAATAGTAACTCTGAGATTTGAATGATATATTAGTTTGTTTGGGCCCATATTTGTGTATATGTTAATGTGAATTACAAAATGATTAAAGATTATGTTTTAAATAGAATTATAAGCCACATTGTGACATCGCATACAAAAGCATTATGCATTAGCATTGTATTAAAGTTTTATTATTATCAAAGTTTGTATCGCTAGGCTTTTAGCTTAGCACAATTGTAATTAATTGCACAGGTGATAGGGGTGATTCAGTAGATCTGGAGGGTTTTTCTAGACCTAGTATCTAGCTTTGAGGTTGCTTGAGTTGATTTTTCTACATCAAGATCAGAACCATTTGCCATCATATATATATTTTATGTTATAGTGCATTTTGATATTATGTATATTATGTTTATGTTTTAAAGTATATATTGTAAACTATAAAGACTCTTTGGATAAATGGTGTAATGTGAAATTTTATTTGTTTTGATATATATATATATGTATATGTTTAAATGTTTTGAGAAAATATGGAGAAATTGAGAAGTTTGGAAAAATGGTAATTTATTTTTATTGGGAGTGCGTTTTTATGCAGGTTGTATAATTATTGAATTTTTGGGATGTCCAAATTACAGACAAAACTCTAGCGAATTTTTCTCAGAAAATTTTTTATATAATGTTTATTTTGGAACCTATAATTAATAAAGAATATTTATTTTACTATTTAAGTAAACATTTTAAGTATTTGAGATTTTAAATTTGAAATGTGAAAATTTTTATTATACCAGATTGTGGCATTCTTATACTTTATATATGTATTATATATATATTGAATGTATGTATTATTCATATATAGAGTATAAGGTTGTTATAAACGGATGTTTGGCTTTCAATTTGTTTGAATTTTGCAGAAAGCTTCATTTATTAATATTGTACATTCATATTTACTATGATTTTGTTTAAATATATCAGTAGTGATTTACTTTCAAATACAAAAGTGCAATAAGTTAGTTTTAGCTTACAATGATTATGCACATCCTTTAAATCATCATTATCTTTGTACAATAACTTGTTAGGACACCCAGTAGCCAAGCTATTAACAATATTAAAATTGTTAATTTCAGTATAAGGAAAATCGCAATGATAGATTATAGAAAACCCTAATAATATGATTTAGTTTGATTCAAAACCCTAATATATTAGCTTTAGTTTTAAATCACATATTTTAACCCTAAATTTATTTGTTTTGATCTAAAAACTATAGTTTATCCTACAAAACCCTATTTGTATGTTTTTTTAAAAAATCAAAGCCCTAATTAGTTCATTCAAAACCATACTTGCATCTTTTTAAAACCAAAACCCTAATTTGATCTCCAAAACCCTAAATTTTAGTTTAAAACCCTAAATTTGTTTTAGAATCTATAAAATGCTAGTTTTCCATCTAAAACCATAGTTTTCCATTCAAAACCCTAATATTCACTAGAAAACCTTAATCCTATTTCCAAAACTCTAGAAACCCTAATTTTGTATGTTTAATATTTTATTTAAGGTCAAAACCTAGATTTAATCATTTGATTCATTATTGTATGTTTACGATGAATGATCTATTTGTTGTTTTATTTATGATGAATTCTTTATTGTTATTTTGCTTATGGTGAATGGTTGGATGGTTTAATTGTATTTGATTAATCATTTAGATTCCAAGGATATAAGAGGTATGTTTCCACTTCGTGGGTATCTCATTTGTTAAAGTTCAATGTAATTTAATTTATTTTAAGTTTTGGGATTAATGTAAAGGACATATTTCCACCAATGGTAGATGTCCTATTTTATTTAGCTTTAGACACTGGACGTTATTATAAGGGCATATTTCCATCTTGTATGGGTGCCGATTTTTTGTTTGTTTGATTGAACCCTCTTTGATTTTAATACAATGATTGTTTATTTTACTTTAAATTGTATGTAGTATGGACGATATTTTAATAAGCTAAGAATTTAATAATATTTAGACATGAAAAAGAGATTGGTTTCAAATAAACTGAGCGCTATGGGGGTGCTAGGTTATTCTCACCTTCCCCATGCATACCCAACTTTTTGAACCTAATGGGGGGTTGGGAATTCCTTAGGAATCAAGTCATCCACCACTTTATATTTTTTTGGCCTGTTCGGGTGGCAACTCTATTTTTTCCGGGTTTAGGCCCATGTTCTCTAAGGCCCTGAGCCTAACAATGCTGAAGTTGCAAGAACCATTCCACATGGGAGTGAGGGCAAAAATCCCCGCTCACAGTCTCTAGGTATAAGTTTGGTGAAAGGATCTACAACCATATCATGCGTAGAGATGTATTTTATATCCATTTCTTTTCGTGTAACCATGTTTCTAACAAAATTATATTTAATGTCTATATGTTTTATCTTACAATGAACTTTGGGTCCTTAGTGTAGGCAATATCTGCTTGACTGTAATAATGTATCATGACTGACTCGATTACAACATTAATAACCAAATGATCAAAAAATTTCTTAAGCCAAACACCTTCTTGTATAGCAACTGAAAATGCTATAAATTCAGTCTCCATAGTCAATAGTGCTATGCAGGATTACTTTTTGCTACTCCATGAGATAACACCCTTATTGAGGAAGAAAAAACAAATCCTAAGGTGGATTTTCTTTCATCCACGTCTCCCACCCAATCATCGTCAATGTAGCCTTTCAAACTTAGACTTCCTTCTTGATAACATAGCGAGTAATTGGCACCGTGTTTTAGGTATCTCAAAATCCTCTTAATTGCTTGCTAATGTACCAGATCTATATTGGATAAAAATATGCTTACCATCCTAAGGAAAAAGCAAATACCAAGCCTAGTACACATCATTGTATACATTCAACAACACTTGCATAAGGGGCATTTTTCATACGTTTTATTTTTTTCTAGAGGTTTGGGGCATAACCTTCGGCTCGAGCTTTCACCTTTGGTGATAGGGGAATCCATGAGTTTACAGTCACACATATTGAATCGTTTAAGTACTTTCTTTATGTATGTCTCTTAAGAAAGAGATAATAATTTCCTTGAGCGATTTCTTGGAATCTTTTCCTCAAGAATATATGTGTCCTCACCCATGTCTTTTATCTCAAAACTGGTTGATAACCACACCTTTTATTGTGATCCAAAAACGCTTTGTTGTTTCCAATAATAAATATGTCATCAACATATAATGACATTATGATAAATTTTATTTTCAATAACTTGATGTAGATGCAATAGTCCTCATCTATCATGGTATACCATATGACATGATTGCATTATGAAAACAAAAATACCACTATCTTGAAGACTGCTTTAGGCCATATATTGACTTTTTCAATCTACATACTTTATTTTTTTTTGTCCTTGTTTGATAAAACCCATTGGTTGGTTTATATAGATTTCTTCACCCAATTCTCTATTGAGGGAAGCAATTTTCACATCTTTCTGATGCAACTCAAGATCTATTTTTGCCACAATTGCTAAAACCAACCTTATAGATGTAAATCTCACAACAGACAAAAATGTCTCTTTGTAGTCTATTCCTTCATGTTGTGTATACCCTTTAGCTATAAGATGGGCCTTACACCTCTTGATGCTTCCATCAGCCTTTCGATTGATTTTGAGAATCCATTTATTCCCAATGGCTTTGCGTCCTTTCAAAAGATCAATCAAATCCCAAACTCGATTTGACCTCATGGTGTCTAACTCCTTTTCCATTGCATTCATCTAGTTATCCTTGGCTGAGCATAAGAGAGGCTCTTTAAAGTTCCTAGGATCTTTATTGTCTCAAGACAAAACCATGAATACCTCATTACTACCTTTGATATCAAATTGACGGTGAGCAACATTTCCATAATTGCTTCATCTCAAATCAAAATCTTGAGGAACACTTTCTTCAAGTTCAAACGAAACATCAACTAAATCAAAATCCATAGGACTCCCACTTAATTTAGGATTTGTACTCCCACTTAGACTAGGATCATTCTCAGCCGGACTAGTTGGTGGAGTTGAGTCACCCAAATTCTTGCCATTCGATTGAAGTGGTCCTTGTGAACTTTGATAATCAGTTTCATATAAGGAGAACTCTTGATTTAAATCGCCCTATTTAGGAAAATAATTCTCTAAGAATATGACATCTCATGATTTAAACTAAGTTGTCCTCCTACTATCTTACTCACATATGAAAACATATCCTTTGGATAGGTCATAATATCTTACGAAGATACTCTTTTTTACCTCTTGGGCTTAATTTCCCATACTTATATGAGGAATCGTGTACATAGGCAACGCATCCCCATGTTTTGAGGAAACTAAGGTCGGGTTTTTGACCCATCCATAACTCATATGGAGTGGTTGGGATGGATTTAGAGGGCACACGGTTAAGTATGCATGTGATAGTTAATAATGCATCACCCCAAAAGGCAATGGGTAACTGAACTTGTGCCATCATCGACCTAACCATTTCTAGGAGAGTCCTGTTTCTCCTTTCAGCAATTTATTGTGGAGTTTGAGGAATAGTCAGCCGATGCTCTATCCCTTTTTCATTACATAATTGTTTGAAAGACAAATATTCACGATCCTTGTCGATTTAAAGTGCTTTTACTTTCTTGTCTAATTGATTTTCAATCAAGTTGAGGTAGTTCTTAAAACAACTTAAAGCTTTAATTTATCTGTAATAAAATAGACATGACCATACTTAGTATAGTCATCTACAAAGGAGATGAAATAGTAAGCTTTGTGCCTTGTTCTCACATTCATTGGACCACAAATGTCTAAATGTACAAGTTGCAACGGAACGGTGGTCTCTTATGCCTTTCCGAAAGATTTTCTCTCAGTTTTTCCCACTAGATAAAATTCACAAGCAAGTAATTCTACTTTATTAAAACTACATAGGAGACTGGCCCTAGCCAATCTATCCATGCAATATTGGCCAATATGACCTAGTCTAACATACCATACATTCACATCATCATCAAAATTATTTGAAACAGTGGACATAGAAAAATTGCTATTGGAAATAGAATCATGTTCAATATCCAAGACAAAAAAGTTAAAGACATATCTGAAACCATAAAAAGTTTATCACAAATTTAAAAGTATTGAATTATCATTAAAATTCAAAGAAAGGCCTAATTTAGGCAAAATAATAACAGAAACTAAATTCCGCCTTGTGGGATGTAGAGAGCATCATGGAGCAGTAAGATTTGACATCCATGCACCATCAGTTTGCAGGTGCCAATCCCTTTCACCTCAACATGATCATTGTTCCCCATGAAAATTCATCTCGCCCCAGTGGGTAATCGAAGAAATTCAATAAAAGCTTCATGATCCTTTATTACATGGTCGGTGGCTCCCGAATCTATAACCCACAAAGGATTAGTTTCAGTTAGCAATACTAAACTTGAAACTATTATTTCATTCACATAAGAGCTAATGAATTGTACCTTCTGACGTGTAGTGTAGCCCTTAGCACAGTGGCCCTTATTTTTACAGTTGAAACATTTGACCTTTGTAACGTTTCTTTTCTTAGGACGCTTCCACTTATTTTGCTTTGGCCTTTTGTTGTCCTGACCTTCTTTGATCTTACCCTTGCCTTTGTTATTATAGTACTTGCACTTAGTCCCATGATTCCCATTAGGGTTAACTTAAACTAGATGCATGTAATATCCTAAATTTTGAAAAAAAATATTAATTTTTAAAAATTAATTAAATGATTTAAAAGTATATATATATAATTAAGTGAAAAAGAAAAAAATGTGCACATGATATATATATGTAGATATACATAATATATACAAGTCAAAATTTTAATATTGGTCAAATGTTATTCTAATTATTAAAATATTAATTAAGTGGTTATTGGAAGATGATATTTTTATGTATTAATTAAGTATTATGTTTTTACTTGGTGGAGAGTAAAAGTTGGATAATTGTGTGGTTAAAAAGGAGAGTAGTTGGATTGAGTTGAGTGGATCATTATCTTCATCTTCTTCTTTCTCCATTGAAGCCGGCTACCTTTATCAAAGGAAAAGAGAAATTTGCTTCTTGCTAACTCAAGTAATTGAAGGATTTCAAGTGTTCAAGTTGGAGTTTTGAGGATTTTCTCTATATTTGGTAAGTTTCCAACTTGTTTCCTTGATTTTCTATGGAAGTTTGTATATGTGTTAATTGGATGTTTGGTGTAGTATGTGTTAATGGTTGATATTGGTATGTTTAAAGTTCTTTTGGCTAGTTAACTATGAAATTAGGGTTGGATTGAAGAAAAGGTTAAGTTTGGTGAAGAGAATAAGAGTTTTGGGTTGTGTAACTTTTGAGTTGTGAAGTCATGGTTGTAATTGTGTATTTTTGCTTTTAATTGAGTTGTTTTGATGTTTACACAAGTATTTTGTGGTATAATTATGGATTTGGTTGAGTTTGTATAGAGTTAGAAAGCTTAATGAAAGATAATTTTGGATGTGACAATTATGTGTTGATATCAGGATTTTTGACCTGACACGCCTGGTGACACGACCACGTCTTTGGGCTTGTTGATGGTTCTATTTTTAGTGTTGGTGACACGTGCAGTGACATGCCCATGTCATTGAGCGTGTCATAACTTCTGTAATGTTATAGTATTGACATGTGCAGTGACACGCCCATGTCACTGAGCGTGTCATAGCTACTATGTTGTTGAAGTTTTGGCACGGGCAGGAACACACCCATGTCTCTGGATGTGTCTTATCTGATGTAATACAGAGCATGGGACACAGTTATTGACACGCCCATGTCACTGAGCATGTCAAAGCTTCTGTGTTGTGGGTTTAGGGCACGGTCATTGACACGTCCATGTTGTTGAGCATGTCATGTGTAGAGTTTGCCCTAGATAGTTCTTTTTCTTATTTTCCTTTGTGCATCTTATCCTCGTGTTGAGAGGTTTTGTTTATACCTATAAGTGTATCACTAAGTGATTATTTATAATCACATTTGGTTTAGGCTTTGAAGAGACTTGAGTTACCCCAGTCCAAGTGTTGAGGGATATCTTGGAAGAGGAGGTTGAAGGTGGTGTTTGTTGCTTTTAGAGATAAGTACAAACTTTGAATAATTGCTTATATTTACATGACATTGGGACTTAATATTTGGTTGGAAAATGTGTTAAGTTACTTACTACATTATTGGTGCATGAGTAATATGCTATGATTTGTTTAATGTGAACTAGGTGCAAAATATGATAATGCAATTTATTGTGTGTACATTAAAGATGGTATGTAAAGCCATTGGTAATGGCTATATTGATATAAGTGAGATATTTGAGGCATTGTGCCTAGTTTGATCATGAGAAAATGAGAAAGGATTTGATAATGGAATTATGAAAGAATTGTATGCCTAGTATGTTATTCAATTTTCAGAGTTTTGTGTTTGGCGGCATGCCTAAGACGTAACAGTCCCTTGAAGCTGGGTTGGGCTTGGTCCTTGAAGCCTAGTTGGGTTGTTACATAAGAGGTAATCCTTATTGTGATTATGATTTGCCTTTGGGGCTAGACAAATACTATTATCTTGGACCAAAGCAGTAACTCTGAAATTTGAATAGCATATTAGATCCTTTTGGGCCCATGCTTGTATTTGTTTTTATGTGAATTATGAATTCTAGAACAATTGAGCAATATATTAAGATATAATATCCTTATGTGTTGTGCATTGCCATTGCATTTGGATTATATTGTTATCAAAGTTTGTATCACTAGGCTTTTGGCTTAGCGCTATTGTGATTCATCGCGCAAGTGACAGGGTAGATCCGGTTGAGCTAGAGAGTTCGTCTAGACCGAGTCGAGTCTAGGTTTGAGATCTTGAGTGCAGAGTTGATTGTTGGACATCAAGATTAGAGACAAACTGCCAACATGTATATATTTTATATTTTTGTACATATTGATTTCATATATATTATGTTATATTTTGATGTACATATATGTATATTCCACAAACTATCAAAAATATTTTGGATAAACCTTTGGTAATGAAGTTATATATGTGTTTTAGCAAGTAATATTTCATCTACTATTAATATGATATCAGTTAAATATTTTAAGTTTATACAGATTTTATAAGTGCAGATTTGTTTTGTTAAATGGGTTGTGACATTCTTGTATCACATATTCATATATTAAATATGTTGGGTGTATGTAGTATACGTATATTGGGTATAAGGGTGTTACAATGCACCTCCGTACTAGGTTGTATAGTTGCAAGTTTATCAGCCTCTAGTTCCAAATGATGGGAGGCATCAGCAAAGGTCTTGATGATCAGACTGTGCGTTAGGTGTATTCCCAACTCTCTAGTAATGATCTAATAATTGCCTAAATCTTTTGCTCCTCAGTCAGCACACGACCAACATTATGAAGCTCACTCATCATGTCGGACATCTTTCGGAGATGTTTCCTCATGTTGTATTTATGACGCTTCTTGTCAGTGTCAAACTTGATAGTTAGGAAGCACAACTTAGTTAGACAAATTCCACTAAGTTTTTCTTTCAGGGCCACCCACATATCCCTTGCATATTCATTGGTGCTAAATTCCTTCATAATATCATTGTTTATTGCACTTAGCAAAGTGATTTAAGCAAGCAAGTTCTTCCTCTTCCAGACAGAGAAGGCATCACGATCACGTCTATTGTGGGCCGTGGTTCCTTCTTGGTCATGTTCACCCATAATGGCATTGAGAGATTATAGAGCCTCAAGTTCCTCTAGCATGTACTAAATTTTCATGCTCCAGATCTCGTAATTATCCCTAGATAACTTGACACTTTACAAAAATGTTCTTGGAAGGAGATGATATTTTTTTGCTTTGAAAAAAATAGAGGATTTTTACCTAGAAATTATATACAAGATATTATTAATACCACAGTTTACATTTTATTATAATATTTATGACTAATTTATACATTAATAATAACATACATAAAATCTCAAGTCAGAAGGTTACTAGGTTTCTATTCATCTTCTCTATTATATGTTAAATTAGTATTAATGTAAAATCTATATGCAAAATTATACAATTAATTATTAAAACCAAGTTAAAATTATATTTTGACCGATTAAGATAAAATAATTAATTAATATCATGCATTAGAATAATTATACAAAATAATTATTAGAGAAAAAATGCATATTCCATTAATAAATTATAGTCCATCAAACCATAAAGAATCAAATCTAGCTATAATTAACCCTCTGAAAAATCCTTATTTGCATGACTAATAAAAAAAAACAAGAATAACTAAGGATTATAAAAAAAACTAGACTTGGACACATTAGATTACCTGACTCCTAACAAGAGCTAAAAACCAAAGAATATTTCTCAGGTCTATTGGTAAGGAATATATGGTGTTTTTAGAAAATCTTTTGACCATTAATTTTCCACTGCGAAGAGTCATACCCTCATGCTTAGTGCATGACTTCCTCACTACCCTTTAGAACACCAAGCCTTAAAGAAAGAGATAAGAACAACTTGATATGTTCTGTGTCCTTCAACCCAGTTTTCATCAAATGGCTCATGAAGTGGTGGACACTCAAAAGAATCCCTCATTGCCAAATATAATGAGTACTGAGAGCCTAAATCACCTACTCACATCATTTGTTGACAAATTTCATGAATGTGCATTGCTTTGCACATGAGAAAATCTAAGTCATAAATGCGGTCATTAAGAGGTATTTCTTGAGCTTTCAATTTAGTTTTCAGAATCGCTAATTTCACCTTTAGCTTGGCTTTATGCTCTACTATGCATGCTACAACAAGCATCTTGACCATGATAGCCATGTTTTGTAACTTTTTACAAAGAAAAGTAGGTCATAAATAATAATTAGACATAATAGTAAAATAAAAAAAATAACAAAGACCATTTTCTTCATTAAAAAATGGCACACATATTCACAAAAAATATATTTTTAGATATTCATAAATTTTCTAGGTTAGGAAAAAATTTTAGCATGTGAAAAAATAAATTTTCTGTTATTTAAAATATTTTTTTCAATTAAAAATAACAAAAAATATTTATTAAGTTCAATGAAAATTAAATAAAATTGACCAAGAAATCTAGAAAATTATTGGGAGTCGATATGTGAAAAAGGGCGAAAAAATGAGGTATGAAATAATTTTTATTAAAAAAAATTTTCTGGCCAATCAGGTATTGTCATGTGGCAGCATTGGCATGCATGGAGAAGCCAGGCTGCCTTGCGCAAAACGACAAGCCACAACTGGCGTAGCCTAGGGGGTGGCATGTGACCATGGAGGTTGGGAAGCCCAACCTCTATACACCCACGTGCTGCCTTGCCTGCAAATTCGGCCGGTCAGACTATTTTCAGTGGAGGATTTTAATTATAATTTTTAACTCTTTGTTCTAATATATTAAAACCTTCATATTTCTTCTTCATACATCTATCCATTCATATTTAAATTTTCATAATTTCCACTATTAATTTGTCATATGAAATTAATTTATTACTTATTTTCACAAATTCGCATGACTTCCTCACTTTCATGTCAATCTCACTTTCTCATTTTTCATTCCTCACCAAATCTTCACAAAAAATTTTAACCATGTGTACTTTACATATATATGGACCTATATTTAAAATTTTATATTTTTCCAAGCTGATTTACTATATTTAAAAATTACATCTGTCAAACCTATAAAATCTGTTTCTTTGATAATTCTGCTGGCAGAACTTATTCACCCATTTGTTTCAGATATCAAAACTTAATAAACATTTATAAAATTTTAGCCATATGTTCTAAAAGAATATATGATATTTTATGGAAAATTGCAAATTTTTCTAGGTTGGTTTGCTATATTGTTTAAATATGCTACTCAACCTTTACAGATTCTATGTTGCTGGAACTGCTTCAATAATCTGTGCTCTTCTATTTTTCTTAAATAGTAATTTATCTTAAAAACTTATGAAATTTCATAAATTACATTCTAACATATATAAAAACTTTCCATTAAAATTTCAATCTCAAATAATATCTCTAGATCGGTCCAAAAATTTAGACAAAATCACTTCACTGCACATATGCAGAATTTCCAGCAACTATAATACTCATCTCTTATGCTTTTATTTTATTTTCTAGATCATTTTTCTTAATCTCACTTATTTATAAATTGAATCAGCCATAGATATTAATTTAATTTTTAATTAATTTTTTTCAAGTGAAAGCTTTAAAGGTCCTTAATTTAAAATCTCTAAAATATCGCTTCCGCTGCACTACTCTGATCTATGCATCCCAGACACTACCTCAACTTATATCCATTACATCAAAAGAAATTTGCCACATCAGAGACAAATACGGATGCCAATATATATGCATGTATTAAAACTAAAATAGCTATTTAAAAATTATCCTTTCTCATTTTCAAAACCCACCTAGATTGAGAATCTCAAACCTAGGCTCTGATACTAAAGTAAATGGAACACCCTTATATCCTATATAAATAATACATATACCCCATATACATAAAATATGCATATAGAATATAAGAATGTAACTTTAAATAATTAGTATTAGCCCCTCATTTCAATATTAAAAAAATAATTATAAGTTTATAATAGAAAATTTCTAGAAAAAATTTCTCTAGAGTTTTGTCTATAATTCCATAAAATCCCAAATCATCAAAAACTCATCTTGCATTAAAAATTTATACTCCCAAAATAATATTTATAATCAATCCTCCAAATCACCATTTACCAATTCACAATGACAAGGCTTTATATCCAAAATATTTCCCATCATGAGTAATTGTATATATATATATATAACATATTTAAAATCCATTGTATACATATGATATGATTGAATTGTACAAAATCTAAATACAAATTAACAAAATTATACATGTATGCTACACCATCCCAGTTGGTCTAGTGGAACCCATATCTTCTAGTCTCAAACACACTCCAGTTCACCTTACTCTGTGTAACATCCGTGATTTTGGAGAAATTAAATAAGTATTTGGAGATATAAAATTGTATATACTCAATATATATATCTAGAGTATATATAACATATACATATGGTATATTAATTGTATATGTTGGATTAATACATTACATACTTAATATTTAATACACATATAAGGTACATTTGATGTGTATATAAGATACACATTACTTGTGCATATGTGTAATATCCCAAATTTTTAAAAAGTTCTAATTTTTGGAAATTTGATAAAATAAATTATAATTTAAATGGATAAATTAAATTAATGATTTTAAATAAAAAATTAAGGGGTTTTAAATAAAAAAGTGAAACATATATGTGATATATATGTAAAATATATATAACATATAAAAGTCAACACTTTTTAAAAGAAAAGTCAAAGTAAAAGGGTATTTTGGTAATTAAATCTTAGAAATTCAAAATTAATAAAATAGTTTAAAAATAAATTATTTTTGAATGGAAGAGGGAATTTATGACTTTTAATTTATTAAATAAATAATTGAATAATTAATTATTAAATTATTTTAATATATATATATATATATATATATATGGTTTAAAATAAAAGATGAAAGGAAAAAAGAAAATTAAAAAGTCTTCATCTTCTTTATTCTTCTTCTCCAAGCCGAATTCTCCATGGCCAAAGAGGGAGATTTTTAGCTTCTTCTATCATCAAATTCTTCAAGCTTTTAAGGGTATAAGAGTAGTTTTGGTGATTTTTCAACAAGTAAGCAAGCTTTATTTTCAAAATTATGAAGTTCTTTAAAGCTTATGAATATGTATGAATTGAGTTTTTGAAAGAGCATATTATAATTGTTGGAATGGGTATGGAAGATGTTCTTTTGATGAGTAAATAATAATTTTAAGGTTGGATTAAAGAAATGGTTGAGTTTGGGTAATATTGGTGAAGAGAGAGAATTTAGGGTTATGAAACATTTGAGTTTTTGAAATCATGATTTTTAATTGTGCAAATGGATTCCAAATGAGTTGTTTTGATGCATAAACAAGTATTTTAAAGTAAAATACTGGATTTGGTTGTGTTTGGTTAGAGTTTGAAGACGACAGTATTGATTTAGGGTTTTGGAAAAGTGAATTTTCAAAGAATGATTAATTGTTTGATTTTAATGCTTAAATCATGTTATTTAATGACATAAGTGGTGTAAATAAGATTGAAATGATAATTTGATTGAGTTGGAATGGAGATCCTTCAATGGTGAAGGTTATGTCATTTTAGGGTTCTGAGCATAAACATGTGGTTAATTAATGTAACTGGTTTAAACATGCTAAAACATGTTTCTAATGATATTAATAAACTTAAAACACTATTTTAAATGGCTTGATATGGTTTTTCAAAGTTAAAGTGAGGTGAAGCTTAATTTTGGGATTTGGTTTAGAGTGATGTTTAATTATGGTTTGATGTTGAGAATACCTTAGAATATGATATTAAATGATTGTGTGTGATCACATTTGGTATAGGCATTGAGGGAGGTTGATTTGCTTCATCCAAGTGGTGAAGGGCAAGTTGGAAGGATAAGATTGGAGGTTATGTTAAGCTTGCTTTGGGTTGCTAGTGGAGGTATGTACAAACTTTGAGTATAATGTTTATATTTGCATGACATTTGGACTTAACACATTTTGGTTGAAAAATGTGTTAAGCTACTTGGTTCATTGATTGTGCATGAATAATGTGCTATGACATTTGTAATATCATATATGTGTTAAATGCATTGTGAAAAGCCATTGATAATGGCTAAATTGTGTTAAGTGTGAAATATGCATATTATGTGAAAATACCCAAAGTAATTGGGTAATGTGTTGTGAATGCAAAAATGAGATATATGGAATAATGAAATGAATTGATATTGATAAAATGAGAAAAGTGAGAAAAGTGAGAAAAATGAGAAAGATGTGAAAAATGAGAAAAATGAGAAAAAAAGTGAAAATAAGGCAATGTGCTTAGATTGAATATGTGACAATGAGAAAGAGATTAATAATGAGAAAAATGAATAAATGAAAAAAAAAGTGAGAAAAAGATGATATAATAAGGCAATGTGCCTAGTTTGATCATGAGAAAATGAGAAAAGTTTTGATAAAGGAATTATGAAAGAATTTGATAATGAGAAATATGAATAAATAGCGTGCCTAGTATGTTATTCAATTTTCAGAGTTCTGGATTTGGCGGCATGCCTATGATTGCCTACGGGCTAAACGCTGGAATGGTGAAAAGATTGGGTTGTAAGCCAGGCCAGCTGATAAATATTATATTTTTGAGGGTGAAAAGACTGGGTCGTAAGCCTCAAAAACTGTAGCAGTCTAGCTGGGTTGAGGACCAATATACTGGGGCCTAAGGGTCTAGCCAGGTTGAGGTCTAAGAGACTGGGGCTGTTACATTACCCATGGATATATTGCCTATAGGGCTAGACGCATGGTGTCATTATGGACCAAAGTAGTAACTCTGAAATTTGAATAGCATATTAGATCCTTTTTGGGCCCATGCTTGTCTTTGCTTTAATGTGAATTATGAATTGTGATACAATTGAGCAATATAATGCTATAAGCTTTGATTATGAAATATTTGAAAAATATAAGAAAGTAGAATGATATGGCATCTATATGCATTGTGCATTGGCATTGCATTGAGTTTTATTGTTATTATCAAAGTTTGTACCACTAGACTTTGGTTTAGCGCGATTGTAATTCGTCGCGCAGGTGTCATGGATGATTTGGTAGAGCCGGAGAGTTCTACTAGACCTGGTCGGGTCTAGGTTTGTATTTATTGAGCTTGAAGAGTTATTTTTGGGTACATCAAGATCAGAGCCAGTTGCCAGCATGTAGATATTTGATATTACAATATATTTTGATATTATATATGTTATGATATGTTTTTAGAAGTATATAATGAAAATTGCGAAGAATGTTTTAAATAATTTGTACAGATGAAAATTTTTATGTGTTAATTTATTTATCTATATATAAGTATTTTGAGAAAATCTGGAGAAATTGAGAAGTATTGGTGAAATGGTGAATTGATTTTTATTGAGAGTGTTTGCCTTATGCAGGCTGTGTTTTGCTGAATTTTGGGAACGTTCAAATTACAAATAAAACTCTGGCGAATTTTTTCCAGAGATTTTCATATAAAATATTTATTTTGGATTCCTATAACAAGCAAAGAATATTTATATACTATTTATTTTATATATTAGTATTTGAAATCTTAAAACAGAAATGTGAAATTTTTTATTAAATCGATTTGTGATATTTTTATACCGTATATGCATATTTTACATTTGCTGAAATATGTATTGTATGTATAAGTGTATAAGGGTGTTACACTCTGCACTTTTGATACCTGCGCAATATACACTACTGTGCTAAGCTCAAGAGCTTAGTGGTGCATATAAAATACAACATTGGCATAATAGCCTTATAATTACAATATGCACCATATTTAAGTAATACACAAATTAATTTTACTTTTCTTTAAAACATAAACAACCATATACATTGGGTCAAACCTTCTTATAAAATTATCTAGTTCTAGGTGTGTTGCCTTGGTTTATCTCATCTCGCTAGTGGATGTAGCTATCATCTGTGACACCTAGTGTCTCATCCATAGCGTATATCTCTGACACTGTTGGTGTCTCACTTCGGGCGTAGGAACATCTCTGTGACACCAGTGTCTCACCCTATAATATATCTCGCCTAGGGACATAATAATCATATGTGACACCCAGTGTTTCATCCCTTCAGTGTGTGGCATTGCCAACATCCAAGAGCAATCTTCTGGCAACTAGATAATGTATAAATTACACACAATACATATTCATTTTTCAACATATTTTCACATCTCAATTCATATCATGGTTTCCATAAACCATCAACGTATATAATGCAAACGTGGCTCACTTCCACATTTTAGTGCACAACTTGCACTTTTCACATTTTACACAATATCGCATATAGCCATTTTTATAATGGCTTATCATGCCATAATCAATACAAATCAAGTATTTCTTACAACTTTACACATAACAACTTGATAGCCATCTATAATGGCACATTATTCACATCACATGGATTAAACACTCTTTTTCTTATACAATACACATGCCCTTTATCAACCCAATAATGTAAGTAACATAACACATTCTCCAATTCACAATGTGTTATGCCAACTACATTATTGTTCTCATAATAATGATTATAATAGCATGTACTAACCTTGTTTCCCCTTTTCAAGCCTTAACTTGATAAAACTCTATACTCTTCCACTTCTTTCAATATAGCTTACACACATATTATCCGATATTAATTGCATTACTCATTTAAATTCACATTACAACCCATTGTATATCAAATCACCATTATTCAAACCATTTTCATTAAAATTCCATTAAAAGCATATATTTACCACTTACTATTTTATCCAAACGTCAACTAACTTAACTCATATCCAACATTTAAACCAAAAAATCACAATTTACATATCAAAACAACATTAAAACAACTCATTACAACAATTCCAAACACCTTTTCCAAAAACCCTAATTTCACATAATATGGCTATAAATAATAACCTTCTCAAAACTTACTCATATCACATTTTCAACCATAAATTCATAGTATTTACATTAAAAAAACAACAATTAATCTCATTTTGACAATTAGAACCACCCTTAGATGAAACACTAATTTCCCATAACCCTAAACTCATCACTTTTGTTTATTTCAACCAACCAACTAAAAATCATCATCAACTCATCATTTATTCATCAATTTAACTTCATTTATATCGGTTTTAGCATTAAACCACGTCTTTCTCTCTAACCATCTCAAACATAATCATAGAACCAAGAAATTTAAGCTTTAAGGAAAGGGAACTTCTTGATTTCTTACTTTTCTTCAAAAATCCACTTGAAATCTTTAAGAATTTTGGTGGATTTGGTGTGTATAAAAGAAACTCTCTCTCCCTTTCTCCCTCTCTATGGTTTGGTCATGGCTAAAGAAAGGAAGAAGAAGACTAATTTTTTATTCTTACCTCATTTCTTACCATAATTATACATATATTAATTAATTAATTAAGTATTTTACTTTACATGTACACCAAACATTTTTTCTTCCTTTGACTTTCTTTCTTTTCTTTTCTTTTGTTATTATTATTAACACCAACTTTTCTAACACTAAATTATACCACATATATATGTAGTGTATACTTTTATGAATATATGTTACTTATATATTACATATGCTTTTGTGTACATATTCATGTAATATATATTATGTATATGTAATGTATATTTAATGTATATAAATACCTATATGCACAAATAATGTGTATCCTATATACACATCAAATATACCTTATATATATATATTAAATATATAAATTATGTAATATATATATCCAACATATACAATTAATATACAATATGTATATATTATGCATATTCTAGGTATACATTGGGTATATACAACTTTTATACCTCCAAATACTTATTTAAATTTTCCAAAATCACAAATATGACATAGATTTTTATAATAAAATGATTTGTGAATAAGAGTAGATCTTATTGCTGTGGAAATTTATAATGACTACAAGAATAATTAAAATTATTTTTTGCAAATTTAAGAAATCAAGACACTACCTTTAAAATTGTAGCAGGCTGACTATAGTACAATTTTACTGTATTAAGTATTGAAAATTTCCCTAAGAAACTGTGATGTTGAGTCTTTGATATTTTAGCAACCCAATTACAATATAATTTTGCTCTTTAGAAATGGTTTGAAAATTTATATACTGGGAGGTTTTGATTGATAGATTCGCTCATTGAGAGTTTTAATTGAGTTGTTCATTGGAAGGCTTTGATTTGTTAATTGATTGTGTTTGATGGGATGGTTTGTTTGGTTGATAGATTTATTGGTCTTTGCTTTTATTGGTCTTTGCTTCTATCTTTTCTTTATGCTTTTATAGTCTGTGGCTACTACTTTAGGTGATCTACATCCCTTTTTTTGTTCTTATGTTCTTGATTACTGAAGAGTATAATAGATCTTTGGGAAGTTGATGTTGATAACATTGTATAGGTAATATTGACAAGCTTGGTATCATTTCATAACATTTTTGGTATCTCCATGTAACATTGTGGATGAAATTATTTGAACATAAGCCTATTGATAAGAGAGCTGTAATGCAATTTAACATATTTTACGGGATTTCCATTAGACTTTTAAATCTTACCTTGGAGTTCAATTTTTTGCTGGTTTTTTACTAGGAAATAACAAATCTTTTTCCATAAATCTAAATATGATCCATAAGTTTCTCAACTAGCATGCTACCTAGAGTTTTATTTGTAGTGAAAACACACTTTTTAGGTTTTTCTTAATTATTATTTTTTTTACTTTTGTTTCTATTTACTTTTTTTTTTAGAGTTAAGGAAGCCCTGAAGAGAATGAAAATTGACAAAGTCTCTGGTGAAGATAAAATACCTATTGAGGTGTGAATGTCTTGGGGATGTAGCGGTTGCATGGTTGACTATTTTGTTTAATAAGATTCTGAGTACAAAGAGAATGTTTGATGAATGGAGACAGAGCAACTTGATACATATTTTTAAGAATAAAGAAGATATTCAGAGTTGTTCAAAATATGAGTCGCACTATGAAACTGTGGGAGAGAGTTGTGGAATACCATTTATGTTTGTATACTTGTATCGCCCCAAATCCATTTGGGTTTATGCCTTGTAGATTGACTATAGAAGTAATCTTTCTTATTAGAGATTTGATAGAAAAGTATAAAGAGATGAAGAAGGATTTACATATAATTTTCATTGACTTAGAGAACGCTTATGATAGAGGTCCTAGAGAAGTTTTATGGTGGGTCTAGAGCAAAGGAGGGTATCAATTAGATATATCCAAGTCTTGAAGGATATGTATGATGGAGCTATCATAAGTGTCTATAGTTGGAGGGTATACTAAAGAATTTTCTATTTCTATTAGGTTACACCAAGGCTATATTCAACTTTGAGCCCTTATGTATTTACCTTAGTCATGGATGAGCTAACTTGACATATACAAGATGACATACCATGGTGCATGATGTTTGTGGAGATATTATGTTAATAGACAAGACCCAAGTAGGAGTAAGTAGAAAGTTGGAGTTGTGGAGAAGTAGTTTGGAATCCAAAGGTTTTAAGTTAAGTAGAACTAAAATTGAATATATGCATTATAGATTTAATAATGTGACTAAAGAAAGGAGCGAAGTTATTTTGGACGGAGTGCCAATATCTAGTAGTACTCATTTTAAGTACCTTGTCTCAATTCTTCAAGAGGATGGGGATGGCGAGGAAGATGTTAGCCATAGAATTAAAAGCTAGTTGGATGATGTGAAGTGAAATAAGAGTTTTATGTGTTCGAAATATGCCTATTGAATTGGAAGGAAAGTTGCATTACAATATGACCTGCTATGGTATATGGTAGCAAGTGTTGGGCTGTGAAAGGATAACATTTAGGTAAGATACATGTTGCGGAAATGAGAATGCTATGAACATGATATCTCCACTCTTGGTTCTTGCTTTCTTCAATGGTGGAGAGAATGTTGGAGGTCCTTAGAGTGGATCTACCTTATTCTCCTCCTTCTATGTACATTGTTGTTTATTGAGTTGAGTTTTAGGTTTTAGTATAGATAGGTTTTGGGTTTTGGCTGTAATATCCTCATTTTGGTGTACATTGTAGTATTTAATATAGAGGATTAAGTAGGAATGATTGGAGGAGAGAAATATAAGATGTATGTATAGTAGATATGAGATATATATATATATATATATTTATGGTATATTTGAAATATACTTGAGATATATAAGACATATATACATATGCATATAATATACAATACATATATATAAAGTATAAGTTAGTGGTGGAAAAGGTGATAATAATAATAATAATAATAATAATAATAATAATAATAATAATAATAATAATAATAATAATAATAATTATTATTATTAAAAGATAAGAGAGAAAATTCAAAGACGGAAGCAATTTGATTGGTTGAAATTATTTAATTAATTAATTGTTAAAAATAAGGGATAAAGATGAGAAGTAAATGGGAAAGATATTTTTTTTCTTCTTCTTTTAGATGCGTTCCATTGGAGAGGTAAGGAGAGTTTCTTTCATATATTGAATTTTACAAGGGAATTAAAAAAGATTTAGGGTGGATTTTGAAGGATTAGCAAGGAATCAAGTAAGTACTCTACTTTAAGCTTGTTTTTAATTGATTTTAAGATTATGTTTGAAATGGCTAGAGAGAGAAAATGGTGGTTAATTGAGAAAGATGCTAATTATGATATGATTTGGATGTATATGTGATGGTTTGATGAATAATTTATAGAAATGAACCTAACTGATGAACTAGAGGTTTGATGTTGAATATGTATAATTAGGGTTTGTTATGGAGATTGATATAATTGTATAAATTATATGTTTTGTTGTTAAATTGATGTATAGATGATGAATTTATGATTAGATGTTGGAAATAGTTATGGATAGTGAAAATTGGGAAAAGGAGTAATAAGGGAAGGAGTGAGAGTTTGGTAGAGTATGGATTGGAAATAAAGTAACTAATGAATAATTAAATAAAATTAGTATGTGGATGGTTGTATAATGAATGATGTGATGATTGTTGTTGGATTATGTGTTTAGGCCAAGATAGATCAAATGAAGAAGAGTAGAATCTCATCAAAGGTTAAGATTGGAATTTGGCCGAGGTTAGTACATACTTTGGAAATATTTGTTCTTGTGGTTTACCTTGTTTTGAGTTGAATGTTTATGAGTTGGAGTAAATTTTGTGACCCATAGGCATGGCCTTATGGAAGGCATGAATTGGGCTTTGAACGGAATCTGCTTGTATGAAATTTGTGAAGTGACAATATTATTTTGCAAGCCATGGGTGTGGGCTTGAGGTGCCATAGCTATGGGTTTTGTTTATCTAAGATTGACAATGGTGTTTTATGAGCCACATGCATGGCTTTTGGAATACCACTGTTGTCCAAAGATAGCAACCAAGAGGGGGGTAAATTGGTTGATTTGAAGAATTAGTGACAAATTGAAAAATAAAAGCAACATTAAGGCAAGAGAGATAATACAAAAGAGTAAACACAAGGGAGTTTATAGTGTTTTGGATGACCTCAATCCTCTATCCACATCCTTAACAACTTATTAAGGTTTCACTAATCTTTGAGTTTTTATAAGTTCAGCTCTAACTTAGTATTTTCACAAGCTCACACCCAACTTATAAGGCTTGAGTATCTTCCTCACAATCCCAACAAGAGTTTTTCCAGACTTACTCTAAAACCTAAGTATTTTTAAGCTCACACTCAAACTTACAATGGCGTTTAATGCTCACACCTAACACTTAATCAATACAAATGTCATATCCGTAATTTTGAAAAAATTAAATAAGTATTTGGAGATATAAAAGTTGTACATACCCAATATATATACCTAGTGTATATATAACATATACATATGGTATATTAATTGTATATATTGGATATATATATTACATACTTAATATATTTAATACACATATAAGGTAAATTTGATGTGTATATAGGAATATTATTTGTGCATATGTGTATTTATATTCATTAAATATACATTACATAGACATAGTATATACATTACATAAATATGTACATAATGATATATGTGAAATATAAGTAACATATATAAGATATACATATATACATAAAATATACAATATATATACATGGGATATAATTTGGTGTTGAAAAAGTGAATGATGAAAATAATAATAATAAAATAATATTAGATAGTGGAAGATGATGAAAAAGTGTGATATTTTATAATTATTAATTAATTAATAATAAGTAAATAAAAATAATTCAATATTAATTTATTTTTGGGTGGTAGAAGATTAAATATATTTATTAATAATTAATTAATTAAATAAATATATATATATATAAGGCTAGAAATTAAAGAAGAAAGAAATTAAAAAGACAAAAACATAAATAGTAAAGGAGATACTTTTATAAAATTTAAAATTTAATAAAATAATTTAAAAAGAAAATATTTTTGAATGGAAGATGAAAATTGGTATTTTAAAATAAATAAATAAATAAATAATTAAAATAATATATATATATATATATGTGGTCTTAAATGAAGGAAAGAGAAAAAAAATAAAAAATTTAAAAAGAATTTTCTTCTTCTTCTTCTTCTTCTTCTTCTTCCTCTCTTTGATGTTTTCTCCATGGATGAACAAGATTAGTTTTTGCTTCATTTAAACAACCAATTTTCAAGGATTTTACAAGAACCAAGTGGGTTTTGGTGATTTCTTCATAAATTAGTAAGTTTTCCTTTACAATTTTGAAGTTCCATCTAAATATATGATTATGTATAATTTGAGATTTTAATGGAGTGTGTTTTAATTGGTTAAATGCATATGAAAGATGCTATTTTGTTTAATTATTAATGATTCTTAAGTTGGATTGAAGAAATGGTTAAGATTGAGTTAAGTTGGTTGAAGAGAGAGAATTTAGGGTTATGGAACATTTGAGTTTTTGAAATGATGAGTTTTAATTGTGCAAATTGGTTCCAAATGTGTTGTTTTGATGCATAAACAAGGATTTTAAAATCAAATGATGGATTTAGTTAAGTTTGGATAGAGTTTGAAGATGGTAGTATTGATTTAGGGTTTTGAAAAAGTGAATTTTCAAAGTATGGTGAATTGTTTGATTTTAATACTTAAAGCATGTTATTTGATGACATTAAAGATGGAAAGAAGCTTGGATTAATTATTGGAATGTGTTGAAATGGAGAACCTTCAATGGGGAAGGTTATGCCATTTTAGGGTTTTGAACAAAAGTGTGTGTTTAATTAAAGTAATTGATTTAAACATGTTAATATATGTTTGTAATGATAGAAATAAACTTAAAACATTAATTTAAATGGATTAAAATGGTTTTTCAAAGTTAAAGTGAGGTAAGGCTTAATTGTGAAAATTTTGTTGGAGTGTTGTTTAATTAAGGTTTGATGTTGAGAATGCCTTAGAATGTGATATTAAATGATTATTTATTATCACATTTGGCATAAGCATTGAGAGGAAGTAGTTTGCCCAATCTAAGTGTTGAAGGGCAACTTGGAAGAGAAGGTTGGTGAGAGTTTTAAGCTTGTTTTGGTTGCTATTTGAGGTAAGTACAAACTTTGAATATATTGGTTATGTTTGCATGACATTTGGGCTTAACACATTTTGGTTGAAAAATGTGTTAAGCTACTTGATACATTGATTATGTATGAATAATGTGCTATGACATTTGTAATGTCATATATGTGTTAAATGCATTGTGAAAAGCCATTGATAATGGCTAAATTGTGCTAAATGTAATTAATATGTGAATTACGTGGAAATACCCAAATTAATTGGGTAATGTGTTGTAAATGCAAATAAAAATGTGGTATAATGTAATGAGATATGTGAAAACATAATGAAATGAATTGATATTGATATAAATGAGAAAAATGAGAAAAATGAGAAAAGTGAGAAAAAAGAGAAAATAAGGCAATGTGTATAGTTTGATTATGTGACAATGAGAAAGAGATTGATAATCAGAAATATGAATAAATTGTGTGCCTAGTATGTTATTCAATTTTCAGAGTTCTGTGTTTGACGGCATGCCTATGATTTGCCTATGGGCTAGGCACTGGGCGTCATTGTGAAAATATTTTTGAGGTGAAATGACCAGGTCGTAAGCCTTAAAAACAAGTACTTGAAGCTAGGCTGGGAAATGATCGTGTCGTAAGCTCAGACCTAGTTGGATTATTACATTGATATATTACCTACGGGGCTAGACACATGGTGTCATTATAGACCAAAACAGTAACTCTGGAATTTGAATAGCATATTAGTTATCTTTTGGGCCATGTTTGTGTTTGTTTTTATATGAATTGTGGATTGTGAAATATTTGAAAGGTATGAGAAAAATGGAATGATGCGATGTTCATAAGCATTTTGCATTGGCATTACTTTACATTTTTATTATTATCAAAGTTTGTACCGCTAAGATTTTAGCTTAGTGCGATTGTAATTCATCACTTAGGTGGCATGGGCGTTTTGGTAGAGCCGGAGAGTTATACTGGACCTAGTCATGCCTAGGCTTGCATTTATTGAGCTTGAAGTATTTTTGGGTACATCAAGATCAGAGCCATTTGCCAGCATGTACATATTTGATATTATAGTATATTTTGATACTATGTATATTATGTTTGTTTTTGAAGTATATATTGTAAATTGTAAAGAATGTTTTGGTAAGTTGTTTAAAATGGGATTCTACATGTGTTGTTGATTTATATATCTATGTATAAATATTTTGAGAAAATATGGAGAAATTGAGAAGTATTGGTGAAATGAAGATTTGATTTTTTTATTGGGAGTGTTTTCTGATGCAGGTTGTGTTTTGCTGAATTTTGGGAATGTTTAAATTACGGATAAAACTCTAGCAAATTTTTTCAGAGATTTTCATATAAAATGTTTATTTTGGGTTTCTATAACAAGTAAAGAATATTTATATACTATTTAATTTTATATATTTAGTATTTGAAATTTTAAAACAGAAATGTGAAAATTTTTATTAAATTGGTCTGTGATATTTTTATATCGTATATACATATTTTACATGTGCTGAAAATATGTATTGTAAGTATATAGGGTATAATGGTGTTACAACAGATGTAGTTTTTGATACAAGGAAAAAATGATTTTCTTTTGCTATTATAGTCTTAACAACCTCTTAAATAAGAAGTTTCTTAAGGTATAAGCAATGTGATATATATTATTAGGCTAGCTTTTGTGATTATACTGATTTTTCTTCAAGTTGCGGTTGTCCTCTAATGATGAATGATCACCCATGCTTGTTGGGAGGTCGTATACGGAACATGAATAGTCACTCCTATTTGAAAAGCTTCCAATGGTCAAAAGTTAGTGCTTCGCTAGTGAGAATCTGCCCATCCTTTGCCAACCTGTGCTGTTGGGATAGTCCCCCAAAGCTAAGGGATGGTCGCCCTTTTTAAATTTTAGGGATGCTCTTTTAATGGTCATTCCACATTGTGAGCGGGTATTTTTGCGCCCACTCCTAGTGGAATAGTTCTTGCGACTTCGACATTATTAGGCTCAGGGCCTTAGAGAACACATGCCTAAACTAAAAAAAAAAAGGACTCGCCACCAAGATAAGTCGGGAAAAGAAAGGGGTGGATGACTCAATTTCTAAGGAATCCTCAACCCTTATTGGGTTCAAAAAGTTGGGTATGCACGGGGAAGGTGAGAATGACCCATCACCCCCATAGTGCCCGATTCATTGGAACCGACCTCCTTTTCAGGTCTAAATATTATTAAATTCATAACTTATTAAAATATCATCTATACTACATACACATTAAGGTAAATAAACATTCATTGTTTTAAAATCAAAGAAGGTTCAAACAAACACAAATGTGAGTACCCATACAAGATGGAAATATGCCCTTACAATAATATGTAATGTCCAAAACTAACCAAAATAGGGAACTTACTATTTGGTAGAAACATGCCCTTAACATCAATCCAAATAAATTAAATTACATTGAACTTAACAAATGAGGTACCCACAAAATGGAAATATACCTTTTACATCCTTGAAATAAACTAATGAAAGCATTCAACCATTTATTTTAAATAAAATAAAAGTAAATCATCTATCACAAGCATAAATTAATAAATTAGATGATCAAATCTAGGTTTTAATATTACATTGAACAATAGATATGTAAAACTAGGGTTTTAATATATGAATTAGAGTTTTTAAGATTAAAACAAGATTTTAGGGTTTTAAGATGACAATTAGGGTTTTGGTGATCAAACTTGGGTTTTTATTATTTTTTTTAAAATAACAATTTAGGAATTTGGTTTTTAAATCATGCAAATAGTTTTTTAGGTAAATGAATTAAATGTTTAAATTAAATCCTAAGCTATTGCGAATTTAAAATAAATAGTGAATTTAAAACAAATAAATATTGGCTATCTAAGCTATTGGACGAAGAATAAATAAGCTACTGTGACATGGAACTAATGAATATAAGCTTTTGGACATGCTTTAATAAAACCAATATAATTTGATTGTATTGACAAATGAAACTTGTTGTACATTTAAAGGGTTAAAGAAATTAGACCTTCGTTTGTTGGCTCCACCAATATTTATATGATCCTTGTAACATCCCAATGGCACTGGGCTTACGACCCGGTCTTTTCACCCAGGGACTGCTACAGTGGCATTTCCCCTCACAGTTCCACAACAAGATTTCTCCCTGAGGCTTAAGACCCAGTCTTTTCACCCCAGGTATTTGGCCTAATTAAGGGTCGCCTCCCTCGTTTCGATCCCAAGACTTCCTTAAGAGATTTTTTTCACTAAACGAGTACCATTTCTTCTAGTAGAAGAAATGGTACTCATTTTGAATAAGTAAGTTTTAGTGATTTTTGTTCTTCCAAGCTTCCAAAATTGAAGGATTCCAAAGGTTCAAAAAGGATTTTTAGTGATTTCCACTTGAAAAAGTAAGTTCTTTAGCTTTTTCTTTGGATTTCCATAGAAATTTTGAATATGTGAGTTTTGAATTTTTGAAGTAGTATGTTTTCTTTGTTGGAATTGGTGTGTATGAAGTTATTTTGGGTAGTTATTAATGATTTTAAGTTTGGATTGAAGAAATGGTTGAATTTGGATAAAGAATGGTGAAGAGAGAGAATTTAGGGTTATGGACTTTTAGGGTTTGAGAAATCATGGTTTTTAATTGTGCAAATTGGTTCTAAATGAGTTGTTTTGGTGTTTAAACAAGTAGTTTTAAGTCAAATATTGGATTTGGTTGTGTTTGGTTGGAGTTTGAGAATGAAAGTGTGATTTAGGGTTTTGGAAAATGATTTTTCCAAAGTTGTTGAATTGTATAATTTTATTGGTTTAATCTTGTTGTTTGGTGATATAAGTGATGAATATAAGTTTAAAGTTATTAATGGATTGTGTTGGAATGGAAAACCTTCAATAGGGGAAGGTTATGCCATTTTAGACTTTTGTGTATAAGAGTATGTTTTTGTAATGTAAATGGTTTAAATGTTCATTTATATTAGGCCATTCATTTTAATATATTAAGTTCATTTATATTATTAGAAATGAGGTTAGCCTTAAATTTTGGATTTTTGCTTGGATGGGGTTTAATTATGGTTTAATATTGGAAATGCCATTAAATGTGATACTAAATGATTATTTGCTATCACATTTGGTTTAGGCATTGAGGGAGCTTGATTTGCTTCATCCAAGTGGTGGAGGGAAAGTTGGAAGGATAGGATTGGAGGTTGTTTTAAGCTTGTTTTGGTTGCTATTTGAGGTAGGTACAAACTTTGAATACATTGATTATGTTTGCATAACATTTGGGGTTAACACATTTTGGTTGGAAAATGTGTTAAGCTACTTGATATATTGGTTATGTATGAATAATGTGCTATGACATTTGTAATGTCATATATGTGTTAAATGCATTGTGAAAAGCCATTGATAATGGCTAAATTGAGTAAAATGTGAAATATGTGCATTATGTGAAAATGACCCAAAGTGTTTGGGTAATGCCATTTGTTGTGTATGCATTAAGTGCATTGTTAAAAAGCCATTGGTATTGGCTAGATTACATTAAATGTGATTAATATGTGAATTATGTAGAAATACCCAAAGTAATTGGGTAATGTGTTGTAAATGCAAAAATGTGGTATAATGTAATGAGATATGTGGAAACATAATGAAATGAATTGATATCGATATAAATGAGAAATATAAATAACTTGTGTGCCTAGTGTGTTATTCAATTTTAGAGTTCTGTATTTGGCGGCATGCCTATGATTTGCCTAAGGGTTAGATGCTGGGCGTCACTGTGAAAATATTTTTGAGGTGAAATGATCGGGTCGTAAGCCTCAAAAACAAGTCCTTAAAGCTAGGCTGGGTGAAATGACCGGGTCGTAAGCTCAGACCTAGTTGGACTATTACATTGATATTTTGCCTACGGGGCTAGACACATGGTGTCATTATAGACCAAAACAGTAACTCTGGAATTTGAATAGCATATTAGTTATCTTTAGGCCCATGCTTGTGTTTGTTTTTATGTGAATTGTGGATTGTGAAATATTTGAAAAGTATGAGAAAATGGAATGATGTGATATCCATATGCATTGGCATTGCATTTGAGTTTTATTGTTATCAAGTTTGTATTATTAGGCTTTTGGCTTAGCGCGATTGTTTATATCGAGCAGGTGACAGGGTAGATTTGGCTGAGCCGGAGAGTTTTTCTAGAACAGGCCGGGTCTAGACTTGTGATTGTGCTTGTAGAGTTGATATCAAGATCAGAAACACTATCAACAATATATATATATATATATTTATGTTATTTGGGTATTATGCATATTATATCATGTTTTTTGATATTATGTATTGTAAACTATAAAGAATATTTGGGTTAAGTTATTTGAAATGGGGGTTTAAATGTGTTCTAAATTATATATATATATAAATGTTTGAGAAACTTGGTGAAATTGAGGAGTATGTGTGAAATGGTGATTTGAAATTATTTGGGGGTGTTTTCTAATACAGGTTGTGTAATTGATAAATTTTAAAATGTCCAAATTATAGACAAAACTCTGGCAAATTTTTTCCAAATATTTTCATATAAAATGTTTATTTTGGGTTCCTATAACAAGTAAAGAATATTTATATACTATTTAATTTTATATATTTAGTATTTGAAATTTTAAATCAGAAACGTAAAATTTTTTATTAAATCGGTCTGTGACATTTTGTACCATATATGCGTATTTTACATATGCTAAAAATATGTATTGTACGTATATAGGGTCTAAGGGTGTTACAATTCATGCCTTCTGCCTGCACCAGTGTTGAATTTTGGTTGAGCAAAATAAAGACAGTAGCTATTGCCTTGTATTGTTTTTTGGGTTGATGGTATTTAGTGTGTTTTCTTAGTTATTTTGATAATTTCTTTCCAGTATAACGTTGTTTCCTCTTAATTTTTTATTTTTTGATTTTCCTTCCTTGCTTTTAATTATTGCTTTGTATTTATAATGTTCAATTAGGGTTAATTTAAGCAATAATCCTTACACTATTCTGATATTTGGCCAGTGTTTTAGTTTTAGTGTGATTAGGAAATCAATACAAGCTGGCCAAGCCTAGGCTTAGTCCATGTCGAATTGGTGACCACCAATTCGACATGGAACCACCCATGTCAAATTGGGGGCCACCAATTCAACATGGGACCACCCATGTCAAATTGGAGTCCACTAATTTAACATGGGACATGGCTCATGTCGAGTTTGTGGCCACCAATTTGACATGAAACTTCATATCAAATTGGTGGCTTGCCAATTCAATATGAGGCAAGCCCATATCGTACTGGCAATGACCAATTCGATATGAGGCTAAGCCCATATTGAATTGGCAACCACCAATTTGATATGAGGCAAAAATCCATGTCGAATTGGCAAGGGCCTAACCTATTCCTATTATATTAGCCCAATTTTAAATGAATCGAACCTAATCCAAAATTAAACTTGGTTTAACCTGGATTTTGTAATTAGAACCAAACTTAGTCCGATTTTTCAAATTAAACTTAGGCTGGGCCAAAATTAAGGATCTATAGTCTTGCCCCCTGCTTCAGCGATCTCGAATTTATTCAGAGAGTGAAAATCAATTTACCTTGATAGATCTTGGATTTTTTGAGTGATGGACTCATGTTTTAGCTGAATTTGGATTTTGGACCTGAGACTTGAATTTGGATTCTAGACTCGAGACGAGTTTGGTTTATGGAGTTGAAGCTGGATTTAGGTTCTAGACTCGAGACTGGATTTGGGTCCTGGACCCGAGAATGGATTTGGATTTTGGACCCAAGACTGGATTTGGGTTTTAGACCCATGAATGGATTTGGGTTCTGGACCTAAGACTAGTTTTGGTTCTGGAGCCCAGAATGGATTTGGGTTCTGAACTCGAGACTGGTTTGGGTCTGGAGCCAAGAATGGATTTGGGTTCTGGACTCGAGACTGGTTTTGGGTTTGGACTTGAGATTTGTTTGGGTTCTAGACTTGAGACTGGATTTGAATTCTGGAGCAGAGACTAATTTTGGGTTCTGGACTCAAGATTAGTTTGGGTTTTGGACCCGAGACTGGTTTGGTTTCTGAACTCGAGATTTGGTTAGGGTTCTAGACCCAAGACTAGTTTTGGTGTTTTGGACCCAAGACTGGATTTGGATTTTAGATGCAATACAGGTTTTAGATTTTAGACCCAAGATTGGATTTGGATTTTAGACCTGAGACTAGTTTTGGGTTCTAGACCCGAGACTGGTTTAGGTTCGGACCCAAGATGGGATTTGGATTCTGGATCCGAGACTAGATTTGGGTTCTGGACCTGAGACTGGTTTGGGTTCTGGACTCGAGACTGGTTTGGGTTCTAGATTCGAGATTTGGCTTGGGTTCTAGACCCGAGACTGGTTTTGAGTTCTGGACTCGAGATTTGATTTGTATTCTGGACCTGAGACTAGTTTTGGGTTCTAGATCCGAGAGTGGATTTGGCAACTCTAATATCCCAATAGGTTCATCAGGTGACTCTAATATCCTGATGAAATGATGAAGTGACGAAACCATTGAGTGACACTAATATCTAAATGGGTCAATGGGCAACTCTAATATCCCAATGGGTTTATCGAGCAAATTTAATATCTCGATAAAACCACCAAGTGACTCTAATATCTTGGTGAGTGAAAATAATCATCGGTTGACTCTAATATCCCGATGAAATTCACTAAGTGGCTCTAATATCTTGGTAAATAAAAACAATCATCTAATGATTCTAATACCTCAGTGAAAACCACCAAGCAACTGTAATATCTTGGTAGGATAGTGAGCGACTCTAATATCTCACAACAAACAAACTAGATAATTCAACATATCAAGCAAAGCTGCGCCATCAGGATACTTCAACAAATGCAATATAGGCCGGGTAATGGACGCTTCAACAAATCCACTTGAAAATGCTTATCTTTATAGAAATGAATCTTGATTCTCTATTCTTGGGGATGGACCTTTGTCTTGCCTTCATTTTCAACTCTTCTAGCTGGACTGATCTTCTATTTTTGGACCTTTGTCTTGATCTTTTATCTTTTGTATCTTTATTCATTTGAGAGTTCTAATTTTCTTGTTGCACCTTTCTTTTAGTTATTCAACTATGCAAAAAATTCAGCTATTTTTTAGCTAGCCCTCATATCCTCTCTTTGCCCCCGATGATTTTGTTTCCATGCAAGCTCTGATTGATGTTTGTATTTTATCTGGTTCCTTGCATAAGCATGCATCTCTTCTTTCTTTTGCAATGGCTCTTTCATGCCTCCTAATTCTATATATGCTTTTGGATGTTTATTTTATAAGATATCTGCTGCTTACTTTGACAAAGAATAGGCAACACAAGACAAAAAAAAAAACACAGTGTGATATGCTCATATATGCGTGATATGCATGAGTGATACTTACAGTGGTTCTATTGACTTATAGACCAAAGTGATCAACTGAAGCACCCTTTTTGGTTCCTTCCAGATGCTAGTTCAGAATAATAGAAGACTTCATATCTATGCTTTATTTTCAAGGTGAAAACATGAGTAGTAGAGGGCCCAAGCATGGTAGTTAGAGGTGTAAGAGATACTCATTTCAACCTATGATTTAATATATTAGTTTGTAACCTCTCTGTAACTTTGCAAACATTTCTTTCACTATCCCACCTTTGCCCAATGTGTCCTTTTAGGTTTGACAATATAACACACTTTCCTAAGCTTAAAGGCTCATGCGACAAGGAACTTTTTTTTTTATTTAAATCACATTTTGGCTTTGTCGAATCAGTGTCATTATACCTCAGGGCTAAATTTTTCCAAATTAACATATATATATATATATAACATGACAACCCTAGTTAACATGCTAAACTTGAAAATTATTTTTATTTGAGTAAGAACTGTTGCACTTCAGATAGGTACATACACATTACTTAGCCAAAGGTCTCACTGAGTTTAAGTATTGTCCATCTCATATACATGCTTATCCAAAAAATCTCCACTAATAGACTCTACCTACTAAAATAGATCAAAGATATTTAATAGGCTTGAAATGGGGTTTTATAAGGGATATGGGTGAAATGAAGGCTATTTTTAAATTGGAGTTTGATGTAACACTATGGATAAACCTTCACACTCTAAACATTTTTTTTGCTGTTAGGGGTATTCTTAACCTTTAGGCACCATTTCCTTCTTTTAGGTATCTTGTTAATTGGCATCATGAAAAGATGGAGTTTGAATGCTCTTCCATCTTTTTTTTTTTTGTAGAAATCTAGGTCCAATTAGGACAATCTTGTTCTTTTTTCTTTTGTAAATCTCAGGACCATTATTTCTCCCTTTTCCCTTTATGGAATATCAAATCTAAGACTTTTAAGATTGCGGACTTGGAGCTATGTTGGATAAAATGAAAAATGGTCTTTCACTTATGTATTTGAGTCTTTGGCTAGGTTGGACCAATTCAAGTCAATCTCTCTGAACAAACTAAGTGGAAGTCTTCTGCTGCTTTAGGTAAAAAGAACTCTGTTGGCTTTCTGAATCGTCTTTTTCGGGTTTTATTTTCTTTTTTCTTTTTATTTTCTTCTTTCTTCTTTCTTCTTTCTTTTTCTTTCTTTTCTTTTCTTTCCTTTTTCCTTTTTTTCTTTTTTTCTTCTCTTTTTTTTTGTTTTTTTTTTGTTGTTATTGTATTCTTCTTTCTTTTCTTTTTTTTTTTGTTTTGAGTCCTAGTTTCAAGAGAGTTGTCTTGCTTGTACCATCTTATCCGTCTGACTATGAATGGGGTAGGTGTTAGTGTATGTGCCCTAGGCCATTTGTTTGGATCTTTATGTTATACATTCATTATTAATAAATGAGGTTTTATTATCATTATTGTTGTTTGCATGTTACACAATTTTGATATTTGTCCCTGGTTTATTATTGTTATAGAGATAAAAAATAAATAAATAATTCTTAACCAGTATGAACATTGATTTGATGATCATCAGATGGTTATGTGTATAGTGATACAAATCAATTTCATAAATACATGTTAGAGAACAATTTATTGGATAGACCCATCATGAGATTACTACATGGGTTAGTGTCATAAGTAAATCTCATGATAGTTATGTAATAATTCTTTGACTTGAGATTGTCATAGTTTCCAATATAAGGACTATTATATTTTGACATGATCAAACATTATCCGTAACTGGATAGTAATAAAGGTTATGTTCATATATGATAGAAATTATGTAGAGGATAATGAACAATCAAGATAGAATTTGTCCCTCTCTTTGAGAGAGATATCTTTTGGGCCCCTCGATAAGTGAGACTGTGAAATGCATGGCCGTGCTCAAATGAATTGATAATGTGATTAATTTCATTTGTTTTTATCAGTCTACTTGGAGATCGAGTAATCATAAGTTTGGACAATATAAGTATGACGTTGACCATGACTTATGTTCAAGCTAGATATCGTGTGACAAAGGGATTAATGCATATACTATTATTAGGCAAATTGGACATTCCTTATATTAATTGGGTAGTTGTAACGCCTTGCTAGAGGCCAATTATGACTTGTTGATTTAATAGAGATTAAATTGACTGCCAATTAATATGGGCCTATCGGGTCACACACAAGAATGCGTTTTGGGCTGGATATAATATTAATAATATTAATATTAGATATTAATATTTATTATTATTATTATTTTCGTTTTTATATATATATATTATTAGATAATATATTCAGAATCCTAATTAGATTTGGATTCTGAATTTGACTTACCTTATCCAATTATATTTATTATTAGATAATGTATTCAGAATCCTAATTAGACTTGGATTCTGAATTTGACTTTCCGTATCCAATTTTGAATTGGATTCTGGAGTGATTATATTCACTCCAGACGTTAAGTCTTCTCAGAGGTAACAATAAAAATAAAGAGGAACGAAAAAGGTAACCCTAATACGTTTTTAGAGAAAACGTTTTTCCAGCCTTCGCTGTTGCAGAGAGCTAGCACTCCAAACGGTAGCATTCGTGTGGATACGCGATAGAGGGTGTTTCGCGATCGAGGCATCTCTTCAAAACTGTGATTTCGAATCATCAACAGGTTAGTTCTTTGAACACTTTTGTCGAATTAAACGAACAGCATGGATCCTGGTGGGAAATCAGAGATCAAATATTTTTCCGCTGCGTGTTTTTGTTTGCAGTGATCTCCTTAATTTCCTAACAGTGGTATCAGAGCCACTTGTTGTTTTCGTTTCTGTAAAACCTTAATTCGTTTTTTATATGATGAGAAAGGATTGGTTTTTGGTTTCGTTTCTGTAAAACCTTAATTCGTTTTTCATATGATGAGAAAGGATTGGTTTTTGGTTTCGTTTCTGTAAAACCCTAATTCGTTTTTCATATGATGAGAAAGGATTGGTTTTTGGTTTCGTTTCTGTAAAACCCTAATTCGTTTTTCATATGATGAGAAAGGATTGGTGTTTTTAATTTCGTTTTCATGAGATGATCACGTATATATGATTGGTTGATTAAAATGATTTTCATATGATGAAAACGATTAAGTTTATATGTGATATAAACATTTGGTAATGATTCTGTAATGGGTTGTACATATTCGAAATAAAACAGTAAGAAGGTTAATGAGATTAACGGTTCTGTTTTAGGGTTTCGCCAAAGAAAAATGTTAATGAGATTAACGTTTCTGTTTGGCTTCGAGGGGCGCTGCCCCTTCGGAACCCCGCCCGCTGACCGGCCAGCGGGAGCCCCGCCCGCTAACCGGCTAGCGGGACCGCCGTATGTTCGCGCCCTATAGTTCGTTACCGCGACATTAAGAATGTCAATATATTTGTTTCTATTTAACATGTTGGTGATGAATATGTTATGTTTGTTTGATGTCTTGGCATGGTGCATAGCATGGCCTTATGACCTATGTGATTGGTTTATTCATATCTTTATTTTGGGTAAATACGGCCTGCGTGTCGTTTATTTTGTTGTAATTTATTTTACTAGTAGTTAGATTTTCTTTTATTGTAATATATGAAGATTCAAGCTACAATGTTTGTGATGGAGATTCATACCAAGGAGAAGATGGTTCCATGGTGATGGAAGCACAAGCTCAAGTTTTGAAGATATGTAATATTGCAAGTGTTGTAATAGATAGGTTTTTCACCTAGGGTTGCCTTTATGATCTTCATTTGGTCTCTTGAAGATCATATTTAGTTTGGCCATGCTATGTCACGTTTACATATTTTGTCATTTGGTATATGATGCTTATGTGATAAATTATATATATGCATATAGGATGCTAAAATATAATGATATGTAATGCAAGACATGATAATAATTTAGTTGAACCCTCATTAATAATTTAAGTCTAAATGCCATCCACGTTTTGAACACCTATCAAAACTAAGATTGTATTAAAGTAGGTATTGCCAAAGCAATATGCTTTAAACATTCCTAGCTAAGTAGGATGAGTAATAGTGCTACTCATATGTTTTAAAATTGGTTAGACTTAATTAGGCTATCAAAATGGTTTTGGGCCTAAGGCATTAGATGGAATTCAACATGCTATGATATATGATGTCAATATTCCATAATTACTAAGAGTTACATGAGATGTAATTGGTAAAGATGTTACCTACCTAAATAACTTGATTTTAAGCGTCACGCCAAAGCTGAGTTTAGAATTAAGTGAAATACGGATCTTAGCCTACTAAAATATTTCTTTAGAGGGTTATATTTTTTAGTAGGAGTTTAAATAATTTTAACCTCATTATTAATTAAAATTTGACTTTGCATATTTATCAACAGATGGCTGCTAATAACAATTCCACCTTATCACTGCGATCTATCCTTGAGAAGGAAAAACTGAAAGAATGTGGGACTAATTTTGTTGACTGGTTTAGGAACCTGAGAATTGTTCTCAAACAAGAGAAAAAGTCCTACGTGCTTGATGAAGCTATCCCTGACCCACCTCCTGCCGATGCTTCTAATGCTGCTAAGAGTAAGCATAAGAAGCATGTAGATGATTCCAATGACATAGGATGTCTTATGTTGGCTACTATGTGTCCAGGACTTCAGAAGGATCTGGAACACTTAGAGGCTTATGAGATGAGTGTGCATCTCAAACAAGCTTTCCAACAACAGGCTAGGCAAGATAGGTTTAACACCGCTGTTGCATTATTTGACTGCAAAATGTCTGAAGGTGAATCTGTTAGTGCTCATGTTTTGAAGATGAAAGGCTATCTAGATCACCTTGCTAGACTTGGATATCCCCTGAGTTTAGAACTCTCCACGGATTTGATCCTACATTCATTGCCTAGCAGTTTCTCACAGTTTGTCATGAACTATAACATGAATGACATGGAGAAATCCATTCCTGAGCTACATGGTATGCTCAAAACTGCTGAGGGGAATATCAAAAAGCCTACCCAAATATTGAATGTCAATATTAAACAAATGAAAAAGAAAGCCAAAGATACTAAAGGCAAGGGTAAGGCAAAAGGTGCTAAAGGGTCCAAGGGACAAGCTAAACCAAAACCTGTACCTAAGGCTAAAGTTCCTAAGGAAGGGACTTGTTTCCATTGCAACAAGCCTGGGCATTGGAAGAGAAATTGTCAACTCTATTTGGATGAGTTAAAGAAGTTGAAGGGTAGTGCGACTACATCTTCAGGTATTTATGTTATAGAAATTAATTTATCTATTCCTTCTTCCTGGGTATTAGATACCGGATGTGGATCTCATATTTGTACAAATATGCAGGGACTCAAAAGGAGTAGGATGCTGAAGAAGGGCGAAGTGGACCTACGTGTTGGCAATAGAGCAAGAGTTGCTGCTATAGCTGTAGGAACTTATGAGCTTGTTATGCCCAATGGGTTTTTGTTAATTTTGAACAATTGCTTTTATGTTCCTACTATGAGTAGGAATCTTATTTCAGTATCTGTTTTGGATGATGAAGGTTATTCATTTTTGATTAAGAATAAGAAATGTTCTATTTTTGATAAAAAATGATCTGCTTTATGGTATTGCAAATTCTTATAATGGCCTTTATATCCTTAATCTTGATGATTCTAATGGTAATTATATCTATAACATAACTTCTAAGAGAACTAAGCCAAATGAGTTAAACCCTACTTATTTATGGCATTGTCGCCTTAGCCATATAAATGAGAAACGCATTTCTAAGCTCCATCAAGATGGATTATTAGATTCATTTGATTTTGAATCATTTGAAACATGTGAGTCTTGTTTGCTTGGTAAGATGACAAAGGATCCTTTTACTGGTCATAGTGAAAGGGCTAATGATTTATTGGGCTTGATACATACAGATGTATGTGGTCCTTTTAGCATTAGTGCCAGAGGAGGATTTCGATACTTCATTACTTTTACTGATGATTTCAGTAGGTATGGCTATGTCTACCTAATGAAACATAAGCATGAGTCTTTTGAAATGTTTAGAACTTTTCAAAATGAAGTACAAAATCAACTTGGTAAAACAATTAAACTACTTCGATCAGATCGAGGTGGTGAATATTTGAGCCAAGAGTTTGATGATCATCTAAGGGATTGTGGAATTGTTTCACAACTGACTCCTCCAGGAACTCCACAGTGGAATGGAGTTTCTGAAAGGAGAAATCGAACTCTATTAGATATGGTTCGATCAATGATGAGTCAAGCGGATCTTCCTTTATCTTTTTGGGGTTATGCCTTGGAGACAGCTGCATTCATTCTGAACCGTGTACCATCTAAGGCGGTTGAAAAGACACCATATGAGATATGGACAGGTAAGACACCTAGTTTGTCTTTTCTTAAGATTTGGGGTTGTAAACCTTATGTGAAAAGACCAGTTTCAGATAAGTTAGCTCCAAAGTCTATCAAATGTAATTTTGTGGGGTATCCTAAGGAAACTAAAGGATACTATTTCTATACTCCTTCAGAGAACAAAGTGTTTGTTGCTCGAAATGGGATCTTTTTGGAAAAGGAATTTCTTTCTAAGAGAACTAGTGGGAGTATAGTAGAACTTGAGGAAACTCAAGTACCACAAGAAATCATTGAGCCGTCTATAGAGCCTATTTCAGAACCACAAATAGTTGTGGAGTCTGAAGATGTAACACAAATCCCTCGCAGGTCTGATAGGACACGTCGTCATCCAGAGAGATATGGATTTCTTGTGACTGATGATAGTGAAGTAATGCTCATAGATCAAGATGAGCCTACTACCTATCAAGAAGCTGTGTCAGGTCCAGATTCAGACAAATGGCTTGGAGCCATGAAATCTGAGATGCAATCTATGTTTGACAACCAGGTTTGGTCTTTAATTGATCCTCCAGAGGGTATTAAGACTATTGGTTGCAAATGGGTTTTCAAGAAGAAAACTGACATGGATGGGAATGTGCAGACCTATAAAGCAAGGCTTGTTGCAAAAGGTTTCAAGCAAACTCATGGTATAGACTATGATGAAACCTTTTCACCAGTTGCTATGCTTAAGTCTGTTAGAATTCTCATTGCCATTGCAGCATACTATGATTATGAGATATGGCAAATGGATGTCAAAACCGCTTTCCTTAATGGAAACTTGCTTGAGGATGTGTATATGACACAACCTGAGGGTTTTGTAAATCCTGAGAATTCTACAAAGGTTTGCAAGCTTCAAAGATCCATTTATGGATTGAAGCAAGCATCTCGAAGCTGGAATCTTTGTTTTGATGAAACAGTTAGGAACTTTGGTTTCATCAAGAATGAAGATGAACCTTGTGTTTACAAGATGGTTAGTGGGAGTGCAGTAGTGTTTTTAGTCTTATATGTGGATGACATATTACTCATTGGGAATGATATCCCTACCTTGCAAAATGTTAAGACTTGGTTAGGGAATTCTTTCTCAATGAAAGACTTAGGTGAGGCTGCCTATATCCTTGGTATAAAGATCTATAGAGATAGATCTAGAAGGATAATTGGCCTGAGTCAAAGTACATACATAGATAAAGTGTTGAAGAGGTTCAACATGCAAGATTCCAAAAAGGGATTCTTGCCTATGTCTCATGGCATTCATCTCAGCAAGAGTCAATGTCCTATGACATCTGATGAGCGAGATCGAATGAATAAGATTCCTTATGCTTCTGCTATAGGATCTATTATGTATGCCATGTTATGTACTAGACCAGATGTCTCATATCCATTAAGCGCAACTAGTAGATTTCAAGCTGATCCTGGTGAAGGTCACTGGACAGCTGTCAAGAATATTCTTAAGTACCTTCGAAGGACTAAAGATGTATTCTTGGTTTATGGAGGTTTGGAAGATGAGCTAGTTGTAAATGGTTACACAGATGCTAGTTTCCAAACTGACATAGATGATTTTAGATCGCAGTCAGGTTTTGTATTCACATTGAATGGTGGAGCTGTTAGTTGGAAGAGTTCAAAACAAAGCACTGTGGCTGATTCTACAACAGAGGCTGAGTATATAGCAGCATCAGATGCAGCTAAGGAAGCAGTCTGGTTGAAGAAATTCATCACTGAGCTAGGAGTGGTGCCTAGCATTGCAAATCCTGTGGACATTTATTGTGACAACAATGGTGCCATAGCACAGGCAAAAGAGCCTAGATCTCATCAAAGATCTAAGCATATACTCAGGCGTTTTCACCTCATTCGAGACATTATCGATAGAGGAGATATCAAGATATGCAAAGTTGACACAAATGATAACATAGCAGATCCATTAACAAAGCCTCTCTCACGGGTCAAGCATGATCAGCACACTAGATCTATGGGTCTTAGAAATTTGTAGGCCTAGTGCAAGTGGGAGATTGTTAGTGTATGTGCCCTAGGCCATTTGTTTGGATCTTTATGTTATACATTCATTATTAATAAATGAGGTTTTATTATCATTATTGTTGTTTGCATGTTACACAATTTTGATATTTGTCCCTGGTTTATTATTGTTATAGAGATAAAAAATAAATAAATAATTCTTAACCAGTATGAACATTGATTTGATGATCATCAGATGGTTATGTGTATAGTGATACAAATCAATTTCATAAATACTTGTTAGAGAACAATTTATTGGATAGACCCATCATGAGATTACTACATGGGTTAGTGTCATAAGTAAATCTCATGATAGTTATGTAATAATTCTTTGACTTGAGATTGTCATAGTTTCCAATATAAGGACTATTATATTTTGACATGATCAAACATTATCCGTAACTGGATAGTAATAAAGGTTATGTTCATATATGATAGAAATTATGTAGAGGATAATGAACAATCAAGATAGAATTTGTCCCTCTCTTTGAGAGAGATATCTTTTGGGCCCCTCGATAAGTGAGACTGTGAAATGCATGGCCGTGCTTAAATGAATTGATAATGTGATCAATTTCATTTGTTTTTATCAGTCTACTTGGAGATCGAGTAATCATAAGTTTGGACAATATAAGTATGACGTTGACCATGACTTATGTTCAAGCTAGATATCGTGTGACAAAGGGATTAATGCATATACTATTATTAGGCAAATTGGACATTCCTTATATTAATTGGGTAGTTGTAACGCCTTGCTAGAGGCCAATTATGACTTGTTGATTTAATAGAGATTAAATTAACTGCCAATTAATATGGGCCTATCGGGTCACACACAAGAATGCGTTTTGGGCTGGATATAATATTAATAATATTAATATTAGATATTAATATTTATTATTATTATTATTTTCGTTTTTATATATATATATTATTAGATAATATATTCAGAATCCTAATTAGATTTGGATTCTGAATTTGACTTACCTTATCCAATTATATTTATTATTAGATAATGTATTCAGAATCCTAATTAGACTTGGATTCTGAATTTGACTTTCCGTATCCAATTTTGAATTGGATTCTGGAGTGATTATATTCACTCCAGACGTTAAGTCTTCTCAGAGGTAACAATAAAAATAAAGAGGAACGAAAAAGGTAACCCTAATACGTTTTTAGAGAAAACGTTTTTCCAGCCTTCGCTGTTGCAGAGAGCTAGCACTCCAAACGGTAGCATTCGTGTGGATACGCGATAGAGGGTGTTTCGCGATCGAGGCATCTCTTCAAAACTGTGATTTCGAATCATCAACAGGTTAGTTCTTTGAACACTTTTGTCGAATTAAACGAACAGCATGGATCCTGGTGGGAAATCAGAGATCAAATATTTTTCCGCTGCGTGTTTTTGTTTGCAGTGATCTCCTTAATTTCCTAACAGTAGGATGAGTCTGCTTTAGTAAGGATGAATCCTTTCTTACCCTAATGTTATCTTGAGGATGAAATAGATATGAGATATTAGGTCTAGTTTAGGTAAACCTCAACTATCCTTATGGTCTTGATGGTGCATACTTTTCGTTGATCTTCTTAGGTCCTTAGTACCTTAGTGATCATCAGACTTGTCATAAATATCACAACAGCTCAGGATAGATTATCTAGGTATGTAAACCAATAAAAAGCAAGCTAAAATCTTATGAAGGCTCAAGGGGACAAACTAGGGATAATGTTTAATAGGGTGGATGCTAGTTGTTGGCTCAATAAACAATGCCTAGATCATTTTCCTCTTAGATAAGTAGAGTTCAATTTTAGATCAAGAGTTCATCAAAGTATGTTCTAAAATTGACTAGGACTTAGACAAAGGTAATTATCTAGGAGTCCTCTCTAAGTAAGCATACACAGCTCAATACTATAAAATAACTCCCTCACCTAGTAAAGTAGTTCGGATCATGATGCATAGATACACTAGTTTATAAACATCAATCTAGACTCATCATTGGTTGAGGACCAAAATGAAAAAAGACCAATGAAAGTTTAATGAAAGTAATTTATTCAAATAATCTTATTTTAAACAACATAATTATTCTAGAAAACATCAAGGAAAGGAAATGAAACAAAAACCTAACAAGCCAAGGGAAGTTTTTTGAATTGGAGTAAAAAAATGCTTCATTTACTTGGACATGTCAGGGGAAATTACCAAAACTAGCAACTCCTTCCTTAGTAGTTTCTCCATCTATATCTTGAAAAGACAATAGGACAAAACTTTCCTTTAATCCTCCCTCTATCATGAAGGTTGCTGCAAGTGGCACTCTTCCAAACTTAGGCAATGGATTGATTTAATGTTGGTCTTATCAGGCTTTGGAAGCTTACCACTATCAATCAAATCTTGAATTTCGTGCCTTAAGGAAACACATCTATCTATCTCTTTCCCTTGCACTTGATAGAATTGACAAGAGGCCTTGAAATTAAAGCTTAATGGCAGAGGATTCAACAAAGGTCGGGGAGTCAATGGGGGTAATAGCCCATTTTTCTGCAACTTGTTGAAAACCCAGGACAATAGTTTTCGCAACTCTAAAAACTATCTTCTATTTGCTTGACCAGTAGTTGAATTGAAATTCAATGACTTATGTGTACCTTGATCGCCAGATTGATAACTTCTCCTATCATTCCTTCTTCCAGAAAAATAATTCTTCTCTCTTTTCCATTCTTCTATTTGCAAGTTAGCTTGGAGAAGTTCTTTGAAATCTCTAATAAGTGTGAGATAGCCGTTCATGAAGGTTAGACAAGACATCTCTCACTATCATTTTGATCTGGTCAGATTCATCAGGCCTCTTTTCAGAATAGCAGCCTTGTTCCTTCACCTGTTCACATAATCAACAATATTCTCATTTTACTTTTGCCTTATTGATTCTACCTCTATCAGAGTTACTGCCAATTCAGCATTGTACCCATATTGCTGGATGAAGGCTTTGTACAACACATTTCATTCTTTTTGAGTGTTCTCCTCTAAGGTATTGAACCAGTTTTGCATAATAGGATCTAATGAGAGCATGAAATACATTAGAGTTTGAGCCTTAGTAGCTCTAGCAGACTGTATGGCAGTGATGTATTACTTGACATGCAAATGTGGATTCCTCATTCCATTGAACTTAGCAAAGGGACACATCTTGAACTTGTAGGGAATTCCTTCATCATCCTTAGATAGCTTGTCCACCTTCAACACTTCTTCATTCTTCAGCTTCTTTTCAAACTTCTTTTCCAGGTCAACCATCAGTTTTTCAACATCAACAGATTTTCAAACTTCTTTTCTAAGTTAGCAATCAGTTTTTCAACATCAGCAGATTCAGTTTTTTCTGCAGCCTTCTTTTCTTTCTTCTTTTCTTGCTGGTCTTGGAAGTATGTATCCCAGTCATAATCATCAATTATCACCTTGTCATCATCAAAGGCTACTTCGTCTATCTTAGCCTTTCCCTTGTCTTTCTACTTTGCCTACCTTGTAATAATTAATTATCAACTGGCTTCTCATGGTCTCAGCCAGAGTTTCCTTCAATTCTTCCATATTGGATGCGAAGGCCTCATTCACCATATTCTAAACTTATTCATGGTCCATTGGCCTTGGTTCAAAGTTGACTAAGCCTTCACTGCTTTCTGACTCTCTGTCATAGGTTGGATTATTGTAAGCCTTTGAACTGTTGAACTCCAAGTCTGTGAGCTAGAAAGGATTAATGCAAATGTAATGCAATGCATGTATGCATGTATGCATCAACAACAAATAATGCAAACAAATAAATTAAGTCAAGACATTCCTTCCAACCTTATTTTCCCCCAGATATGAGTAGTGAGCCTCTTTTTCTAAGTGTATGGTTAATGAAATATCAACATGGGATACTTTGCTTTTGACTCACTCACACAAATTAATCAATAGTTGTATTTTCAAATAAGAACTCGGTCCATGATAGTTTCCACTAATTAAGCCTTAATTTATTGGATCAACTAAAAGATAGCTTTTATGATATATTATGGATTAAAACTAAATTAAAGGGTTTATTATAAATAGATTTCTCATTTGAAAAAAAAACTAATAATCCATGCCATAAATAAGCCCATGACTAACAAGTCTTAGTATAAATTAGGCCCATAATTGATTTTAATATTTCATAATTGAACCAACTAACTGTAAGTCCAAAAAAAAGTTTTTAAAATCCTATTGAAAAATGTATTTTTTTAAAAAGAATTTTGGGCTTTGAACTTAGGCCATATGGAAAAAGTGTTTTTGACTCATCTTAAAAAGGGTTTATGTCAAAAGACCAATTTGAAAAATAGTTTTGAAAATAATTTTAGTCTTTTGCGCCTTAAAAGAATTATTTTGGGCTTACACCATAATTAGGCCACATTAGGGAAAATGCAAACCAAATGGGTCGTAACTCAAGATAAAACATGTTAATCATAGTCAAACAACAGGCAATTAGGTGAAACCTAAGTAAAGTTACTAGGTTAACTACTTGGGCTTTAGTCTTTGGGTTAAAAAGGCTTAGGTCCCCATAACAAATATATACCAAAAGGTACAAGGCTATAAGTAGTTATGCCATGCTCGATCTCCATAACTTGAGTAAAAGTATGGTATCCCTTACATAACATAACACGGGTTACACATCACAACCTAACACACACACAATATAGTCTAAGTGATGCAATGGATAATATCATAATAAGAAAGAATAAAATAATATAAAGACCAACATAATTAACTTCTCGTATCCCCAGTGGAATTGCCATTGTGAGTGGAGATTTTTGCCCCCACTCCTAGTGGAATGGCTCTTGTGACTTCGGCACTATTAGGCTTAGGGTCTTAGAGAAGATAGGCCTAAATCCGAAGAAAATGGAGTCACCATGCGGATGGGCTAGGAAAAGAAAGGGGTGGATGAGTTGATTCCTAAGGAATCCCCAACCCCCTTATTGGGTTCAAAAAGTTGGGTATGTATGGGGAAAGTCAGAATGACCCAAGACCCCCGTAGCACCTAGTTCATTGGAATCGACCTCCTTTTTAGGTCTAAATATTATTAAATTATTAACTTATTAAAATATCATCCATACTACATACAAATTAAGGTAAATAAACATTCATTGTATTGAAATTAAAGACGGTTCACACAAACACAAAAGTGGGCACCCATACAAGATGGAAACATGCCATTATAATAATATCCAATGTCCACAACTAACCAAAATAGGGCGTCCACCATTTAGTGGAAACATGCCCTTTACATCAATCCAAATAAATTAAATTACATTGAACTTAACAAATAATGTACCCACAAAATGGAAACATACCTCTCACATCATTAAAACAAACCAATGAAAGAATTCAACCATTCATTGTAAATAAAATAAAAGTAAATCATCCATCATAATCATACATTAACAAATTAGGTTATCAAATCTAGGTTTTAATATTACACTGAACAATAGATATGTAAAACTATGGTTTTAATATATGAATTAGGGTTTTTAGGGTTAAAATAAGATTTAGGGTTTTAAGATGATAATTAGAGTTTTGGAGGGTTTTAAGATGATAATTAGAGTTTTGGTGATCAAACTAGGGTTTTTATGATTTTGAAAATAATAATTAGGGGTTTTTAAAAATGACAATTTAGGATTTTAGTTTTTGAAACATGTAAATAGATTTTTAGGTAATTGAATTAAAGGTTTAAATGAAATCCTAAGCTACTGTGAATTTAAAATAAATAATGAATTTAAAACAAATAAATATTGGCTATCTAGGCAACTGGACGAAGAATAAATAGGCTACTATGACATGAAACTAATGAATATAAGCTTATGGACATGCTTTAATAAAACCAATATAAATTTATAGTATTGATAAATGAAACTTATTGTAAATTTAAAGGGTTAAAGAAATTGGAACCCTGTTTGTGGGCTTCACCAATATTTATATGATCCACGCCTTCTGCCTGCACCTATGTTGAATATTGGTTGAGCAAAGTAAAGATAGTAGCTACTGCCTTTGTATTTTTTTTATGGGTTGATGGTATTCTGCATGTTTTCTAAGTTATTTTGATAATTGCTTTCCAGTGTTGTTGGACGTTTTTTGTTTTGATCATTTATGTATGTATTTTTAGGGTACTTTTATTGGCTTTTGATTGATGTTTCATTAAATTTGTGCTTAAGTTTGTTTAAGTGTCATGATATAGGTTGAAGTGTAAAACAATGGAGTGTTAATTCACTTTGATGGATCCAAAATTGGTGGAAAAGCACGAGACATGGCCAAGACATTTACTGGCCTGGTTGTGTCCCTCATCAAAGGCAAGAATGATAGACAAAAGCAAGTGACACGGCTAGGACAATTTAACTTGGCCATGTCCCTAAGAAGATTGGAGCAGAGGCAGACATAAGCATGAGACACCACCAAACCACTAGCCATGTCACATGACACGACTAGAGACTTGTCCGTGTCCCACCTGAAGAGCAAACTAAAGAAAAGAGAAAGAAAAGAGATAGGAGTGAACACATACAAGTGACAGAGCCAAGTCATTGGCCGTGTCACTCCCTATAAGAAGAAAACCATGAAGGCAGATAGGGACATGGCCTCATGTCTTGGCCGTGCCCAATGGAAGTTTAGTGACACGACCAAGCCACTCATGACTTTTCCATTCTTGTGTGACTTCTTTTAATTATTTGCATGGGATGAGGGATAAGATAGGAGACAATAATAATAAAAATAATAAAAGGAGTAAAAGATGGATGGTTTTAGAGGATGAAATATTTAATAATGAAAAAAAGAGGGGACAAATGGGAGTGAGTTGAGTTGGAAAAGCAATTCTTTTTTTCTTGGTAATTAAAAATATGATTGGAGGGGAGAGTGATGGGGGGCACACGTTGGAGACCACAAAAACTATTATGGGGAAAGGTTTCAAGATTATTGGCCATGTTTCTTAGGGAGGTTTCGGTAGAGATACTAAAGATAAGAGAAAAACAAGGTTAAGTTTTGTTTTTAGGAAGCAAGGTTCTTTTGTAAAGATCTTAGGAGTAGATTTTAGGATTCATTGTCAAACTCAAGCAAGGTGGAGGAAGATCAAGAGGAGATCAACCCTAGTCTTCCTAAAACTGGGTTTTTCTAGTTCCTAAATTAGTTCAATTAATTCATCCCGATTTTTGTTGATTAATTATGAACATTAATATTTCAGTGGATATTTGTGATTTGATTTATATTGAAATGAATATGAATTTTGATTTGATGATGATGAGCTAAATTATCCATACCTAGGGTTTGTACTGGATTTTATTAAATGATTTAATTTAAGAAATTCCATTAATTTACCTTGTCATATGGTGATTGCATTGGAATGAATGATAGGTTGATAGATTGGCTGCCTATTAATCTTTAGATATTGAATGAAGAATCGGGAGGTAAAATTAAATATTGGAAATATGCATTCAATAACCATAAGAACGAATTAGAGATATAAGTTCTAGGGTTTACTTAATTTACAAGATAAAAATAGTTGGATTTAATTGATTCATGAATGTGAGAACTAATGAATTAATGATATCTAATTAATCTTATGGGATAATTGAGAATTGGACTTTGATCATATCTATCTATAGACCCTAGGTACCATTCTATGAATTTGAATTAATCTTGCACAACCATAACTTGTTTACTTTTAAATTTTAATTACATCTGACCATTTCATCAACAAACACTGGAACATTTAATATTTTATTTTATTCAAATTATTACAAACAACACCTTCCTTGTGAGACAACCTTGGGGCAGTCACCATTGCTATAATAACCTCGTATACTTGTGAGTGTCACTTTGTAGTATTATTAAATTGAGCGCAATAAGTTTTTAGCACCATTACTAGGGAAGGCAATTGATAGTAGTAGTTTGACTCTTTTATTTAATTGTTTAATTATTTAAAGTATTTCTTTTTGAATTGCCTAGGTGATTTATGTAAGGACGAAGGTCCCAAGGAAATGAACTTGTTTCTTATATAGATATATTTATAGACTTTCTAGAACTGAGGGGGCGAATCCTTTGGGACAAGAAGGAGAAGAAATCAGAGAGTAATTTAAGAAGAACACAGAGGTAAAAATGGGTGAAGTAGAGGAACCACCTATGAAGGAGTTTGCCCGACCAATCATTGAAGTAACCACATCATGTATTCTGTTGAACAATGCAGTAAGAAATTATGAACTCAAAAATACTCATTACAGTATGCTACTCTGTTTTCACTGATTACCGAATGAAGATCCTCTCAACTTCATTCGAGATTTTTACACAACATTGCATAAATTCCCTTTGTAAGGACTGACAGAGGATGAACTTAAAATGAGATGTTTCCCATATCGGTTGAAGGATAGAGTGAAGGCATGGTTGATGACTTTACTAGAGTATTCCTTAACCATATGGACTGAAGTCTATAACAAATTCATGGAAAAATTCTATTCATACCAGAAAATGAAGGAGCTTAGGTGGAGTATTGCAACATTCACCCAATTTGATGGAGAACCATTCCATAAGGTGTGAGATCGCTTTAAATCCTTATTATTTCAATGCCCTCATCATTACTATCCATAATAATTGCTCAATCAATTCTTTTATGATGGGCTAACTCAACAATATCAAAATACAGTGGATATTGCAGTAGGGGTGCAATGGTTGAGAGAATAGCTGTGGAAATGGATGCATTGTTTAAAATGTTGGGAGCAAATTCTCAGCAAAAAAAAGTATTGGGGAAAAGAGAAGAGGAGCATATGAGTTGAATACAAACTAAAAAATGGTAAGATAAATTGCAGAGTTGACAAGAAAGGTGAAATTACTAAATGCTAGAGGAAACTTGCCGATGCCAAGCCAAGAATCATGCACATCATGTCGTATTATAGTCCATAATTCAAATGTGTGCCCTTCAAGGTTTGATCAATTCCAAGAAGGGAAAGAGCAAGTTTATGCTTTTGAAGGTTTCCAACAAAGGGGAAGGAATGACCCATATTCAAATTCTTATAACCACAGTTGGAGGAATCATCCAAATTTTTTATGGAAGAACCAATAACACATTCCACCTCAACATTCCTTCCAAACTTATAAAAGAGGACCCAATTTCCAAGGGCAAACTTCAAATCAAGAGCAAATTAAGAAACCTTCACTTGAAGACAATTTGAATGCTTTCATTCAAATTAACACTCAAAATCAAGAAGTGAACAACAAGTGGTTTGACTCTTTGGAAGCATCACCAAAGAAGGTGGAAACTCAAGTGGGTCAGTTGGCTAATTAATTTTAAGCTCATGAAAACGGAAAATTTCCAAGCCAACCGGAGCAAGCTAAAGTAATCATGATTTTGTGAAGTGGTAAGGTAATTAATAATAAAATTTATGATTCTTTGGATGCAGGTACAATTTAAGAATATGGCAAGGAAATGCAAGAAGGCAAAGCTCAACCAAGCGAGCCGAAGGAGGATAGTGAGGAGGCATTAAATGCACCAAAGCTGCATAAATCTCTAAATCCTTATAGACCACCAATTCCTTTCCCAAGCAGGTTAAAAAATGAGAAGCGTGATAAATAATTTTTAGAAATTTATAACATGCTCTCAAAGGTAAGTATTAATCTTCTCACACTTGAGGTGATTAAAAAGAAAAGGTATGAGTTGAATGAGAAGGTGATATTCTTGGAAGTAATAAGTGATATTTTATAACACAAGTTACCTTCTAAGCTAAATGATCCTGAAAGCTTTATAGTTAACATCTCTATGGGGAATGAGAAAGAAACCATTGGCATGTGTGATCTAGGAGCCAGTATAAATTTGATGCCATACTCCATTTATTTGAATTTAGAGCTAGGGGAACTTAAATCAACTAAAATAATATTGCAACTTGCGGATAAAACTCTTAGATACCCTAAGGGAATCATAGATGATGTTTTAATTAAGGTAGGCAGTTTGATTGTACCTATTGATTTCATTGTCTTAGATATGGGGGAAGAAATTGCTAGAGATTTAGAACATACAATTTTATTAGGGAGGCCTTTTATGGCTACAACGAGCACATTGATTGATGTTAAAAATGGAAAATTAACCATGACTGTTTTGGGACAAACTGTAGAATTTTCAATTTTTAACACTTCCTTTATTCCCACTACTACTGTGTATGAAGACTGTTCTTTTATTAATTTTACTGATCATGCCAATGAAGATATTTTCTTGTAGGAAAGTGGTGAATACAAGCTAGAGAGAACCCTAACTTTGGGTGAAGAAGTTGAGATTTCTAATGAGGAGATTAAGATATGCAAGTCCATGTTGGACAATGAACCAAAAGTGGTTGAACTTAAAGAACTTCCAAGGCATTTGAAGTATGTTTTTCTTGGGGAGAACAACTCACAACTAGTGATAATTTTTTCTACTCTCAGTAGTGATGAAGAAGATAAACTTGTGAGAATACTGAAAAAATTTAGGAGAGCTATTGGTTAGGGGTTGAGTGATATCAAGGGTATTAGTCCTTCTATGTGTATGCATAAGATAATTTTAGAAGTGAGAGCTAAATCATGGAGAGAGGCTCAAAGGAGGCTTAACCCTAATATGAGTGAAGTAGTAAAAAAAGAGGTTCTCAAATTGCTTGATGAAGGGGTAATCTACCCCATTGTTGATAGTGAGTGGGATAGTCCCATACACATTGTGCCAAAGAAAGCAGGGTTAACTGTGGTCCAAAATGAGAAGGGAGAGTTAGTTCCTACATGATCTCAAACCGAGTGGCGAATGTGCATAGAATATGGAAAATTAAACCGGGTGGCGAAATTGCATAGATTATACAAAATTAAATAATGTCACAAAGAAAGAACACTTTCCTTTACCATTTATTGATCAAATGCTTGATAGATTATCTGGACATGCTTTTTACTATTTTCTTGATGGTCTTTCAGGTTACTACCAAATCCCTATAGCACAAAGATTGTAATATCCCAATGTATGCCCTAGAAGTTTTGACTATTATTATTGTTTGTTTGAATTATGTGTATATGATATGTTGATAAGAAAAGTAATGTAAAAGGGGAAATGTTTATGTATTGTTTAAAAGGAAAGTAATGTGTAGAGAGATATGGTATATGTTGTGTATATGTCAATATATGTAACATATAAGTTGGTCAAAATTAGTGGTCAAGGGAAGAGGATATTTTAATTGTGGATTGTGAAATTACTAAAAAGGACTTGTGGATGAAAGGTAATTAGAACAAGTGAGAAGAGGGTATGATAGTAATTTCTTGTTTTGGAACACTTGGTGGAGATTTAAAGAAGAGTTGACTTTGTTTATTCATCATCTTTTCTTCTTTTCCATGTGTGTGGCCGGCTATCCAAAGGGAAAGAGAGCAAGTGAGGTGTTGTGATTTCTAAACTCAAATTTGAAGGAAGAATCAAAGGATTAAGTTGAAGATTTGTGAAATTCATCAACTTTGGTAAGTTATTTTCCTTGCTTTTCCTTTGTTCTTTTGAAATTGTGTTTGGGATTGATGAGTTAAAATGGATGGTGGTTTAGATTTGTTTGTGGTATGTTTTGAAGTGTTGGAAGTGATGTTAAGTTAAGAAGTTAAATTGTTGTTGATATTGGAAGTGTTGGATTGAGTTTGTTTTAGGGTTTTGAAGTGATGGGTGAAGTTTAATTTGAGTTTGATCAATTATTTTCATAGTTTTTCTTGTTGTTTGTGTTTGTTGGAGTTGTAAGCTCAAAATATGTGATTTTGATGGAAGGTAGTAGCATTCTTGATGCCACGCCCGTGGCCTTGGTTGCCATGGCCGTGGTCATTTGTAGCCATGGCCGTGGAGGTTGGATGCAAGGGAGGCAGAAGTGATTTCTAAGCCACGCCCGTGGGGGTTGAGGTGGCCACGGCCGTGGTCCTTTGTGAGTGATGTTGAGTGATACTTTGTAATCTAACGGTCTAAGATGAAGTTATTAAATGAGAAATGGTATTGGAATTTATGAATTGTATCATTTTTTTTGAATTAGGTATTGAAAGAAGGTGTTTTGCCCTAATTTGGGAAGTGAAGAAAACTTGGAAAGGGAAAGTGTTTAGAATTGTTATTGAGGTAAGTACAAACCACATCATTGCATATATTTATAAAGTGTTGAGGCTTAACTCACACTTGTATGTTCATGTGTTGAAAAATCTAATGTATTGTTGATGCATATTGTTATTGTTAGGTTGGCATAATGTGAATGTTGTGATGAGTATGATGATATGATGTTGCATATGAATAATGTACTTTGTTATGTTAATATTAATGATGACATATGTATCATGTGAAGAATATGAGGTAAATGATTATGTATTTGAAAGATGAATTGCTATTATGAAATGTGATGGGAGGTATAATGAAAGGTGAAGCCATTGTGATTGGCTATGATGATTCAATTGAAAGAAATAAGGCATGTTTGCATAGTTGATAATGAGAATTGAGAATGGAATTGATAATTAAATAATAAATGAATTGTGTGGCTAATGTGTTATTCCATTTTCAAAGTTTGTTGTTGGTGGCATGCCTAATATTAGTAACAATCTCTTGAAGTTAGGTTGGATTTGATCCTTGAAGCCTAATTGAGATGTTACAACCCTTGAAGCTAGGTTGGGTTAGTTCTTGAAGCCAAGTTGGGTTGATGCTTAGCATGCTTTGCTCCCCTTGAAGCTTGGTTGAACTAAATCCTTGAAGCCTAGTTGGGATTATGATATTGATGAATATGATAAATGAACCAAAACATTAACTCTGAAAACGGAATGGCATATTAGTGTATGTTGGGCCCATGCTTGTCTTTGTTTATATGTGATTTATTGATGTTGAAATAATTGAATAATGAGATTCATGGAAGGATTCTTGAAATGTGATATGATTATATGAATATAGATTGTGAAATGCAAAGGTGTAGTATTATATTGCTATCTAAGATGTTACCTTTATTAGTAACATGTGTGACATTGCATTGCATTAAAGCATAATGATAGAATGTTTTGTATTACTAAGCCGATGGCTTAGCGCGATAGTGTTTGATCGCGCAGGTGACAGAGTTGAACCTGAGAGTTCTTCGAGACCGAGTGAGAGTAGACCTTGAAGAGTTCATTTTGGGACTTAAAGATCAGAGAAAAGCTGCCAATCATGTATATATATATATTTTATGTTTTGTAAACTTTGATTTATAACTTATTTGTAATAACTTCCGCTGTGAATTTGATAAACATTTTTTTTATATATGGTGTCTTTTGGATTTCTTATAAATGTTTGAAATTGGTTTTATTTATTTATAAAGATTATTGTTGTGTCTTTTTAAACTGTGGCATTTTCTATATTCAGTATACGTATGTTACGATCGTTTAAGCATGCTTGGTACGTATACGGGATATAGGGGTGTTACAAAGATCAACCAAAGACAACTTTCACTTGTCCCTTCGGGACATTTGCCTTTCGAAGGATGCCATTCGGACTTTGCAATGCACCAGGAAGATTTCAAAGATGTATGCTTTCCATTTTTTTGATATGCTGGACAATTGAATTGAGGTATTTATGGATGACTTCTCTATTTTTGGCAATTCTTTTGATGAAGCTGACTCTTGTACTTGAAAGAAGTATTGAATGCAATCTTACCTTGAGTTGGGAAAAGAGTCACTTTATGGTTAATCATGGCATTATTTTGGGACATGTTGTTTCCCACAAGGGTATTGAAGTGGACAAAGCTATGGTTGATTTGATTATGAATCTACCACCACCCATATCTATTAGAGGGATTAGAATTTTTTTGGGACATGTTGGAATTTATAGAAGGTTCATAAAGGAATTTTCCAAAATTTCACGTCATTTGTGTCATTTGCTTGGAAAAGATATCCCATTTGTTTTTTATGACATGTGTTTAGAAGCATTTAAAATCTTGAAAGAAAAATTGAATTCTTCCCCTATAATTATTGCACCTAATTGGGACTTGCCTTTTTGATAATAATGTGTGATACATCAAATTATGACATTGGAGCCTTTTTGGTCCAAAGAGTGAACAAATTGATGTGTGTAATTTAGTATGCAAGTTTATCTTTAAATGAAGCACACATGAATTACACAACCACTGAAAGGGAGATGTTAGCCATGGTATTTGCACTTGATAAATTTAGATCTTATTTGATAGGTTTTAAGGTCATAGTATTTTTGGACCACACGACCTTGAAATAACTATTGACTATACCACAGGCAAAACCTAGGCTCATTAGATGGGTTTTGATATTGCAAGAATTTGATGTTGAAATTAAAGATAGGAAGGGAAGTGAAAATGTGGTTGCCGATAACCTTTCTATATTGAATTCTCATGATAATGGTACAAAAATTGCTTGTGAAAATACTTTTGAAAAATTTCCAGATGAACATTTATTTGCTTTAACTCAAGCACCATGGTATGCCGACATCATTAACTATCTTTCTTGTGATGTAGTAAGGAAATATTTGAATTTTCAGGCAAAGAAGAGATTCCTGCATTCCTATAAGTACTATTTTTGGGATGAGCCATATTTGTTTAGAAATTACAGGGATGAAATCATCAGAAGATGTGTGCCAGAAGAAGAGCAAATACAATGCTATAATTTTTCCACAACATGTATTGTGGAGGGCATTTTGAGGAAAGAAGACTACCAAGAAAGTTCTTCAAAGCACTTTTTATTGGCCTACTCTTTTCAAAGTTGCTTATAATTTTTGCATAAGATGTGATAAATGCCAAAGAGTGGGGAACATTAGCAAAAGAAATGAAATGCCTCTCAATATTTTTATTGTTGTATAAATTTTTGATGTGTGAGGAATAGACTTCATGGTGCCATTTCCCAGGTCCTTTGTCTTTGAATATATCCTTCTTTCAATGGATTATGTTTCCAAGTGGGTTGAAGCAATCCCTACTAGGACTAATGATGCTAATGTTGTTTTGAAATTCTTGAAGAAAAATGTTTTAAGCAGGTTTGGAACCCCCAAAGCAATCATGAGTGATGGAGGAAGCCATTTTTGCAATAAATGGTTTGAAAGGTTGATGACCAAGATGGGCATCCAACATAAGGTAACTATTTTGATCATATATGTACATATATTTAGGTTAATTTTATTGACTTTAAGTTAAATTTTCTCTTAATTTGTGTTTAAACGTTTCTTGAAGTGTTTGATTTAGATGGAAGCTCAAAAGAATGAATTGAAGGATCAAAAAAATGAAAAAGAATGACACACCCAAGAGACACGGCCAAGCCATTGTCCGTGTCCCTCATCCAAGGCAACACACATGACACGGCCTGAGTTAACAAGCAACTGGCCGTGTCCTTTAGAACAAATTGGCAGAAGCAGACACTGGGAGAAGACACGGCCAAGCCACTGGCGGTGTCTCACTTGATGAAGCCAAAGAGTGAAACCAAAGAAGTAAAGGAAGACATGAACAAACCTAAGAGACACGGCCAAGCCATTGGCCATGTCACATGACATGGCCAAGGCCTTGGCTGTATCTCATCTAAGGAACAAAGCAAGGATGGAAGCACAGTGGAGAACACACTCAAGAGACATGGCCAAGCCACTGGCCATGTCCCATGACACGACCAGGGCCTTGGCCATGTCTCACATGAAAAAGATAGGAGATTTTGAGATAGCCATGGATACGACCACATTACTTGGCCGTGTCCATAAGAGAATGAGAGACACGGCCAAGTCACTCATGACTTGGCCATGTCTTGTGAAAATTCTTTCAATCTTTTTGCACCAATTGGGGGAAAAGATGGGGGATAATAGGTGATATCTTTTAAAAAGAAACAATAAAAGATCAAAAAGTTTGCCTAATTAATGGAAAAAATTCTAAAATAAAGAAAAAGGTGGGAGACAAAGTGTGGTGTGTGAGTTGGCAAGAGATGGATGTTTCTTAAAAAATTAAAAGAAGATGAGAGTGGTGGAGTATATACATGTTGTCTGTCTTTGAAGAGGGGAGTTCTGAGTTTTTGTTCTTGATTTTTCAAGAGAAGAGACACCGTTCTCTCTTCATCTTCATTCCCATTCATCCTTCATTTTTTCCATAGAAAAGAGCCAATCAATATTGGGGATTAAATTGAGTGAGCAAGTTTCTTAGACAATTAGGGTTTGAAGAAAGCTTGATTGGAGTTGAAGGTTGAGAAAGTTACATTCATCCTTCAAGAGGAGACCCATTGATTTAGGGAGCTTGTAAGTTGTTCATCACATATCAAGGTGGAAGCTAGGAGGAAGACTAGTAGTCCAACATTTGGCATCTACAAGGGGTTTTTCATATTCTCTCTTTTCATTCATTTCTATATTGTTGTTGTTTTATTATGAACATTAATATTACAATGTATAATTTTAATTTAATGAATATTGAAATGGATATTTGTTTTAAATTGATGATTAGCTAATTCACTTATGCCTTGGGTTGTAGTAGATTTAATTAGATGACTTGATTTGATAATTCCATTAGTATACCTTGTTGTTGGTTGATTGCATTGGATTGAATGTTAGGTTGATAGATTGGCAACCTATTAATCACTTTATATTGAATGATAGACCGAGACGTAAAATTCGATATTGGAACTATGTAATCAACTATCCTAAGAATGAATTAAAAATATAAGTTCTAGGGTTTATTAATTTGCAAATTCAAAACAATCGATTGTTATTAATTTATGAATGTGAAAACTAATGAATTGGTAATCACTAATTAAACTCAAGGAACAAATTAAAATACAAGGTTATATTAATGGATAATTTGAGAATTAAGCTTTGATTAAATTGATCTACAACCCTAGGCACCATTCCTAGAATTGAATTGATCTTACACAACTACTACTCATTTACTTTTAAATTAAAATAGCTTTTCACCATTCCAACATATCACACTCTTGTTTTTAAATTTACCTGTCAATCAAACTATTGCAAAATAATTTCTTCCTTGTGAGATGACCTTGGGGTTATCATCATTGCTACAACTACCTCTTATACTTGCGAGTGTCGCTTGTAGTAGTAATTAGTCGAGTGCAACAAGTTTTTCGAAGACAATTGTTGTTAGTAGTTTGATTTTTTTTATTTTAATTGTTTTATTATTTAAAGTGTTCCTTTTTGAATTGCCTAGGTGATTTAAGCAAGGATGAAGGTCTCAAGGAAATAAACTTATTCCTTATATAGATGATATTCATAGAATACCAAGAGCCGAAGGAGTAGATTCCTTGAGACAGGAAGGAGAAGAAACTGACGAGTAATTTGAGGAGGACACTAAAGTAGAAATGGGTAACGTAGAGGAACCACCTATGAAGGAGTTTGCTCGATCGATCATTGGAGTAACCACATCATGTATCCAATTGAGCAATGCAGTAAGGAGCTATGAACTTAAAAACATTCATTATAGTATACTGCCATCCTTCCATGGATTACCGAATGAAGATCCTCTCAACTTCATTCGAGATTTTTATACAACACTGCATACTTTCCCTTTGTAAGCACTAATAGAGGATGAACTTAAAATGAGATGTTTCCTATATAGTTTGAAAGATAGGGCAAAAGCGTGGTTAATGACCTTACCGAAAAATTCTTTGACCACTTGGACTGAAGTGTACATCAAATTTATGGAAAAATTTTATTCACAGCAAAAGACCAAGGAGCTTAAGGGGAGTATTGCAACTTTCACCCAATTTGATGGGGAGCCATTTCATAAGGCATGGGATCACTTCAAATCTCTATTATTTCAATGTCCTCATAATTATTATCCGCACTAATTTCTCAATTAGTTCTTCTATGATGGGCTAACTCAACAATGTCAAAACGCAGTGGATAATGCTGCAGGAGGGGCAATGGGTGAGAAAATAGCAGCTGAAATGGTTGCATTATTTGAAATGTTGGGAGCCAATTCTCAATAAAAGAGCATTGGAGAAAGGAGAAGAGGGGCATATGAGATGAATGCAAACTCAAAAATGGCAAGGCAAATTGCCAAGTTGACAAGGCAAGTTAAATTGTTGAATTCTAGAGGAAACTTGCCGGGGCCAAGCCAAGAATCATGTGCATCATGTGGTGTGGTAGGCCACAATGCAAATGTATGTCCTTCAAACTTTGACCAATTCCAAGAAGGGCAAGAACAAGCTTTTGCTTTTGAAGGGTTCCAACAAAGGGGAAGGAATGACCCGTACTCAAATTCTTATAATCCTGGTTGGAGAAATCACCCTAATTTTGCATGGAAGAACCAATAACAAATTCCACCTCAACATTCATTCCAATCTTATCAAAGGGGACCCCAATTTCAAGGTCAAGTTTCAAATCATGATCATGTCAAGAAACCTTCACTTAAAGACAATTTGAATGCTTTCATTCAAATAAGCACTCAAAATCAAGAGGAGAACAACAAACGATTCAACTCTTTGTAAGCCTCACTTAAGAAGGTTGAGACGCAAGTGGGTCAATTCACTAATCAATTACAAACTAATAAAAAAGGAAAATTTCCAAGCCAACCGGAGCAAGCCAAAGCAATCACAATCCTAAGAAGTGGTAAGGTACTTGATAATAAAATCGGTGATAATAACATTAATGATTCTTTGGATGCAGGAACAATGGAAGAAGATGGTAAGGAAATACAAGGAGGGAAAGCTCAACTAATTGAGCCTAAGAAAGTTAGTGAGGAGGCATCAGTGGCACCAAAGCTGCACAAATCTCTAAATCCGTACATACCGCCAATTCCTTTTCCAAGCAGGTTAAAAATTGAGAAGCATGATAAGAAATTTATTGAAATTTATAATATGCTCTCAAAGGTAAGTATTAACCTTCCCTTACTTGAGGTGATTAAAAATATGCCATCATATGCCAGATTTTTTAAGGAGCTTAACACAAAAAAAGAAAAAATATGAGTTGAATGAGAAGGTGATAGTCTCAGAAGTAACAAGTGTTGTTTTACAACATAGGTTACCTCCAAAACTAAAGGATCCTGGAAGCTTTATAGTTAGTATCTCTATAGGGAATGGGAAAGAAACTATTGGTATGTGTGACTTAGGAGCAAGTATAAATTTGATTCCATACTCTGTTTACTTGAAATTAGAGCTAGGTGAACTTAAACCAACTAAAATGGTTTTGCAACTTGTGGATAAAACTCTTCGATACCCTAAGAGAATCATAGAAGATGTTCTAGTTAAGGTAGGTGGTTTAATTATACTCGTTGATTTCATTGTCTTAGATATGGGGGAAGAAATTCCTAGAGATTCTGAACATACAATTTTGTTAGGGAGACCTTTTATGGCCACAACTAACACATTAATTAATGTTAAAAATGGAAAATTGACCATGACTATTTTATGTCAAACTATAGAATTTTTAATTTTAACACTTCCCCTATTCCCACTACTGCTTTATATTAGGACTGTTCTTTCATTGATTTTACTAATAATGCTATTGAAGAAGTTTTCTTATAGGAGAGGGGTGAAGACAAACTGAAAAGGACTTTAAATTTAGAGGAAGAAGTTGAAGGTTGAAATGAGGAGATTCAACCAAAAGGGGTTGAACTTAAAGAACTTCCAAAGCACTTAAAACATGTTTTTTTTTTGGGAAAAAACCTCACAAACTGTGATCATTTCTGCTATTTTTGGTAGTGAGAAGGAAGATAAACTTGTGAGGATGTTGAAAAAATTCAAGAGAGCTATTGGTTGGGGGTTGAGTGATATCAAGGGTATTAGTCCCTCTATGTTCATGCACAAGATAGTTCTAGAGGAAGGGGGTAAACCGGTGAGAGAGGCTCAAAGGAGACTTGTCCCTGATATAAGCGAAGTAGTGAAGAAGGAGGTTCTTAAATTGCTTGATGAAGGGGTAATCTACCCCATTGCTGATAGTGAATGGGTTAGTCCCATTCATGTTGTGCCAACGAAAGTAGGTTTGACTGTGGTCCAGAATGAGAAAGGAGAGTTGGTACCTACTCGAACACAAACCGAGTGGCGAATGTACATAGATTATAGGAAATTAAATAATGTCACCAAGAAAGATCACTTTCCTTTACCATTAATTGATCAAATGCTTGACAGGTTATTTGGACATGCTTTTACTATTTTCTTCATTGTCTTTCAGGTTACTATCAAGTGCCGATAGCACCAGAAGATCAACCAAAGACAACCTTTACTTGTCCCTTTGGCACATTTGCCTTTCGGAGGATGCCATTCGGACTATGCAATGCACCAGGTACATTTCAAAGATGTATGCTTTTGATTTTTTCTGATATGCTGGACAAATGCATTGAGGTGTTTATGGATGACTTATCTATTTTTGGTAATTCTTTTGATGATTGTTTGCAAAAACTGACTCTCGTGCTTGAAAGATGTATTGAATGCAATCTTACCTTGAGTTGGGAAAAGAGTCATTTCATGGTTGATCATGGGATTATTTTAGGTCATGTTGTTTCTCACAAAGGGATTAAGGTAGACAACGCTAAGATTGAATTAATCATGAATCTACATCCACCCATAACAGTTAAGGGTATTAGAAGCTTTTTGGGACATACTGGATTTTATAGGAGGTTTATAAAAGATTTTTCAAAAATTTCACGTCCTTTGTGTCGTTTGCTAGGAAAAGATGTTCCATTTGTTTTTTATGAAAAATTCTTAGAAGCTTTTGAAATTTTGAAAGAAAAATTAACTTCCACTCCTATAATTGTTGCCCCAAATTGGGATTTTCCATTTGAAATAATGTGTGATGCATAGAATTATGCCATTGGAGATGTTTTGGGCCAAAGAGTGAATAAATTGATGTGTGTAATTTATTATGCAAGTTTATCTTTAAATGATGCACAAGTGAATTACACAACCACTGAAAGGGAAATGTTAGCTGTGGTATTTGCACTAGACAAATTCAGATCTTACTTGATAGGTTCTAATGTCATAGTATTTTTGGACCATACGGCCTTGCAATACCTATTGACCAAATCACAAGATAAACCCAAGCTCATTAGGTGGGTATTGATGCTACAAGAATTTGATGTTAAAATTGAAGATCAGAAGGGAAGTGAGAATGGAGTAGCCGACCATCTCTCTAGACTAAACTCTCACAATAATTATATAGAAATTTCTTGTGAAAATGCTTTTGAAAAACTCCCAAATGAACACTTGTTTGCTTTAACTCAAGCACCTCAGTATGCGGATATTGCCAACTATCTCTCTTGTGGTGTTGTGAGAAAGGATTTGAATTTTTAGGCAAAGAAGAGGTTCCTGCATTCATGTAAGTACGATTTTTGGGATGAGCCATATTTGTTTAGAATTTGCAGAGATGAAATTATAAGAAGATGTGTACCGGAGGAAGAACAAAAACAAGTATTGCAATTTTACCACAACATGTATTATGGAGGGCATTTTGGAGGAAAAAAGATCGCCAAGAAAATTCTTCAAAGTGGTTTGTATTAGCCTACTTTTTTTAAGGATGCTCATAATTTCTGTACAAGATGTGATAAATGCCAAAGAGTAGGAAACATTAGCAAAAGGAATGAAATGCCTCTCAATATGTTTATTGTGGTTGAAATTTTTGATGTATGGGGGATAGACTTCATGGGGCCATTTTCCAAGTCATTTAGTTTTGAATATATTCTTCTTGCAATGGATTATGTGTCTAAGTGGGTGGAGCCTATCCCTGCTAGGACTAATGATGCTAATGTTGTTTCAAAATTTTTGAAGGAGAATATTTTGAGCAGGTTCGGAACCCCAAAGGAAATAATAAGTGATGGAAGAAGCCACTTTTGCAACAAATGGTTTGAGAAGTTAATGATCAAGATGGGCATCCGACACAAAGTGGCAACTCCATACCACCCTCAAACATTCGGACAAGCGCCAACAAGAAAATTAAAGGGATCTTGGAAAAGACAGTGAGCACAACAAGAAAGGATTGGTCAATCCGACTTTCAAAAGCATTATGGGCTTATAGAACTGCTTTCAAAACACCATTGGGAATGAGTCCATATAGGTTGGTCTTTGGAAAGGCTTTCCACCTACCTGTGGATTTGGAGCATAAAGCCTTTAGGGCAATAAAGACCACAAATATGGACTTCGAAGGAGTAAGGGAGCAAAGAATGTTGTAAATTTCTAAGCTTGATGTGCTTAGAAATGAGGCCTATGAGAGTTCAAGAATCTATAAGGAAAGGGCAAAAGCTATGCATGACAGGATGATCCTTCGAAGAACTTTCAAACTGGGAATGAAAGTCCTCCTATTCAATTCCAGAATGCGATTGTTTTCGAAAAATTGAAGTCCTATTAAAGAGAACCATTTCAAGTAATTCAAACATTCCCATATGGGGTTGTTGAGTTACTCAATTTGAAAACTAATGAGACATTTAAGGTAAATGGACAAAGGGTGAAGCCTTATCTTGAAGAAATTGATATTGCAAAAACTGTTGAAAGTTTGATGTTTATAGACAAATGATGCAACAATGTCCAACTACACGAGATTAAAGAAGCGCTTAGTGGGAGGCAACCCATCGGTTTGTATTTCTTTTCATAATTAAATCTTCGTGTTTTGTCATTTAAATTTTATTTTGTTTTAAGAGAATAGAATGGGTGCGTTGATCAGTTTTTATTTTTATGGAGTTTCAGGGTAAAGCCGGGAAGATAAGTGCATATCTTAGACTTGGGTGACACATTTGTTAAAAATAAATAAATAATAAATAAATAAATAAAGGGGACAAAATTAAAAATTTTGGCAGTAGAGGACACAACCACTTGACACGGCCAAGCCACTGGTCGTGTTAAGCAAACCCAGAATTCCCAAGCTTGGACACGGCCAGAAGGCTTGGCCTTGTCACCCAGACACGCCCAAGCGCCAGCCCGTGTCCTCAATCGCTTACCTGACACCCAAAAACACAGACCCAGACATGCCCACAGGACACGGCCAAGCCACTGGCCATGTCCCTCCTAAAAGCCCTAACACGGCCAAGCCATTTCAAGCTTGGCCGTGTCACCCTCTTTAAAAACCCGATCGCGTCCTTTTTGTTCATCCCTAACCTTGGTTTTCCCTTCTTCTTTCTCTCTCCTCTCTCTCTAAACCTCCATCCCCATCTCTAACTTAAAAATCTAACCAAATCTTCCATTTCTCTTACTCAAAACTCAATTAAACCCACTAAATCTTCCAATTTTCAACTCAAAACTCCATAAAATCCATCAAAGTTTGATTTTCACCAAAAAGATCAAGATGCCTAGAACAAAAATGGTGTCCCACCACAAGAGGAGGCAACCTCCATCATCCACTCCATCATCCTATTCATCATCTTCAAAGATGTCAGCTCTTCTAGCACGAAGTTTCTTTCTAGTGAGGTAAGTGAGCGATGAATCCCTTGATACTCTCCAAATTAGAGAAAATTTTGCTACATATGTTCAAAACCTTGGATGGGAAAAATTAGTTTCCCTTAAACCTTTGCAATTCTAAGAACTCACCATAGAATTTTTAACCTCTCTTAAGGTTGAAAGAAATAAAATGAAGATCTGTACTAGGTTTAGCTTTAAATTGCTTGGAAAATAATGTGTTCTTGATATTGAGCAATTAAATGCTATTTTTTGTTTTCACCAAGAAGGAAAAAAAAATGCATTCCTAAAGGTTTTAGACAACAATTCGTATGGGGAGGAATAGGCTCAGGGGGTATGTATGTGGCCAAATCAGCCAAAGCAACCAAATTGATAAATCCCGCCTTGAGGTATCTACATCGATTTATGTCTTGTGGGTTCTTTTGAAAGGAAAGAAAGCATGGGTATGGTGAAACTAAGTGAGCTATTTTTCTTAGATTGTGCTAGCAATACTATACCCATAAGTGTCGGCTATTAGTTGGTCGATGTGTTTGATAGCATAGCAAATAGAAAAAAGGGCGCAATTTGCATAGGTGGATTGGTGACCACCTTGGCTATAGCACTTATTGATGGATTTGATCCTAGCACTTACCAAATGACTAAAATTTTTTGGAGTGATTCATTGGATCTTGCTACTCTTGAAAAGATGCACATGGTTGTAAAGAGGAGAGGGGCTTATGTTATGCGTTTAGATGAGCAGGTTGCACCAGAGGACGGGCAAAAGAGTCCACGAGTTGATGAGGAGTCCGACTCGGATTCACTCGATTTGGATAAAGATGCTCCGGCACTGAATAATCAGGAGATTATTAGTAGGATTGAAGCATTGGAAAGCAAGGTAGATCATAATCATGCTAAAGTCCTCGCTCAGTTAGAACAAATCAATAACAACCTTGCAAAGATTCTTAGCCTCCACCCTTCAGCAGCCTCATTGTCATATCCTCCACCGTTGTAGAGCATATCAACTTCTACCGTTGTTTTTTGTACTGTTGTTGGTTACTAAAACTTTATGTTTTATTTTAGTTATTTTATATTTATTGCTTTTTAATCTTGAATAATTAATGTTTGTGGATGAAAGGTAGCGCTTGCCTCACAATGAAAATGATGGAAATCAGGTTGTACTTTAACTCTTACCTCCTTTAAATTATCCTAGTTTCAATTGAGGATAATGTCAATCTTAAAGTGTGGGTTTCTAAGTTTTTTGTTCATAAATGCACATTTTTTATTTTTTGTAATCTTGTTGTTGTTGTTAAGTCTTTATTTTAGTCATTTTTGTTAAGTGTTTTGCCTTACGTTACATATTTGTGAGTGGGGATTTTTGCTCCCACTCTCGGTGAAATGGTTCTTACGACTTCAGCACTGTTTAGGCTCGGGGCCTTAAAGAACATGAGCCTAAGACTGGAGAAAATGGAGTCACTATTCGGACAGGCCAGAAAAAGAAAGGGGTGGATGACTCGATTTCAAAGGAATCCCCAACCCCCCTAATGGGTTCAGAAAGTTGGATATGTGTGGGGAATGTGAGAAATGACCCAGTACTCCTACAACGCCCGGTTCATTGAAACTGGCCTCCTTTGCAGGTCTTAATATTATAAAATTCTTAAATATAACAATATTATCCATATTACAAATTAAATAAAGCATCATTATATTAAAATCAAAGCAATATCCAAACAAAATAAATAAATGGACACCCATTCGAGGATGGAAACATATCCTTATATAGTCCATATCTAAAACTAAATGGGACACCCACCGAAAGGTGAAAACGTGTCCTTTACATTGGTCCAAAATATAAGAACAATTTAAATTAAATGAAAATTAATTAATGAGGTATCCAATAATGGAAACATACCTCTTACAATGTTTTGAATCCAAATAAAATCAATAAAAGTAAACAACCATTCATCATAAATAAATCATTCATCTAATTTAAACAAAACAGTAAGTATATAACTTTAGGGTTTAAGTAAATAAGATTAAAGCTTATAAAAATAAAATAAAATCTTTAGATATTTAAAAGGAACAAGCTACTGTGATGATTTGGAAAATAGAATTCATTAAGATTTATGGTTTGAATAAATTAGGGTTTAGGTTTGTATTTTGAATAAAGCTACTGTATTTTGAATAATCATACTAAAGAAAGTTAAACATAAAGACTTATAATACACAAATAAATATTGACCCTTTCAATGAGCCCATACGGTGGTCCCGCTAGCCGGTTAGCGGGCCGGCGTCAAGGGGCAGCGCCCCAGAAGATTTTGAAAATTGGCTTTTAGGGTTGTAGGTTTTAGTGTTGAAAATTAAGATTTTATGGTTTAAGATTTAGAAAATAGGGTTTCAAAATTGGAAGAAACAAGCTACTGTAAATCTTAGAAAAATAGATTTGGTTAGGGTTTTAAGAAAACAGATTATTGTTTTGTGGTTTAGAAAAGTGTAATTAGGGTTTTATATTTCAAAAGTTAGTTTTACGGGTATTAAAGTTTTTAGGGTTTTGAAAAAAATATTTTTTAGGGTTTTAAATAGAGTTTAGATGGTAAACAGAATAATTGATAAAAAAAAAACATCATCTATTGTATGTTTAAAAATTTGATCAATTTGAATGATGAAGCCACTGTGAACATAAATAAGTCAATAGAAAATCAAATCTCCATTGTTGGTTCTGCCACAATTTAAATTCTGGTTGAACAATAGCAATAGTGTGGGCTACCTTTCATGGGTTGTATATTATTTGCTGCCTCTTGATTCTTTAAGCTTGAGATTATGAATAAGCTGCCAAAAGAATTTCAACAATTTTGAGCTCCAAAAGTCCTCAAAATTTTTTCTCCTTTTTAAAAGATCCAAAAGTCCCTTTCTGTGTGTTTTAATGTGGTATTTATAGAAAGAAAATTAAAACCTAATACTAATTGGCTAAGGAAATAAAAACCTTTTAGGAAATAAAATTAAAAACCAAGTAGAATAGGGTTTTGGCAAAATTGTGCGTGGGCCGGGAGTGCAAAAGTGAGCTGGCAAAAAAAATTACTGCGGGTGCTGCTGGCTTGGCACGGGCCATAGGCCAGTTAGCCATAGGATTTTTCTACGACGAATTGGCCTGTGGCCATTTTGCCGCAGGAAAAACCTGCGGCAAATTGGCTTGTGGCCAATTAGTCGCCGGCGATAAAAAATTTTCATAGCCGAATTTTTATTTATTTATTTTATTAAAAATAAATATTATAAGTAATAAATATTATTAAAATAAATATTATTTAATTAAAATACCACAAAAATTATTTTGGACTGTTTAAAAAAATCGGATTGGACGGGGTCAAAAATTAAGGGTCTATAGTTTGCCCCCTGCTTGAGCGATCCGAGACCACAACAAAAGAGAGCAAAAGGCAATGTAATTTTTGATAGGTTTTAGAGCCATACTGGACTCCTTACCCAAGGTTGATTTAATTTATGGACTAAAAAATAATTTGGGTTTTGGACCCAAGTTAAATTAAGGATTTGGATTCTGGACCCGAGACTGAGTTTGATTGACCTTTTATCAGTTGAGAATTTTGGCTGCTCCGGCTATTCTATTCTTTAACGGATTGAGGGTCTTCACCCTCAAAATGGATCTTCATGGTTGGACCTTGGATCTTCATCCTTAGCATCGGATCTTCACCCTTGTAAATGGATCTTCATCGTTGAAGATCAGGTCTTTACCCTTGAAAATAGATCTTCATCCTTTGGACGTCGTGTCTTCACTTGAAATTGGATCTTCATACTTTTAGCTGGATCTTCATCCTTCGCATCTGGTCTTCACTCTCAAAAATGGATCTTCATCCTTGGAGATCGGATCTTCACCCTTATAAATGGATCTTCATCCTTGGAGATCGGGTCTTCACCCTTATAAATGGACCTTCATCCTTGGAGATCGGGTCTTCACCCTTGAAAATGGATCTTCATCCTTTGAACGTTGGGTCTTCACCCTTAAAATGGGATCTTCATCCTTTAAGTTGGATCTTCATCCTTGGCATCAGGTCTTCACACTTGAAAATGGATCTTCATTCTTTGGACTTCGGGTCTTCACCCTTTGAAATTGGATCTTCATCCTTGGAATCATGTTTCACCTTTGAAAATGGATCTTCATCCTTGAAATTGGATCTTCACACTTTAAACTGGATCTTCATCCTTGGAAATTGAGTCTTCACCCTTGAAAGTGGATCTTCATCCTTTAAGCTGGATATTCATCCCTGGATGTTGGGTCTTCACCCTTGAAATTGGATGTTCATCCTTTAAGCTGGATCTTCATCCTTGGCATCGAGTTTTCATCCTTGAAAATGGATCTTCATCATTTAGACTTCGGGTCTTCACCCTTTGAAATTAGATCTTCATCCTTGGAATTAGGTCTTCACCTTTGAAAATGGATCTTCATCCTTGGAAATCAGGTCTTCACCCTTGAAAGTGGATCTTCATCCTTTAAGCTGGATCTTCATCCTTGGAATTGGGTTTTCACCCTTTAAACTGGATCGTCATCCTTGGAAATCGGGTCTTCACCCTTGAAAGTGGATCTTTATCCTTTAAGCTGGATCTTCATCCTTGGAAATTGGGTCTTCACCCTTGAAACTGGATCTTTATCCTTTAAGCTGGATCTTCATCCCTGGAAATCGGGTCTTCACCCTTGAAAGTGGATCTTTATCCATTGGAGATCTGGTCTTTACCCTGGCTTCAGCTCTTTTAGCTGGACTGATCTTTTGTCTTTTGCATCTTCATTCTTTTGATAGTTTTTAATGTTCCATTCTTTTGCACTTTTCAAAAAATTCAGCTATTTTTAGCTAGCCCCTTATATCTTCTCCTTGCCCCCAATGATTTTTCTCATACAGGCTCAGATTGATGTTTGTCTTGTCTATCTCTTCACACAAGCATGTATTTCTTCTTTTGTAAAATGACTGGAGCTTTCTCACGCAATGGGCTTTCTATGCCCCCTAATTCCATATCCGTTTTATGGTTGCTTCATAGAATATTATTGTTTACTTATGACAAGAAAAATGGAGTGTGATATGCTCATGTATGCATGATATGCATAGATAATACTTACAGTGGTTCCATTGACTCACGGACTGAGGTGATCAGCTGAAGTGTTCTCATTGACTCCTTCTAGATGCTCGTTCAGGTCTTACAGAAGGCTTCGCTTTTATGGCTTTATCTTAAAGATGTTGAGGACATGAGTGGTTGAGACCCAAGTAGCATAGTCAGGGATTCATCCATTTTGGACAATGAATCAGCATGTCAATTGGTAGCTTCTTCATAACCTTGCAAATAATTCTTTTCGAGGTTTGACTGTTCAACATATTTCCCTTAACTTAAAGGTTTTTATAAGAAGAAAATAGTTTTTTTAAAAAATAAAATGTTGACTTTGTCAAATCAATGTCATTGCCAAAAACTTGTTGTGCTCTAATTAAGTACTACTACAAAGCGACACTCGCAAGTATACGAGGTAATTGTAGCAACGGTGATCGCTCCAAGGTCATCTCACAAGGAAGGTTTTTTTGTAATAATTTGATTTAAACAAAATAATTTAAAGGATGGGAATGTGGTATTTGCAATATTGGTGAAATTATATCAAAAGTAAAATAGCGAGTGAATAATTAATGGTGTGCTTAGAATTGATTTAGTTCTTGAAAAGGTGCCTAGGGTTGTAGGTCAACTTAATCAAAGCTTAAGGACAAGAAGGAGAAGAAACCAAAGAGCAATTTGAGGAGAACACAGAGGTCGAAATGAGTGAAGTAGAGGAATCACCTAGGAAGAAGTTTTCCCAACTGATCATTGAAGTAACCACATCATGTATCCGGTTGAGCAAAGCAACAAGAAATTATGAACTAAAAAATACTCATTATAGTATGCTGCCGTCTTTTCCTGGATTGCAGAATGAAGATCCTCTCAACTTCATTCCTAATTTTTACACAACATTGCATACACTCCCTTTGCAAGGACTGACTGAGGATGAACTTAAAATGAGATGTTTTTCATATAGTTTGAAGGATAGGGAAAAGGCATGGTTGATGACGTTACCGGAGAATTCCTTAACCACATTGTTCCCTCATAATTGTTTCTTTTTTAATTTTCCTCCCCTGCTCTTAATTATTACTTTGTATTTATAATGTTCAATTAGGGTTAATTTAAGTAATAGTCCTTACACTGTAACACCCCAATATCCCATATATGCACACTATATACAACCACATCCATAATATACGTATATCGGATACAGGAATGTCACGGTCTATTTTAACGCAAACCAATCTTTCAATTAAAAAATATGAGAAATCTTAAAACATTTAAGTTATATTATAAAACATAATAGCTAAAACATTTATTTTTTATGCAAGAAAAATGTAGCGGTATATACATATATATACATACATATCCAAATGTACAAAATATAATGTTTATACATGTTTGGCAGTTCATCTCTGATCTTGAAGTCCAAAAATCAACACTTCACAAGTCTATACTCGACTCAGTCTAGCTGAACTCTCCGGTTGAACCGGATCTACCCTGTCACCTGTGCGATGAACCATAATCGCGCTAAGCAGAAAGCTCAGTGGTACAAACTTTGATTCAATATAGATCAATGCGATGATCATGCACAATATATATGAATATATCAAATCATTGCATTATATCTCAACAATATATTAATCATTTGCATCACATTTCATAATTCATATTAAAGCAAAGACAAGCATGGGCCCAAAAAGAAACAAATATGCTATTCAAAGTTCAGAGTTACTGCTTTGGTCCATAATCACATTTATCAAGCCCGTAGGTGATATATATATATATATATATATATCCATGGATAATGTAACAGACCCAGTCTCTTGGACCTCAACCCGGCTAGACCCTAGGCCCCAGTATCTTAGTCCTAAACCCGGCTAAACTGTTACAATTTTTGAGGCTTACGACCCCGTCTTTTCACCTCAAAAACATCATATTTCACATTTTTCAGATGGGCTCGGCTTACGACCCGGTCTTTTCACTTGCCCAGCAATTCATAGGCATGCCGCCAAATCCAGAACTTTGAAAATTGAATAACATACTAGGCACACAATTAATTCATTTATCTCATTATCAATCTCTTTCACAATTCATTTCTCATAATCAAACTAGGTTTATTGCCTTGGTATATCTTTTTTTTTTCTCATTTTTCTCATTCTTCTATTTCATCTCAATATCGATTGGTTACATTATGTTTTAACATCTCATATCACATTTTTCTTTTCCACATTTCTTTTCATATACAATACATTACTCAATTGCATTGATACATCAACATAATTCACATTATGCATATCATAACATATAACTCATTCTTCAACAATATATCAAGTAACTTAACACATTTCTCAACTTAATGTATTAAGTCCCAATGTCATATAAATGTATGTAATCATTCAAAGTTTGTACTTACCTCTAAGAGCAACAACACCACTCTATCAACTCCTCTTCCAAGATCTCACTCAAACCTTGGCTTGGGTAACTCAATTCTCTTCAAAACCTAATCCAAAGGTGATCATACAACACTCTTTTAGTGATACACAAGAAGAAAATAAGAAAGAAACTATCTAAGGCAAACTCTGCACTTGACACGCTCAACAATACAGGCGTGTCCCTGATCGTGCCTTAAACTCACAAGATAGAAGCTTTGACACGCTCAGTGACATGGGCATGTCACTGGCCGTGTCAATCCTCGCTCAACACAGTAGCTATGACACGCTCAGTGACATGGGCGTGTCACTGGTTGTGTCAATACTACTCCAACACAGAAGTTGTGACACGCTCAGTGACATGGGCATGTCACTAGTCGTGTCACCCATCCAGAAAATAGAACCATTGACACGCCCAAAGACTTGGCCGTGCACATGGGAGTGTCAGGCCAAAAATTCTAGTTCCGGCAACAACAACACCACATCCAACAAACCTCTTTCTTTTACCATCTTGTGAGTGGGAATTTTTCCCCTACTCCCAGTGAAATGGTTCTTGCAATTTCAGCAATGTTTAGGATCGGGGCCTTAGAGAACACGGACCTAGGTCCGGAGAAAATGGAGTCGCCACCCGGATGGGCTGGGAAAAAGAAAGGGGTGGATGACTCAATTCCTAAGGAATCCCCAACCCACTAATGGGTTTGAAAAGTTGGGTACGTGTGGGGAAGGTGAAAAATGGCCCAGCACCCCTACAACGCCTGGTTCATTGGAGCCGGCCTCCTTTACAGGTCTTAATATTATAAAATTTCTTAAATATAACAATATTATCCATATTACACACAATAATTAAGATAAAGCATCGATATATTAAAAATCAAAACAATTTCCAAGTAAAATAAATAAATGGACACCCATCCGAAGATGGAAACATGTCTTTACATCCCATGCCTAAATAGGACACCCACCGAAAGGTAGAAACATGTCCTTGATATTGGTTCTAAAATAGAAAAGCAATTTAAATTACATGATCTTTAACTAATGAGGTACCCAACAAGTGGAAACATACCTCTTACAACATTTGGAAATCTAAATAAATTGATAAAAGTTAATAACCATTCATCATAAATAAATCATTCATCAAAGGTATTAAACATCAATAGAAAGTAAACATCCATCCATGATAAATTAAATAAACTAAGCATTGAACTTGAATAAATTAAAGCATATAAAATAAATCAAAGCATAATCAAATATAAAATTGAATAAGGCAAATAAAGATTCAAATTAGGGCTATTGTTTCTATTTAAGTTTCTTTATTTAATATGTTTAGGGTTTTGGGAATTCATGGGTTTAAACTACTGTAAGTTTTAATGGAATTGAAATGGAGCAAAGTTTTATAATTTAAGAGGTTGATAAAGTTCTTTGATTAACCAAATTAGTGTTTGAGTGGTAAAATCATGAAATTAGGGTTTGAACACTTTAAAACATTTAGATTTATGATTTACGTTTACTGAGTTATGGTTTTTAAGCTTATTGTGTTTGAATATGTTTATAGGGTTTTAAGGTTTAAAGGATTAGGGTTTAAAAAACTTTAAGGTTTAAGGTTTTAAGGGAGTTAGAGTTTACTGTTTTGGAGTTGAATTAGGGTTTTAGAATTTTAGAATTAGGGTTTCAGGGAATGCATTAGGTTTTTAGGATTTGAAAATCAATTGATAATTTTATAAACTTTATGAAAATAAACCAAACGATTTAAAGTTTATAGAAGCAGAAAAGATGTTTTTTTAGGGTTTGTGGAAAGAAACAGATTTAATTTATGATTTTGAAAATTTGGAAAGCAAATTAGGGTTTTGAGATTTGAAGAAACAAAATCAACGCCTTTAAACTTTTTGGAAAACAAAGCAACGAATTAAGGTTTTTAAACTTTAGAAAAAGTGAATTGAGGTTCTAGGGTTTTTGAATTAAAAGAAACAATGTGATAATTTAAACTACTGTGAAGAATAGAATTTAGACAATTGATGCATACCTCCGTTTGTTGGTTCCACCAAAAATTTCTTCTTGGATGAACAAAAACAAAGGCAAGCTTTGCTGCCTTTGATGGATTGAATTGTTTGTTTGTTCTCTCAAAAAATCAGATTGATTCAAAGCTTTTCCTCCTCAGTTTTGGTCTCAATCTTTCCTCCAAATTTCCGTCCAATTTCTTCCCCCCCCTTTTGGTGTTGTTTTTGGTTTTATTTTATAGAATATTTTTTTTTGATTAATTCTAGTTATTCACGGAATCTAATATTAATTAAGAAAAGGAAACCGAAACCTAATTGTATTAGGTTTCAAAAAAATTTGGGTCAGAAAAATTTCGCAGGAGAAAAAAAAACTACTGTGGAAAAAATACGCTAGCGAAAAAAACTGCCATAGCTGGCTGCAGTAGCGGGTGAGAATTGGCCTGCGGGCCATTTCGCTCGCAGAATTTTTCTGCGAGCTAGCCATTTCGCTTGCAGAAATAAACTGCGGGCGAAATGGCCTACACTGATTTTCGGTGACGATTTTTCCGTCGCCGATTTTTATTTTTATTTTTTGTTTATTATTATTATTTTTGATTTTTGATTAATAAAAATTAAATACTAAAGAAAAAGTTATTTAATTAAAATAACACAAAAATTATTTTGGACTAATTAAAATATATCGGAGCACATAAAAATTATTTTGGACTAATTAAAATATATTGGACCGGAATGGGTCCAAAATGGTTTTGGTCAAAAAATCGGCAGCGCGCGAGCTGTCGGGCCCATGGGCTATGCTGGCAGCAATTGGGCTGGCAAAAATTGGCGCAGCGGGCCAATTTCGCAGCCAGTGGCATCTGGCTGCGAAATTAGTGTCCCAATTTGCAGCCAGTGGCATCTGGCTGCGAAATTGGTGTCCCAACTTGCCCCCAGATCATTTCTGCGGCGAATTGGGCTGCCGCGCGACGCTCGCCGATCCGTCTGATTTTTTATTTTTATTAAAAGTAATTAAAATATTATTAAAATAAATAAAATACCAAAAAAATTTATTTTAGACTATCGGATTTGAATGGGTCAAAAATTAAGGGTTTACAGTTTGCCCCTTAATTGAATGATCTGAGATTTTAGAGAGTGAAAAGCAACAAGACTTAATTTTTGATGAGATGGTTATTTGACTCAAGAATGATTTGATTTGGGTACTTGGACCCGAGATTGAATTTGATTTGGGTGACCCGAGATTGGATTGAATTTGGGTACTTGGACCCGAGATTGGTTTGATTTGGGTACTTGGACTCGAGATTGGGTACTTGGACCCGAGATTGATTTGGTTTGGGTACTTAGACCCGAGATTGGATTGAATCTGGGTACTTGGACCCGAGATTGGGTACTTGGACCTGAGATTGGGTACTTGGACCTGAGATTAATTTGATTTGGGTACTTGGACCCGAGATTGATTTGATTTGGGTACTTGAACCCGAGAATGGGTACTTAGACCCAAGATTGAATTTGATTTGGGTACTTGGACCCTAGACTGAATTGAATTTGGGTACTTGGGCCCGAGATTGATTTGATTTGGGTACTTGGACCCGAGATTGATTTGATTTGAGTACTTAAACACGAGAATGGGTACTTGGACCTGAGATTGATTTGATTTGGGTCCTTGAACCCGATAATGGGTACTTAGACCCGAGATTGAATTTGATTTGGATACTTGGACCCGAGATTGAATTGAATTTGGGTACTTGGACCAAAGATTGATTTGACTTGGGTACTTGGACCCGAGATTGATTTGGTTTGGGTACTTGGACCCGAGATTAATTTGATTGGGGTACATGGACCCGAGTACGGGTACTTGGAACCGAGACTGGTTTGATTTGGGTGCTTGGACCTGAGAATGGGTACTTAGACCCAAGAATGAGTTTGACTAACCTTTTATCAGTTGAGAAGTCTGACTGCTTCGGCTGTTTTATGTATTGTGGTTCTTCACCCTCGAAATGGGTCTTCACTCTTGAAAATGGATCTTCATCCTTTGAGATTGGGTCTTCACTCTTGAAAATGGATCTTCATCCTTTGAGATCGGGTCTTTACCCTTGAAACATAGATCTACATCCTTTGAGATCGGGTCTTCACCCTTGAAAATGGATCTTCATCCTTTGAGATCGGGTCTTCACCCTTGAAACATGAATCTACATCCTTTGAGATGTCTTCACCCTTGGAATATGGGTCTTTATCCATTAGAGGTCGGGTCTTTACCCTAGCTTCAGCTCTTTTAGCTGAACTGATCTATCTTCATTCTTTTGAGAGTTCTAATGTTCCATTCTTTTGTTCTTCCTTTTTGCAAAAATTCAGCTATTTTTAATTGGACCTTATATCCTCTCCTTGCCCCCTGCGTGGAAAAATATTTGCAAGTGAGTTTGAAAATATTTGGTATATAAACTCAAAAAATTGAAAAGGAGAAACTTTGCCCCCTATGTAGGGTCAAACCCATGATTTTTCTATGCGGGCTATGATTGATTTTTTGCCGTCTAGTTCATTACACAAGCACGTGTTTCTTCTTTTGGAAAATAACTGGAGCTTCCACAAGCAAATAAGCTTTCCGTGCCCTCTTGATTCAATATCTTCTTTTGATTCTTTACTTCGTAGGGTGTTTGCTGTTCATTTTGACAAGGAATAGACAATACATGACAAGAAAGTGCGATGTGATATGCTCATGTATGCATGATATGCATGAATAATACTTACAGTCATTCCATCGACTCACAGACCGAGGTGATCAGTAGAAGTATTCTCATTGGTTCTTTTCATAAACTCGTTCAGGTCTTGTAATGGAATAAAAGAATGCTTTGCATTTATGGCTTTTATCTTCAAGATGTTGAAAACACGAGTGGTGGAGATCCCAAGTTGTAGAGTCAGGGATACATCCTTTTTAAACTATGTTTCAGCATGTCAGTTGATAGCTTCTTCATGACTTTTCCAATAATCATTTTCTTTGCCCAATGTGTCCTTTAGAGATTCTACAGTTCAACATACTCCCCTTAGCTTGAAGGCTTTTTATGATAAAAAATTTTATTTATTTTTTTATTTATTTTTGAATTTTGATTTTGAAATCAAATGTTGGCTTTGCCAAATTAATGTCAATGCACCTCAGGACTTGATTTTCCAAATTAACATTTCTATAACATGAAAACCCTAGTTACCGTACTAAACTCGGGAATTATTTCTATTTAAGCAAGACCTGTTGCACTTTAGATAGGCACATACACATTACGTGGCCAAAGGTCTCATTGAGTTTAAATATTGTCTATCTCATATGCATGCTTATTCAAACTATCTCTACTAATAGACTCTACCTACCAAGAGAGATCAACATGTCTTTGATTGGCTTGAAATGGGATCTATAAGGGACACGGGTTTAAGTGAAGGCCATTTTGAGATTGGAGCCGGTGTGACACAATGGACAAACCCTCACACTATAAATTTCTTGTTGGAACTTTAGACAGTTAGGAGCAATCTTTCTAGACTCCAAACTCCTTCTATCTTCTTGGCATTACTCTGGATCTTGATTAGGACAATCTTTGTTTCTTTGCATAAAGTTTGGTACCCAAATTATTTTCTTTTCTTCTTCTCCCTTTTCTTTTTTTTATTTTTCTTACTCCTCCCTTTCTTTGAGCATTTTATCATTTTTGTCCTTCTTCCTTGTAGGACTGTCAAGTACAGAACTTTCAAGAACTGAATGGTCTTTCTCCTTTTTCTTTGATCGAATCTTTGGTTGGGTTGGACCAATTCAAGTTAAACTGTCCTTATAAACCAAATGGAAGCCTTTTGTTGTCTTAGGTAGAAGGGAACTCGGTTGGCGTTTTGAATATTCTTTCTAGGTTTTATTTTTTCTTTATTTTTTTTTCCTTTCTTCTTTTTTCTTTTCTTCTTTTTCCTTTCTTCTTTTTCTTTTCTTCTTTTTCTTTTTCTTTTGTTTTTTTTGTTTGGTTCTATCTCTAAAAGAGTTGTCTTGTTTGCACTAACTTAGGCTTCCAATAATGGATGAGTGGAGTAACATAAATCTTCTTTAACTGAGATAAATCATTTGTTATTCTGATGTTATCTTGATAGATTGGAGATATTAGGTGAACTTCAACTTCCCTTATGGTCTTTAAAACTTCAACTACCCTTATGGTCTTGAGAACTTCAACTATCTTCATGGTCTTGAGAACTTCAACTATCTTCATGGTCTTGACTATTCATTTCTTTCTTTGATCTTCTTGCCTCTTCACCTTAGTGATCATAAGACTTGTCAAAAGTATCACAACAGCTCAGGGTAGGTTATTGGGGTTTGTAAGCCAATGAAAAGAAAGCTAAAATTTTATGAAGGCTCAAAGGGACAACTAGGGATTGATATCTAATTGGGTGGATACTAGTTGTTGGCTAACCAAACAACGCCTAGATCATTTCTCTCTTAAATAAGTAGAGTTCAATTTTCTCCTCGAAAGTTTGTCAAAGCATGTTCTAAGACTGACTAGGACCTAGACAAAGGTAATTATGCAGGAGCCCTCTCTAAGTAAGCATACACAACTCAATGCTATAGAGCAATTCCTAGTAAAGTCATTCAAGTCATGATGCATAGATATAGTAATTCATGAATTATCAAGCTAGATTCCTCATTGGTTGAGCACCAAAATGAACAAAAACCAACAAAAATTTTGATGAAAGTAATTTATTCAAACAAACATAATTTGAAAAATAAGATTATTCCAATTAAATATTAAAGAAAGTAAAATAAATAGAGCAACACTCCAAGATAAGGGAAGTTCGTTGAGTTGGAGTTGAAGATACTTCATTTATTTAGACATCTCAAGGGCAAGGATTTTTTCCATCATCAAGGGCTATTGCTTCATCATCCATAATTAGCCCAAGCTTACTTAGTAGCACATCATCTTTAGTAGCTTCTCTTTCCATATCATGACAAGATGACAAGATAAAACTCTTCATGAAGGTTGCAAGCGGTGGCGCCCTTTCAAATTTAGGCAAAGGATCATTCTTAGTGTTGGGTTTATCAGCCTCAGGCAGCTTTCCACTATCAATCAAATCTTGGATTTTGTACCTTAATTGAACACATTTATCTATCTCATGCCCTTGCATTTGATGGAATTGATAGAAGACCTTGACTTCAAAATCTGGTGGTAGAGGCTTATGTAGAGGCCGAGGTGCCAATGGTTGTAGCAAATCCATTTTAATTAGATTTTCTAACATCTTTGACAAAGGCTCCCTTAAGTCTGAAAATTTACGCTTCTTTGTTGGCTTAGTTGTTGCATCTTTCTCAACACCTCCTCTTTCCCTTTGACTTTGCCCACTAGGGTGATAGCCGCTCTTATTGCTCCACTTAGATAGCACATGGTTCAGTGGGTCTTGTAGAATAGGGATTGATCTCTCATTTTTCATTTGATCTCTATCAGTAGACATGTTCCTTGTTAATGTTGCCTTGTCATTCTTTCTTATGTCAATGGGAGATGCCTCATTAGCATTGTTGATGATCTCTAGAATTTGAATCAACTGGGTCCTCATAATTTCAACCAATTGATCTTGTAGCTCAGCCATCCTAGCTTTGATAACTTCATCAACTATGTCCCTTAGTTGGTTTTCATCCATCCATGAAATGGTGGTGTCGTTGTATGCTCTTGAATTGTCATACTCTAGGTTTGTGAGCCAAAGCGGATCAAGGATATGTGATGCCAATGTATGTATGTATGCATGTATGCACGAACAATTAACAAACAAGGACAAATAGGATGTTCTTTCCAACCTTATAACATCCACACATGAATGGTGAGTCTCTTTTCCTAGGTATATGGTTAACAAAATGCCAAAATGGGGTATCTTGTTTTCGAATATTTCCCTCAGACGTTTCAACCAATATTTATATTTTTAAAAATGGAAATCAGTTTATAATAGTTCCCATTAATTAGGTTTTAATCCATTTAACCAACTAAAGTAGCTTTTATGCTATATTGGATTAAAACTAAATTAAGAGGTTTATTATAAGTAGATTTCTAACTTGAAAAAGTAACTAATGATTCATGCCAAAAACACACCCATGGTTAATTTATTCTTAGTATAAACTAGGCTCACAATTGATTTTTGGTATTTCGTAATTGACCTAAATATTTTTGCAAGCTCTTTGTAAGAAAAGGTTGGGTGAAAATAATTTTGTTTCTAAGCCCATTGTAAAAAGATTTTAGAAAAAATGGATTTTGGGCTTAGTATTTAGGCTATGAGAAAAAGAATTTTTGATTTGTTTTTAAAAAAGTTTTATGTCCAAAGACCATCTTGAAAAGTTTTGAAAATAGCTTTGGTCTTTTGGACTTTAAAGAAAAATTTATTTTGAGCTTGCAAATGTACATGGGTCATATTAGAAAAAGAACAAACCAAATAAGCCATGATTTAAGCCAAGATAAATTAACCATAGTCAAATAACATGCATTTGGGGTAAAACCTAAGGAAAGTAACTAGGCCAATTACATTAGCTTTAGTCTTTGGGTTAAAAAGGCTTAGGTTCCCATAGCAAGTATATACCAAATGGTATGAGGCTGTGAGTGGTTATGCCATGCTTGATCTCCATACCTTGAGTGAAAGTATGGTATCCCTTACATAATACAACACGGGTAACACAGACATCCTAACTCACGCACACGATGCAATTTAATATGATGCAATGGATAATATCATTATAAGAAAGAATAGAATAATATAAAGACCAACGGAATCAACTTATCTTATCCCCAGTGGAGTCGCCACTGTGAGCGGGGATTTTCGCCCCCACTCCCGGTGGAATGGTTCTTTCGACTTCGGCACTATTTAGGCTCGGGGCCTTAGAGAACACGGACCTAGGTCTGGAGAAAATTGAGTCACCACTCGGACGGGCTAGGAAAAAGAAAGGGGTGGATGACTCGATTCCTAAGGAATCCCCAACCCCCTAATGGGTTCAGAAAGTTGGGTACGTGTGGGGAAGGTGAGAAATGTCCCAGCACCCCCACAATGCCCTGTTCATTGGAACCGGCCTCCTTTACAGGTCTTAATATTATAAAATTTTAAATGTAACAATATTATCCATATTACACACAATAATTAAGATAAAGCATCGATATATTGAAAATCAAAACAATGTCCAAGCACAACAAATAAATGGACACCCATCCGAAGATGGAAACATGTCCTGACATTCCATGCCTAAATAGGACACCCACCGAAAGGTAGAAACATGTCGTTTACATTAGTTCTAAAATAGAAAAGCAATTTAAATTACATGATCTTTAACTAATGAGGTACCCAACAAGTGGAAACATACCTCTTACAACATTTGGAAATCTAAATAAATTGATAAAAGTTAATAACCATTCATCATAAATAAATCATTCATTAAAGGTATTAAACATCAATAGAAAGTAAACATCCATCCATGATAAATTAAATAAACCAAGCATTGAACTTAAATAAATTAAAGCATATAAAATAAATCAAAGCATAATCAAATATAAAATTGAATAAGGCAAATAAAGATTCAAATTAGGGCTACTGTTTCTATTTAAGTTTCTTTATTTAATATGTTTAGGGTTTTGAGAATTCATGGGTTTAAGCTACTGTGAGTTTTAATGGAATTGAAATGGAGCAAAGTTTTATAATTTAAGAGGTTGATAAAGTTCTTTGATTAACCAAATTAGTGTTTGAGTGGTAAAATCATGAAATTAGGGTTTGAACACTTTAAAACATTTAGATTTATGATTTATGTTTACTGAGTTATGGTTTTTAAGCTTACTGTGTTTGAATATGTTTATAGGGTTTTAAGGTTTAAAGGATTAGGGTTTAAAAAACTTTAAGGTTTAAGGTTTTAAGGGAGTTAGAGTTTACTGTTTTGGAGTTGAATTAGGGTTTTAGAATTTTAGAATTAGGGTTTCAGGGAATGCATTAGGTTTTTAGGATTTGAAAATCAATTGATAATTTTATAAACTTTATGAAAATAAACCAAACAATTTAAAGTTTATAGAAGCAGAAAAGATGTTTTTTTAGGGTTTGTGGAAAGAAACAGATTTAATTTATAATTTTGAAAATTTGGAAAGCAAATTAGGGTTTTGTGATTTGAAGAAACAAAAATGACTTTAAACATTTTGGAAAACAAAGCAACGAATTAAGGTTTTTAAATTTTAGAAAAAGTGAATTGAGGTTATAGGGTTTTTGAATTAAAAGAAACAATGGGATAATTTAAACTACTGTGAAGAATAGAATTTAAACAATTGATGCATACCTCCGTTTGTTAGTTCCACAAAAAATTTCTTCTTGGATGAACAAAAACAAAGGCAAGCTTTGCTGCCTTTGATGGATTGAATTGTTTGTTTGTTCTCTCAAAAAATCCAATTGATTCAAAGCTTTTCCTCCTCAGTTTTGGTCTCAATCTTTCCTCCAAATTTCCATCCAATTTCTTTTTCCCCCCTTTTTGTGTTGTTTTTGGTTTTATTTATAGAAGATTCTTTTTGATTAATTCTAGTTATTCACGGAATCTAATATTAATTAAGAAAAGGAAACCGAAACCTAATTGTATTAGGTTTCAGAAAAATTTGAATCGAAAAAATTTCATTGGCGAAAAAAACTGCTGCAGTTGGCTGTGGCAGAAGGCGAGAATTGGCCTGCTGGCCATTTCGCCCGCAGAAATAAACTGCGGGCGAAATGGCTTTGGCCATTTTGCCCACAGGGCCATTTCGCCGCACTGATTTTCGGCGACGATTTTTCTTTCGCCGATTTTTATTTTTATTATTTTTTATTAATAAAAATTAAATACTAAAGCAAATTTTTTTTAATTAAGATAACACAAAAATTATTTTGAACTAATTAAAATATATTGGACCATACAAAAATTATTTTAGACTAATTAAAATATATTGGACTGGAATGGCTCAAAAAAGGTTTTGGTCAAAAAATCGGCAGCGCGCGAGCTGTCGGGCCCGTGGGCTATGCTGGCATCAATTGCGCTGGCAAAAATGGGTGCAGCGGGCCAATTTCGCAGCCAGATGGTGTCCCAATTCGCCCCCATATCATTTCTGCGGCGAATTGGGCTACCGCGCGATGTTCGCCGATCCGTCCGATTTTTTTTTTCATTTTTATATTTTTTATTTTTATTAAAAGTAATTAAAATATTATTAAAATAAATAAAATACCACAAAAAAATTATTTTAGACTATCAGATTTGAATAGGTCATAAATTAAGGGTCTACACATCTTCCAATCCAAACAAACTTACCCAAAACCATCCATAAACCATACAAAACTTGCATAACATCAAAACAACTCTATTTCATGCATCAAATACCAACCACAATCATCATCACAACTCAACACAAACACAATACACAACACTTACTTTTCATCACCAAACTTAACTCTTTCTCTTCAAACCAACCCCAAAATCAACACCAATAAGATCAAATACTCTCAAATACACCACAATTATACAAACATATCTCAACAACAACCATACACCAAGCTCAACACACCAACTCAAAAGAAAACCAAAGAAACAAGTGGAAAACTTACCAAAAGTGATGAAAACCCTTAGAATTCCAACTTGATCACTTGAAACACCCTTCAATCTTGAGTTTGGATGAGCAAAATCTCTCTTTCCTCTCTTTCTATGGTGATGGCCGGCCAAAACAAAGAAAGAAGAAGAAGATGGAGAAAGAAGAGTAAAGTCAACCTTAATAACTAGTCTTAACCACCCAATTTTCTCTTTAAATCTCAACCAAGCAATTTTAATAATAAAATATATAAATATCCACTTCCACTTAATTTAATTAAATTTCCATTTTATAAAATAACCAATAACTTCTCATTTGACCAACTAATAATTTGACTTGTATATGTTGTATATATCTCTATATATACAACATATACACACTCCTCTTTCCTTTCTTCTCTTCCCACTACAACAATAAGTATTCCAAAAATTTTAGGGTATAGTTTGGGATATTACAATTCTTCCCCCTCTAAAAATAAATTTCATCCTCGAAATTACCTGATCTTAAATCTGAAATAGTTGGGGATACTGGTCTTGCATCACTTGCTCACTCTCCCAAGTTGCCTCTTCCTTTGCATGATTCTTCCAAAGAATCTTCACAAGTGGCACTTTCTTATTTCTCAACTCTTTCACTTCATGTGCCAAAATAGCCACATGTTCTTCTTCAAAAGTCAGATCTGGACTCACCTCAATAGATTCAACTGACAAGATATGAGATGGGTCTGATCTGTACCTCCGTAGCATAGAAACATGAAAGACATTATGAATTCTATCCAATTCAAGCGGTAAAGCAAGTCGATAAGCAACTGGTCCAACTCTCTCCAATGCCTCATAAGGTCCAATGAAACAAGGACTCAACTTCCCTTTGCGGCCAAATCTCAAAATCTTCTTCCAAGGAGACACTTTCAAAAATACTTTATCTCTAACATTAAACTCTATGTCTCTCCTCTTCAAATCTGAATATGATTTCTGTCGGTCTAAAGCTACTTTCAACCGATCCCAAATTATCTTCATTTTCTCTTCCATTTCTTTAGTCAAATCGGGACGAACCAACTTGCCTTCTCCAACTTCATTCCAACATAGAGGCGTCCTACATCTTCTACCATATAATGCCTCAAATGGTGCCATTTTAATACTGGACTGATGACTGTTGTTGTAAGCAAATTCCATCAAATGAAAAAATCTATTCCAACTTCCAGAGAATTCAATGACACAGCTTCTCAACATATTCTTTAAAATCTGTATCACTCTCTTTGACTGCCCATCTATTTGCGGATGAAAAGCAGTGCTAAAGTGCAATCGAGAACCCAAAGCACCATGCAAACTCTTCCAAAACCTTGAAGTAAACCTGAGATCTCAATCAGACACCAAAGAAATTGGGACTCCATGCAATCTCACTATCTCACTGATATACAGCTCAGCCAACTTCTCAAGAGAATAATCCATTCTAACTGGAAGAAAATGAGCTATCTTCGTCAACAGATCAACAATCACCAAATGGCATCATGCTTCTTCTGAGTCAATGGCAAACCAGTCACAAAATCCATTGTCACTCACTTCCATTTCCATTCGGGTACTGATAAAGGTTGGAGCAACCCTGTTGGAACTTGATGCTCGGTGTTCACTCTCTGACAAGTGAGACATTTGGATACAAACTCCGCTATGTCTCTCTTCATACCTGACCACCAATAATGTTGCTTCAAATCATGATACATCTTGGTACTCCCAGGGTGCATAGTAAAAACTGACTGATGTGCTTCCTTCAAAATAATCTTTTTCAATCTTGCATCATCAGGAACACATAATCTATCTTTTAACCAAAGGCTGCTATCATGTCTCACAAGAAAATCTCGGCTCTCCCATTTTTGGCAATCCGACACAACTTTTTAAATTTTCTCATCATCCAACTGAGCCTCTTTAATCTGATCCAACAATATCGGTCTCAAATGCAAATGAGCTAACAAAGCACCATCATCACATGATTCAAAACTAGCATGCAATGCTCTCAACTCAACAAGCAACTAGAGCGAATAAGCAGTCAAAGCTGCTAAAGACTTCCGACTCAAGGCATCAGCTACAACATTCGCCTTGCCAGGATGATAGTCAATCAAACAGTCGTAGTCTTTAATCAACTCTAACCACCATCTCTGTCGAAGATTCAGTTCTCTCTGAACCCCCAAATATTTCAAACTCTTGTAATTGATATAGATGAAACACTACTCCCCATAAAGATAATGTCGCCAAATCTTCAAAGCAAAAACTATGGCTGCTAACTCCAAATCATGCGTCAGGTAATTCAACTCATGCGGCTTCAACTACCGAGAAGCATAAGCTATGACTCTACCCTCTTGCATCAAAACACAACCTAAACCATTATGTGAAGCATCACTGTAAATCACATATGGTTTATCTTCCACAGGCAAGGTAAGAACAGGAGCTCGAGTCAACATCTCCTTCAACTGCTCAAAGCTTGCTTGACACTGATCTGTCCACACGAATCTAACTCCCTTCCTAAGTAATCTAGTGAGTGGAGTAGCTATCAAAGAAAAACCCTTCACAAAGCGTCGATAATAGCCTGCCAAACCCAGAAAACTTCTAACTTCAGTCACAGACTTCGGTGGACTCCAATTCAAAATGGCTTTAACTTTACACAAATCAACTCTTATACCATCTGCTGAAACCAAATGACTAAGAAAAGTCACTTGATCAAGACAAAACTCACACTTCGACAACTTAGCATACAATTGCTTCTCTCTCAAGGTCTGCAACACAATCCGCAAATGCTCGTCATGCTCCTCCTTATTATGCGAATACACCAAAATATCATCAATAAAGACTACCACAAACTGATCTAAATATGATTTGAATACCCTATTCATCAAATCCATATAAGCTACAGGTGCATTCGTCAATCCAAAAGGCATTACCAAAAACTCATAATGCCCATACCTTGTGCGGAAAGCTATCTTAGGAACATCTTCCTCTCTGATTCTCAACTGATGGTACCATGATCTCAAATCAATCTTAGAGAAAACTACTGCTTCGTTCAATTGATCAAAGAGATCATCTATCCTAGGCAAAGGATACTTATTCTTGATAGTCACCTTATTCAACTGCCTATAATCGATGCACAATCTCAAAGTACCATCCTTCTTCTTTACAAACAAAATAGGAGGTCCCCACAGAGATACACTAGGGCGAACAAACCCTTTATCTAATAACACTTGCAACTGCACCTTCAACTCTCTCAACTCAGTAGGTGCCATTCGATAGGGAGTAATAGAGATAGGAGTGGTACCAGGCAACAAATCGATACCAAACTCAACCTCTCTCTCAGGGGGTAACCCTGGCAACTCCTCAGGAAAAATGTCCGGAAATTCAGCAACTGTGGGTATACTATCAAATTGAGAACCCACTACTCTAGTATCTACAACATGAGCAAGATAAACATCACACCCTTTTTGAATCATCCTTCTAGCTACAACAGCTGAAACAAACAAGGATGCAAGTTGTCTCTGCTCACTAGATACCATCACTGGTTCTTAGGGTAACACACTTCTTCTGATAGTCTACCATAGCTCCATGCTTAGACAACCAATCCATGCCTAGAATCAAATCATACTCCTTAAAATGCATTTCAATCAAATCACCAAGAAACTCCTCATCTTGAACCACAAGTGAACTATCACGATGCACCTTGCTAACTATCACACTATGCCCTAAAGGATTTGTCACCAACACATCAAATCCTAGGGACTCTGAATGCAATTCAGACACAGGCAAGATGGATGCAAATATGTATGAATGAGTAGATCCTGGATCAATAAGAGCAAGAACTGAAATGCCAAATAAAGAAAATGTACCCGCAATGACAGCTGAAGCATCCGGTTGCCTTTGCATCACATGCACTCGCTGAGATGACCCAACTTCATTAGGCCTACTGCCTCTGAATGTAGAACCTCCTCTCTGACAGAACCCATGTCTACCACCTCTACTGAAATCTTTGCAACTTTGACCTCCTGTCACACTAGGTCAAGAAACTGCAGAATCTGCCTGCCCATGCTCTTGTAGCTCAGGACAATCTCTGATGAAATGGTCAGGCGATCCACATCTGAAACATACAGTTGATCCACCAATCTTCCAACAAACACCCCCATGTATCCTACCACAATGGACACATGTAGGTGGAGTAGACCTCTGAGCCAATGGTGTCGGTGCACTAGCCATAGAAACTGTAGGTTTTGATCTCTGCCTCTGATGTGGTACTAACCTAACAGGCTACCTCTGGCCCCTACTAAACCTCTGAAAATGACCTCCTCGGCCTCTCTTTGCAGACGAAGACCTTGCCTCAAACTGGGGTCTCCTAACTCTGGTCTGTTCCTCAGTAGCAACTGTTGCAATACCCTGTGCTCTCTCAACACTTCTGGCTGCTGCAACCAACTGAGAAAAGACTTAGTACCGAGAATCAGCATCAATACACATAATAGAGGGCTTCAACCCCTCCTCAAATCTCCTACAACAGTCTATCTCATCTAAAATAATCCCACCGGCATAGTGACTCAACCGAATAAACTCAATCTCATACTCTATCACTGTCCGGTTATCCTGCCTCAGATTCAAAAACTCCATCTTCTTAGCATCCTTATACTCCCTCAGAGTATACTTCTGCTCAAACTCCCGCAGAAATCACCATAAGACAAGGTCGGTGGATCATCCATGGCATGTGGAATTGTCTTCCACCAATCATAAGCATCTCTTTGTAGAAGGGATCTAGCATAATCAAATTTTTCTTCAGGCGTAGCTTGCAACTGGATAAATATCCTCTAAACTCTATCCAACCACTGCTTCGCTACTGTAGGATCTGTGGTACCAAAGAAATCTTCAGCCCCAAACTTCCTCAATTTATCATACTGCCTCATCGGTACTTGTGGCTGTGGTTGAGGTGGCGGCGGCTGCAATGGAGCTTGCCTCAACAATTCTACCACATGTCGAAACCAAACCGGCAGAATCTCATCAGCAGCTGGTCTCTCTGGCACAGGAGCAGGTGCCTCTTCAGCTCTCTCAACCCTAGCTCCATCTCTACCCTCTGCAGGAGCTACACTCTCAGCACTACCTTCTATGGACTGACGTGACTGAGACGCCATCACTACCTACATCTGCAAACACAGTAGAATACCCCATCAAAGATCAGAAATTGCCAGTGCCAAAGCATGTATCTTATTCAAAAACCATATTTTAAAATAAAATTTTTTTTTTCTTATAATTCACCTAGGTTGAGAATCTCAAACCTAGGCTCTGATACCAAAACAGTTGTAACACCCCTATATCCTATATACGCACACTACATACAACCACATCCGTAATATACGTATACCGGATATGGGAATGTCACAGTCTATTTTAACTCAAACCAATCTTTCAATTTAACAATATGAGAAATCTTGAAACATTTAAGTTATATTATAAAACATAATAGCTAAAACATTTATTTGTTATGCAGCGAAAAATGTAGTGGTATATACATATATATACATACATATCCGTATGTACAAAATATAATGTTTATACATGTTTGGCAGTTCGTCTCTGATCTTGAAGTCTAAAAATTAACACTTCACGAGTCTAGACTTGACTCGGTCTAGCTGAACTCTCCGGTTCAACCGGATCTACCCTGTTACCTGTGCGATGAACCACAATCGCTAAGCAGAAAGCTTAGTGGTACAAACTTTGATTCAATATAGATCAATGCAATGCTCATGCACAATATATATGAATATATCAACTCATTGCATTATATCTCAACAACATATTAATCATTTGCATCACATTTCATAATTCACATTAAAGCAAAGACAAGCATGGGCCCAAAAAGAAACTAATATGCTATTCAAAGTTCAGAGTTACTGCTTTGGTCCATAATCACATTTATCAAGCTCGTAGGCGATATATATCTATCCATGGATAATGTAACAGACCCAGTCTCTTGGACCTCAACCTGGCTAGACCCTAGGGCCCCAGTATCTTGATCCTCAACCCGGCTAGACCGTTACAGTTTTTGAGGCTTACGACCCGGTCTTTTCACCTGCCCAGCGATTCATAGGCATGCCGCCAAACCCAGAACTCTGAAAATTGAATAACATACTAGGCACACAATTAATTCATTTATCTCATTATCAATCTCTTTCACAATTCATTTCTCATAATCAAACTAGGCTTATTGCCTTCGTATATCTTTTTTTCTCATTCTTCTATTTCATCTCAATATCGATTGGTTACATTATTTTTTAACATCTCATATCACATTTTTCTTTTCCACATTTCTTTTCATATACAATACATTACTCAATTGCATTGATACATCAACATAATTCACATTATGCATATCATAACATATAACTCATTCATCAACAATATATCAAGTAACTTAACACATTTCTCAACTAAATGTGTTAAGTCCCAATGTCATATAAATGTATGCAATCATTCAAAGTTTATACTTACCTCTAAGAGCAACAACACCACTCTATCAACTCCTCTTCCAAGATCACACTCAAACCTTGGCTTGGGTAACTCAATTCTCTTCAAAACTTAATCCAAAGGTGATCATACAACACTCTCTTAGTGATACACAAGAAGAAAATAAGAAAGAAACTATCTAGGGCAAACTCTACACTTGACACGCTCAACAACATGGGCGTGTCCCTGACCGTGCCCTAAACTCACAAGACAGAAGCTTTGACACGCTCAGTGACATGGGCGTGTCACTGGCCGTGTCAATCCTCCCTCAACACAGTAGCTATGACACGCTCAATGACATGGGAGTGTCACTGGTCGTGTCAATACTACTCCAACACAGAAGCTGTGACACGCTTAGTGACATGGGCATATCACTAGTAGTGTCACCCATCCAGAAAATAGAACCATTGACACGCCCAAAGACTTGGCCGTGCACATGGGCGTGTCAGGCCAAAAATCCTTATTCCGGCAACAACAACACCACATCCAACAAACCTCTTTCTTTTACCATCTTCCACTCCAAACAAACTTACATAAAACCATCCATAAACCATGCTAAACTTGCATAACATCAAAACAACTCTATTTCATGCATCAAACACCAACCACAATCATCATCACAACTCAACACATACACAATACACAACACTTGCTTTTCATCACCAAACTTAACTCTTTCTCTTCAAACCAACCCCAAAATCAACACCAATAAGATCAAATACTCTCAAATACACCACAATTATACATACATATCTTAACAACAACCATACACCAAGCTCAACACACCAACTCAAAAGAAAACCAAAGAAACAAGTGGAAAACTTACCAAAAGTGATGAAAACCCTTAGAATTCCAACTTGATCACTTGAAATGCCCTTCAATCTTATGTTTGGATGAGCAAAATCTCTCTTTCCTCTCTTGCTATGGTGATGGCAGGCCAAAACAAAGAAAGAAGAAGAAGATGGAGAAAGAAGAGCAAAGTCAACCTTAATAACCACTCTTAACCACCCAATTTTCTCTTTAAATCTCAACCAAGCAATTTTAATAATAAAATATATAAATATCCACTTCCACTTAATTTAATTAAATTTCCATTTTATAAAATAACCAATAACTTCTCATTTGACCAACTAATAATTTGACTTGTATATGTTGTATATATCTCTATATATACAACATATACACACTCCTCTTTCCTTTCTTATCTTCCCACTTAAACATATATACAATTATAACGTTTAATCCAAATACAACAATAAGTATTCCAAAAATTTTAGGGTATAGTTTGGGATATTACATACACTATTTGGATACTTGTCCAGTGTTTCAGTTTAGCATGATTAGGAAATCAATGCAAGTTGGCTGAGCCTAGCTTGGTCCATGTTGAATTGGTGACCACCAATTCAACATGGAACCATCTATGTCAAATTGGTGGCCACTAATTCGACATGGGACATGGCACATGTCGAATTGGTGGCCACCAATTAGATATGAACCTTCATATCAAATTGCTCGCTTGCCAATTTGATATGAGGCAAGCTCATATTGAATTGACAACCACTAATTTGATATGAGAATGAGCCCATATCGAATTTGCAACCACCAATATGATATGAGGCAAAAATCCATATCGAATTGGCAAGGACCAAACCGATTCCTATTATATTGGCCCAATTTTAAATGAATTGAACCTAATCCAAAATCAAACTTGGTTTAACTTGGATTTTGTAACTAGAACCAAACTTGGCCCAATTTTTCAAATTAAATTTAGGCTGGGTCAAAATTAAGAGTCTACACATGTGTCATTATTTCATTTGACAAAGTGATTTTGTGCCAAAATATGAAAGGTGTGGTTGCCATTAATCGAGATAGCGGTTGAATTGGATGCCTCGCATCGAACTTCTGAGCGCACCCAAGACCTTGAACTATACTGCCAATCTTATTGATTTTGTCTCAGAAGTGTATGGACGATCGCCCATGTAAGGGGACAGTCACGAAATTGTGTTTCATGACCACTCTTCATACCGCAACTATCACCGTGTTTCTTACTGTGAGTGTTGGAGTATTTGTCACTATAGGTATGGTCGTCCCAATAAATGGATGGTCGCGGGCTTGCTTTTCATGGTTGCTCCTTTGGTCGAGTTTCTCACTGCGAACCTTACTGTGTCTTTATTTAAAATTCAAAGATCCATGGATGGTCACCCTTTAGTTTGGGGTGATCACTATTTTTGCTCTGTTCTGGAAATATATTGAGCATTTTATACCACACCAAGTATCTCAAAAACACATTAAATGTATCATTCATTTTGATTGTTAAAGATTAAAATTGAGGATATTTGGCTAACAATCTCCCTTTTTTTTACTTTGGTCATCAAATGAAATGATGATTAAGAATGAATAGAACAATCTTAAATTTTTAAACAACAAAATTTAAGAAAAAATTTATTCTAATAAACTCCCCCTTAATTTATGCTTTATTGATGTCATTTTATTTTCCATTTACTTGCGCCATGTTACTTTTGTGAATGTTTTATTGCATATCACTTCTTACTTTATAATTGTAGTTAATGTCCCAATTTTTTAATTTGATTTGATATTTCATTTGCTCATTATGTCTCATTTCTCTCCCTTTGACAAAGGCAAAAAGAAAAGAATCATAAACAAAAATATATATGTACTAGAGATTAAATGAAAATACGTTCTTAACTTTAAATTGAAATGATCATCCAAAAAAAAAGTAGAAACAAGACACAGAGAAGAAGACTAGTCAGAATCTTCATCCTCTAGTTCCAATTCTTCCATTGGGCCCTTCCCCTTTCCAAGAGATGGGTGATCATTAGAGCTAGAGCTGTCTCCTCCTTCTATGGATTCTTCTTCAAAAGGGCTTTCTTCATGTTCACTCACATCCCAATCTTTGAGATCACATTGAGGCAACTCCATTTTTCCTTACATGTCATAGATGTCATCATGCATGTGAGTTAGAAGGTCAATCCTCTTATTCAAATTCCAAAATCTCTTAGATATATCCTTTTTAAAGTGAGATAATTGCTTTTGGACGGATTTGATGGCTTTGAGTATGAGTTTGGTGGGAAAGTCAGCTTTGCTAGACTTGGAGGAAGAGGATTTGTGTGGCATTTCCATAGCTACTACAGTGGTTTCACCTTCTCCTTCAATAGTGTACCTAGGCCTCTTTTTATGCCTATCCACTACACCTTTTTTACCAAACAGATATACATATGTGCCATCAATCTTTCTAACACAAGTAACATGTTCTAGATACTCCATTATGATAACATTGGAGGAAAGATCAAAAGGGTTTCTTAAGGTAGCTAAGTTAAGGTCATTTAGCATATTCAAGTGCCTAGGTATTTGAGTGATGTGTGAGGAAAGAAAGAAGGTTTCTAATCTAGTTGTTGCATGGTGATAGAGGGTTTCTATTAAATTTTTTGGTGTGTTGATGGGTATCTTATGAGTGAAAGCATAGAGAAAGATCAAGTCCCTTTTGGTGACTTTTTCATTTCCATCGGCCCTTTAGTGGATAGTGTAGGTTATAATCCTATGAAGTATCCAAAGGGTGAGTGATTTAATGTGCCTAGCTTTGAATTCGTTCATAAAGGAAGTGTCTATAGAGATTTCTTGCCAAAAGGTAGATAAAGTTTGGTTTGAGAAGACTGTGTCATTGTAAGAAGTGGCTCCAACAGTTGGAAAATCCTAAAATTTTGCAAAATTTTCTAAGGTTATGGCTCGATATTGATTAAAGAGTTTAAATCTAATCCCATACCAACCTAGGGTAGAGTTTTCATTCTTTTCTATTTGGAGAGACATCAAGAACTCTTTGCTCAAGCTAGAACAGCCTACCTCATCCAGGTATACAAACTTTCTCCACCCAAGGAAATATAGAAATCTATCAATTACTTCCTTAATGTTGAGTGCCATGAGCATGCCTCCAAAGGGGCTTTTTATTCCTTCCATCTTCTTTCTCTTAAGCATGGCAGACCTAATATCTTATTTAGAGATTTGGTGATGGGGTTTATGAATTTTCTCTCCTCTTCTAGGTTGTGGAGGAGAGGGAGGAGCCTCTCATTGCTACCTAATGACAATACAAGAGAGCCTTTTTCCTTTTCCTTTAGATGAGTACTTTGAGAGAGGATGGTTTAGATTTGAGTCTTGTGTTGTAAGTGATTTTTTATAAGGTTGGAGTGATAAAAGAAGTATGGCAACTGAATTTAGTGGGTACAGGGACAATGTGAAAAACTAGTTGTTTCTAGTTGTTAGTAAGAGAAAATGTAAATTCTGATTGACAGCTAATGGTTAGAAGTATTGTGTAGAGTACACTAGTGTGACCATCTTTTTACATAAGGACCCCCGTGAATGACCTTTTTACGACCATTAGTCCTAGTGCGATGCTCACGACCTGTGAGGAATCTTGTAACGGTAGAGACTTTTCAAATTCTAAATATCATCCGTCTTATTGGCACGACCACTCGCTGAAGGTTTATTTAGGATGAAACAAGCCAATTGACTCTCGACCACTAGATAGTTTAGGATGACCTCACTAACCAGAAAAAATGAATAAAAAGAAGAGAAAGAATTTTGTATGAATAATTTGTGATAAAAATTAATGGATTTAATTGATGATAAGGCCTTGCACACACAATAATATTTAACACAATGTGTTGAATGCACATGGTTTATTCATTTAAGGAACTACCATTGATCATTCTTATATGATTCTTGATGAAATTTAGTCTATCTTTATTTAATGGTTTTGTAAAGATATCAAAAATTTAATTTTGAGTGTCAATAAATTCTAAAATAATATTTTGATTTTGAACATTGTCTCTCAAGAAATGATGTCTAATGTCTATATATTTAGACTTAGAATGTTGAATGGGAATCTTGGATAAGTTAATTGCACTTGTATTATCACACTTAATAGGAATATGATCAAACACTTTTCCATAGTCAAGCAATTGTTTCTTCATCCATAGAAATTATGTACAACAAAAATATGCAGCGACATATTCGGCTTCTCCGATAGATAGAGCAACCAACACTTGTTTCTTGCTAAACTAAGAAACTAGGCAATCACCAAGAAAATGGCATGCGTAGACCCTTAATTTGGGCCCTAAGCTAGTTCGATCCCAATTAAAGAAGGCCAACCCAAATTCGGTCCAATTTTAAAAACTTAAACCTAGTTTATATCTTTGATTTAGGTCGATCCAATTTTAAAAGCCCAATTCAAAGTTGGTTTTGCTTCTAAAAGCCTAAAATGGGTTCTATACAGTCTTAAAATCCCAATGCAATCTGGTCCAACCTAAAATTTGCTTAGCCAATTTGCTATCAGGCTGGTCATGGTGAATTGGCCTTACCAATTCGCCTGAAGCCATGCCAATTCATCCCAGGCCCTTACCTAGGGCAAATTAGCCTTGCCAATTATCCCCAGGCCTTGCCACAAGGGCATAGGATAGGCCCAACTTTGCCGCGAGTCCTTAATTAGGCAGTTTTCCATTTAGAATCCTAATAAGACATGGATAAAAATAGAAAATCTAGGAATTGTTTTCCCTAATTGTGCTTATAAATATAAAAGCTTAAAATAAAGAGGAGAGAGCACTCACCGGGGTATAATTAGCAATAAGAAATTAGAAAAAAAAAAACCTTGCAGCTTGAGTTATCAAAATCAACCAACAACCAAAGCAAATGACATAGAATACTAACCATTAACAAACTAGAAGGTAGTGGACATTGCCTTCACTTTACTCAACCAAGATTCGGCACTGGTGTAAGCAATAAGTTTGGATTAATGTTAAATATCGATGGAGCCAAAAAATGAAGGTTTGAAATTTCTTATTTAATATGTTTTAAATTCACAATAGTTTATTCATTATTGTTTCACTCATTAAATTGTCTTTAGTTTATTCTTTTATTTTCTTTATAAAACATCCAGTAGCTTGTTTGAAAATCCAATAATTAGTTTATGTCCATAGAGCTGATTTTCACGGTAGCTTGTCTAAATGTCTAGTAAACTGTCTAATTTAATATCACAGTAGCTTGTTCAACCAAATTAGCATTAAAGGCCTAACATCACGGTAGTAGTAGCAATTTATCTCATGCATTATTGATTTAAATTAAATATCCAGTGGACCAAGTTTATTAATATAATCAAAGTAGCTAAGTTTCTCAAATATTCAAAACCTTAACCTTGTTTTTAAAAGCATAAAACCCTAATTTCCATCCACAAACCTAATTATATTTTTTTAAAAAATACTAATTTATATGTAAAACCCTAGTTTAGAAAAAATCCTAATTTGTATAAATATAAAACCCTAGTTTAGAAAAAATTGTAATTCCCTAACAAAACCATATTATGTAAACTGTCTATCTTTCGGGGGCACTGCCCCTCTTGACCCCCGCCTGCTAATCGGTTAGTGGAACTATCGTATGCGACCCCTCGTCAATGAGGTCAATATTTATTTGTAGATTGTAAATTCTTTGTGATTAATCTTAATTTTCTTTTATTGAACTCTTATTTATTATTATTTTTTGATGATTAAACTATAAGCTTGGATTATATATTTTATTATGAATGATTGAACTATATTAATATTTATTTATTGGTTGTATTTTCAAGGATGTAAAAGACATGTTTCCCCTTGTGGGTGCCTTATTTTTTTTCTTATATAATTTAGTTTATTTTATAGATTTTGAGACAATTGTAAAGGACACATTTCCACCTTTTGGTGGGTGTCCTATTTTATCTAATTGCAAGGACATTTGGACATTGTAAGGGCATGTTTTCATCCTTGGATAGATGCCTATTTTATTTATTTTATTTCAATAATATGATGAATGCTTATTTCTTTTCATTGCATATAGTATGGATAATACTATAATATTTAAGAATTTAATAATATTTAGACCTAGAAAAGAGGTCAGTTCCAATGAACCGGACGTTATGGGGGTACTGGATCATTCTCACCTTTCCCATGCATACCCAACTTTCTGAACCCAATAGGGGGTTAGGGATTTATTAGGAATAAAGTCATCAACTCCTTTCTTTTATTTCTCGGCCTGTCCGAGTGGCGACTCTATTTTATCTGGGTTTAGGCCCATGTTCTCTAAGGCCATGAGCCTAACAGTGCTGAAGTCACAAGAACCATTTCACATGGTAGTGGGAGTGAAAATCTCCACTCACAGTATGCACCGGTCATGCTTTTTCTATCTAATATGCTATCGCCATAGTCCACATCCTATGAGCGGGGATTTTTGCCTCCACTCCAGGTGGAATGGTTCTTGCGACTTAGGCACTGTTTAGGCTCGGGGCCTTAGAGAACACGGACCTAGGTCCGGAGAAAATGGAGTCGCCACCCGGAAAGGCCGAAAAAAAGAAAGGGGTGGATGACTCAATTCCTAAGGAATCTCCAACCCCTAATAGGTTCAGAAAGTTGGGTACGTGTGGGGAAGGTGAGAAATGGCCCAACACCCCCACAACGCCCGGTTCATTGGAACCGGCCTCCTTTACAGGCTTAATATTATAAAATTCTTAAATATAACAATATTACTCATATTACATAAAATAATTGAAATAAAGCATCGATATATTAAAAATCAAAACAATGTCCAAATAAGGCAAATAAATGGACACCCATTCGAGGATGGAAATATGTCCTTACATCCCATGCCTAAATAGGACACCCACCGAAAGGTAGAAACATGTCCTTTACATTGGTCTAAAAAAAAAGCAATTTAAATTACATGATATTTAACTAATGAGGTACCTACAAAGTGGAAGCATACCTCTTACAACATTTGGAAATCTAAGTAAATCGATAAAAGTAAATAACCATTCATAATAAATAAACCATTCATCAAAGATATTAAACATCAATCAAGATATGAACATTCATCCATGATAAACTGAATAAATCAAGCATTGAACTTAAATAAATCAACAAAGCATTGAAAATAAATTAAAGCATATAATAGACTACATAATCAAATATAAAATTGAATAAAGCAAGTAAAGATTCAAATTAGGGCTACTGTTTCTATTTAAGATTCTTTATTTAATGTGTTTAGGGTTTTGGAATTTATGTGTTTAAGCTACTGTGAGTTATAATGGAATTGAAATGTATAAAAGCTTTATAATTTAAGAGGTTGATAAAATTCTTTAATTAACCAAATTAGTGTTTGAGAAGCAAAATCATGAAACTAGGATTTGGACACTTTAAAATATTGGATTTATGATTATTAGCTACTGAATTATGGTTTTTAGGCTTACTGTGTTGGAATTTTAATATTTATGTTTATAAGGTTTTAAGGTTTAAAGGTTAGGGTTTAGAAAAATTAGGGTTTAGGTTAGCTAGTTTAGGATTTACTGTTTTAGGTTTTGGAGTTGAATTAGGGTTTTAGAATTTTAGAATTAGGGTTTTGGAGAATGCATTAGATTTTAGAATTTGAAAATCAATTGATAATTTTATGAAAATAAACAATATGATTTAAGGTTTATAGAAACAAAAAAAAAGATATTTTTTAGGGTTTGTGGAAAGAAACAGATTCAATTTAAGGTTTTGAAGAATTGGAAAGCAAATTAGGGTTTTGAGATTTTGAAGAAACAAAAATAACAATTTTAAGATTTTTAGAAAACAAATAAACGAATTAAGGTTTTTAAGCTTTAGAAAAGGTAAATTAATGTTCTAGGGTTTTTTGAATCAAAAGAGACAATTGAATTATTTAAGCTACTGTGAAAGAAGTTAGACATTCATACCTCTATTTGTTGGTTCCACCAAAAATTTCTTCATGGATGAACAAGAACAAAGACAAGCTTTGCTGCCTTTGATGAATTAAATTGCTTGTTCGCTTCTCTCAATAAGTCTGATTGATTTCACTGCCAGAAGGAATTCTTCAAATCTTTCAAAGTTTTCCTCCTCAATTTCGGTCTCAAATTCCACCTCTAAAATTTCACCTCCTTTTTTGTGTTTTTTAGTCCCTATTTATAGAAGATTTTTATGATTAATTTTAGTTATTCACGGAATCTAACATTAATTAAGAAAAGAAAACCGAAACCTAATTTATTTGGTTTCAAAAAAATTTGCGTTGGAAAAAAATCGATGGCGAAAAAAAACTGTTGCAGAAAAATTGCGTTGGCAAAAAAAAAACTACTGCGGAAAAAATACGCTGGCGAAAAAGCTGCCGTAGCTGGCTGCGTGCTGCAGGCAAAAATTGGCCTGCGGGCCATTTCGCCGCAACTCTTCGGAGATGAATTTTTTCGTCGTCGATTTTTATTTTTATTATTTTTTATATTTTATTAATAAAAATTAGATATTAAAGCAAATATTATTTACTTAAGATAACGAAAATTGTTTTGGACTAATTAAAATATATTAGACAACACAAAAATTATTTTGGACTAATTAAAATATATTGGACAACACAAAAATTATTTTGGACTTATTAAAATATATTGTACCGGACTGGGTCAAAAATTAAGGGTCTACACTTTGCCCCCTGCTTGAATGATCTGAGACTTTAGTGAAAGAGAGTGAAAAGCAATAAGACTTAATTTTTGAGATGGTTGAGGTTTTGGGTTCTGGACCCGGTTTGAGTTCTGGACTCAAGGATAATTTTAGGTTCTGGACCTAAGTGTAATTTTAGGTTTTGGACCTAAGGAAAATTTGGGTTCTGGACCCGAGCTAAGTTTTGGACCTAAGGATAATTTGGGTTCTGGACCGGAGCTAAGTTTTGGACTTAGAAGAGATTCTAGGTTCTGGACCTAAGGAAAATTTGTGTTCTGGACTCGAGCTAAGTTCTAGACTTAAAAGAGATTCTAGGTTCTAGACCTAAGGGTAATTTGGGTTCTGAACCCAAGCTAAGTTCTGGACTTAAAAGAGATTCTAGGTTATGGACCTAAGGAAAATTTGGGTTCTGGACCCGAGCTAAGTTCTGGACTTAAAAGAGATTCTAGTTTCTGGACCTAAGGAAAATTTGGGTTCTGGACCCGAGCTAAGTTTTGGACTTAGAAGAAATTCTAAGTTCTGGACCTAAAGAAAATTTAGGTTATGGACCCGAGCTAATAATTTTTTGATTTCAAAAAGTTCGGCTAATTTTTATACACGTCTTCTTTTTGCCCATTGCGAGTAAAAATATTTATACACACGCAAGTATTTGAATGATCAAATTGAATAATTGAATTTATTGTTTATTTACTGTGTAGTCACTGTTCATAAATAGTAACTTACTATTTGTAAATAGTAATTTACTATTCATGAACAGTAAAACTTACTTTTGAATTTTGTTTTTTTCCTTGCCGTTTCCCTATATAAACCCACGAGTTTCTTCATTTGATTCACAGCAAAATTTATAATTCTCATAATTCTCTCAAATTCTTTCAAATTTAGCACATAGTTTTTTTAAAAAAAAATGCATGCTTCAAGGTCAGGAACTCATTCTAATGCCGAGTTATTAGAGTTTATTCGGCATCATGAAGATGGAAATATAGATCTACTAGCCGGAATGCCGCTTCATCGTAGTTTCAACCAAAAGAGCGCGGTAATTATTTTATTATTATTATTATTTTTGTCTGTCATTTATTTATTTATGTTTTTATATTATGCTCTTTTTTTTAGAAAATTTAGGAAAAAATATATGAATTTAAGCAGATAAGATAATATGTACTTACCTTGTATTAACTTACCTGGCTCTGTGTTAGCGTGATCGTTGCTTTGTTCGGGCTGGAGGGTGTATTTACAAAGCCTGACAGTGGTATGATGTAGTACCTTCTCGGGTAAGGCAGATTATCCGAGATTGTGGATTTGAGAGCTTCATCTTACAATTTCCATCGGAGGAGTATCAGATAGACCCGAGCGTAGTCCAGGCACTTGCAAAACGATGGTTGGACACAACCCACACTTTTCACTTGCCCATTGGAGAGATGACAATTGGTCCGGTCGATTTTACTACTATAACCGGCCATTGATATGATGGTGTTTCGGTTCCTCTGACCAATGATATTTTAACATTTGAAGAAATTCAAGAATTAATTGATATGGAACCATCATATAAAGGGCCTTTTAAGATAAAAATTGAACCAATTCGTAGTTATTGGATGAACTACAAAGGACGGGTTCACAGAGACACGGCCCAACAGTATGCTCGAGGATTTTTGTTATATTTGCTTGGGTCTACTATCTTAGGCAGCACTGAATCCTCCATCCACTTATCTGTAACACCCCTTCCCAACCTACATATGTAAGCTGAGTAGAGGCACCACACTAACCTAATGTTGCTACCAATTTTACTTAGTCAAATTTTAGTTCCGATTTTTACAAAATTTTTGCCATAGTTTCGCCTAAAAATTGAGTCCCAAGTGTCGACAAAACCGGTTTTTTTCTTATTTTTAAAAACATTTTACACAAACCAATGCAAACAAAATCATTCTCAGTACACTCCCAATAAATCCCTCTTGTAACCTCAACTACAACCTGCAAAAAGGATTTACACTTCTAGTACACATAAAATAAAGGTTTTGTGACAACCCCCATATTTAAATATTACACAGCGGAAGTTATAAAATATTTACATATTTACAAATTCATATACATCAAAACTCAAGTTTTACAACACATAAAATTTATACATGATTGGCAAGTCTGCTCTGATCTTTAAGCTCCCAAAATGGATTCTTCAAGGTCTACTCTCACTAGGTCTTGATGAACTCTCGGGTTTAACTCTATCCACTCTACTACCTGCGCGATTAAACACTATCGCGCTAAGCCAACGGCTTAGTAAGATAAAACATGCTAACGGTATGCTTTAATGAAATGCAATGCCACATATGTTATAGATAAGATCAACATCATAAATATAAAGTTAACCACACAATTATGCATTTCACAAATCATAGTCATATGAGCATACCACATTTCAACATCTTTTCACATTCAACATTAATCAATCATACTCCATAACCAACATCTCATTTCATTAAACTCATAACATTATTTAGGACATTCATATAACCTTGACACCTATGGGCCCAACAAGTATTTAATACGATATTCAGAGTTCAGAGTTACTGCTTTGGTTCATAGTCACAATAATCACCCCCGTAGGCAATGTATATACATGTATCTCTATCCATGGATAGTGTAACGGACCCAGTCTCTTGGATCATCAACTCAACACATATGAGGAGATCCTCAACCCGGCAAGACTGTTACAAATCATGTATCTCATAGTGTAACAGACCCAGTCTCTTGGACCATCAACTCAACACCTATGAGGAGGTCCTCAACCCGGCAAGACTGTTACCTTTCATCATTTCTTAGGCATGCCACCCAAATCCAGAACTCTGAAACTGAATAACATATTAAACAAACAATTCATTTCCATTCTCAATTCTCATCACATTTAGGCAAACATGCCTTCTTTCTTTCAATTACATCATTTTAGCCAATAACAATGGCTTCACATTTCATTTCACAATATAACATCTCATTATTCAAGCATATATATATATATCTCATCCATGATCACATTATATCTCACATAGCATCATTCATAAATATTAACATTTCATTCCACATTACTCATGAAACACATTACCATTCACAATGCACAACATAACATTGTTCAATCTCAACAATGCAATTAGGGCAAAGAACAATTGATTATAACATTCATTGATTCAAGTGTGTTTAAAGTGTTTAGGTTAGGTTTAAGGACCAACCTACCTTTGGAGAACCAAAGCAATGCAAGAAAAACAAAGAATTAAAACCCTAACCATAAATAGTACATTCTGGTTTTAAACTCCATTTTATCCTTATTTTGAAAAATTGTATAAAATAATCTACTTGACTAAAAATTCTAAAATTTTTACAGAATTTAGTTTTGTATCTTAAAATCATCCCTTTAAAATTTCAGATCAAACTGAACACAAAATCTTGGTCAAATAGTTCACCTAACCAGACTGCCCCAATTGCCCTGCATCCTGGCAGCAGTTCTGAACTTTGTGAATTCCATAAATCAAATTCAATCAATGTGATTCCAAATTATTTTTCTCAAATACTAAACTCACTAAGAAACAACATATCCAAAATTCGATTGGATATGATTTTTCTACATTTTATTAAAAATCCCGAAATATAGCTGTCCCAGTTAAGGTACCTGCTGGAACAGGTCTAATGAAAATACTTTTTCTAAACTCATAACCATTCCAAAATCGAATCAACATATTTTTCAGTCATTCTAGACTCATAGAGGCACAACATATCAAAAATTCACTTCAAGAACATTTTTCTAAAATTAATTAAAAATCATACAAGTCACAGCCTTTACTAATCCTAAAACAGAAATAATTTCACTAAACACCAATCTTACTCTTCCATCACCAACACCAACCCAACTTCTCATCTATCAAGCAAAATCAATACTTACAATCATACCATAAGCAACTTAATCATATCACTTCAAAAGAATTGAAGAAATTAGAGAAAAGATCTTACCTTAGTTAAAAACTTCTTAAATCAACACTTGAACACTTAATCTTTCTTCAATTTAAGCTTGAAATCATCAAAACCATCACTTGTCTCTTTCTTTCTCTTTGGCTATGGAGGGCCGGCCATCAACAAGAAGAAGAAGAAGAAATGATAAAGAAAACAGAAGTCAAACCTTCTTTAAATATCCACCATGTGATTTTATCCAAGCAATTACCAAAGTGCCCTTATTCACATAATTATCTTTTTGTCTTATATGTGCCCAATTAAGTAATTTACCAATCTCAAATAAATATCTTCTCTTGCATTGACCAAGCCTTTTGACCACTTTATATGTCATATATATTAACATATACACAACATATAAATTTGTCTCTAAACCCTATTTCTTCCCAAAATACATATACATATACTTTCTCTTCTCAATTTCTTTTCTCTTACAATTTAACACATATATTCAATCCAATATATAACAATAACAACAACAACAATATGCAAAACTTCTAGGGCATAAATGAGGATATTACAATTCTCCCCCTCTAAAAAGAAATTTCGTCCTCGAAATTACCTGATATCAACTCTGAAATAGTTGAGGATATTGCTCTCGCATAGTTTGCTCACTTTCCCAAGTTGCTTCTTCTTTTGCATGATTCTTCCAAACAATCTTCACCAATGGCACTTTCTTGTTCCTCAATTCTTTCACATCACGTGCCAAGATAGCAACTGGTTCTTCTTCAAATGTCAAATCTGGGCTCACTTCGATAGACTCAAATGGCAACACATGAGATGGATCTGACCTGTACCTCCTCAACATAGAAACATGGAATACATTATGAATACGTTCCAACTCAGGTGGCAAAACAAGTCGATATGCAACTGGCCCAACTCTTTCTAACACTTCATACGGCCCAATGAAACGAGGACTCAATTTTCCTTTCCGACCGAACCTCAAAATCTTCTTCCAAGGAGATACTTTCAAAAACACCTTATCTCCAACATCAAACTGAATGTCTCTCCTCTTCAGATCTGCATAAGACTTCTGTCGGTCTGAAGCTGCTTTTAACCTACCTCGGATCAACTTCACTTTTTCCTCAGTTTCTTGAATCAAATCAGATCCAATTATTTTACCTTCACCAAGTTCACTCCAACAAAGAGGTGTCCTACACCGTCTGCCATACAATGCTTCAAACGGTGCCATACCAATGCTGGATTGGTGACTGTTGTTGTAAGCAAACTCCACAAGAGGTAAAAACCTATCCCAACTTCCAGAGAAATCGATGACACAGCTTCTCAACATGTCCTCAATAATCTGTATCACCCTCTCTGACTGTCCATCCGTCTGTGGATGAAAAGCAGTACTGAAGTGTAGTCGAGAACCCAAAGCACTATGCAAACTCTTCCAAAATCTTGAAGTAAACCGGGGATCTCGATCAGACACTAAAGAAGTTGGAACACCATGCAATTTCACAATCTCCTAAATATACAGCTCAGCCAATCTCTCCAAAGAGTAATCCATCCGCACCGGAAGGAAATGAGCTGTCTTCGTCAATCTATCCACAATCACCCATATAGCATCATGCTTCTTTTGTGTCAATGGCAAACCAGACACAAAATCCATTGTCACTCTTTCCCATTTCCATTCTGGCACTGACAATGGTTGAAGCAACCCGGTTGGAACTTGATGCTCTGCTTTAACCTTCTGACAAGTGAGACATTTAGATACAAACTCAGCAATGTCTCTCTTCAACCCAATCCACCAATAATGCTGTCTCAAATCATGATACATCTTGGTATTACCCGGATGCATAGCAAACATCGACTGATGTGCTTCTTCCAAAATAACTCTCTTCAAATCAGCATCATCGGGTACACACAATCTGCTCTTGAACCAGAGACTCCCATCATCTCTCACAACAAAATCTCTAGTCTTTCCATCGTGACAATCTGAAATAATCTTCTGAATCTTCATATCAGTCAACTGAGCCTCTCTGATCTGATCCAATAAAACTAGTTTCAAATGCAATTGTGCCAACAATGCACCATCATCACAAGATACAAAGTTAGCACGCAGAGCTCTCAATTCAACAAGCAATGAGAGCGAATAAATTGTTAAACCAGCTAAAGACTTCCGACTTAGGGCATCAGCAACAACATTTGCTTTACCTGGATGATAGTCAATCAAACAGTCGTAGTCTTTAATCAACTCCAACCAACTCCTCTGACGAAGATTGAGTTCTTTCTGGACACCCAAATACTTCAAACTCTTGTGATCAGTGTAGATGAAACATTTCTCCCCAAACAGATAATGGCGCCAAATCTTCAATGCAAAAACAATGGCAGCCAATTCCAAATCAAGGGTTGGATAGTTAAGCTCATGCGGTTTCAACTGTCGAGATGCATAAGCTATAACTTTACCTTCTTGCATCAATACACACCCCAAACCTCTATGTGAAGCATCACTGTAGATCACATATGGTTTGCCTTCAACAGGTAAAGTTAGAACAGGCGCTTGAGTCAACATTTCTCTCAACTGCTCAAAGCTAGCCTGACACTGATCCGTCCACACAAATCTCACTCCCTTACGAAGCAATCTGGTGAGTGGAGTAGCTATCAAAGAAAATCCTTTCACAAACCGCCGGTAATAGCCTGCCAAACCCAGAAAACTTCTAACCTCTGTCACTGATTTAGGTGGATTCCAATTCAATACAGCTTCAACTTTGCTCGGATCAACTTTAATGCCTTCTGCTGAAACAACATGTCCGAGAAAAGCTACTTGATCCAACCAGAACTCACACTTCGACAATTAAGCAAACAACTGCCTCTCTCTCAAAATCTGCAACACAATCCGCAGATGCATATCATGTTCCTCCTCATTCCGCGAATACACCAGTATATCATCAATGAAGACCACTACAAACTGATCCAAATAGGGCCTAAACACTCTATTCATCAAATCCATGAAAGCTGCAGGTGCATTCGTCAGACCAAAAGGCATAACTAAAAATTCATAATGCCCATACCTGGTCCGAAAAGCGGTCTTAGGAACATCTTCAGCTTTGACTCTCAACTGATGATACTCAGATCTCAAATCAATTTTGGAGAACACTGACGCTCCCTTCAACTGATCAAAGAGATCATCGATTCTAGGCAAAGGATATTTATTTTTAATAGTCACCTTGTTCAATTGCCTATAATCAATACACAACCTCATAGTACCATCTTTCTTCTTCACAAATAGCACAGGAGCTCCCCAAGGAGAAACACTGGGGCGAATAAATCCTTTGTCCAACAACTCCTGTAATTGCACTTTCAATTCCCTCAATTCTGCTGGTGCCATTCTGTAAGGAGTAATAGAGATAGGAGTGGTACCAGGCAACAATTCAATACCGAACTCCACCTCTCTCTCAGGAGGTAACCCTGGCAACTCCTCTGGAAATACATCCGGGAACTCAGCAACTATGGCAATGCTATCAATAGGGGAACCCTTCACTCTAGTATCCACCACATGAGCAAGATAGGCTTCACACCCCTTTCTAATCAACCTCCTGGCTGCAACAGCTGAAACAAATAAGGAGGCTAGCTGTTCCTGCTCATTAGATACTATCACCTCTCTACCATCACCCGTTCTCAAAGAAACAATTTTCTTTTTACAATCCACCACAGCTCCATGTCGAGATAGCCAATCCATACCTAAGATCACGTCATATTCCTTAAATGGCATCTCAATCAAATCCCCAAGGAACTCCTCACCCTGCACCACTACTGCACTATCTCTATGCACCTTACTCATAACCACACTATGCCCTAACGGATTTGTCACCAACACATCAAATCCTAGGGACTCAGCATGCATATCAAATACAGGCAAAACAGATGCACTAATATATGAATGCGTGGAACCCGGATCAATCAAAGCAAGTACTGGAATATTAAATAAAGAAAAAGTACCAGCTATGACTGCCGATGTATCTGGCTGCCTCTGCATAACATACATCCTCTGGGAAGATCCAACCTCCTCTGGTCTACCCTCCCTGGATGTAGCACCTCCTCTAGAACTGAATCCTGGTCTACCTCCTCGGCTGGCACCTCTGCCTCCTCTGCCTCCCCTCACACTAGCTCGAGAAGCAGCAGAATCAACTGACATCTGCTCCTGCCTCTCAGGACAGTCTCTCACAAAGTGGTCAGGTGATCCACACCTGAAGCATACCCCTGATCTACTATGCCTCCAACAAACGCCCCCATGTCTTCCACCACACTGGTTACACAAAGGTAAGGTGGATCTCTGAACTCCAGGAGTAGGAGCACTCACTACTGAAGCTGCAGGTCTAAATCTCTGCCTCTGGAACTGCACTGACCTACCCGCTGGTCTCTGGCTCCTACTACTCCGAGGAACAAAACTTCCTCTACCCCTCTTCGCAGAAGAAGACCCTGCCTCTAACTGGGGCCTTCTAACCCTAACCTCCTCCTTTGAAACAGCTGCAATAACTTGAGCTCGTTCTACACTTCGAGCTGCTGCCACAAGTTGTGAGAAATCCTGATATCTGGATCCAGCCACTAAGCACATGATCGAGGGTCTCAATCCCTCCTCAACACTATCAACCCTAACTCCCTCAGCAGGAGCAATACTCTCGGCACTACCCTCAATCGACTGACGAGAGTGAGAATCCATCACAACCTAAGTCTGCAAACACAACAGAATACCTCTTATTAAAGATCAGAGACTGCCAATCCCAAACATGTATTTTTGTTCAAAAACTCACTTTTTAAGTAAAAATAGTCTTTTTCTTACATTTTACCTAGGTTGAGAATCTCAAACCTAGGCTCTGATACCAAAACAATTGTAACACCCCTTCCCAACCTACATATGTAAGCTGAGTAGAGGCGCCACACTAACCTAATGTTGCTAACAATTTTACTTAGTCAAATTTTAGTTCCGATTTTTACAAAATTTTTGCCATAGTTTCGCCTAAAAATTGAGTCCCAAGTGTCGACAAAACAGGTTTTTTTCTTATTTTTAAAAACATTTTACACAAACCAATGCAAACAAAATCATTCTCAGTACACTCCCAATAAATCCCTCTTGTAACCTCAACTACAACCTGCAAAAAGGATTTACACTTCTAGTACACATAAAATAAAGGTTTTGTGACAACCCCCATATTTAAATATTACACAGCGGAAGTTATAAAATATTTACATATTTACAAATTCATATACATCAAAACTCAAGTTTTACAACACATAAAATTTATACATGATTGGCAAGTCTGCTCTGATCTTTAAGCTCCCAAAATGGATTCTTCAAGGTCTACTCTCACTAGGTCTTGATGAACTCTCGGGTTTAACTCTATCCACTCTACTACCTGCGCGATTAAACACTATCGCGCTAAGCCAACGGCTTAGTAAGATAAAACATGCTAACGGTATGCTTTAATGAAATGCAATGCCACATATGTTATTGATAAGATCAACATCATAAATATAAAGTTAACCACACAATTATGCATTTCACAAATCATAGTCATATGAGCATACCACATTTCAACATCTTTTCACATTCAACATTAATCAATCATACTCCATAACCAACATCTCATTTCATTAAACTCATAACATTATTTAGGACATTCATATAACCTTGACACCTATGGGCCCAACAAGTATTTAATACGATATTCAGAGTTCAGAGTTACTGCTTTGGTTCATAGTCACAATAATCACGCCCGTAGGCAATGTATATACATGTATCTCTATCCATGGATAGTGTAACAGACCCAGTCTCTTGGATCATCAACTCAACACATATGAGGAGATCCTCAACCCGGCAAGACTGTTACAAATCATGTATCTCATAGTGTAACAGACCTAGTCTCTTGGACCATCAACTCAACACCTATGAGGAGGTCCTCAACCCGGCAAGACTGTTACCTTTCATCATTTCTTAGGCATGCCACCCAAATCCAGAACTCTGAAACTGAATAACATATTAAACAAACAATTCATTTCCATTCTCAATTCTCATCACATTTAGGCAAACATGCCTTCTTTCTTTCAATTACATCATCTTAGCCAATAACAATGGCTTCACATTTCATTTCACAATATAACATCTCATTATTCAAGTATATATATATATATCTCATCCATGATCACATTATATCTCACATAGCATCATTCATAAATATTAACATTTCATTCCACATTACTCATGAAACACATTACCATTCACAATGCACAACATAACATTGTTCAATCTCAACAATGCAATTAGGGCAAAGAACAATTGATTATAACATTCATTGATTCAAGTGTGTTTAAAGTGTTTAGGTTAGGTTTAAGGACCAACCTACCTTTGGAGAACCAAAGCAATGCAAGAAGAACAAAGAATTAAAACCCTAACCATAAATAGTACATTCTGGTTTTAAACTCCATTTTATCCTTATTTTGAAAAATTGTATAAAATAATCTACTTGACTAAAAATTCTAAAATTTTTACAGAATTTAGTTTTGTATCTTAAAATCATCCCTTTAAAATTTCAGATCAAACTGAACACAAAATCTTGGTCAAATAGTTCACCTAACCAGACTGCCCCAATTGCCCTGCATCCTGGCAGCAGTTCTGAACTTTGTGAATTCCATAAATCAAATTCAATCAATGTGATTCCAAATTATTTTTCTCAAATACTAAACTCACTAAGAAACAACATATCCAAAATTCGATTGGATATGATTTTTCTACATTTTATTAAAAATCCCGAAATATAGCTGTCCCAGTTAAGGTACCTGCTGGAACAGGTCTAATGAAAATAATTTTTCTAAACTCATAACCATTCCAAAATCGAATCAACATATTTTTCTGTCATTCTAGACTCATAGAGGCACAACATATCAAAAATTCACTTCAAGAAAATTTTTCTAAAATTAATTAAAAATCATACAAGTCACAGCCTTTACTAATCCTAAAACAGAAACAATTTCACTAAACACCAATCTTACTCTTCCATCACCAACACCAACCCAACTTCTCATCTATCAAGCAAAATCAATACTTACAATCATACCATAAGCAACTTAATCATACCACTTCAAAAGAATTGAAGAAATTAGAGAAAAGATCTTACCTTAGTTAAAAACTTCTTAAATCAACACTTGAACACTTAATCTTTCTTCAATTTAAGCTTGAAATCATCAAAACCATCACTTGTCTCTTTCTTTCTCTTTGGCTATGGAGGGCCGGCCATCAACAACAAGAAGAAGAAGAAATGATAAAGAAAACAGAAGTCAAACCTTCTTTAAATATCCACCATGTGATTTTATCCAAGCAATTACCAAAGTGCCCTTATTCACATAATTATCTTTTTGTCTTATATGTGCCCAATTAAGTAATTTACCAATCTCAAATAAATATCTTCTCTTGCATTGACCAAGCCTTTTGACCACTTTATTTGTCATATATATTAACATATACACAACATATAAATTTGTCTCTAAACCCTATTTCTTCCCAAAATACATATACATATACTTTCTCTTCTCAATTTCTTTTCTCTTACAATTTAACACATATATTCAATCCAATATATAACAATAACAACAACAACAATATGCAAAACTTCTAGGGCATAAATGAGGATATTACATTATCAGTGTTGAAGGCCCTTTCTTATTTCAGAATGGTACCATCTTCTGACTGGGGTGAAACTGGTTTCGCCTGTCTTTACCATGGTCTTGATAAACTTTGCCGAAATTAGAAGTCTTTTGTCGGCTTGATGGCGGTTGTCGAGGTATTCTTCTTCCACCAATGTCAATTCCGCTCCTTTCTTGTATGAATTTGATTTTTATTGTTATTGTAGGCATAGGGATATGAACACAACCTCGTGAGGGTACTCAGTATTTCCCAAGAAAGAATCGGGTATCTGAGATTAAATTTCTGGTTGTCCGGTCGTGTGGATGTTCCCGGCTCTCACCATGTGCAAACTCACCGCTTTGTGTTGAGCCGCTTAACCTGGGACCAGGTAAAATAACATTAGTATACTTTAAATTTTATGTGAAATTTTACTTACCTTATGTTATTTTACAGGTGAATTTGGCCTGGTGAAACCCAAAAGAGCGAACAAACTGGTCTCCTTTCATGAGGGCTGCGCTATCTTTCCAACATTCTCGCCGAGTCATTGCTGGCCCAGTGTCTAGTGGCTGGTTTCTCGGAGAGAGAGTTTATGAGTGGTTTCTCAGTCCAGAGCAGCGGAGGATTCCAATGCCTTATCTGGAATACACTTTAAATATTATGTCGATGCCGGAGGATGCATGGTGGCCGGCTCGGTATGGTTATGGTATTGAAGCATTTCTCTATCCGCCGAGTGCATCTTATGCCCACTTTATTCAAAGAAGGCTCTTGAACTTTGATGTATCTCCTGTTGGTGTGCGGGAGATTCTCGAAGAAAATGAGGATAGAGATGAAGAGGAACATCATGGAGATACAGGAGAGTTTGTTCCACATCTCGGGGCTAGTACTTCTCAGGTAAAACTTTTACTATTTTTCCCTTGCAACTGCTTCTTTCTTTTTTTGATTCATTGATGATTGTTACAGGTTGTTGACTCATTTGATCATGAGGCTGAACCTTCTTTTACTGCCCCTTCGTTTGCTCATTCTAGCCCGCCAGATATGCCATCTCATCCGCATGGCATTGATATGAATTACCTGGTAAGTTCCTTATTTCATGGTAATTTATGCTATATGTATGCATGATTGTGTATGCTCTTACCTTTTTCCTTCCTGGCTCACAGCGGATGCTTGAAGAACAAAATAGGAAACTTCAAGAAGAGTTGGCTGCAAGTCGTCAGCATGCTTCTCATTTAGAAAATTTATATCATCAATTCGAACAAAATTTTTGAGACTTCCGATTTCAGGGGATGAGGGATCCTGGCACTTCTTCATCAAGAGGCTCCCAAACTGATCACCATGAGATCCTTTCGTCTGCTTCTGATGAGGACCATGACGGATCGAAACTTCAAGGTAATAGGGATTTTAGTGCTCTTGCTTCGGATGATCCCGAGATGAGTAATTTGCCTTCTCCAACAGGCAATGACTTTTTCAGGGCTTTATTTGATGACCTACCACCACCCTCTTAGTGATGTATAAATAATGTATCGATTGTATAAATATTGTACAATAATGAAAAAATACAATTTTCATCTTTACTGTACCTTTTTTTTTCACTTTTCATCGTTACTGCATCATAATTACTAAACTTTTCATAGATCCTTAATTTTTGACCCAATCCGGTTCAATATGTTTTATTTAGTCCATAATGATTTTTGTTGTCTAATTGGTCCAAAATAATTTTAATTAAATATTTTTTTGCTTTATTATCTAATTTTTATTAATAAAAAATAAAAATAAACAAATAAAAGTAAAAAAAATAAAAATAAAAATCAGAGTCGAAAAAATTGGGGACGAAAAAATCATCCCGAGGGCCCGTGGGCATTTCGCCCGCAGGAAATTCCTGCAGGCGAAACAGCCCAAGCTATTTCGCCCGTAGGAAATTCCTGCGGGCGAAATAGCTTTTCTATTTCGCCCGCAGGATTTTTCTGCGGGCGACAAGCCCACAAGCCCACTGCCTCGCCTACTGCAGCAGTTTCCTACGCCAGATTTTTTCGCCAGCGTATTTTTTCCTGCGGCAATTTTTTCGGCAGCGCTATTTTTCCGACGCAAATTTTTCGAAACCTAATTCAATTAGGTTTCGGTTTCTTTTTTTTTTTAATATTACTTGCCTTAACTAATTAGGAATAAACTACATCAAACCACTATAAATAAGGACCAAAGGTAATTAAATTGGGGGGGGGGGGGAGGAAAAATTTCATAGTAGCTTTGAGAATTTGAATCCGAAAGTGAAGTGGAAAAGTAATAATTGAATTCAATTGATTTTTAAGGAGCAGAAACACGATTTAAGCAATTAAAAGTCCAATTATAGCTACTCTAACTTTTTATGGCTTCACATCACAATTGAGTTATCATAGCCAATCACAATGGCTTCATATCTCATTATATTTCAATTCACATATTAATACTTCATTATTCAAGTATACATAATCAATTACATTGAACATTATCATCCAAGCAAATATGCTTCAATTATCTCAATTCACGTTTCATAAAGCTCATATTATGCCAAACATAATATTATTGATATGCAATAATGTGGATTAGGGTTTGTACTTACCTCAAGAACCACTCCCATCAAGCTATACATAATCATTTACCTCATCATATCCTTCACATTTTACATATAGCATCATTGATGTAACATTATGAAGTATATTATTCATATAACACATTACCATTCACAAGATTCACAATGTATATAACATAACATTGTTCATATAGTATCATATGCATCATCAAATGTATGTTCATTCTCAACAATACAAGAAGAGCAAAGAACAATCACAGTAGCCAACACACTCAAGGGACACGGCCAAGCTTGTGGCTGTGTCTCTCAACACCAAATCAACCGAGGCAGACACGGGCAAGGGACGCGGCCATGTCTCTCGACAAAAATCAGGCAGTGGCAAACATGGGCAAGGGACACGGCCAAGACAGTGGCCGTGTCTCTCCAAAAATCATCCAACACGGCCAAATTTCCTTAGACTTGGCCGTGTCTCCTAAAAATTCTTTGGTTTGGCCGTGTCTCTTCCTTAGTTTGGCCGTGACTCTCATGAACAAAAACCCTAAACATGGCCAAATCTCTTTTGATTGAATTAAAACACATTATACACAACATAACCTTATTCAAATGGATATAATCAATGTCTTTAACACTTATTTTACATGTTCATCACAATAATCACATTAACAATACATTTAAACACATACCACTTCAAAACCCTAAAACCAACATCATTCTTATTCTTTCAATATCAACATCCACTTAACTTACCATCTTCAAACCAAAACCAACACCAATTTAACTTTGTAACTTACAATCAATTTCAACACTTATAAACACATCTCAAACACACTTAATCATAATACCAACAAATCATAACTCACCTCAAACAAAACTTCACAAATAACAAAGGAAAACAAGAGAGTACTTACCTAAATTGAAGAAATTTCACAAATCTCCAACTTAATCCTTTGATTCTCCCTTCAATTTGATGTTTAGAACTTAGAACACCTCTCTTCCTCTCCCTTTCCTTTGATAACCGGCCACACCAAAAGAGAAGAGAAGAAAAGAAATAATGACAAGTCAAACTTCTCTTCTTCTTTAAATCTCCACCATGCAATTCTAACACAACAATTACTTAAATGCCCTCATCCATTTAAACTTAACTCTTGTCACTCATATGCCCATTTAAGTAATTTCACATATCACAAATAAATATCCTCTTCCATTGACCATCCCTTTTGACTTATGTATATGTTATTTATACTACCATATATGCAACATATACACTTCCATTAAAAATTCTTTTCTCTTTCAATTTGACACATACATTCAATCCAATTAAAACAACAATAATATTCAAAACTTCTAGGGCATACATTGAGATATTACAATTCTCTCCCCCTTAAATAATTTCGTCCTCGAAATTATCAGTACCGTAACAATTCATTCTTAACAAAATATTATCTTAACTTCCATAAGAAGTTAATTATATGCTTAAGTTATTATGTCATCAAATCATATAACTTCAACTCTTCCTTTTAGAATCAACCATCTTCTCTAAATTCCATAACTCATCATTCTATACGCTTATATATCTTATTACTTCCTTAATCAAACATTCAAAAGAACTCATTACATTTCCTATTAATGTCTTTATACAAGAATCAAATCATACTATAGTACATTTATACTTCATTCAATCTTTATATTTAATATATTGTTTTCCTTCACCTCTTTGTAATTATTCTCTTAACTTTAACCTTAAAAATCATTGGTTTATATCTTAGCATTAATTATCCCGTCATTACAATCACTGTCTAAATAGACATTTATCAAACCTCAATGGATAACAAAATCCTTATTTTTCACAAATGGAGTTACTTCTTTAGCATGCTTTTCACTTAACTTACATATTAATACATTTCTTTTCAACTTATTTTATAAATAACCAATCTTTTCCCTTTTTATCATGATTTATAACTACTATAACTCCATTCGTTCATGTCCATTTACACTTTAAAATTTTACATCATACACATTATCATGTAAATAATTATACTCTTAGTACAACTATACACATTAAATCTCAATAGTGATTCATAATCTTAGCCAAATCCAGATTCATTGATCTATTTGTCACAATATACCCACGTTCCAATCTTGTTCAATTCTAACCAACGATTAATTTATTTAACTTATCAAGAAATTTCACAATATTCATATATGTATATATATAACTTAATTCCATTAGGGTAAACTTATATACAATTCCTGATCTCTTCCGATTCATATTCAGCCAAATTATCATGATAACAATTCATTTCAAATTATCTTAGTATAATTCCCACCAATTCTCTTAAAAAATTTTATACCATATTTACTATCTATAGTTCATTCACTTAAACCTCAAGTTCATTCATTTATTCATTTCATACCATAAACATATTCAGTATAACTTTCAGTCACATTTTATAATTTTTCCTTTTATCTTCATAATTATAACCAAATTCTTAACATAAAATGTTAAGGTACAACTTCATTCATCATAACTTTTAATTCTACTTCTCAAAGAAAATTTTCAATCTCACCAAATCTGTATTACAATCATTTTATCTAAGACCCAAAACCATGAATAACAAATTAACCGTTCAAATATACTGAACAACACACATGGCTTTAAGAGATTAATATTCAAGCCTGAAATTTTCAAATCAATACTGTTCCTTTATAATTTTATTCTCAATCTTTACAAATACAAGGCTAAGGTATAACTCAAGAATTATATATTCCTTCTTTACCTTTTTGTCATATTAAAAGTTAATACATTCCAACTCCGTTTCAAATCAATTTGCACTCGATTATATGATCTTTATCAACTTAATTCATGTTTCAACAATATTACTATATACATATTCAATCATATACAGTTCCCATACAATTTCTATTCGTCACTTCATTTCTAATCCATTTACAATCTCTTATAATATATAATTACATAGAACTTTCCATCTGTGAATACTTTGAGACTCTAAATATCATATGATCATCAAGTTCAATACTCACTATAACAATTTCCACTGTCCAATATTACTCAAGTCCATTCCATTCTCACTTCCATCACATAATCCATCTAGCTTTACACAGATCAAGACCTAATCTCTCTTAGATACACTAATACATACAACATCGTTTCCATATCACTAATTTTATAATTATACCACATACATATTCATAGATCACCTTCATAATGTGATTCACACATTTTTTTTATATCATAATTTCATTCATATTGAAAAACCCAGTTCACATATCATATACATGTATACACTTAATTATATGCTCTTATTTTATTTTCCTTTTTCATACATTCAATACAAATTTAATGTTTATCACTTTCTTTTAAACACTATCATTTTCATTCTTCCAATATGATGTAAAGTATTTATTCACACAACACATATATATATTCTGACTATAATAACACTTCACATCCATCTTAATCACATTCCCAATGTGACATCTCTTTCACTTTCGTCTTTAAAAGCATTTAATATACTTCCATATCCAATTTTACCCTTTGCAGTAAAATGACTTAAAATAGTTCATTTTCATTTGCTTATCCACTTCCCTTTTTAAGTCAAAACAAATTCTCATACTATCAATCATATTACTCAATTCATAATACTTTCATGTGCAATATTAATCATTTCACCTAGCTCATGTATTGATTATACATTTAACTATCAATATCCAAATAATTTTTTATCAAATTCCACTAAAACTTTAACTTTTCAACTTACTACTTTGCTTAAACTTCAATTTGCCAAACTCATCTTTTCTTAATATCACTTTAAAAACATCTTATGTATATATATCACAAAACAATATCAAAACATATAATTTTCACAATTATCAAGCTCATTTCAAAAATCTCAAATATCACATATTACCACCATTACCATGAGCTTTCACAATATTCAAGCATCTCACATTTCTAACATTGAATTCACAATGTTTGCATTAAAATAACAATACCAATTTATATTCTTACTTAACCAATATCATCTCTTTTTCCTTTAAACAAAACCTTAACTTTATATATATACCCCAAACTTTAAATAGTCACACTTTGTCTATACTAATCAACTTATTCAATATTCCACCATACTCTCCTCATTTTAATAACATATCCTTCAATATTAACACTTCAACAATATTTCCTCTGTCTAGCAAACCCAACATAAACTCTATTATAAAGAGATTCAAAGTGTAGAGGAAAGAGTACATACTCTTATCTTGATTTGATTTCAACTCATTTTCAACTTTATTCTCCTTTTCATTTCTTTATACTTTAACACATTTAACAATTCACTTTACTTGCATAAATTTCCATTTTTTTTTATTTATCAATTAAACTTATATAAATCCATATCATTACTTTCTCTAGCTTTTCTTTCATGTAAAACATCACTCACACACTAGCATCCATCTCATATAACACAAATATTCTACAATTCATATAATGCCACATCCGAGACCAACCTAGGTGCCAATGCATATGCATGTATTACAAATTTCATTTCAAAACTTTTCCTTTTTACTTCTATTTAAACTTTTCAAAACTTTTTCTTTTTAATTTCACTTAGGCCGAGAATCTCGAACCTAAGCTCTGATACCAAAATAATTGTAACACCCCGATACTCCATATAAGTACTATACATACACCTGGTATACATACAGTAAGTATATAAAGTATAAGGATGTCACTTTTCGTTACATTTTTATAACCTTTAACAGAGTTCAAACCACAATGCATAAATTTAAAGAACATTTACAAAATCATTATACTTTTAATGATCTTACATATATATCATAATCTTATCTTTATCAAAACTTCATTTATACATATACATATACTCTTGTCAGAAATACATCATAATTAAATTTATACATGTATGCATCACCCTCTAGTTGGTCTCAATAAACTCTTACTCTTCTCGTGGCATAACGAAAGACTTCATATCTTCCACCTAGTCACCTGCGCGATTACACATCCGCGCTAAGCCCGAGAGCTTAGTAGTACAAATATAACATATAAACATACATTATAGAAATTCTAACATATAATGAAATATCACTTCCATGTACCATTAGTTTCTTATCATATTTTTCCTTTTGAATTGCACCTTTCATATATCTCTACTAATCTCATATATTATATATACATATATACATATCATTAACACCAACCACAATCCATCACTAATACTCACAATCATTATATCAATATACATATTACATATCATACTTCATATCATTATTTTATTCACAATTCACCAATCATGAATCACATTTCCAATGAAGGCAATCATTATCACCATTCATGAATCACATTCCCAACAAAGCAACCATAGATCTCATTACTCATTTATTTCAACATTTGTATATCACATTGACAACAAAGACAGACTCGGGCCCAAAAGACACTAATATGCCATTCAATTTTCAGAGTTAATGCTTTGGTTTTGTTATCACATTTATCATTATCATAGACCCAACTAGGCTTCAAGGATTTAGGTTCAACCAAGCTTCAAGGGGAACAAAGCATGCTAAGTATCAACCCAACTTGGCTTCAAGAACCAACCCAACCTAGCTTAAAGGGTTGTAACATCTCAATTAGGCTTCAAGGACTAGACCCAACCAAGCTTCAAGGGGAGTCAAACATGTTAAACTTCTACCCAACTTGGCTTAAAGGATCAAGCCCAACCTAACTTCAAGAGATTGTTACTAATATTAGGCATGCCACCAACAACAAACTCTGAAAATGGAATAACACATTAGCTACACAATTCATTTATCAATTTCATTCTCAATTCCCATCATCAATTAGGCAAACATGCCTTACGTCTTTCAACTGAATCATCATAGCCAATCACAATGGCTTCACATCACAATTGAGTTATCATAGCCAATCACAATGGCTTCATATCTCATTATATTTCAATTCACATATTAATACTTCATTATTCAAGTATACATAATCAATTACATTGAACATTATCATCCAAGCAAATATGCTTCAATTATCTCAATTCACGTTTCATAAAGCTCATATTATGCCAAACATAATATTATTGATATGCAATAATGTGGATTAGGGTTTGTACTTACCTCAAGAACCACTCCCATCAAGCTATACATAATCATTTACCTCATCATATCCTTCACATTTTACATATAGCATCATTGATGTAACATTATGAAGTATATTATTCATATAACACATTACCATTCACAAGATTCACAATGTATATAACATAACATTGTTCATATAGTATCATATGCATCATCAAATGTATGTTCATTCTCAACAATACAAGAAGAGCAAAGAACAATCACAGTAGCCAACACACTCAAGGGACACGGCCAAGCTTCTGGCCGTGTCTCTCAACACCAAATCAACCGAGGCAGACATGGGCAAGGGACACAGCCGTGTCTCTCAACAAAAATTAGGCAGTGGCAAACATGGGCAAGGGACACAGCCAAGACAGTGGTCGTGTCTCTCCAAAAATCATCCAACACGGCCAAATTTCCTTAGACTTGGCCTTGTCTCCCAAAAATTCTTTGGTTTGGCCGTGTCTCTTCCTTAGTTTGGCCGTGTCTCTCATGAACAAAAACCCTAAACATGGCCAAATCTCTTTTGATTGAATTAAAACACATTATACACAACATAACCTTATTCAAATGGATATAATCAATGTCTTTAACACTTATTTTACATGTTCATCACAATAATCACATTAACAATACATTAACAATACATTTAAACACATACCACTTCAAAACCCTAAAACCAACATCATTCTTATTCTTTCAATATCAACATCCACTTAACTTACCATCTTCAAACCAAAACTAACACCAATTTAACTTTGTAACTTACAATCAATTTCAACACTTATAAACACATCTCAAACACACTTAATCATAATACCAACAAATCATAACTCACCTCAAACACAACTTCACAAATAACAAAGGAAAACAAGAGAGTACTTACCTAAATTGAAGAAATTTCACAAATCTCCAACTTAATCCTTTTATTCTCCCTTCAATTTGATGTTTAGAACTTAGAACACCTCTCTTCCTCTCCCTTTCTTTTGATAACCGGCCACACCAAAAGAGAAGAGAAGAAAAGAAATAATGACAAGTTAAACTTCTCGTCTTCTTTAAATCTCCACCATGCAATTCTAACACAACAATTACTTAAATGCCCTCATCCATTTAAACTTAACTCTTGTCACTCATATGCCCATTTAAGTAATTTCACATATCACAAATAAATATCCTCTTCCATTGACCATCCCTTTTGACTTATGTATATGTTATTCATACTACCATATATGCAACATATACACTTCCTTTAAAAATTCTTTTCTCTTTCAATTTGACACATACATTCAATCCAATTAAAACAACAATAATATTCAAAACTTCTAGGGCATACATTGGGATATTACATGATGTAAAAATAATCATGTAATTTATTTTGCTTTTCTATTTTAGAACCTATGTAAAGGGCATGTTTCTACCTTTTCGGTGGGTGTCCTATTTAGGCATGTGATGTAAGGACATGTTTCCATTCTTGGATGGGTGTCCATTTATTTGCTTTGTTTGGACATTACATTGATTTTAATATAATGATGCTTTCTTTTAATTATTGTGTGTAATATGGATAATGTTGTTATATTTAAGAATTTTATAATATTAAGACCTGTAAAGGAGGCCAGTTCCAATGAACCGGACGTTGTGGGGGCGATGGGCCATTTCTCACCTTCCCCACATGTACCCAACTTTCCAAACCCATTAGGGGGTTTGGGATTCCTTAGGAATCGAGTCATCCACCCCTTTCTTTTTCCCGGCCCGTCTGGGTGGCGACTCCATTTCCTCCGGACTTAGGTCCGTGTTCTCAAATCCCCAAGCCTAAACAGTGCCGAAGTCGCAAGAACCATTCCACCGGGAGTGGGGGGGCAAAAATCCACGCTCATAGTGGTGACTCCACTGGGGATAAGAGAAGTTGATTCCGTTGGTCTTTTTATTATTCTATTCTTTCTTATAATGATATTACCCATTGCATCATCTTAGATTGTATCGTGTGCGTGAATTAGGATGCCCGTGTTACCCGTGTTATGTTATGTAAGGGATACCATACTTTCACTCAAGGTATGGAGATCGAGCATGGCATAACCACTCATAGCCTCGTACCATTTGGTATATACTTGCTATGGGAACCTAAGCCTTTTAACCCAAAGACTAAAGCTCATGTAATTGGCCTAGTTACTTTCCTTAGGTTTTACCCAAAATGCATGCTGTTTGACTATGGTTAGTTTATCTTAGTCTAAATCATGGCTTATTTGATTTGTTCTTTTTCTAATATGACCTAAGTATATTGTAAGCTCGAAATAAATTTTTCTTTAAAATCCAAAAGACCAAAGCTGTTTTTCAAAATTTTTCAAGATGGTCTTTGGACATAAGACTTTTCTAAAAATAAATAAAAAATTCTTTTGCCCATGGCCCAAATACTAAACCAAAAATCCATTTTTCTAAAATCTTTTATAATGGGCTTAGAAACAAAACTATTTTTTCACCCAATCTTTTCTTACAAAGAGCTTGCAAAAATATTTAGGTCAATTATGAAATACCAAAAATCAATTGTGGGCCTAGTTTACACTAAGAATAAATTAACCATGGGCTTGTTTTTGGCATGAACCATTAGTTACTCTTTTCAAGTGAGAAATCTATCTATAACAAAACCTCTTAATTTAGTTTTAACCCAATAAAAGCTACTATAGTTGGTTGAATGGATTAAAACCTAATTAATAGGAATTATCATGGATTGATTCCATTTTCGAGAATATAACTATTGGTTGAAATGTCTGAGGGAATTATTCGAAAACAAGATACCCCATGTTGGTATTTTGTTAACCATATACCTAGGAAAAGAGACTCGCCATTCATGTGTGGATGTTATAAGGTTGGAAGGAACGTCCTATTTGTCCTTATTTGTTGATTGTTTTGTGCATACATGCATACATTTGCATCTCATATCATTGATTCTTTCTGGCTTAGAGCCCTGGATTATGAAAGTTCAAAAGCTTACGACAATCTGACATACGCCGGAGATGAAGTATCTAGCAATGACTCAATCACTTGCTCACCAAAAATGATGGATTTCGAACAAATTTGAAGAATGGTGGATGATGCCCTCAATGCCAAGATGGAAGAAATAAAAGAGGCCATGGCCGAGACCATAAAGAATCAACTAGCTGCAATTTTAGGAAATAATGCCGAAGCATCTGCTAGCACCAAGAAAGTCAAGGGGAAGGCTAAAATTGATGAAGTAGCTTTTGATGATGATAAGGTAATCATTGATGATGATGCTTGGGCTCAATATTACCAAGATCTTCAAGACAAAAAGGAGCCGAAGGTTGTTGAGAAGGCAACTGTTGAAAAGACTGAGACTTCTGATGTTGAAAAGATGATTGCTGATTTAGAAAAGAAATTTGAGAAGAAGCTGAAAACCGAAGAGATGTCTGAGATCAATAAACTATTTGAACAAGATGAAGAGGTCCCTTATAAATTCAAGATGCCTTCCTTTGTTAAGTACAATGGCACCGGAAATCCTCATCTTCATGTGAAGCAGTATATCACTACCATGCAATCTGCCCGAGCTACTAAGGCTCAAACCCTAAGGTACTTTATGCTCTCATTGGACCCTGTTGTCCAAAATTGGTTGAATACCTTAGATGATGGAACACAAAGGAGTTGGGATCTACTTTACAAAGCCTTCATCCAACAATATGGATATAATGTTGAGTTAGAAGTTACCTTAATGGAAGTGGAGTCCATTAGGCAAAGGCCAAATGAAAATTTTGTGGACTATGTGAAAAGGTGGAGAAACAAGGCCGCTTTGCTCAAGAAGAGGCCCGATGAATCTGATCAAATAAGGATGATCGTGAGAGGTGTCTTGCCCAATCTCCGTGAAAGGATGTCTCATACCCTTATAAGGGATTTCAAAGATCTTCTTCAAGCTGGTTTGCAAATTGAAGAATGGGAAAGGGAGAAGAGCCGCTTTGCAACAAAAAGGAACGAGAAAGGGAGCTATCAACCTGGTAGCCAAAGCACACAAAAAGAAGTTGATGTTAATTATTGAGCTCTAATAAACACTACTAGAACTACACTCACAAGTATACGAGGCTGCTGTAGTATTTTGGTGAACACCTCAAGGTCGTCTCAAAGGAAGTTAGATAAGCTAATTATTTATCAAATTGCAAATAACAAATTATCAATAAAATTAAATTGCTAAACAACAAATGAAGATAGAACGAGTTGAATTTAAAACAATGAAAGTAAATTGAACAGATATATTGATTCACTTAATAGAAAGGTCTAGGGTTTGCACTTCTCTACTAACTTATATGTATGAACGGCTATTCTTCTCAACCGATTTAATTTCAAGGAATAGATTTCAAGCAACTTAATTAATCGAATCAAGGAAATAAGCTCTCGCATTCAAACCTCTTTCAAATAATCTTGTTACAATTGAAATGATCTTTTTCTTAGGTTTATATTTCTAATTCACCTAAGTCCTTAATTGAATTGTTCCAGCATTAGACTTCATTTCTCAATTCTTCATCTAATACCTCAAACACATAATTGGTGGCTAATCAATTATATATTAACTTTAATCCATTCAATTAAAGATAAAAGAAATAATTTAGTTAAGAGCAATAACCATTTCATACAATCATAGTAGATCCATACAAACCCTAGACTAGATTAGAATTAGTTCATATTGATGCTATCAAACAAAGTCATCTCATTAAAATTCAAAGAAATTAATTTAGACATTAGAGAATTCATGAATACAATTCCAATGAAACTTAAGAGATAGAGTTTGAAAACAAAACCAAATTACAAACTTCCTTTGGCTTCTGAAGAATCTCTTGCTTAGATTTTTGCTCAAAGAATAATGCAATGGCTAAAACTAATTTAATATAGAGTGTTTGCATGAAAGTGTAATCAAAATTCCAAAAGAAAATGAAGAATAGCTCAAAAGTTTATGTTGGACGGCTGGAAAAAATGTGTCACCCTTTCAAATACCCTAATCTTCTTATTTATACAAAACCCTCGCTCAAAATCTGCATTTCCTTTCTTTCCTTAGCCCCATGGAGTGACACGGCCAAGCTTGTGGCCGTGTCACCTGGGTGTGTCAGCTTCTGTGTAATCTTTCTTCTTTGCTTCTGTGGAAATGAGTGTGACACGGCCAGTGGCTTGGCCGTGTCACCTGGGTGTGTCACCTACTGATTCTCTTCTTTCTTTGCTCTTCTTTCTTGGCTAAATATGGGAAACGGCCAAGCTTGTGGCCGTGTCATGTGACACGGCCAGTGGCTTGGCTGTGTCACCTGCCAGTGTCAACTTCTGCCAAATTTTCTTTTCTTTCCTGGTTCCCTTGGTTTTTCCCTTTAGGTGAGACACGGCCAGTGGCTTGGCCGTGTCTCCTGCCTGTGTCATGATCTGCCAAAAATTTGCTTGAGGTGACACGACCAAGCTTGATGTGACTTGGCCATGTCTTGCTGCTTCATGCTTTTCTTTCTTTGTTTTGATCTTCCAAGGGAGTTTTTTGCACATTAACCTAAAACAAACACTTGAAACAAACTTTAAGCAAGAATCAAATGAAACATTAACCAAAAACACATAAACATCACACTAAAAACTAGTACAAAAATGACATAAACACTAGAATAAATTAAAACTACCAAAATTGATGAAATTACTAAATAAACAGATTAAAACTACCAAAACACACAGAGAAAACAATAATCATCATAATAAATAAGTTACAATTCTATGACAAAAACTAATAAAACATTAATGTGATCGGTCAAGGAAATAAAAGACAATTCTCAGAATTGGGGAAACCTCTATCTTGGGTTTTTAGCAAGCTGCAAAAGAAAGGGTTGTTGCAACCGTTAGCTCCTCGACTGTTAGATAATCCATTGCCACCAAACTTCAATGCCGAGGCCTTCTGTCAATTTCACGAAATGCAAGGGCATGAAATAGATAAATGTGCCCGTCTAAGGCATGAGATCCAAGATTTAATCGACAGTGGCAAGCTACCCGAGCCGGATAAGCCCAATACCAAGATCAACCCTTTGCCTAAATTTGGAAGAGTGCCACCACCGGCAACCTTTATGGTGGGAGAAGGATTGGAAGAAGATTTTGTTTTATCATCCTTTCAAGATGGGGATATTGAAGATGTGAATGGAAAAGAAGCCTAACTCAATGAACTTTCCTTAGCTTGAATGTTGCTTTTCAATCTTATTTTCTTTAATATTTTGGAACTATTATGTTTTTCAAATTTAAAGTTGCTTGAATAAATTATTTTCATCAAAATTCTTGTTGGTCTTTGTTCATTTTGGTACTCAACTAATGAGGAATCTAGCTTGATAATTCATGAATTAATATATTTATGAATCATGACTCGAATGACTTTACTAGGTGAGGGAATTGCTCTATGGCATTGAGTTGTGTATGCTTACTTAGAGAGGGCTCCTACATAATTACCTTTGTCTAGGTCCTAGTCAGTCTTAGAACATGCTTTGACATACTTTTGAGGAGAAATTGAACTCTACTTATTTAAGAGAGAAATGATCTAGGCATTATTTGGTTAGGCAACAACTAGTATCCACCATATTAAATATCAATCCCGAGTTGTCCCTTTGGGCCTTCATAAAATTTTAGCTTTCTTTTCATTGGTTTACAATCCCCAATAACCTACCCTGAGTTGTTGTGATACTTTTGACAAATCTTATGATCACTAAGATAAAAAGGCAAGAAGATCAAAGAAGGTAATGATTACTCAAGATCATAAGGGTAGTTGATGTTTTCAAGACTATGAAGATAGTTGAAGTTCTCAAGACCATAAAGGTAGTTGAAGTTCCCTTAAATATCTCCAATATATCAAGACAACATCGGAGTAACAAATGATTTATCCCTATTAAAGAAGATTTATGTTAATCCACTCATCCATTATTGGAAGCCCAAGTTGGTACAAACAAGACAAGTCTGTTTGAGCTAGAACCAAAAAAGTAAAGAAAGAAAGAAAAAGAAAAAAAAGAGAAAAGAAAAAAAAAGAAAGAAAAGAAAAAGAGAAAACAAAAAAGAAGAAAAGAAAAAAGAAAAAAGAAAAAAGAAAACAAAAAAAAGGTGGTTCAGAAAGCCAACTGAGTTTTCTTTTACCTAAAGCAGTAAAAGGCTTCCATTTGGATCGTAAAGACATTTTTACTTGAATTGGTCCAACCCATCCAAAGATTCAATCAAAATTGGAGAAAAAGGAGAAAGACCATTCAGTTCTTGAAAGTTCTGTACTTGACAGTCCTACAAGGAAGAAGGATAAAATGATAAAATGCTCAAAGAAAGGGAAGAGTAAGGAAAATAAAGAGAAAGAAAAGGGAAGAGTAAGAAAAATAAAAAGAAAGAAAAAGGGAGAAGAAGAAAGAAAATGAATTTGAGTACCAAACTTTTTGCAAGGGCAAAGATTATCCTAATCAAGATCCAGATTAATGCCAAAAAGATAGAAAGAATTTAGAGACTAGCAAGATTGACTCCAAGCTGCCTAAAATTCAAACAAGAAATTTGTAGTGTGAAGGTTTGTCCATTGTGTCACATCAGCCCCAACTTACAAATAGCCTTCATTTAGGCCATGTCCCTTATAGACCCCATTTCAAGCTTATCAAAGACCTGTTGATCTCCCTTAGTAGGTAGAGTCTATTAGTGGAGATAGTTTGGATAAGCATGCATATGAGATAGACAATATTTAAACTCAAATGAGACCTTTGGCCAAGTAATGTGTATGTGTCTATCTGAAGTGCAACAATTCTTGCTTAAATAGAAATGATTCCCGAGTTTAGTATGGTAACTAGGGTTGTCATGTTATAGATATCTTAATTTGGAAAATCAAGTCCTGAGGTACATTGACATTAATTTGGCAAAGCCAACATTTGTTTTCAAAATCAAAATTCAAAAAAAAAAAAGAAGTGTTTTGTCATACAAATCCTTCGAGCTAAGGGAAGTCTGTTGAAATGATTATTGGCAAGGTCATGAAGAAGCTATCAGCCGACATGCTAAAAAATAGTTTGAAAATGATGTATCCCTGACTCTGCTGCTTAGAGTCTCCACCACTCATTTTTCATCATCTTGAAGATAAAAGCCACAAATGCAAAGCTTTCGATCATTCCAATGCAAGATTTGAACGAGCGTCAAAAAGGAACCAATGAGAACACTTCTACTAATCACCTCGGTCTGTGAGTCGATGGAACGACTGTAAGTATTATTCATGCATATCATGCATACATGAGCATATCACATCGCACTTTTTTGTCTTATGTTGTCTATTCTTTGGCAAAATGAATAGCAAACACCCTGCGAATTAAAGAATCTAAAGAAGATATTGAATCAAGGGGGCATGGAAAGCCCATTGCATGAGAAAGCTCCAGTAAATTTGCAAAGAGAAGAAATACGTGCTTGTGCGAAGAACTAGACGGTAAAAACATCAATCAAAGCTTGCATGGATAAAATATTTGGTTTGAGCCTACACAGGGGGCAAAGTTTCTCCTTTTTAATTTTTTGAGTTTATATACTAAATATTTTTAAACTCACTTACAAATATTTTGCCACACAAGGGGGCAAGGAGAGGATATAAGGTCCAATTAAAAATAGCTAAATCTTTGCAAAAAGAAAGAACATGGAACATTAGAACTCTTAAAAGAATGAAGATGCAAAAGACAAAAGACCAATCTAGCTAAAAGAGATGAAGCCAGGGTAAAGACCCAACCTCCAATGGATAAAGACCCATGTTTCAAGGGTAAAGACCCAATCTCAAAGGATGAAGATCCATTTGCAAGGGTGAAGACCCGATGTCAAAAGATGAAGATTCATTTTCAAGGATGAAGACCCGATCTCAGAGGATGAAGATCCATTTTGAGGGTGAAAAACCACAATGCATAGAATAACCGGAGCAGTCAGATTTCTCAAATGATAAAAGGCCAGTCAAACTCAATCTCGGGTCTAAGCACCCATTCTCGGGTCCAAGTACCCAAATCAAATCTAATCTCGGGTCTAAGTACCCAAATTAAATTAAAATTAATTCAAATTTCAAGTCAAAGTACCCAGGTTAGGATCGAGTATCCCAATCAAGTTTAGAATCGAGTATCCAAATCCAAGTTAGGATCGAGTATCCAAATCCGATTTAGGATCGAGTATCCAAATCCAGTTAGGATCGAGTATCCCAATCAAGTTTAGGATCGAGTATCCGAATCCAAGTTAGGATCGAGTATCCCAATCCAATTTAGGATCGAGTATCCAAATCCAGTTAGGATCGAGTATCCCAATCCAGTTTAGGATCGAGTATCTAAAGCCAATTTAGGATTGAGTATCCAAATCCATTTAGGATCGAGTATTCAAATCCAGTTTAGGATCGAGTATCCAAATCCAGTTAGGATCGAGTATCCAAATCCAGTTTAGGATCGAGTATCCAAATCAGATTTTGGATCGAGTATCCAAATCCACTTAGGATCAAGTATCCCAATCAAGTTTAGGATCGAGTATCCGAATCCAAGTTAGGTTCGAGTATCCAAATCAAGTTAGGATCGAGTATCCCAATCCAATTTAGGATCAAGTATCCAAATCCAGTTAGGATCGAGTATCCAAATCCAGTTTTGGATCGAGTATCCAAATCCGATTTTCGATCGAGTATCCGAATCCAAGTTAGGATCGAGTATCCAAATCCAGTTTAGGATCGAAATCCAAATCCAATTTAGGATAGAGTATCCAAGTCCAGTTAGGTTCGAGTATCCCAATCCAATTTAGGGTTGAGTATCCAAATCCAATTTAGGATCGAGTATCCAAATCCAGTTAGGATCGAGTATCCGAATCCAATTTAGGATCGAGTATCCAAATCCAAATAAGATCGAGTATCCAAGTCTAGTTTAGGATCGAGTGTCCAAACCTCCCGGGTCCAGAACCCAAAACCTCAAAAATTAAGTCTTATTGCTTTTCACTCTCTTTCACTAAGGTTTCAGATCATTCAAGCAGGGGACAAACTGTAGACCCTTAATTTTTTACCCAATCCGGTTCAATATGTTTTATTTAGTCCATAATGATTTTTGTTGTCTAATTGGTCCAAAATAATTTTAATTAAATATTTTTGCTTTATTATCTAATTTTTATTAATAAAAAATAAAAATAAACAAATAAAAGTCAAAATAAAAATAAAAATCGGAGTCGGAAAAATTGAAGACGAAAAAATCGTCGAGCGGGTTTCGCCCGCAGGAAATTCCTGCGAGCGAAATAGATTTTCTATTTCGCCCGCAGGCACACTGCCTCTCCCACTGCCGCAGTTTCTTGCGACAGATTTTTTCGCCAGCGCATTTTTTCCTGCGGGAATTTTTTCGGCAGCACAATTTTTTCGACACAAATTTTTTGAAACCTAATTCAATTAGGTTTCAGTTTCTTTTTTTTTTTTAATATTACTTGCCTTAACTAATTAGGAATAAACTACATCAAACCACTATAAATAAGGACCAAAGACAATTAAATTGTGGGGGAGGAAAAAATTCACAGTAGATTTGAGAATTTGAATCCGAAAGTGAAGTGGAAAAGCAATAATTGAATTCAATTGATTTTTAAGGAGCAGAAACACGATTTAAGCAATTAAAAGGCAAAAAAGGCTTGTCTTTGGAGCTTGTTCATCCAAGAAGAATTATTTTTGGAGGAATCATAAAAAAAAGGTATGTATTAAATTCTTTTTTTTATACAGTAGCTAAATTTTCCTTTGTTCTTTTAATTCAAAAATCCCAGAATTCAATCCACCTTTTTGTTCAAAGTTAAAAACATTAATCCGTTGCTTTATTTCCCAAAGAATTTAAACTTATTAATTTTATTTCTTCAAAACCCCAAAACCCCAATTTACTTTCCAAATTATGTAAACTCTTAAAACATATTCTGTTTCTTATAAAAAAAACCCTAAAATACTTTTTCCAATTATATAATTTTTTTTATTTATAAAAACTTTAATTTGTTTGGTTTAAACTTATAAAATCTCATGAAATCATCAAATTGTTTTTCTAAACCCTAATTCAAATTCATCACTCGAGACCCAAATTCTAAAACACTAAAACCCTAATTCAACTTCCAAACCTAAAATATTAAACTTTAACTCCTTTAAAACCTTAAATCTTAATTTTTTTCTAAGCCCTAATCCTTTAAAACATTAAAAAACCATAAAAATATAAATATTTTAAAATTACACAGTAGCTTGAAATCACCATTTAAAACCACAAATCAAAACAATTTTAAAGTGTGTAAAACCCTAGTTTCATGATTTCACAATTCAAATATTAATTTAGTTAATCAAAGAGTCTTACCAACCTTTTAAAACATAAAACTCTAATTTATTCCATAAAAAGTTACAGTAGCTATAATTGGACTTTTATTTGCTTTATTCAATTCCATATTTGATTTTGCTTTGATTTATCTCTTATGCTTTAATTTATTTAATTTCAATACTTGATTTATTTAATTTATCATGGATGGATGTTTATTTTATATTTTGATTAATAGCTTTGATGAATGATTTATTTATGATGAATGATTATTTATTCTTATCAATTAATTTAGATTTTCAAAAGTTGTAAGAGGTCTGTTTCCACTTGGTGGGTACCACATTAGTTAAACATCATGTAATTTAATTTGCTTTTTCTATTTTAAACTTATAAAATCTCATGAAATCATCAAATTTTTTTTCTAAACCCTAATTCAAATTCATCACCCGAGACCCAAATTCTAAAACACTAAAACCCTAATTCAACTTCTAAACCTAAAATATTAAACTTTAACTCCTTTAAAACCTTAAATCTTAATTTTTTCTAAGCCCTAATCCTTTAAAACATTAAAAAACCTTAAAAATATAAATATTTTAAAATTACACAGTAGCTTGAAATCATCATTTAAAACCACAAATCAAAATAATTTTAAAGTGTGTAAAACCCTAGTTTCATGATTTCACCATTCAAATATTAATTTAGTTAATCAAAGAGTCTTACCAACCTTTTAAAACATAAAAATCTAATTTATTCCATAAAAAGTTACAGTAGCTATAATTGGACTTTTATTTGCTTTATTCAATTCCATATTTGATTTTGCTTTGATTTATCTCTTATGCTTTAATTTATTTAATTTCAATACTTGATTTATTTAATTTATCATGGATGGATGTTTATTTTATATTTTGATTAATAGCTTTGATGAATGATTTATTTATGATGAATGATTATTTATTCTTATCAATTAATTTAGATTTCCAAAAGTTGTAAGAGGTCTGTTTCCACTTGGTGGGTACCACATTAGTTAAACATCATGTAATTTAATTTGCTTTTCTATTTTAGAACCTATGTAAAGGGCATGTTTCTACCTTTCGGTGGGTGTCCTATTTAGGCATGTGATGTAAGGACATGTTTCCATCCTTGGATGGGTGTCCATTTATTTGCTTTGTTTGGAGATTACTTTGATTTTAATATAATGATGCTTTCTTTTAATTATTATGTGTAATATAGATAATGTTGTTATATTTAAGAATTTTATAATATTAAGACCTGTAAAGGAGTTGGTTTCAATGAACCGGGCGTTGTGGGGGTGCTGGGCCATTTCTCACCTTCCTCACATGTACCTAACTTTTCGAACCCATTAGGGGGTTGGGGATTCTTTAGGAATCGAGTCATCCACCCCTTTCTTTTTCCTGGCCCGTCCAGGTGGCGACTCCATTTTCTCCGGACTTAGGTTCGTGTTCTCTAAGGCCCCGATCCTAAACAGTGCCAAAGTCGCAAGAACCATTCCACTGGGAGTGGTGGCGAAAATCCCCACTCACACTTTCTTTTTCATATTTTTTATCACAGTAAATCACAATTTCATAATTCACAGCCACATCACTTTGCTAAACCAAATTCAACGCGGTAAAGGAAATTCGTTGCTAATTCCTTTCCTTATGCCATATGGCCTCACCCTTTCCCATCACTTTTCCTTATCAATTTTAGAAAGGCTTGTTTCTTCTATATAAATCACCTTTTATGCCATATTTCATACAGAAACCAAAAACTTTCCCTTTCAACGTAACAAACTCCCTTTAACAATTTTGATTTTTCTTCATTCATCCACCATGACCGAACTTCATTTAAAAAAGATAAAAAATCTATTTAAGAATATGGATGCCATTCATTGGAAGCAAATTTCGTGGTCAAAACTTGATGTTTTAAAATGTTTTCAAAATGTTAAATGGGACCACTCCTTTTTACATGCCATGGCTTCCTTTTGGAATATGGATTCTAGGGCATTTAAAATTAATGGTTTTGAAATATGTCCTTTGATTGAAGAATTTAAGGCCATCCTTAGATATCCAAATAATCAACAAATGGCGTTACCCACATTGATTTCCAATACTCAACAGAAGATGCAGATGTTATTTCAAATTCCAAAACCCGAAGTTCTTCAGTTGATGAGAGGTGAAAAAATTCTACTTGCTCCCTTGATTGATTTTTGTCTCTCTCATTTGGCTCCTACTAAGGCATGGGGACGCATGCTTTGTCTTTGCTTGCTTGGCCAATTCTTGCTTGTTTCTTCCGATGGAGATATTGATCCACGGGTATTGGATATTATAGACCAAATGGAAGGAGACTTGTCACCGATACCTGTGATCTTAGCCGAGACTTTAGTTGGATTATATCAACTTAAATCAGGATTGTCAAAGAGACTGACCGGGAGTCTGTTGCTGCTTCAGGTAATTACCTAAACTACCCTTTCGGGTTTTCAATTTAGGTTTTCTTTTTTTTCTTCTTTTTATTGCTTTAATTTTTGCCTAGTCCGCCCATATTAGTTTTCGAAACTAGCGAGCTGTCCTAATTTTTGCCTAAGCTGCCCTCACGGGTTTTCAACTTAGTGGACCTCTTTTTTTATTATATATATTTTTTATTGCTCTAATTTTTGCCTAGTCTGCCCATGTGGGTTTTCGGAACTAGCGAGCTGTCCTAATTTTTGCCTAAGCTGCCCTTGCAGGTTTTCAACTTAGCGGACTTTTTTTTTTTCACAAATTTGGCTTCAGGAGGTCTTTGTTTGCTTGATACTCCATCCATGGATTTTTCCAGATATCTACCACATCATCATTCGGCTAGGAAACTACTCCATCCTGCTTCTTCATATGCTGACTAGGTTGACTGGATCCACTCACGCTCTGAAGTTAATATTCGTTGGTTGGTACCTTGGTGGAAGATTTCTCGTATCACCATGCAGACATACTTGATGTATGTTCCCCTTGCTACTCTTCGTCAAGGTACATGCTATGATCCTCGCTGACTTGGACGTCAGTACAGAGCTGAGCCTCATGATTCTGACTTTACTCCCGATTTAGACATGCCTTGCTTGACTGAAGGCTACTTGGATCGGCTGAGGCAAAGCTGGCCTGCACGTTATATTTATCGACTGCCATAGATTTTACATTTGTTAATTCAGAAAGTGTATTGTTAGGATGAAAAATAATTAAAGTAATAAAAGATGCTTCTTTTCCATTTAAAATTTATCATAACCTTTTGCTATTGTGTTTATTTATTTCATCCATATCTAATCAAATACTTATAACAGTGCACATAGAACAATTTTAACATTAATTATGTTTTATTAAATTGGGGAACAACCAAACATAAAGCCAGCATACACAAGATTACTCTTATTGTCAACTAGCCCTTTTGGGTTTTCTAATTGACGATTTTCTCTCATTTAGCCCTAATTATTGCCTAGCTTTCCCTTTCAGGTTTTTGAAACTAGCGGATTGCTCTAACTTTTGCCTATGCCGCCCTTTTTGGGTTTTCAATCTTATGAGCTCTTTATATATATATATATATCATACATAAAACCTCTTCAACCTATCAACGTTTACTGGCTCACTAAAATCGTTCCCGTCCATTTCTGATAACTTCACTGCACCTTTGTTCATGACTTGTTTCATGACATATGGCCCTTCCCAGCTAGGCCTGAACTTCCCTCTTGGATCAGATACATTAGGCTTACATTGCTTCAACACCAAATCCCCGACTCTGAGTTTTTTGATTTTAACCCTTCTATTGTAGGCCCGAGCTGTCTTCTTTTGATACAGTTGGTGATGATACAGTGCCTTTAACCTTCTCTCTTCTAGTAAAGCTAACTGTGTGTATCTACTCGTTACCCACTCCATTTCAGGCAGTTCAGCTTCCAAGACTACTCTCAATGACTTGATCTCAATTTCAATTGGCAATACTACTTCCATCCCGTAAACCAAAGAGAATGGTGTCATTCTAGTAGGCATTCGCACACTTGTCCTATATCCCCATAAAGCAAAGGGAAGCATCTTCGACCAATCCCTGTAAGTCTTGGTCATCTTGGACAGAATTTGCTTAATCATCTTGTTTGTTGCTTCTACTGCGCTATTAGCCTTTGGTCTATAAGGAGAGGATTTATGATGATGGATTCGGTACTTTAAGAATAAATCCTTAACTACTCCTTGAAATTGTACCCCATTGTCTAATATCACACTGTGCGGGACTTCGTATCTGGAGATGAGGTTCTTTTCAATAAATCTAGCCATTTGGATTGCACCCAGTTTGTTAAAGGATTCGGCTTCCACCCATTTTGAAAAATAATCTACTGCTACCATAATGAAACAGTGACCGTTTGAAGCTGTCGGATGTATCTCTCCTATAATGTCGATACCCCCAAGTGGCAAATGGCCAGGGTAAAGACATAGAATGCAATTCCTCAGGAGGCATGTGATTCAAGTTACCATACATCTGACATTGTTGGCACTTCTTTACAAACTCAATACAATCTCTCTCCATGGTTAACCAGTAATAACCTTGTCGAATAATATTCTTAACTAGGGCCAAACCACTCATGTGCCGACCGCAACTTCCCGCATGTATTTCTGACATGATACGCTCCACTTTAGGCTTCCTTTAACATCTTAAATGCACCCCATCAGGCCATCTTCGATATAAACCCCCATGGAATATAATGTATTGCAATGACCACCGCCTTATGGCTCTTCTTTCTTTCTTTGTTGCCCCCCGGCGGGTAGTCTCTTTCTTCCAAAAATCGTCTTATAGTATCATACCACACATCATGGTCTATATCAGTTTCCATAATTGTTTCATATTCATAGCAAGGAGTTCACGAACTGGTCAAAATCAGAGGCTTAAGAAATAAGCTGACAGGGTTTTCCCATACCGAAGCCAATGTGGCTAGGGCATCAGTCATCTGATTTTCTTCTCTTGATAGGTGTACAAACCTACACTCCCTAAAGTTCTTCTTCATCATGGTCAAGTAATGGTGGTATGGTTTTCATTTTTCTTCTTTCAACTCCCACTCTCCATTTACTTGGGATACTACTAGTAATGAATCACCATAAACTTCCACCTTATCAACCTTCATAATCATTAGGGTTTCCAAACAAAAAATACAAGCTTCGTACTCCACCATATTATTGGTTGCCCTAAATTTTAACTTTTTGGCTAAAGGGATAAGTTCCCTTCGGGCGATTCTAGTATAACTCCCAAACCTACTCCTTTCCTATTTACTACTCCATCAAAATACATTTTCCACCCTTGTACTTCAATTGCTTCTAAATGTTCATCCGAAAATTCCAAGATTACCTCTTCGCTTTCTGGTAATGGTTGTTGGGCCAGGAATTTAGACACCGCTCTACCTTTGATTGTTTTCCTGGTTACATACTCAATCTCAAATTCTTCTAATATTATCAACCATCGACCATATTTCCCAATCAAAGAGGGTGTCTCCCTTAAGTACTTCATTGGATCCAACCAGGAAATTGCTTGCACACTATACGATTGAAAGTAATGCCGCAACTTCTTAGAAGACCAAACCACAGCTATACAAGTCTTTTCAATGATACTATACTTAATTTCATAAGGTACGAGCTTTCTACTCAAATAGTAAACTGCATGGTCAATCCCTGACTCATCTGCTTGGGCTAGTATGGCTCCTATCGATTCTTCTTCTACTACTAAGTATAGTAATAGAGGTTTGTCGGGTTTAGGTCATTTTAAAATGGGTGGATTCAACAAATACTCTTTTATTTGCTCAAAGGTCTTTTGACACTCTTCATTCCATATGACCGGCTGATTCTTTTTAAGCAATTTAAAGATAGGCTCACAGATTGTTGCGAGCTTTGCTATAAATCTACTAATGTATTGTAATTTACCAATGAATCCCCGAACTTCTCTTTTCATCTTCAGGGCTGGCATATCCCTGATTGATTTAACTTTGTCAGGATCAATCTCAATGCCATTTGGACCAATCACATGTCCTAATAATTTGCCTGAAGTAACACCGAACACACACTTCTTCGGGTTCAATCTTAGCTTATATTTCAAGGCTCTATCGAAGAATAATTCTAAGTTTTGGAAGTGTTGTTCTCTTGTATCCGATTTAACCATCATATCATCAACATATACTTCAACTTCTTTGTGCATCATGTCATGAAATAGTGTGGTGGCAATCCTTTGGTAGGTTTCCCCAGCATTCTTTAAGCCGAATGGCATCACCCTATAATAAAATATACCCTATGTAGTAATGAAAGAAGTTTTGGCTTTATCTTCTTGGGCCATTAACACTTGATTGTATCCATAAAATCCATCTACAAACGAGTGTAGCACGCTAGAGGCTACACTATCAATGAGGATATCTATATGAGGTAAAGGGAAATCATCTTTAGGAGAAGCCTTATTTAAATCTCTATAGTCCACACAGACCCTTATTCTTCCATCTTTCTTTGGCACAGGTACTATGTTGGCTAGCCAATCTAGATATTCTATCACTTCAAGGGACTTCACTTGTATTTGCTTAGTGACCTCTTCTTTAACCAATTCAGCTCACTCAGGTCTTAATTACCTAAGCTTTTGTTTGACAGGTTTCATGTGAGTGTAAGTAGAAATATGATGCTCGGCTATGTCTCGATCTATTCCAAGCATATCCTCATAAGACCAAGCAAACACTTCTTCATATTTTTTGAATATTTTTTCAAATCTCTCTCTCTCATCAGGAGTAAGGTCGGATTCTATGCTAATGTTTTTAGGATTTTCAGTTGTTCCCAAATTAAATGATTGTGTGTTAACAGAATTAATATTAAAGATCCTCATGTAATTGCTATTTGAATGTATGCAACCATCAGGAGAAACATCACACAAGTAAGAAAAATCAGACTTTATTGCATTCATTTTGGAAAAGAAAACATCATCCTCATACAAAGTAGACAAATTAAAGTCAAAATCAAAATCATTGTTCTCAAAATCGAAAGGCAGGATGTCTTCAAACTTTTCTTCAACCAGGGATGCAATATCCTCCGAAGTCTTCTCGGCTTTCAGGATAGCTTCATTCTTCTCTTTTGGATTGGATTCTTTGTTGGCTGACAGGGTGAGCTCTTTCTTCACTTGGTCGACTAGCTTGACCACATCTGCAAAAATTTTAAAACCCTGTGAGCTGGAATTTTTGCGCCCACTCCCGGTGGAATGGTTCTTGCGACTTCGGCACTGTTTAGGCTCGGGGCCTTAGAGAACACGGACCTAAGTCCGGAGAAAATGGAGTCGCCACCTTGACGGGTCAGGAAAAAGAAAGGGGTGGATGACTCGATTCCTAAGGAATTCCCAACCCCTTAATGGGTTCGGAAAGTTAGGTAAGTGTGGGGAAGGTGAGAAATGGCCCAGCACCCCCACAATGCCCGATTCATTGGAACCGGCCTCCTTTACAGGTCTTAATATTATAAAATTCTTAAGTATAATAACATTATCCATACTACACACAATGAAAAGAAGGCATCATTATATTAAAATCAAAGCAATGTCCAAACAAAACAAAACAAATAAATGGACGCCCATCCAAGGATGGAAACATGTCCTTACATCACATGCCTAGATAGGACACCCACCAAAAGGTAGAAACATGCCCTTTACATAAGTTCTAAAATAGAAAAGAAAATTAAATTACATGATGTTTAAATAATGAGGTATCCACCAAGTGGAAACATACCTCTTACAACTTTTGGAAATCTAAATTGATTGATAAAAGTAAATAATCATCCATAATAAATAAATCATTCATTAAAAGTATTTAAATACCAATAAAATAAACATCCATCCATGATAAATTAAATAAATCAAGTATTGAAATTAAATAAATTAAAGTATAAGAAATAGATCAAAGTATAACTAAATATGGAATTGAATAAAAGCAAATAAAAGTCTAATTTATGCCTACTGTAACTGTTATGGAATTAAAATAGATTAAGGTTTTAGGTTTTAAAAGGTGGGTAAGACTCTTTGATTAACAAAATTAAGGTTTGAATGGTGAAATCTTGAAATTAGGGTTTTGGACACTTTGAAATATTTTTAATTCATGATTTTTAAATAGTGAATTAAGCTACTGTGACTTTTTTGAGTTTTTATGTTTTTATGTTTTTTAATGTTTTAAAAGGATTATAGTTCATAAAAATTAGGGTTTAAGGTTTTAAAAGGGTTAGGGTTTATTATTTTAGGTTTAAAAATTGAATTTTGAATTTTAGACTTTGAAATTGGGTTCTCGGCTAATGTATAATTTTTAGGGTTTTAAAAAAGCAATTTGATATTTTATGAGATTTTATGAATTTAAACACATGGATTGAAGTTTTTATAAGTAGAAAAGATGTTTTTTAAGGTTTTTTGAGTGAAAAAGAGCCTACTTTAAAATCTTAAAAGAAACAGAATTTTATTTTGATTTTGTTGAAAAATATGTTCAATGAGGGTTTTAAGATTTTTAAGAAGAAAAAATAACAATTTTAAGTCTTTCTAGAAAAGAAGTTCACGTTTTAGTGTTGAAATCTTGGAAAAACTAAATTAAAGTTCTAAGATTTTTTATTTGAAAACTTAAAATTTGTGGATTTTGCTACTGTGAACATATAAATCAAAAGAATTAAAACATACCTTCTTTTGTTGATTCTCCAAAAAATAACTCTTCTTGGATGAACTAGCTCCAAAAACAAGCTTTGGTTGCCTTTTAAAACCTTAATGCATGCTGTTGCTGCTTTAAATATCAATTGGATTGAGTTTTTCCTTTTCCTTCCTTGATTTGGTTTCAAAAATCAAGTCACTGCCACTTTTTCCTCCTCCCTTGATTTTGTTTAATTAGTCCTTATTTATAGTGGTTTTTAGGTTATTTGTTCCTAATTAACTAAGGTAAATAATATTAATAAAAAAAAGAAATTAAAACCTAATTGGATTAGGAATAAAAAAATTGCGTTTAAAAATTTTGCGCTGGTAAAAAATAAAGAAATTCCTGCGGGCGAAATAACTTCCCGCAGGAAATTCCTGAGGGAAAAATTTTTCAACGCAATTTTTTACCAGCGCAAAATTTTTCAACGCAATTTTTTTATTCCTAATCCAATTAGGTTTTAATTTCTTTTTTTATTATTAATATTATTTACCTTAGTTAATTAGGAATAAATAACCGAAAAACCACTATAAATAAGGACTAATTAAACCAAATCAAGGGAGAAAAAAATTTACATAGTGACTTTAGGATTTGAAACCAAATCAAGCAAGGAAAAGAGGAAATTCAATTTGAAAGCTTTTCTGGACAGCAGCATCACGTAAGAGGGGAATTCAAAGGCAACCAAGGCTTGTTTTTGGAGCTAGTTCATCCAAGAAGAGTTATTTTTTGGAGAATCAACAAAAGAAGGTATGTTAAATTCTTTTTGATTTATGTTTTCACAATAGCAAACCTATGAAATTAGGGTTTTTCAAATCAAAGATCTAAAAGCTGTAATTTAATTTTTCCAAGAGTAAAAATACTAAAACATGACTTTCTTTTCTAAAAAGGCTTAAAATTGTTATTTTTCCTTCTTAAAAAACCTTAAAACTCTAATTGAACATACTTTTCAACAAAACCTAAATCAAATTCTGCTTCTTTTAAAATTTTAAAGTAGGTTCTATTTCATTCAAAAAACCTTAAAACACATCTTTTCAACTTATAAAAACCCCAATTCGTTTATTTAAATTCATAAAACTTCATAAAATATCAAATTGATTTCTAAAAACCCTAAAAATTCTTCTACCCGTGACCTAAATTCTAAAACCATAAAAATCCAAATTTCAACTTTTAAATCTAAAATAATGAACCCTAATCCTTTTAAAACCTTAAACCCTAATTTTTATGAACCCTAATCCATTTAAAACATTAAAAAAACATAAAACATAAAAATCCAAATTTTACATAGTAGCTTAGAAATTCAATAACCAAAAATCACAAATTAAAGTATTTCAAAGTATCCAAAACCCTAGTTTTATTATTTCACCATTCAAACCTTAATTTTGTTAATCAAAGAGTCTTACCAACCCTTTAAAATATAAAACCCTAATTTATTTTAATTCCATAAAAAGTCACAATAGCTACACTTGAACTTTTATTTGTTTTATTCAATTCCATATTTATTTATGTTTTGATTTATTTCTTATGCATTGATTTATTTAATTTTAATACTTGATTTATTTAATTTATCATGGATGTATGTTTGTTTTATATTTTGGTTAATAGCTTTGATGAATGATTTATTTATTATGAATGGATATTTACTTTTATCAATTTATTTAGATTTCCAAAAGTTGTAAGAGGTATGTTTCCACTTGGTGGGTACCTCATTAGTTAAACATCATGTAATTTAATTTCTTTTCTATTTTAAAACCTTTGTAAAGGACATGTTTCTACCTTTTGGTGGGTGTCCTATCTAGGCATGTGATGTAAGGACATGTTTCCATCCTTGGATGGGTGTCCATTTATTTGTTTTGTTTTGTTTGGACATTGTTTTGATTTTAATATAATGATGCTTTCTTTTTATTGTGTGTAGTATGGATAATGTTATTATACTTAAGAATTTTATAATATTAAGACCTGCAAAGGAGGCCAGTTCCAACGAACCGGGCGTTGTGGGGGTGCTGGGCCATTTCTCACCTTCCCCACACGTACCCAACTTTTCGAACCCATTAGGGGGTTGGGGATTCCTTAGGAATTGAGTCATCCACCCCTTTCTTTTTTCCCGGCCTGTCCGGGTGGCGACTCCATTTTCTCCGGACTTAGGTCCGTGTTCTCTAAGGCCCCGAGCCTAAACAGTGCCGAAGTCGCAAGAACCATTCCACTGGGAGTGGGGGCGAAAATCCCCGCTCACAGTGGCGACTCCACTGGGGATAAGTGAAGTTGATTCCGTTGGTCTTTTTATTATTCTATTCTTTCTTATAATAATATTATTCATTGCATCATATTAGATTGCATTGTGTGCGTGAGTTAGGATGCCCGTGTTACCCGTGTTGTGTTATGTGAGGGATACCATACTTTCACTCAATGTATGGAGATCGAGCATGGCATAACCACTCATAGCCTCGTACCGTTTGGTATATACTTGCTATGGGAACCTAAGCCTTTTTACCCAAAGACTAAAGCTCATGTAATTTGCCTAGTTACTTTCCTTAGGTTTTACCCTAAATGCATGTTGTTTGATTATGGTTAGTTTATCTTAGTCTAAATCATGGCTTATTTGGTTTGTTCTTTTTCTAATATGACCTAAGTATATTGTAAGCTCAAAATAAATTTTTCTTTAAAATCCAAAAGACCAAATCTATCTTTCAAAACTTTTCAAAATGGTCTTTGGACATAAGACTTTTCTAAAAACAAATCAAAAAAATTCTCTGGCCCATGGCCCAAATACTAAGCCCAAAATCCATTTTCTAAAATCTTTTACAATGGGCTTAGAAACAAAACTATTTTTACCCAACCATTTTTTACAAAGAGCTTGCAAAAATATTTAGGTCAATTATGAAATACCAAAAATCAATTGTGGGCCTAGTTTACACTAAGAATAAATTAACTATGGACTTGTTTTTGGCATGAACCATTAGTTACTCTTTTCAAGTGAGAAGTCTATCTATAATAAACCTCTTAATTTAGTTTTAATCCAATATAGCATAAAAGCTACTTTAGTTGATTGAATGGATTAGAACCTAATTAATGGGAATTATCATGGATGGATTTCCATTTTTGAAAATATAACTATTGGCTGAAACGTCCGAGGGAATTATTCGAAAGCAAGGTACCCCATGTTGGTATATACCTAGGAAAAGAGACTCGCCATTCGTGTGTGGATGTTATATGGTTGGAAGGAACATCCTATTTATCCTCATTTGTTGTTTGTGCATACATGCATACATGCATACATTTGCATCTCATTGGTCCTCTCTGACTCACAGCCCTGGATTACGAAAGTTCAAAAGCTTACAACAATCCGACCTACGCCGGAGACGAAGTATCTAGCAACGACTCAATCACTTGCTCACCAAAGACAATGGAGCCTGAACAAATTCAAAGAATGGTGGATGAAGCCCTCAATGCCAAGATGGAAGAAATCAAAGAGGCCCTAGCTGAGACCATGAAGAACCAATTGACTGCAATATTAGAGAATCATGCCGAGGCATCTGCTAGCACTAAGAAACCAAAGGACAAAGGGAAGACTAAAGTTAATGAAGTGGCTTGTGATGATGAGAAGGTGATCATTGATGATGATGATTGGGCTCAATACTACCAAGATCTTCAAGATAAAAAGGAGCCAAAGGTTGTTGAGAAGGCAACTATTGAAAAGACCAAAACATTCGATGTTGAAAAGATGATAGCTAATTTAGGAAAGAAATTTGAGAAGAAATTGAAAACTGAAGAGGTGTCCGAGATCGACAAATTGTTTGAGCTAGATGAAGAAGTCCCGTACAAGTTCAAGATGCCATCTTTTGCAAGGTACAATGGCACTGGAAATCCTCATCTCCATGTGAAGCAATATATCACTTCCATGCAGTCTGCCCGAGCTACTAAGGCTCAAACCCTAAGGTACTTTATGCTCTCATTGGATCCTGCTGTCCAAAATTGGTTCAATACCTTAGATGATGGAACACAAAAGAGTTGGGATCTACTTTACAAAGCCTTCATCCAACAATATGGATATAATGTTGAGTTGGAAGTTACCTTGATGGAAGTGGAGTCCATTAGGCAAAGATCGAATGAGAATTTTATAGATTATGTCAAGAGATGGAGAAACAAGGCTGCTTTGCTCAAGAAAAGGCCCGATGAATCTGATCAAATAAGGATGATCGTGAGAGGTGTCCTTCCCAATCTCCGCTAAAGGATGTCTCACACCCTTATAAGGGACTTCAAAGATCTTCTCCAAGCTGGTCTACAAATTGAAGAATGGGAAAGGGAGAAGAATCGCTTTTCAATGAAAAAGAATGAGAAAGGGAACTACCAGTCGGGCAATCAAAGCACACAAAAAGAAGTTGATGTTAATGTAACCGGTCAAGCAAATAGAAGGTAGTTTTCAGATCTGGGGAAGCCTTTGTCTTGGGTCTTCGATAAGCTACAAAAGAAAGGGTTGTTACAACCATTGGCTCCTCGACCTTTACCTAGTCCATTACCCCCCAAAATTTAATACTAAGGCTTTTTGTCAATTTCATCAGACTCAAGGACATGAGACTGATAGGTGTACCCGATTAAGGCATGAGATCCAAGATTTGATTGATAGTGGCAAGCTGCCCCAGCCGAATAAGCCCACTACCAAGGACAACCCTTTGCCTAAAATTGGAAGAGTGCCTCCACCGGCAACCTTCATGGTGGGAAAAGGATTGAAAGAAGATTTTGTTTTATCATCCTTTCAAGATGGAAATATTGAAGATATGAAGGGAAAAGAAGCCTAACTCAATGAACTTTCCTTAGCTTGAATGTTGCTTTTCAATCTTACTTTCTTTAATATTTTGGAACTATTGTGTTTTTTAAATTTAAAGTTGCTTGAATAAATTACTTTCATCAAAATTTTTGGCCTTTGTTCATTTTGGCGCTCAACCAATGAGGAATCTATCTTGATAATTCATAAATTTATCTATGCATCATAACTCAAATGACTTTACTAGATGAGGGAATTACTCTATAGCATTGAGTTGTGTATGCTTACTTAGAGAGGGCTCCTGCATAATTACCTTTGTCTAGGTCTTAGTCAGTCTTAGAACATGCTTTGACAAACTTTCGAGGCGAAATTGAACTCTACTTATTTAAGGGAGAGATGATCTAGGCATTGTTTGATTAGCCAACAACTAGTATCCACCCAATTAAATATTAACCCCTAGTTGTCCCTTTGAGCCTTCATAAAATTTTTAGCTTTCTTTTCATTGGCATATAACCTCAACAACCTACCTTGAACTATTGTGATACTTTTGACAAGTCTTATGATTGCAAAGGTGAAAAGGCAAGAAGATCAAAGAAAGAAATGAATAATCAAGACTATGAAGATAGTTGAAGTTCTCAAGACCATAAGGGTAGTTGATGTTTTCAAGACCATAAGGATAGTTGATGTTCTCAAAACCTTAAGGGTAGTTGAAGTTCCCTTAATGTCTCCAATATATCAAGACAACATTTAGAGTAACAAATGATTTATCCCTGTTAAGGAAGATTTATGTTACCCCACTCATCCATTATTGGAAGCCCAAGTTGGTACAAACAAGACAACTATGTTTGAGCTAGAACAAAAAAAAAACAATAAAAAAAACAAGAGAAAAAAGAAAAAGAAGAAAAAAGTGAGACAAAAGAAAAGAAAAAGAAAAGAAAAAAGAGAGAAAAAAAATAATGGTTCAAAAAGCCAACTGAGTTCTCTTTTACTTAAAACAGCAAAAGGCTTCCATTTGGTTTATAAGGACATTTTGATTTGAATTGGTCCAACCTAACCAAAGATTCAATCAAAAAAGGAGAAAGACCATTCAGTGCTTAAAAGCTCTATACTTGATAGTTCTACAAGAAAGAAAGACAAAATGGTAAAATGCTCAAAGAAAGGGAAGAGTAAGGAAAACAAAGAGAAAGAAAAGGGAAGAGTAAGAGAAACAAAGAAAAGGGAGAAGAAGAAAAGAAACAAATTTGGGTCTTAGACTTTTTGCAAGGGCAAAGATTGTCCTAATCAAGACTGTCACATCCGCCTACCGCATTTATGCATAGTAGTCACGTGCACAGTGAGAGAAGGGGAAAGGAGAAGATAATTCCTGACAACGGCCCCAGATAAGGCTATAGGACCACTGGGACCTAATTGAAGAAAAATGCAAAGTGTTAGGGAGGTGATTGTAATTTCAAAAAGTTTTGGGGAGGTGACTGTAATTTTCAAAAGTTTTGGGGAGGTAAATGTAATTTCCAAAAGTCGTACTGGATGTTCTTAATAGTGCACATAACAGATTCCAAAAATGGAAAATAGAGAAAAATCGGGTCACAACGACGCATAACGGTTTTTCCAGAAAATGCACGGTTTGAAAGATATAGGGGTTTTTTTTAACTAGGGACATTTTGGTCATTATACATGAATCCAAAGTAGGAAATAAACACAAGAGTGAGTAGAGGACGTCAAGAGGGTAAATATGAAATGATCGTCAGTAGAAACGGGGCCCGGGCAACACCCGAGTAAAGAAAGGACCTAAAGGGAATTTTGTAAAAAGTCGAGGGCTTATTGGTAATTTTTCAAAATGACTTGGAAACTTAAAATAGACCTTAAAAATAGAAAGTATAGGTCAAGAGGATCAAAACTATACATAGTTTGCCTCGTGGAATTGTACGGGTTAAAAGTTACACACAAATAATCGTCAGAGGGTATTTTGGTCTTTTCACACCTTAGACCATAGATATTTCAACACAAGATGGTGGAGGGGCCAAAGTATAATTAAAAAAAAGTTTAAGGACTTGGGTTTTTAAATAAATAAAAGGAGGAGACATTTGGGCTAATGAAAAGTAGACATTTAAAAGTTATAATAAAGAAGAAAGAGAAAAGTATGGACATTTGGTTTGAAAACACTCATTCATTCAAAAGTGATCATCATTTTCCTTATATATATATATATATCATGATATGAAGAACAAACTCTCTCTCTCTCCCACTTCCAAATTCGGCCACCATAGGAAAATATCAAAAGATTTCCAAGTTTTGCCAAGTTTGATTTTCAAGTACGTAGAATTCAATTCTAGTATCAATTTTAGGTATTTATATAACTATTGGGAGATTGGAGATTAGGGTTCTTAGGGTGGATTTGGGAAAATTTTTAGTAGTTATGATATTAATCAATTAAATGAAAGAATCAAGGTTTCTAAGGTTTAATAAGGTTAGATTAGGGTTTAGTTTGAAAAGAAATGGAGGATAGCTTATTATTCTAAATTGTTAAGGTTTATGTTTAAGGGTGTGTTCTTGAATTTCTTGAAGGAAAAACAAAGATTAAGGAAGGAGAAGGAGGAAAAGCAAAAAGGGAAGTAAAAGAATAAGGTTTGGTGCTTTACCATAAAAGAAATTTTATTTTTCTTACAAACTTTGGTTTATGGAATTTTTAATGTTGATGAACTTTAATTAGTTTGATTTGAGTTAAACATGCAAAAGTTATCAAAGGGAAGTGTTTGAATCTTCACTTTACTATTAAAGAAGCCTTCATATTGATTTGCAAAAGAAAAATAAACTATCCTATGTATTTCATATGTTTGGGCCGAAATGGTCCCAAAATGACAGCTTTCTGGATCTTTTTGTGGCAGCTGTTTGAGGTAGCAAATGAATGAATTTTTCAACAAAATTTTACGTGTAATTAGTCAACATATGAAATAAGTTTTCTGTAAAATTTCAGCCAAAAATAAGATCATTTACTTGGTCAAATGCATGACTGAAGTGGACTGAAATTTTGACGAAAATCCAGATTTTACTATTCATTTGGTCATGCCATTTTGCGTTGCCAATTTTTCGTGCCGCGACACTATTCATTTGGTCAATTTGTGATTTTTTGAGGAATGCTTTGAAATGTTTGATATGTTTATTGTGGATGTTAAATATGTGAAAAAGAATAACGGTTTGACCAAAGAATGTGGTGCGCGGCGTAAATGGCAAAGCGCGATGAGAATTTAAAATGATTTCTTGAATCATTCTAAAATGAAGTTTGAGTCTTAAATTGAATCATTTTAATCTTTATGCTCTACTGGATAGTGGGAGTGGTAGATAAGGGTATGGTGCACTATACTAACGCATGCAGTACTGCTCATTATTGTGATATGATATTTTATTCAGTGGTGAGGCCACTGAAGCCAATGAGGAGGCCCATTGGTTATAACCAGGATGGTGAGGGCCATTCCTGTGATCTGATATCGGTGGTGAGGGCCACCTATGTTATAGTGGTGAGGGCCACTGCCTTATCGCTATGGTTCCCTATATACCAGTAGAGCATGAGCCAAAGCCATATTTTTCATTAAACTACGTAATGCAAAATGAGTTGATTTATGGTTTTACATTATTGGAAGCATATCACACTGAATGTACAATAATTTCTATTGGTTTAAGGTTGGTTAAATTATGATTTAATTATTTCCTTTTATTTCAAATACTTTCATATGTTACTTTTATTTTTATTGGTAAAGTATCCACTGAGCGACAACGCTCAGCGAGTTAAGTTTTCCTTGACTCGTAGGTTCGGAGCAGTAGCAAATTCTTGGAAAGCGACGACCAGACCCACAGCATATCTCAGGGTAGATCTTTTAGATTCCATTATGAGTTAGCTAGTTTGTGGCATGTATATGTATATATAAGATTGAGAATCAGTATATGATACTGTATGTTATTGGTATGTAATAATAATAAATCTCTACTTTATTTTGGATTAGAAGTGTGAATTTTTCTTGCAGGATGTAGTTGAGGGTATAAGGTGGAATCATTGGGAGTGTATTGAATTTGTTTGTATTCGCATTGGTTTGTGTAAAAATATTTTCAAAAACCAGAAAAACTAGTTTTATCGACACTTGGGGCCCAAATTTCTAGGCGAAACTCTGGCAAAATTTCTGTAAAATTGGAACTAAAATTTGACTAAGTAAAATTGGTAGCAACATTAGGATAATGTGGCGCCTCTACTCGACTTACACAAGTAGGCCGGGAAGGGGTGTTACAAAGACCCAAATTAATGCCAAGAAGATATAGAAGGAAATTGGAGTCTAGCAAGATTGCTCCCAACTGCATAAAGTTCAAACAAGAAATTTATAGTGTGAGGGTTTGTCCATTGTGTCACACCAGCTCCTATCTCAAAATGGCCTTCATTTAACCCATGTCCCTTATAGACCCCATTTCAAGCCTATCAAAGACCTGTTGATCTCTCTTGGTAGGTAGAGTCTATTAGTGGAGATAGTTTGAATAAGCACGCATATGAGATAGACATTATTTAAACTCAAATGAGGCCTTTGGCCAAGTAATGTGTATGTGCCTATCTGAAGTGCAACAATTCTTGCTTAAATAGAAATGATTCCCGAGTTTAGTATGGTAACTAGGGTTGTCATGTTATAGATATGTTAATTTGGAAAATCAAGTCCTAAGGTGCATTGACATTAATTTGGCAAAGCCAACATTTGATTTCAAAATTAAAATTCAAAAAAAAATGTTTTGTCATACAAAGCCTTCAAGTTGAGGGAAGTATGTTGAACTTCCAAAGGACACATTGGGCAAAGGAAATGATTATTGGCAAGGTCATGAAGGAGCTACTAGCAGACATAATGAAATATAAAATGGATACATCCCTGACTCTGCTGCTTAGGGCCTCCACAACTCATATTTTCAACATCTTGAAGATAAAAGCCACAAATGCAAAGCGTTCGATCATTCCAATGCAAGACTTGAACAAGCGTCAAAAGGGAACCAATGAGAACACTTATGCTGATCGCCTCGTTCTATGAGTCATGGAACCACTGTAAGTATTATTCATGCATATCATGCATACATGAGCATATCACATCGCACTTTCTTATCTTGTGTTGTCTATTCTTTGGCAAAATGAACTGCAAACACCTTGTGAAGTAAAGAATCAAAAGAAGATATTGAATCAGGGGGCATAGAAAGCCCATTGCTTGAGAAAACTCCAGTAATTTGCAAAGAGAAGAAATACGTGCTTGTGTGAAGAACTAGGCAGCAACAACATCAATTAGAGTCCGCATAGAAAAATCATGAGTTTGAGCCTACACAAGGGGCAAAGTTTCTCTTTTCAATTTTTTGGGTCTATATACCAAATATTTTTAAACTCACTTACAAATATTTTGCCACACAGGGGGGCAAGGAGAGGATATAAGGTCCAATTAAAAATAGCTAAATCTTTGCAAAAAGGAAGAACAAAAGAATGGAACAATTAGAAACCTCAAAGGATGAAGATCCACTTTTCAAGGGTGAAGACCCGATCTCAAAGGATGAAGATCCATTTTCAAGGGTGAAGACCCGAACTCAAAGGATGAAGATCCATTTTCAAGGGCGAAGACCCGATCTCAAAGGACGAAGATCCATTTTCAAGGGTGAAGACCCGATCTCAAAGGATGAAGATCCATTTTCGAGGGTGAAGACCCGATCTCAAAGAATAAAGATCCATTTTTCAAGGCTAAAGACCCGATGTCAAAAGATGAAGATTCATTTTCAAGGATGAAGATCCATTTTCAAGGGGAAGACCCGATCTCAAAGGATGAAGATCCATTTTCAAGGGCGAAGACCCGATCTCAAAAGATGAAGATCCATTTTCAAGGGCGAAGACCCGATCTCAAAGGATGAAGATCCATTTGCAAGGGTGAAGACCCGATCTCAAAGGATGAAGATCCATTTGCAAGGGTGAGGACCTGATCTCAAAGAATAAAGATCCATTTTTCAAGGGTAAAGACCCGATGTCAAAAGATGAATATTCATTTTCAAGGATGAAGATCCATTTTCAAGGGTGAAGACCCGATCTCAAAGAATAAAGATCCATTTTTCAAGGGTAAAGACCCGATGTCAAAAGATGAAGATTCATTTTCAAGGATGAAGATCCATTTTTAAGGGTGAAGACCCGATCTCAAAGGTTGAAGATCCATTTTCAAGGGTGAAGACTCGATCTCAAAGGATGAAGATCTATTTTCAAGGGTAAAGACCCGATCTCAAAGGATGAAGATCCAATTTTAAGGGTGAAGACCCAATCTCAAAGGATGAAGATCCATTTTCAAGGGTGAAGGCCCGATCTCAAAGGATGAAGATCCATTTTCAAGGGTGAAGACCCTATCTCAAAGGATCAGGTTTAGGATCGAGTATCCAAATCAAGTTAGGATCGAGTATCCCAACCCAATTTAGGATCGAGTATCCGAATCCAATTTAGGATCGAGTATCCTAATCAAAATTAATATCGAGTATCCAAGTCTAGTTTAGGATTGAGTATCCAAAATCGGGTCCAGAACCCAAATTTCCCTTAGGTCCAGAACCTAGAATTATCCTCGAGTCCAGAACTCAAAATCGGGTCCATAACCCAAATTTCCCTTAGGTCTAGAACCTAGAATTATCCTCAAGTCCAGAACTCAAATCTGGGTCCAGAACCCAAATTTCCTTAGGTCCAGAACCTAGAATTATTCTCGAGTCCAGAACTCAAATCCGGGTCTAGAACCCAAATTTCCCTTAGGTCCAGAACCTAGAATTATCCTCGAGTCCAGAACTCAAATCCGGGTCCAGAACCCAAATTTCCCTTAGGTCCAGAACCTAGAATTATTCTCGAGTCCAGAACCCAAATTTTTCTTAGGTCCAGAACCTAGAATTATCCTCGAGTCTAGAACTCGAATCCGGGTCCATAACCCAAATTTTCCTTAGGTCCAGAACCTAGAGTCATCCTCAGGTCCAGAACCCAAAACAAGCCGCCATATCAAAAATTAAGTTTTGTTGCTTTTCACTCTCTTTCACTAAGGTTTCAGATCATTCAAGCAGGGGGCAAACTGTAGACCCTTAATTTTTGACCCAATCCGATCCAATATGCTTTATTTAGTCCAAAATGATTTTTGTTGTTTAATTGGTCCAAAATAATTTTAATTAAATAATTTTTACCTTAGTATCTAATTTTTATTAATAAAAAATGAAAATAAACAAATAAAAATAAAAATAAAAATAAAAATCGGAGTCGAAAAAAAATTGGCAGCGAAAATTGGTCGCGCGGGCCCGTCAGCCCAGAAGCAGCTCACCCGCGGGCCCGCGGGCGAAATAACAGCCCGCAGGATTTTCCTGCGGGCTGGCACGCCCACGGGCCCGGCAGCTCAGTTTTCGCCAGCGCAGAATTTTTTGACTTGATTTTTTGGAATCCTAATCCAATTAGGTTTTAATTTCTTTTTTTATTAATATTATTTACCTTAGTTAATTAGGAATAAATAACCGAGAAACCACTATAAATAAGGACTAATTAAACCAAATCAAGGGAGAAAAAAAATTTACATAGTGACTTTAGGATTTGAAACCAAATCAAGCAAGGAAAAGAGGAAATTCAATTTAAAAGCTTTTCTGGACAGCAGCATCACGTAAGAGGGGAATTCAAAGGCAACCAAGGCTTGTTTTTGGAGCTAGTTCATCCAAGAAGAGTTATTTTTTGGAGAATCAACAAAAGAAGGTATGTTAAATTCTTTTTGATTTATGTTTTCACAATAGCAAACCTATGAAATTAGGGTTTTTCAAATCAAAGATCTAAAAGCTGTAATTTAATTTTTCCAAGAGTAAAATACTAAAACATGACTTTCTTTTCTAAAAAGGCTTAAAATTGTTATTTTTCCTTCTTAAAAAACCTTAAAACTCTAATTGAACATACTTTTCAACAAAACCTAAATCAATTTCTGCTTCTTTTAAAATTTTAAAGTAGGTTCTATTTCATTCAAAAAAAAACCTTAAAAAACATCTTTTCAACTTGTAAAAACCTCAATTCGTTTATTTAAATTCATAAAACTTCATAAAATATCAAATTGATTTCTAAAAACCCTAAAAATTCTTCTACCCGTGACCTAAATTCTAAAACCATAAAAATCCAAATTTCAACTTTTAAATCTAAAATAATGAAACCTAATCCTTTTAAAACCTTAAACCCTAATTTTTTATGAACCCTAATCCATTTAAAACATTAAAAAAACATAAAACATAAAAATCCAAATTTTACATAGTAGCTTAGAAATTCAATAACCAAAAATCACAAATTAAAGTATTTCAAAGTATCCAAAACCCTAGTTTTATTATTTCACCATTCAAACCTTAATTTTATTAATCAAAGAGTCTTACCAACCCTTTAAAACATAAAACCCTAATTTATTTTAATTCCATAAAAAGTCACAATAGCTACACTTGAACTTTTATTTGTTTTATTCAATTCCATATTTATTTATGCTTTGATTTATTTCTTATGCTTTAATTTATTTAATTTTAATACTTGATTTATTTAATTTATCATGGATGTATATTTGTTTTATATTTTGGTTAATAGCTTTGATGAATGATTTATTTATTATGAATGGATATTTACTTTTATCAATTTATATAGATTTCCAAAAGTTGTAAGAGGTATGTTTCCACTTGGTGGGTACCTCATTAGTTAAACATCATGTAATTTAATTTCTTTTCTATTTTAGAACCTTTGTAAAGGACATGTTTCTACCTTTTGGTGGGTGTCCTATCTAGGCATGTGATGTAAGGACATGTTTCCATCCTTGGATGGGTGTCCATTTATTTGTTTTGTTTTGTTTGGACATTGTTTTGATTTTAATATAATGATGCTTTCTTTTTATTGTGTGTAGTATGGATAATGTTATTACACTTAAGAATTTTATAATATTAAGACCTGCAAAGGAGGCCGGTTCTAACGAACCGGGTGTTGTGGGGGTGCTGGGCCATTTCTCACCTTCCCCACACGTACCCAACTTTTCGAACCCATTAGGGGGTTGGGGATTCCTTAGGAATCGAGTCATCCACCCCTTTCTTTTTTCCCGGCCTGTCCGGGTGGCGACTCCATTTTCTCCGGACTTAGGTCCGTGTTCTCTAAGGCCCCGAGCCTAAACAGTGCCGAAGTTGCAAGAACCATTCCACCAGGAGTGGGGGCAAAAATCCCCGCTCACACCCTTGAAAATGGATCTTCATCCTTTGAGATCGGGCCTTCACCCTTGAAAATGGATCTTCATCCTTTGAGATCGGGCCTTCACCCTTGAAAATGGATCTTCATCCTTTGAGATCGGGTCTTCACCCTTGAAAATGGATCTTCATCCTTTGAGATCGGGTCTTCACCCTTGAAAATGGATCTTCATCCTTTGAGATCGGGTCTTCGCCCTTGAAAATGGATCTTCATCCTTTGAGATCGGGTCTTCGCCCTTGAAAATGGATCTTCATCCTTTGAGATCGGGTCTTCGCCCTTGAAAAGTGGATCTTCATCCTTTGAGATCGGGTCTTCACCCTTGAAAATGGATCTTCATCCTTTGAGATCATGTCTTCACCCTTGAAAATGGATCTTCATCCTTTGAGATCGGGTCTTCACCCTTGAAAATGGATCTTCATCCTTTGAGATCGGGTCTTCACCCTTCACCCTTGCAAATGGATCTTCATCCTTTGAGATCGGGTCTTCACCCTTGAAAATGGATCTTCATCCTTTGAGATCAGGTCTTCACCCTTGATAATGGATCTTCATCCTTTGAGATCGGGTCTTCGCCCTTGAAAATGGATCTTCATCCTTTGAGATCAGGTCTTCGCCCTTGAAAATGGATCTTCATCCTTTGTGATCGGGTCTTCACTCTTGAAAATGGATCTTCATCCTTTGAGATCAGGTCTTCACCCTTGAAAATGGATCTTCGTCCTTTGAGATCGGGTCTTCACCCTTGAAAATGGATTTTCATCCTTTTGAGAGTTCTAATTGTTCCATTCTTTTGTTCTTCCTTTTTGCAAAGATTTAGCTATTTTTAATTGGACCTTATATCCTCTCCTTGCCCCCCCCTGTGTGGCAAAATATTTGTAAGTGAGTTTAAAAATATTTGGTATATAAACCCAAAAAATTGAAAAGGAGAAACTTTGCCCCCTGTGTAGGCTCAAACTCATGATTTTTCTATGCGGACTCTGATTGATGTTGTTGTTGTCTAGTTCTTCACACAAGCACTTATTTCTTCTCTTCGTAAAATGACTAGAGCTTTCTCAAGCAATGGGCTTTCCATGCCCCCCTGATTTGACATCTTCTTTTGATTCTTTACTTCGCGAGGTGTTTACTGTTCATTTTGCCAAAGAATAGACAACACAAGATAAGAAAGTGCGATGTGATATGCTCATGTATGCATGATATGCATGAATAATACTTACAATGGTTCAATGACTCACAGACCGAGGCGATCAGCAGAAGTATTCTCATTGGTTCCGTTTTGATGCTTGTTCAAGTCTTGCGTTGGAATGATCGAAAGCTTTGCATTTGTGGCTTTTATCTTCAAGATGATGAAAACATGAGTGGTGGAGACCCCAAATTGCAGAGTCAGGGATTCATCTATTTCGAGCTATATTTCAGTATGTCAGTTGGTAGTTTCTTCATAACTTTGCCAATAATAATTTTCTTTGCTCAATGTGTCCTTTGGAGGTTCAACATACTTCCCTTAACTTGAAGGCTTTGTTATGACAAAACACATTTTTTTTTTGAAATTTTTGAAATTTTCATTTTGAAATCAAATGTTGGCTTTGCCAAATTAATGTCGATGTACCTCAGGACTTGATTTTTCCAAATTAACATATCTATAACATGACAACCCTAGTTACCGTACTAAACTCGGGGATTATTTCTACTTAAGCAAGAATTGTTGCACTTCAGATAGGCACATACACATTACTTGGCCAAAGGTCTCATTGAGTTTAAATATTGTCTATCTCATATGCATGCTTATCCAAACTATCTCCACTAATAGACTCTACCTACCAAGAGAGATCAACAAGTCTTTAATAGGCTTGAAATGGGGTCTATGAGGGAAACAGGCTTAAGTGAAGGCCATTTTGAGATTGGAGCTGGTGTGACACAATGGACAAACCTTCACACTACAAATTTCTTGTTGGAATTTTAGGCAGCTTGGAGGCAACCTTGCTAGACTCCAAATTTCTTCTATCTTCTTAGCATTAAACTGGATATTGACTAGGACAGTTTTTTTTTTACCTTGCATAAAGTTTAAGACCCAAATTTGTTTCTTTTCTTCTTCTCCCTTTTCTTTCTTTTTATTTTTCTTACTCTTCCCTTTCTTTGTCTTTTTGTCCTTCTTTCTTGTTGGACCACAGAACTTTCAAGAACTGTGCGGTCTTCCTCCTTTTCTCCAATTTTAATTGAGTCTTTGGTTGGGTTGGACCAACTCAAAAAAAGTCTTTATGAACCAAATAGAAGCCTTTTGCTGCTTTAGGTAAAAGATAACTCAGTTGGCTTTATGAACCACCTTTTTAGGTTTTATCTCTTTTTTTTTTCCTTCTTCTTCTTTTTCTTTTCTATTCTTTTTTCTTTCTTTTCTTTTTCTATTCTCTCTTTTTTTTTTTCTTTTTTTTCCCTTTTTTTTTTGGTTCTAGCTCAAACATAGTTGTCTTGCTTGTACCAACTTGGGCTTCCAATAATGGATGAGTGGAGTAACATAAATCTTCTTTAATAGGGATAAATCATTTATTACTCCAATGTTGATGTTGTCTTGGAGATATTAAGGGAACTTCAACTACCCTTAGGGTCTTGAAAACATCCACTATCTTTATGGTCTTGAGAACTTCAACTATCTTTATGGTCTTGAGAACTTCAACTATCTTCATAGTCTTGAGAACTTCAATTATCTTTATGGTCTTGAGAACTTCAACTATCTTCATAGTCTTGAGAACTTCAATTATCTTCATAGTCTTGAGAACTTCAATGATCTTGACTAATCATTGCCTTTTTTGATCTTATTGCCTCTTTATCTTAGTGATCATAAGACTTGCCAAAAGTATCACAATAGCTCAAGGTAGGTTGTTGAGGTTATATGCCAATGAAAAGAAAGCTAAAATTTTATGAAGGCTCAAAGGGACAACTAGGGATTAATATTTAATTGGGTGGATACTAGTTGTTGGCTAATCAAACAATGCCTAGATAATCTCTCCCTTAAATAAGCAGAGTTCAATTTCGCCTCGAAAGTTTGCCAAAGCATGTTCTAAGACTGACTAGGACCTAGACAAAGATAATTATGCAGGAGCACTCTCTAAGTAAGCATACACAATTCGATGCTATAGAGCCATTCCCTCACCTAGTAAAGTCATTCAAGTCATGATGCATAAATATATTAATTCATGAATTATCAAGCTAAATTCCTTATTGGTTGAGCACCAAAATGAACAAAGACCAACAAAAATTTTGATGAAAGTAATTTATTCAAACAACTTTAAATTTGAAAAACACGATTGTTCCAATTTAAATATTAAAGAAAGTAAATTTGAAAAGCAATATTCAAGCTAAGGAAAGTTTGTTGAGTTTAAGGTTCTTTTTCTTTCATATCTTCAATATCCCCATCTTGAAAGGATGATAAAATAAAATCTTCTTCCAATCCTTTTCCCACCATGAAGGTTGTTGGTGGTGGCACTCTATTAAACCTTGGAAATGGATTATCTTTGGTGTTGGGCTTGTCCGGCTCGGGCAACTTGCCATTATCAATTAAATTCTGGATCTCATGCCTCAACTTCATGCAATTGTCCTTTTCGTGTCCAGGCCTTTGATGGAATTGGCAAAATGCATTAGTATCGAAGTTAGGTGGAAGAGGATTAGGCAAAGGACGAGGAGTCATGGGTTGTAACAATCCCTTCTTTTGTAGCTTATTGAGAACCCAAGATAGTGGCTTCCCCAGATCTGAGAATTGTCTTTTATTCCCTTGACCGGTCACATTAACATCAACTTCTTTTTGTGCGCTTTGGCTACCAGGTTGATAGCTCCCTTTCTCATTCCTTTTTGTTGCAAAGCGGCTCTTCTCCCTTTCCCATTCTTCAATTTGCAAACCAGCTTGGAGAAGATCTTTGAAATCCCTTATAAGGGTGTGAGACATCCTTTCGTGGAGATTGGGTAGGACACCTCTCACGATCATCCTTATTTGATCAGATTCATCGGGCCTTTTCTTGAGCAAAGCAGCCTTGTTTCTCCATCTCTTGACATAATCTACAAAATTCTCATTCGGTCTTTGCCTAATGGACTCCACTTCCATCAAGGTAACTTCCAACTCAACATTATATCCATATTGTTGGATGAAGGCTTTGTAAAGTAGATCCCAACTCTTTTGTGTTCCATCATCTAAGGTATTGAACCAATTTTGGACAGCAGGATCCAATGAGAGCATGAAGTACCTTAGAGTTTGAGCCTTAGTAGCTCGGGTAGACTGCATGGCAGTGATATATTGCTTCACATGGAGATGAGGATTTCCAGTGCCATTGTACTTAGCAAATGATGGCATCTTGAATTTATAAGGGACCTCATCATCTTGTTCAAATAGTTTGTCTATCTCAGACATCTCTTTGGTTTTCAACTTCTTCTCAAATTTCTTTTCTAAGTTAGCAATCATCTTTTCAAAGTCAGATGTCTCGGTCTTTTCAATAGTTGCCTTCTCAACAGCCTTCGGTTCTTTCTTCTTTTCTTGAACCTCTTAGTAGTATTGAGCCCAATCATCATCATCATCAATGACCACCTTTTCATTATCAAAAGCTAGTTCATTAACTTTAGTCTTCCCTTTTTCCTTTGGTTTCTTAGTGCTAGCAGATGCCTCGGCATGATTCTCTAAGATTGCAGTCAATTGGTTCTTCATGGTCTCAGCTAGGGCCTCTTTGTATTCTTCCATCTTGGCATTGAGGGCTTCATCCACCATTCTTTGAATTTGTTCGAGCTCCATTGTTTTTGGTGAGCAAGTGATTGAGTCGTTGCTAGATACTTCGTCTCCGGCGTAAGTCGGATTGTTGTAAGCTTTTGAACTTTATTAATCCAGGGCTATGAGCCAGAGAGGACCAATGATATGAGATGCAAATGTATGCATGTATGCACAAACAATTAACAAATAAGAACAAATTAGGACGTTCCTTCCAACCTTATAACATCCACATGCGAATGGCGAGTCTCTTTTCCTAGGTATATGGTTAACAAAATACCAACATGGGGTACCTTACTTTCGAATAATTCCCTCGGATGTTTCAACCAATAGTTATATTTTCGAAAATGGAAATCAATCCATGATAATTCCCATTAATTAGGTTTTAATCCATTCAACCAACTAAAGTAGCTTTTATGCTATGTTGGATTAAAACGAAATTAAGAGGTTTATTATAAATAGATTTGTCACTTGAAAAAGGTAACTAATGGTTCATGCCAAAAACAAGCCCATGGTTAATTTGTTCTTAGTGTAAACTAGGCCCACAATTGATTTTTGGTATTTCATAATTGACCTAAATATTTTTGCAAGCTCTTTGTGAAAAATGGTTGGGTGAAAATAGTTTTGTTTCTAAGCCCATTGTAAAAGATTTTAGAAAAATGGATTTTGGGCTTAGTATTTGGGCCATGAGCCAAAGAATTTTTGATTCGTTTTTAGAAAAATTTTATGTCCAAAGACCATCTTAAAAAGTTTTGAAAATAGTTTTGGTCTTTTGGATTTTAAAGAAAGAAAAAATTTATTTTGAGCTTGCAAATGTACTTAGGTCATATTAGAAAAAGAACAAACCAAATAAGCCATGATTTAAACCAAGATAAATTAACCATAGTCAAACAACATGCATTTGGGGTAAATCCTAAGGAAAGTAACTAGGCCAATTACATGAGCTTTAGTCTTTGGGTAGAAAGGCTTAGGTTCCCATAACAAGTATATACCAAGAGGTATGAGGCTATGAGTGGTTATGCCATGCTTGATCTCCATACCTTGAGTGAAAGTATGGTATCCCTTACATAACATAACACGGGTAACACGGGCGTCCTAACTCATGCACACAATGCAATCTAATATGATGCAGTGGATAATATCATTATAAGAAAGAATAGAATAATATAAAGACCAACGGAATCAACTTCTCTTGTCCCCAGTGGAGTCGCCACTGTGAGCGAGGATTTTTGCCCCCACTCCCGGTGGAATGGTTCTTGCGACTTCGACACTGTTCAGTCTCGGAGCCTTAGAGAACACGGACCTAAGTCCGGAGAAAATGGAGTCACCACCCGGACGGTCCGGGAAAAAAGAAAGGGGTGGATGACTCGATTCCTAAGGAATCCCCAACCCCTTAATGGGTTAGGAAAGTTGGGTACTTGTGGGGAAGGTGAGAAATGGCCCAGCAACCCCACAACACCCGGTTCATTGGAACCGGCCTCCTTTACAGGTCTTAATATTATAAAATTCTTAAGTATAATAACATTATCCATACTACACACAATGAAAAGAAGGCATCATTATATTAAAATCAAAGCAATGTCCAAACAAAACAAAACAAATAAATGGACGCCCATCCAAGGATGGAAACATGTCCTTACATCACATGCCTAGATAGGACACCCACCAAAAGGTAGAAACATGCTCTTTACATAAGTTCTAAAATAGAAAAGAAAATTAAATTACATGATGTTTAAATAATGAGGTATCCACCAAGTGGAAACATACCTCTTACAACTTTTGGAAATCTAAATTGATTGATAAAAGTAAATAATCATCCATAATAAATAAATCATTCATTAAAAGTATTTAAATACCAATAAAATAAACATCCATCCATGATAAATTAAATAAATCAAGTATTGAAATTAAATAAATTAAAGTATAAGAAATAGATCAAAGTATAACTAAATATGGAATTGAATAAAAGCAAATAAAAGTCTAATTTATGCCTACTGTAACTTTTATGGAATTAAAATAGATTAAGGTTTTAGGTTTTAAAAGGTGGGTAAGACTCTTTGATTAACAAAATTAAGGTTTGAATGGTGAAATTTTGAAATTAGGTTTTTGGACACTTTGAAATATTTTTAATTCATGATTTTTAAATAGTGAATTAAGCTACTGTGACTTTTTTGAGTTTTTATGTTTTTATGTTTTTTAATGTTTTAAAAGGATTAGAGTTCATAAAAATTAGGGTTTAAGGTTTTAAAAGGGTTAGGGTTTATTATTTTAGGTTTAAAAGTTGAATTTTGAATTTTAGACTTTGAAATTGGGTTCTCGGCTAAAGTATAATTTTTAGGGTTTTAAAAAAACAATTTGATATTTTATGAGATTTTATGAATTTAAACGCATGGATTGAAGTTTTTATAAGTAGAAAAGATATTTTTTAAGGTTTTTTGAATGAAAAAGAGCCTACTTTAAAATCTTAAATGAAACAGAATTTTATTTTGATTTTGTTGAAAAATATGTTCAATGAGGGTTTTAAGATTTTTAAGAAGAAAAAATAACAATTTTAAGTCTTTCTAGAAAAGAAGTTCACGTTTTAGTGTTGAAATCTTGGAAAAACTAAATTAAAGTTCTAAGATTTTTGATTTGAAAACTTAAATTTTGTGGATTTTGCTACTGTGAACATATAAATCAAAAGAATTAAAACATACCTTCTGTAACACCCCCACATCCAATGCACATACACTACAACCACAACAATGTAGCATAAGTGCACCAAACATAGGGATGCTATGGTTTCCTTCAACATTCAAAACATTTTAAACTTGATACAATACCCTAATCATTATACATTATAGAAATTAAGTCATTGACTTAAAATATAAACATGTTAGATATACATATATACATTTAAATATTACACAGCGGAAGTTATAAATTAGGTACATATTTACATTATAAACATTACTTTACAAAATATAAAAGAAGTATACATGATTGGCAAGTCTGCTCTGATCTTTAAGTCCTCAAAAAAAAATCAACTCTTCACTGTCTACTCTCACCCGGTCTTGATGAACTCTCAGGTTCAACTCTACCAACTCTATTACCTGCGCGATCAAACACCATCGCGCTAAGCCAACGGCTTAGTAAGATAAAACATGCTAATGTTTTGCTTTGATGCAATGCAATGCCAATTCTCAATCCATATTATACATGTAACATCATATATGCAAAACTAACAACATGCCTTTATATTTCATAACTCAACATAAATAGACATATCATATTTCAACATCTTATCATATACCTCATTAGTATTCATTTAATCATTCATAATCAACATTAAGCAAAGACAAGCATCATCCATGACTCACATTAACCATAGATAAGCATGGGCCCAAGACACACTAATATGCCATTCAATTTTCAGAGTTAATGTTTTGGTTCTATCATCACATTTATCAATATCATATACCCAACTAGGCTTCAAGGATTAGGTTCAACCAAGCTTCAAGGGGAGCAAAGCATGCTAAGCTTCAACCCAACTTGGCTTCAAGAACCAACCCAACCTAGCTTCAAGGGTGGTAACATCTCAATTAGGATTCAAGGATTCAATCCAACCTAACTTCAAGAGATTGTTACACTTACTAGGCATGCCACCAACAACAAACTCTGAAAATAGAATAACACATTAGCCACACAATTCATTTATTATTCAATTATCATTTCCATTTCCAATTATCATCAACATTTAGGCATACATGCCTTCTTTCTCTCAATATCATCATCATAGCCAATAACAATGGCTTTGTATCACATTTCACATTTCAATTCATATTATGCATAAAGCATCATTGATATCACATCTTTGATATAACATTTCAAGGTACATTACTCATAAAACACATTACCTTTCACAATGCATAACATAACCTTGTTTAAATCTCAACAATGCAATTAGGGCAAAGAACAATTTATATGATTCATAGCTTTAGGATCTTTCATATGCATTTGATTAGCTCATTCATAGTTTAAAGTATGTTTAGAGTGTTTAAGTTTAGGTTTAGGAACCAACCTACCTTTGAAGAACCAAAACATTGCAACTAGGTCAAGGAAAACAAAACTTACCTAACCCATATGAGAGACACGGGCAGAACACATGAGGGACACGGCCAAGCTTGTGGCCGTGTCTCTCAACTCAATTGGACAGTAGGCAACACGGGTATGGGACACGGCCAAGCTTGTGGCCGTGTCACTCAAACCAAAACTCACAGTAGTGAACACAGGCACTAGACACGGCCGTGTCTCTCAAAACCAATTCAACACGCCCAAAACTTTCATGACTTGGCCGTGTCTCTCCTTTGCTTTTGGCCGTGTCACCCAAACCAAACCCTAACCATCTTCAACCCTCTTTCAATTGCACTCAATCACAATATACACCATACAACATGTTTCAAATGAACATAAACAATGTTCTAAACACATATTCATCATAAGAATCACCTCATAACACATTAATATTACACTTAAACACAAATCATCTCAAAACCCTACAATCACCATCTTTCAAAATCAACATCCACCACTTCCAACAACAACACCTATTTAAACTCTTAACTTAAAACCAATTCAACACTTGAGAACACAACACAAACACATCTAATCATCAAACCAACAAATCACAAATCACCCTAATCATAACTTCAACACTACTTCAAAATAAGTAAAGGAAACAAAAAAAAAATACTTACCTTAGATGAAGAAATTCCACAATTCTTTCACCAAATCTCTCAATTCCTTCATCAATTTGAGTATAGCATCAAGAACACTTCTCTTTCCTTTTGTCTTCTTCAATGGCCGGCACAAACATGAGAAGAAAAGAAAATTCAACAAAGTCAAATGACTTTTCTTCTTTAAATCTCCACCAAGAGATTTTATCCAAGCAATTACCAAAATGCCCTCAATCATATAACTAACTTTTTGTCTTATATAAGCCCATATATGCAATTACACACTCAACAATAAAATATCTTCTTCCACTAACCAACACCTTGACTCTTCTTTGACCCATTTATATGTTATATATATCAACATATACACAACATATACCATTCTCTCTAAACCCTAAATCCTTCCCAAAACACATATACTTTTCTTTTCTCAATTCTTTATCTTGCAATTTAAAACAACCACAATAACAACAACATACAAAATTTCTAGGGCATAAATGAGGATATTACAATTCTCCCCCTCTAAAAAAAAAATTTCGTCCTCGAAATTACCTGATATCAAGGCCGAAACAGCTGAGGATATTGCTCTCGCATGGTTTGCTCATTCTCCCAAGTTGCTTCTTCTTTTGCATGATTCTTCCAAAGAATTTTCACTAATGGCACTCTCTTGTTCCTCAATTCTTTCACTTCCCATGCCAAGATAGCAACTGGTTCCTCTTCAAATGTCAAGTCTGGGCTCACTTCAATAGATTCAAATGGCAACACATGAGATGGATCCGACCTGTACCTTCTCAACATAGAAACATGAAACACATTATGAATACGATCCAACTCAGGTGGCAAAGCAAGCCGATAAGCCACTGGCCCAACTCTTTCCAATACTTCATATGGTCCAATGAAACGAGGACTCAATTTTCCTTTCCGACCGAACCTCAAAATCTTCTTCCAAGGAGATACTTTCGAAAATACCTTATCCCCAACATCAAACTGAATATCTCTCCTTTTCAGATCCGCATAAGACTTCTGTCGGTCCGAAGCTGCTTTCAATCTGCCTCGAATCAACTTCACTTTCTCTTCAGTTTCTTGAATCAAATCAGGCCCAATCAACTTGCTATCACCAAGTTCACTCCAACAAAGAGGTGTTCTGCACCGTCTGCCATACAATGCCTCGAATGGGGCCATTCCGATGCTGGATTGGTGACTGTTGTTGTAAGCAAACTCCACAAGAGGTAAGAATCTATCCCAACTTCCAGAGAAATCGATGACACAGCTTCTCAACATATCCTCAACAATCTGTATCACCCTCTCAGACTGTCCATCCGTCTGTGGATGAAAAGCAGTACTGAAGTGTAGTCGAGAACCCAAAGCTCTGTGCAAACTCTTCCAAAATCTTGAAGTAAACCTGGGATCTCGATCAGACACCAAAGAAGTTGGAACACCATGCAATTTCACAATCTCCTGGATGTACAGCTCAGCCAACCTCTCCAAAGAATAATCCATCCGAACTGGGAGGAAATGAGCTGTCTTAGTCAATCTATCCACAATCACCCATATGGCATCATGTTTCTTTTGTGTCAATGGCAAACCAGACACAAAGTCCATGGTCACTCTATCCCACTTCCATTCTGGCACTGACAACGGTTGAAGCAACCCAGTTGGAACTTGATGCTCTGCTTTAACCTTCTGACAAGTGAGACATTTCGATACAAACTCAGCAACGTCTCTCTTCAACCCAATCCACCAGTAATGCTGTCTCAAATCATGATACATCTTGGTGTTGCCCGGATGCATAGAAAACATCGACTGATGTGCCTCTTCCAAAATGACCCTCTTCAAATCAGCATTATCGGGTACACACAATCTGTTCTTGAACCATAGGCTCCCATCATTCCTCACAACAAAATCTCTACTCTCTCTACTCTGACAATCTGCAATAATCTTCTGAATCTTCTTATCAGTCAACTGAGCCTCTTTGATCTGATCCAACAAAACCGGCTTCAATTGCAACTGTGCTAATAATGCACCATCATCACAAAGTACAAAACTGGCACGCAAAGCTCTCAACTCAACAAGCAATGAGAGCGAGTAAACTGTTAAACCAGCTAAAGACTTCCGACTTAAGGCATCAGCAACTACATTTGCTTTACCTGGATGATAATCAATCAAGCAGTCGTAGTCTTTAATCAATTCCAACCATCTCCTCTGCCGAAGGTTGAGCTCTTTCTGAACACCCAAATACTTCAAACTTTTGTGATCAGTGTAAATTAAACATTTCTCCCCAAACAGATAATGGCGCCAAATCTTTAATGCAAACACAATGGCTGCCAATTCCAAATCATGGGTGGGGTAGTTAAGCTCATGCGGTTTCAACTGACGAGATGCATAAGCTATAACTTTCCCTTCCTGCATCAGCACACATCCCAAACCACTATGTGACGCATCACTGTAGATCACATATGGTTTGCCTTCTACAGGTAAAGTAAGAACAGGCGCTTGAGTCAACATATCTCTCAACTGCTCAAAGCTAGCCTGACACTGATCCGTCCACACAAATCTCACTCCCTTACGAAGCAATCTGGTGAGTGGAGTAGCTATCAAAGAAAACCCTTTCACAAACCGCCGGTAATAGCCTGCCAAACCAAGAAAACTTCTAACCTCTGTCACTGACTTGGGTGGACTCCAATTCAAAATTGCTTCAACTTTACTCGGATCAACTCTGATGCCTTCTGCTGAAACAATATGTCCAAGAAAAGCTACTTGATCCAACCAGAACTCACACTTCGACAATTTAGCAAACAAATGCTTCTCTCTCAAGATCTGCAACACAATCCGCAGATGCATATCATGTTCCTCTTCATTCCTCGAATACACCAGAATATCATCGATGAAGACCACTACAAACTGATCCAAATAGGGCCTAAACACCCTATTCATCAAATCCATGAAAGCTGCAGGTGCATTTGTCAGACCAAAAGGCATAACTAAAAATTCATAATGCCCAAACCTGGTCCGAAATGCGGTCTTCGGAACATCCTCAGCTCTGACTCTCAGCTGATGGTACCCCGATCTCAGATCAATCTTAGAGAATACTGACGCTCCCTTCAACTGATCAAAGAGATCATCGATTCTAGGCAAAGGATACTTATTTTTAATGGTCACCTTGTTCAATTGCCTATAATTGATGCACAACCTCATAGTACCATCTTTCTTCTTTACAAATAACACAGGAGCTCCCCAAGGAGAAACTCTGGGGCGAATGAATCCTTTATCCAACAGTTCCTGTAATTGCACTTTCAACTCCCTCAATTCTGCTGGTGCCATTCTGTAAGGAGTAATGGAGATAGGAGTGGTACCAGGCAACAATTCAATACCAAACTCCACCTCTCTCTCAGGAGGCACTCCTGGCAACTCCTCTGGAAAAACATCAGGGAACTCTGCAACTGTGGCAATACTATCAATGGAAGAACCCTTCACTCTAGTATCTACCACATGAGCCAGATAGGCTTCACACCCCTTCCTAATCAACCTCCGGGCTGCAACAGCTGAAACAAATAAGGAGGCTAACTGTTCCTGCTCATTAGATACTATCACCTTTCTACCATCACCGGTTCTCAAAGAAACAATTTTCTTTTTACAATCCACCACAGCTCCATGTCGAGATAGCCAATCCATGCCTAGGATTACATCATATTCCTTAAATGGCATCTCAATCAAATCCCCAGGGAACTGCTCACCTTGCACCACTACTGCACTATCCTTGTGCACTTTACTAACTATCACACTATGCCCTAACGGATTTGTCACCAAAACATCAAATCCTAGGGACTCAGCATGCACATCAAACACAGGCAATACAGATGCACTAATATAAGAATGGGTGGAACCCGGATCAATCAAAGCAAGTACTGTAGTATCAAATAAATAAAAAGTACCAGCTATGACCGCCGATGCATCCGGCTGTCTCTGCATAACATACATCCTCTGGGAAGAACCAACCTCCTCCGGTCTAGTTTCCCTGGATGTAGCACCACCTCTAGAACTGAACCCTGCTCTACCACCTCGGCTGGCACCTCTGCCTCCTCTACCTCCCCTCACACTGGCTCGAGAAGCGGCAGAATCAACTGGCATAAACTCCTGTCTCTCCGGACAGTCTCTCACAAAGTGATCCGGTGACCCACACCTGAAACAAACCCCTGCAACACCAGCCTTCCAACAAGGACCACCATGTGGCCTCCCACAATGGATGCAGATAGGTAAGGTGGATCTCTGAACCATAGGGGTCGGAGCACTTGCCACTGAAGCTGCAGGTCTATATCTTTGCCTCTGGAACTGCACTGATCTACCTGCTGGTCTCTGGCTCCTACTACTCCGAGGAACAAAGCTTCCTCTACCCCTCTTTGCTGAAGAAGACCCTGCCTCGAACTGAGGCCTTCTCACTCTGACCTCTTCCTCTGATGCAGCTACAATCACTTGAGCCCTTTCTACATCTCGAGCTGCTGCCACTAGCTGGGAGAAATCGTGATATCTAGACCCGGCCACTAAGCACATGATAGAGGGTCTCAATCCCTCCTGAAACCTCCGGCATCTATCTATCTCATCAGCAATAATGCCACCAGCATAATGACTCAATCTAATAAACTCAACCTCATATTCAGTTACAGTCTTGCTATCTTGCTTCAAGCTCAAGAACTCCATCTTCTTCATATCCTTATACTCCCTTGGAGTATACTTCAACTCAAATTCTCTCAAGAAATCAGTGTAAGACAGTGTTGGAGGATCATCCATAGAATGGGGCACCGTCTTCCACCAATCGTAGGCATCCTTCTGTAGCAAAGATCTTGCATAGTCAAACTTTTCCTCTGAGGTGGCTTGCAACTGAACAAATACTCTCTGAACTCTATCAAGCCACTGTTCTGCCACAGCTGGATCAACTGTGCCTAAGAAATCCTCCGCTCCATATTTCCTCAGTTTATCATAATGCCTTACTGGTACTGAAGGCTGAGGGGGTGGTGGCTGTGGTTGCACAGGTGCTTGTCTCATAGCTTCCATCATATTCCTAAACCAGGCTGGCGGAACCTCATCACCTACTGGTCTACCCGACCCAGAAACAGGTGCCTCACCATCACTATCAACCCTAGCTCCATCCTCAGGAGCAACGCTCTCCTCACTACCCTCAACCGATTGTCTCAATTGAGGATCCATCAACACCTACACTGCAAACACAAAAAAAAAGGACACACCTTATTAAAGATCAGAGGTTGCCAATCCCAAACATATGTGTTATTTAAAACCACTTTTTAAGTAAAAATATTCTTTTTATTACATTTTACCTAGGTTGAGAATCTCAAACCTAGGCTCTGATACCAAAACAATTGTAACACCCCCACATCCAATGCACATACACTACAACCACAACAATGTAGCATAAGTGCACCAAACATAGGGATGCTACGGTTTCCTTCAACATTCAAAACATTTTAAACTTGATACAATACCCTAATCATTATACATTATAGAAATTAAGTCATTGACTTAAAATATAAACATGTTAGATATACATATATACATTTAAATATTACACAGCGGAAGTTATAAATTAGGTACATATTTACATTATAAACATTACTTTACAAAATATAAAAGAAGTATACATGATTGGCAAGTCTGCTCTGATCTTTAAGTCCTCAAAAAAAATCAACTCTTCACTGTCTACTCTCACCCGGTCTTGATGAACTCTCAGGTTCAACTCTACCAACTCTATTACCTGCGCGATCAAACACCATCGCGCTAAGCCAACGGCTTAGTAAGATAAAACATGCTAATGTTTTGCTTTGATGCAATGCAATGCCAATTCTCAATCCATATTATACATGTAACATCATATATGCAAAACTAACAACATGCCTTTATATTTCATAACTCAACATAAATAGACATATCATATTTCAACATCTTATCATATACCTCATTAGTATTCATTTAATCATTCATAATCAACATTAAGCAAAGACAAGCATCATCCATGACTCACATTAACCATAGACAAGCATGGGCCCAAGACACACTAATATGCCATTCAATTTTCAGAGTTAATGTTTTGGTTCTATCATCACATTTATCAATATCATATACCCAACTAGGCTTCAAGGATTAGGTTCAACCAAGCTTCAAGGGGAGCAAAGCATGCTAAGCTTCAACCCAACTTGGCTTCAAGAACCAACCCAACCTAGCTTCAAGGGTGGTAACATCTCAATTAGGATTCAAGGATTCAATCCAACCTAACTTCAAGAGATTGTTACACTTACTAGGCATGCCACCAACAACAAACTCTGAAAATAGAATAACACATTAGCCACACAATTCATTTATTATTCAATTATCATTTCCATTTCCAATTATCATCAACATTTAGGCATACATGCCTTCTTTCTCTCAATATCATCATCATAGCCAATAACAATGGCTTTGTATCACATTTCACATTTCAATTCATATTATGCATAAAGCATCATTGATATCACATCTTTGATATAACATTTCAAGGTACATTACTCATAAAACACATTACCTTTCACAATGCATAACATAACCTTGTTTAAATCTCAACAATGCAATTAGGGCAAAGAACAATTTATATGATTCATAGCTTTAGGATCTTTCATATGCATTTGATTAGCTCATTCATAGTTTAAAGTATGTTTAGAGTGTTTAAGTTTAGGTTTAGGAACCAACCTACCTTTGAAGAACCAAAACATTGCAACTAGGTCAAGGAAAACAAAACTTACCTAACCCATATGAGAGACACGGGCAGCACACATGAGGGACACGGCCAAGCTTGTGGCCGTGTCTCTCAACTCAATTGGACAGTAGGCAACACGGGTATGGGACACGGCCAAGCTTGTGGCCGTGTCACTCAAACCAAAACTCACAGTAGTGAACACAGGCACTAGACACGGCCGTGTCTCTCAAAACCAATTCAACACGCCCAAAACTTTCATGACTTGGCCGTGTCTCTCCTTTGCTTTTGGCCGTGTCACCCAAACCAAACCCTAACCATCTTCAACCCTCTTTCAATTGCACTCAATCACAATATACACCATACAACATGTTTCAAATGAACATAAACAATGTTCTAAACACATATTCATCATAAGAATCACCTCATAACACATTAATATTACACTTAAACACAAATCATCTCAAAACCCTACAATCACCATCTTTCAAAATCAACATCCACCACTTCCAACAACAACACCTATTTAAACTCTTAACTTAAAACCAATTCAACACTTGAGAACACAACACAAACACATCTAATCATCAAACCAACAAATCACAAATCACCCTAATCATAACTTCAACACTACTTCAAAATAAGTAAAGGAAACAAAAAAAAAAATACTTACCTTAGATGAAGAAATTCCACAATTCTTTCACCAAATCTCTCAATTCCTTCATCAATTTGAGTATAGCATCAAGAACACTTCTCTTTCCTTTTGTCTTCTTCAATGGCCGGCACAAACATGAGAAGAAAAGAAAATTCAACAAAGTCAAATGACTTTTCTTCTTTAAATCTCCACCAAGAGATTTTATCCAAGCAATTACCAAAATGCCCTCAATCATATAACTAACTTTTTGTCTTATATAAGCCCATATATGCAATTACACACTCAACAATAAAATATCTTCTTCCACTAACCAACACCTTGACTCTTCTTTGACCCATTTATATGTTATATATATCAACATATACACAACATATACCATTCTCTCTAAACCCTAAATCCTTCCCAAAACACATATACTTTTCTTTTCTCAATTCTTTATCTTGCAATTTAAAACAACCACAATAACAACAACATACAAAATTTCTAGGGCATAAATGAGGATATTACACCTTCTTTTGTTGATTCTCCAAAAAATAACTCTTCTTGGATGAACTAGCTCCAAAAACAAGCTTTGGTTGCCTTTTAAAACCTTAATGCGTGCTGTTGCTGCTTTAAATATCAATTGGATTGAGTTTTTCCTTTTCCTTCCTTGATTTGGTTTCAAAAATCAAGTCACTGCCACTTTTTCCTCCTCCCTTGATTTGGTTTAATTAGTCCTTATTTATAGTGGTTTTTAGGTTATTTGTTCCTAATTAACTAAGGTAAATAATATTAATAAAAAAAAGAAATTAAAACCTAATTGGATTAGGATTCAAAAAATTGCGTTGAAAAATTTTGCGCTGGCAAAAACTGTGCTGCCGGGCCCGTCGGCTTGCCAGCCGGGCCCGTGGGCGCCCCAGCCTGCAGGAAATTCCTGTGGGCGAAAATTTCGCCCGCAGGAATTTCCTGCGGGAAGTTATTTTGCCCGCAGGAACCTGCGGGCGAAATAACTCGCCCGCAGCCCGACGGGCCCGCGCGACCATTTTTTGCTGCCGATTTTTTTCAGATTCCGATTTTTATTTTTATTTTTATTTTTATTTGTTTATTTTCATTTTTTTATTAATAAAAATTAGATACTAAGGTAAAAATTATTTAATTAAAATTATTTTGGACCAATTAAACAACAAAAATCATTTTGGACTAAATAAAGTATATTGGATCGGATTGGGTAAAAAATTAAGGGTCTACAAACCCGGGATCAACTTTCCCATGAACATGATTGGCTCGGGCTTTTCTTGGAGTGGTCCCATATCTGGAGCTTTGACAAAAATCTCTTCAAGTGGTGGGAAGCTCATTTTCTCACTCTTCTTTGGGTGGACATCGTTATTTTCATCATATCCCAACCCTTTCTTGGAAGTTTGAGTTCTAAAGTCTGGCAGCTTTATCAAACCGGCCTTACTCTTTCCAAGACCAGCTCCGGGAAGGTAGTTCATGTTCTTCATCACATTCAAGACTTTGGAGCCCACTACTTCATCATCAGAAATCGCAGCTACTTGAAAACCATTGAGAGGCCTCTCAATCATTAGAGCGTTAACAATCTCATTATCTTCAGCTTTGATGACCACTGTCTCATCTCCGTTGGGGAACTTGATCTTTTGATGAAGGGTGGAAGGAACTCCACCAAGAGGATGAAACCATGGTCACCCCAAGAGTAAGGTGAAGGTAACCGATATGTCTAAAACAACAAACTCAACAATAGATTCAATTGGACCAACCTTGACAGCAGCTTTGAAAGTCCCTTCAGCGTGTCTCTTAGTGTTGTCATAAGCCTGAATTGTTACTTCAGTCGGGTTTAGATCCCTTGTTGACATGGCTAGCTTTAGCAATATCTTAAGTGGGCAAACATTTATGGCGGACCCATCATCGACCATTACACATGGAGTCCTCTTCTCCTTGACTTCTATTTTGATAAAGAGAGGGTGGATGTGGTCTCTCCTCTCCTCCGGTAAGTCCGAATCTAAAAAAGAAACTGCTCCCATATTAACTTCACTCTTTTCTTGAACCTCTTCACATTTCATTACCCCTCCAATTTTTATGAAGTTGATCAGCTCCTCTGGTGTCGTGGAGGTAGAAATTAGTATGCTAGATAAGGCTTTGGCCATAGTTTCTCAATGCTTTTTAGAAGTAGCTAATAAGTCCCAAATGCTAACACACTTGCTTGGGTTCTTTTCAATTGCTTGAGCACAACATCATCTTCCTCTTCTTTATTTCCTATTTCAACTTCCTTACCCTTATTAGTTTCTACCTCCTTAGGTGGTGGCCTTGCATAAGGCTTACTGGATCTAGTGTTCATTACTTCATCTTCTTCAGGCTCGGACCAAGTCCACTCCTCCTTCTTGGATACAAGATCATCATCACTATCGCTTGAATCCCAAAACCCATTGACAACACAAATTGTTACTTCTTTACCCACCATAACTTGTTTAACTTCACCAAGTACCTATTCTTCTTTGGTTGCTTCTCCACCTACATCTTGAAAAGAATACATGACAAAATCTTCATGCAAACCTCCTCCAATCATGAAGGTTGCTGGCGGCGGTACCTTATTGAACTACCTCCTTGCTTGAGCACAACATCATCTTCCTCTTCTTTATTTCCTATTTCAACTTCATTACCCTTATTAGTTTCTACCTCCTTAGGTGGTGGCCTTGCATAAGGCTTACTGGATCTAGTGCTCATTACTTCATATTCTTCGGGCTCGGACCAAGTCCACTCCTCCTTCTTGGATACAAGATCATCATCACTATCGCTTGAATCCCAAAACCCATTGACAACACAAATTGTTACTTCTTTACCCACCATAACTTGTTTAACTTCACCAAGTACCTCTTCTTCTTTCGTTGCTTCTCCACCTACATCTTGAAAAGAAGACATGACAAAATCTTCATTCAAACCTCCTCCAATCATGAAGGTTGCCTGCGGCGGTACCTTATTGAACTTTGGTAATGGGTTGTCTTTGGTGTTTGGCTTATTGGGCTTGGGTAGCTTCCCATTATCGATTAGATTTTGGATCTCATGTCTCAACCTCACACATCTATCCATGTCATGCCCTTGCATTTGATGAAACTGACAAAATGCTTTAGTGTCAAAATTAGGTGGGAGAGGGTTAGGCAAAGGACGAGGATTTAAGGGTTGTAGCAATCCCTTTCTTTGAAGCCTATTGAGAACCCAAGACATCGGTTTCCCCAATTTCAAAAATTGTCTCCTTGTTCCTTGGTTGGTAGCATTTGTAACACCCCTATACCCCGTACACGCACACTACACAACACCACAATGTAGTATACGTATACTGAATATAGAGATGCTACGGTTCTCTCTATCACTTACTTCATTTTAAATGATAAAATATTCTTTCTCAATACACATTATAGAGAATAAGTAATTAACTTGTAATATAAAACAAAATAGATATATATATATACATTTACTTAATACGCAGTGGAATTTATAAAATATTCACATATATGAACATTTTCAAATCCATATTTACAATTATACATATATTTACATTAAAATCAATACTTTACAAAATATAAAGGAGCTATACATGATTGGCAGCTCTTCTCTAATCTTTAAGTCCCAAAATAAACTCTTCAATGCCTAGACTCACTTAGTCTCGAGGAACTCTCGGGTTCAACTCCGTCACCTGCGCGATCAACCAATATCGCGCTAAGCCAACGGCTTAGTAATACAAAATATGCTAGCATTATGCTTTAATGCAATACAATGTCACACATTTTATATTTCATAAACCATACACATATATACATATCACATTTCAAAATCCTTCTATAGATCCCATTATTCAATCATTTTACCATTAATGAATCACATTTAAACAAAGACAAACATGGGCCCAAAATACACTAATATGCCATTCCACTTTCAAAGTTAATGTTTTGGTTCAATTATCACATTCATCAATATCATAATCCCAACTAGGCTTCAAGGATTAGGTTCAACCAAGCTTCAAGGGGAACAAAGCATGATAAGTATCAACCCAACTTGGCTTCAAGAACCAAACCCAACCTAGCTTCAAGGGTTGTAACATCTCAATTAGGCTTCAAGGATCAATTCCAACCTAACTTCAAGAGATTGTTACTATTAGGCATGCCACCAACAACAAAACTCTGAAAATGGAATAACACATTAGACACACAATTCATTTATTATCTCATTATCAATTAGGCAAACATGCCTCATTAGAATCACTATAGCCAATCACAATGGCTTTATATTCCATCACATCTCAATCCACATTATAGCAATTCATATTTCAAATACACAATCATTTACATTATATCCTTCACATTATACATATGTCATCATTGATATAAACATAACAATGTACATTATTCTCATGCATCATCAATATCATCAAATGTATGTTCCACATTGTACACAACATAACATTATTCATATGAATTAACAATGCAATAATGCAAGATTTGTACTTACCTCAATAATAATTCACACAACTCTAAACACTTTCTTTTTCCAAGATTCTTCACTTCCCAAATTAGGGAAACTCACCTTCTTTCAAAACCTAATCCAAAAATTGATACAATACATGAATTTCAATACAATTTATCACTTATTAATTTCATCTTAGACCTTTAGATTACAAAGTATCACTTAACATCACATTTAAAAGCCCACGGCCGTGGCCACCTCAACCCCCATGGGCGTGGGTTAAAGAATGGTTCTGCCACCCTTGCTCCAATCCTCCACGGCCATGGCTACAAATGACCACGGCCATGGCAACCAAGGCCACGGGCGTGGCATCCACAATGCTACTGCCTTCGGTCAAATTCTCATATTTTGAGCTTACAACTCCAATAAACACAAACAACATGAAAATCTAAGAAAATACTTGATCAAACTCAAGTTACACTTCACTTATCACTTCAAAACCCTAATACAAACAAAACTTACTCTTTCAACTCAATCACCAACTTAACTTCTCATATTAAAATCAACTTCAACACTTATAAACAAATCACAAGCACACCTAATCATACTATCCATAATAATTCATCAACCCCAAACACAACTTCAAAAGAACAAAGGAAATAAAGAGAAAGAACTTACCAAAGTTGATGAATTTCACAAATCTCCAACTTAATCACTTAATTCTTCCTTCAATTTGAGCTTAGAACTTCAAGATCCTCTCTTGCTCTCTTGCTTTCTTTTGTCTTTGGATGAGCCGGCCACACACATGGAAAAGAAGAAAAGATGATGAAGAAACAAAGTCAACTTCTCTTTAAATCTCCACCAAGTGTTTCAAAAAGACAATTACCAACATACCCTCTTCTCACTTGTTCTAGCTTTCTTCTTAATCAAGTGCCCTTTATAGTAATTTCACATACAACAATTAAAATATCTTCTTCCCTTGACCACTCATTTTGACCAACATATATGTTATATATCTTACCATATACCCAACATATACACTTACTCTCTACACATTACTTTCCTTTTCAAACAATACATAAACATTCTCTTTCAATTTCCATTCTTATCAACATAACATATACATTCAATCCAATTTAAAACAACAACAATATTCAAAACTTCTAAGGCATACATTGGGATATTACAGCATTAACATCGACTGCCTTTTGCATGCTTTGGCTACCAGACTGGTAGCTTCCTTTCTCATTCCTTCTTGTTGAAAAATGGTTCTTCTCTCTTTCCCATTATTCAATTTGCAAACCAGCTTGGAGAAGGTCTTTAAAATCACGAATGAGTGTATGAGACATCCTTTCATGTAAACTAGGCAACATCCCTCTCATAATCATCCTTATTTGATCGGATTCATCGGGCCTCTTCTTGAGCAAAGCGGCCTTGTTTCTCCATCTCTTCACATAATCTACAAAATTCTCATTTGACCTTTGCCTAATGGACTCCACTTCCATTAAGGTAACTTCCATCTCGACGTTATATCCATATTGTTGGATGAAGGGTTTGTAAAGCAGATCCAACTCTTTTGTATTCCATCATCTAAGGTATTGAACCAATTTTGGACAACAGGGTCCAATGAGAGCATGAAGTACCTTAGAGTTTGAGCCTTAGTAGCTCGGGCAAACTACATGGCAGTGATATACTGCTTCACATGGAGATGAGGATTTTTGGTTCCATTAAACTTCGTGAATGATGGCATCTTGAACTTGTACGGGACTTCTTCATCTAGCTCAAATAATTTGTCAACTTCAGACATTTCCTCGGTTTTTAGTTTCTTCTCAAATTTCTTTTCTAAATCAGCAATCATCTTTTCAACATCAGAAGTTTTGGTCTTCTCCATAGTTAATCTTTCAACAATCTTCAGTTCTTTTTCTTCTCTTCAGCATCTTGGTAGTATTGAGCCCAATCATCTTCATCATCAATGATCACCTTTTCGTCATCAAAAACCACCTCACCAACTTTGGTCTTCCCTTTGTCCTTTGGCTTCTTAGTGCTAGCAGATGCCTCGACATGATTTTCTAAGATTACAGTCAATTGGTTCTTCATGGTCTCAGCTAGGACCTCTTTTATTTCTTCCATTTTGACATTGAGGCATCATCCACCATTCTTTGAATTTGTTTGGGATCCATTGTTTTTGGTGAGCAAGTGACTGAGTCGTTGCTAGATACTTCATCTCCGGCGTAGGTCGGATTGTCATAAGCTTTTGAACTATCATAATCCAGGGCTGTGAGACAGAAAGGATCAATGATTTGAGATGCAAATGTATCATGTATATATGCATGCACAAATAATCAAACAAGGATGAATAGGATGTTCCTTCCAACCTTATAACATCCACACATGAATGGAGAGTCTCTTTTCCTAGGTATATGGTTAACAAAATACCAACATGGGGCATCTTGTTTTCGAATAATTCCCTCGGACGTTTCAACCAATAGATAGATTTTCAAAAATGGAAATCAACTTATGATAATTCCCATTAATTAGGTTTTAATCCATTTAACCATAGTAGCTTTTATGCTATATTGGATTAAAACTAAATTAAGAGGTTTATTATAAATAGATTTCTCACTTGAAAAAAATAACTAATGATTCATGCCAAAACAAGCCCATGATTAATTATTCTTAGTATAAACTAGGCTCACAATTGATTTTTGGTATTTCATAATTGACCTAAATATTTTTGCAAGCTCTTTGCAAGAAAAGGTTGGGTGAAAATAATTTTGTTTCTAAGCCCATTGTAAAAAGATTTTAGAAAAAAAATATTTTGGGCTTAGTATTTGGGCCATGAACAAAAGAATTTTTGATTTATTTTTAGGAAAGTCTTATGTCCAAAGACCATCTTAAAAAATTTTGAAAAATAGTTTTGGTCTTTTGGACTTTAAAAATTTTATTTGAGCTTACAAATGTACTTGGGTTATATTAGAAAAAGAGCAAAACAAATAAGCCATGATTTAAGCCAAGATAAATTAACCATAGTCAAACAACATGCATTTGGGGGTAAAAACCTAAGGAAAGTAACTAGGCCAATGACATGAGCTTTAGTCTTTGGGTTAAAAGGCTTAAGTTCCCATAGCAAGTATATACCAAATGGTACGAGGCTATGAGTGGTTATGCCATGCTCGATCTCCATACCTTGAGTGAAAGTATGGTATCCCTTACATAACATAACACGGGTAACATGGGCGTCCTAACTCATGCACACAATGCAATCTAAGATGATGCAATGGATAATATCATTATAAGAAAGAATAGAATAATGAAAAGACCAATGGAATCAACTTCTCTTATCACCAGTGGAGTCGCCACTGTGAGCGGGGATTTTTGCCCCCCACTCCCGGTGGAATGGTTCTTGCGACTTTGACACTGTTTAGGTTCGAGGCCTTAAAGAACACGGACCTAGGTCCCGAGAAAATGGAGTCACCACTAGGACGGGCCGGGAAAAAAAAAGGGGTGGATGACTCGATTCCTAAGGAATCCAGAACCCCCTAATGGGTTTGAAAAGTTGGGTACGTGTGGGGAAGGTGAGAAATGGCCCAGCACCCCCACAACGCCTGGTTCATTGGAATCGGCCTCCTTTATAGGTCTTAATATTATAAAATTCTTAAATATAACAATATTATCCATATTACATACAATAATTAAAATAAAGCATCGATATATTGAAAACAAAACAATGTCCAAACAAAGCAAATAAATGGACACCCATCCGAGGATGGAAATATGTCCTTACATCCCATGCCTAAATAGGACACCCACTGAAAGGTAGAAACATATCCTTTACATTGGTCTAAAATGAAAAAAAGTAATTTAAATTACATGATATTTAACTAATGAGGTACCCACAAAGTGGAAACATACCTCTTACAACATTTGGAAATCTAAGTAAATCGATAAAAGTAAATAACCATTCATAATAAATAAATCATTCATCAAAGATATTAAACATCAATCAAGATATGAACATTCATCCATGATAAACTAAATAAATCAAGCATTGAACTTAAATAAATCAACAAAGCATTGAAAATAAATTAAAGCATATAATAGACTACATAATCAAATATAAAATTGAATAAAGCAAGTAAAGATTCAAATTAAGGCTACTGTTTCTATTTAAGATTCTTTATTTAATCTGTTTAGGGTTTTGGAATTTATGTGTTTAAGCTACTGTGAGTTTTAATGGAATTGAAATGTATTAAAGTTTTATAATTTAAGAGGTTGATAAAATTCTTTAATTAACTAAATTAGTGTTTGAGCAGTGAAATCATGAAACTAGGGTTTGGACACTTTAAAATATTGGATTTAGGATTATTAGCTACTGAATTATGGTTTTTAGGCTTACTGTGTTGGAATTTTAATATTTATGTTTATAAGGTTTTAAGGTTTAAAGGATTAGGGTTTAGAAAAATTAGGGTTTAGCTTAGCTAGTTTAGGATTTACTGTTTTAAGTTTTGGAGTTGAATTAGGGTTTTAGAATTTTAGAATTAGGGTTTCGGAGAATGCATTAGATTTTAGAATTTGAAAATCAATTGATAATTTTATGAAAGTTTATGAAAATAAACAAAACGATTTAAGGTTTATAGAAATAAAAAAAATGATATTTTTTAGGGTTTGTGGAAAGAAACAGATTCAATTTAAGGTTTTGAAGAATTGGAAAGCAAATTAGGGTTTTGAGATTTTAAAGAAACAAAAATAACAATTTTAAGATTTTTGGAAAACAAATAAACGAATTAAGGTTTTTAAGCTTTAGAAAAGGTAAATTAAAGTTCTAGGGTTTTTTGAGTCAAAAGAGACAATTGAATTATTTAAGCTACTGTGAAAGAAGTTAGACATTCATACCTCTGTTTGTTGGTTCCACCAAAAATTTCTTCTTGGATGAACAAGAACAAAGACAAGCTTTGCTGCCTTTGATGAATTAAATTGCTTGTTCGCTTCTCTCAATAAGTCTGATCGATTTCACTGCTAGAAGGAATTCTTCAAATCTTTCAAAGTTTTCCTCCTCAATTTCGGTCTCCAATTTCCACCTCTAAAATTTCACCTCCTTTATTGTGTTGTTTTAGTCCTTATTTATAGAAGATTTTTATGATTAATTTTAGTTATCCACGGAATCTAATATTAATTAAGAAAAGGAAACCGAAATCTAATTGTATTTGGTTTCGGAAAAATTTGTGTCGGAAAATTTTGCTGGCAAAAAAAAACTGCTGCGAAAAAATTGCGCTGGCAAAAAAAAACTACTGCAGAAAAAATGCGCTGGCAAAAAAGCTGCCGCAGCTGGCTGCGGGCGAAAATTGGCCTGCGAGCCATTTTGCCGCAACTCTTCGGCTACGAATTTTTTCGTCGCCGATTTTTCCGTCACCGATTTTTTTTTATTTTTTTATTTTTTATTAATAAAAATTAGATATTAAAGCAAATATTATTTAATTAAGATAACAAAAATTGTTTTGGACTAATTAAAATATATTGGATAACACAAAAATTATTTTGGACTAATTAAAATATATTGGACAACACAAAAATTATTTTGGACTTATTAAAATATATTAGATCGGACTGGGTCAAAAATTAAGGGTCTACACATCCGAAAAGCCTAAAATGTCAAACGATGTATTTTTAGGATACCAAAGTCCTAAGTGCAATGTTCCACTTAGATATGTCAACATTCTTTTAGCGGCATTTAAATGTGATTCTCTAGGACAAGATTGAAACCTAGCACACAAACATACATTGTACATTATATCGGGTCTAGAAGCAGTTAAATATAGAAGTGGCCTGATAATACCTCGATATTTCTTCTCATCAACTTTTTTACCACTTTCATCTTTGTCTAACTTCAAGAATGTGCTCATTGGAGTTTTGCTAGCTTTACAACCATCTATTCCAAACTTTTTGAGAAGTTCCTTTGTATTTGGATTGGTTAATGAAGATGTCATCCTTGCATTGCTTGACTTGTAATCCAAGGAAGAATTTAAGTTCACCCATCATACTCATTTTAAATTCTCTAGTCATACAAAAAGCAAATTCTTTGCACAAAGATTCACAAGTAGTACCCAATATAATGTCATCAACATAAATTTCTACAATCAAAATGTTATGTAATTTTCTTTTGACAAGTAATGTAGTGTCAACTTTACCTTTTGTAAAACCATTTTCTAACTAATATGTACTGAGTCTATCATACCAAGCTCTTGGAGCTTGTTTTAGACCATACAATGCCTTTGTTAATTTAAAATCATAATTTGGAAATTGATAATCTTCAAAACTTGGGGGTTGTTCAACATAAACTTCCTCATTAATAAAACCATTCAAGAAAGCACTTTTGACATCCATTTGAAAATTTTTAAAATTCATATGGCATGCAAATGCAAGTAAAATTCTAATAGCTTCTAATCTAGCAACGAGAGCAAATATCTCATCATAATAAATGCCTTCCTCTTCTTTATACCTTTCGGCTACCAATCTAGCTTTATTTCTAGTAATGAGACCATCTTCATCAAGTTGTTCCTATATACCCATTGACAACTAATAATTGGATGATCCTGGGGTCTAGGGACAAGCTCTCACACTTTGTTTCTCTTAACTTGGTTTAGTTCATCTTGCATTGCAATCACCCAAATTTCATCACTAAGAGCCTCCTCGATAGTCCTTGGATCAATTTGAGAAACAAAAACAACATTAGAATCTAAATATTTATGTTTGGAGCTAGCTGATACTCCCTTTAAAGTGTCACCAATGATGAGTTCTTTGACATGATCCTTTTGATAATGCCATTCTTTGCGTAGTTCTTGAGTCTCTTCATGTTTCGTAATATGTTCTAGCTTATCATTGTTCTTCTTTTGTTCATTGCTCATCTCAATGTCTTCAAGTGTAGTACATTCTTGGATTTGAAAGAGCTCTTTTGTTGTTTCCCAAGTTAACATGGTTCACACACCTTATCTTTGTGAAATCTTATTTTAGGAGGACCATCCACAAGTTCTTCTTTTCATAAGCATTGGAGTTGGTCAATATTTGCATGTCTCAATCTTCTATGCCAAAGCCAAGCATCATTGCTAATAGTGACTAAATATTCAAAAGTATTATTTGTAACACCCCCACATCCAATGCACACACACTACAACTACAACCATGTAGCATAAGTGCACCAAACATAGGGATGCTACGGTTTTCTTCAACATTCAAAACATTTAAATAGATACAATACTATTATCATTATATAATATAGAAAAGTAGAACATTTACTTTTAAAATAAAACACATTAGATATATATATACATACATATAGTTATTTCACAGCGGAAGTCATAAAATTTTTACATATTTGAAAACACTTAATTCCATATTTACAAATATACAAATATGTACATTTAATCAATACTTTACAAAATATAAAAAGAGTTATACATGATTGGCAAATCCCCTTTGATCTTTAAGTCTCCAAAATCAACTCTTCAATGTCTACCCTCACTCGGTCTCGAAGAGCTCTCGGGTTCGATTCTAACAGTTCTATCACCTGCGCGATTAAACACTATCGCGCTAAGCCAAGGGCTTAGTAAGATAATCATGCTAATGATATGACTTCGTGCAATGCAATGTCATTTCTCAAACCATAATATATATGTAACATCATATATGCAAAATTAACAATATACTTTCACATTACATATCACATTTTATTATCTTTTCATATACCTCATTAGTATTCATTTAATCATCAATACAAAGCAAAACAAACATCATTCATGACTCACATTAACCATAGACAAGCATGGGCCCAAGACACACTAATATGCCATTCAATTTTCAGAGTTAATGTTTTGGTTCTATCATCACATTTATCAATATCAATATCATAGACCCAACTAGGCTTCAAGGATTAAGTTCAACCAAGCTTCAAGGGGAGCAAAGCATGCTAAGCTTCTACCCAACTTGGCTTCAAGAACTAACCCAACCTAGCTTCAAGGGTGGTAACATCTCAATTAGGCTTCAAGGATTCAATCCAACCTAACTTCAAGAGATTGTTACTATCATTAGGCATGCCACCAATAACATACTCTGAAAATGGAATAACACATTAGCCACACAATTCATTTACATATCAATTATCATTTCCATTCTCAATTCTCATCAACATTTAGGCAAACATGCCTTCATTCTCTTAATATTATCATCATAGCCAATAACAATGGCCTCACATTTCATTTCACAATATAACACTTCATTATTCAAGTGTATACTTATCTCATCCATGATCACATTATATCTCATATAGCATCATTCATCATAGCCAAACACAATGGCATTGTCTCATATCATATCTTATTTGAATTATCATTTCATCTTTGATACAACATTTCAAGGTACATTACTCATAAAATACAATACCTTTCACAATGCATAACATAACCTTGTTTAAATCTCAACAATGCAATTAGGGCAAAGAACAACTTATATGATTCATAGCTTTAGGATCTTCCATATGCATTTGATTAGTTCATTCATTGATTCAAGTGTGTTTAAAGTGTTTTAGGGTTAGGTTTAAGAACCAACCCACCTTTGAAGAACCAAAACAATGCAAAAAGAACAAAGAAACAAAACCCTAACCAACTCATTTGATGGACACGGGCAGCACACATGAGGGACACGGCCAAGCTTGTGGCCGTGTCTCTCAATTCAACTTTGGCAGTAGCAAACACGGCTTAGGGACACGGCCGTGTCTCTTCAACCAAAACTCACAGTAGCTCACACGGCTTGGGAACACGGCTGTGTCACCCAAAAATTAATCCAACACGTCCAAAATCATATGACTTGGCTGTGTCTCACATGGCCTTTGGCCGTGTCTCCCAAAACCAAAACCCTAATTGTAACCAACTCTCTTCCAAATGCATTAAAACTCAATATACATCATACCACTATCAATCTTCACTTATTTTTCCATAATCACAACCAAACCAACACAACCTCCAATTTTTAACTTACAATCAACTCTAACACTTATAAACACACATCAACACACTAAATCATCATCTCAACAATTCTCAATACACCTTAACCACAATTTCCAAATTAATAAAAGAAAACAAGAAATTACTTACCTAAAGTGAAGAAATTCCACAAATCTTCAACTTGATTCTTCAATTCTCCCTTCAATCTTGATCTTACTATCAAGAACACTTCTCCTTCCCTTTTGCTAATGGAGAGCCGGCCACTACCATCAAGAGGAAGAGAAAATGATCAAGAATCACAAAGTCAATCTTCCTTTTAATCTCCACCACAAAATTTCCAAAAGTAAATTACCTCAAGGCCCTTAACCATATAACTAACCTTTTGTCTTATATGAGCCCATATATGAACTTTCACACTCAACAAGAAAATATCTTCTTCCACTAACCAACACTTTGACTCTCCCTTTGACCATTTTATATGTTATATATATCACAATATACACAACATATAAACTTGTCTCTAAACCCTAAATTCTTTCCCAAAACACTTATACTTTTCTTTCTCAATTTAAACCAACAATCCAATAACAACAACAACAACAACATGCAAAACTTCTAGGGCATAAATGAGGATATTACATTATTAGAATGTAAGTCAATTTTGTAAGTGTTGATAATTCTAGTTCCAATGAATGAAATTTAACCACTAGAAGAAGTAATTTTTCATTCTTTAGAATAAAAAAATTGATATTATATCCTTTGTCGCACAATTTACTAACAGTTAAGTTATGTTTCAAACCATCAACCAACCATACATAATAAATCATGTTCATACCAAGCATACCAATAGAACCAATGCCTATGATTTTTCTTTAGCATTATTTTTAAATGTTACATTACCTTCTTGCTTGTAAGTGAGAGTTGTAAAACGTTTGTCATTACCAGTCATGTGCCTTGAACATCCACTATCTACAAGCCAAATACTTTCATTGATTGTGGACTTTAGGCATACCTACAAAATAATAAAATTTACTTTCTTTTAGGCACCCAAATTTACTTGGGTCCTTGAGGGTTAGTAGCAAAAGAATCCTCTAATTTGAGGTGAGCACTTCTAATGTAGTAAAATGTACTTTTGTGACCAAATTTCATGCAATATTGACGTTGATACATGCTTTTATGACTTTGCATTCTTTTTCTATTGAATTTTGAAGAATCAAATTAACAACCACAAGTGTGTGTAGGATATGATTGTTTATGTGCATACTTGTGGTTGTGTTCATGCTTGGTGTACACACAAGCATAATTTGCTCTTGAAATTTTATTTCTTATGCCTAGTGCACCTTGAGTAGTTTTTTTCTTTAGAACTTTTAGGCTTAGTGTGTGTATTTATATTCTTTGCAACTTCAACACTAGAGGTTTGAGTTGTAGAGGCTCTAACAAATGTTGGTGCATTGGATGAAGTAGTAGTAGAGCCATTGAACCCTAAGCCATACTTAGATGAGGGCGACCTTTGAATACTAATCAATGTATCTAAGGCTTTCTTACCCTTATGAAACTTAGAAATAGAGTTCTTTAATTCATTTATTTATTCTTTCAAAAAATCATTTTCTTTAGAAATTTTCTGTATGCTATTTGAATTTTTAAACATTTCAATAATAGATTTTGATAATTGTTCATTTGATGTCTTTAATTCTAATAAAGAATTTTTCAAAGAGATAAAGTCTTTTTCTAGCTTAGAGCATTTTTCTTTATAAAACTTTATTTTAGAGAAGTAGTTTTGGACTCTTAAGTTCATATGCTTAATTAAATCATTATCATCCAAAGCATCATCAGCATCATCACTATATGCATTAAGATTTAGAGATTGATTACTTACCTCATTGGTGTGATCATCATCCTCAAAATCCATGACACATAAATTTGCAATTCCTTGCTCCTCATCCTTTTCTTCTTCACTTGAGGAGTCATCATCCCATGTGGCCTTGACAGATTTTTTCTTTTCTTTGTCATATTTCTTCTTGTTCTTCATCTTAAAGCAATTCATTTTGATGTGACCCTGTTTGCCACATTCATAACATTTTACTTCAATCTTTTTAGACTTATCTTTGAAAGAGGATTTTTATAAATTACCTTTGTTAGCTTGCCATCTCCTCTTTCTTTTCCATTCACTTACACTTTTAGAAAGCATTGCCATCTCTTCATCATCATCACTATTTTCTTCACTTGAGCTCTTATCTTCCTTAGTGACTTTGAGAGCAATTAGTTTCCTCTTGTCCTTTTCACCTTTGTCATCTTCCTTTTCAGTGTGCAATTCGAAAGTACGGAGTTTTCCTACTAGCTCATCTATTCTCAATATACTAAGATCATGAGCTTCTTCAATGGAAGAGACTTTTAATTCAATGTTTTTCTTGGCTTTAAGTGCCCTCAATATTTTGCTATTGACATCTCCTTGATTATAGAATTTTCCATATTTTCTCAAGTCGTTGACAATAGCAAGTAATCGATTTGTCATTTCGGTGACATTTTTGTTGGGCTTCATATTAAAGAGTTCATACTCATGTACAAGCATTTGAGTCTTGGTAAACCTCACTTGGATGGTATCCTCAAGATAATTCTCAAGAGTTTTCCAAATACTATATGCACATATAAGATTTTGGACTCTTCCACCTTCTTCTCTTGACAAGGAGTTCATCAAGATGGAGGTTGCCCTTGTTCTTGTAGAAGGCCGTTTCTTGAGCATAAGTCCATTTTTCTCTAGGAAGAGGCACTTGAACACCTTCAACTTCATGGGTCGGAGGTCTCCATACTTTTTCCATATATTTCTAAAGCTCAACTCCTTCACTATCAAGAAACAAGTACATCTTATTTTTCCAATAAAAGTAATTTGTTCTATCAAAGTAAGGTTTAAGGTGGGGATTGAGATTTCCATGTGAAGAAGAGGTTGAAGTATTAGAGGTGGTTGCCATGGTGGATCAAATTTTACAATTAAGCTTTTAGAAATTTTGAGGCTTTGATACCAATTATTCTCCTAAGATAACAACCAAGGGGGGTGAATTGGTTGATTTAAAGAATTAATGACAAATTGAAAAATAAAAGCAATATTAAGGTAAGAGAGATTGTAGAGAAGATTAAACACATGACATTATATAGTGTTTTAGATTACCTCATTCCTACATCCACTTCCTTAACAACTTGTTAAGGTTCCACAAATCTTTGAGTTTTTACAAGCTCAACTCTAACTTAGTGTTTTCACAAACTCACACCCAACTTATAAGGTTTGAGTATCTTCCTCACAACCCCAACAAAGAGTTTTTCTAGGCTTAATCTAAAACCTAAGTATTTCCAAGTTCACACTCAAACTTACAATAGTGTTTAATGCACACACCCAACACTTAATCAATACAAATGTAATTTTTGACACAAGGAAATGAAAAATGATTTTCTTTTGCAATTACAGTCTTAACAACGTCTTAAACAAGACGTTTATTAAGGTATTTATAGCCAATTTGGTCTAACTAGTCATTATAAACAATGTGATATATTTTATCAGGCTAGCTTTTGTGATTATACTAATTTTTCTTTGGGTTGCAGTCATCCTCTAATGATGAACGGTCGCCCATGCTTGTTGGATGGTCATATGCTGAACAGGGACGGTCCCTTCTATTTGAAAAGCTTCTAATGATCAAAAGTTAGTACTCTGCTAGTGAGAATCTGCCCATCCTTTACCAACCTGTGACTGTCAGGACAATCGCCCAAAGCTAAGGGACAGTTGCCCTTTTTAAATTTTAGGGCTTCTCTTTTAACAGTCATTCCACATGTCATATTTCATTTGAAAAAGTGATTTTGCACCAAAATATGAAAGGTCTGGTCGTCCTTGATCGAGATAGTGGTCGAATTGGATGTCTTGCCTTAAACTTTTGAGCACACCCAAGACCTTGAACTCTACTACCAATCTTTGTGATTTTATCTTAGAAGTGTATAGATGGTCACCCATGTAAGGGGATGGTCATGAAATAGTGTTTCATGACCACTCTTCATACTGCGCCTATCATCGCATTTCTTATTATGAGTGTTAGAGTATTTGTCCCTATAGGTGCAATTGTCCCAATAAATGGATGGTCTTGGACTTGCTTTTCATGGTTGCTCCTTTGGTCAAGTTTCTCACTGCGAACCTTATTGTGTCTTTATTTAATATTCAAAGATCCATGGACGGTCGCCCTTGAGTTTGGGGTGACCATCATTTTTTTTATATATTCTGGCAATATATTGAGCATTTTATACTTGTACCAAGTATCTCAAAAACAGATTAAATGCATAATTCATTTTGATTGCTAATGATCAAAATTGAGGATATTTTGCAAACAGCCACGGCCATGGGCAAGTTCCAGTGGTTGGACAAAATTATTTTTGAGAGAACAGGCATGGCCTTCAGGTAGGCACGGTTGTGGCACATGATTGTGATTGAAAAATGTTTGTGATGTTGGTAACCATGGAAATATGACATAAATGATGATGATATGCATATGATGAGTATTTGACTTATATGATAAGGATATGTGAAAAGCATGATTATATGTACATATGCAATTACCTATCCAGTTATGTTGAGACTGATTATATATGCATGAGGGATCTGAGCAGAGCTAGATCTTAACCTGAGCAGAGCTAGGTCATGTGTAGAGATTAGAAATGGATTCAAGCATAGTTGGATCGAGGAATTGATACTGTGATAACTAGAAATGATAATTGTATAGGGGTATTGGGCCCAATAAGTATGCATATGAATGCTATGTGTGTATAAGTATATGTTCACCGAATCCAATGTGTATACATTGAGTTATGTTTGTACCACTAAGATTTCGAGCTTAGTGTAGTTTTGTGAATCACGCATGTGAGTAGGCATTTATTAGGGAGTTAGATTTTTATGCAACAAGAAGATTGAGGGGGGCTTCAAGACCAAATGGAAGGCGATGCATGCATGTACATTTTTGTTATTTTGAATTTTGATCATATGTATATGTACAAATGTGGACAATAGAAAGAGCAATTGATATGTATATACTCAAATAAATAGTATAATAATATAATGATTTTGGAAACATTATTTTTATATAGATTATGTGTGAGGGGGGATTTTCACCCCCACTCCCGGTGGAATAGTTCTTGTGATTTCGGCACTATTTAGGCTCAGGGACATAGAGAACACGGACCTAGGTCCGGAGAAAATGGAGTCGCCACCCGGACAGGCCAAGAAAAAGAAAGGGGTGGATGACTCGATTTCTAAGGAATCCCCAACCCCCTAATGGGTTCGGAAAGTTGGGTACATGTGGAGAAGGTGAGAAATGGCCTAGCACCCCCACAACGCCCGATTCATTGGAACCAGCCTCCTTTACAGGTCTTAATATTATAAAATTCTTAAATATAACAATATTATCCATATTACATGCAAAAATTAAAATAAAGCATCGATATATTAAAAATCAAAGCAATGTCCAAGCTAAACAAATAAATGGACACCCATCCGAAGATGGAAACATGCCCTTACATCATCCATGTCTAAACTAATAGGACACCCACCAAAAGGTTGAAACATATCCCTTACATTGGTCTAAAATATAAAAAGCGATTTAAATTACATGATATTTAACTAAAGAGGTACCCACAAAGTAGAAACATACCTCTTACAACATTTGGAAATCAAAATAAATCGATAGAAGTAAATAACCATTTATAATAAATAAATAATTCATCAAAGATATTAAACATCAATCAAAATATAAACATTCATCCATGATAATTTAAATAAACCAAGCATTGAACTTAAATAAATCAAAGCATATAATAAACTATATAATTAAATAAGGTAAGTAAAGATAAAAATTGAAGTTTACTGTTTCTCATTTAAAGTTCTTTAATTAATATTTAGCGTTTTGGAATTTTAGCATATTAAGGTTTATAATTCTTAACTACTGTAAAGGTTTAAGACAATTAAAATGGATTAAGTTTTCATGAATCAAACTAGAGTTTATGAGTAATGTTATGAAATTAGGGTTTTAGGATATTACAACATTAGGTTTATGATTATTAGCTACTGGATTGTTGTTTTTAGGCTTACTGTGTTGAATATTAATATTTAGGTTTATAAGGTTTTAAGGTTTTAAGGATTAGGGTCTAGAAAAATTAGGGTTTACGGTTTTGGTTTTGAGAGATTTAGGGTTTTTGGCGTTTTGAAAAACATGTTTTGGTTTTAGGAATTAAGAAAACAGTTTATAGCTTTATAAAGTTTTATGTGATTTTTAGAAATTGTAAAGTGAGTTTTGAGTTTGGATATTTAACAAAACATTTGGAATTTTGGAAAAGAATTAGAAGAAAACCAGTTTAGAGTTTTTAAAAGCTTTTGGAAATAGACAAAACGATTGAAGGTTTATAGAAATAGAAAATATATTTTTTAGGGTTTTTGGAAATAGAAGGATCAATTTAGGGTTTTAAGGTTTTGGAAAATTGAAAAGTCGATTAGGGTTTTGGGAATTAATAAAATGATTTAAGGTTTTGGAAAGTTGGAAAGTAGATTAGGGTTTCAAGATTTTGAAGAAATAGATTAGGGTTCTTAGGTTTTAGAAGAAACATAAAAGTAATTTTAGGGTTTTTGAAAATAGAGGAGACGATTTAAGGTTCTAAAGTTTAGAAGAAGTAAATTAGGGGTCTAAGGTTTTTAGAATCAAAAGAAATAATTTAATGATTGAAGCTACTGTAAGGAAAAAAGAGATTAGATATTCAAACCTTTGTTTGTTGGTTCCACCAAAAATTGCTTCTTGGATGAACAAAGACAAAGGCAAGATGGCTACCTTTGATGGATTGATTGCTTGCTTATTCTTCTCTAAAAAGTCCGATCATTTTCACTGCCAAAAGAATTTTTAAAGTCCGATCTCCTTTTAAAAATCCCCCTTCTCTTGTGATTTTTAGTGTTTTTTATAGGAAAATTTTTATGATTAATCCTAGTTGTTTAAGAAAACTAAAATTCATTAGGAAAGGAAACCAAAACAAAATAGAATTTGGTTTAATAAAAAATTGCGTTGGAAAAATTTTGCTGGTGAAAACTTGCGACGGCCGGCTGCAATAACTGGAGAGCGAAAAACTGCGAGGGGCGGGCTGCGGGCCATTTCGCCCGCAGGAAGTTCTTGCAGGCGAAATGGCCTTGGCCATTTCTTCCACTATTTTCGGCGATGAATTTTTTCGTCGTCGATTTATTTTTATTTATTTATTTATTATCATTATTTTTATTATTATAATAATTTTTTATTTAATTAAGATAACACTAAAAAATATTATTTAATTAAGATAACACAAAAATTATTTTAGACTAAATAAAATATATTGGACCAGACTGGGTAAAAAATTAAAGGTCTACAATTTGCCCCCTGCTTGAACGATCTGAGACTTTACTAAAAGAGTGTGAAAAGCAATAAGACTTAATTTTTAATGAGATGGTTATTTGAATTTGTTTTGGGTACTTGGACCCGTGAATGAACTTGATTTGGGTACTTGGACCCGAGACTATATTGAATTTGGGTACTTGGACCCGGGAATGGGTACATGGACCCGAGATTGATTTGATTTGGGTACTTGGACCCGAGATTGGGTACTTGGACCCGAGACTGAATTTGAATTGGGTACTTGGACCCGAGATTGAATTTTATTTGATTTGGATACTTGGACCGAGATTGGATACTTGGACCCGAGACTGAATTTGATTTGGGTACTTGGACCTGAGATTGAACTTGATTTTGGGTACTTGGACCTAGGATTGAACTTGATTTTGGGTACTTTGACCTGGGATTGGGTACTTGGACCCGAGACTTAATTTGATTTGGTACTTAGACCCGAGGCTGAATTTGATTTGGATACTTGGACCCGAGATTGGGTTCTTAGACCCGAGTTTGATTTGATTTGGGTACTTGGACCCGAGAATGGGTACTTGGACTCAAGACTGATTTGATTTGGGTACTTGGACCAGAGACTTATTTGATTTGGGTACTTGGAGCCGTGAATGGGTACCTGGACCCGAGATTGAATTGGATTTGGTTACTCAGACCTGAAATTGGGTACTTGGACCCGAGAATGAATTTGATTTGGGTACTTGGACCTGAGATTGGGTTCTTAGATCCGAGTCTGATTTGATTTGGGTACTTGGACCCGAGAATGGGTAATTGGACCCGAGACTGATTTGATTTGGGTACTTGGACTCGAGAATGGGTACTTGGACCTGAGACTAATTTGATTTGGGTACTTGGACCAGTTAATGGGTACTTGGACCCGAGATTGAACTTGATTTTGGGTACTTGGACCTGAGATTGAATTGGATTTGGGTACTTGGACCCGAGACTGAATTTGATTTGGGTACTTGGACCCGAGCTTGAATTTGATTAACCTTTTAACAGTTGAGAAGTCTGACTGCTTCGGCTGTTCTATGCATTGCGGTTCTTCACCCTCAAAATAGATCTTCATCCTTTGAGATCGGGTCTTCACCCTTGAAACATGGATCTTTATCCATTGGAAATCGGGTCTTTACCCTTGAAACATGGATCTTTATTCATTGGAGGCCGGGTCTTTACCCTTGAAACATGGATCTTTATCCATTGGAGATTGGGTCTTTACCCTTGAAACATGGATCTTTATCCATTAGAGATCGGGTCTTTACCCTGGCTTCAGCTCTTTTAGCTGGACTGATCTTTTATCTTTTGCATCTTCATTCTTTTGAGAATTCTAATTTTCTTTTTTTTTCATTCTTTTTTTTACTTCCTTTGCACTTTTACAAAAAAAATTCAACCCTTTTAGCTAGCCTTCATATCCTCTCCTTACCCCCCTGCGTGGTAAAATATTAGAAGTGAGTCAAAATGTTTTGTTCATGTATAAACTTAAAAATTGAAAAGGAGAAACTTTGCCCCCCTGTGTAGGCTTAAACCCATGATTTTCTATGCGGGCTCTGATTGATGTTCTTGTTGTCTAGTTCTTCGCAAAAGCACACATTTCTTCTCTTTGCAAAATTACTGGAGCTTTCTCAAGCAATGGGCTTTCCATGCCCCCCTGATTTGATATCTTCTTTTGATTGTTTACTTCACAGGGTGTTTGATATTCACCTTAATAAAGAATAGACAATACAAGACAAGAAAGTGTGATGTGATATGCTCATGTATGAATGATATGCATGAATGATACTTACAGTCATTCCACCGACTCACGGACCGAGGTGATCAGCAGAAGTGTTCTCATTAGTTCCTTTCAGATGCTCGTTCAGGTCTTGCATTGGAATGACACAATGCTTCACATTTATGGCTTTTATCTTCAAGGTGTTGAAAATATGAATGGTTGAGGCCCCAAACAGCAGAGATTCATCCATATTAAATTATGATTCAGCATGTCAATTGGTAGCTTCTTCATGACCTTACCAATAATCATTTTCTTTGCCCAATGTGTCCTTCGAGGTTCGATAGTTCAATATACTCCCCTTAACTTAAAGGCTTTGTATGACAAAAAAATTTTTATTTTTTATTTTGAATTTTGATTTTGAAATCAAATGTTGGCTTTTCCAAATCAATGTCCATGTACCTCAAGACTTGATTTTTCAAAATTAACATATCTATAACATGACAACCCTAGTTACCATACTAAACTTGGGAATTATTTCTATTTAAGCAATAACTATTGCACTTCAGATAGGCACATACACATTACTTGGCCAAAGATCTCTTTTGAGTTTAAATATTGTCTATCTCATATGAATGCTTATTCAAACTATCTCCACTAATAGACTCTACCTACCAATAGAGATCAATAGGTCTTTGATAGGCTTGAAATGGGGTCTATAAGGGACATGGGTTAAATGAAGGCCATTTGTAAGTTGGAGCCGATGTGACACAATGGAAAAACCCTCACACTACAAATTTCTTGTTGGAACTTTATACAGTTGGGAGCAATCTTTCTAGACTCCAAATTCCTTCTATCTTCTTGACATCAATCTGGATCTTGATTAGGACAATTTTTGCCCTTGCAAAAAGTTTGAGACCCAAATTCGTTTCTTTTCTTCTTTTCCCTTTTCTTCTTTTTCTTTTTCTTACTCTTCCCTTTCTTTGAGCATCTTATCATTTCGTCCTTCTTCCTTGTAGGACTGTCAAATATAGAATTTTCAAGAACTGGATGGTCTTCCTCCTTTTTTCTCCAATTTTAATTGAATCTTTGGTTGGGTTGGACCAATTCAATTCAAACTGTCCTTATAAACCAAATGGAAGCCTTTTGCTGCTTTAGGTAAAAGAGAACTCAGTTGGCTTTCTGAACCGCCTTTTTAGGTTTTATCTTTCTTCTCCTTTTTTCTTTTTTCTTCTTTTTTTTGTTTTGTCCTTTTTTCCTTTTCTTTTTTTTCTTTTTTTTGTCCTTTTCTTATTATTTTTCGTTCTTCTTCTTTTTTTTTTGGTTTTAGCTCAAACAGAGTTGTCTTATTTTTACCGACTTGGGCTTCCAATAATGGATGAGTGGAGTAACATAAATCTTCTTTAACAGGGATGAATCATTTGTTACTCTGATGTTGTCTTGATATATTGGAGATATTAAGTGAACTTCAACTACCCTTATGGTCTTGAAAACTTCAACTACCCTTATGCTCTTGAAAACATCAACTACCCTTATGTTCTTGAGAACATCAACTATCTTTATGGTCTTGAGAACTTCAACTATCCTCATGATCTTGACTAATCATTGCTTTCTTTGATCTTCTTGCCTCTCCATCTTAGTGATCATAAGATTTGTCAAAAGTATCACAACAGCTCAGGGTAGGTTATTGGGGTTTGTATGCCAATGAAAAGAAAGCTAAAATTTTATGAAGGCTCAAAGGGACCATTAGGGATTGATATTTAATAGGGTGGATACTAGTTGTTGGCTAACCAAATAATGCCTAGATCATCTCTCCCTTAAATAATCAGAGTTCCATTTTGCCTCAAAAGTTTGCCAAAGCATGTTCTAAGACTGACTAGGACCTAGACAAAGGTAATTATGCAGACGCCCTCTCTTAGTAAGCATACACAACTCAATGCTTTAGAGTAATTCCCTCACCTAGTAAAGCCATTCAAGTCATGATGCATAAATATATTAATTCATGAATTATCAAGCTAGATTCCTCATTGGTTGAGCACCAAAATGAACAAAGACCAACAAAAATTTTGATGAATGTGATTTATTCAAACAAATTTAAATTTGAAAAACAAGATTGTTCCAATTAAATATTAAAGAAAGTAAAATTGAAAAGCAACATTCAAGCTAAGAAAAGTTTGTTGAGTTTAATCTTCTTTTCCTTTCATATCTTCAACATTCCCATCTTGAAAGGATGATAAAACAAAATCTTCATGCAAACCCCCTCCAATCATGAAGGTTGTCGGTGGTGGTACCCTATTGAACTTTGGTAATGGGTTGTCTTTGGTGTTTGGCTGGTTGGGCTCGGGCAGCTTCTCACTATCAATTAAATTCTGGATCTCATGCCTTAACTTCATACAATTGTCCATTTCGTGTCAAGGCCTTTGATGGAATTGGAAAAATGCATTAGTATCAAAGTTAGGTGGAACAAGATTAGGCAAGGGACGAGGAGGCAAGGGTTGTAATAATCCCTTCTTTTATAGCTTATTGAGAACCCAAGATAGCGGCTTCCCTAATTCTAAAAACTGCCTCATTCCTCCTTGACTAGTGGCATTAACATTAGCTTCTTTTTGTGTGTTTTGATTTCCTGACTGGTAGTTCCCTTTCTCATTCCTTTTTATTGAAAAGTGATTCTTTTCCCTTTCCCACTCTTCAATTTGTAGACTAGCTTGGTGAAGATCTTTGAAATCCCTTGTAAGGGTGTGAGACATCCTTTCATGGAGATTGGGCAGGATGCCTCTCACGATCATCCTTATTTGATCAAATTCATCGGGTCTCTTATTGAGCAAAGTAACCTTATTTCTCCACCTTTTCACATAGTCCACAAAATTCTCATTTGGCCTTTGCCTAGTGGACTCCACTTCCATCTCGACATTGTATCCTTATTGTTGGATGAAGGCCTTGTATAGCAAATCCCAACTATTTTGTGTTCCATCATCTAAGGTATTGAACCAATTTTGGATAACAGGATCCAATGAGAGTATAAAGTACCTTAGAGTTTGAGCTTTAGTAGCTCGGGCAGACTGCATAGCAGTGATATACTGCTTCACATGGAGATGAGGATTTTCGGTTCCATCGAACTTTGCAAAAGATGAAATTTTGAAATTGTACGGAACTTCTTCATCTAGCTCAAATAATTTGTCAACTTCGGACATTTCTTCGGTTTTCAGCTTTTTCTCAAATTTCTTTTCTAGGTCAGCAATCATCTTCTCAATATCGAAATTTTTAGTCTTTTCAAAAGTTGCCTTCTCAACAACCTTCATCTCCTTTTTGTCTCGAGGATCTTGATAGTATTGAGCCCAATCATCATCATCAATGATCACCTTATCATCATCAAAAGCTACTTCACCAACCCTAGTCTTCCCTTTGTCCTTTGGCTTCTTAGTGCTAGCAAACGCTTTGGCATGATTTTCTAAAATTGCAGTCAATTAGTTCTTCATGGTCTCAGCTAGGGCCTCTTTTATTTCTTCCATTTTGGCATTGAGGGCTTCATCCACCATTCTTTGAATTTGTTCGGGCTCCATTGCTTTTGGTGAGCAAGTGATTGAGTTGTTACTAGATTCTTCATCTCCGGCGTAGGTCGGATTGTCGTAAGCTTTTGAACTATCGTAATCCAGGGCTGTGAGCCACAAAGGATCAATGATATGAGATGCAAATGTATGCATGTATGCACAAACAATCAACAAAGATAAGTAGAACGTCCCTTCCAACCTTATAACATCCACACACGAATGGCGAGTCTCTTTTCCTTGGTATATGTTTAACAAAAATACCAACATGGGGTACCTTGTTTTTGAATATTTCCCTCGGACGTTTCAACCAATAGTCATAATTTCAAAAATGGGAATCAATCCATGATAATTCCCATTAATTTGGTTTTAATCCATTTAACCAACTAATGTAGCTTTTATGCTATATTGGATTAAAATGAAATTAAGAGGTTTATTATAGATAGATTTCTCACTTGAAAAAGTAACTAATGATTCATGCCAAAAACAAGCCCATGATTAATTACTCTTAGTATAAACTAGGCTCACAATTGATTTTTAGTATTTCGTAATTGACCTAAATAATTTGCAAGCTCTTTGTAAAATAATTTTGTTTATAAGCCCATTGTAAAAAGATTTTAGAAAAAATATATTTTGGGCTTTGTAATTTGGGTTATGAGCAAAAGAATTTTAGATTTGTTTTTAGAAAAGTTTTATGTCCAAAGACCCTCTTGAAAAGTTTTGAAAATTGTTTTGGTCTTTTGGACTTTAAAGAAAAATTTATTTGAGCTCACAATGTACTTGGGTCATATTAGAAAAAGAACAAACCAAATAAGCCATGATTTAAGCTAAGATAAATTAACCATAGTCAAACAACATTCATTTGGGGTCAAATCCTAAGGAAAGTAACTAGGCCAATTACATGAGCTTTAGTCTTTGGGTTAAAAGGCTTAGGTTCCCATAGCAAGTATATACCAAATGGTACGAGGCTATGAGTGGTTATGCCATGCTCGATCTCCACACCTTGAGTGAAAGTATGGTATTCATTACATAACACAACACGGGTAACACGGGCATCCTAACTCATGCACACGATGCAATCTAATATGATGCAATGGATAATATCATTATAAGGAAGAATAGAATAATATAAAGACCAATGGAATCAACTTCTCTTATCCCCAGTGGAGTCGCCACTGTGAGCGGGGATTTTCGCCCCTACTCCGATGGAATGGTTCTTGCGACTTCGACACTGTTTAGGCTCGGGGCCTTAGAGAACACGGACCTAGGTCCGAAAAAAATTGAGTCGCCAACCCGAAAAAAGAAAAAAAGAAAGGGGTGGATGACTCGATTCCTAAGGAATCCTCAATCCCCTAATGGGTTCGGAAAGTTGGGTACGTGTTGGGAAGGTGAGAAATGGCCCAGCACCCCCACAATGCCTGGTTCATTGGAACCAGCCTCCTTTACAGGTCTTAATATTATAAAATTCTTAAATATAACAATATTATCCATATTACATGCAACGATTAAAATAAAGCATCGATATATTAAAAATCAAAGCAATGTCCAAGCAAAACAAATAAATGGACACCCATCCAAAGATGGAAACATGCCCTTATATCATCCATGTCTAAACTAACACCCACCAAAATGTAGAAATATGTCCATTACATTGGTCTAAAATATAAAAGCGATTTAAATTGCATGATTGTTAACTAATGAGGTACCCACAAAGTGGAAACATACCTCTTACAACATTTAGAAATCAAAATAAATTGATAAAAATAAATAAACATTCATAATAAATAAATAATTCATCAAAGATATTAAACATCAATCAAAATATAAACATTCATCCATGATAATTTAAATAAACCAAGCATTGAACTTAAATAAATCAAAGCATATAATAAACTATATAATTAAATAAGGTAAGTAAAGATACAAATTGAAGTTTACTGCTTCTCATTTAAAGTTCTTTAATTAATATATAGGGTTTTGGAATTTTAGCATATTAAGGTTTATAATTCTTAACTACTGTAAAGGTTTAAGGAAATTAAAATGGATTAAGGTATCATGAATCAAACTAGGGTTTATGAGTAATGTTATAAAATTAGGGTTTTAGGATATTACAACATTAGGTTTATGATTATTAGCTACTGGATTGTTGTTTTTAGGCTTATTGTGTTGAATTTTAATATATAGGTTTATAAGGTTTTAAGGATTAGGGTCTAGAAAAATTAGGGTTTACGGTTTTGGTTTTGAGAGATTTAGGGTTTTTGGTGTTTTGAAAAACATGTTTTGGTTTTAGGATTTGAGAAAACAGTTTATGGCTTTATATAGTTTTATGTGATTTTTAGAAATTGTAAAGTGAGTTTTGAGTCTGGATATTTAACAAAACATTTGGAATTTTGGAAAAGAATTAGAAGAAAACCAGTTTAGTGTTTTTAAAAGCTTTTGGAAATAGACAAAACGATTTAAGGTTTATAGAAACAAAAAATATATTTTTTAGGGTTTTTGGAAATAGAAGGATCAATTTAAGGTTTTAAGGTTTTCAGAAATTGGAAAGCAGACTAGGGTTTTGTGAATTAATAAAACGATTTAAGGTTTTGGAAAGTTGGAAAGTAGATTAGGGTTTCAATATTTTGAAGAAAAAGATTAGGGTTCTTAGGTTTTAGAAGAAACAAAAAAGTAATTTTAGGGTTTTTGAAAATAGAGGAGACGATTTAAGGTTCTAAGGTTTAGAAGAAGTAAATTAGGGGTCTAAGGTTTTTAGAATCAAAAGAAATAATTTAATGATTGAAGCTACTGTAAGGAAAAAAGAGATTAGATATTCAAACTTTCGTTTATTGGTTCCACCAAAAATTGCTTCTTGGATGAACAAGGACAAAGGCAAGATGGCTGCCTTTGATGGATTGATTACTTACTTATTCTTCTCTAAAAAGTTCAATCGTTTTCACTGCTAAAGTCTGATCTCCTTTCAAAAATCCCCCTTCTCTTATGATTTTTAGTATTATTTATAGGAAATTTTTTATGATTAATCCTAGTTGTTTAAGAAAACTAAAACTCATTAGGAAAAGAAACCAAAACAAAATAGAATTTGGTTTCGAAAAAAATTGCGTTGGAAAAATTTTACTGGCGAAAACTTGCGAAGGCTGGCTGCGAGGACTTGCGAGCGAAAAACTGCGAGGATTTATATTTATTTATTTATTTATTTATTATTATTTTATTATTATAAAAATTTTTAAAAATTTTTATTTTTATTGGACCCGAGACTGAATTTGATTTGGGTACTTGGACCCGAGATTGAATTTGATTTGATTTGGGTACTTGGACCCGAGATTGGGTACTTGGACCCGAGACTGAAATTGATTTGGGTACTTGGACCTGAGATTGGGTTCTTGGACCTGAGATTGGGTTCTTGGACCATAGTCTAATTTGATTTGGGTACTTGGACCAGAGAATGGGCTCTTGGACCCGAGACTAATTTTATTTGGGCACTTGGACCCGAGAATGGATACTTGGACCCGAGACTGATTTGATTTGGGTACTTGGATCCGAGATTGAATTAGATTTGGGTACTTGGACCTGAGATTGGGTACTTGGACCCGAGACTAAATTTGATTTGGGTACTTGGACCTGAGATTGGGTTCTTGGACCTGAATCTAATTTGATTTGGGTACTTGGACCCGAGAATGGGTACTTGGACCCGAGACTTATTTGATTTGGGTACTTGGACTCGAGACTTATTTGATTTGGGTACTTGGACTCGTGAATGGGTACTTGGACCTGAGATTGAACTTGATTTTGGGTACTTGGACCCGAGATTGAATTGGATTTGGGTACTTGGACCCGAGACTGAATTTGTTTTGGGTACTTAGACCCGAGCTTGAATTTGATTAGCCTTTTATCAGTTGAGAAGTCTGAATGCTCAGGCTGTTCTATGCATTGCGATTTTTCACCCTCAAAATGGATCTTCATCCTTTGAGATAAGGTCTTTACCCTTGAAACATGGATCTTTATCCATTGGAAATCAGGTCTTTACCCTTGAAACATGGATCTTTATTCATTGGAGGCCGGGTCTTTACCCTTGAAACATAGATCTTTATCCATTAGAGATCGAGTCTTTACCCTTGAAACATGGATCTTTATCCATTGGAGATTGGGTCTTTACCTTGGCTTTAGCTCTTTTAGTTGGACTGATCTTTTATCTTTTGCATCTTCATTCTTTTGAGAATTCTAATTTTCTTTTTTTCCATTCTTTTTTATTACTTCCTTTGCACTTTTGCAAAAAATTCAGCCCTTTTAGCTAGCCTTCATATCCTCTCCTTACCCCCCTGCGTGGTAAAATATTAGAAGTGTAATATCCTCATTTATGCCCTAGAAGTTTTGTATGTTGTTGTTATTGTGGTTGTTTTAAATTGCAAGATAAAGAATTGAGAAAAGAAAAGTATATGTGTTTTGGGAAGGATTTAGGGTTTAGAGAGAATGGTATATGTTGTGTATATGTTGATATATATAACATATAAATGGGTCAAAGAAGAGTCAAGGTGTTGGTTAGTGGAAGAAGATATTTTATTGTTGAGTGTGTAATTGCATATATGGGCTTATATAAGACAATAAAGGTTAGTTTTATGTTTGAGGGCATTTTGGTAATTGTTTGGATAAAATCTCTTGGTGGAGATTTAAAGAAGAAAAGTCATTTGACTTTGTTGAATTTTCTTTTCTTCTCATGTTTGTGCCGGCCATTGAAGAAGACAAAGGGAAAGAGAAGTGTTCTTGATGCTATACTCAAATTGATGAAGGAATTGAGAGATTTGGTGAAAGATTTGTGGAATTTCTTTATATAAGGTAAGTAATTTCTTATTTTCTTTTATTAATTTGGAAGTTGTGGCTAAGGTGTATTGTGAATTGTTGAGTTGATGATTTGGTGTGTTTGATATGTATTTACAAATGTTAAAGTTGATTGTTAGTTAAAAGATTGATTTGAGGTTGGTTTGGTTGTGAAGGTTGTAAGTTTAAATGGATTTTGATAGTGGAAGTTCAAGTGTAAAGTTGGTTTTAGGGTTTGAGATGGTATATGTTTAAATGTTTTGGTTGATGTGTTTTAATAAGGAATATTGTGATAAACATGTAGAATTTGTGTTTAGAACATTGATTTCATTCATTTGAAACATGTTATATGGTGTTTGATGAGTTTGAGTGCAATTGGAGGAAAATTTTGCATATTAGGGTTTGTGTTTTGGGAGACACGGCCAAGTCATGAAACTTTTGCGTGTGTTGAATTAGTTTTGAGAGACACGGCCGTGTTCCCAAGCCGTGTTAGCTACTGTGAGTTTTGGTTTAAGAGACACGGCCATAAGCTTGGCCGTGTCCCTTGCCCGTGTTGCTTACTGTCCAATTGTTTTGAGTGACACGGCCACAAGCTTGGCCGTGTCCCTCAAGTGGCTGCCCGTGTCCCTCAATTGTGTAGGTTAAGGTTTTACTTCCTTGTTCTTTTTGCATTGCTTTGGTTCTCAAAGGGTAGGTTGGTCCCTAAACCTAACCCTAAACATTTTAAATACACTTGAATCAATGAATGATATAATCAATTACATGTGTAAGGTTCTAAAGCTATGAATCATATCAATTGTTCTTTACCCTAATTGCATTGTTGAGATTGAATAATGTTATGTTATGTATTGTAAATGGTAATGTGTTTCATGAGTAATGAATATTGAAATGTATATCAAAGATGCAATGATAATTCAAATAAGACATGATATGAGACAATGCCATTGTGGTTGGCTATGATGTGATGCAATTGAAAGAAATAAGGCATGTTTGCCTAAATGTTGTTGAGAATTGAGAATGGAAATGATAATTGAATAATAAATGAATTGTGTGGCTAATGTGTTATTCCATTTTCAGAGTTGGTTGTTGGTGGCATGCCTAATAAGTGTAACAATCTCTTGAAGTTAGGTTGGATTGAATCCTTGAAGCCTAATTGAGATGTTACCACCCTTGAAGCTAGGTTGGGTTGGTTCTTGAAGCCAAGTTGGGTTGAAGCTTAGCATGCTTTGCTCCCCTTGAAGCTTGGTTGAACTTAATCCTTGAAGCCTAGTTGGGTTTATGATATTGATAAATGTGATGATAGAACCAAAACATTAACTCTGAAAATTGAATGGCATATTAGTGTGTCTTGGGCCCATGCTTGTCTTTGCTTAATGTTGATTATGAATGATTAAATGAATACTAATGAGGTATATGATAAGATGTTGAAATATGATATGTCTATTTATGTTGAGTTATGAAATGTAAAGGCATGTTGTTAGTTTTGCATATATGATGTTACATGTATAATATGGATTGAGAATTGGCATTGCATTGCATCAAAGCAAAACATTAGCATGTTTTATCTTACTAAGCCGTTGGCTTAGCGCGATAGTGTTTGATGGCGCAGGTAATAGAGTTGGTAGAGTTGAACCCGAGAGTTCATCAAGACCGAGTGAGAGTAGACAGTGAAGAGTTGATTTTTTTTGAGGACTTAAAGATCAGAGCAGACTTGCCAATCATGTATACTTCTTTTATATTTTGTAAAGTAATGTTTATAATGTAAATATGTACCTATTTTATAACTTCCGCTGTGTAATATTTAAATGTATATATGTATATCTAACATGTTTATATTTTAAGTCAATGACTTAATTTCTATAATGTATAATGATTAGGGTATTGGATCAAGTTTAAAATGTTTTGAATGTTGAAGAAAACCGTAGCATCCCTATGTTTGGTGCACTTATGCTACATTGTTGTGATTGTAGTGTGTGTGCATTGGATGTGGGGGTGTTACAAGAAGTGAGTCAAAATGTTTTGTTCATGCATAAACTTAAAAATTGAAAAGTAGAAACTTTGCCTCCTGTGTAGGCTCAAACCCATGATTTTATATGCGGGCTCTGATTGATGTTCTTGTTGTCTAGTTCTTCGCAAAAGCACGCATTTCTTCTCTTTGCAAAATTACTGGAGCTTTCTCAAGCAATTGGCTTTCCATGCCCCCCTGATTTGATATCTTCTTTTGATTGTTTACTTCACAGGGTGTTTGATGTTCACCTTAATAAGGAATAGACAATACAAGACAAGAAAGTGTGATGTGATATGCTCATGTATGCATGATATGCATGAATGATACTTGTAGTCATTCCACTGACTCACAGATCGGGGTGATTAGCAGAAGTGTTCTTATTGGTTCCTTTTAGATGCTCGTTCATGTCTTGCATTGGAATGACATAATGCTTCACATTTATGGCTTTTATCTTCAAGGTGTTGAAAATATGAATGGTGGAGCCCCAAACAGCAAAGATTCATCCATTTTAAATTATGATTCAGCATATCAATTGGTAGCTTCTTCATGACCTTTGCCAATAATCATTTCCTTTGCCCAATGTTTCCTTCGAGGTTCGATAGCTCAACATACTCCCCTTAACTTGAAGGCTTTGTATGACAAAAATATTTTTATTTTGATTTTTGATTTTTGATTTTGAAATCAAATGTTGGCTTTTGCCAAATCAATGTCAATGTACCTCAAGACTTGATTTTCCAAATTAACATATCTATAACATGACAACCCTAGTTACCGTACTAAACTCGGGAATTATTTCTATCTAAGCAAGAACTGTTGCACTTCAGATAGGCACATACACATTACTTGGCCAAAGATCTATTTTGAGTTTAAATATTGTCTATCTCATATGCATGCTTATTCAAAATATCTCCACTAATAGACTCTACCTACCAAGAGAGATCAACAGGTCTTTGATAGGCTTGAAATGGGGTCTATAAGGGACATGGGTTAAATGAAGGCCATTTGTAAGTTGGAGCCGATGTGACACAATGGACAAGCCCTCACACTACAAATTTCTTGTTGGAACTTTAGACAGTTGGGAGCAATCATTCTAGGCTCCAAATTCCTTCTATCTTCTTGGCATTAATCTGGATCTTGATTAGGACAGTTTTTGCCCTTGCAAAAAGTTTGAGACCCAAATTCATTTCTTTTCTTCTTTTCCCTTTTCTTTCTTTTTATTTTTCTTACTCTTCCCTTTCTTTGAGCATCTTATCATTTCGTCCTTCTTCCTTGTAGGACTGTCAAATATAGAACTTTCAAGAACTGGATGGTCTTCCTCCTTTTTTCTCCAATTTTGATTGAATCTTTTGTTGGGTTGGACCAATTCAATCCTAACTGTCCTTATAAACCAAATGGAAGCCTTTTGCTGCTTTAGGTAAAAGAGAACTCTGTTGGCTTTCTGAACCGCCTTTTTAGGTTTTATCTTTCTTCTCCTTTTTTCTTTTTTCTTCTTTTTTTTTGTTTTGTCCTTTTTTCCTTTTCTTTTTTTTTCTTCTTTTTTTTCTTTTTCTTATTATTTTTTTTTCTTCTTTTTTTTTTTGGTTCTAGCTCAAACAGAGTTGTCTTGTTTGTACCAACTTGGGCTTCCAATAATGGGTGAGTGGAGTAACATAAATATTCTTTAACAGGGATGAATCATTTGTTACTCTGATGTTGTCTTGATATATTGGAGATATTAAGTGAACTTCAACTACCCTTATGGTCTTGAAAACTTCAACTACCCTTATGGTCTTGAAAACATCAACTACCCTTATGATCTTGAGAACTTCAACTATCCTCATGATCTTGACTAATCATTACTTTCTTTGATCTTCTTACCTTTACATCTTAGTGATCATAAGACTTGTCAAAAGTATCACAACAGCTCAGGGTAGGTTATTGGGGTTTATAAGACAATGAAAAGAAAGCTAAAACTTTATGAAGGCTCAAAGGGACCACTAGGGATTGATATTTAACAGGGTGGATACTAGTTGTTGGCTAACCAAACAATGCCTAGATCATCTCTCCCTTAAATAAGCAGAGTTCAATGTTGCCTCGAAAGTTTGTCAAAGCATGTTCTAAGAATGACTAGGACCTAGATAAAGGTAATTATGCAGGAGCCCTCTCTAAGTAAGCATACACAACTCAATGCTATAGAGTAATTCCCTCACCTAGTAAAGCCATTCAAGTCATGATGCATAAATATATTAATTCATGAATTATCAAGCTAGATTCCTTATTGGTTGAGCACCAAAATGAACAAAGACCAACAAAAATTTTGATGAATGTGATTTATTCAAACAAATTTAAATTTGAAAAACAAGATTGTTCCAATTAAATATTAAAGAAAGTAAAATTGAAAATCAACATTCAAGCTAAGGAAAGTTTGTTGAGTTTAATCTTCTTTTCCTTTCACACCTTCAACATTCCCATCTTGAAAGGATGGTAAAACTAAATCTTCATGCAAACCCCCTCCAATCATGAAGGTTGCCGGTGGTGGTACCCTATTGAACTTTGGTAATGGGTTGTCTTTGGTGTTTGGCTGGTTGGGCTCCGACAGCTTTCCACTATCAATTAAATTTTGAATCTCATGCCTCAACTTCATACAAATGTCCGTTTCGTGTCCAGGCCTTTGATGGAATTGGCAAAATGCATTAGTATCAAAGTTAGGTGGAAGAGGATTAGGCAAAGGACGAGGAGTCAAGGGTTGTAATAATCCCTTCTTTTGTAGCTTATTGAGAACCCAATAAAAACAAATCACTATTTCACCAATATTTCTCAATTTCTCCATATTTTCTCAAAACATTTAAATATATACACACACATATATATATCAAAACATACATATAAAATCCCATATTACAACATTTATCCAAAGAGTCTTTATAATTTACAATATATACTTAATAACATAAACATAATATACATAATATCAAAATGCACTATAACATAAAATATATACATGATGGCAACTGGCTTGATCTTGTAGTAGCATAAATCAACTCAAGTCTAGACCCGACCAGGTCTAGTAGAACTCTCTGGATTTACCGGATCACCCATGTCACCTGTTTGATAAATTTTAATCGTGATAAGCTAAAAGCCTAGCAGTACAAACTTTAATAACAACAAAACTTTAATATAATGCCAATACATAATGCATTTACATGTTGTTTCACAATGTGGCATACAAATTCCATTTAAAACATAATATTTAATCATTTTATAATTCATATTAACACATACACAAATATGGGCCCAAACAAACTAATATATCATTCAAATTCTAGAGTTACTATTTTAGTCCATATTGACACTTAGTGTCTAGCCCCGAAGGCAAATCATATAAAAGTGATGCATAGCATCCAGCCTGAAGGCAAATCATATATCATTGATGCCTAGCATCTAACCCCGAAGAAAAATAATGAAGATAATCTCATAGGCATACCGCCAAACATAGAACTCTAAAAATTGAATAACATACTAGGCACACACATAATTCATATTCCCATAATCAATTTCATTATCACATTGCTTCAATTCCTCATTTTTTACATCATATTGCCTCATTTTCTCATTTTTCTTATCACATTGTCTCATTTTCTCATTTTTCTCATTCATATCAATGTCAATTCATCATATCTTATTCTTTCATCACAATGTATGTCGTTTCACATAAAAATCACATTACCCAAATATTTTTGGGGCATTTTCACATCATGCACATAATTCATATTTCATTCATTTTAGCCATTAATAATGGTTTTTCATAATGCATACATAACAATTCACATGTCATAGCAAAATATTCATGAATGTTCAAGCTACCAAGTAGCTTAACATATTTTTTATCCAAAATGTGCTAGGCCAAATGTAATGCAATAATACCTCATTTATCAAGAGTTTGTACATACCTCAAAGAGCACTAAAATCCAAACCAAAAACCTCCCATCAACCTTCACTTCCAACTTGCCCTTCAATACTAGGGTTAGGTAATCTACTACCTCTTAATGCCTATACACAATGTGATCAAATACAATCTTTTAATATCACAATTTTAGGCATTTCTAACATTAAGCCCTAATTAAATATCACTCCTACAAATTTTCAAAATTTAGCCTTTCCTTACTTTAACTTTAAAAATCCAATTAAATTGGTGTTCTAAGTTTATTTATATCATTGCAAACATATTATAACATGTTTTAATCATTCAAACTAAATAAACACATACTCTTTAAATAAAACCCGAAAATGCCATAACCTTCATCATTGAAAGTTCTTCATTCCAACTCATTCCAATTATTAATCCAAGCTTATTTCCATCACTTATATCATTAAATAACATGATAAAATCAAACAATCAACCATTCATTGAAAATTCCCTTCCAAAATTCTAAATTCAACACTACCTTATCCAAACTCTAACCAAACTTAACCAATTCCATCATTTGACTTTAAAATCCTTGTTTATACATCAAAACAACACATTTGGAATCAATTTGCACAATTAAAATACATGATTCCAAAAATTCCAAATGTTCCATAATCCTAAATTCTCTCTTTTCAACCAAACTCACTCAAACTTAATCATTTCTTCAATCCAACTTAAGAATCATTAATAACTAATCAAAATAGTATCATAAAAACTCATTCAAGCCATTAAATCATGCTAAGACAAAATCCCAAATTCAACATATTCATATATCCATGGAATTCCAAAGGAATAAGTTGGAAACTTACTATTTCAAGAGGAATTCACCAAAATCCCACTTGAATCCTTGAAATCCTTTCAATTGATGAAGCTTGGAAGAAGAAAAACCTTGGGTTGGGCTCTAATGGTGGTTTGGCCTATAGACCCCTAATTTTTTATCCAATCCAGTCCAAAAATTTTAAAACAGCCTAAAATAATTTTTGTGGTATATTTATTTTTATTATTTATTATTTATTATTTATTTCAATATAATATTTATTTTACCTTTCATTTATTTATTTTTAATAATAATAATAATAATAATAATAAAATAAAAATCGGCGACAGCAGAATCGGCCAATTTGCCCTCAAGCAAAACTTACGGCAAAATTACACCCCGCGCACAGTTTTGCTCGCCTCCAGCTCGTCCACACGTAGTTTTTGCCAAAACCCTATTTTAGTTGGTTTTTTATTTTATTTCAAAAATAGTTTTTAATTTCCATAACATACTAGATTTCTTATTTTAGTTACCTATAAATACCACATTAAAACACACTGAAAGGGATTGGGACTTTTGGAATTGGAATTTTGTTCAAGAATTATTCAAACTCTTTTTTAGAATTTTTTCAAAAGCTTGGACTTGAAGAAGCAGCAAAACAATAAAGAATTCATCAAAGGCAGTACACACTGTCTTTGTTATTGTTCAACTAGAATTCAAATTGTGGTGGAACCAACAACGGAGGTTTGAGTTTTTATTGACTTGTTTATATTTACAGCAGCCATAACATGCTTCCTTTTTAATTTTTTGTTAAAGTATTTTGATATTAGTTTGCCAGTAGCATGAAATTGTTGAATCCAAATTATATGTTTTATGAACCAAAACTCTAATATCTTAATACTCGTAAAACTAATTTTTGGAATCTAAAATCCTAATTAAACTTTTCTAAAACCATAAAACAATAATCTGTTTTCTCAAAACTATAATCAATTCTATTTTTCTAAGATTCACAGTAGCCCATTCTTTTCAAACACCTAACTCTCAATCCTATTTTCTTGATCTTTAATTTTATTTACTTAAACCCTAAACCTTAATATTAGTTTCACACAACTTCCAAAACCCTAAGTCCAAAATATTTATTCTTTATATTCAAACCCTAAATTATTTCAAAACTAATATTTAATTCAAACATCCATTAGCCATATTATTTCCTTTATATTAAATATTTCTTAGCTGACTAATCTAGTAACTAAAATACAAAACCCTAATTGTTAAACATGAAACCCAAGAAACTCTAATTGATGCATAAACCTTAAATTTATATACTTATTGTTCTATTTAAATTAGATGAATGTTTGTTATATATTTTGATTGATGTTTCATGTCTTTGATGAATGATTTATTTATGATGAATGGTTAGTTACTTTATTGATTTGCTTTGGTTTTAAAACATTGTAAGAGGTATGTTTCCATTTTTTGGGTACCTCATATTATGAGCATCATGTAATTTAATTTATTTTAAAGCTTTTGGATCAATGTAAAGGACACGTTTCCACCTTCTGGTGGGTGTCCTATGTAGTTTTAGATATAAAACGATGTAAGGACATGCTTCTATCCTCGAATGGGTGTCCATTTATTTATTTTGTTTGAACATTATTGTGATTTTAATAAAGTATTTATTTATTCTTATGATCACATGTAGTATAGATAATATCGTTATATTTAAGAATTTTATAATATTAAGACCTGCAAAGGAGGCCGGTTCCAATGAACCGAGCATTGTGGGGCTGCTGGGCTGTTTCTCACCTTCCCCACATGTACCCAACTTTTTGAACCCATTAGGGGGTTGGAGATTCCTTAGGAATCAAGTCATCCACCCTTTTTTTTCTCGGCCCATCCCGGTGGCAACTCTATTTTCTCCGGGCTTAGGCTCGTGTTTTCTAAGGCCCCGAGCCTAAACAGTGATGAAGTCGCAAGAACCATTCCACCGAGAGTGGGGGAAAAAATCTCCGCTCACAGTGGCGACTCCACTGGGGATAAGAGAAGTTGATTCTGTTGGTCTTTATATTATTCTATTCTTTCTTATCATGATATTATCCATTGCATCATATTAGATTGCATCGTGTGCGTGAGTTAGGATGCCTGTGTTACCCGTGTTGTGTTATATAAGGGATACCATACTTTCACTCAAGGTATGGAGATCGTGCATGGAATAACTACTCATAGCCCTGTACCTTTTAGTATATACTTGCTATGGGAACCTAAGCCTTTTAACCCAAAGACTAAAGCTCATGTAATTGGTCTAGTTTCTTTATGTTTTTATCCCAAATGCTTATTGTTTGACTATGGTTAATTTATCTTGGCTTAAATCATGGCTGATTTGATTTGTTCTTCTTCTAATATGACATAATTACATTGTGAGCTCAAATAATTTTTTCTCTAAATCCAAAAGACCAAAGCTATTTTCAAAACTTTTCAAGATGGTCTTTGGACGTAAAAATTTTCTAAAAATAAATCAAAAAATTCTTTTCTCATGACTCAAATACAAAGTCAAAAATTCATTTTTTCTAAAAATCTTTTTTACAATGAGTTTTTCAAACAAAACTATTTTTGCATTTCATCCAACCTTTTCTTGTAAAGAGCTTACGAATATTTAGGTTAATTATGAAAATACCAAAAATCAATTTTGAGCCTAATTTATACTAAGAATTATTAATCATGGGTTTGTTTTTGGCATGAATCATTAGTTACTTTTTCAGGTGAGAAATCTATTTTTAATAAACCTCTTAGTTTAGTTTTAATCCAATATAGCATAAAAGCTACTTTAGTTGGTTAAATGGATTAAAACCTAATTAATGGGAATTATCATGAATTGATTTCCATTTTTGAAAATATAACTATTGGTTGAAATGTTGAAGGAAAATTATTTGAAAATAAGATACCTCATGTTGGTATTTTGTTAACCATATATCTAGGAAAAGAGACTCGCCATTCCGTGTGTGGAAGTTATAAGGTTGGAAGGGACGTTCTACTTATATTTGTCTACTGTTTGTGCATAAATGCATACATGCATACATACATTTGCATCACATATCATTAATCTTTTCTGGCTCACAGCCCTGGATTACGACAGTTCAAAAGCTTACGACAATCAGACCTACGCAGGAGATGAAGAATCTAGCAGCGACTCAATCACTTTTTCACCGAAAGCAATGGAGCCCAAACAAATTCAAAGAATGGTGGCCGACGCCCTCATTGCTAAAATGGAAGAACTAAAGGGGGCTCTAGCTGAGATCAAGAAAAATCAAATGATTACAATGTTCGAAAACACCGATGAAGCTTCCGCAAGCACCAAGAAAGAAAAGGGGAAGGCTAAAGTTGGTGAAATGGCTTTTGATGATGACAAGGTGGTCATTGAGGATGATGACTACTGGGCTCAATACTTCCAAGATCCTCAAGATAAGAAGAAGGTGTCAAAGATTGTTGAAAGATCAGCTGTGGAGAAAACTGAAACTTCAGATGTTGAGAAGATGATTGCTGACCTGGAAAAGAAGTTTGAAAAGAAGCCGAAAACTAAAGAAATGTCCGAAGTTGACAAATTGTTTGAGTTAGATGAAGAAGTTTCATACAAGTTCAAGATGTCATCCTTTGCAAAGTTTGATGGAATCGAAAATCCTCATCTCCATGTGAAGCAATATATCACTGCCATGCAGTCTTCCCGAGCTATTAAGGCTTAAACCCTAAGGTACTTCATGCTCTCACTGGATCCCATTATTCAAAATTGGTTCAATACCTTAGATGATGGCACACAAAAGAGCTAGGATTTGCTATACAAGGCCTTCATCCAACAATATGGATACAATGTTGAATTGGAAGTTACTCTAATGGAGGTGGAGTCCATTAGACAAAGGCCAAATGAAAACTTCATGGATTATGTGAAGAGGTGGAGGAATAAGGCTGCATTGCTCAAGAGGCAACACCCCTCTTACAATCATTCTAATTTGATCTAATATGCTTATCCGAGATTTTAAAGACCTTTTACAAGCAGGTCTACAAATTGAAGAGTGAAAAAGAGAGAAGAACAGCTTTTCAGCAAGAAGAAATGAGAAAGGAAACTACCAGTCTGGTAACCAAGGCATGCAAAAGGTAGTTAATGTTAATCCTACAGGCCAAGGAGGAAGAAGGCAATTTTCAGAATTGAGGAAGCCACTATCTTGGGTCCTCAATAAGCTACAAAAGAAGGGATTGTTACAACCCTTAAATCCTCGTCCTTTACTTAACCCTCTCCCACCTAATTTTGACACTAAGGCATTTTATCAATTTCATCAAATGCAAGGGCACGACACGGATAGATGTGTGAGGTTGAGGCATGAGATCCAGAATTTGATTGATAGTGGGAAGCTACCCGAGCCCAACAAGCCAAACACCAAAGACAATCCACTGCCAAGGTTCAATAGAGTACCGCCACCGGCGACCTTCATGATTGGAGAAGGTTTGCATGAAAATTTTGTCATGTCCTCATTCTAAGATGTGGATGGAGAAGCAAGCAATGAAGAAGTGGTGTTTAGCAAAGTTGGACAAATTGTGGTTGGAAAAGAAGTAGCAATCTATGTTGTGAATGAGTTTTGGGATTCAAGCGATAGTGGTGATGATCTTGAACCCAAGAAGGAGAAATGGACTTGGTCCGAGCCTAAAGAAGATGAAGTGATGAACACTAGATCGGGTAAGCCTTATGTAAGGCCACTGCCCAAGAAAGTAGAAACTAATAAAGGAAAGGAAGCTGAAGTTAGGAATAAAGAAGAGGAAGATGACACTATGCTTAAACAGTTAAAGAGAACCCAAGAAAACGTCAGTATTTAGGACTTATTGGCCACTTCTAAGAAGCACTGTGAAACTATAGCCAAGGCCTTGGCTAGCATGCCAATTTCCACCTCTATAACACCAAATGAGCTAGTTAAATTCATAAAAGATGAAGGAGTGATGAAGTGTGAAGATATTCAAAAGAAGAGCGAAGCTAATATGGGAATGGTACCTTTCTCAGATGCGAACTTACTGGAAGAGGGGAGAGATCACATTCATCCTCTCTTTATCAAAGTAGAAATCAAAGGAAAAAGGACTCCATGTGTGATGGTTGATGATGAGTCTGCCATAAATGTTTATCCACTTAAAATATTACCAAAGCTAGCTATGTTAACGAGGGATCTAAGCCCAACTGAGGTGACCATTAGGGCTTATGACAATACCAAGAGGCATGCCAAGGGGACTTACAAAGTTGTTGTGAAGGTTGGTCCAATTGAATCTATTATTGAATTTGTGGTTTTGGACATACCTATTTCTTTTGCTCTACTTTTGGGACGGCCATGGTTTCATCCTCTTGGTGGAGTTCCCTTCAGCCTTCGTTAAAAGATCAAGTTCCCTAATGGAGAAGAGACGGTAGTCATCAAGGTCAAAGATAATGAGGTGGTCAATGCTCTAATGACTGAGAGGCCTCTTAATGGTTTCCAAGTGGCTGCAATTTCTGATGATGAAATAGTGGACTCCAAGGTCTTGAACATGATGAAGAACATGAGCTACCTTTCTGGTGCTAGTCTTGGAAAGGGCAAGGCCGAGTTAACAAAGCTTCCAAATTTCAAGACTTAAACTTCCAATAAAGGGTTAGGGCATAATGAAGCTAGCAAAGATGTTCATCCAAAGAAGAATGAGAAAATGATCTTCCCACCACTTGAAATTTTTTTTGTCAAAGCTCCTAATATGGGACCACTCCAAGGAAAGCCCGAGCCAATCATGTTCATGGGAAGGTTGATCCCAGGTTTTGAGATTTTTACTAATGTTACCGAATTGGTGGAACAAGTGAAGAAAGAGCTCATCCTGCCAACTGACAAGGAGACCAATCTGGAAGGGGAGAAGGAAGCTGTCCGAAAGCAGAGAAAACTCCAGAGGAGATTGCTGCCCTGGTTGAAGAGAAGTTTGAAGATGTTCTACTTTATGATTTTGAGAACAATAATTTCGATTTTAATTTTAATTTGTTTGCTTTGTATGAGGATGATGATTTTTTCTTTTCCAAAGTGAATGCAATAAAATCTTATTTTGCTTACTTGTGTGATGTTTCTTCTGATGGTTGTGTACATTCAACTAGTGGTTACATGAGCATCTTTAATATTAACTCTGTCGATACACAATCATTAAATTTGGGAACAACCGAAAATCCTAAAAATATTAGCATAACATCCAACCTTACTCCTAATGAGAGAGAGAGAGAGATTTGAAAAAATATTTAAAAAATATGAAGAATTATTTGCTTGGTCTTATGAGGATATGCTTGGAATATATCGAGACATAGCTGAACATTTGAATCCTACTTACACTCACATGAAACCCATCAAACAAAAGCTTAGGCGGTTAAGACCTGAATGGGCAGAATTGGTTAAAGAAGAGGTCACTAAACAAATACAAGTAGAGTTCCTTGAAGTAATAGATTATCTAGATTGGCTAGCCAACATAGTACCCGTGCCAAAGAAAGATGGAAGAATTAGGGTCTGTGTGGACTATAGAGACTTAAACAAGGCTTCCCTTAAAGATGATTTTCCTTTACCCCATGTAGATGTTCTCATTGATAGTGCAGCCTCTAGCATGCTACACTCATTTATAGATGGATTTTTCGGATACAATCAAGTGTTAATGGCCCAAGAGGATAAAGCCAAAATTATTTCATTACTATATGGGGTATATTTTGCTATAGGGTAATGTTGTTTGGGTTAAAGATTGCTGGAGCAACCTATCAAAGGATGGCCACCACATTATTTCATGATATGATGCATAAAGACATCGAAGTATATATTGATGATATGATGGTAAAGTCGGATACAAGGAAACAATACTTCCAAAACTTAGAATTATTTTTTGAGAGAGCGGTAAAGTATAAGCTAAGGTTAAACCCGAAGAAGTGTGTGTTTGGGGTTACCTTAGGCAAATTGTTGGGACATGTGATTAGTCCTAAGGGCATTGAAATTGACCCTGACAAGGTTAAGGCAATTAGGGATATGCCAGCCCCTAAGACGGAGAGAGAAGTTCGAGGGTTTATTGGCAGATTGCAGTACATTAGCAGGTTTATAGCAAAGATCACCACAATTTTTGAACCTATCTTCAAATTGCTTAAAAAGAATTAGCCAGTCCTATTGAATGAAGAATGTCAAAAGGCCTTTGAGCGCATAAAGGAGTATATACTCAATTCACCTATTTTGAAACCATTAAACTCAATAAACCCTTGTTACTATACTTAGTAGTAGAAGAAGAGTCAATAGGAGCCATGCTAGCCCAAGCAGATGAGTCAGGGATTGAGCACGTAGTCTATTATTTGAGTAGAAAGCTCCTACCTTATGAAATTAAGTATAGTATCATTGAAAAGACATGTATAGTTGTGGTTTGATCTTCTAAGAAGTTGTGGCATTACTTTCAATCTTATAGTGTGCAAGCAATTTCCAGGTTGGATCCGGTGAAGTAGTTAAGGGAGACACCCTCTTTGATCGGGAAGTATGGCCGATGGTTAAGAATATTGGAAGAATTTGAGATTGAGTATGTAACCAGGAAAATAATCAAAGGTAGAGCGATGGCAGAATTCCTGGACCAACAACCATTATAGGATAGCGAAGAGGTAGTCTTAGAATTTTCCGATGAACATTTAAAATCCATAGAAGTACAAGGATGAAAAATGTATTTTGACATAGTAGTGAATAGGAAAGGAGTAGGTTTGGGAGTCATACTAAAATCGCCCGAAGGGGAGCTTATCCCTTTAGCAAAGAAGTTAAAGTTCAGGACGACCAATAATATGGTGGATTATGAAGCATGTATTTTTGGCTTGGAAACCCTAATGATTATGAAGGTGGATAAGGTGCAAGTCTTTGGTGATTCATTGCTAGTAGTATCCCAAGTAAATGGAGAGTGTGAGTTAAAAAAAGGAAAGCTAAAACCATATGTAGACCCTTAATTTTTTACCCAGCCCGGTCCAATATATTTTATTTAGTCCAAAATAATTTTTGCGTTATCTTAATTAAATAATATTTGTTTTAGTATTTATTTTTTATAATTTTTAATAAAAAATAATAATATAAAAAAATAAAAATCGGCGATGAAAAAATCGTCGCTAAAAAATAGTGTTGGATGAAATGGAGTTTCCTGCAAGCGAAGGCCCGCAGCCCGCCAGCGCGCCCACTCTCCAGTTTTTGCCTGTAGCTCCCGCAGCAGTTTTTTTCGCCAGCGAAATTTTTTCGACGTAATTTTTTTTTGAAACCAAATTATATTTGGTTTTGATTTCCTTTTCCTAATTAATGATAGTTTTCTTAAACAAATTGAAGTAATCATCTAAATTTCCTATAAATAAGACTAAAAAAGACACAAAAAGGGGGAGAAACTTTTGGAGAAAAACTTTGAGAGATCGGATTGGATTTTAAGGACAATAAGGGAGGAATTGGAATTTAGACAGACTGGGAATTTTGGAACTGGCACTTTACAAATTTATAGGACTTTTTTGAAGAGAATAAGCAAACAAGCAATCCAGCTCTCAAAGGCAGCAACCTTGCCTTTGTCCTTGTTCATCCAAGAAGCAATTTTTTGTGGAACCAACAAACGAAGGTTTAAATATCTAATCTTTTTTTCTTACGGTAGCTTCAATCATTAAATTGTTTCTTTTGATTCTAAAAACCTTAGAGCCTTAATTTACTTCTTCTAAAGCTTAGAACCTTAAATCGTCTCCTTCTATTTCCAAAAACCCTAAAAAATACTTTATATTTTCAGAAAACCTTAAATCGTTTTTGTTTATTTCTAAAAGCTTTTAAAAACTCTAAACTGGTTTTCTTCTAATTCTTTTTCCAAAATTCCAAATGTTTTGTTAAATATCCAAACTCAAAACTTACTTTACAGCTTCTAAAATCACATAAAGCTTTATAAAACTATAAACTATTTTCTCAAATTTTAAAATCAAATACATCCTCCGAAACACTAAAAACCTAATTCAACTTTAAAACCAAAAACAATAAACCCTAAACTAGTAAACCTAAACCCTAAAGATCTCTTAAACCCTAATTCCCCTAAAACAGTAAACCCCAAACTAAGTTTCCTAAACCCTAATCCTTAAAACCTTAAAACCTTATAAACCTAAATATTAAAATTCAACACAGTAAGCCTAAAAACAACAATCCAGTAGCTAATAATCATAAACCTAATGTTTTAAAGTATCCGAACCCTAATTTCATGTTTTTACCTCTCAAACCCTAATTTGGTTAATCAAAGAACCTTATCAATCCCTAAAATTATAAAACTTTAATCCATTTCAATTCCCTTAAAACTTATAGTATCCTAAACCCATAAATTCCTAAACCCTTGTTAGACAAATGACCTTAATTTTGATCCTTGACAACTCAAATGGATGATCTATTTAACTTGTGTTTGAGAAATCTTGTTGCAGGATTAGGTTACTTCAAATAAGGTGAACAGAACACTTATAGCGGTCGCATCTCACCTGAATACGACCGCTCCATGTAATTAAAAGAAGAAATCTTATCACAGTAGGTTTCGCGGTCAGAAGTTCGACCTATGTCGCGACCGCTCCTACAGAATAGCGACCGTCCGAATATTTGCACGACCGCTACTCAAGGAACTTAAATCATTACAATCACAGTAAGGTTCGCGGTGACAAGAACAGTGAATGACTCGACCTCGCTTATCACTTTAGCGACCGCCCCATTCAGAATCTCGACCGCTCTACCATTCAAGAAGAAATTGTTTGAAGAGACAGTATGTTTCGCGTCCTCAGGAGCGTCCAGAAGTTCGACGCGAGTTTCTCAATTCGACCGCGATAATCTACATAGGGCGACCGCGACATTCAAATTATGGCGGACATTCAATTTTGCCCTGTCAGAGAATGACACGTAATATGACCGTTATAAACCCACTTGATTATTCAAAAAGGGCGACCGCACCATTGCTAGGCGCGACCGTCCCGATAAACACAGCTGGGCAAGAAGCCGGTCTGACAAACACAGCATGGGCAAGATTCCAGCTGCAGAGCACTAAAATTCGACCGTTGAAGTCTTTTCAAAAGTAGCGACCGTCCCCTGTTAAAGGACGACCGCGAGAAGCATGAGCGCGACCATCCTTGCATGAAGGGCGACCGCGAAGTGCTTCGGGCAGTTTAAGTAAAGAAGGTCTAATCTACCAATACATTATTCTTAATGTCTATAACGGCTAGTAAGACCACAATGGCTATAAATACAATGTCTCTCTGAGAAAACAAAAAAGAGGAATAAGCAAGAAATCAGATTGTAATAGCCAAGCAACAAATTTTCATTTACTTAAACTTACAATTAAATTGTAATGTATGTTAGGTGTTAGCATTGAAAACACCATTGTATAAGTTTGAGTGTAAGCTTGGGAAACACTTGGGTTGAGAGAGTAAGCCTTGTAAAACTCTTGTTAGGTTGTGAGAGTAAGCCTTGTAAAACTCTTGTTTGGGTTGTGAGTGTGAGCCTAAGAAAAACACTTGTGAAGTTAGGTGTGAACTTGTGAAAACACCAAAGTTGGAAGTAAGCTTGTAAAAACTTCAAAGATTAGTGGAACCTTAACAAGTTGTTAAGGAAGTAGATGTAGGATTGAAGTAAATCCGAACCACTATAAATCTTGTGTGTTCTTTCTTTCTTCCATTACTCAACCAACTCTCTATTCCGCATTTCTTGATTGTTGAGTTTTTTAAATTGTCATTAATTCTTGAGAAAACCAATTCACCCCCCCTCTTGGTTGCCATCTTGGGACAACAATTGGTATCAGAGCCCTTAGATTTCTTAAACTTAATTGTGAAATCTGATCCACTATGGCAACTTCTTCTTTATCAAGCTCTCATGGAAATCTTAATTCTATTCTTAGACCCTACTTTGATGGAACTGATTATTCATACTGGAAACACAAAATGTATTTGTTTCTAGATAGTGAAGGGATTGAACTATGGGATTTCGTGGAAAATGAATGGAAATCTCCTACCCACGAAGTTGACGGTATTCAAGTTCCACTTCCCAAAGCTCAATGGTCAACTAGCAATGTCAGAGATCGATTCAAGAACAATAGAGCTGCTTCCATCTTGATGAATTCCATTTCAAGGGAAGAAGGCGGAAGAGTTCAACATTTAACTTGTGCACATTGCATTTGGAAAACACTTGAAAACTACCATGAAGGTACGACTCAAGTGAGATTTACCAAAAAACAAATGCATGTTCATGAATATGAGCTATTCAAGATGAAACCAAATGAAAATGTCACCGACATGACCAATCGCTTACTTGCAATTGTCAATGAACTAAAGAAGTATGGCAAGGTATATGATCAAGGTGATGTAAACAGCAAAATCTTGAGAGCCCTAAGAGCTAGAAAGAACTTTGAATCCAAAGTATCATCCATAGAAGAAGCTCATGATCTCAGCACATTAAGAACCGATGAGCTAGTTGGAAAATTACTCACATTTGAGCTACACAGTGAGAAAGAAGAAGATCAAGGTGAGAAAGAAAAGAGAAAACCAATTGCACTCAAAGCAATCAAAGAAGCTGAGAGCTCAAGCAATGAAGGTACTGATGATGAAGATGAAATGGCAATGTTCTCTAAAAGAATCAATGAATGGAAAAGGAAGAAAAGATTACAAGCAAACAAAGGTACACCTCCTAAATTCTCCTTCAAAGATAAAGAAAAGAAAAATGAGGTAAAATGCTATGAATGTGGAAAAACCGGTCACATCAAGTCGGATTGCTACAAATTAAAGAACAAAAGGAAATGGGATAAAGAAAAGAAAAAGTCTCTCAAAGCCACATGGGATGACTCTTCCTCAAGTGAAGAAGAAGAAGAGGAAGGAATTGCAAATCTTTGTCTCATGGCTATTGAAGATGACTCCAATGAGGTAAGTACTCAATCCTTTGATCTTGTAGCACATGATGATATAAGTGATATAGATGATAGTGATTTGATTGAGCACATGAATTCTAAAATAGAAAAATATTTCTCCAAAATGATGCTCTATAAAGAGAAAAACTCTAAGTTAGAAAAGGATTTTATATGCTTAAAGAACTCTACCTTAGAATTGAAAACCTCAAATGAACATTTGATGAATACAATAGGAGAATTAAATAAAAGCTCACATGACTTAGAAAAAGTGATTAAAGAGAATGAGGCATTGAAGCATGAACTAAAAGAACTAAAAGAATCAATTTCCAGATTTCATAAAGGAAAGGAAGCATTGAACACATTAATTAATAATCAAAGGTCACCTTCCTTGAAATATGGATTAGGATTCAATGGCTCAACCAACATTGCACCTAGCAAACCAACATTTGTGAAAGCATCTACAACTGAAATTTCTGATGTTCATATCAAAAATGCTTGCACCAAGTCTAAAAGAACTTCTTATGGTTCACTAGGAGATAAAGCCAAAAATAACTATGCATTGTTGTTCACTAAACTTGCACAAAAGAAATCACATACTTGTAGTTGTATGTACAATGCAAAAAGAAAAATGCAGAAGCATAGAACACCATGGCAATGCACATATTGCATGAAATTTGGTCACAAAAACTTCTATTGTTATATAAGAAAAGCTCATCTCAATTTAGAAGGCACTCTTTCTACTAACCATCAAGGACCCAACTTCATGTGGGTACCTAAAAGAAGATGATCACAATTGTCTTGCAGGTATGCCTAAAATCTACTATCAATGAAAGCACATGGCTTGTGGATAGTGGATGCTCAAGGCATATGACTGGAAATGCAAAGCTCTTTACAAATATTACCTATAAACATGGAGGTAATGTAACTTTTGGAAACAATGCTAAAGGTAAAATTCTTGGTGTTGGCTCCATTGGTTCTATTGGTAAGGATTTAATTGAAGATGTATGGCTTGTTGATGGTTTGAAACATAACTTGCTAAGTGTTAGTCAACTTTGTGATAAAGCATACTTCGTTAAGTTTGATTCCAAGGAATGCAAAATCACAAATTCAAATGATGTTATCATATTTAAGGGTACTAGAACAAACAACACTTACAATGTTAGCATACATTCAAATCATACATGTTTAATGTCCACTAATAATGATGCATGGTTATGGCATAGAAGACTAGGACATGCTGGTATGGATCAATTGAAACATATTTGCAATGAGAATTTAGTTGATGGCTTACCTAAGATAAAATATGATAAAGACAGAATTTGTGAACCTTGTCAACATGGTAAGCAACACAAAAGCTCATTTAAAACAAAGAGTGTTATAAGCACCTCTAGACCTTTAGAGCTCATTCATTTAGATTTGTTTGGACCAAATAGAGTTACAAGCTTAGGAGGCAAATCATATGCATTTGTTCTTGTTGATGACTACTCTAGATTCACATGGGTTAATTTCTTAGCTCAAAAGAATGAAGCCTTTAATTTCTTCAAAACGTTTGCAAAAAGAGTTCAAAATGAAAAAGGATATGTGATCACATCTATTAGAAGTGATCATGGCAAAGAATTTGAAAATGAAAATTTTGAAGACTTTTGCAATGAACTTGGCATTTCACATAATTTTTCTGCTCCTAGAACTCCACAGCAAAATGGTGTAGTTGAAAGGAAAAATAGAACTTTAATCGAAATGGCTAGGACAATGCTCAATGAATATGATTTACCATCTTATTTTTGGGCGGAAGCCGTTAATACAGCTTGTTACATTGCAAATCGTGTTTATAAAAGGCATTTAACTAATAAAACTTCTTATGAGCTATGGAATGGAAGAATACCCAGAATTGGATATTTTAGAGTATTTGGATGCAAATGCTTCAAATTGAATACCAAGGATAATCTTGGAAAATTCTCATCCAAATCAGATGAAGGCATATTCTTAGGATATTCATCATTTAGCAAAGCATATAGGGTATTTAACATGAAAACTCTAGTTATAGAAGAATCAATGTATGTTGTATTTGATGAGTCATCTAAACTTGATCAAAAGAAAGGTATAACCTCCTACAATGACCAAATCTTCTCAAACTTAACACTTTCTGATTTCTGGAGAGAAATTTCCATTGAAACCTCTTTTGAAAAGGAATCTAAAGCCAGACATATCAAATCTCTCACCCACTGGATGCTCCATAGGATTATCACCTATACCATTCACCAAAGAGCAGATGGGAATGAGAAAGTAACCAAGAGAGACCTTATATTTCTGTATGCTTTCACCCACAACATCAAAATAAACACCACCAAGTTCTTGATTGATACTCTTTATCATCATGCTGTAACAAGAACTGGTACCTTCTTCCTATCCTCTCAAGTTACTCAAATAGCTAGGCACCTAAACCTTCTGAATGATTTGAACTTAGCTACTTTGAGGAACCCTTTCACTCTAGCCTCCAATGCTATCACAATGGATTACTTAGAGCATGCTGGTTGTGTAAGGAAGATAGAAGGGTCATATGTATACTGCTATGGCAAGAAAGGAGTTATGGATAAACAAAAGAAAAGGCCAAGGTATACAATTGAGGAAGAGGGAGATTCTGTAGAAGTTGCAGTAGAATTACATCCAAAAGCAACTTCATCAAAAGCTGCTAAAGAAACTGCTTCATCCTCCACACAACTCATTCTCCAAGCTATCAAGACTCTCTCAAGGAAACTCACTAAGTTCAAGAAAAGTGTTTCCAAGAGATTCCAGCACTTAAACAAGAGGATAGACCTTATATCCCACATGCATCATGATCTTTATGATATGCAAGGCAAATTGGACTTGCCTCAATGCAATCTTGAAGATTGGGATATAAGTGATCACACCCAAAGCGTTGCTGAAGAAGAAGAGTCCATTAGCACTAGCTCTGCCTCTGTTGCACCTCAAGATAAGGGGAAAGCTCCTTTAGTTGAAGAAGAGTTAGAGTTAGATGATGACTCAGAATAGCTTAGCTTTAGTCTGTTTTTGCTTGCATTTTCATATGTTTGCTAATTTGCTTTCTGTTTTGTATTTTCCTCCACTTCAATCTATATATTTCCATGTTTATATTTCCATTTGTATTTTGCTTAACATTTATTTCATTTTGCCTATGCCAATGGGGGAGAGAAAATTATAAATGGAATGTCAATAAAATTATGGGGGAGAAATAAGAAAATTATGGGGGAGAAATAAGAACAAGAACAACAATCTGTTTGAACATTTGCAAATTAGGGAAAAATGTTTATGGGGGAGTTAATTTCTTGTTGAAATTTATTGAACATTTGCAAATAAGAAAAAATGTTTGCATCAAACAATAACATGTGCACCAAGATAATCTAATAATCACAATGCTCTTAACCATGATTGTTGCATATGTTAAGAGGGAGCATTTTAGACTTATTATTTTTCTTATCATTCCATTTGAAATTGTCAAAGTCAAAATGGGGGAGATTGTTAGACAAATGACCTTAATTTTGATCCTTGACAACTCAAATGGATGATCTATTTAACTTGTGTTTGAGAAATCTTGTTGCAGGATTAGGTTACTTCAAATAAGGTGAACAGAACACTTATAGCGGTCGCACCTCACCTGAATACGACCGCTCCATGTAATTAAAAGAAGAAATCTTATCACAGTAGGTTTCGCGGTCAGAAGTTCGACCTATGTCGCGACCGCTCCTACAGAATAGCGACCGTCCGAATATTTGCACGACTGCTACTCAAGGAACTTAAATCATTACAATCACAGTAAGGTTCGAGGTGACAAGAACGGTGAATGACTCGACCTCGCTTATCACTTTAGCGACCGCCCCATTCAGAATCGCGACCGCTCTACCATTCAAAAAGAAATTGTTTGAAGAGACAGTAGGTTTCGCGTCCTCAGGAGCGTCCAGAAGTTCGACGCGAGTTTCTCAATTCGACCGCGATAATCTACATAGGGCGACCGCGACATTCAAATTATGGAGGACATTCAATTTTGCCCTGTCAGAGAATGACACGTAATATGACAGTTATAAACCCACTTGATTATTCAAAAAGGGCGACCGCACCATTGCTAGGCGCGACCGTCCCGACAAACACAGCTGGGCAAGAAGCCGGTCCGACAAACACAGCATGGGCAAGATTCCAGCTGCAGAGCACTAAAATTCGACCGTTGAAGTCTTTTCAAAAGTAGCGACCGTCCCCTGTTAAAGGACGACCGCGAGAAGCATGAGCGCGACCATCCTTGCATGAAGGGCGACCGCGAAGTGCTTCGGGCAGTTTAATTAAAGAAGGTCTAATCTACCAATACATTATTCTTAATGTCTATAACGGCTAGTAAGACCACAATGGCTATAAATACAATGTCTCTCTGAGAAAACAAAAACGAGGAATAAGCAAGAAATCAGATTGTAATAGCCAAGCAACAAATTTTCATTTACTTAAACTTACAATTAAATTGTAATGTATATTAGGTGTTAGCATTGAAAACACCATTGTATAAGTTTGAGTGTAAGCTTGGGAAACACTTGGGTTGAGAGAGTAAGCCTTGTAAAACTCTTGTTAGGTTGTGAGAGTAAGCCTTGTAAAACTCTTGTTTGGGTTGTGAGTGTGAGCCTAAGAAAAACACTTGTGAAGTTAGGTGTGAACTTGTGAAAACACCAAAGTTGGAAGTAAGCTTGTAAAAACTTCAAAGATTAGTGGAACCTTAACAAGTTGTTAAGGAAGTGGATGTAGGATTGAAGTAAATCCGAACCACTATAAATCTTGTGTGTTCTTTCTTTCTTCCATTACTCAACCAACTCTCTATTCCGCATTTCTTGATTGTTGAGTTTTTTAAATTGTCATTAATTCTTGAGAAAACCAATTCACCCCCCCTCTTGGTTGCCATCTTGGGACAACAACCCTAAACATTAAATAAAGAATCTTAAATAGAAACAGTAGCCCTAATTTGAATCTTTACTTGCTTTATTTAATTTTATATTTGATTATGCAGTTTATTATATGCTTTGATTTATTTAAGTTCACTGATTGATTTATTTAATTTATCATGGATGGATGTTTATTTTATATTTTAATTGATATCTTTGATGAATGATTTATTTATTATGAATGGTTATTTACTTTTATCAAATTTATTTTGATCTCCAAGTGTTGTAAGAGGTATATTTCCACTTTGTGGGTTCCTCATTAATTAAATTCTATGTAATCTAAATTGCTTTTATATTTTAGACCAATGTAAAGGGCATGTTTCTACCTTTTGGTGGGTGTCCTATTTAGTTTAGACATGGATGATGTAAAGACTTGTTTCCATCCTCGGATGGGTGTCCATTTATTTGCTTTGTTTGGACATTGCTTTGATTTTTAATATAACGATGCTTTATTTCAATTGTTGTGTGTAATATTGATAATACTATTATATTTAAGAATTTTATAATATTAAGACCTCTAAAGGAGGCCGGTTTCAATGAACCGGGCGTTGTGCGGTGCTGGGCCATTTCTCACCTTCCCCACACGTACCCAACTTTTCGAACCCATTAGGGGGTTGGGGATTCCTTAGGAATCGAGTCATCCACCCCTTTCTTTTCTCCTGGCCAGTCCAGGTGGCGACTCCATTTTCTCCGGACTCAGGTCCATGTTCTCTAAGGCCCCGAGCCTAAACAGTGTCGAAGTCGCAAGAACCATTCCACCGGGAGTGGGTGCGAAAATCCCCGCTCACACCATACCACCATTACTTGACCATAATGAAGAAGAACTTTAAGGAGTGCAGGTTTATACATCTACCAAGAGAAGAAAACTAGATGGCTGATGCCATAGCCACATTGGCTTCGGTATGGGAAAATCCTGTCAACTTATTTCTTAAGCCTCTGATTTTGACTAGTTCATCAACTCCTTACTATGAATATGAGACAATCATGGAAACTGATACAGATCATGATGCGTGGTATGACACTATAAGACAATTTTTGGAGGAGAAGGAATGCCCGTTGGGAGCAATAAACAAAGAAAGAAGAGCCATAAGATGATGGTCCTTACAATACAACACATTTCATGGTGCGCTGTATCACAGATAGCCGAATGGAGTGCACTTGAGATGCTTGAAAAAGCCTAAAGTGGAGCATATCATGTCAAAAATACATGTGAGAAGTTGTGGTCCACACATGAGTGGTTTAGCTCTAGTTAAGAAGGTAATTTGACAAGGTTACTACTGGTTGACCATGGAAAGAGATTGTATTGAGTTTGTGAAAAAGTGCCAGCAATGTCAGATGTATGGTAATTTGAATCACATGTCTCCTGAAGAATTGCATTCTATGTCTTCACCCTGGCCATTTACAACTTGGCGGATTGATATTATAGGAGAGATACATCTGACAACCTCAAATGGTCACCATTTCATTATAGTAGCTGTAGATTTTTTTCAAAATGGGTCAAACCCGAATCTTTCAACAAACTGGGGGCAAGGAAAATGGCTAGATTTATTAAAAAGAATCTCATATATAGGTATAGGGTCCCACACAATGTGATATTGGACAATGGGGTACAGTTTCAAGGTGCAATTAAGGACTTATTCTAGAAGTACTGAATCCATCATCATCGATCCTCCCCTTATAGACCAAAGGCTAATGGTGCGGTAGAAGCAACAAACAAGACAATTAAGCAGATTCTGTCCAAGATGACCAAGACATATAGGGATTGGTTTGAGATGCTGCCTTTTGCTTTATGGGGATACAAAACAAGTGTACGAACATCGACTAAAATGACACTGTTCTCTTTGGTTTACAGGATGAAAGTAGTGTTGCCAATTGAGATAGAGATCAAGTCGTTAAGAGTGGTCCTAGAAGCTGAACTGTCTGAGATAGAATGGGTAGTGAGCAGATACACACAGCTATCTTTACTAGAAGAGAGAAGGTTAAAAGCATTGTATCATCATCAACTGTATCAAAGGAAGATAGCCCGGGCATACAATAGAAGGGTTAAGATCAGAAAGCTCAGAGTCGGCGACTTAGTGTTGAAACAATGTAAACCTAATATATTTGATCTAAGAGAAAAATTTAGGCCTAGTTGGGAAGGACCATATATTGTGAAATAAGTCATGAACAAGGGTGCAGTCAAGTTATCAGACATGGATGGAAACGAGTTTAGTGAGCCAGTAAACATTGACAGGTTGAAGAGGTTTTATGTATAAAAAAAAGTATCGCTAGGTTAAAAACCCAAAAGGGCGGCTTATGCAAAAGTTAGAGCAATCCGCTAGTTTTGAAGACCTGAAAGGGTGGGCTAGGCAATAATTAGGGCTAAGTGAGAGAAAATCGTCAATTAGAAAACCCGAAAGGGCTAGTTGGCAACAGGAGTGATCTTGTGTATGTTGGCTTTATATTTGGTTGTTCCTCAATTTAATAAAATAGAATTAATATTAAAATTGTTCTATGTGCACTATTTAAGTATTTGACCAAATATATATAAAATAAATAAACACAATAACAGAAGGTGATGACAAATTATGAAAGAAAAAGAAACATCTCTTATTATTACTTTCATTATTTTTTTATCCTAACAATATTCTTTCTAAAGAAATTGACAAATATAAAATCTATGGCAGATGATAAGTGTAGCGTGCAGGCCAGCTTTGCTTCAATTGATCCAAGTAGGCTTCAGTCAGGCGAGACATATCCAAATTAGGAGTAAAATCAGAACCTCGAGGTTCAACTCCATACTGACAGTCAAGCTGGCGAGGATCATAGCAATTACCTCGATGAAGAGCAGCGAGAGGAACATACATCAAATATGTCCGAATAGTGATACAAGAAATCTTCCACCAAGGTACCAACCAACGGATGTTGACTTTAGTGCGTGAGTGGATCCAATCAACCCAGTCAGCATATGAAGAAGTAGGGTGGACTAGTTTTCTAGCAGAGTGATGTTGCGGCAGATATCTTGCAAAATCCATAAATGGAGTGTCGAGCAAGCAAAGATGCTCCTGAAGCCAAATCTGTAAGTACAATAAAAGAATTAAAAATAAAATAAAATAAAAGAATGTCCGCTAAGTTGAAAACCAGCAAGGGTGGCTTAGGCAAAAATTAGGGCAACTCGCTAGTTCCAAAAAACCCACAAGGACGGACTAGGCAAAAATTAGAAAAAAAAAAGAAAGGAAAAAATAGAAGAGACCTAAATTGAAAACTTGAAAGTGAAGTTTAGGTAATTACTTGAAGCAGAAATGGACTCCCGGCCAATCTCTTTGACAATCCTGATTTAAGTTGGTCCAATCCAACTAAAGTCTCAGCCAAGATCACGGGTATCGGTGACAAGCCTTCTTCCATTTGGTCCATGATATCCAATACTCGTGAATCAACATCGCCATTAGAAGAAATAAGCAAAAATTGGCCAAGCAAACATAGACAAAGCATACATCCCTATGCCTTAGTAGGAGCCAAGAGAGAAATGCAAAAGTCAATCAAGGGACCAAGCAGAATTTTCTCACCTCTTATCAATTGTAGAACTTTGGGCTTTGAAAGTTGAAACAACATTTGCATCTTTTGTTGAGTTCTAAAAATCAATATAGGCAATGCCATTGGTTGATTGCTTGGATATCCAAGGATGGCCTTAAAGTCTTCAATCATGGGACATATTTCAGTGCCATTTATCTTAAATGTCCTAGAATTTACATTCCAAAAGGAAACCATGGCATGTAAAAAAGAATGGTCCAATTTAATATTTTGAAAACACTTCAAAGTATTGATTCTATACCAAGATATTTGTTCCCAATGAATGGCTTTCATATTTTTAAATAAATCTTTTATTTTCTTCAAATTGAGTTTTGTCATTATTGACAATTGAAGGAAAATTAAAATTGTTAAAAGGAATTTTTATGCTTCCTACAAAATTTCTTGGTTTTCGTATGGGGTCATAGCATAGAGAGAAGATTTATATAGGGTGATTGGTTATACCAAAATTTATAAGGAATGGCTTGCGACCGCGATGCGCAAGGATAGAAAATCAATGACGAAATGATTTTGAATTACCACGTTGCCTTCAGTTTTGTGAATCAATGCTACTGTGGAATTCTGAATTATGAGAAGAAAGAACAATTATTGTACTATATTAATAATAATTACAATATAAAAAAATTTAAAAGTCAAAAGTTGCAGTAAAAGTGCAAATTATAATTATTGTTATTATTATTATTATTACTACAAATAATACAATATTTTCTCACTGAGAAGAAGGTGGTGGATCATGATCAAACAAAGCTCTGAAAAAGTCATCGTCTATTGGAGAAGTAGGCATATCATCTATCCCGAGTCCACCCAAAGAAGGAGCACCTGAACCTCTATTACCTTGGAATTTAGCTCCGCAATGGTCCTCATTAGAAGTAGAAGAAAGGATCTCATGGTTATCAGTTTGGGGGCCCCTAGAAGACCAAGCACCAAGATCCATCATTCCCTAAAATCAAAAGTTTCAAAAGTCTTACTCTGACTGATGGTACAATTTTTCAAAATGGGCAACCTATTGATGACTAGCAGCTAACTCTTCTTCTAGTTTCTTATTTTGTTCCTCAAGCATCCACTATGAGTAAAAAAGGAAAGGGTAAGAGCATACATAATCACGCATACATGTAGCATAAATCATCATGGAACAGGATAACCTACCAGGTAATTCATATCAACACCCTGTGGATGAGATGGCATCTCCGGTTGATTAGAATGAGCAAATGGAGGAGCGGCAGAGGAAGGTCTAGCCTCATGACCAAATGAGCTAGTAGCCTATATATAATCATTAAAAAAGTCAAAACAAGTTAAGAAAGGAGTAACTGCAATGGCAAGATGGTAAAAGTTTACTTGAGAGGTGCTAGCCCCAGGATGAGGGATGGACCCTCCTCCCTCTCCGTGATACTCCTCTTCATCCTCGTCTTCCTCAGGAATTTATCGGATGCCAATAAGAGATACGTCAAAATTCAAAAGCCCTACTCGAATAAACTGGGTATATGATGCACCCTATGGATAGAGAAAGGTTTCAACATCATAACCGTGCCGACCTAACCACCACGCATTCTCCGGCATTGATGCGATATTTAAATTATACTCTGGGCAATTCATTAGGATCCTTCATCGTTCAGGACCAAGGAACCACTCATACATCCTCCGCCACGAATAACACAGCTATCGCGCTAACATGGAGCCAGGTAAATTAACACGAGGTAAGCATATCATCATACCAATATCACTGATTCATAGACTAAACTTACTCGTTATGTTATATTTTAATTTATATATTTATTTATTTATTAAATTCTTAAAATAGTCCACTAATTAATTTATTTTTTCTAATCTTTAGTACTATTTAAAAAAATATATTATTATGCTACACTCGTTTCTTTTAAGATAATAAAAAGAAATAAAATAATAATTACATATTTATTCTATTAAAATATTAAGTTGCATTGTTACCTTAGTTTTTTTAATTTGAACTGCAATGAAGCTGTATCCTAGCTAGTAGACTTACAGTTTCATTTTCATACCGACGAATAAATTTCAACAACTCAGCATTGGATCGAGGCCCTGATCTCGAAGCATGCATCTTCTCCTCAACTCTCTACTTCAACTATGAAAATATATAATTGTGGATGAGTATTGAAGAAATGAGTCGTTTATATAGGCAAATTGCAAAGGAAAAAGACAAATGAAAAGGAGAAAACAGTAATTCTCGTGGAAAAAAAAAGAAGAGAAAAAAAATAATACAACTGTTCATAAATAGTAAATGAATAGTTAGTAAATAGTGAGTAAATAGTAAAATCACAGGGAATAAATAGTAAATTCAATTATTCAATTTAATTATTCAGATTTTTGCGTGTATAAATATTTTTTGTACTTTTAAAATATTTTTATATGCAGAGGGAAAGAGGATATAGATATTGTAAATATATAGCTAAATTTTTTGCAAATAATTCAAATTATTTTGACTCAAATTATTTTTTAAGTCTAGAACTTACATCGGGTCCAAAACCCAAATTATTTTTTAAGTCCAGAACTTACCTCGGATCCAGAACCTAAATTATTTTTTAAGTCCGGAACTTATCTCGGGTTCAAAACTCAAATTATTTTTTAAGTCCAGAACTTATCTCGGGTCCAGAACCCAAATTATTTTTTAAGTCCAGAACTTACCTCGGGTCCAGAACCCAAATTATTTTTAAAGTCCATAACTTATCTCGGGTCTAGAACTCAAATTATTTTTTAAGTCCAGAACTTACCTCGGGTCCAGAATCCAAATTATTTTTTAAGTCCATAATTAACTTGGGGTCCATAACCTAAATTATTTTTTAAGTCCAGAACTTATCTCGGGTCCAGAACCCAAATTATTTTTTAACTCCAGAACTTACCTCGGGTCTAGAATCTAAATTATTTTTTAAGTCCATAACTTACCTCGGGTCCAGAACCCAAATTATTTTTTAAGTCCATAACTTACCTTGAATCCAGAATCTAAATTATTTTTTAAGTCCATAACTTATCTCGAGTCCAGAACCCAAATTATTTTTAAAGTCTAAAACTTATCCCAGGTTCAGAACCCAAATTATTTTTTAAGTTCAGAACTTATCTCGGGTCCAGTACCCCAAATTATTTTTTAAGTCCAGAACTTATCCTAGGTCCAGAACCCAAATTATTTTTATGTCCAGAACTCAAACTAACCTTGGATATGAAGTCCATTTTGGCTCTAAACCCATTCAAAAATCGCATTGCTTTTTGTTCTCTTTTGTTGTAATCTCAGATCGCTCAAGCAGAGGGCAAATTATAGACCCTAATTTTTTATCCAATCCAGTCCAAAAATTTTAAAATAGTCTAAAATAATTTTTATGGTATATTTATTTATATTATTTTTTATTTATTATTTATTTTAATATAATATTTATTTTACCTTCCATTTATTTATTTTTTTAATAATAATAATATATTTATAAATAATAATAATAAAATAAAAATCGGCGACGGCAGAATCGGCAATGAAAGTCCCTGGCGATGAATTGGCTTGGGCCAATTCGCCGCAGGAACACCTGTGACGAATTGGCCATGGGCCAATTTGCCTGCAAGCAAAACTTGCAGCAAAATTGAGCACCATGCGCAGTTTTGCTCGCCCCCAGCTCGTCTACAAGCAATTTTTGCCGAAACCCTATTTTATTTGGTTTTTAATTTTATTTTCAAAACAGTTTTAAATTTCCATAACATACTAGGTTTCTTATTTTAGTTGCCTATAAATACCATATTAAAACACATTGAAAGGGATTGGGACTTTTGGAATTAGAATTTTGTTCAAGAATTATTTAGACTCTTTTTTCAGAATTTTTTCAAAAGCTTGGACTTGAAGAAGCAGCAAAACAATAAAGAATTCATCAAAGGCAGCACACACTGTCTTTGTTATTGTTCAACCAGAATTCAAATTGTGGTGGAACCAACAATGGAGGTTTGAGTTTTATTGACTTGTTTATATTTACAGTGGCCATAACATGCTTCCTTTTTAATGTTTTATTAAAGTATTTTGATATTAGTTTTCCAGTAGCATGAAATTGTTGAATCCGAATTATATGTTTTATGAACCAAAACCCTAATTACACTTTTCTAAAACCATAAAACAATAATCTATTTTCTCAAAACCATAATCAATTCTATTTTTCTAAGTTCACAGTAGCTTATTCTTTCCAAACACCTAACTTTCAATCCTATTTTCATGATCTTTAATTTTATTTACTTAAACCCTAAACCTTAATATTAGTTTCACACAACTTTCGAAACTCTAAATTCAAAACATTTATTCTTTAGATTCAAACCCTAAATTATTTCAAAACTAATATTTAATTCAAACATCCAGTAGCCATATTATTTCCTTTATATTAAATATTTCTTAGTTGACTAATCTAGTAACTAAAATATAAAACCCTAATTGTTAAACATGAAACCCAATAAACCCTAATTGATGCATAAATCCTAAATTTATATACTTACTATTTTATTTAAATTAGATGAATGTTTGTTATATATTTTGATTGATGTTTCATGTCTTTAATGAATGATTTATTTATGATGAATGGTTGGTTACTTTATTGATTTGCTTTGATTTAAAACATTGTAAGAGGTATGTTTCTATTTTTTTTGGGTACCTCATATTGTGAGCATCATGTAATTTAATTTTTTTTAAAGCTTTTGGATCAATGTAAAGGACACATTTTCACCTTCTGGTGAGTGTCCTATCTAGTTTTAGATATAAGACGATATAAGGATATGTTTTCCATCCTCAGATGGGTATTCATTTATTTATTTTGTTTGGACATTATTTTAATTTTAATAAAGTAGTTATTTATTCTTATGATTGCATGTAGTATGGATAATATTATTATATTTAAGAATTTTATAATATTACGACCTGCAAAGGCGGCCGGTTCTAATGAATGAGGCGTTTTGGGGGTGCTGGGTCATTTCTCACCTTCCCCACACGCACCTAACTTTTCGAACCCATTAGGGGGTTGGGGATTTCTTAGGAATCGAGTCATCCATCCTTTTCTTTTTTCCAGCCATCCGGGTGGCAACTCCATTTTCTCCGGACTTAGGCTCGTGTTCTCTAAGGCTCTGAGCCTAAACAGTACCGAAGTCGCAAGAACCATTCCACCGGGAGTGAGAGCAAAAATCTCCGCTCATACGGCCACCTCAAGAAGAAGAAGAAGATGATGAAGACTTAAGATTTTCTCTTTCATACCACTTAAAATATGACCATATAGAATATATTTTTATTATATTTTTAATTAATTATTTATTTATTTAAAAAAAACATAATTTTACCTCTTTCAACCAAAAATAATTTATTTTTAATTTATTTAAATATTTTTAATTTTTAAAGTATATTTACAATTATGCCATTTGACTTTGACTTTTGACTTTACGAATTGACTTTTGTATATATTATATATATTTCATATATATTTCACATATACACTTCACTTTTTCACTTAAAATCCTCATTTTTTATTTAAATTATTTATTTAATTTATTTAATTAATTTTAATTATTTAATTTTTAAAAATTACTGATATTACAATATATATATAGGGTATAGGGGTGTTATATTGATTTTGATAGATTGCTATTCACTCTTTATATTTTTAGCAATTTGCATGTGAAAAAAAACATCATTCTTCCATCATTTATAGTTGACCTCACTTTTCTGAATATTCTCTCAAAATTTCTCTTTTGTCTCTTATTAGGTGTCTACTCACTACTAGCCAAAACATACTTCTTTAATGCACAATGGCCATATGAAGTTGCCAAAGAAGCTAAGCTTTAGGCCTTACACATTAAGATGCGATGGTAGATTTGGAAAATGACTAGAGTGACGGATGTCTCAGTCTTTTGGCATGTCGTCAATTTGAGTGGCGTTGCCGCTAGGAGGAGTGGCGAGATGCCACTTCTTTATGAATTCCTGAAGAGAGAGGTGGTTTGCCATAGTCTTTAATAGTACCATCACTACATCTGACGTCCATGCAAGTGATAGTGGCATCATAGTCAGAATAAAATATTTAAAATTTGAATCATAGAGGAAAATATAGAATGCACACTCGAGGGGCCCGTTCGAGATTTGGAAATGGATGTTCATCTTAGATGAAGAAAACTAAAATTCAGATGGCAAGCAAAGTTATACTCATTACAGAAGTTTAATGACCATTTCCCAGTGAGATACCTAAATACAAAAGCTTTCTTCTTGCACATTTAATGAATACACATTCATTACTTACTAATGTAATACCCAATATATAAAATATAATCCCTATTACTATCTTTTACGGACAAAATTTGCAAGCGATTTTCTCATATTTTAAAGTAGAACAGCTGGATTTTCAAATTGTAATTGACAAGGCTACGAATAGAGGTATTTTTATGAAGAAAAGTAGAAGAGAGAGAGATTTTAAATTGACTAAAATTTGAATTCCACCATTATACTTATGATCAAATCTTACTTGGTTTCATCTGAAAGTCATACTTTTGAGCTATCCTTGTAAAAGATAGGGAGCTTTATTTCTTTCATCTTGAGAGTTTTGTTGTAATGGTCTTGAAAAGCTATAATTCTCTTGTACATGATTTGTGTTTTGTAAGGGTGAAAATTCCATGAAAACTATTGTAAATTTGAAACCCGAAAGTCAAATTAAAGTCTAAATCTCAAATTCTAACCATGAGTGAAATCCCAAAGTTAAACCAAGAGCAAAATTTTAGAGTCTAATTAAGGGCGGAATTCCTAATTCTAACTATTATAAATTATTGGGCACAAACCCAGTTAACTAGTGGAACCCTAAATCTTGGACTTAAAAGAAATATACGTAGAAGAAGTGTTTTTGCTTTGAACCATGATAAAAGCTAATTGTTTTGTATTCACCACTCTTTAAGATTTTTCCATATCAGTTTCAATAGTATCTAAGTTATTAAATGATATCCACATTGACTTTATAATGATACTATTTGACGAATGTATTATAAATATTATACATATTCTTTTTTTTTGGCTCTTGTAAAAGAAGGAAAGAAATCATCTCATGGTTGCACGAGTTATGGATTTTTGAAAGGCCCAAGGCCCATTTGGATTTTCAGTTTTGACCCAAGTCAACATAGAAATATTCTAATATTTTTTTAAAAAAATTTATAGAAAATTGCATTGTATAGTACTGTTTTGAGCTTTTTTTTTTCAAAAATACTTCATTTTTTATATATCTTTAATATACCAAATTTATATCTAATGTACACCTTTGAAAATAAAGTATCTTTTTAATGTGCTAAATGTATGCCAAAATATATATATATATATATTAAAAAAGAGGCATTTTTGAAATTAAAAGTTGAAAAAATATATTTTAAAAAAAAGAAAAAGAAAATTGGATTTTTTAAAAATAATTTTATTTGTAAGCATACATATTTTTTAAATAATCGCTCCTTTATTTGACAAAAGCAATTCGATATTGTCTAAAAGTAATAAAAGTCCAAACTTCTATCAACTCCTAAATATCGTGACATGGGACCCACAAATGTTGAGAAAAAGGGTTGGATTTCGTTTTTTGTTAATGGAATTTACCATATAAATATCTCCCAGAAGAGCATTTATCAGTTTTAGACTATATTCACCTTAATTAGATTTTTTTGAACATTTCTACCATTGACATTAAAAAAGAAGAAAGAAACCTCTCTTTCTCTTTCTCATTCTTGTTCTTTTTTTTTTCTCTATCTCTCCTTTTCTTCATGTAAATCTTAGATTTGTTACTATTCTCCACTCTCTTACTCTCTGTCACACCTATTAACTATCCTTATTACACATGCAAACAACAAATTTTTAGTTTCAACAAGTTCTAATTTTATTGTAAATGTATATATAATGTGTTTGATATAAATAATATGTATTGTATATATGATATGTATTCTATGTAAAGTAATGTTTTTATTTTAACATAGGTTTTTAAAATTTTTTTCCTTTTTTACATATTAATTATTTAAGAGTTTGTTATTTCTTTTTTGAATGGGTTCAATGGGTTTTGATTTACTTGAGACACGATTTTGTTTAAATAATATTTTCTTTTACAGTGATATATATAGCCATGTCCATAGCACACATGGTCATATTCAATTAGTATGTATTTAGTATAAGATCCATATAATTTATACTATATTACCAGTTTACGTAGACATGGTCGTGTTGAACATATATAAATGTGTTTAGGTGATATATATAGTTATATCATAGCACACATGGTTATATTCAATTAATATGTATTTAATATGGGATCCATAGAGCTGAAACACTATAGTATCTTACATAGATCTAGTCATGTTAAATATACAGGTATTGTATATGCATATCTTTAGGTGATATATATATGGCCATGTTCATATATATCACATATAGTCATGTTTAACTAATGTGTTTAATATGAAATCTATATAAATAAAACATTACAATGTCCTACGTAGACATAGTCATGTTGAACATAAATGTGATATATATGAATGTGTTTAGGTGATATATATAGTTATATCCGTATCACACATAATCATGTCTAATTAATGTGTGTTTAATATGAGATCTATATAAATGAAATAGTACAATATCTTTTGTAGACATGGTCATGTTAAATATACATGTGTTGTATATGGATGTGTTTAAATGATATACACAACCATGTCCATGATACACATGACCATATTCAAGTAATATATGTTTAATATAAGATCTATATAAATGAAACACTACAGTGTCTTATGTAGATATAGTCATGTTGAACATGTACGTTAAATTTCTTGGTATTGCTAGTTGCAGCTCTCACAAATATAAAATTTTTACCACTCTAGCAAAATTATTACTAATAATATTAAATTAAGTTGGTGGTAATTCAAGTAATTAGTAGTAGCCATAGAAATTAATCTAGTCAACTAATGTTTTTCAATGTCAATTAATATAACCATTTCTTTTACATTTCAATCACTCCTTATGTTCGACTTCAAATGTCATTTTAGGAATAATTACACATACCAAGTTAATCATTAATAATTATAAAGTTTACAAAAAAAAAATGATAGTGTTTTATTTAATTACCCATTTCAACTATTTTCTCTTTATCAATTACTAATCTTATCTTATAAGGGTAAATTTGAAACTTCATAATTAATAATACCTTGAATTTATGAAAGTGATAATTGAAGTGGAACAAAAAAAAATTTCACATGACACTTGATGTAATATTTAATTAATTAATTTTTACAACTAACACTACAAGGAAAACTGAATCAGAAAACGCTTTCTGGTCGTTGTCTGATGAAGACAAAAACCGTTGTCTATTGAAGTGATGTCTGATAGCATTTCAGACAACGATTTTAAAACCGTTGTCTAATGTAGGTTTGCACAACGGTTTTTAATTTTATCAGACAATAGTTTTTGGCCGTTGTCTAATGATGGTTCAGACAATGGTTTCTAATTTTTCATACAACGGTTTTTAACCGTTGTCTGATGGTTTCCACAACGGTTTCTAAATTGTCAGACAACGGTTTCTAAATTTTCAGACAACGATTTTTAACCGTTGTCTGATGAAGGTTTAGACAACGCTTTTTGACCATTGTCTGATGAAGACAAAAACCGTTGTCTATTGAGGCGATGTCTGATAGCATTTCAGACAACGGTTTTTAACCGTTGTCTGAAGATGGTTTCCACAACGATTTTTAGTTTTATCAGACAACGGTTTTTAACCGTTGTCTGATGAAGGTTTAGACAACGCTTTTTGACCGTTGTCTGATGAAGACAAAAACCATTGTCTATTGAGGCGATGTCTGATTAAGGTTTATACAATGCTTTCTTATTAAAAACTGTTGTCTGATTGAGGTTTACATAACGCTTTCTTATTAAAAACCGTTGTCTGATGAAGGTTTACACAACGCTTTCTTATTAAAAACCATTGTCTGATTAAGGTTTACACAACGCTTTCTTATTAAATACCGTTATCTAATGAAGGTTTACACAACGCTTTTTAATTTTTCAGACAATGGTTAATTAATCTAAAACCGTTGTAGAAGGACGCTAAATACAACAGTTAATTAATGTGGCACACTGAATATTAGACAATAGTTTCAATGTTCATTTTCATTTCACCACTATTGTCTGTTAAATTGTACATTATACATATAAGACAACACTTTAGAATGGAGGATTGCAAATTTGGGAATCAAAAAACCTCCACAAATTCAACCATTCAACATATTAACAAACTAAAAAAAAAATCAACACTATACATATATCACTGAATTATACTATTAACTTCAACTTGAATGACGCTTCATGAAATATTTGGCGAAGTCAATCCTAATCTCGTTGATGTCAGCATCACTATACTCCAAGTTGCCTCTGCGTAGCCACTGAAAAATGAATCAAATTTTGGTTAGCCACATGTGGTAAATACAAAACTATTATATAAAAAATGAAAATAATTAAAATTCTCACCTTAGCTGCAAACTGAAGCTCCTTGTCATAACAGATTTCCTTCATGTACCTCATGACAAAGAGACCATAGTCTGTGGCCCCTTTCTGCACAGGAACCCCCTGAAATAGCAAATGAAAACAAAAATGAAGTACCACATGTTACATCCATATGTAAACCCATATGCAAACCAACACATCAACCTAATCACACAACCTAACCTGAAATTCGAACAAACATTCTGAAAAATGAACACAAGACACATCCATATAAAATTTCAGGCTCAACGAGCAAACTCATACCTATAAATGCATATTTGCTTTAAATGATAAGAAATGAAAGAAGAAAACATTAAAAGACAAACTTGCTCACATAAAGTATATTGCAAAGCTTAGAATAAAAGAAAAAAGAAAATAAAAATCACATAAGAACAAACTCTCCAGTGCAAGAATCCCATCAGTTTCAGGTTCTGCTATAGTTTAGACTTTTAGAGGCATTTCTTAAATTGAAAGAGAACCCCCAAACTAGACATGCCAGCAGCCACCAACCTTTGCAAAGATCAAAATAAATGTACTAAATTTAACATATCCACACCATCATATCATAAGAAGAAATTTTTATGCTGCTTGATTAACAAAGTAGACTTCAACATTGATTTTAAAATTTACAGTGATACTTAAAGCTGAAACCCATAAGAAGAAGATGATTTTTATTCTAAAAGATTCAAGACAGTAGACTAGATTTAAAAGCAGAGGAAACTGAGTTTGAAGAGCTGTATTCTTTACAAATATTAATCCGCATGAATAAAGGTAATCTGAAGAAACAAAACGGCATTTTTTTGAACAATTTGAAACAAAAATCAGTTTGGGAAGAGCTCATAATAGGCATACTAATCATCAATCAAACAAAAAGACTTCAAGAAAACCACTGTCATCCTCAATCAACACAACAGTATTCATCAACATAGATCAAAATAACAATATAGAAGAAATAGATTTGACAAATGTCAAACGGAGATGAGCAAATAGAGACATTGGTTTTAATCCAGAAACAAAATAAAAGTTGAAACAGAAACCAGAGCAATAGTATAAAAATACCAATCCAATATCAAATTCCCAATCAATCTCATCATCAAGAATTATATATTATACTATATATTATTATACTAATATATAATAGTAGATTTTGTTTTTTGACTAACTAAACAAGAAAACACAAGGCCACGGACTGAAACTTCTTCAACAGAAATATTCAATATGAAAACCAAAGACACAAGAGAACACAAAAGGTAATCCAAATATATACGAGAAAGTATACAAGTAATGCCAGCAGTGCTGCAATTTCAAATGAAAAAATGCAGACCAACTGAAAATGCTTTGTGGACTCCAAGTTTGTACTCAAATGAAAAAATGCAGTCCAAATTTAGCAATATTTCTTTCATAGAACAAGCAATTTACATATCAATTTCCAATCCAATGCTCCATTTTCCCAACAGCAAAAAGAGTATAGGCAAAATTATTGTATAAATTGTATAAATCAGAAATGATGAGAAAAATAATACCGCCATGTTCTCCCATAAAATTTTCCCCCTCATAGTCTTGTTGACACTCTCCTTGTATAACTTTATGGCACTATAAGAAACACAATATAAGTCAACAAAATTGCATTTTCCCCAAATTTTATAACTTAAGACTAAATAGGCAGACTTTAGAAGCGCAACTTACTTGTCAACAATCTCTATCCATTCCTGGCTAGCAATGCGACGTTTAAGAGGGTCCATGTGGTAGACTACCTCTCCCATCGGATTTACAACAGTCAATACCCAGTGATTCCTATGAAATAACAAAATAAAATACAAGCAGTTCTTCATATTTAGAAGAACATAACGCCAAACAATTCATTGAACAAAAAGTAATGCCAAACTTAAATAAACAATTCATGAATCAATCACAGTAGCAACAAGCCAAACTTAAAGTAATGCCAAACTTAAATAAACAACAATATCATGTCATTTTCATAAATGGGGGAAAACAGGAACAAGATGGTCAAAACTGATAATGAAAAGTGATACTACTAACATTTATATATACATACGGACATAATATATCTTTTATACTAAATTGCTGCAGCTTAAACAGGAACAAGAAGCACATAAGGTTTAACTACGATTACTTATATAGATAAGGTTTAACTTTATAAATTCACTTATATAGATGACTTATAAATTTCAATTTATAATTCATCCATAAATGCTTAAGGCAATACAATTTAAATAATTAGTAATGATAAATTTCTATGGAACCCTATATAATTATAAAATTTAGTGTTGATGTAAATTAGATTGAGCAAAAACTAAATAAGTCTAACATTGATTCTTTCTAAGGTAAAAAAAAAAAAGAAGAAATGCAACATACATACCTTAAGCATCCACTTAAAGTGATTGAAGTAATCTAGATCAAAAGCTTCAATATCGTGATATGTTACTTTAACTCCCAATATATGCTTGTAGAAAGATCTAGTGAAATGCAACAGATAGACAAGATTACTATCAAATGCATAGGAGCAATTAATGAAATTAGTTCCAACTCTGGATTTCCCTGTCACCATATAGCCATTACACAATACTAATATATATACTAATATTGAAAAGTATAGCCAACTGAGAGAATTAAATTTCATACACAGGAACCATGCTCATGGTTAGCCATATAGCAACTATCTAGATAGAAAGCATGTAATTGCAAGGCAAGAGTTCAATAAGCAAGTCCACAAGAACACTTACAAATGGAAGTGAAGATTATGATTATGATTTGAGAAACATTAGAGTTAGGTTCAATATTGTATATACTAATATATATACTTATATATACTTGTATATACTAATATATATACTTGTATATACTTGTATATATACTAATATATACTTATATATACTAATATATATACTTGTATATATACTAATATATACTTGTATATATACTAATATATACTTGTATATACTTATATATATACTTGTATATACATGTATATACTTGTATATATATACTAATATATACTTGTATTCCTACTTATATAATATCATATTATATCTAAATCATTATTTAATGGTGGACTTTAAAGTTTCTAATGGGTTTATGAAATGTTTATAAATCCAAACTTTAGCTTTTAATACTTAGTCAAGTTTGTTTGGCTTAAGAAAGCCTAACTTCCATACATTGTAAATAGCCACTGGATCCTTAACATGTTTTTATACTAAGAAAATCTAACTTCCATAAAACGTCCAGGCTTCTGATTCTGCTTCATCTCTCATTCCTCTTTCAACTTCAATAGTCGTGGTTCTCTCACGGCCAAACCCTAAGCACCACTCTCCTTGCTGCGGTCTTCATTATTGTCGGCCGTCTCCTTGCTGCCGGCCATCTCCTTTGTCAGTAACTGCATTGTCCCAAATAAGTCGAAAGAAGATTATTTTTTTCTTATGAGCCGTAAGTAATCATCCCATCTGCACTCTCCTTGCTGTCGATGTTCATTAAGCTGTTGTATGTATATACATAACTTGGTACATTGGATTTTCAGCACAACCATAGAATTCTTTCCTCTGTTTAATCTAATTGAATTATTGCATTGTATTTTCAGATTACTATAATGTTGCATTGTATTTTCAGATTACTATAATGTTGTTGTCCCTTTAATTTGCTGCTTAAATTTTAAGATCTACAGTATGTCTCCATGCTTCTGATTTCTCTGCTTGTTTATAAGTCTTTGGTCCCCTGTTTGATGACTATCAGTTGAAATGGTATGTTGAGTTGTGTCAGTGAATTGAGGATTATTTATGGATTCAGGTTATTGTGATTGAAGCTGAATGTCTGTTAAAACATCAGTTGTGTGAACTGGTATTTGTTTAGTTTTATAGGGAAAGTACTGCTCATGAAACTGTAAATAAATGCTGACTAAAATTTATTTTGTTGTGAGATCCATAAACAAAAAACCTTTCACTCCTGACTTGTAACCGAGAAATACCCCTTTCCTTGCTCTTGGTGCTAGCTTTTCTTTTCAATGACAACTTTTAAGTTCTATATGTGAACCCTTTTTCTTTCTCCTTCAGGTTGAACAAGTACATAACAGTCCAAGCTTCCTCATGCAACTTTATTCAAACCATAACAACCATATGATAGCTGTCTTCGAGAAACCTTCATAGAAGTTAGCTGCTACATCTGCTCTCGCATCTGAGGTGATTATACTTCCCTTCTAGGTTCTATTTGACATCACCATAATTCAGTGGAGTTCACATAGGTGTTATGTATCTGGTTCTTGTTATTAACTGAATTATTGCTGTCAAAATTGCAGAACTGGTCCAACTAACTAAATTATTGATCAAATTGTAGAACTAGTACAACTAAAAGATGGATAGATCTTGGTTGAAGGCTGATAGAAGAACAAGAGAGTTTCAATTAGGTGTGGAAGAGTTGTTAATGTTTGCATTTGAGAATGGGTTTGATGAAACAAAAATTAGTTGTCCAAACTTAAGATGCGCTCACAGTAAATCGTGGAAGGCTCAAACTGTTAGGGATCATCTTTTCCAATATGGTATTGATCAAACCTATACTTGCTGGATATGGCACGGAGAGTCAAATCCAGAAGGGAGTCCTTTAGTTGCTGAAACCGATTGTTTCTCAGAATCAGTTGATCAAACAAACATAAGAACGGGGCATGATAATGTCGACGATGATGATATTTCATTAGATTCCTCTGATTTCATTAACCATGTTGAAGGTGAACATGAACCCCTTTATTCGGGATGCAAGGGTTATACTAAGATGAAAGCTTTAGTCAAGTTATATTACTTGAAAGCAAAGCATGGCATTTCTGATACATGCTTCTTTGATATTCTCCTTTTGCTTGGGTCAATGCTTCCAGAAGGCAATAGTATCCCTTCTTCCTTCAGTGAAGCCAAGAAAACCTTATGTGCTATGGGTATGGAGTATGAAAAAATACACGTGTGCCCGAATGATTGTCTCTTATATCGTGGTGAGAGAGATGAAGATGAGATAATTTGCCGCATATGTGGAGCCTCTAGATGGAAGCTGGACAAGAAAGGAAAAGAATTGGAAGGGGTCCCTGCTAAGGTTCTATGGTATTTTCCATTAATACCAAGGTTGAGGAATTTGTTCAATACAGCTCAAATTGCAAAGGAAATGACTTGGCATGACACCGGGCGACAAAAGGATGGTAAAATTAGACATCCGACAGACTCACAAACATGGAAGGATGTCGACCAAAAGTGGCCTGAGTTCGCTTCGGAGATAAGAAACCTTCAGTTAGCTTTATCTACTGATGGATTCAATCCCTTCCGTGGATTATCAACTGATTACTCATGTTGGCCTGTTTTGCTATGTATTTACAACTTACCACCTTGGCTTTGTATGAAGAGAAAGTATATTATGTTAAGTTTGTTGATATCCGGACTGAATCAGCCCAGAAATGATATTGATGTGTTCCTTCAACAACTTATAGAAGATCTTCAAGTGTTATGGAATGGGAAACAAGTGTATGATGCATATAAGAAAGAGTTCTTCATACTAAGGGGAATTTGTTGTGGACAATTAGTGATTATCCAGCCTTAGGCAACTTGTCGGGCAACATCATTAAAGGGTATAATGCTTGTACTGTCTGTGTTGATAAAACAAAAGCTACCAGGTTGGCAAATTATCGTAAGACGGTGGTTATGAGGCATCATAGGTGGTTGCCCCGTTATCATCCATATCGAAGGCAAAAATTAGCCTTTGATAACACCGTGGAGAAGTTTTCGGCTACTATTTCGTTAACTGGAGAGGAGGTGTTTGAAAGGGTACAACCACTAAGGGGCCATGTCTATGGTAAGACACAACGCCAACCTCGATTGAATAAAGGTGAACCTCGACCTATTTGGAAGAAGATGTCTATATTTTTCCAACTTGAGTATTGGAAATTTTTGCCGGTTAGGCATGTCCTTGATGTGATGCATATCGAGAAAAATATATGTGAAGCTTTGACTGGTACCTTGCTAAATATACCAGGGAAGTCAAAAGATAAGGAGTCTGTCCGTCTTGATATGGCTGAAATGGGAATAAGAACGAAGCTGAGGCCAAAAACTCCCGGAAACAAAGAGAAGTTGCCGACGACATCTTGGAACTTATTGCATAAAGAAAAGAAGATTGTCTGCTCATCCTTGGTTGGCATGAAGTTACCTGATGGTTTTTGTTCAAACATTAAGGGTCTAGTATCAATGGAAAATCTGCGACTTGTTGGAATGAAATCTCATGACTGCCATACAATGTTGCATCACTTACTCCCCATCGCAATTCGGTCAGTACTACAAAAATAGGTTAGGTGCACTATTATTAGGTTTTGCCTCTTCTTCAAGGCAATTTGCAGTAAAGTCATCGAGGTGGATAAATTGAAAAAAATGCAAGCTCAGTTGGTGGAGACCATATGCTTGCTAGGAAAGTACTTCCCCCTTCCTTCTTTGATATAATGATCCTTCCTTCTTTGTTCATATTCTTTGGGCTCGTCCGGAAGGGTGCATTGCTGAGGCCTATGTTGCAGAAGAGGTCGTTGAGTGTTTGGTCAACTTTGAAGAAGCAACTGTTGGATTGCCGAAAAATGGTAGGGATAAGAACGACGCAAAATACAGACCCTTATCTGGTGCAACAGTGATAACGCCAAGTAAGAAGGACTTGCACCTAGCACATTTGTGTCTTCTCCAAAATTGTAATGACGTTCGCCCATATTTTGAGTAAGTTACTTCAATTTGTTTTTGTTATTTCCTTATTTTCTGCATTTTGTTTCAAAAATTAATAAAGTTGATTTTACTTGCAGTGAACATATGGCTTCTTTGATGACAAGATATCCACAATATGAAAATGATGAAGAGTGGCTAAAGAACATGCAAAATGAAACATTCCCTAAGTGGTTTCATAAAAAGGTAAAATCTTATAGCCCAAGTATTTTGCTGCAATTTGCAGCAAAAATAGGCCTGTTTCTTTATATATTTTACTGAAAAATAATGAATGCCCTATACTTGTGAAGTCTTTTGAAATACTACAATATTTATCTTCTCTGAAAGGCTATATCATACTTATGGCCAATTTAATTTTTTGGACAGATTGCATCAGAATTACTTGATGAGAAGAATACAGTAACTAAGGATATAATGTGGATTGCAGTAGGGCCTCACAAGGATGTAGCTACATTGAGTGGCTATAGAATCAACGGTGTTACCTACAGCACCAAAGAACGTGATGATACACGGCAAGTTCAGTGCAACGGTGTTTGTGTAGATGCCGATACAATGCTTGTGAAGGGTAAGGATAAAAACATCGAGCATACTTCACATACATTTTATGGAGTTATTACAAGTATTTGGGAGTTGGACTATAACCACTTTAGGGTTCCTATAAATAGCCATTCACTTAAAGCCTTTGTTTTTCTCTCTCTTTTTCAAAGCCAACGTCATCCACATCTCTCTCTCTCTATATGCAAATACATAGAAAGATAAAAACTTTTTGAAAAAGTCTATTACTTTCCTCTAATTTTCTAAGAAAATGCATGAACAAGAGGAGGATAAATCAAAGGATAATTAGCCAGGTAGGTTTGTTGTTGGTGGTGGGGACGATGTAGGAGGAAGAGAGAGAGAGAGAGAGAGACAGAAGAGACTCTAATTGACTCTAAGCAACACAAGAATTCACGTCTCTCGACGAATTGTTACACTTAAACCATCATATCCATGTAACTACTATCATGTCGAATATTTTTGCTGCTATTGGTGATTGGAATAACGTTGCCAATTTGAGGTTGCAAATGAAGAGTTATTGGTGATTAGAATAGCATAGCTGATTTGGATAGGTGCTCAGGTGAGTAAGCTATTGTGGTGGTTGGAGGAATTTCTTTCAAGCAAATTGTTTCTTGTTGATTTCTAGATTTTTTTATTATGATTTTTTATTTTTCTTTAATTTGTATACGTAAAAAATATTTCTTTTTGATAAGCCTTTGGCTAATTAAAATGAGATATTAGGGTTTGTGTTATTTTGGGAAAGAAGATGAATATGATGATATTAAGGGTATAAATGTCATTTTATTATTTATATCAGTAAATTAGTCTGTATTCACGCGGCATGAGAAAGTATACTACACATGATCTGCCCCCTAAACCAAAAAAGGGTGAAATATATATGAAAAATACAAGTTGAAGTGTCTATATAATTAAATTAAAAATATAAAGGACTGTATATGTATTAAGCCATTTCATAATGAATTAATTTTATAAAAGACATTTATATTAAGTAAATTGATCATTGAATTTAATGGAAAGCTAAATAATTATGAGTATAATTTATCAAATTAAAATTTATATATAAAATAATATAAATTAGTAATAAAGCACAAGATTATACACAACTATTCAAAACCTAATGTAATTCTGTTAGAGGAATCCTATTTTCTCTAAAAAAGAAATAAAACAAGAATAAAAGAATTGGTATTTTTCCATATTAAATGGTCAATTGCTTTAAAAAAAAAAATAGAAGCTCTTCTAACATAATTATGTTAGATTTTGAGTATGTATGCATTTTTTTTTTATCTTGTGCTCTTTTACTAATTTATTTTATTAAGTATATAAACTTTATAGATAAATAGATTTTTTGCGTTTAATAAAAAAATAAATTTGACAAATTATATTCATTTTACTTTTGTTTAAATTCAAAGATCAATACAATTAATATGAATATCTATTATAAAATTTGTTTATTATAATAAATATTTAATTATTTTTAATAGGATAAAAAATAAAAAAGAAATTCAACTCTTGTCTCTACTATTTAACCAAAGCAAGTTAATAGGGATTTAGACTTTTGATATTTTTAGAATAATTACATTTGTCCTCTCTCAATAATACATTAATACATATTATCTTCCTAATACATGTTTTATTGTTTAAATTATATAAATTCTCTCAAAAGTTTCCTATTGGAATTTTACAAAACTACCTACAAAAGTAAAAGTTTTAAAAAATATGTTAGTTATAAAAAAAATTCAAATTTATGCAAAAAAAAAACTTACAATTATAAAAATATTATGTTCCATCATCCCACAAAAAGTTATGATATTTTTACAATTTGTATGTGTTATGCATATGTTATGTATATATTATAAAATTCTTCAAAAAAATTAAAATTGAATTTATTTCAAATACTATTTTGTAAAATAATAACTTTAAGATAAACTTAATATCATTTTATATAAAGACTCAAAAAAGTAACCTTAATAACATTATTTTATATATTGCAAATATGTTGTATATATATTGCATAAATATTGTATTTCAACATTTATATTATATATATATATTGCGAATAAATTATATATATGTTATTTACTAATCCTTATATACTGATTAATTATAGTGTATATGTTGCCGATATGCTGTATATATTATAGATAGATTGTGTTCTAACCTTTATACGTTGTATAACTTTTATATGTTGCTTAATTATAATATATATGTTACAAATATATTGTCTTCTAGATGTTAGTTAATTATTGTGTATATTTGTGAATATGTTCTATACGTTGCAAATATCTTGAATATATGTTATAAATATGTTATATATATGTTGCAGTTATATTGTATTCCAACCTTTTTGTTATGTGTATGTTTTGAATGCATCATTTATATGTTATCTTCCAGATTTTATATATTATACAACTTTTATATGTTTTTTAATTATAGTGTATATATTATTTTGTCAAAAAAAAATTATAGTGCATATACTACAGATAATGCTCTCTTTTAACCTTTATATGCTGGTTAATTATAGTATATATATTATGTATATGTTGGATATATTGAGTTCTTGCCTTTATATACAAATAAACAATACAATTTACAAATCAAAATGAAACAAATACAATCCAAAAGAAATGATATATATCAAGTTTAGAAATACAAAGTCATAAACAAATAGCAAAAAAATTACAAAAGAAAAAAAATTCATTTGAAACATTTTATTGAAGATGTAAAAGATAATATAGTTTAAAAATAAAAAATAACTCTAACATTAGAATTAAAATAAAAAAAATTTTAATTAGATTATTCAAAATTATACAAATTATTATGGTTATAGCTTAATACTCATATTCTCTTAGTTTAAGGGGATTATTGGATAGGAAAAGTAAAGTAAAATTGAAATGAGAAGAAGAAGAAGAAGAAGAAGAAGAAGAAGAAGAAGAAGAAATGTTAATATTTAAAAAAAAGGAAAAAGATAAAAATGAAAAATTAAGAAAATTAGAAGTGAGATACGTCTAATATTTTTGAAAATAAAATTTAAAAAATAATAATTCATTAACTTTTTGGATGTTTTTATCAAGTAGAGTACATAAACGTATATTAGTATAAATTAACCTATATTGAACTACTTTTGCCACATAAAATGTGAGCTATAAACAAAATTTTTAAGTCCAATGTTGGGTCAAAATTGAGCATTTGACATTTTTGAAAAAGCTGAATAAGGTGTTTATAGATAAGTCTCAAAAGGTTTCATTTTTCATGGGCATGTATTTTCAAGTGTTGTAGTGTCTCACTCAATTAGGTGGGACCCATAAATGCAGATTTTGAAAAAAAAAAGATATGACAAATTGGTTGAACAGACTAGTAATAATAAAAAAAAAAAAGGAAGCAAGTTGTCCACCTATTGGACAGTTTGCTCCATCGCTTGCATTGCAAATTGCAAATTGTAATTGTTCCCTGTAAATAACACGATGTCCCTTCAATTCAAGATATAGCAATTTTTGAGAGAAATAAATATAGCGAGAATAATTTTGAGAGAAAAAAATATTTATGTGAGACAATATTTTTTTAGTGAGTGATAAAATAGTGAGGTTTTGTTTTGGAGTGTTTAGGAAACACTTGCCACTATTTTAGATTTATCTCAATTGTGAATGTTGTACTTCTAGAATATTTTTTAGAAAAGTCTCTCTTGTAATCCTACTATTTATTAGTGAAAGAAATTATTTAGAGTTTGGCCCATGGATATAACTCAAAAAAAAAGGGTGAACCATGTTAAATATTAGTCTCTTTTTTATTGATTAATTTTATTTTACTCATATTTTATTTATTTATTGTCAATTTACCTTGGGCCTTCTAATCTCACTACACTGCAAAATTTGAGATTTATTGGTTTAAAGTTTTCAATAACCAGTATCAGAGATTAGTTGGCTATTGTTTGTGTAATTTAAAATAGAAGAATCAAATTGTACTTTTAAATTTACTTCTTCAAATTATTCTATTTGAAAGCCTAGAATAGAAGATCTTTTGATTTACAAAGATCTTTTGATTTACAAGGATCTTTATGATCCTATTGAAGGTGAAGTGGGCAAAACAACAAATAAATCCAACAAGGATTGAAAGAAAATGAATAAAAGACTATGAGTATAATTAGACAATGGATAGATAATAGTTTCTATCATCATGTGGGTCAAAAGAATAATACAAAGGCATTATGGAAGAAACTTGCCAACTTGTATGAAAGAAAATCCCCACAAAACACGACTTTTCTTATTAAAAAACTTGTCCATGTGAGATTTAAATATAGTAGCAGTATGGTTGAATACTTGAGTGATTTTAAAGATATTGTAAATCACATAACCAATCTAAAAGTCATATTGTCTGATGAATTACAGACTTATTTGCTTCTTGGTACTTTGCGTGACAGATGGGAGACTTTAGTAATTGCCTTGAGTAATTTAGCTCCTGAAGGAAACTGTCTATGGATGCAGATGGTAAAAGTTTATCAAATGAAGAAACCAAGTGAAAAAGATCAAGACTCTTCTATCCACTTAGAAACACTAGTTCTTGAAAGGTGTGGTAGAAGCAAAACTAGATAATCTCAAAATACAAATAAGCGGTCAGACAGGCGTGATAAGTCAAAGGGTAGATCTAAGTCAAGAAAAGGTATCACTTGCTATCACTGTGGCAAATTAGGACATATGGAAATATTTTATAGATAGCTGAAAAAGGAGCAAGAAGAAAAGAAATAAGACAAAGATATAGCTTCAATTGCACTTGATGGTGATATTGTCATTGTAGACCCTTAATTCCAGTCTGGTCCGATATTTTTTATATAGTCCAAAATAATTTTTGTGGCATTTTAATTAAATAATATTTATTTTAGTATTTATTATTTATAATTTTTAATAAAAATAAAAATGGTAAAGTTAAATAAAAATAAATAAATAAATAAATATCGGCGATGAAAAAATTCTTCGCCGAAGGTGAATCGGCCACAGGCCAATTCGCCACCAAGAATTTCCTGCGGGCGAATCGGCCATAGGCCATTTCGGCGCTTGCCCCAACCAGCACTCGCAATTCCAGCCCACAGTAATTTTTTTTCGCTAGCGCAATTTTCCAACGCATTTTTTTTAAAAAAAAATCAAATTCTATTTAGTTTTGGTTTCTTTTTCTAATAGGTTTTAATTTTCTTAAACAATTAGAAGTAGGTTTATTATTTTTTCTATAAATACCACATTAAAATACAAAATTAGGGGACTTTGATCGGATCAAAAATTTATTTTTACTGAGCTAAACTTGGGACTTCTGACTTGGGAGGAAAAGAGGACAGAAACCCTAAGAAGCAAGTGACATTAGCAATTATCAACCCATCAAAGGCAGTAACACTGCCTTTGTCATTGTTCATCCAGAAGCAAATTGTGGAGGAACCAACGAATGGGGGTTTGATTATAAATCTTTGATTTGGTGTAATTTACAATATTTCTATCGTTTGTTTTTTATATTAAGTCAATAACCTAAATTATTAAACTTAGTAATATGTTTTACATTAAATCATGCATTCATCTAGTAGCATTAGTCAGTGATCTAAACTTCAAAACCCGAAAACTGTTCTTCTCTTTCCAGAAACTTTAAAACCCTAAATTGTTTCTCTCCCGTTTCCAAAACTTCAAAAACCCTAAATTACTCTTCTATTTTCAAAAACTTTTAAACCCTAAATTGTCTCTCTCCCGTTTCCAAAAACTTTAAAAACTATAAATTATTTTCCCTGAAATATTTTCATCTAAACCCTAACTTTTTGTCCAAAATTTCCAAATGTTTTCTTAAATTTCCAAACTCTAATCTTCTTTACAGTTTCTAAAAATCATAATTATTTTTATAAAACTCTAAATTGTTTTCTTAAATCCTAAGATCAAATATGTTTTCCAAAATATCAAAAACCCTAATTTTCTCAAAACCCAATATCAAAAACCCTAGTTCTTCTAAACCCTAATTCTTAAAACATCAAAACTTTATGACAAGTAAATCTAAACCCTAAAGTCATAATCCAGTAAACCTAAAATCACAATCCAGTAACCATGAATTATAAACCCTAATGTTTTACGATTCCAAAACCCTAATTTCATGATGTTATCCTTAAACCCTAATTTGATTAACTAAACAAAAAACCTTACTACTTTCTTAAATTTACAAAACTCTAATCCATTCCAATTTTTCAAAATCTTTATAGTAGCCTAAATAATAATAACAATAATTCTAAAATCCCAAAATCCTAAATGTTAATTAAAGAACTCTAAATTGAGACATAAACCTAAATTTGTATCTTTATTTGCTTTATTGAATTTTAGATTTGATTATGTAGTTTATTATATGTTTTGATAGTTGATTTATTTAATTTCAATGCTTAATTTATTTAATTTATCATGGATGGATATTTTCTTTATTATTATGATTATTATTTGTTTATTTGAGTATTAAAATTGTAAGAGGTACGTTTCCACTTTGTGGGTACCTCATTAGTTAAGTATTATATAATTTAAATTGCTTTTATATTTTGGACCAATGTAAAGGATATTTTTTCACCTCTCGGTGGGTGTCCTATTTATTTTAGACATGAACGATGTAAGGACATGTTTCCATCTTCGGATGGGTGTCCATTTATTTGCTTTATTTGGACATTGCTTTGATTTTAATATAATGATGCTTTATTTTAATTATTATATATAATGTGGATAATATTATTATATTTAAGAATTTTATAATATTAAGACCTGCAAATGAGGTTGGTTCCAATGAACCGGGCGTTGTGGGGTGCTGGGCCATTTCTCACCTTTCCCACACGTACCTAACTTTCCGAACCCATTAGGGGGTTAGGGATTCCTTAGAAATAGAGTCATCCACCTCTTTCTTTTTTCCGGCCCGTCCAGGTGGCGACTCCATTTTCTCCGAGCTTAGGCTCGTGTTCTCTAAGGTCCTGAGCCTAAACAGTACCGAAGTCGCAATAACCATTCCATCGGGAGTGGGGGCAAAAATCCCCGCTCATAGTGGCGACTCCACTGGGATAAGAGAAGTTGATTCCGTTGGTCTTTATATTATTCTATTCTTTCTTATAATGATATTATCCATTGCATCATATTAGATTACATCGTGTGCATGAGTTAGGACGCCCGTGTTACCCATGTTGTGTTATATGAGGGATACCATACTTTCACTCAAGGTATGGAGATCGAGCATGGCATAACCACTCATAGCCTCGTACCATTTGGTATATACTTGCTATGGGAACCTAAGCCTTTTAACCCAAAGACTAAAGCTCATGTAATTGGCCTAGTTACTTTCCTTAGATTTTTATTCCAAATGCTTGTTGTTTGACTATGGTTAATTTATCTTGGCTTAAATCATAGCTTATTTGGTTTGATCTTTTTTCTAATATGACCTAAGTACATTATAAGCTCAAAATAAATTTTTTCTTTTAAAGTTCAAAAAGACCAAAGCTATTTTCAAAACTTTTCAACATGGTCTTTGGACATAAAACGTTTTCTAAAAAAAATTCTTTTCTCATGACTCAAATACAAAGCCCAAAATCCATTTTTTCTAAAATCTTTTCACAATGGGCTTAGAAACAAAATTATTTTCATCCAACCTTTTCTTATAAAGAGCTTGCAAATTATTTAGGTCAATTACGAAATACCAAAAATCAATTGTGAGCCCAGTTTATATTAATAATAATTAATCATGGGCTTGTTTTTGGCATGAATCATTAGCTACTTTTTCAAATGAGAAATCTATTTATAATAAACCTCTTAATTTAGTTTTAATCCAATGTAGCATAAAAGCTACTTTAGTTGGTTGAATGGATTAAGACCTAATTAATGGGAATTATCATGAACTGATTTCCAATTTTGAAAATATAACTATTGGTTGAAACGTCCGATGGAAATTATTCGAAAATAAGATACCGCATGTTAGTATTTTGTTAACTATATACCTAGGAAAAGAGACTCGTCATTCGTGTGTGGATGTTATAAGGTTGAACGTTCTACTTATCTTTGTTAACTGTTTGTGCATACATGCATACATTTGCATCTTATATCTTGATCCTCTCTGGCTCACAGCCCTGGATTACAATAGTTCAAAAGCTTATGACAATCTGACCTACACCGGAGACGAAGAATCTAGTAGCAACTCAGTCACTTGCTCACCAAAAGCAATGGAGCCCAAACAAATTCAAAGAATGGTGGACGACACCCTCAATGCCAAGATGGAAGAAATAAAAGAGGCCTTGGCTGAGATCATGAAGAACCAATTGGCTACAATTTTAATAAACAATGCCGAAGCATCTGCTAGCACTAATAAGCCAAAGGATAAGGGGAAGTCTAAAGTTGGTGAAGTGGCTTTTGATGATGATAAGGTGATCATTGATGATGATGATGATTGGGCTCAATACTTCCAAGATCCTCAAGACAAGAAGAAAGAACTGAGGATTATTGAAAGATCAACTATTGAGAAAATTGAAACTTTTGATGTTGAAAAGATGATTGCGGATTTAGAAAAGAAATTTGAGAAGAAGCTGAAAACTGAAGAAATGTCCGAAGTTGACAAATTATTTGAGCTAGATGAAGAAGTGCCATACAAATTCAAGATGCCATCTTTTGCAAAGTTTGATGGAAACGGAAATCCTCATCTTCATGTAAAGCAGTACATCACTGCTATACAGTCTGCTCGAGCTACTAAGGCTCAAACTCTAAGGTACTTTATGCTCTCATTGGATCCTGTTATCCAAAATTGGTTCAATACCTTAGAAGAAGGAACACAAAAGAGTTGAGACCTGCTATACAAGGCCTTCATCCAACAATAAGGATACAATGTTGAAATGGAAGTTACCTTAATGAAAGTTGAGTCCATTAGGCAACGACCAAATGAGAATTTTGTAGACTATGTGGCCACTTTGCTCAAGAAGAGGCTAATGAATCTGATCAAATAAGAATGATTGTGAGAGGGGTGTTGCCTAGTCTTCGTGAAAGAATGTCTCATACGCTCATCCGTGATTTCAAAGATCTCCTCCAAGATGGTCTACAAATTGAAGAATGGGAAAGAGAGAAGAACCATTTTTCAACAAGAAGGAACAAGAAAGGAAACTATCAGTCTGGTAGCCAAGGCATGCAAAAGGCAGTTGGTGTTAATGCTACTAACCAAGGAACAAGAAGACGGTTTTTAGAATTGGGGAAACTGATGTCTTGGGTTCTCAATAAGCTTCAAAGGAAGGGATTGTTACAACCCTTAAATCCTCGTCCTTTGTCTTCCCACCTAATTTCGACACTAAAGCATTTTGTCAATTTCATCAAATGCAAGGGCACGACACGGATAGATGTGTGAGGTTGAGGCATGAGATCCAAAATTTGATTGATAGTGGGAAGTTACTCGAGCCCAACAAGCCAAACGCCAAAGACAATCCATTACCAAGGTTTAATAGAGTACCACCTCCGACAACCTTCATGATTGAAGGAGGTTTGCATAAAAGTTTTGTCATGTCTTCTTTTCAAGATGTGGGTGGAGAAGCAACCAAAGAAGAAGAGGTATTTAGCGAAATTAAACATGCTATGGTGGGTAAAGAAGTAGCAATTTGTGTTGTGAATGGGTTTTGGGATTCAAGCGATAGTGATGATGATCTTGTATCCAAGAAGGAGGAATGGACCTGGTCTGAGCCCGAAGAAGATGAAGTAATGAATACTAGATCCGGTAAGCCTTATGCAAGGCCACCACCTAAGGAGGTAGAAGTAAATAAAAGAAAGGAAGTTGAAGTAGGGAACAAAGAAGAGGAAGATGATACCGTGCTCAAGCAATTGAAAAGAATCCAAGCAAGTGTTAGCATTTGGGACTTATTGGCTACTTCTAAAAAGCACCGAGAAACTATGGCCAAGGCCTTGGCTAGCATGCCAATTTCCACCTCCATAACACCGAAGGAGCTGATCAACTTCATAAAAATTGAGGGAGTAATGAAATGCTAAGATATCCAAGAGAAGAGCGAAGTTAATATGGGAGCAGTATCTTTCTCATATGCGGATTTACTGGAAGAGGGGAGAGATCACATCCGCCCTCTCTTTATCAAAATAGAAATCAAAGGGAAAAGGACTCCATGTGTAATGGTTGACAATGGGTCCACCATAAATGTTTGCCCACTTAGAATATTGCCAAAACTAGCCATGTCAACAAGGGATCTAAACTCGACCGAGGTAACCATTCGGGCTTATGATAACACTAAGAGACATGCTGAAGGAACTTTCAAAGCTGTTGTCAAGGTTGGTCCAATTGAATCCATTGTTGAATTTGTTGTTTTGGACATACCTATTACCTTTGCCTTACTCTTGGGATGACCATGGTTTCATCCTCTTGGTGGAGTTTCTTCCACCCTTCATCAAAAGATCAAGTTCCCTAACGAAGATGAGACAGTGGTCATGGAGGCCGAAGATAATGAGGTGGTTAATGCTCTAATGATTGAGAAGCCTCTCAATGGTTTTCAAGAAGCTACTATTTCTGATGATGAAGTAGTGAACTCTAAGGTCTTGAACATGATGAACAACATGAGCTACCTTCCCGTAGCTGGTCTTGGAAAGGGCAAGGCCGGTTTGACAAAGCTTTTAGATTTTAAAACTCAAACTTCCAAGAATGGGTTGGGATATGATGAAGTCAATGAAGATGTCCAGCCAAAGAAGAATGAGAAGATGAGCTTTTCGCCACTTGAAAAAATCTTTGTCAAAGCTCCAGACATGGGACCACTCCAAGGAAAGTCTGAGCCAATCATGTTTATGGGAAAGTTAATCCTAGGTTTTGAAATTTTTGCAGATGTTGTCGAGCTAGTGGAGCAAGTGAAGAAAGAGCTCACCCTGCCAGCCAACAAAAAGTCCAATCCAGAAGAGAAGAAGGAAGCTGTCCTGAAAGCCGAGAAGACTCCGGAGGATATTACTGCCCTGGTTGAGGAGAAGTTTGAAGATATTCTGCCTTATGATTTTGAGAACAATGATTTTGATTTTGATTTTAATTTTAATTTGTCTGCTTTGTATGAGGATGATGATGATGTTTTATTTTCCAAAATGAATGCAATAAGATTTTACTTACTTGTGTGATGTTTCTCCTGATGGTTGCATACATTCAAATAGTGGTTACATGAGCATCTTTAATATTAATTCTGTTGACATACAATCATTAAATTTGGGAATAATCAAAAATCCTAAATACATTAGCATAGCATCCGACCTTACTCCTGATGAGAGAGAGAGATTTGAAAAAATATTCAAAAAATATGAAGAAGTATTTACTTGGTCTTATGAGGATATGCATGGAATAGATCGAGCCATAGCTGAATATCTTATTCCTACTTACACTCACATGAAACCTGTCAAGCAAAAGCATAGGCGATTAAGACCTGAGTGGGCTAAATTGGTTAAAGAAGAGGTCACTAAACAAATACAAGTAAAGTTCCTTGAAGTGATAGAATATCCAGATTGGCTAGCCAACATAGTACCCGTGCCAAAGAAAGATGGAAGAATAAGGGTCTGTGTGGGCTATAGAGATTTAAATAAGGCTTCCCCTAAAGATGATTTTCCTTTACCCCATATAGATTTTCTCATTGATAGTGTAGCCTCTAGTGTTCTACACTCATTTGTAGATGGATTTTTGGGATACAGCCAAGTGTTAATGGTCCAAGAGGATAAAGCCAAAACTGCTTTCATTACTACATAGGGTATATTTTGTTATAGGGTGATGCAAATCGGCTTAAAGAATGCTGGAGCAACCTACCAAAGGATGGCCATCACGCTATTTCATGACATGATGCACAAAGAAGTTGAAGTATATGTTGATGATATGATGGTGAAATCGGATACAAGGGAACAACACTTCCAAAACTTAGAATTATTCTTCGATAGAGCATTGAAATATAAGCTAAGATTAAACCCAAAGAAGTGTGTGTTCGGAGTTACCTCAGGCAAGTTGTTGGGACATGTGATTGGTCTGAATGGCATTGAGATTGATCCTGACAAAGTTAAAGCAAACAGGGATATGATAGCCCCTAAGACGGAGAGAGAAGTTTGGGGATTTATTGGTAAATTACAGTACATTAGCAGATTTATAGCAAAGCTCACAACAATCTGTTAGCCTATCTTCAAATTGCTTAAAAAGAATCAGCTAGTCCTGTGAAATGAAGAGTGTCAAAAGGCCTTTGAGTGAATAAAAGAGTATCTACTAAATCCACCTGTTTTAAAACCACCTAAACCCGGTAAATCCTTGTTACTATACTTAGTAGTAGAAGAAGAGTCAATAGGAGCCATGCTAGCCCAAGCAGATGAGACAGGGATTAAGCATGCAGTTTTCTATTTGAGCAGAAAGCTCCTACCTTATGAAATTAAGTATAGTATCATTGAAAAGACTTGTATAGTTGTGGTTTGGTCTTCTAAGAAGTTGCGGCATTACTTTAAATCTTATAGTGTGCAAGCAATTTTCAGGTTGGATCCAATGAAGTACTTAAGGGAGGCACCCTCTTTAATTGAGAAGTATGGTCGATGGTTGATAATATTAGAAGAATTTGAGATTGAGTTTGTAACCAGAAAAATAATCAAAGGTAGAGCAGTGGCAGAATTCCTAGCCCAATAACCATTACCAGATAGCGAAGAGGTAGTCTTGGAATTTTTAGATGAACATTTAGAGGCAATTGAAGTACAAGGGTGGAAAATGTATTTTGATGGAGCAATAAACAAGAAAGGAGCAGGTTTGGGAGTCATACTAGAATCGTCTGAAGGGCAATTTATCCCTTTAGCAAAAAATTTGAAATTCAGGGCTACCAATAATATGGTGGAGTACGAAGCATGTATCTTTGGTTTGGAAACCCTAATGATTATGAAGGTGGAAAAGGTGGAAGTTTTTGGCGATTCATTGCTAGTAGTATCCCAAGTAAATTGAGAGTGGGAGTTGAAAGAAGAAAAATTAAAACCATACCATCATTACTTGACCATGATGAAGAAGAACTTTAAGGAGTGCAGGTTTATACACCTACCAAGAGAAGAAAATCATATGGCTGATGCCCTAGCCACATTGGCTTCGGTATGGAAAAATCCTGTCAATTTATTCCTTAAGCCTCTGATTTTGACCAGTTTGTCAACTCCTTGCTATGAATATGAGACAATCATGGAAACTGATACAGACCATGATTGTAATATCCCCAACTATACCCTAAAATTTTTGGAATGATTATTATTGAAATTGGATTAGATGATATAAGGTATATTTAAGTTTAAGTGGTAAGAGAGAAAAAGAGAAGTGTGTATATGTTATATATATGGAGATATATATAACATATACAAGCCAACATTTATTTAAGGTCAAAGGAGATATTTTGGTTATTTTTAAAATAGAAATTTAATTAAGTAGATGATGATATTTATGAATATTATATTATTATAATTGCCTGGTGGAGATTAATTGGAGAATTGTGTGGTTTAAGAGTTGAGAGTTGTTTGACTTTTCCATTATCTTCTTCTTTCTTTCTTCAAGAGTCTGCCGCCATTATCAACCAAGGAAGAGAAGGTTTTGTGATTTCCTAACTCAAGATTGAAGGGTGTTTCAAGTGATAAAGTTGGAATTCTAAGGGTTTTCATCACTTTTGGTAAGTTTTCCATTTGATTGTTTGGTTTTCTTTTGAGTTTGTGAACTGAGGTTGTTGATTGGTTGTTGATGATATGTGTATGGTTATTTTGATGTGTTTGAGATTGTGTTGTCTATTTGACTTTGATTTCGGGGTTGGTTTGAGGAGAAAAGGTTAAGTTTGGTGTTGGAAAGCAAGAGTTGTAGATTGTGTATGTGTTGAGTTTTGATGATGGTTGTGATTTGTGTTTGATGTATGTATTGAGTTGTTTTGGTGTTTATGCAAGTCTAGTATGGTTTATTGATGGTTTTGGGTAAGATTTTTTTGGAGTGGAAAAGAGTTAAGTATGATGTTTGTTGGATGTGGTGTTGTTGGTGTCGGAATCAGGATTTTTGGCCTGACACGCCCATGAGCATGGCCAAGTTTTTGGGCGTGTCAATGGTTCTATTTTCTGGATGGGTGACATGACCAGTGACACGCCCATGTCACTGAGCGTGTCACAGTTTCTGCGTTGGAGTAGTATTAACACATCCAGTGACACACCCATGTCACTGAGCGTGTCATAGCTATTGTGTTGAGGGAGGATTGACACGGCCAGTGACACGCCCATGTCACTGAGCGTGTCAAAGCTTCTGTGTTGTAAGTTTAGGGCACGGTTAGGGACACGCCCGTGTTGTTGAGCATGTTATGTGTAGAGTTTGCCCTAGTTGGTTTTTATCCTTTTTTCCTTGCGTGTATCTCTAAGTGAGTGTGTATCATCACCTTTGGATTAGGTTTTGAAGAGATTGAGTTGCCCTAATCCAAGTGTTGAAGGATTCTTGGAAGAGGAAGTGGTTAGATTGGTGTGAGTTGCTCTTGAGGTAAGTACAAACCTGACATAATTGCATACATTTACATGACTTTGGGACTTAACACATTTGGTTGTAAATGTGTTAAGTAATCTATTACATTATTGATACATTTGATTAATGCTATGATTTGCATAATGTGAAAGATATAATGATCACTCAAAATGTATGTCCAATGCAATTGGTTATGTATATCCTAATGATGAGATGTGAAGCCATTGTTGTTGGCTATAATGATGCAAATGAGATAATCGAGGCATGGTTGCCTAGATGATTATGAGAAAATGAGAATGGAATTGATAATGAAATAATAAAAGAATTGTGTGCCTAATGTGTTATTCAATTTTTAGAGTTTTGTTATTGGTGGCATGCCTAAAAGTAACAATCCCTTGAAGCTGGGTTGGGCTTGGTCCTTGAAGCCAAGTTGGGTTGAAGTATAGCATGCTTAGCTCCCCTTGAAGCTTGGTTGGGCCTAGTCCTTGAAGCCTAGTTGGGATGTTACATATGAGAAGTTTCTCATTGTGATAATGAATCACCTAAGGGCTTGATAAATGTGATTATTAAACCAAAACATTAACTCTGGAAGTTGAATGGCATATTAGTTTCTTTTGGGCCCATGCTTGTCTTTGCTTAAATGTGAATTATGAATGATGAAACAATTGAATAATATAATGAAATGTAATGTTATGAAATATGATATTCTTGTATATTGTTTCTAATTCTTGAAAGTATGGCATTTGTATTACATTAAAGCATATTGTCATCATAGTTGTACCACTAAGCCGTTGGCTTAGCGCGATTATGGTTCATCGCGCAGGTGACAGGGTAGATCTGGTTGAACCGGAGAGTTCAGCTAGATCGAGTCGAGTCTAGGCTTATGAAGTGTTGATTGTGGACTTCAAGATCAGAGATGAATTGCCAAACATGTATAAACTTTATATTTTGTAAATATTGACATTTATGTGTATATATATGTATATACCGCTACATTTTCCGCTGCTTAATAAATAAATGTTTTATCTATTATGTTTTATAATATAACTTAAATGTTTTAAGTTTTCTCATATTATTGCCAAAAGGAAATATTGGTTTGTTTAATATAAACAGTGACACTCCTGTATCTGATATACGTATATTATAGATGTGGTTGTATGCAGTGTGCGTATATGGGTTATAGGGGTGTTACAACTATTTTGGTATCAGAGCCAGGTTTGAGATTCTCAACCTAGGTGAATTATAAGAAAAAGAAAATTTTGATTTTAAAATATGATTTTTGAATAAGATACATGCTTTGGCACTGGCAATCTCTGATCTTTGATGAGGTATATTCTGCTGTATTTGCAGATATAGGTAGTGATGGCGTCTCAGTCACGTCAGTCTATAGAAGGTAGTGCTGAGAGTGTAGCTCCTGAAGAGGGTAGAGATGGAGCTAGGGTTGAGAGAGTTGGAAAGGCACCTGCTCCTGTGCTAGAGAGATCAGCTGATGATGAGATGCTACCAGTTTGGTTACGACATGTGGTAGAATTGTTGAGGCAATCTCCAGTGCAGCAGCCTCCACCGCAACCACAGCCACATGTACCGGTGAGGCAGTATAATAAATTGAGGAAGTTTGGGGCTAAGGATTTCTTTGGCACTACAGATCCTGCAGTAGCTGAGCAGTGGTTGGATAGAGTTCAAAGGATATTTATCCAGTTGCAAGCCACTCCTGAAGAGAAATTTGATTATGCTAGATCCCTTCTGCAGAGAGATGCATATGATTGGTGGAAGACGGTTCCTCATGCTATGGATGATCCACCGACCTTGTCTTATGGTATTTTTTTATGGGAGTTTGAGTAGAAATATACTCCGAGGGAGTATAAAGATGCCAAGAGGATGGAGTTCTTGAGTCTGAGACAAGATAATCAGATAGTGACAGAGTATGAGATTGAGTATATCCGATTGAGTCATTATGCAGTGGGATTATTTAAGATGAGATTGACCGGTGTAGGAGATTTGAGGAGGCGTTGATGCCCTCTGTTATGTGTATTGTTGCTGGTTCTCGGTATCAAGACTTTTCTCAATTGGTTGCAGCAGCTAGAAATGTTGAGAGAGCACAAGGTATTACAGTAGCTGCTACTGAGGAGGAGACTAGAGTTAGGAGACCCCAGTTTGAGGCAGGGTCTTCATCTATGAAGAGGGGTAGAGGAAGTTTTGTTCTGAGGTTCAGTAGGAGCCAGAGGCAGTCTGGTAGGTCAGCTCAGTATTAGAGGCAGAGACCGAGACCTATAGTTTCTATAGCTAGTGCTCCGACTCCAGTGGTTCAAAGATCTATTCCACCTACATGTGTCCATTGTGGTAGGGCACATGGGGGTGTTTGCTGGAAGACGGGTGGACCAGGAGTATGTTTTAGATGTGGTTCACCGAATCATTTCATCAAAGATTGCCCTGAGCTACAGGAAGATAGACAGACTGATACTGCAGCTTCTCGACCTACTGTCAGCAGAGGAGGTCGAGGGGACAGAGGCTTCAGTAGAGGTGGTAGACCCGAGATTAGTCAGAGAGGAGGCTCTACATCCGGAGGTAGTAGGCCAGATGAGGTTGGGTCATCTCAGCGAGTGTATGTGATGCAGAGGCAACTGGATGCTTCAGCAGTCATTGCGGGTACATTTTCTTTATTTGGCATTTCAGTTCTTGCTCTAATTGATCCAGGATCTACTCATTCATACATAAGTGCATCTATCTTGCATGTGTCTGAATTGCATTCAGAGTCCCTAGGATTTGATGTGTTGGTGACAAATCATTTAGGGCATAGTGTGGTAGTTAGTAAGGTGCATAGTGATAGTTCAGTTGTGGTGCAAGATGAGGAGTTTCTTGGTGAGATTGAAATGCCTTTTAAGGAGTATGATTTGATCTTAGGCATGGATTGGTTGTCTAAGCATGGGGTTGTGGTAGACTGTCAAAAGAAGTGTGTTACCTTGAGAACCAGTGATAGTAGAAGTGTGATGGTATCTGGTGAGCAGAGACATATTGCATCCTTGTTTGTTTTAGCTATTGCAGCTAGGAAGTTGATTCGAAAAGGGTGCGATGCTTATCTTGCTTATATTGTAGATACCAAAGTAGTGTAATCTCAACTTGATAGTATACCCACAGTTGCTGAATTCTCAGATATTTTTCCTGAGGAGTTGCCAAGGTTACCTCCTGAGAGAAAGGTTACCACTCCTATCTCTATTACTCCTTATCGAATGGCACCTGCTGAGTTGAGAGAGTTGAAGGTACAGTTGCAGGAGTTGTTAGATAAAGGGTTTGTTCGCCCTAGTGTGTCTCCGTGGGGAACACCTGTTTTGTTTGTAAAGAAGAAGGATGATACTTTTAGACTATGCATTGATTATAGACAGTTGAATAAGGTGACTATCAAGAATAAGTATCCTTTGCCTAGGATAGATGATCTCTTTGATCAATTGAAGGGAGCAGCAGTGTTTTCCAAGATTGATCTGAGATTAGGGTACCATCAGCTGAGAGTCAGAGCTGAGGATATATCTAAGATAGCTTTCCGCATAAGGTATGGGCATTATGAGTTTTTAGTGATGCCTTTTGGGTTGACGAATGCACCAGCAGTTTTTATGGATTTGATGAATAGAGTATTTAGACCCTATCTAGATCAGTTTGTGGTGGTCTTTATTGATAATATTTTGTTGTATTCGCATAATAAGGAGGATCATGATAAACACTTATGGATAGTATTGCAGACTTTGAGAGAGAAGCAATTGTATGCTAAGCTGTCTAAGTGTGAGTTTTGGCTTGATCAAGTGACTTTCTGGGTCATGTGGTGTCAGCGGATGGTATAATAGTTGATCCGAGTAAAGTTGAGGCCATTTTGAATTGGAGTCCACCGAAGTCAGTGACTGAAGTTAGAAGTTTTCTGGGTTTGGCAGGCTATTATCGAATGTTTATGAAGGGTTTTTCTTTGATAGCTACTCCACTCACCAGATTACTTCGAAAGGGAGTTAGATTTGTGTGGACAGATCAGTGTCAAGCAAGATTTGAGCAGTTGAAGGAAATGTTGACTCAAGCTCCTGTTCTTACTTTGCCTGTGGAAGATAAATCATATGTGATTTATAGTGATGCTTCACATAGTGGTTTAGGATTTGTTTTGATGCAAGAGGGTAGAGTCATAGCTTATGCTTCTCGGCAGTTGAAGTAACATGAGCTTAATTATCCGACGCATGATTTAGAGTTGGCAGCTATAGTTTTTGCTTTGAAGATTTGGCGACACAATTTGTATGGGGAGAAGTGTTTCATCTATACAGATCACAAGAGTTTGAAATATTTGGGGGTTCAGAAAGAGTTGAATCTTTGGCAGAGATGGTGGTTAGAGTTGATTAAAGACTATGACTATTTGATTGATTATCATACTGGTAAGGCAAATGTTGTTGCGGATGCCTTGAGTCAAAAATCTTTGGTAGGTTTGACTGCTTATTCGCTCTCATTGCTTGTTGAATTGAGAGTGTTACATGCTAGTTTTGAGCCTTGTAATGATGGTGCTTTGTTAGCTCATTTACATTTGAGACTGGTGTTGTTGGACCAGATTAAAGAGGCTCAGTTGGCTGATGAGAAAATTCAGAAAGTTGTATAGGATTGCAAAAAAGGAGAGAGTCTTGTGAGAGATGATGGCAGCCTTTGGTTCAAAGATATATTGTGTGTTCCTGATGATGCAAGATTGAGAAAGATAATATTAGAGGAAGCACATCAGTCGGCTTTTACTATGCATCCTGGGAGTACCAAGATGTATCATGATTTGAAGAAACATTATTGGTGGTCAGGTATGAAGAGGGACATAGCGGAGTTTGTATCCAAGTGTCTCACTTGTCAAAGGGTAAAGGCCAAGCACAAGTTCCTACAGGGTTGCTCCAACCTTTATCAGTGCCGGAATGGAAATGGGAATGTGTAACGATGGATTTTGTGACTGGTTTGCCGTTGACTCAAAGAAGCATGATGCCATTTGGGTGATTGTTGATCGGCTGACGAAGACAGCTCATTTTCTTCCAGTCCGGATAGACTATTCTCTGGAGAAGTTGGCTTAGTTGTATATCAATGAGATAGTGAGGTTGCATGGAGTTCCAATTTCTTTGGTGTCTGATCGAGATCCCCGGTTTACTTCAAGGTTTTGGAAGAGTTTGCATGCTGCTTTGGGTTCTCGATTGCACTTTAGCACTGCTTTTCATCCACAGACAGATGGGCAATCAGAGAGAGTGATACAGATTATAGAGGACATGTTGAGAAGCTGTGTCATTGAGTTCTCTAGAAATCTGGGTGGCGACTCCATTTTCTCTGGACTTAGGTCCGTCTTCTCTAAGGCCCCGAGCCTAAACAGTGCCGAAGTCACAAGAACCATTCCTCCGGGAGTGGGGGCAAAAATCCCCGCTCACAGTGGCGACTCCACTGGGGATAAGAGAAGTTGATTCCGTTGGTCTTTATATTATTCTATTCTTTCTTATAATGATATTATCCATTGCATCATATTATATTGCATCCTGTGCGTGAGTTAGGACGCCCGTGTTACCCGTGTTATGTTATGTAAGGGATACCAAAATTTCACTCAAGGTATGGAGATCGAGCATGGCATAACCACTCATAGCCTCGTACCATTTGGTATATACTTGCTATGGGAACCTAAGCCTTTTAACCCAAAGACTAAAGCTCATGTAATTGGCCCAGTTACTTTCCTTAGGTTTTTACCCCAAATGCATATTGTTTGACTATGGTTAATTTATCTTGGCTTAAATCATGGCTTATTTGGTTTGTTCTTTTTCTAATATGACCTAAGTACATTGTAAGTTCAAAATAAACTTTTCTCTAAAGTCCAAAAGACCAAAGCTATTTTCAAGACTTTTCAAGATGATCTTTGGACATGAAACTTTTCTAAAAACAAATCAAAATTCTTTTGCTCCTTCGAAAATATTTTTACAATGGGCTTAGAAATAAAATTATTCAACCTTTTCTTACAAAGAGCTTGCAAATTATTCAGGTCAATTACGAAATATCAAAAATCAATTGTGAGCCTAGTTTATACTAAGAATAAATTAACCATGGGCTTGTTTTTGGCATGAATCATTAGTTACTTTTTCAAGTGAGAAATCTATTTATAATATGCCTCTTAATTTAGTTTTGATCCAATATAGCATAAAAGTTACTATAGTTGGTTGAATGGATTAAAACCTAATTAATGGTAATTATTATGAACTGATTTCCATTTTCGAAAATATAACTATTGGTTGAAACGCCCGAGGGAAATATTCAAAAATAAGATACCCCATGTTGGTATTTTATTAACCATATACCTAAGAAAAGAGACTCGACATTCGTGTGTGGATGTTATAAGGTTGGAAGGAGCATCCTAATTATCCTTGTTTGTTGATTTTTTGTGCATACATACATGCATACATTTGCATCTCATATCTGTGAATAGGGATTTTTGCCCCCACTACCGGTGGAATGGTTCTTGCGACTTCTGCACTATTTAGGCTCGGGGCCTTAGAGAACACAGACCTAAGTCCGGAGAAAATAGAGTCGCCACCCGAATGGGCCGGAAAAAAGAAAGGAGTGGATGACTCAATTCCTAAGGAATCCCCAACCCCCTAATGGGTTCGAAAAGTTGGGTACGTGTGGGGAAGGTGAAAAATGGCCCAGCACCCCCACAACACCCGGTTCATTAGAACCGGCCTCCTTTACAGGTCTTAATATTATAAAATTCTTAAATATAGCAATATTATCCATATTACACACAATAATTAAGATAAAGCATCGATATATTGAAAATTAAAATAATGTCCAAGCGAAACAAATAAATGGACACCCATCCAAAGATGGAAACATGTCCTTACATCCCATGCCTAAATAGGACACCCACCGAAAGGTAGAAACATGTCATTTACATTGGTTCTAAAATAGAAAAGCAATTTAAATTACATGATCTTTAACTAATGAGGTACCCAACAAGAAGAAACATACCTCTTACAATATTTGAAAATCTAAATAAATTGATAAAAGTAAATAACCATTCATCATAAATAAATCATTCATCAAAGGTACTAAAAATCAATAGAAAGTAAACATCCATCCATAATAAATTAGATAAACCAATCATTAAACTTAAATAAATTAAAGCAAATAAAATAAATCAAAGCATAATCAAATATAAAATTGAATAAGGCAAATAAAGATTTAAATTAGGGCTACTGTTTCTATTTAAGATTCTTTATTCCATGTGTTTAGGGTTTTGGAATTTTATGGGTTTAAGCTACTGTGATTTTAAGAGAATTAAAATGAATTAAAGTTTTATGATTCAAGAAGTTGGTAAAATTCTTTGATTAACCAAATTAGGGTTTGTGATGTAAAATCATGAAATTAGAGTTTGGGCTCTTCAAAACATTTAAATTATGACTATTAGCTACTGGATTATGTTTTTTTAAGCTTACTGTGTAAAATTATAACATTTATGTTTATATGGTTTTTAAAGTTTTAAAGGATTAGGGTTTAGAAAAAATTAGGGTTTAAGGTTTTAAGGGGGTTAGGGTTCACTGTTTTGGGTTTTGGAGTTGAATTAGGGTTTTAGGATTTTTGAATTAGGGTCTCGGAGAATGAATTAGTTTTTAGAGTTTGAGAAAACAATTTATTGTTTTATTAAACTTTATGTGATTTTTTAGAAGCTGTAAAGTGAAGTTTAAGGTTTTAAGGTTTTGAAACATTGGAAAACAGATTAGGGTTTTGATATTTTGAAAAAACAGAAAAAGTAATTTAGGGTTTTTTTGAAAATAGAGAAAACGACTTAAAGTTTATAAAAGACAAAAGAGAAAATTTAGGGTTTTTGCGGACAGAAGGAATAAATTAGGTTTTTGAGGTTTTAGGGAAACAGAAGGATGATTTTTAGTGTTTTAGAACGATTTAAGGTTCTTTTGGAGAAAACAAAGAAACGGATTAAAGTTTTTAAAGGTATCTATAAATAGAGGAATTCTATTAAGGTTTCTGGAAACAAAGATCAAATTATCACATCTTCAAAGATTGAAGTTTTAAGTGTGTAATCTTATGAATTAAATAAAGGACGAAATTACTGTAAGAAACAAAAAGAAATTAAGAACTCAAACCTTCGTTCGTAGGTTACACCAAAAATTGCTTCTTGGATGAACAAAAACAAAGGCAAGCTTTGCTGCCTTTGATGGATTGAATTGTTGTTTGCTCTCTCAAGAAAATTAGATTGATTCAAAGCCTTTCCTACTCAGTTTCGGTCTCAACTTTTCTCCCAATTTTCGTCCCAATTTTTCATAAAATTTTCTCTTCTTTCCCCCCTTTTTGTGTTGTAATTGTACTTATTTATAGAAGAATTCTTGATTAATTCTAGTTACTCACGGCATATAACATTCATTAAGAAAAGGAAACCGAAACCTAATTGTATTAGGTTTCGAAAAATTTACGTTGAAAAAATTTGGCTGTCGAAAAAAAAAACTTCTAAGGAAAAATCGTGCTGGCAAAAAAAAAACTGCTGCGGAAAAAATGTGCTGGCAAAAAAGCTGCAGCAGCTGGTTGCGGCAGGCGAGAATGGCCCTGCGGGACATTTCACCCACAGGAAACTCCTACGGGCGAAATGGCCCATGGCCATTAGTCCCGTGTTGGTTTTTGGCTACGATTAATTCGTCGCCGATTTTTATTTTTATTTTTATTTTTTTGATTTTGATTTTGATTTGTTTATTTTTATTTTTTATTAATAAAAATTAGATACTAAAGCAAAAACTATTTAATAAAGATAACAAAAATTATTTTGGTCTAACTAAAATATATTGGACCATACTGGGTCAAAAATTAAGTGTCTACAGTTTGCCCCCTGCTTGAATGATCAGAGACTTTAGTGAAAGAGAATGAAAAGCAATAAGACTTAATTTTTGAGATGGTTGAGGTTTTGGGTTCTGGACCCGGTTCGAGTTCTAGACTCAAGGATAATTCTAGGTTCTGGACCTAAGGAAAATTTGGGTTCTGGACCCGATTCGAGATCTGGACTAAGGAAAGATTCTAGGTTCTAGACCTAAGGATAATTTGAGTTCTGAACCCGAGTTAAGTTCTGGACTTAAAAGAGATTTTAGGTTCTAGACCTAAGGGTAATTTGGATTCGGGACCCGAGCTAAGTTCTTGGACATAGAAATAAATTCTAGGTTTTGGACCTAAAGGTAATTTTGCATCTGGACCCGAGCTAAGTTCTGGACTTAAAAGAAATTCTAGGTTCTGGACCTAAAGATAATTTGGGTTCTGGACTCGAGCTAAGTTCTGGACTTAAAAGAGATTCTAGATTCTGGACCTAAAGATAATTTGGGTTCCGGACTCGAGCTAAGTTCTGGACTTAAAAGAAATTCTAGGTTCTGGACCTAAGAAAAATTTGGGTTCTGGACCCAAGCTAATAATCTTTGATTTCAAAAAGTTTGGCTAGTTTTTATACATGTCTTTTTTTTGCCCCCTGCGTGTAAAAATATTTATATACACGCAAGAAGTTGAAGGATTAAATTGAATAATTGAATTTACTGTTCATTTATTGTGTAGTCACTGTTCATGCACTATTTACTATTTATAAAATAGTAGCAAATAGTATTTACTATTGGAAATAGTAATTTACTATTTATAAATAGTAATGTACTATTCATAAAATAGTAAAACTTACTATTCATAAACAGTAAAACTTACTTTTGATTTTTTGTTTTTTCCTTGCCGTTTCTCTATAAAAACCCACGACTCCTTCATTTTATTTCACAGCTAAATCTCAATTTCTATAATTCTCTCAAATTCTTTCAAATTTAGCACATAGTTTTCAAAAAAAATGCACGCTTCAAGGTCAGGGACTCATTCTAATGCCGAGTTATTGAAGTTTATTCGGCATCATGAAGATGAAAATATAGATATACTAGCCGGGATGCTGCTTCACCGAAGTTCAAACCAAAAGAGTGTGGTAATTACTTTTTCTTTTCTTTTTTTTTCCCTTTTCGTCTTTCTGTTTTGATTTTTGATTTTTTTTAATTATTATTTTTGATTTTTTATTTATGATTATTTTTGATTTTTGGTTTGATATTTATTTATTTTTTTAATTATTGTGTTTGCCTTTATTATTATTTTGTTTGTTTATTTTGTATTATTATTTTTTAGAAAATTTAGGAAAAATATATTAATTTAAGTAGATATGATATATGTACTTACCTGGTATTAATTTACCTGGCTCTATGTTAGCATTATTGTTGCGTTGTTCGGGCTGGAGGGTGTATTTACAAAGCCCGACAATGGTACGATGTAGTGCCTTCTCGGGTAAGGCGGATTATCCGAGATTACGGCTTTGAGCAGTTCATCTTACAATTGTCATCCGAGGAATATCAGATAGACCAGAGCATAGTCCAGGCACTTGCAGAGCGATGGTTGGACACAACCCACACTTTTCACTTGCCCATTGGAGAGATGACAATTGGTCCAGTTGATTTTACTACTATAACCGGCCTTCGATATGATGGTGTTTCGGTTCCTCTGACTAATGATATTTTAACATTTGAAGAAATTCAGGAATTAATTGGTATGGAACCATCATATAAAGGGCCTTTTAAGATAAAAATTGAGCCAATTCGTAGTTATTGGATGAACTACGAAGGACGGGTTGGCAGAGACACGGCCAAATAGTATGCTCGAGGATTTTTGTTATATCTGCTTGGGTCGACCATCTTAGGCAGCACTTAACCTCCATCCACTTGTCAGTATTGAGTGCCCTTTCTTATTTCAGAATGGTACCATCTTCTGGCTGGGGTGAAGCTGGTCTCGCGTGTCTTTACCATGGTCTTGATAAACTTTTCCGAAACAAGAAGTCTTTTATCTGCTTGATGGCGGTTGTCGAGGTATTCTTCTTCTACCAATGTCAATTCCACTCTTTTCTTGCATGAATGTGATCTTTATTGTTATTGTAGGTATGGGCATATGAACACAACCTCATGAGGGTACCCAGTATTTCCTGAGAGAGAGTCGGGTATCCGAGATTAAATTTCAGGTTGTCCGATCTTGTGGACATTCCCGGCTCTCGCCATGTGCATACTCATCGCCTTGTGTTGAGCCGCTTAACCTGGGACCAGGTAAAATAACGTTAGTATGCTTTAAATTTTATGTGAAAGTTTACTTAACTTATGTTATTTTACAGGTGAATTTGGCCTGGTGGAACCCAGAAGAGCGAGCAAACTGGTCTCCTTTGATGAGGGCTGCGCTATCTTTCCAACATACTCGCCGAGTCATCGCTGGTCCAGTGTCTAGTGGCTGGTTTATTGGAGAGAGAGTTTATGAGTGGTTTCTTGGTCCAGAGTAGCGGAGGGTTCTGATGCATATCCGGAATATACTTTAAATATTATGTCAATGCTAGAGGATGCCTGGTGGCCGGCTCGGTACGGTTATGGTGCTGAGTCATTCTCCATCCGCCGGGTGCATTCTATGCCCATTTTATTCAAAGAAGGCTCTTAAACTTTGATGTGCCTCCTTTTGGTGTGCGGGAGATTTCCGAAGAAAATGAGGGTAGAGATGAAGAAGAACATCACAGAGCTACAGAAGAGTCTGTTCCACATCTCGGGGCTAGTACTTCTCAAATAAAACTTTTACCACTTTTCCCTTGCAACTGCTTTTTCTTTCTTTGATTCTTTAATGATTGTTGTAGGCTGTTGGCTCATTTGATCATGAGGCTGGGCCTTCTTTTACTGCCCCTTCATTTGCTCATTCTTGCCAGCCAGATATGTCATCTCATCCGTAGGGCATTGATATGAACTACCTGGTAAATTCCTTATTTCATAGTAATTTATGATATATGTATGCATGATTATGTATGCTCTTACCTTTTTCCTTTTTGGCTCAAAGCGGATGCTCGAAGAATAAAATAGGAAACTTCAAGAAGAGTTGGCTGCAAGTCTTCAGCAGGCTTCTCATTTTGAAAGTTTATATCATCAATCCAAACAACATTTCTAAAACTTCCAATTTCAAGGGATGAGGGATCCTGGCGCTTCTTCATCAAGAGGCCCCCAAACTGATGACCATGAGATCCTTTCGTCTGCTTCTGATGAGGACCATGATGAATCGAAACTTCAAGGTAATAGGGATTTTGGTGCTTCGACTTTGGGTGACCACGGGACGAGTAATTTGCCGGATTTTGGTGCTCCCTCTTAGGGCGGACTCGGGATGAGTAATTTGCCCCCTCCTCCAACAGGCGATAACTTTTTCAAGGCTTTATTTGATAACCTACCACCACCCTCTTAGTGATATGTAAATATTGTAGCATTGTAAAATATTGTACAATAATGAAAAAAAATACAGTTTTCATCTTTACTGTATCTTTTTTTTATTTTTTTATTTTTTTATTATTACTTTTTTATTACTGCGCCACTTTTTTTTATCACATCATAAACAGTGAATCACAATTTCTTTTTCCACAGCCGCACCATTTGCTAAAACCAATTCCAACACGGTAAAGGAAATTCGTTGCTAATTCCTTTCCTTATGCCATATGGTCTTATTCTTTCCAATCACCGTTTCCTCATCACCTTTAGAAAAGGTTATTTCCTCTATATAAATCACCTTTCATGCCTAATTTAATACAGAAGCCAAAATACTTTCCATTCCCACGCAGAGAACTCCCTTTAACAATTTTAATTTTTCTTTATTCATCCACCATGACCGAACATCATATAAAGAAGATAAAAATTTTGTTTAAAAATATGGATGCTATTCACTGGAAGCAAATTTTGTGGTCAAAACTTGATGTTTTAAAATGTTTTCAAAATGTTAAATTGGACCACTCCTTCTTACATGCCGTGGCTTCCTTTTGAAATACAGATTCTAGGGTATTTAAAATTAATGGCTTTGAAATATGTCCCTTGATTGAAGAATTTGAGGCCATCCTTGGATATCCAAATAATCAACAAATGGCGTTATGCACATTGATTTACAAAACTCAATAGAAGATGCAAATGTTATTTCAAATTCCAAAACTCGAAGTTCTTCGGTTGATGAGAGGTGAAAAAATTCTACTTGCTCCTTTGATTGACTTTTGTCTCTCTCATTCCCCTACTATGGCAAGGGGACACATGCACTGTCTTTGCTTGCTCGACCAATTCTTGCTTATTTCTTCCGACGGCGATATTGATCCACGGGTATTGGCTATTATGGACCAAATGGAAGGAGGCTTGTCGCCGGTACCTGTGATCTTAGCCGAGACTTTAGTTGGATTAGACCAGCTTAAATCAGGATTGACAAAGAGACTGATCGGGAGTCCATTGCTGCTTTAGGTAATTACCTAAACTGCCCTTTTGGGTTTTCAATTTAGGTTTTTTTTTCTTCTTTGTATTGCTCTAATTTTTACCTAGTCCGCCCATGTGGGTTTTCGAAACTAGCGAGCTGTCCTAATTTTTGCCTAAGCTGCCCTTGCAGGTTTTCAACTTAGCGGACTTCTTTTTTTATTTAATATATTTTTTATCTCTCTAATTTTTGCCTAGTCCGCCCGTATGGGTTTTCGGAACTAGCGAATTGTCCTAATTTTTGCCTAAGCTGCCCTTGCGGGTTTTCAACTTAGCGGACTTCTTTTTTTTATTTAATTCTTTCTTCACAGATTTGGCTTCAGGAGCATCTTTGTTTGCTTGATACTCCATCCATGGATTTTGCCAGATATCTGCCATGTCATCATTCTGCTAGGAAACTACTCCATCTTGCTTCTTCATATGCTGACTAGGTTGACTGGATCTAATCACGCGCTGAAGTCAATATCCGTTGGTTGGTACCTTGGTGGAAGATTTCTCATATCACCATGTGGACATACTTTATGTATGTTCCCCTTGCTGCTCTTCGTCAAGGTAATTGCTATGATCCCCGTCGACTTGGCCATTAGTACGGAGCTGAGCCTTGTGATTCTGACTTTATTCCCGATTTAGACATGTCTTGCTTGACTGAAGCCTACTTGGATCGACTGAGGCAAAGCTAGCCTGTACGTTATATTTATCGACTGCCATAGATTTTACATTTGTTAATTCAGAAAGTGTATTGTTAGGATGAAAAATTATTAAAGTAATAAAAGATATTTCTTTTCCATTTAAAATTTGTCATCACCTTTTGCTATTGTGTTTATTTATTTCATCCATATCTGGTCAAATACTTATAACAGTGCACATAGAACAATTTTAACATTAATTCTGTTTTATTAAACTAGGGAACAACCAAACATAAAGCCAACATACACAAGATTACTCCTATTGCCAACTAGCCCTTTCGGGTTTTCTAATTGACGATTTTCTCTCTTTTAGCCCTAATTATTGCCTAGCTTGCCCTTTCGGGTTTTCGAAACTAGCGGACTACTCTAACTTTTGCCTAGGTGACCCTTTTTGGGTTTTCAACCTAGCGAGCTCTTTCTCTCTTTTTTCTTCTTCTTTTTTATATCATACATAAAATCTCTTCAACCTATCAATGTTTATTGGCTCACTAAACTCATTCCCATCCATGTCTGATAGCTTCACCGCACCTTTGTTCATGACTTGTTTTATGACATATGGCCCTTCCCAGCTAGGCCTGAACTTCCCTCTTGGATCAGATACATTAGGCTTACATTGCTTCAACACCAAATCCCTGACTCTGAATTTTCTGATTTTAACCCTTCTATTATAGGCCCGAGCTATCTTCTTTTGATACAGTTGGTGATGATACAATGCCTTCAACCTTCTCTCTTCTAGTAAAGCTAACTGTGTGTATCTTCTTGCTACCCATTCTGTTTCAGGCAGTTCAACTTCCAAGACTACTCTTAATGACTTGATTTCTATTTCAATTGGCAACACTATTTTTATCCCGTAAACTAAAGAGAACGGTGTCATTCCAGTAGGCATTCGCACACTTGTCCTATATCCCCATAAAGCAAAGGGAAGCATCTCTAACCAATCCCTGTAAGTCTTGGTCATCTTGGACAAAATTTGCTTAATTGTCTTGTTTGTTGCTTCTACTACACCATTAGCCTTTGGTCTATAAGGAGAGGATCTATGATGATGGATGCGGTACTTTAAGAATAAATCCTTAACTGCTCCTTGAAACTGTACCCCATTTTTTGATATCACACTGTCCATATCTGTAGATGAGGTTCTTTTCAATAAACCTAGCCATTTGGCTTGCGCCCAGTTTGTTGAAGGATTTGGCTTTGACCCATTTTAAAAAATAATCTACTGCTACCACAATGAAACGGTGACAGTTTGAAGCTGTCGGATGTATCTCTCCTATAATGTTGATACTCTAGGTGGCAAATGGCCAGGGTAAAGGCATAGAATGCAATTCTTCAGGAGGCATGTGATTCAAGTTACCATACATCTGACATTGTTGGCACTTCTTTACGAACTCAATACAATCTCTCTCCATGGTCAACCAATAGTAACCTTGTCGAATAATCTTCTTAACTAGGGCCAAACCACTCATGTGCGGACCGCAACTTCCCGTATGTATTTCTTACATGATACTCTCCACTTCAGGCTTTCTTAAACATCTTAAATGCACCCCATCATGCCATCTTAGATATAACTCTCCATGGAATGTAATGTATTGCAATGACCACCGCCTTATGGCTCTTCTTTCTTTCTTTGTTGCCCCGGCAGGTATTCTCTTTCTTCCAAAAATTGCCTTATAGTATCATACCACGCATCATGGTCTGTATCAATTTCAATGATTGTCTCATATTCATAGCAAGGAGTTGATGAACTGGTCAAGATTAGAGGCTTAAGGAATAAGCTGATAGGGTTTTCCCATACCGAAGCCAATGTGGTGAGGGCATCAGCCATCTGATTTTCCTCTCTTGACAGGTGTACAAACCTACACTCCTTAAAGTTCTTCTTCATCATGGTCAAGTAATGGTGGTATGGTTTTAATTTTTCTTCTTTCAACTCCCACTCTCCATTTACTTGGGATACTACTAGCAATGAATCACCAAAAACTTCCACCTTATCCACCTTCATAATCATTAGGGTTTCCAAACCAAAAATACAAGCTTCGTACTCCACCATATTATTGGTTGCCCTAAATTTCAACTTTTTGGCTAAAGGGATAAGTTCCCCTTCGGGTGATTCTAGTATAACTCCCAAACCTGCACCTTTCCTGTTTACTGCTCCATTAAAATACATTTTCCACCCTTATACTTCAATTGCTTCTAAATGTTCATCCGGAAATTCCAAGATTACCTCTTCGCTATCTGTTAATGGTTGTTGGGCCAAGAATTCTACCACCGCTCTACCTTTAATTGTTTTCCTGGTTACATATTCAATCTTAAATTCTTCTAATATTATCAACCATCGACCATACTTCCCAATCAAAGAGGGTGTCTCCCTTAAGTACTTCATTGGATCCAACCTGGAAATTGCTTGCACACTATACGATTGAAAGTAATGCCGCAACTTCTTAGAAGACCAAACCACGGCTATACAGGTCTTTTCAATGATACTATACTTAATTTCATAAGGTAGGAGCTTTCTACTCAAATAGTAGACTGCATGCTCAATCCCTGACTCATCTGCTTGGGCTAGCATGGCTCCTATTGACTCTTCTTCTACTGCTAAGTATAGTAATAGAGGTTTGTCGGGTTTAGGTAGTTTTAAAATAGGTGGATTCAACAAATACTCTTTTATTCGTTCAAAGTCCTTTTGACATTCTTCACTCCATAGGACGGGCTGATTCTTTATAAGCAATTTGAAGATAGGCTCACAGATTGTTGTGAGCTTTGCTATAAATATGCTAATATATTATAATTTATCGATAAATCCCCGAACTTCTCTCTCCGTCTTAGAGGTGGCATATCCCTGATTGCTTTGATTTTGTCAGGATCAATCTCAATGCCATTTGGACCAATCACATATCCTAATAATTTGCCTGAAGTAACACCGAACTCACACTTCTTCGAATTCAATCTTAGCTTATATTTCAAGGCTCTATCGAAGAATAATTCTAAGTTTTGGAAGTGTTGTTCTCTTGTATTCGATTTAACCATCATATCATCAACATATACTTCAACTTCTTTGTGCATCATGTCATGAAATAGTGTGGTGGCCATCCTTTGATAGGTTGCTCTAGCATTCTTTAAGCCGAACGGCATCACCCTATAACAAAATATACCCCATGTGGTAATGAAGGCAGTTTTGGCCTTATCCTCTTGGGCCATTAACACTTGATTGTATCCGGAAAATCTATCTACAAAGGAGTGTAGCACACTAGAGGCTACACTATCAATGAGAACATCTATATAAGGTAAAGGAAAATCATCCTTAGGGGAAGCCTTGTTCAAATCTCTATAGTCCACACAGACCCTTATTCTTCCATCTTTCTTTGGCACGGGTACTATGTTGGCTAGCCAATCTGGGTATTCCATCACTTCAAGGAACTTCACTTGTATTTTCTTAGTGACCTCTTCTTTAACCAATTCAGCCCACTCAAGTCTTAATCGTCTAAGCTTTTATTTGACAGGTTTCATGTGAGTGTAAGTAGGAATATGATGCTTGGCTATGTCTCGATCTATTCCAGGCATATCCTCATAAGACCAAGCAAACACTTCTTCATATTTTTTGAATATTTTTTCAAATCTCTCTCTCTCATCAGGAGTAAGGTCGGATGCTATGCTAATGTTTTTAGGATTTTTGGTTGTTCCCAAATTTAATGATTGTGTGATAACAGAATTAATATTAAAGATGCTCATGTAACTGCTATTTGAATGTATGCAACCATCAGGAGAAACATCACACAAGTAAGCAAAATCAGACTTTATTGCATTCATTTTGGAAAAGAAAACATCATCATCCTCATAAAAAGCAGACAAATTAAAATCAAAATCAAAATCATTGTTCTCAAAATCATAAAGCAGGATGTCTTCAAATTTTTCTTCAACTAGGGCAGCAATCTCCTCCGGAGTCTTCTTAGCTTTCAGGACAGCTTCATTCTTCTCTTTTGGATCAGATTCTTTATTGGCTGGCAGGGTGAGCTCTTTCTTCACTTGGTCCACTAGCTCGGTCACATCTGCAAAAATTTCAAAACTCGGGATCAACTTTCCTATGAACATGATTGGCTCGGGCTTTCCTTGGAGTGGTTCCATATCTGGAGCTTTGACAAAGATCTCTTCAAGTGGTGGGAAGCTCATCTTCTCACTCTTGTTTGGCTGGACATCGTTGTCTTCATCATATCCCAACTCCTTCTTGGAAGTTTGAGTTCTAAAATCTAGCAACTTTGTCAAACCGGCTTTACCCTTTCCAAGACCAGCTCCGGGAAGGTAGTTCATGTTCTTCATCATATTTAAGACTTTGGAGTCCACTACTTCATCATCAGAAATTGCAGCTACTTGGAAACCATTGAGAGACCTTTCAATCATTAGAGTGTTAACAATCTCATTATCTTCAGCTTCAATGACCACTGTCTCATCTCCGTTGGGGAACTTGATCTTTTGATGAAGGGTGGAAGGAACTCCACCAAGAGGATGAAACCATGGTCACCCTAAGAGTAAGGCAAAGGTAACCGGTATGTCTAAAACAACAAATTATTCAATTGGACCAACCTTGACAGCAACTTTGAAAGTTCCTCCGGAGTGTCTCTTAGTGTTGTCATAAGCCTGAATTGTTACTTCGGTCGGGTTTAGATCCCTTGTTGACATGGCTAGCTTTGGCAATATCTTAAGTGGGCAGACATTTACGACGGAATCATCATTGACCATTACACATGAAGTCCTCTTCCCCTTGACTTCTATTTTGATAAAGAGAGGGCAGATGTGGTCTCTCCCCTCCTCCGATAAGTCCGCATCCGAAAAAGAAACGGCTCCTATATTAACTTCACTCTTCTCTTGAACCTCTTCACATTTCATTACTTCTCCAATTTTTATGAAGTTGATCAGCTCCTCCAGTGTTATGGAGGTAGAAATTGGCATGCTAACTAAGGCTTTGGCCATAGTTTCTCGGTGCTTTTTAGAAGTAGCTAATAAGTCCCAAATGCTAACACTTGCTTGGGTTCTTTTCAATTGCTTGAGCACAGCATCATCTTCCTCTTCTTTATTTCCTACTTCAACTTCCTTACCCTTATTAGTTTCTACCTCCTTAGGTGGTGGCCTTGCATAAGGCTTACCGGATCTAGTGTTCATTACTTCATCTTCTTCGGGCTCGGACCAAGTCCACTCCTCCTTCTCGGACCAAAACCCATTGACAACACAAATTGTTACTTCTTTACCCACCATAGCTTGTTTAATTCCACCAAATACCTCTTCTTCTTTGGTTGCTTCTCCACCTACATCTTGAAAAGAAGACATGACAAAATCCTCATGCAAACCTCCTCCAATCATGAAGGTTGCCAATGGTGGTACTCTATTGAACTTTGGTAAGGGATTATCTTTGGTGTTTGGCTTATTGGGCTCGGGCAGCTTCCCATTATCAATTAGATTTTGGATCTCATGTCTCAACCTCACACATCTATCTGTGTCATGCCCTTGCATTTGATGAAATTGACAAAATGCTTTAGTATCAAAATTAGATGGGAGAGGGTTAGGCAATGGGCTAGGATTTAAGGGTTGTAGCAATCCCTTTCTTTGAAGCTTATTAAGAACCCAAGACATCGGTTTCCCCAATTTCAAAAATTGTCTCCTTGTTCCTTGGTTGGTAGCATTAACACCAACTGCCTTTTGCATGCTTTGGCTACCAGACTGATAGTTCCCTTTTTCATTCCTTCTTGTTGAAAAATGGTTCTTTTCTCTCTCCCAATCTTCAATTTGCAAACCAACTTGGAGAACGTCTTTGAAATCAAGGATGAGTGTATGAGACATCCTTTCATGAAGACTAGGCAACACCCCTCTCACAATCATCCTTATTTGATCAGATTTATCCGGCCTCTTCTTGAGTAAAGCGGCCTTGTTTCGCCATCTCTTCACATAATCCACAAAATTTTCATTCAACCTTTGCCTAATGGACTTCACTTCCATCAAGGTAACTTCCATCTCGACGTTATATCCATATTGTTGGATGAAGGCTTTGTAAAGCAGATCCCAACTCTTTTGTGTTCCATCATCTAAGGTATTGAACCAATTTTGGACAACAAGGTCTAATGAGAGCATAAAGTACCTTAGGGTTTGAGCCTTAGTAGCTCGGGCAGACTGCATGGCAGTGATATATTGCTTCACATGGAGGTGAGGATTTTCGGTTCCATCAAACTTTGCGAAAGATGGCATCTTGAACTTGTATGGGACTTTTTCATCTAGCTCAAATAATTTGTCAACTTCGGACATTTCTTCAGTTTTCAGCTTCTTCTCAAATTTCTTTTCCAAATCAGCAATCATCTTTTCAACATCAGAAATTTTGGTCTTCTCCATTGTTGATCTTTCAACAATCTTCGGTTCCTTTTTCTTCTCTTAAGCATCTTGGTAGTATTGAGCCCAATCATCATCATCATCAATGATCACTTTTTCCTCATCAAAAACCACTTCACCAACTTTGGTCTTCCCTTTGTCCTTTGGCTTCTTAGTGCTAGCAGATGCCTCGGCATGATTTTCTAAGATAGCAGTCAATTGGTTCTTCATGGTCTCAGCTAGGGCCTCTTTTATTTCTTCCATTTTGGCATTGAGGGCTTCATCCACCATTCTTTGAATTTGTTCAGGATCCATTGTTTTTGGTGAGCAAGTGATTGAGTCGTTATTAGATACTTCATCTCCGGCGTAGGTCGGATTGTTGTAAGCTTTTGAACTATTGTAATCCAGGGCTGTGAGCCAGAAAGGATTAATGACATGAGATGCAAATGTATGCATGTATGTATTCACAAACAATAGACCAACAAGGACAAATAGGACGTTCCTTCCAACATTATAACATCCACACATGAATGGCAAGTCTCTTTTCCTAGGTATGTGGTTAACAAAATACCAACATGGGGTATCTTGTTTTCAAATATATCCCTCAGACATTTTAACCAATAGTTATATTTTCAAAAATAGAAATCAGTTCATGATAATTCCCATTAATTAGGTTTTAGTCCAATTAACCAACTAAAGTAGCTTTTATGCTATATTGGATTAAAACTAAATTAAGAGGTTTATTATAAATAGATTTCTCACTTGAAAAAGTAACTAATGATTCATGCAAAAAATAAGCCCATGATTAATTATTCTTAGTATAAACTAGGCTCACAATTGATTTTTGGTATTTCGTAATTGACCTAAATATTTTTCCAAGCTCTTTGTAAGAAAAGGTTGGATGAAAATAATTTTATTTCTAAGCCCATTGTAAAAGATTTTAGAAAAAAAAATGGATTTTGGGCTTAGTATTTGGGCCATGAGCAAAATAATTTTTTATTTATTTTTAGAAAAATTTTATGTCCAAAGACCATTTTGAAAACATTTTGAAAAAAGCTTTGGTCTTTTGGACTTTAAAGAAAAAAATTTATTTTGAGCTTACAATGTACTTAAGTTAAATTAGAAAAAAAGAACAAACCAAATAAGCCATGATTTAAGCCAAGATAAATTAAACCATAGGCCAACTACATAAGCTTTAGTCTTTGGGTAAAAAGGCTAAGGTTCCCATAGCAAGTATATAACGAATGGTACGAGGCTATGAGTGGTTATGCCATGCTCGATATCCATACCTTGAGTGAAAAGTATGATATCCCTTACATAACACAACACGGGTAACACGGGCGTCCTAACTCACGCACACGATGCAATCAATGATGCAATGAACAATATCGTTATAAGAAAGAATAGAATAATAAAAAGACCAACGGAATCAACTTCTCTTATCCCAGTGGAGTCGCCACTGTGAATGGGGATTTTTGCCCCCACTCCCGGTGGAATGGTTCTTGCGAATTCGGCACTATTTAGGCTCGGGGCCTTAGAGAACACGGACCTAAGTCTGGAGAAAATGGAGTCGCCACCCGGACGGGCCGGGAAAAAAAGGGGTGGATGACTCGATTCTTAAGGAATCCCTAACCCCCTAATGGGTTTGGAAAGTTGGGTACGTGTGGGGAAGGTGAGAAATGGCCCAGCACCCCCACAATGCCCGGTTCATTGGAACCGGCCTCCTTTACAAGTCTTAATATTATAAAATTCTTAAATATAACAATATTATCCATATTACACACAATAATTAAGATAAAGCATCGATATATAGAAAATCAAAATAATATCCAAGCGAAACAAATAAATGGACACCCATCCAAAGATGGAAACATGTCCTTACATCCCTTGCCTAAATAGGACACCCACCAAAAGGTAGAAACATGCCCTTTACATTAGTTCTAAAATAGAAAATCAATTTAAATTACATGATCTTTAACTAATGAGGTACCCAACAAGTGGAAACATACCTCTTACAACATTTGGAAATCTAAATAAATTGATAAAAGTAAATAACCATTCATCATAAATAAATCATTCATCAAAGGTACTAAATATCAATAGAAAGTAAACATCCATCCATGATAAATTAGATAAACCAAGCATTAAACTTAAATAAATTAAAGCATATAAAATAAATCAAAGCATAATCAATTATAAAATTGAATAAGGCAAATAAAGATTCAAATTAGGGCTACTTTTCTATTTAAGATTCTTTATTCCATTTGTTTAGGGTTTTGGAATTTTATGGGTTTAAGCTACTGTGATTTTAAGAGAATTAAAATGAATTAAAGTTTTATGATTCAAGAAGTTGGTAAAATTCTTTGATTAACCAAATTAGAGTTTGTGATGTAAAATCATGAAATTAGAGTTTGGGCTCTTCAAAACATTTAGATTATGATTATTAGCTACTAAATTATGTTTTTTTAAGCTTACTGTATAAAATTATAACATTTATGTTTATATGGTTTTAAAGTTTTAAAGGATTAAGGTTTAGAAAAAGTTAGGGTTTAAGGTTTTAAGGGGGTTAGGGTTCACTGTTTTGGGTTTTGGAGTTGAATTAGGGTTTTAGGATTTTTGAATTAGGGTTTCGGAGAATGAATTAGTTTTTAGAGTTTGAGAAAACAATTTATTGTTTTATAAAACTTTATGTGATTTTTTAGAAGCAGTAAAGTGAAGTTTAGGGTTTTAAGGTTTTGAAACATTGGAAAACAAATTAGGGTTTTGATATTTTGAAGAAACAGAAAAAGTAATTTAGGGTTTTTTTGAAAATAGAGAAAATAATTTAAAGTTTATAAAAGACAAAAGAGAAAATTTAGGGTTTTTGGGGGACAGAAGGAATAAATTAGGTTTTGAGGTTTTAGGGAAACAGAAGGATGATTTTTAGTGTTTTAGAACGATTTAAGGTTTTTTTGGAAAAAACAAAGAAACAGATTAAAGTTTTTAAAGGTATCTATAAATAGAGGAATTCTCTTAAGGTTTCTGGAAACAAAGATCAAGTTATCACATCTTCAAAGATTAAAGTTTTAAGTATGTAATCTTATGAATTAAATAAAGGACGAAACTACTGTAAGAAACAAAAAGAAATTAAGAACTCAAATCTTCGTTCGTAGGTTACACCAAAAATTGCTTCTTGGATGAACAAAAACAAAGGCAAACTTTGCTGCCTTTGATGGATTGAATTATTGTTTGCTCTCTCAAGAAAATCAGATTGATTCAAAGCCTTTCCTACTAAGTTTCGGTCTCAACTTTTCTCCCAATTTCCGTCCCAATTTTTGATCAAATTTTCTCTTCTTTTTTCCCCCCTTTTTGTGTTGTAATTGTACTTATTTATAGAAGAATTCTTGATTAATTCTAGTTACTCACGGCATATAACATTCATTAAGAAAAGGAAACCGAAACCTAATTGTATTAGGTTTCGGAAAATTTGAGTTGGAAAAATTTTGCTGGCGAAAAAAAAAACTGCTACGGAAAAATCACGCTGGCGAAAAAGAACTGCTGCGGAAAAAATGCGCTTGCTGAAAAGCTGCCGCTGCTGGCAGCGGCAGCGGGCGAGAATGGGCCTCTGGGCGAAATGGCCCATTGCCATTCGTCCGGCGCTGGTTTTCGTCGTCGATTTTTCCGTCACCAATTTTTATTTTTATTATTTTGATTTTTATTTTTTTATTTTTATTTTTTATTAAGAAAAATTAGATACAAAAGCAAAAATTGTTTAATTAAGATAAAAAAATTATTTTGGTCTAACTAAAATATATTGGACCGGATTGGGTCAATAATTAAGGGTCTACAATATCATTAATCCTTCCTGGCTTACAGCCCTGGATTACGAAAGTTCAAAAGCTTACAACAATCCGACCTACACCGGAGATGAAGAATATAGCAATGACTCAATCTCCTTCTCACCAAAAGCAATGGAGCTCGAACAAATTCAAAGAATGGTGGATGATGCCCTTAATGCCAAGATGGAAGAAATAAAAGAGGCCACGGCCGAGACCATAAAGAATCAACTAGCTGTAATTTTAAGAAACAATGCCAAAGCATCTGCTAGCACCAAGAAAGTCAAGGGGAAGGCTAAAGTTGATGAAGTAGCTTTTGATGATGATAAGGTGATCATTGATGATGATGATTGGGCTCAATACTACCAAGATCTTCAAGACAAAAAGAAGCCAAAGGTTGTTGAGAAGGCAACTATTGAAAAGACCGAGACATCTAATGTTGAAAAGATGATCGTTGATTTAGAAAAGAAATTTGAGAAGAAACTAAAAACCGAAGAGATGTCCGAGATTGACAAATTACTTGAGCTAGATGAAGAAGTTCCATACAAATTCAAGATGCCATCTTTTGCGAAGTTTGATGGAACCGAAAATCCTCATCTCCATGTGAAGCAGTATATCACTCCTATACAGTCTGCCCGAGCTACTAAGGCTCAAACTCTAAGGTACTTCATGCTCTCATTGGACCCTGTTGTCCAAAATTGGTTCAATACATTGGAAGAAGGAACATAAAAGAGTTGGGATCTGCTATACAAAGCCTTCATCCAACAGTATGGGTATAATGTCGAGATGGAAGTTAGCTTAATGGAAGTGGAGTCCATTAGACAAAGGCCAAATGAGAATTTTGTGGACTATGTGAAGAGATGGAGAAACAAGACCGCTTTGCTCAAGAAAAGGCCTGATGAATCTGATCAAATAAGAATGATCGTGAGAGGCATCCTGCCCAATCTCCGTGAAAGGATGTCTCACACCCTTATAAGGAATTTCAAAGATCTTCTCCAAGATGGTCTACAAATTGAAGAGTGGGAAAGGGAGAAGAATCGCTTTTCAAAAAAAAGAATGAGAAAGGGAACTACCAGTCGGGCAATCAAAGCACACAAAAAGAAGTTGATGTTAATGTAACCGATCAAGGAAATAAAAGACAATTCTCAAAATTGGGGAAACCTCTATCTTGGGGTTTTAGAAAGATGCAAAAGAAAGGGTTTTTACAACCATTAGCTCCTCGACCGTTACATAATCCACTGCCACCAAACTTCAATGCCGAGGCCTTCTGTCAATTTCATCAAATGCGAGGGCATAAAACAGATAAATGTGCTCGTCTAAGGCATGAGAACCAAGACCTAATCGATAGTGGCAAGCTACCTGAGCCAGATAAGCCTAATACTAAGAACAACCCTTTGCCTAAATTTGGAAGAATGCCACCACCAGCAACCTTTGTGATGGGAAAAGGATTGGAAGAAGATTTTGTTTTATCCTCTTTTCAAGATGGGAATGTTGAAGATGTGAAAGGAAAAGAAGCTTAAACTCAACGAACTTTCCTTAGCTTGAATGTTGCTTTTCAATTTTACTTTCTTTAATATTTTAGAATTATTGTGCTTTTCAAACTTAAAGTTGCTTTAAATAAATTATTTTAATCAAAAATATTGTCGGTCTTTGTTCATTTTGGTGCTCAACCAATGAGGAATTTAGCTTGATGTTCATGAATTAATATATCTAGGCATCATGACTTGAATGACTTTACTAGGTAAGGGAATTGCTCTATAGCATTGAGTTGTGTATGCTTACTTAGAGAGGGCTCCTGCAGAATTACCTTTGTCTAGGTCCTAGTCAGTCTTAGAACATGCTTTGACAAACTTTCGAGGCAAAATTGAACTCTACTTATTTAAGGGAGATATGATCTAGGCATTGTTTGACGAGCCAACAACTAGTATCCACCCTATTAAATATTAATCCCTAGTTATCCCTTTGAGGCTTCATAAAATTTTAGCTTTCTTTTCATTGGTTTACAAACCCCAATAACCTACCTTGTGCTGTTGTGATACTTTTGACAAGTCTTATGATCACTAAGATGAAGAGGCAAGAAGATCAAAGAAAGCAATGATTAGTCAAGATCATGAGGATAGTTGAAGTTCTCTATACCATAAGGGTAGTTGAAGTTCTCAAGACCATAAGGGTGGTTGATGTTCTCAAAACCATAAAGGTAGTTAAAGTTCACTTAATATCTCCAATATATCAAGACAACATCAACATCAGAGTAACAAATGATTTATCCCTGTTAAAGAAGATTTATGTTACTCCACGCATCCATTATTGGAAGCCCAAGTTAGTACAAACAAGACAACTCTGTTTGAGCTAGAACCAACCCAAAAAAAAAAGAAGAAGAAAAGAAAAGAAAAGAAAAGAAAAGAAAAAAGAAAAGAAAGAAAAAGAAAAGAAAAAAGGGACAAAAAAAGAGAAAAAAAAAAGAAAAAAAACCTATAAAGGCGGTTCAAAAAGCCAACTGAGTTCTCTTTTACCTAAACAACAAAAGGCTTCCATTTGGTTTATAAGGACGGTTTGACTTGAATTGGTCCAACCCAACCAAAGATTCAATCAAAATTGGAGGAAAAAGGAGGAAGACCATCCAGTTCTTGAAAGTTCTATACTTAATAGTCCTACGAGGAAGAAGGACAAAATGATAAAATGCTTAAAGAAAGGGAAGAGTAAGAAAAAGAAAAAGAAAGAAAAGGGAGAAGAAGAAAAGAAATGAATTTTGGAACCAAACATTTTGCAAGGTCAAAGACTGTTCTAATCAAGATCCAGATTAATGCCAAGAAGATAGAAGGAATTTGGAGTCTAGCAAGATTGCCTCCAAGTTGCCTAAAATTCAAACAAGAAATTTGTAGTGTAAGGGTTTGTCCATTGTGTCACACCAGCTCCAATCTCAAAATGGCCTAAAATTCAAACAAGAAATTTAAACCCGTGTCCCTTATAGACCCCATTTCAGGCTTATCAAAGACTTGCTGATCTCTCTTGGTGGGTAGAGTCTATTAGTGGAGATAGTTTGAATAAGCATGCATATGAGATAGACAATATTTAAACTCAAATTAGACCTTTGGCCAACAAATGTGTATGTGCCTATCTGAAGTGCAACAATTCTTGCTTAAATAGAAATGATTCCCAAGTTTAGTACGGTAACTAGGGTTGTCATGTTATAGATATGTTAATTTGGAAAATCAAGTCCTGAGGTACATTGACATTGATTTGGCAAAGTCAACATTTGATTTAAAAATCAAAATTCAAAATATAAAAATATTTTTGTCACACAAAGCCTTCAAGTTAAGGGAAGTATGTTGAACCTCTAAAGGACACATTGGGCAAAGGAAATAATTATTGGCAAGGTTATGAAGAAGCTATCAACTGACATGCTGAGACATAGTTTTAAATGGATGCATCCCTGACTTTGCTGCTTGGAGTCTCCACCACTTGTGTTTTCAACATTTTGAAGATAAAAGCCTCAAATGCAAAGCTTTTTATCATTCCAATGCAAGACTTGAACGAGCGTCAAAAAAGGAGTCAACGAGAATACTCCTGCTGATCACCTCGGTCTGTGAGTCAATGAAAGTGTTGTGAGTATTATCATGCATATCATGCATACATGAGCATATCACATCACACTTTCTTGTCTTGTATTGTCTATTCTTTATCAAAGTGAACAGCAAACACTCTGTGAAGTAAAGAATCAAAAGAAGATGTCAAATCAAGGGGGCATGGAAAGCCCATTGTTGAGAAAGTTCCAGTAATTTTGCAAAGAGAAGAAATGCATGCTTGTGCGAAGAACTGGACAACAAGAATGTCAATCAAAGCCCGTATAGAAAAATCATGGGTTTAAGCCTACACAGGGGGCAAAGTTTCTCCTTTTCAATTTTTTGAGTCTATATATAAAATATTTTCAAACTCCCTTACAAATATTTTGCCACGTAGGTGGGCAAGGAGAGGATATAAGGTCCAATTAAAAATAGCTAAATTTTTGCAAAAAGGAAGAACAAAAGAATGGAACATTAGAACTTTCAAAAAGAATGAAGATGCAAAAGACAAAAAGTTCAGTCCAGCTAAAAAAGTTGAAGCAAGGGTAAAGACCCAAAGTCCAAAGGATGAAGATCCATTTTCAAGGATGAAGACCCGATCTCAAAGGATGAAGATCCATTTTCAAGGGTGAAGAACTGATCTCAAAAAGATCCATATTTAAGGGTGAAAACCCGATCTTAAAGGATGAAGATCCATTTTTAAGGGTGAAGACCTGATCTCAAGGGATGAAGATCCATTTTAAAGGGTGAAGACCCGATCTCAAAGGATGAAGATCCATTTTCAAGAATGAATACCTTATCTCAAAGGATGAAAGTCCATTCTGAGGGTGAAGAACCACCATGCATAGAACAGCTGGAGTAGTCAGACTTCTCAACTAAAAAGTTAATCAAGTTCAATCTCAGGTCCAAGTACCCAAATTAAATCAATCTCGGGTCCAAGTACCCAAATCAAATCAGTCTCGGGACCAAACACCTAAATCAAATTCAATCTCGGATCCAAGTACCCAATCTCTGGTCTAAGTACCCAAATCAAATCAATCTCGGGTCCAAGTACCCAAATCAAATCAATCTCAGGTCCAAGTACCCAATCTCGGGTCCAAGTATCCAATCCCAGGTCCAAGTACCCAATCTCGGGTCCAAGTACCCAAATCAAATAAATCTCGGGTCCAAGTACCCAATCCTAGGTCCAAGTACCCAATCTCAGGTCCAAGTACCCAATCTCGGGTCCAAGTACCCAAATCAAATTCAATCTCGAGTCAAAGTATCCCAATCCAGTTTAGGATCGAGCATCCAAATCCAATTTAGGATCGAATATCCAAACCCAATTTAGGATCGAGCATCCAAATCCAGTTTAGGATCGAGTATCCAAACCCAATTTAGGATCAAGTATCCCAATCCAGTTTAGGATAGAGTATCCAAACCCAATTTAGGATCGAGCGTCCAAATCCAGTTTAGGATCGAGTATCCAAACCCAATCCCAATCCAATTTAGGATTGAGTATCCAAACCCAATTTAGGATCGAATATCCTAATCCAGTTTAGGATCGAGTATCCGAATCCATTTAGGATCGAGTATCCCAATCCAGTTAGGGTCGAGTATCCCAATCCAACTTAGGATTGAGTATCCAAATCTAGTTAGGATCGAATATCCCAATCCAGTTTAGGATCGAGCATCCAAACCCAATTTAGGATCGAGTATCCAAATCCAGTTTAGGATCGAGTATCCAGGTCTAGTTTAGGATCGAGTATCCAAATCTCTCGGGTCCAGAACCCAGAACCTCAACCATCTCAAAAATTAAGTCTTTTTGCTTTTCACTCTCTTTCACTAAAGTCTCAGATCATTCAAGTAGGGGGCAAACTGTAGACCCTTAATTTTTGACCCAGTCCGATCCAATATATTTTAATTAGTCCAAAATAATTTTGTGTTGTCCAATATGTTTTAATTAGTCCAATACAATTTTTTGTTATCTTAATTAAATAATATTTGCTTTAGTATCTAATTTTTATAATAATAAACAAAAAAAAATAATAATAATAAATTTCAGCGTGCGGCGAAATGGCCCGTAGGCCAATTTCTCCCACAGCTGGCTGCGGTAGCTTTTTTGCCAGTGCAATTTTTCCGCAGCAGTTTTTTTTTTCCCGCGCAATTTTTCAACAGCAGTTTTTTTCGCCAGCAAAATTTTTCCAACGCAAATTTTTCAAAACCTAATACAATTAGGTTTCGGTTTCCTTTTCTTAATGAATGATATATTTCGTGAATAACTAGAATTAACCATAGAAATCTTCTATAAATAAGGACAATAACAACACAAAAAAGGCATCAGAAATTAGGAGGGAAATTGGGAAGAGAAATTGAAACCGAAATTGAGGAGGAAAACCTTGAATCAATTGAACTTTTTTTGAGAGAGCAAACAAGCAATTCAACCCATCAAAGGCAGCAAAGCTTGTCTTTGACCTTGTTCATCCAAGAAGCAATTTTTGGTGTAACCTCAGAACGAAGGTTTGAATTCTTAATTTCTTTTTGTTTCTTACAGTAGCTTCGTCCTTTATTTAATTCATAAGATTACACACTCAAAACTTCAATCTTTGAAGATGTAATAACTTGATCTTTGTTTCCAGAAACCTTAAGAGAATTCTTCTATTTCTAGATACCTTTAAAAACTTTAATCCGTTTCTTTGTTTTTCCAAAAAACCTTAAATCTTTCTAAAACACTAAAAATCATCCTTCTGTTTCCCTAAAACCTCAAAAACCTAATTTATTCCTTCTGTCCCCAAAAACCCTAAATTGTCTCTTTTATTTTTATAAACTTTAAATCGTTTTCTCTATTTTCAAAAAAAAAACCCTAAATTACTTTTTCTGTTTCTTTAAAATATCAAAACCCTAATCTGTTTTTCAATTTTTCAAAACCTTAAAACCCTAAACTTCACTTTACAGCTTCTAAAAATCACATAAAGTTTTATAAAACTATAAATTATTTTCTCAAACTCTAGAATAAAATACATTCTCTGAAATACTAAAAACCCTAATTCAACTTTCAAAACCAAGACAGCAACCCCAAATTAGTTAACCTTAAACCCTAGTTTTCCTAAACCCTAACCCTTTAATCTTTAAACCTTAAAACTTTATAAACATAAATATTAAAATTCAAACATAGTAAACCTAAAAACCATATTCAGTAGCTAATAATCATAAATCCAATGTTTTAAAGTGTCCAAACCCTAATTTCATTATTACACATCTCAAACCTTAATTTGGTGAATCAAAGAACTTTACCAACTTTTTAAATCATAAAAACTTTAATCCATTTTTCCATTAAAACTCACAGTAGCTTAAACTCATGAATTCTAAACACATGAAATAAAGAAACTTAAACAGAAACAGTAGCCCTAATTTGAATTTTTATTTGCCTTATTCGATTTTATATTTGATTATGCTTTGATTTATTTTATATGCTTTAATTTATTTAAGTTCAATGCTTGTTTTATTTAGTTTATCATGGATGGATGTTTAAGTTCTATTGATATTTAATATCTTTGAAGAATGATTTATTTATGATGAATGGTTATTTATTTTTATCGATTTATTTAGATTTCCAAATGTTGTAAGAGGTATGTTTCCACTTGGTGGGTACCTCATTAGTTAAATTTCATGTAATTTAAATTTCTTTTCTATTTTAGAACCAATGTAAAGAACATGTTTCTACCTTTTGGTGGGTGTCCAATTTAGGCATGGATTATGTAAGGGCATGTTTCCATCTTCGGATGGGTGTCCATTTATTTGTTTTGCTTGGATATTTTTTTGATTTTCAATATATCGATGCTTTATTTTAATTATTGTGTGTAATATGGATAATATTGTTATATTTAAGGCTGGCGGAACCTCCTCTCCAGCTGGTCTACCCGACACCGAAGCAGGTGCCTCCTCAACACTATCAACTCTAGCTCCCTCAGCAAGAGCGATACTCTCAGCACTACCCTCAATCGACTGACGTGAGTGAGAATCCATCACAACCTAAGTCTGCAAACACAACATACTACATCTTATTAAAGATCAGAGGTTGCCAATCCCAAACATGTATATTATTTCAAAACCAACTTTTTAAGTAAAATATTCTTTTTATTACATTTTACCTAGGCTGAGAATCTCAAACCTAGGCTCTGATACCAAAACAATTGTAACACCCCTTCCCGACCTACATGTGTAAGCTGAGTAGAGGCGCCACACTAACCTAATGTTGCTACCAATTTTACTTAGTCAAATTTTAGTTCCAATTTTAATAGAAATTTTGCCATAGTTTCGCCTAAAAATTGAGTCCCAAGTGTCGACAAAACTAGTTTTTTTTAAAACATTTTACACAAACCAATGCAAACAAAATCATTCTCAGTACACTTCCAATAAATCCCCCCTTATACCCTCAACTACAACCTGCAAAAAGGATTTGTAACACTCCCATATCCAATGCCCACACACTACAACCACAACAATGTAGCATAAGTGCATCAAACATAGGGATGCTACGGTTTTCTTAACATTCAAAACACTTTAAACTTGATACAATACCCTTATCATTATACATTATAGAAAAGTAGGTCATTTACTTATAAAACAAAACATATTAGTTATATATATATATATATACATTTAAATATTACACAGCGGAAGTTATAAAATATGTACATATTTACAAACACTTGAGTACATATTTAAAAATATCCATATTTTTACATTATAATCATTACTTTACAAAATATAAAGAAGTATACATGATTGGCAATTCTCTTCTGATCTTTAAGTTCCCAAAATCAACTCTTCAAGGTCTACTCTCACTTGGTCTTGATGAACTCTCGGGTTCGACTCTATCAGCTCTATTACCTGCGCGATTAAACACTATCGCGCTAAGCCAAGGGCTTAGTAAGATAATTCATGCTAAAATGCAATGTCACAAATTAATTACATATATCAATCAAAAGCATATTATTTATTCAATATGTTGCTTTGTTCAATGTCACATCAATATTCATATAATAGCACCATTCATTATACTCATTTAAATTTATCATTATAGCCAACAACTATGACTTTATATACGTACCCTTTCCCAACCAGGTCGGTTGCCCTCCAATCCCAAGGGTCCGCAGGAGGCAAATAGGCACGTATAACATTATCAGTAACATACCTTTCCCCATCCAGGTCGGTTGTCCAAGTTCGGTTGCCCATTCCAATGGGTCCGCATGGTTCCGCAGGAGGCAAATAGATACGTATAATACTGACTATATCGAACCTTCCTCCTACCAGATCGGTAGTCCAAGATCGGTTGCCCAACCCACTGGGTCCGCATGGTTCCGCAGGAGACGGATAGGTCCGTTCATTAAACTTATCAATACTTTTTCAATTCATTTCTTTTTCACAAGCAAGTTAAGCAATCATGCCTCAACATCTCACATTACAACAAAACCATTTTCTCATAACATCATATCATTCCCACTTCATTTCATCATTATATACAATATTCATTACATTATCTAAACACTCACATTATTATTCAATCCTATCATCAATGCATGCTTCAATCATATTTCATTTGAATCACTATAACATCTTTGGTATAACATTTCAATGTGCATTACTCATGAAACACATTACCATTCACAATGCATAACATAACATTATTCAATCTCAACAATGCAATTAGGACAATTCAACCTCTTCACAACCTAATCAAAAAGGAATATTAGCAAAATGACCATATGAATAGTACATTCTGGTTTTAGACTCCATTTTATCCTTATTTTGAAACATTGTATAAAATAATCTACTTGACTAAAAATTCTAAAATTTTTACAGAATTTAGTTTTGTATCTTAAAATCATTCCTTTAAAATTTCAGGTCGAACTGAACACAAAATCTTGGTCAAATAGTTCACCTAACCAGACTGCCCCAATTGCCCTGCATCCTGGCAGCAGTTCTGAACTTTGTGAATTTCATAAATCAAATTCAATCAAAGTGGTTCCAAATTATTTTTCTCAAATACTAGACTCACTAAGCAACAACATATCCAAAATTCAATTGAATATGATTTTTCTACATTTTATTAAAAATCCCGAAATAGAGCTGTCTCAGTTAAGGTACCTGCTGGAACAGGTCTAATAAAAATAATCTTTCTAAACTCATAACCTATCCAAAATCGAATCAACATATTTTTCAGTCATTCTAGACTCATAGAGGCAGAACATATCAAAAATTCACTTCAAGAAAATTTTTCTATAATTAATTAAAAATCATACAAATCACAGCCTTTACTAATTGTAAAACAGAAACAATTTCACTAAACACAACTCTTACTCTTCCATCACCAACACCAACCCAACTTCTCATCTATCAAGCAAAATCAATACTTAAAATCACACCATAAGCAACTTAATCATACCATCATCAAATCACAACTCAACTCAAGCATAACTTCAAAAATAACAAGAGTAAACAAGAGCAAACTTACCAAATAATGAAATTCCTTGAAACTCCAACTTGTAACTTTGAAAACTTCCTTCACTTTGAACTTGAAATCATCAAAACCATCACTTGTTCTCTTGCTCTCTTCTCTCTTTGATGAGCCGGCCACACAACAACAAGAAGAAGAAGAAATGATGAAGAAACACAAAGTCAATAGGCATTAAATACCCATCCAAAAGAAAATTACTATAATACCCTCATCCATTTAACTAAGCTTTTGTTATATCTATACCCATTTAAGTAATTCACAACCAACACAAAAATATCCTCTTTCCTTGACTTTCCATTTTGACCACTTTATATGTTATATATATCACCATATAAGCAACATATACAATTATCTCTAAACCCTCTTTTCTTTCCCAACCACCATACAAAAACATTCTCTTCCCATTTCTCAATTCAAACCAACAACAACAACAACAAAACTTCTAGGGCATGTATAGGGATATTACAATTCTCCCCCTCTAAAAAGAAAATTTCGTCCTCGAAATTACCTGATATCAAAGCTGAAACAACTGCGGATATTGCTCTCGCATGGATTGTTCACTCTCCCAAGTCGCTTCTTCTTTTGCATGATTCTTCCAAAGAATCTTCACCAATGGCACTTGCTTGTTTCTCAATTCTTTCACATCATGTGCCAAGATAGCAACTGGTTCCTCTTCAAATGTCAAATCTGGGCTCACTTCGATAGACTCAAATGGCAACACATGAGATGGATCCGATCTATATCTCCTCAACATAGAAACATGGAATACATTATGAATACGATCCAACTCAGGTGGCAAAGCAAGTCGATACGCCACTGGCCCAACTCTTTCTAACACTTCATACGGCCCAATGAAACGAGGACTCAATTTTTCTTTCCAACCGAACCTCAAAATCTTCTTCCAAGGAGACACTTTCAGAAATACCTTATCTCCAACATTAAACTCTATATCTCTCCTTTTCAGATCTGCATAAGATTTCTGTCGGTCTGAAGCTGCTTTTAACCTGCCTCGAATCAACTTTACTTTTTCTTCAGTTTCTTGAATCAAATCAGGACCAATCAACTTATTATCTCCAAGCTCATTCCAACAAAGAGGTGTCCTACACCGTCTGCCATACAATGCTTCAAACAGTGCCATACCAATGCTGGATTGGTGACTGTTGTTGTATGCAAACTCCACAAGAGGTAAAAATCTATCCCAACTTCCAGTGAAATCAATGACACAGCTTCTCAACATGTCTTCAAGAATCTGTATCACCCTCTCTGACTGTCCATCCGTCTGTGGATGAAAAGCAGTGCTGAAGTGCAGTCGAGAACCTAAAGCACTATGCAAACTCTTCCAAAATCTGGAAGTAAACATGGGATCTCGATCAGACACTAAAGAAGTTGGAACACCATGCAGTTTCACAATCTCATGGATATACAGCTCAGCCAATCTCTCCAAAGAGTAATCCATTCGAACCGGAAGGAAATGAGCTGTCTTAGTCAATCTATCCACAATCACCCATATAGCATCATGCTTCTTTTGTGTCAATGGCAAACCAGACACAAAATCCATTGTCACTCTTTCCCACTTCCATTCTGACACTGACAATGGTTGAAGCAACCCGGTTGGAACCTGATGCTCTGCTTTAACCTTCTGACAAGTGAGACATTTCGACACAAAATCTGCAATGTCTCTCTTCAAACCAATCCACCAATAATGCTGTCTCAAATCATGATACATCTTCGTATTACCCGGATGCATAGCAAACACTGACTGATGTGCTTCTTCTAAAATGACTCTTTTCAATTCAGCATCATCGGGTACACACAATCGGTTTTTAAACCAGAGACTCCCATCGTCTTTCACAACAAAATCTCTTGTCTTCCCATTCTTACAATCTGAAATAATCTTCTGAATCTTCTTATCGGCCAACTGAGCTTCTTTGATCTGATCTAACAAAATCGGCTTCAATTGCAACTGTGCCAATAATGCACCATCAACACAAGGTACAAAACTGGCATGCAATGCTCTCAACTCAACAAGCAACGAGAGTCAGTAAACTATTAAACCAGCTAAAGACTTCCGACTCAAGGCATCAGCAACAACATTTGCTTTACCTGGATGATAGTCAATCAAGCAGTCGTAGTCTTTAATCAATTCTAACCATCTCCTCTGACGAAGATTGAGTTCTTTCTGGACACCCAAATACTTCAAACTCTTGTGATCAGTGTAGATGAAACATTTCTCCCCAAACAGATAGTGGCGCCAAATCTTCAATGCAAACACAATGGCAGCCAATTCCAAATCATGGGTCGGATAGTTAAGCTCATGCGGTTTCAACTGTCGAGATGCATAAGCTATAACTTTCCCTTCCTGCATCAATACACACCCCAAACCTCTATGTGAAGCATCACTGTAGATCACATATGGTTTGCCTTCAACAGGTAAAGTAAGAACAGGCGCTTGAGTCAACAACTCTCTCAACTGCTCAAAACTAGCCAGACACTGATCTGTCCACACAAATCTCACTCCCTTTCGAAGTAATCTAGTGAGTGGAGTAGCTATCAAAGAAAACCCTTTCACAAACCGTCGGTAATAGCCTGCCAAACCCAGAAAACTTCTAATCTCTGTCACAGACTTGGGTGGACTCCAATTCAGAATAGCTTTAACTTTGCTTGGATCAACTCTAATGCCTTCCGCTGAAACAATATGTCCGAGAAAAGCAACTTGATCCAACCAGAACTCACACTTCGACAATTTGGCAAATAACTGCTTCTCTCTCAAAATCTGCAACACAATCCGCAGATGCATATCATGTTCCTCTTCATTCCACGAATACACTAGTATATCATCAATGAAGACCACTACAAACTGATCTAAATAGGGCCTAAACACCCTATTCATCAAATCCATAAAAGCTGCAGGTGCATTCGTTAGACCAAAAGGCATAACTAGAAATTCATAATGCCCATACCTGGTCCGAAAGGCGGTCTTCGGAACATCCTCAGCTCTGACTCTCAGCTGATGGTACCCAGATCTCAAATCAATTTTAGAAAACACAGCTGCACCTTTCAATTGATCAAAGAGATCATCGATTCTAGGCAAAGGATATTTATTTTTAATAGTCACCTTGTTCAATTGCCTATAATCGATACACAACCTCATAGTACCATCTTTCTTCTTCACAAATAGCACAGGAGCTCCCCAAGGAGAAACACTGGGGCGAATAAATCCTTTGTCCAACAACTCCTGTAATTGCACTTTCAACTCCCTCAATTCTGCTGGTGCCATTCTGTAAGGAGTAATAGAGATAGGAGTGGTACCAGGCAACAATTCAATACCAAACTCCACCTCTCTCTCAGGAGGCAATCCTGGCAACTCCTCTGGAAAAACATCAGGGAACTCTGCAACTGTGGCAATACTATCAATGGAAGAACCCTTCACTCTAGTATCTACCACATGAGCAAGATAGGCTTCACACCCCTTTCTAATCAACCTCCTGGCTGTAACAGCTGAAACAAATAAGGAGGCTAGCTGTTCCTGCTCATTAGATACTATCACCTCTTTACCATCACCCGTTCTCAAAGAAACAATTTTCTTTTTACAATCCACCACAGCTCCATGTCGAGATAGCCAATCCATACCTAAGATCACGTCATATTCCTTAAATGGCATCTCAATCAAATCCCCAAGGAACTCCTCACCCTGCACCACTACTGCACTATCTCTATGCACCTTACTCACAACCACACTATGCCCTAACGGATTTGTCACCAACACATCAAATCCTAGGGACTCAGCATGCACATCAAATACAGGCAAAAGAGATGCACTAATATATGAATGCATGGAACCCGGATCAATCAAAGCAAGTACTGGAGTATTAAATAAAGAAAAAGTACCAGCTATGACTACCGATGTATCTGGCTGCCTCTGCATAACATACATCCTCTGGGAAGATCCAACCTCCTCTGGTCTACCCTCCCTGGATGTAGCACCTCCTCTAGCACTGAATCCTGGTCTACCTCCCCGGCTGGCACCTCTGCCTCCTCTGCCTCCCCTCACACTAGCTCGAGAAGCAGCAGAATCAACTGGCATCTGCTCCTGCCTCTCAGGACAGTCTCTCACAAAGTGGTCAGGTGATCCACACCTGAAGCATACAGCTGGTCCACCACTCTTCCAACAAACACCTCTATGATAACCCCCACACTGAGCACATCTAGGTGGAGCGGATCTCTGAGTCATAGGGATCGGAGAACTTGCCACTGAAGCTGCAGGTCTAAATCTCTGTCTCTGGAACTGCACAGACCTACCAGCTGGTCTCTGGCTCCTACTACTCCGAGGAACAAAACTTCCTCTACCCCTCTTCGCAGAGGAAGACCCTGCCTCGAACTGGGGCCTTCTAACCCTAACCTCTTCTTCTGAAGCAGCTGCAATAACTTGAGCTCGCTCTACACTTCGAGCTGCTGTCACAAGCTGTGAGAAATCCTGATATCTGGATCCAGCCACTAAGCACATGATTGAGGGCCTCAATCCCTCCTCAAACCTCCTGCATCTATCAATCTCATCAGCAATGATACCCCCAGCATACTGACTCAGTCGAATAAACTCAACTTCATACTCAGTTACGGTCCGATGATCTTGCTTCAAATCTAGAAACTCTCTTTTCTTCCCATCTTTATACTCCCTAGGAGTATACTTCAACTCAAATTCCCTCAGAAAATCAGTGTAAGACAGTGTTGGAGGATCATCCATAGAATGGGGCACCGTCTTCCACCAATCGTAGGCGTCCTTCTGCAGCAAAGATCTTGCATAGTCAAATTTTTCCTCAGGGGTGGCTTGTAACTGAATAATGATCCTCTGTACTTTGTCAAGCCACTGTTCTGCTACAGCTGGATCAGTAGTACCAAGGAAATCCTCCGCTCCATACTTCCTTAGTTTATCATAGTGCCTCACAGATACCAAAGGCTGAGGGGGTGGTGGCACTGGTTGCACTGGTGCTTGCCTCATAACTTCCATCATATGTCTAAACCAGGCTGGCGGAACCTCCTCTCCAGCTGGTCTACCCGACACCGAAGCAGGTGCCTCCTCAACACTATCAACTCTAGCTCCCTCAGCAAGAGCGATACTCTCAGCACTACCCTCAATCGACTGACGTGAGTGAGAATCCATCACAACCTAAGTCTGCAAACACAACATACTACATCTTATTAAAGATCAGAGGTTGCCAATCCCAAACATGTATATTATTTCAAAACCAACTTTTTAAGTAAAATATTCTTTTTATTACATTTTACCTAGGCTGAGAATCTCAAACCTAGGCTCTGATACCAAAACAATTGTAACACCCCTTCCCGACCTACATGTGTAAGCTGAGTAGAGGCGCCACACTAACCTAATGTTGCTACCAATTTTACTTAGTCAAATTTTAGTTCCAATTTTAATAGAAATTTTGCCATAGTTTCGCCTAAAAATTGAGTCCCAAGTGTCGACAAAACTAGTTTTTTTAAAAAAAACATTTTACACAAACCAATGCAAACAAAATCATTCTCAGTACACTTCCAATAAATCCCCCCTTATACCCTCAACTACAACCTGCAAAAAGGATTTGTAACACTCCCATATCCAATGCCCACACACTACAACCACAACAATGTAGCATAAGTGCATCAAACATAGGGATGCTACGGTTTTCTTAACATTCAAAACACTTTAAACTTGATACAATACCCTTATCATTATACATTATAGAAAAGTAGGTCATTTACTTATAAAACAAAACATATTAGTTATATATATATATACATTTAAATATTACACAGCGGAAGTTATAAAATATGTACATATTTACAAACACTTGAGTACATATTTAAAAATATCCATATTTTTACATTATAATCATTACTTTACAAAATATAAAGAAGTATACATGATTGGCAATTCTCTTCTGATCTTTAAGTTCCCAAAATCAACTCTTCAAGGTCTACTCTCACTTGGTCTTGATGAACTCTCGGGTTCGACTCTATCAGCTCTATTACCTGCGCGATTAAACACTATCGCGCTAAGCCAAGGGCTTAGTAAGATAATTCATGCTAAAATGCAATGTCACAAATTAATTACATATATCAATCAAAAGCATATTATTTATTCAATATGTTGCTTTGTTCAATGTCACATCAATATTCATATAATAGCACCATTCATTATACTCATTTAAATTTATCATTATAGCCAACAACTATGACTTTATATACGTACCCTTTCCCGACCAGGTCGGTTGCCCTCCAATCCCAAGGGTCCGCAGGAGGCAAATAGGCACGTATAACATTATCAGTAACATACCTTTCCCCATCCAGGTCGGTTGTCCAAGTTCGGTTGCCCATTCCAATGGGTCCGCATGGTTCCGCAGGAGGCAAATAGGTACGTATAATACTGACAATATCGAACCTTCCTCCTATCAGATCGGTAGTCCAAGATCGGTTGCCCAACCCACTGGGTCCGCATGGTTCCGCAGGAGACGGATAGGTCCGTTCATTAAACTTATCAATACTTTTTCAATTCATTTCTTTTTCACAAGCAAGTTAAGCAATCATGCCTCAACATCTCACATTACAACAAAACCATTTTCTCATAACATCATATCATTCCCACTTCATTTCATCATTATATACAATATTCATTACATTATCTAAACACTCACATTATTATTCAATCCTATCATCAATGCATGCTTCAATCATATTTCATTTGAATCACTATAACATCTTTGGTATAACATTTCAATGTGCATTACTCATGAAACACATTACCATTCACAATGCATAACATAACATTATTCAATCTCAACAATGCAATTAGGACAATTCAACCTCTTCACAACCTAATCAAAAAGGAATATTAGCAAAATGACCATATGAATAGTACATTCTGGTTTTAGACTCCATTTTATCCTTATTTTGAAAAATTGTATAAAATAATCTACTTGACTAAAAATTCTAAAATTTTTACAGAATTTAGTTTTGTATCTTAAAATGATTCCTTTAAAATTTCAGGTCAAACTGAACACAAAATCTTGGTCAAATAGTTCACCTAACCAGACTGCCCCAATTGCCCTGCATCCTGGCAGCAGTTCTGAACTTTGTGAATTTCATAAATCAAATTCAATCAACGTGGTTCCAAATTATTTTTCTCAAATACTAGACTCACTAAACAACAACATATCCAAAATTCAATTGAATATGATTTTTCTACGTTTTATTAAAAATCCCGAAATAGAGCTGTCTCAGTTAAGGTACCTGCTGGAACAGGTCTAATAAAAATAATCTTTCTAAACTCATAACCTATCCAAAATCGAATCAACATATTTTTCAGTCATTCTAGACTCATAGAGGCACAACATATCAAAAATTCACTTCAAGAAAATTTTTCTATAATTAATTAAAAATCATACAAATCACAGCTTTTACTAATTGTAAAACAGAAACAATTTCACTAAACACAACTCTTACTCTTCCATCACCAACACCAACCCAACTTCTCATCTATCAAGCAAAATCAATACTTAAAATCACACCATAAGCAACTTAATCATACCATCATCAAATCACAACTCAACTCAAGCATAACTTCAAAAATAACAAGAGTAAACAAGAGCAAACTTACCAAATAATGAAATTCCTTGAAACTCCAACTTGTAACTTTGAAAACTTCCTTCACTTTGAACTTGAAATCATCAAAACCATCACTTGTTCTCTTGCTCTCTTCTCTCTTTGATGAGCCGGCCACACAACAACAAGAAGAAGAAGAAATGATGAAGAAACACAAAGTCAATAGGCATTAAATACCCATCCAAAAGAAAATTACTATAATACCCTCATCCATTTAACTAAGCTTTTGTTATATCTATACCCATTTAAGTAATTCACAACCAACACAAAAATATCCTCTTTCCTTGACTTTCCATTTTGACCACTTTATATGTTATATATATCACCATATAAGCAACATATACAATTATCTCTAAACCCTCTTTTCTTTCCCAACCACCATACAAAAACATTCTCTTCCCATTTCTCAATTCAAACCAACAACAACAACAACAAAACTTCTAGGGCATGTATAGGGATATTACAATTAGGATTTTTGATATTTTGGAAAAACATATTTGATTTTAGGATTAAGAAAACAGTTTAGAGTTTTATAAAAATAATTATGATTTTTAGAAAATGTAAAGAAGATTTGGGTTTGAAGATTTAAGAAAACATTTGGAAATTTTGGACAAAAAGTTATGGTTTAGATGAAAATTGTTTGGGAAAAAATAATTTAGGGTTTTAAAACTTTTGGAAGTAGAAGAATAGTTTTAAGGTCTTTAAGGTTTCTGGAAAAAGAAAAACAGTTTAGGGTTTTAAGGTTTTTGGAAACAGAAGAAACAGTTTAGGGTTTTTAAGGTTTTTGAAAACGGGAGAGAAATACTTTAGGGTTTTAAGGTTTCTAAAAAGAGAAGAATAGTTTTAGGATTTTGAAGTCTTGATCACTGATTAAGGTTACTGGATGAACATATTACCAAGTTTAATGATTTAGGCTACTGAAACAAAAATCAATGATAGATGTACTTAAAAGAAAATATGGCAATAACATTGTAAATGTAATCGAAGTAAAGCTTTATAATCAAACCTCCATTCGTTGGTTCCACCAAAATTGATTTCTGGATGAACAATGACAAAGGCAGTGTTGCTGCCTTTGAATGGATTGTTGATTGCTTCTTGTTGCTAATGTCTCTTGTGCTAGGGTTTTTCTATCTCTTTTTTACTCCAGTAAAAACTAATATTTTTTATCCAATTCCAGTCCCTTAATTCTATGTTTAATGTGGTATTTATAGGAAAAATCATCAACCTACTTCTAATTGTTTAAGGAAATTAAAACTAATTAGGAAAAGAAACCAAAACCAAATAGAATTTGGTTTTGAAAAAAACTGCGTTGGAAAATTACGCTGGCAAAAAAATTGATGACGAAAACTGTGAGCGAGCGAGCTCTTGCAGGCGTGCGCTGGGCGGCCAGCCAATTCACCGCAGAAAATTCCTGCAGGCGAATTGGCTTAACCAATTCAACTTTCGACGACGAATTTTTTCGTCACCGATGTTTTCGTCGCCATTTTTTATTTTTATTTTTTATTTTTTTATTTTTTATTTTTTATTTTATTAAGTTTACCATTTTTATTTTTATTAAAAATTATAATAATAAATACTAAAAAATATTATTTAGAAAAATGCCACAAAAATTATTTTGGACTATATAAAAAATATCGGACCAGACTGGTCAAAAATTAAGGGTTTACAGTTTGCCCCCTGCTTGAATGATCTGAGTTCTGGACTCAAGGATAACTTTAGGTTCTAGACCTAAGGGTAATTTGGGTTTTGGACCTGAGCTAAGTTCTAGACTTGCGAGAGATTTTAGGTTCTGGACCTAAGGGTAATTTGGGTTCTGGACCCGAGCTAAGTTTTGGACTTAAGAGAGATTTTAGGTTCTGGACCTAAGGGTAATTTGGGTTCTAGACCAAAGCTAATTTCTGGACTTAAGAGAGATTTTAATTTCTAGACCTAAGGGTAATTTGGGTTCTGGACCCGAGCTAAGTTCTGGACTTAAGAGGAAATTTTAGGTTCTGGACCTAAGGGTAATTTGGGTTTTGGACCCGAGCTAAGTTCTGGACTTAAAAGAGATTTTAGGTTCTGGACCAAAGGGTAATTTGGGATCTTTACCCGAGCTAAGTTCTGGACTTAAGAGAAAATTTTAGATTCTGGACCTAAGGGTAATTTGGGTTCTGGACCCGAGCTAAGTTCTGGACTTAAGAGAGATTTTAGGTTCTATACCTAAGGATAATTTGGGTTCTGGACCTAAGACCGAGTTTGACTGACCTTTTATTAGTTGGCAATTCTGACTGCTCCGACTGTTCTATTCTTTAACGCATTGTGGGTCTTCACCCTCAAAATGGATCTTCATCGTTTGGACCTTAGATCTTCATCCTTAGCATCGAATCTTCACCTTTGAAAACGGATCTTCATCCTTGGAGATCGAGTCTTTGCCCTTGTAAATGGATCTTCATCCTTAGAGATTGGGTCTTCATCCTTATAAATGGATCTTCATCCTTGGTCTTCACCCTTGTAAATGGATCTTCATCCTTGGAGATCAGGTCTTCACCCTTGTAAATGGATCTTCATCCTTGCAGATCGGGTCTTTACCTTTGTAAATGGATCTTCATCCTTTGATATCAGGTCTTCACCCTTGAAAATGGATCTTCATCCTTAAAAATTGGGTCTTCACCCTTGAAAATGGATCTTCATCCTTGGAAATCGGGTCCTCATCCTTGAAAATGGATCTTCATCCTTTGGACTTCGGGTCTTCACCCTTTGAAATTGGATCTTCATCCTTGGAATTAGGTCTTCACCTTTGAAAATGGATCTTCATCCTTGAAAATTGGGTCTTCACCCTTGAAAATGGATCTTTATCCTTTAAGCTGGATCTTCATCCTTGGAAATCGGGTCTTCACCCTTGAAAGTGGATCTTCATCCTTAGAGATTTGTCCTATATTGGCTTCAGCTCTTCTAGTTAGACTGATCTTTTATCTTTTGCATCTTCATTCTTTTGATAGTTCTAATATTTCATTCTTTTTGTTCTTCCTTTGCACTTTTGCAAAGCAAAAAATTTTAACCATTTTTTAGCTAGCCTTCATATCTTCTCCTTGCCCCCCATGATTTTTCTATGCGGGATCTAATTGATGTTTGTCTTGGCTAGCTTTTCACACAAACACGTATTTCTTCATTTGCAAAATGACTAGAGCTTCCTCAAGCAATAGGCTTTCAATGCCCCCTTGATTCAATATCTTCTATTGATTCTTTACTTCACAGGGTGTTTACTGTTCACTTTGACAAGAATAGACAATACAAGACAAGAAAGTGCGATGTGATATGCTCATGTATGCATGATATGCATGAATAATACTTATAATGGTTTCATTAACCCACAGACCGAGGTGATCAGCAGAAGTATTCTCATTGACTCCTTCTAGATGCCCATTCAGGTTTTGCATTGAAATGATAGAAAGCTTTGCATTTATGGATTTTATCTTTGAGATGTTGAAAAAATAAATAATGGAGGCCCCAAACAGTAGAGATACATCCATTTCAAATTATGATTCAGTATGTCAATTGGTAGCTTCTTCATAACCTTGTCAGTAATCATTTCCTTTGCCTAATGTGTCCTTCGAGATTTGATGATGCATCAAACTTCTCTTAACTCGAAGGCTTCATATGACAAAAATATTTTTTATTTTTTGAATTTTGATTTTGAAATCAAATGTTGGCTTTGCCAAATCAATGTCAATGTACCTCAGGACTTGATTTTTCCAAATTAACATATCTATAACATGACAACCCTAGTTACAGTACTAAACTCAGGAATCATTTCTATTTAAGCAAGAACTGTTGCACTTCAGATAGGCACATACACATTACTTGGTCAAGGGTTTCATTGAGATTTTAAATACTGTCTATCTCATATGCATGCTTATCCAAACTATCTCCACTAATAGACTCTACCTACCAAGAGAGATCAATAGGTCTTTGATAGACTTGAAATGGGGTCTATAAGGGACATGGGTTAAATGAAAGCCATTTGTAAGTTGGAGCCGATGTGACACAATGGACAAACCTTCACACTAGAAATTTCTTGTTTGAACTTTAGGCAGCTGGGAGCGATCTTGCTAGACTCTAAATTCTTTCTATGTTCTTGGCATTAATCTGGATCTTGATTAGGACAGTCTTTGCCCTTGCAAAAATTTTGTTATCCAAATTCGTTTCTTTTCTTCTTCTCTCTTTTCTTTCTTTTTATTTTTTCTTACTCTTCCCTTTCTTTGAGCATTTTATCATTTTGTCCTTCTGCCTTGTAGGACTGTCAAGTACAGAACTTTCAAGAACTGGATGGTTTTCCTTCTTTTTTTCTCCAATTTTGATTGAATCATTGGTGGGGTTGGACCAATTCAAGTCAAAATGTCCTTATAAGCCAAATGGAAGCCTTTTGCTACTTTAGGTAAAAGAGAACTCAGTTGGCATTCTGAATTTCCTTTTTAAGTTTTATCTTTCTTTTTTTTCTTTTTTTTTTGTCTTTTTGTCTTTTCTCTCTTTTTCTTTTCTTTTTTTTTTTGCCTTTTTTTTCTTTTCCCTTTCTCTTTTTTCCTTCTTTTCTTTTTCTTCTTCTCTTTTTTTTTCAAGCTCTAAAAGAGTTGTCTTGTTTGTACTAACTTGGGTTTCTAATAATGGATGAGTGAAGTGGTATTAATCTGCTTCGGTCCTTATTTTATTTGTGATATTTGGTCTAATTCAGGTGAACTTCAACTACCTTTATGGTTTGGGGAACTTCAACTACTCTTATGATCTTGACTATTCATTCCTTTCTTTGATCTTCTTGCCTCTTCACCTTAGTGATCATAAGACTTGTCAAAAGTATCACAACAACTCAGGGTAGGTTGTTGGGGTTATATGCCAATGAAAAGAAAGCTAAAATTTTTTGAAGGCTCAAAGGGGCAACTACGGATTGATATTTAATAGGGTGGATACTAGTTGTTGGCTAAACAAACAATGCCTAGATCATCTCTCACTTAAATAAGCAGAGTTCAATTTTGCCTCAAAAATTTGTCAAAGCATGTTCTAAGACTTACTAGGACCTAGACAAAGGTAATTATGCAGAAGCCCTCTCTAAGTAAGTATACACAACTCAATGCTTTAGAGTAATTCCCTCACCTAGTAAAGTCATTCAAGTCATGATGCATAAATATATTAATTCATGAATTATCAAGCTTGATTCCTCATTAGTTGACCAATAAAATGAACAAAGACCAACAAAAATTTTATGAAAGTAATTTATTCAAACAACTTTAAATTTAAAACACAATTGTTTCAATTTAAATATTAAAGAAAGAAAAATAAATAGAGCAATATTCAAGCTAAGGAAAGTTTGTTGAGTTAAGCTCCTTCTCCTTTCATATCTTCAACATTCCCATCTTGAAAGGAGGATAAGACAAGATCTTCCTTCAATCCTCCTCCTACCATGAAAGTTGTCGATGGTGGCACTCTGTTGAACTTAGGCAGATGATTGCTCTTGGTATTAGGCTTATCCGGCTTAGGTAGCTTACCAATCTCAATCAAATCTTGGATCTCGTGCCTTAGACGAGCACATTTATCCATTTCATGCCCTTGCATTTGATGAAATTGACAGAAGGCCTCGGCATTGAAGTTTTGTGGCAGGGGATTATGTAGTGATCAAGGAGCCAACGGTTGTAATAACCCTTTCTTTTGCAGCTTGCTGAAAATCCAAGATAGAGGTTTCCCCAATTCATAGAATTGTCTTTTATTTCCTTGACCAGTTGCATTAACATCAACTTCTTTTTGAATGCTTTGATTGCTAGGCTGATAATTCCCTTTCTCATTCCTTCTTATTGAAAAGCAATTCTTCTCCCTTTCCCATTCTTCAATTTGCAGACTGGCTTGGAGAAGATCTTTGAAATCACGGATGAGCGTATGAGATATCCTTTTACGAAGACTAGGCAACACCCCTCTCACAATCATTCTTATTTGATCAGATTCAACGGGCCTCTTCTTGAGCAAAGCAGACTTATTTCTCCATCTTTTGACATAATCCACAAAATTTTCATTTGGTTGTTGCCTAATGGACTCAACTTCCATTAAGGTAACTTTCAGCTCGACATTGTACCCATATTACTTAATGAAAGCCTTGTAACACGTCCCAATCTTCTTGAGTACTTTCCTCTAAGGTGTTGAACCAATTTTGGACAACAGGGTCCAATGAGAGCATGAAATACCTCAGAGTTTGAGCTTTAGTATCTCGGGCAGACTGCATAGCAGTGATGTACTGCTTCACATGGAGATGGGGGTTTCCAGTACCATTGAACTTTGCAAAGGATGGCATCTTAAATTTATAAGGGACCTCCTCATCTTGTTCAAATAATTTATCGATCTCGTACATCTCTTCGGTTTTCAGTTTCTTCTCAAATTTCTTTTCTAGGTCAGTAGTCATCTTCTCAACATCAAAATTTTTAGTCTTTTCAAAATTGTCTTCTCAACAACCTTTGGCTCCTTTTTATCTTGAGGATCTTGGAAGTATTGAGCCCAATCATCATCAATGATCACCTTATCATCATCAAAAGCCACTTCACCAACCATAGCCTCCCCTTTGTCCTTTGGCTTCTTGGTGCTAGCAGATGCTTCGGCATTATTTCCTAAAATTACAGCCAATTGGTTCTTCACAGTCTCGGCCATGGCCTCTTTATTTCTTCCATCTTGGCATTGAGGGCGTCATCCACCATTCTTTGAATTTGTTCAGGCTCCATTGCTTTTGGTGCGAAAGTGATTGAGTCATTGCTAGTTTCTTCATCTCCAGCATAGGTTAAATTGTCGTAAGCTTTCGAACGGTCGTAATCCAGGGCTGTGAGCCAGAAGGGATCAATGATATGAGATGCAAATGTATGCATAAACAATCAACAAAGAAAGATAATTAGGACGTTCCTTCCAACCTTATAACATCCACACACAAATGGCGAGTTTCTTTTCCTAGGTATATGGTTAACAAAATACCAACATGGGGTATCTTATTTTTGAATAATTTTCTCGGATGTTTCAACCAATAGTTATATTTAAAAATGAAAATCAGTTTATGATAATTCCCATTAATTAGGTTTTAATCTATTCAACCAACTAATAATAGCTTTTATGCTATATTGGATTAAAACTAAATTAAGAGGTTTATTATAAATAGATTTCTCACTTGAAAAAGTAACTAATGATTCATGTCAAAAACAAGCCCATGAATAATTATTCTTAGTATAAGCTAGGCTCACAATTGATTTTTAGTATTTCGTAATTGACCTAAATAATTTGCAAGCTCTTTGTAAAAAAAAGGTTGGATGAAAATAATTTTATTTCTAAGCCCATTGTAAAAAGATTTTAGAAAAAATGGATTTTGGGCTTAGTATTTGAGTCTTGAGAAAAGAATTTTTTAATTTATTTTTAGAAAATTTTTATGTCCAAAGACCATTTTAAAAAGTTTTAAAAGTTGCTTTGGTCTTTTGGACTTTAAAGAAAAATTTATTTGAGCTTACAATGTACTTAAGTCATATTAGAAAAAGAACAAATCAAATAAGTTATGATTTAAGCCAAGATAAATTAACCATAGTCAAACAACATGCATTTGGGGTAAAACCTAAGGAAAGTAACTAGGCCAATTACATGAGCTTTAGTCTTTGGGTTAAAAAGCTTAGGTTCCCATAGCAAGTATATACCAAATGGTATAAGGCTATGAGTGGTTATGCTATGCTCGATCTCCATACCTTGAGTGAAAGTATGGTATCCCTTACATAACACAACACGGGTAACATGGGCGTCCTAACTCACGTACACAATGCAATCTAATATGATGCAATGGATAATATCATTATAAGAAAGAATAGAATAATATAAAGACCAATGGAATCAACTTCTCTTATCCCAAGTGGAGTTGCCACTGTGAGTGGGAATTTTCGCCCCTACTCCCGGTGGAATGGTTCTTGCGACTTCGGCACTGTTTAGGCTCAGGGCCTTAGGGAACACGGGCCTAAGCCCTGAGAAAATGGAGTCACCACCCAGACGAGCCAAGAAAAAGAAAGGGGCGGATGACTCAATTCCTAAGAAATTCCCAACCCCCTAATGGGTTCGGAAAGTTGGGTACGTGTGGGTAAGGTGAGAAATGGCCCAGCACCCCCACAATGCCCGGTTCATTGGAACCGGCCTCCTTTGCAGGTCTTAATATTATAAAATTCTTAAATATAACAATATTATCCATATTACATGAAACAATTAAAATAAAGCATCATTGTATTACAATCAAAGCAATGTCCAAACAAAGCAAATGAATGGACACCCATCAGACGATGGAAACATGTCCATACATCGTTCATGTCTAAACTAAATAGGACACCCACCGAAAGGTGGAAACATGTCCTTTACATTGGTCCAAAATACAAAAGTAATTTAAATTACATAATACTTAACTAATGAGGCACCCAGAAGGTGGAAACATACCTCTTACAATTTTAATACTAAAACAAACAAATAATAATCATAACAATAAAGGAAATAATCATCCATGATAAATTAAATAAATCAAGCATTGAAATTAAATAAATCAATCATCAAAATATATAATAAACTACATAATCAAATCTAAAATTAAATAAAGTAATAAATATATAAATTAGGGTTTAATGTTTCAATTTAGAGTTCTTTAATTAACATTTAGGGTTTTGAGATTTTAGAATTATTATTGTTATTATTTAGGCTACTGTAAAGATATTGAAAAATTGGAATGGATTAAGGTTTTATGAATTTAAGAAAGTAGTAAGGCTTTTTGGTTAATCAAATTAGGGTTTAAGGGTTAACATCATGAAATTAGGATCTTGAAATCTTAAGACATTAGAATTTATAATTCATGGTTACTGGATTGTGATTTTAGGTTTACTGGATCATGGCTTTAGGATTTAGATTTACTAGATTGGATTTTTAAGTTCACCGGATTAGGGTTTAGGGTGTTGTTGAATTTATCATAAAGTTTTGATGATTTAAGAATTTAGGGTTTAGGAAAACTAGGGTTTACTGTATTGGATTTTGAGAGAATTATGGTTTTTGATATTTTGGAAAACATATTTGATTTTAAGATTAAGAAAACAGTTTAGAGTTTTATAAAAATAATTATGATTTTTATAAAACGTAGAGAAGATTAGGGTTTGAAGATTTAAGAAAACATTTAAAAATTTTGGACAAAAAGTTATGGTTTAGATGAAAATAGTTTAGGGAAAAATAATTTAGGGTTTTAAAGCTTTTGGAAGCAGAAGAATAGTTTTAAGGTCTTTAAGGTTTCTGAAAAAAGAAAAACAGTTTAGGGTTTTAAGGTTTTTGTAAAACAGAAGAAACAATTTAGGGTTTTTAAGGTTTTTGGAAACGAGAGAGAAATGCTTTAGGGTTTTAAGGTTTCTGAAAAGAGAAGAATAGTTTTAGGATTTTGAAGTCTTGATCACTGATTAAGGTTACTGGATGAACATATTACCAAGTTTAATGATTTAGGTTACTGAAACAAAAATCAATGATAGATGTACTTAAAAGAAAATATGGAAATAACATTGTAAATGTAATCGAAGCAAAGATTTATAATCAAACCTCTGTTCATTGGTTCCACCAAAATTGATTTCTGGATGAACAATGACAAAGGCAGTGTTGTTGCCTTCGAATGGATTGTTGATTGCTTCTTATTGCTAATGTCTCTTGTGCTAGGGTTTCCCTTAATTCTATGTTTTAATGTGGTATTTATAGAAAAAAATCATCAACCTACTTCTAATTATTTAAGGAAATTAAAACTAATTAGGAAAAGAAACCAAAACCAAATAGAATTTGGTTTCAAAAAAAACTGCTTTAGAAAATTGCGCTGGCAAAAAAATTGCTGGAGAAAACTGCGAGCGAGCGAGCTGCTACGGGCGGGCGCTGGGCGGCCAGCCAATTCGCCCAGGAATTTCCATTTTTATTAAAAATTATAAATAATAAATACTAAAATAAATATTATTTAATTAAAATAACACAAAAATTATTTTAGACTATATAAAAAATATCGAACCAAACTGGGTCAAAAATTAAGGGTCTACAGGTATCGACATTCTAGGAGAGATACATCCGACAGCCTCAAACGGTCACCATTTTATTGTAGTAGCGATAGATTATTTTTCGAAAAGGGTCGAAGCCGAATCCTTCAATAAACTGGGGCAAGTCAGATAGCTAGATTTATTGAAAAGAACCTCATCTGCAGGTATGGGGTCCCGCACAGTGTGATATCAGACAATGGGGTATAGTTTCAAGAAGCAGTTAAGGACTTATTTTCGAAGTACCAAATCCATCATCATCGATCCTCTCCTTATAGACCAAAGGATAATGGTGTGGTAGAAGCAACAAACAAGACAATTAAACAAATTTTGTCCAAGATGACCAAGACATACAGAGATTGATCAGAGATGCTTCTTTTTGCTTTGTGGGGATATAGAATAAGTGTGCGCACACCAACTGGAATGACACCGTTCTCCTTGGTTTACGGGATGGAAGAAGTGTTTCCAATTGAAATTGAGATCAAGTCATTAAGAGTGGTCTTGGAAGCTAAATTGTAACGTCCCAACCAGGCCCTCCGAGCCATTCCAGACCCAGCCCATGCTGGCGGAGAAACCCAGGCAACCCAGCTTCAAGGGCCCGCTACAGTACTGGACTGCCCTCACGGGCCCTCCAGCAGGATTTGTTTATTTGGCTTACACCCAAGACACATGAGTGCAAGTCGCCTCCCCGGATCGAACACCCAAGACACATAAAAATTTTCCAATCCACTGGAAGAATTGGTACTGGATTGCGCTCGCTGGCAATCAAGTGAGAGTAGACATTGAGGTGTTGATTTTGGACTTAAAGATCAGAGCAGACTTGCCAATCAAGTATAACTTCTTTATGTTTTGTAAAATATTGTTGATAATGTAAATATATGTATATTTGTAAATACAGATTTAAATGTTTTCATATATGTAAATAATTTTATAACTTCCGCTGTGTAATAATTAAATGTATGAATGTATGTATATATTGAATTTATTTTATACTACAATTTAATGACTTCTTTTCTATAATATATAATGATAAAGATTATGGTAGTATATAAAATGTTTTGAATGTTAAGAAAATCCGTAGCATCCCTATGTTTATTGCATGTATGCTACATTGTGGTATTGTAGTGTGCATGTAATGGATGTGGGGGTGTTACAGTTGTTTTGGTATCAGAGCCTAGGTTTGAGATTCTCAACCTAGGTAAAATGTAAGAAAAAGACTATTTTGATTTTAAAAAAATGGTTTTTGAATAACATATATGTTTGGGATTGGCAATCTCTGATCTTTAATAAGATGTAATCTGCTGTGTTTGCAGACTTAGGTTGTGATGGATCCTCATTCGCGTCAGTCAGTTGAGGGAAGTGAGGAGAGTGTTGCTCCTGAGGATGGAGCTAGAGTTGATAGTGCTGGAGAGACACCTGTTTCGGTGTCGGGTAGACCAGCTGGGGAGGAGGTTCCGCCAGCTTGGGTTAGGCATGTGGTAGAAGCTTTGAGGCAAGCACCAGTGCAACCACAGCCACCACCCCCTCAACCTTTGGTATCTGTGAGGCACTATGACAAACTGAGGAAGTATGGAGCTAAAGATTTTATAGGTACTACTGATCCAGCAGTGGCTGAGCAGTGGTTAGACAAAGTACAGAGAATATTTGTTCAGTTGCAAGCCACTCCAGAGGAAAAGTTTGATTATGCAAGATCCTTGTTGCAGAAGGACGCATATAGTTGGTGGAAGACAGTGCCCCATTCTATGGATGATCCACCTACTTTATCCTATACAGATTTTCTGAGAGAGTTTGAATCAAAGTATACTCCAAGGGAGTATAAAGATGGGAAGAAAAGAGAGTTTCTAGATTTGAAGCAAGATCACCATACCGTAACGGAATATGAGATTGAGTTTATTCGATTAAGTCAGTATGCTGGGGGCATAATATCAGATGAGATAGATAGATGCAGGAGATTTGAGGAGGGATTGAGGCCCTCTATCATGTGCTTAGTGGCTGGATCTAGATATCAAGATTTTTCTCAGCTTGTGGCAGCAGCTCGGAGTGTGGAGCGAGCTCAAGTTATTGCAGCTGCTTCAGAGGAAGAGGTTAGGGTTAGGAGGCCCCAGTTTGAGGCAGGGTCTTCTTCTGTTAAGAGAGGTAAGGGAAGTTTTGCTCCTCGGACTAGTAGGAGTCATAGGTCAGCTGGTAGGTCAGTGCAGTTTCAGAGACAGAGATTTAGACCTACAGCTTCAGTGGCGAGTGCTCCGACCCCAGTGACTCAGAGATCCGCTCTACCTGTGTGTGCTCAGTGTGGTGGATCACATAGGGGTGCTTGTTGGAGGTATAGTGGGTCAGCTGTATGCTTCAGGTGTGGATCGCCTGATCATTTTATTAGAGATTGTCCAGAGACGCAGTAACAGATGTCAGTTGATTCTGCAGCTTCTCGACCTAGTGTGAGGGGAGGTCGAGCAGGCAGAGGTGTTAGCAGAGGAGGCAGATCTGGGTTCAGTGCTAGAGGAGGTGCTACATCCAGGGAGAGTAGGCCAGAGGAGGTTGGATCTTCCCAGAGGATGTATGTTATGCAGAGGCAGCCAGATGCATCAGCAGTCATAGCTGGTACTTTTTCTTTATTTGATACTTCAGTACTTGCTTTGATTGATCCGGGTTCCACACATTCATATATTAGTGCATCTGTTTTGCCTGTGTCTGATATGCATGCTTAGTCCCTAGGATTTGATGTGTTGGTGACAAATCCGTTAGGGCATAGTGTGATTGTTAGCAAGGTGCACCGAGATAGTGCAGTAGTGGTGCAGGGTGAGGAGTTCCTTGGGGATTTAATTGAGATGCCTTTTAAGGAATATGAAGTGATTTTGGGCATGGACTGGCTATCTCGACATGGAGCTGTGGTGGATTGTAAAAAGAAAATTGTTTCTTTGAGAACTGGTGATGATAGAGAGGTGATAGTATCTAGTGAGCAAGGACAGTTAGCCTCCTTATTTGTTTCAGTTGTTGCAGCTAGGAGGTTGATTAGAAAAGGATGTGAAGCCTATCTTGCTCATGTGGTAGATACTAGAGTAAGAGGTTCTCCTATTGATAGCATTGCCACAGTTGCAGAGTTCCCAGATGTTTTCCCAGAGGAGTTGCCAGGATTGCCTCCTGAGAGAGAGGTGGAGTTTGGTATTGAATTGTTGCCTGGTACCACTCCTATCTCTATTACTCAGTATAGAATGGCACCAGCAGAATTGAGGGAGTTAAAAGTGCAATTACAGGAGTTGTTGGATAAAGGATTTATTCGCCCCAGTGTTTCTCCTTGGGGAGCTCCTGTGTTATTTGTGAAGAAGAAAGATGGTACTATGAGATTGTGCATTGATTATAGGCAATTGAACAAGGTGACCATTAAAAATAAATATCCTTTGCCTAGAATTGATGATCTCTTTGATCAATTGAAAGGAGCATCAGTGTTCTCCAAGATTGATTTGAGATCTGGGTACCATCAGTTAAGGGTCAAAGCTGAAGATGTTTCGAAGACAGCTTTTCGGACCAGGTATGGGCATTATGAATTTTTAGTTATGCCTTTTGGTCTGACGAATGCACCTGCAGCTTTTATGGATTTGATGAATAGGGTGTTTAGGCCCTATCTGGATCAGTTTGTAGTGGTCTTTATCGATGATATATTGGTGTATTCGCGGAATGAGGAGGAACATGACATGCATCTGCGGATTGTGTTGCAGATTTTGAGAGAGAAGCAGTTGTTTGCCAAATTGTCAAAGTGTGAGTTCTGGTTGGATCAAGTCGCTTTTCTCGATCATATAGTTTCAGCAGAAGGCATTAGAGTTGATCCGAGTAAAGTTGAAGCTATTTTGAATTGGAGTCCACCCAAGTCTGTGACAGAAGTTAGAAGTTTTCTGGGTTTGGCAGGCTATTACCGACGGTTTGTGAAAGGATTTTCTTTGATAGCTACTCCACTCACCAGATTGCTTCGTAAGGGAGTGAGATTTGTGTGGACGGATCAGTGTCAGGCTAGCTTTGAGCAGTTGAGAGATATGCTGACTCAAGCGCCTGTCCTTACTTTACCTGTGGAAGGCAAACCATATGTGATTTTTAGTGATGCTTCACATAATGGTTTGGGGTGTGTGCTAATGCAGGAAGGTAAAGTTATAGCTTATGCATCTAGACAGTTGAAACCGCATGAGCTTAACTATCCAACCCATGATTTGGAATTGGCAGCCATTGTGTTTGCATTGAAGATTTGGCGCCATTATCTGTTTGGGGAGAAATGTTTCATTTACACTGATCACAAGAGTTTGAAATATTTGGGTGTCCAAAAAGAGCTCAATCTTCGACAGAGGAGATGGTTGGAATTGATTAAAGACTACGACTGTTTGATTGATTATCATCCAGGTAAGGCAAATGTTGTTGCTGATGCCTTGAGTCGGAAGTCTTTAGCTGGTTTAACTGTTTACTCGCTCTCGTTGCTTGTTGAGTTGAGAGCATTGTGTGCTAGTTTTGTATCTTGTGATGATGGTGCATTGTTGGCACAGTTGCATGTGAAACCAGTTTTGTTGGATCAGATTAAAGAGGCTCAGTTGGCTGATAAGAAGATTCAGAAGATTATTTCAGATTGTCAGAATGGAAAGAGTAGAGATTTTGTTGTGAAAAGTGATGGGAGCCTCTGGTTTAAGAATAGATTGTGTGTACCCGATGATGCTAATTTGAAAAGGATCATTTTAGAAGAAGCACATCAGTCAGTGTTTGCTATGCATCCGGGCAATACAAAGATGTATCATGATTTGAGACAATATTACTGGTGGTTTGGTTTGAAGAGAGACATTGCTGAGTTTGTATCAAAATGTCTCACATGTCAGAAGGTAAAAGCAGAGCATCAAGTTCCAACCGGGTTGCTTCAACCGTTGTCAGTGCCTGAATGGAAATGGGATAGAGTAACAATGGATTTTGTGTCTGGTTTACCATTGACTCAAAGAAAGCATGATGCTATTTGGGTGATTGTGGATAGATTGACCAAGACAGCTCATTTCCTTCCGGTTCGGATGGATTACTCTTTGGAAAGGTTAGCTGAGTTGTATATCCATGAGATTGTGAAGTTGCATGGTGTTCCAACTTCTTTAGTGTCTGATCGAGATCCCCGGTTTACTTCAAGATTTTGGAAGAGTTTGCATAGTGCTTTGGGTTCTCGATTACACTTCAGTACTGCTTTTCATCCACAGACGGATGGACAGTCAGAGAGGGTGATACAGATTATTGAGGACATGTTGAGAAGCTGTGTCATCGATTTCTCTGGAAGTTGGGATAGATTCTTACCTCTTGTGGAGTTTGCTTATAACAACAGTCACCAATCTAGCATTGGTATGGCACCATTTGAAGCATTGTATGGCAGACGGTGTAGGACACCTCTTTGTTGGAGTGAACTTGGGGAAGGTAAGTTAATTGGTCCTGATGTGATTCAAGAAACTGAAGAGAAAGTGAAGTTGATTCGAGGGAGGTTGAATGCAGCTTCGGACCGACAGAAGTCTTATGCATATCTGAAAAGGAGAGACATAGAGTTTGATGTTGGAGATAAGGTATTCTTGAAGGTATCTCCTTGGAAGAAGATATTGAGGTTCGGTCGGAAAGGGAAATTAAGTCCTCGTTTCATTGGACCGTATGAAGTGTTGGAAAAAGTTGGGCCAGTTGCGTATCGACTTGCTTTACCACCTGAGTTGGATCGTATTCATAATGTATTCCATGTTTCTATGTTGAGGAAGTACAGATCGGATCCATCTCATGTGTTGTCAATTGAATCAATTGAAGTGAGTCCAGATATGTCCTATGAAGAGGAACCAGTTGCTATCTTGGCACGTGATGTGAAAGAGTTAAGAAACAAGCAAGTGCCACTTGTGAAGATTTTGTGGAAGAATCATGGACAAGAAGAAGCAACTTGGGAAAGTGAGCAAACCATGCAAGATCAATATCCTCAGTTGTTTCAGAGTTAATACCAGGTAATTTCGAGGACGAAATTTCTTTTTAGAGGGGGAGAATTGTAATATCCTCATGTATGCCCTAGAAGTTTTGACTATGTTGTTGTTGTTGTTTTAAATTGGATTGAATGTATATGTTATGTGAGAAGAAAAGAATTTGAGAAGAGAATGGTTATGTATATGTGTTTTGGGAAAGAAAATAGGGTTTAGAGAAAAGTGTATATGTTGTTTATATGTTAATATATATAACATATAAGTTGGTCAAATGCAAGGTCAATGGAAGAGAGATATTTTTATGGGATATGTGTAATTACATATATGGGCATGCAAGGGACAAAAGCTAGAACAAATGGTTGAGGGTGTTTTGGTAATTTTCCTTGTAGGAATTGCATGGTGGAGATTAAAAGAAGAAGAAGTGGTTGACTTGAGTTTATTTTCTTGTCTTTTCTCATGTGTGTGCCGGCCATTGAAGAAGAGAAAGAGCTAGAGAGGGCTTGAAGTTCTAAACTCAATTTGAAAGGAGATTCAAGGAATTAAGTGGAAGATTTGTGAAATTCATCAACTTTGGTAAGTCCTTTCTCTTGATTTTCTTTTGTTCTTTTGAAGTGGAGTTGGAAATGAATTTTGGTTTGTTGAGATGATGATTAAATGTGTTTGTAATGAGTTTTTAAATGTTGTTTTTGATTTTAAGTGAAGAAGTTTAAGAGGTGTTGTTGTTGGAGGTGTTGGAGTTGATATTGTTTTAGAGTTTTGAAGTGTTACATGATGTTTTTCTTGTGTTTGCTTCATTATTTTCAAAGATCTTCTTGTGGTTGGTGTTTGTTGGAATTTTGGACTTGGAAATGGGATTTTGGCCGAGGGCAGTAGCCTTCTGGATGCCACGCCCGTGGCCTTGATTGGCCATGGCCGTGGCCATTGGTAGGCTTTTGGTGCCATGGCCGTGGAGGATGGAAGCTTGAGTGGCAGAAGTGTTTTGTACCCCACGCCCGTGGTGGTTATGGTTGCCACGACCGTGGTCTATAATGCATGATGTTGAAGTGTAATTTTGTGATTTAAGGTTTAAGATGAAGTTATTAAGTGATTAAATGGTATTGGAATTGATGGATTGTATCATTCTTTGGATTAGGGTTTGATAGAAGGTGTTTTGCCCTAATTTGTGAAGTGAAGAACTTTGCAAGAAGGAAGGTGTTTAGAGTTGTGTGACTTGTGATTGAGGTAAGTACAAATCTTGTGTTGATACATACATGTGACATTGCATTGATGATGCATATGAAGTTGAGCTTGATCATATATATGATGATAATGGTAATGCATATGATACTATGTGATATTTCATGTATTGTGACTTATGTGATGAGTAATGTGTTTTGTTATGTTTATATCAATAATGCTATATGTATAATGTGATGGAACTTACACCTTTTGATATGAATGTACTAAGAGATCTTATTGCATTGTTGATATATATATATATATGAATAATGTTAACCTTGTGAAATGTAATGTATTGTATGCATATTGATGATAATATGATACAATTGAATGATGTATGGCATATTTGCCTAATTGATGAGGAAGATTGAGAAAGAGTTTGATAAAGAGAATAAAGAAATAAGTGTATGCTTAATATGATATTCAGTTTCAGAGTTCTGGTTTTTGGAGGCATGCCTATTTAATGAAAGGTAACAGTCTTGCCGGGTTGAGGATCTCTTCAAATTGAATTGAATTGACGTCCAAGAGACTGGGTCTGTTACACAATGATAATTGATATTATGAGATATTTGATTTGTAACAGTCTTGCCGGGTTGAGGATCTCCTCGAGATAGATGAGTTGATGATCCAAGAGACTGGGTCTGTTACGCTATCCATGGATAGAGATATATATGTATTTGTTGCCTACGGGCTTGATAATTGTGTTTATGAACCAAAGCAGTAACTCTGAATTCTGAATATCGTATTAAATACTTGATGGGCCCATAGGTGTCTAGGTTTTATGTATATCATAAATGATGTTCTAATGTAATGAAATGTTAATATTACTTAAATGATGAAACGGACTATTCACGGAATATTGTCTGTTGAATATGATCTTTATTGATGGAGTGTGTATCATTGATGTTGATTTGTTAATACATATATGAAACATTGCATTGCATTAAAGCATAACATTAGCATGATTTGTCTTACTAAGCCGTTTGGCTTAGCGCGATAGTGTTAATCGCGCAGGTGATAGAGTTGAACTCGAGAGCTCTTCGAAACCTAGTGAGAGTAGACATTGAGGTGTTGATTTTGGACTTAAAGATCAGAGCAGACTTGCCAATCAAGTATAACTTCTTTATGTTTTGTAAAATATTGTTGATAATGTAAATATATGTATATTTGTAAATACAGATTTAAATGTTTTCATATATGTAAATAATTTTATAACTTCCGCTGTGTAATAATTAAATAATTTTATATATTGAATTTATTTTATACTACAATTTAATGACTTCTTTTCTATAATATATAATGATAAAGATTATGGTAGTATATAAAATGTTTTGAATGTTAAGAAAATCCGTAGCATCCCTATGTTTATTGCATGTATGCTACATTGTGGTATTGTAGTGTGCATGTAATGGATGTGGGGTGTTACAGTTTCTCATGCCACATTCATTTTTAGTAATTTGCTTATGTATTGTAATCATCTCATTCCATAATTCACATTAAAACAAAGACAAGCATGGGCCCAAAAAGAATCTAATATGCTATTCAAAGTTCAGAGTTACTGCTTTGGTCCATAATCACATTCATCAAGCCCGTAGGCGATATATATTTATCCATGGATAATGTAACAGACCCAGTCTCTTGGACCTCAACCCGGCTAGACCTTAGGGCCCTAGTATCTTGGTCCTCAACCCGGCTAGACTGTTACAGTTTTTGAGGCTTACGATCCGGTCTTTTCACCCCAAAAACATCATATTTCACATTTTTTTCAGCTGGGCTCGGCTTACGACCCGGTCTTTTCACCTGCCCAACGATTCATAGGCATGCCACCAAACCCAGAACTCTAAAAATTGAATAACATACTAGGCACACAATTAAATCATTTATCTCATTATCAATCTCTTTCACAACTCATTTCTCATTACATTTCTCATAATCAAACTAGGCAACCATGCCCCAATTATTTCATTTGTTCATTATAGCCAACAGCAATGGCTTCACATCTCATCATTAAGGTGTATTGTACATACATTTTGAAAGACCATTATATATATATTTCACATATACAATACTTTACTCAATTGCATTGATACATAGACATAATTCACATTATGCATATCACAATATATAACTCATTCATCAACAATGTCTCAAGTAACTTAACACATTTCTTAACTAAATGTGTTAAGACCCAATGTCATATAAATATATGCAATCAATCAAAGTTTGTACTTACCTCAAGAGAAACTCACACCAATCTAAACTCCTCTTCCAAGAATCCTCCAACACTTGGATTAGGGCAACTCAATCTCTTCAAAACCTAATCCAAAAGTGATCATACACACTCACTCAGAGATACACATGAGATAATATAGATAAGAACCAACTAGGGCAAACTCTACATATGACACGCTCAACAACATGGGCGTGTCCCTGAACGTGCCCTAAACCAACAACACAGAAGCTTTGACACGCTCAGTAACACGGGCGTGTCACTGGACATGTCATTCATTTTGCCTTACAGAAACATTGATACACCTAACAACACAGGCGTGTTCATGGCCGTGTCAAATACTTTATCTCACAGTAGCTATGACACGCTCAGTGACATGGCCATGTTAATGGTCGTGTCACAAATGTTAAAGTCAGTATCGTTGACACACCCAACGACATGGTCGTGTCACTGGCCGTGTCAGGCAAAAATCATGCATTTTGAACTCTCATCCATGTAAACACAATCACTCCAAAATCCATACTACAACACCCTTAATCAACATCTTAGTTTATCTTCATAAATCACCTATCAATTCAACACTTATATAACTTCAACATATCATAATAATATTCATTATATACATCATCCATGTACCAATTACTCAATTCCCCAACTCATTTATACTAAACCCTTACTAAATAATTTCAACAACTCATCATCATCCTCACAAATAACCATATTATCATCATCTAAACACCAATTCAACATATATATATATATATACTTCAATCTTTCATTATCATCACCTTCACATACTAACTATATCAAATATAAACTCAATCAATAGAAATCAATACAAGGAAAAGAACACTTACTTGAATTCTTTGCCAAATCTTCAATATCCACCTTCAATTCTCTTAAAGCCCTTTATGGATTTGATGTGTATGCCAAAAAAAAATGCACCTTTCTCTCTCTCTCTCTCTCTCTCTCTCTCTCACGTTCTAGAGGAAGAAGAAGAATAAGAAAGAAAGAAAGAAAATCTTCTCTTCCCTTTTCAAACTTATCTTATATATATATATATATAATTAAATACCCCTAAAAATTCTCCACCACAATATTTGTCCTTCCCTTTGACTTTCTTTTCTTCTTTTTCTCTTGTCATTATTATCATTATTATTATTAATTAATTATTTACAATTTTACTTTTCCTACACCAATATATACATCATGTATATGTTGTGTATATGTTGATATATGTATATGTCTTATATATTGTATTTATATTTCCCATATTTTTCAAATACAATATATACATATCATCCTTCATATACATCTATCTCTTATAATATTTTCTTTACATATTTCACCAACATACTCTCTCACAACTACTATTCCAAAGTACATAAAAATTGGGGTATTACAAAAAATCATCGCCTGTTGGAGGAGGAGGCATATCACCCATCCCAAGTCCGCCCGAAGTAAGAGCACCTGAATCTCTATTACCTTGGAGTTCCAATTTGTAACGGTCCTCATCAGAAGTAGATGAAAGGATCTCATGGTCATCATCTTGGGGGCCTCTAGACAAAGAAGCACCAGGATCTCTCATCCCCTGAAATCGGAAGTCTCAAAAATTTTGTTTTGATTGGTGATATAATTTTTCAAAATGGAAAACCTGTTGACGACTAGCAGCCAACTCTTTTTGAAATTTCTTATTTTTTTTCTTCAAGCATCCGCTGTGAGCCAGAAAGGAAAAGAGTAAGAGCATACATAATTATGCATACATATAGCATAAATTATCATGGAATAAGAAAACCTACAAGGTAATTCATGTCAACGCCCTGTGGATGAGATGGCATATCCGGTGGACTAGAATGAACAAATGAAGGAGCAGTAAAAGAAGGTCCAGCCTCATGGTCAAATGAGCCAGCAGCCTGCAACAATCATTTAAAAAGTCAAATAAGTTAAGAAAGAAGCGATTGCAATGGAAAAATGGTAAAAGTTTACGTGCTAGCCTCGAGATGTGGAGCAAACTCTCCTGCCTCTCCATGATATTCCTCTTCATCTCTATCCTCATTTTCCTCAGGAATCTCTCGTACACCAACAGGGGATACATCAAAGTTCAAGAGCCCTATTTGAATAAATTAGGTATAAGATGCACATGGTGGATAGAGAAAGGTTTCAACATCATAACCGTGTCGAGCCAACCACCATGCATTCTCTGACATTGATGTGATATTCAAGGTATACTCTGGGCAATGCATCGGGATCCTCCACTGCTCGGGACCAAGAAACTGCTCGTATATCCTCTCTCTGAGAAACTAGCCACTAGACACAGGGCCGGCAATGACTCGACAGGTATGTTGAAAAGGCAGTGCGGCATTCATAGAGGGAGTCCAGTTTGTCCGCTCTTCTATGTTCCACCAGGCCAAATTGACTACAAAAAGACATAAGGTAAGTGGACTTTTATATAAATTTTAAAAGTTTACTAATGTTATTTTACCTGGTCCCAGGTTATGTAACTCAAGTAATAGCGTTGGTTGTGCACATGGTGAGAGCCGGGAACTTCTACACGATCTGACAACTAAAAATTTAATCTCGGATACCCGACTCTCTCTCGGGAAATACCAGGCACCCTCACAAGATTGTGCTCATATACCCATGCCTACAACAATAATAAAAATCAAATTCATGCAAGAATAAGAATGGAAATTGACATTGGTGGAAGAAGAGTACCTCGACAACCATCATAAAGCCAACAAAAGACTTCTCATTTTTGCAAATTTTGTCAAGTCCATGATAAAGACAGGCAAGATCGGCTTCACCCCAATCGTAAAGCGGTACCATACTCATATCAGTAAGGGCCCTTAACACCGACAAATGGATGGCGGATTCGGTGCTGTCTAAAATGGTCGACCCGAGCAAATACAACAAAAATCCTCGAGCATATTATTTAGCTGTGTCTCTGTGAACCCAACCTTCATAGTTCATTCAATAACTTCGAATTGGCTCAATTTTTATCTTGAAAGGCCCTTTAAATGATGGTTCCATACCAATTAATTGTTGGATTTCTTCGAATGTCAGAATATCATTAGTAAGAGGGACCGGAAGGCCATAGTACCCGATACCAGTTATGGTTGTATAATCAACCAGACCAATGATCATTTCTCTTATAGGTAGGTGAAAAGTATGGGTCGTGTCCATCCACCGTTCTGACAATGCTTGAACTACACTCTTGTCTATTGGATACTCCTCGGATGGTAATTGCAAGATGAAGCTTTCAAAACCGCAATCTCGGATAATCCGCCTTACCCGAGAAGGCGCTACATCATACCATTGTTGGTCTTTGTAGACACACCCTCCGTCCCGGATAACGCAATAATCACGCTAACACGGAGCCAGGTAAGTCAACACAAGGTAAGTATATCATCATATCAATACCACAGATTTTTAGGGTACATTTATTTTCAGTCTATCTATTTATTTAAATTCTTAAATATATTCATCTAATTTATTTATTTTTCTAAATATTTAAAAAAACAAAAAAGAAAAAAAAACAAACAAAAAAGAAACAAAAATATAAAGAAAAAAAACACACAGAAAAGAAAAATAAAAAAATATATAATAATAAAAACATAAAAAAAGAATAAAAAAGATGACAAAAATAAAAAATAATTTGCTGTTAAAATAAATAATTGAATAATTGCCTTGCTCTTTTGATTTGAACTGCGATAAAGCGGCATCCCGGCTAGTAGACTTATATTTTCATCTTAATGCCGTCGAACAAACTCTAATAACTCAGCATTAGATCGAGTTCCTGATCTTAAAGCATGCATTTTTTCCAAAACTCTATGCTGAACTCTCTAAAATAAAAGATATATAGCTATGAAGGAAATGAAGAAATCTGTTGTAAATGAAATGAAGAAATCTGTTGCGTTTATATAGAGGAATGGCAAAGGAAAAAGACAAAAGAAAGAAAATAAAAAAAACAATATTCTCGTGAAAGAAAAAAAAAAGAGAAAAAGTAAATTTTACTATTAATAAATAGTAAGTTACTATTTATAAATAGCAAATGAATAGTGCATAAACAGTAACTACACAGTAAATAAATAGAAAACTCAATTATTCAACTTAATCATTAAGATACTTGCGTGTATATAAATATTTTTGTACTTTTAAAATATTTTTACACGCAGGGGGCAAGAAGATATGTGTATGGTAAAAATTAGCTAATTTTTTTACAAATTCTTTTAGTATACTACTGACTACAATTATTTTTTGTAGACAATTAAATCTCTCTCAGCTTAGGTCCAGAACCTAAAATTTCCTCTTAAGTCCAAAACTTAGCTTAGGTCCAAAACCTAAATTCCCTTAAGTCCAGAACTTAGCTTAGGTCTAGAACCTAAATTCCCTTAGGTCCAGAACTTAGCTCGGGTCCAGAACCTAAATTCCCTTAAGTTCAGAAATTAGCTCGGGTCTAGAACCCTAATTACTCTTAAGTCCAGAACTTAGCTCGGGTCCAGAACCCTAATTACCCTTAAGTCCAGAACTTAGCTTAAGTCTAGAACCTAAATTCCCTTAAGTCCAGAACTTAGCTTATGTCCATAACCTAAATTTCCTTAAGTGCAGAACTTAGCTCAGGTCCAGAATCCTAATTACTCTTAAGTCCAAAACTTAGCTCGGGTCCAGAACCCTAATTACTCTTAAGTCCATAACTTAGCTCGGGTCAAGAACCCTAATTAATCTTAAGTTCAGAACTTAGCTCAGGTCCAGAACCCTAATTACTCTTAAGTCCAAAACTTAGCTCGGGTCTAGAATTCTAATTACTCTTAAGTCCAAAACTTAGCTCGGGTCCAGAACTCTAATTACTCTTAAGTCCAAAACTTAGCTTGGGTTCAGAACCCAAAATTACTCTTAAGTCCAGAACTTAGCTCGGGTCCAGAATCCAAGTCTTTTTCGAGTTTGGAACTTAAACCAAGTCCAGAACCCAAACCATCCTGGGTCCAGAACCCAAGCCTTTTTCGAGTCCAGAACTCAAACCGGGTCCAAAACCCAAACCATCCCTGGTCCAGAACCCAAACCATCCTGGGTCCAGAACCCAAGTCTTTTCCAAGTCCAGAACTCGAACCGGGTCCAGAATCCAAAACCTAAACCATCTTAGAAAAATTAAGTCTTGTTGCTTTTCACTCTCTTTTGTTGTAGTCTCAGATCATTCAAGCAGGGGGCAAACTGTAGACTCTTAATTTTTTACCCAGTCTGGTCCGATATTTTTTATATAGTCCAAAATAATTTTTATGGTATTTTAATTAAATAATATTTATTTTAATATTTATTATTTATAATTTTTTAATAAAAATAAAAATGGTAAAGTTAAATAAATAAAAATAAATAAATAAATAAATAAAAATTGGTGACGAAAAAATTCGTCGCCGAAGGTGAATCGGCCACAGGCCAATTCGCCCGCAGGAATTTCCTGCGGGCGAATCGGCCATAGGCCATTTCACCGCAGGAATTGGTGCCCGCCCAGCCAGCTCGCAATTTTCGCTCGCAATTTTCCTAGCCAGCGCTCACAATTCTAGCCCGCGGCAATTTTTTTTCGCCAGCACAATTTTCCAACGCAGTTTTTTCCGAAACCAAATTCTATTTGGTTTGGTTTCTTTTCCTAATAGGTTTTAATTTCCTTAAACAATTAGAAGTATGTTTATTATTTTTCCTATAAATACCACATTAAAACACAGAATTAGGGGACTTTTGATCGGATCAAAAATTTATTTTTTCTGAGCTAAACTTGGGACTTCTGACTTGGGAGGAAAAGAGGACAGAAACCCTTAAGAACAAGAGACATTAGCAACAGGCAGTAACGCTACCTTTGTCATTGTTCATCCAGAAGCAAATTGTGGAGGAACCAACAAACGGAGGTTTGATTATAAATCTTTGATTTGGTGTTATTTACAATGTTTCTATCGTTTATTTTTTATATTAAGTCAATAACCTCAATTATTAAACTTAGTAATATGTTTTACATTGAATCGTGCATTCATCTAGTAGCCTTAGTCAGTGATCTAAACTTCAAAACCCTAAAACTATTCTTCTCTTTCCAGAAACTTTAAAACCCTAAATTGTTTCTCTCCCATTTCCAAAACTTCAAAAACCCTAAATTACTCTTCTATTTGCAGAAACTTTAAAACCCTAAATTGTTTCTCTCCCGTTTCCAAAAACTTTAAAAACTATAAGTTGTTTTCCCTGAACTATTTTCATCCAAACCCTAACTTTTTGTCTAAAATTTCCAAGTGTTTTCTTAAATTTTCAAACCCTAATCTTCTTTACAGTTTCTAAAAATCATAATTATTTTTATAGAACTCTAAATTGTTTTCTTAAATCCTAAGATCAAATATGTTTTCCAAAATATCAAAAACCCTAATTTTCTCAAAACCCAATATCAAAACCCTAGTTCTCTTAAACCCTAATTCTTAAAACATCAAAACTTTATGACAAGTAAATCTAAACCCTAAAGCCATAATCCATTAAACCTAAAATCACAATTCAGTAACCATGAATTATAAACCCTAATGTTTTAAGATTCCAAAACCCTAATTTCATGATGTTACCCCTAAACCCTAATTTGATTAACCAAACAAAAAACCTTACTACTTTCTTAAATTTACAAAACCCTAATCTATTCCAATTTTTCAAAATGTTTATAGTAGCCTAAATAATAATAATAATAATAATAATAATAATAATAATAATAATTCTAAAATTTCAAAACCCTAAATGTTAATTAAAGAACTCTAAATTGAGACATAAACCTAAATTTGTATCTTTATTTGCTTTATTTAATTTTAGATTTGATTATGTAGTTTATTATATGTTTTGATGGTTGATTTATTTAATTTCAATGCTTGATTTATTTAATTTATCATGGATGGATATTTTCTTTAATATTATGATTATTATTTGTTTATTTTAGTATTAAAATTATAAGATATACGTTTTTACTTTGTGGGTACCTCATTAGTTAAGTATTATATAATTTAAATTGCTTTTATATTTTGGACCAATGTAAAGGACATGTTTCGACCTTTCGGTGGGTGTCATATTTAGTTTAGACATGAACGATGTAAGGACATGTTTCCATCTTTGGATGGGTGTTCATTTATTTGCTTTGTTTGGACATTGCTTTGATTTTAATATAATGATGCTTTATTTTAATTGTTGCATGTAATGTTGAAAATATTGTTATATTTAAGAATTTTATAATATTAAGACCTACAAAGGAGGCTGGTTCCAATGAACCGGGCATTGTGGGGGTGTTGGGCCATTTCTCACCTTCCCCACACGTACTCAACTTTCCGAACCCATTAGGGGGTTGGGGATTCCGTAGGAATCGAGTCATCCACCCCTTTTTTTTCGGCCCGTCCGGGTGGCGACTCCATTTTCTCCGGGCTTAGGCCCGTATTCTCTAAGGCCCAAAACCTAAACAGTGTCGAAGTCCCAAGAACTATTCCACCGGGAGTGGGCACAAAAATCCCTGCTCACAGTCATTTCCACTAGTGATAATTGTTTATATCTTGATGGCCATGAAATTTCTTGTGGTGTTGATTATGGAGCTTCATATCACATATCTACAGTGAATTTTTCACATCATATACTAGTGGTAATTTTGGTTATATCAAAATAGGGAATGAAACTTCAGCTAAGGTTGTTGGCATGGGTAAGGTATGCTTGAGTACCAATGCTGGGTGCAAGTTGTGGCTCAATAATGTTAGGCATATTCCTAAGATGCAACTCAATCTTATTTTCTTTAGTACTCTTACTGATGAGGGTTGCATCAATTCCTTTGGCATAAAGAATTGCAAAATTACCAAAGGCAATCTTGGCTAAAGAAAGTAGACAAGACACTTTATACTTCGTGCAAGCCAAAATATGCAAAGAAGAGGTGAATGCAATAGCATCATATTCATGGCATAAGTCTTTGTCACCTAAGTGAGAAATGAATTAGTGTTCTTGCTAGGAAGAAATTTTTACCCTTGATAGGTATACATCTAGAATCCTGCACCGATTGTTTGGTTGGAAAACAACATAAAGTTGCATTCATAGATTTTACTCTTCTAGAAGATCAAATATTCATGATTTAGTTCACACTAATATTTGTTTTATGAGTAATAAAACTTCTGGTGGTGCTTTGTATTTTGTAACCTTTATTAATGATCATTCTAGAAAAATATAGGCTTTTGCTCTGAAATCCAAAGATCAGATGCTGGATGTGTTCAATCATTTTCATGCCAATGTTGAAAGAGAAATAGGAAGTGTTAGACAAAAGATCTCAATTTTGATCCTTGACAACTCAAATTGAATGATCCATTTAACATGTGTTTGAAGAATCTTGTTGCAGGATTAGGTTGCTTCAAAAAGACTTAACAGAACACTTCTAGCGGTCGCACCCGACATACATACGACCGCACCATGCAATTGAAAGATGAAACCTTATCACAGTAGGTTTCGCGGTCAGAAGCCCGACCTAAGTCGTGACCGCACTTCAAGAAGAGCAACCATCCCAAGTTCTGGACGACCGCTACTCAAAGGCCTCGAATCATTCTAATCACAGTAAGCTTCGCGGTGACAAGAACGGTGAATGTCACGGTCTCACTTGCTGCTGTAGCGACCGCCCATATAGAGTCGCGACCACTCTACCAATTCAAGAAGAATTTGCTTAAAGAGACAGTAGTGTTCGCGTCCTCAGGTGCATCCAGAAGTTCGATGCGAGAACCTCAATTCGACCGCGAGATGCTACCTAGGGCGACCGCGATATTCAAATTTTGGCGCCCTGTCAGAGAATGCCACGTGACATGACCGTTAAAAATCCACTTCAACATTCAAAAAGGGCGACCGCACCTTGATGATGCGCGACCGTCCTGACAATCGCAGCATGGGCAAGATTCCAGCTGCAGAGCACTCAAATTTGACCGTTGAAGCTTTTTTAAATACAGCGACCGCACCTTGTCCAAGGACGACCGCGTGACGTATATGCGCGACCATCCTTATATGAAGGACGACCGCGAAATGCTTCGGACAGTTTAAGTAAAGAAGGTCTAAGCTGCCAAGACTTTAATCTCTCTATCAATAACGGCTAGTAAGACCACATTGGCTATAAATACAATGTCTCTATGAGAAAACAAAAAGAGAGTGTGAAGCAAAACAGAATTTGATAGCCAAGCAACAATTTTTCTTTTACTTGAACTTACATTTTGAATTGTAATGAATGTTAGGTGTTAGCATTGAAAACACCATTGTATAAGTTTGAGTGTGAGCCTGGGAAACACTTGGGTTGTTAGAGTAAGCCTTGTAAAACTCTTGTTTGGGTTGTGGGAGTAAGCCTTAAAAACTCCTTTAAAGGTTCTTGAGTGTTAACCTTAGAAAACACTTGTGAAGTTAGGTGTGAACTTGTGAAAACACCAAAGTTGGAAGTGAGCTTGTAAAAACTTCAAGATTAGTGGAACCTTAACAAGTTGTTAAGGAAGTGGATGTAGGATTGAAGTAAAATCCGAACCACTATAAATCTTGTGTGTTCTTTCTTTCTTCCATTACTCAACGATCTCTTAATTCTACACTTCTACTTTGTTGAGTTTTTTAATTGACATTATTTCTTGAGGAAACCAATTCACCCCCCCCCCCTCTTGGTTGCCATCTTGGGACAACAATTGGTATCAGAGCCTGAGATTTCTTAAACTTAATTGTGAAATTTGATCCACTATGGCAACTTCTTCTTCATCAAGCTCTCATGGAAATCTTAACACTATTCTTAGACCCTACTTTGATGGAACTGACTATTCATACTGGAAACACAAAATGTATTTGTTTCTAGACAGTGAAGGGATTGAACTATGGGATTTCGTGGAAAATGAGTGGAAATCTCCCACTTATGAAGTTGATGGTATTCAAGTTCCACTTCCCAAAGATCAATGGTCAACTAGCAATATCAGAGATCGATTCAAGAACAATAGAGCTGCTTCCATCTTGATGAATTCCATTTCAAGAGAAGAAGGTGGAAGAGTTCAGCATTTAACTTGTGCGCATTGCATTTGGAAAACACTTGAAAACTACCATGAAGGTACAACTCAAGTGAGATTCACCAAGAAACAAATGCATGTCCATGAGTATGAGCTATTCAAGATGAAACCAAATGAAAATGTCACCGACATGACAAATCGCTTGCTTGCTATTGTCAATGAACTAAAGAAGTATGGCAAGATATATGATCAAGGTGATGTAAACAGTAAAATCTTGAGAGCCCTAAGAGCTAGAAAGAACTTTGAATCCAAAGTATCATCCATAGAAGAAGCTCATGATCTCAGCACATTAAGAACCGACGAGCTAGTTGGAAAGTTACTCACATTTGAGCTACACAGTGAGAAAGAAGAAGATCAAGGTGAAAAAGAAAAGAGAAAACCAATTGCACTCAAAGCAATAAAAGAAGTTGAGAGCTCAAGCAATGAAGGTACTGATGATGAAGATGAAATGGCAATGTTCTCAAAAAGAATCAATGAATGGAAAAGGAAGAAAAGATTACAAGCAAACAAAGGCACACCTCCAAAATTCTCCTTCAAAGATAAAGAAAAGAAAAATGAGGTAAAATGCTATGAATGTGGAAAAACTGGTCACATTAAATCAGATTGCTTCAAATTAAAGAACAAAAAGAAATGGGATAAAGAAAAGAAAAAGTCTCTCAAAACCACATGGGATGACTCTTCCTCAAGTGAAGAAGAAGAAGAAGAAGGAATTGCAAATCTTTGTCTCATGGCTATTGAAGATGACTCCAACGAGGTAAGTACTCAATCCTTTGATCAAATAGCACATAATGATACAAACGATATAGATGATAGTGATTTGATTGAGCACATGAATTTTAAGATAGAAAAATATTTTTCTAAAATGAAGCTTTATAAAGAGAAAAACTCTAAGTTAGAAAAAGATTTTATATGCTTAAAGAACTCTACCTTAGAATTGAAAACCTCAAATGAACACTTGATGAATACGAAAGGAGAGTTAAATAAAAACTCACATTACTTAGAAAAAGTGATTAAAGAGAATGAAACATTGAAGCATGAGCTAAAAGAACTAAAAGAATCAATTTCCAAATTTCATAAAGGAAAGGAAGCATTAAATACATTAATTAATAATCAAAGATCACCTTCCTTAAAGTATGGATTAGGATTCAATGGATCAACCAACATTGCACCAAGTAAACCAACATTTGTAAAAGCATCTACAATTGAAATTTCTGATGATCATATCAAAGATGCTTGCACCAAGTCTAAAAGTACCAAAAGTACTTCTTATGGTTTGCTAGGAGAAAAAGCTAAAAATAATTATGCATTGTTGTTCACTAAACTTGCACAAAAGAAATCACATACTTGTAGCTGCATGCATAATACGTTAAATACAAAAAGAAAAATGCAGAAGTATAGAATGCCATGGCAATGCACATATTGCATGAAATTCGGACACAAAAACTTCTATTGTTATATAAGAAAGGCTCATCTCAAGTTAGAAGATTCTTTTTCTGCTAACCATCAAGGACCCAACTTCATGTGGGTACCTAAAAGAAAATGATCACAATTGTCTTGCAGGTATGCCTAAAATCTACTATCAATGAAAGCACATGGCTTGTGGATAGTGGATGCTCAAGGCATATGACTGGAAATGCAAATCTTTTTACAAATATTACCTACAAACATGGAGGTAATGTGACTTTTGGAAACAATGCTAAAGGTAAAATTCTTGGTGTTGGCTCCATTGGTTCTATTGGTAAGGATTTAATAGAAGATGTATGGCTTGTTGATGGTTTGAAACATAACTTGCTAAGTGTTAGTCAAATTTGTGATAAAGCATACTTTGTCAATTTTGATTCCAAGGAATGCAAAATCACAAATTCAAATGATATTATCATATTTAAGGGTACTAGAACAAACAACACTTATAATGTCAATATTCATTCAAATCATAAATGTTTAATGTCCACTAATAATGATGCATGGCTATGGCATAGAAGACTAGGACATGCTGGTATGGATCAATTGAAATATATATGCAATGAAAACTTAGTTGATGGCTTACCTAAGATAAAATATGATAAAGACAGGATTTGTGAACCTTGTCAACATGGTAAGCAACACAAAAGCTCATTTAAAACGAAGAGTGTTATAAGCACCTCTAGACCTTTAGAGCTCATTCATTTGGATTTGTTTGGACCAAATAGAGTCACAAGCTTAGGAGGCAAATCATATGCATTTGTTCTTGTTGATGACTACTCTAGATTCACATGGGTTAATTTCTTAGCTCAAAAGAATGAAGCCTTTAATTACTTCAAAACGTTTGCAAAAAGAGTTCAAAATGAAAAAGGATATGTAATCACATCTATTAGAAGTGATCATGGCAAAGAATTTGAGAATGAAAATTTTGAAGGCTTTTGCAATGAACTTGGCATTTCACATAATTTTTCTGCTCCTAGAACTCCACAGCAAAATGGTGTAGTTGAAAGGAAAAATAGAACTTTAATCGAAATGGCTAGGACAATGCTCAATGAATATGATTTACCATCTTATTTTTGGGCGGAAGCCGTTAATACAGCTTGTTACATCGTGTTTACAAAAGGCATTTAACTAATAAAACTTCTTATGAGCTATGGAATGGAAGAATACCCAGAATTGGATATTTTAGAGTATTTGGATGCAAATGCTTCATATTGAATACCAAGGATAATCTTGGAAATTTTTCATCCAAATCAGATGAAGGCATATTCTTAGGATATTCATCATATAGCAAAGCATATAGAGTATTTAACATGAAAACTCTAGTTATAGAAGAATCAATGCATGTTGTATTTGATGAATCATCTAAACTTGATCAAAAGAAAGGTATTACTTTAAATGACTCTACAGGTACTCTTGAATCTCTTGAATCTATTGATGCTCCAAAGATCAATCAACTTGAAGAAAAGACTCAGGATCTACCTAAGGATTGGCAATACAAGAAAGATCATCCAAAGGAACTCATCATTGGAGAAACATCTAAGGGAGTAATCACTAGATCTAAAATTAATCATGTAGATGTTAATTTTGCTTTTGTTTCTCAAATTGAGCCAAAGACTGTTGAGGAGGCTTTAAATGATGAAAATTGGATAACTGCAATGCAAGATGAACTTAATCAATTTGAAAGAAATAATGTTTGGCAACTTACTCCTAGACCTACAGATCACTCTATAATAGGATGCAAATGGGTCTATAGGAATAAGCTTGATGAAAATGGTCACATCATTAGAAATAAAGCAAGATTGGTAGCCAAAGGCTATAATCAAGAAGAAGGTATTGACTATGATGAAACCTTTGCCCCCGTAGCCAGATTAGAAGCTATTAGAATATTACTTGCTTTTGCATGTCATATGAACTTTAAGCTCTTTCAAATGGATGTCAAAAGTGCATTTCTAAACGGACTTATAAACGAAGAAGTTTATGTAGAACAACCTCCTGGTTTTGAAAACTACAAATTTCCTAATCATGTTTTCAAACTTACCAAAGCTTTATATGGATTGAAACAAGCACCTAGAGCTTGGTATGATAAACTTAGTGCATATTTGCTTGAAAATGGTTTTTCAAAAGGAAAAGCAGACACAACTCTTTTTGTTAAAAAGGACAAGCATAACATTTTGATTGTACAAATTTATGTGGATGACATAATATTTGGAGCTACTAATGAAGCCTTGTGCAAAGAATTTGCTTCTTGTATGACTAGGGAATTTGAAATGAGCATGATGGGTGAACTCAAGTTCTTCCTTGGACTGCAAGTCAAGCAATGTGAAGATGGGATCTTCATCAACCAATCCAAATATACGAAAGAACTCATCAAGAAATTTGGAATGGATGGCTGCAAAACTAGCAAAACTTCTATGAGCACATCATTGAAATTAGGTAAAGATGAAAATGGTAAAGCAGTAGATGAGAAGAAATATCGAGGTATCATCGGATCACTACTTTACTTAACCGCTTCTAGGCCTGATATAATGTATAGTGTATGTCTTTGTGCTAGATTTCAAACTAGTCCTAAAGAATCACACTTGAATGCCACTAAGAGAATCTTGAAATATTTGAGTGGTACAATGCATTTAGGACTTTGGTATCCTAAGAATACATCATTTCATATCATAGGCTTTTCAGATGCAGATTATGCTGGTAGTATCTTAGATAGGAAGAGCACAACAGGAGCATGTCACTTTCTTGGTAATTGTCTAGTTTCTTGGCATAGTAAGAAACAAGCATCGGTTGCTTTATCCACAACGGAAGCTGAATATGTTGCAGCATGTTTTTGTTGCACACAAGTATTATGGATGAAACAACAATTGCTTGACTATGGTAAAGTTTTTAACAATATCTCCATTAAATGTGACAACACTAGTGCTATCAATTTGTCTAAGAATCCTATCCAGCAATCTAGATCCAAACATATAGATATTAGACATCACTTCTTGAGAGAAAATGTACAAAATCAGAATATAATCCTAGAATTTATAGATACACAAAATCAACTTGCTTACAAAACCTTTGAATAAAGAGAGACTTAACTTCATTAAACTCAATTTAGGAATGATTGATGGAATCACTCTGAATTAATTAAAAATTTTACCTATTTATAAAGTTTCTCTGTGCATATATGTATATTTTTGCCTAATCACTAGAAATATCTTCCATCTTTCCTTGAATCTTTCATTTTTAAGTCTCTCGCGGTCACTCCAGTGTCCTTTCGTGATCGCTATCGTATCTGCCAGATTCATTCAAACAAATAACTCTGTGCGCGGTCGAGAAAATTTATGCGCGGACGCACTAATTTGAATAGTTTCGACCGTTACAGACAGTTTCCTCCCTCGCGAGTGTACCTATCTTGCTAATGGTCGCTAGACTGATTGTCGTGATCGCACCCTGTTGAATATGCGACCGCACTCTATACACTCTGCTCGAAATTTTATAACTGTTGGCTGTGTGACAGGTCGCAACTCTTAACTTTCAACAGTCATAAACGGATATTTTCTTAATTTCATCTATTTAAGTGTATGTTACATCAGTTTCTTTGATATTTTGCTTATTAAAATAAACAAACTTCCCTCTGAATCTCTAAAAACTTCTCAAAATCATCTGTTTCTCCATCACCCTCTGTTTTCCAAGTTCTCTTCTGTTCTGTCTTTCTGATGGCTCCCAAAAAGAAAACCACTTCCAAAATCAAAGGACAAGCAAAGAGAGTTCCAGGAATTACAATTAGAGAACCCATAGTTGATCCTCCATCTCCTCCACAATCTAGAAGAGGTGAGAAAATTCACAAACCTCACCACCAAACTTCTGAAGAAGATGTTAGGTATGCTATGTTGATGAGGAAGAAGGTTGAGGGAACCAAATCTCCTTTTGGTGGGATGCTCTCTGCCCTAAATATCAAGGACGAGATTGAGAGATTGCTAGATGTCCTTGGATGGAGAAAATTTGTATTTCCAGAAGAGGTAGGTTATTCCAGTCTAAGCAAGGAGTTTCTAATGTCTCTCCAAATAGAAAAGAGTGCTAACTCTGCACTAGGATGGTATGGGGTTAAGTTTAAACTCTTTGATCAATACCAATCCTTAACCCTAGAAGATTTTGGCAGCATTTGGAACTTCCCTACTGATGGTATAACCTCCTACAATGACCAAATCTTCTCAAACCAAACTCTTTCTGATTTCTGGCAAGAAATTTCTATTGAAACTTCTTTTGAAAAAGAATCTAAAGCCAGACACATCAAAACTCTCACCCATTGGATGCCCCATAGGATTATCACCTACACCATCCATCAAAGAGCAGATGGGAATGAGAAAATAACCAAGAGAGACCTCATCTTTTTATATGCTTTCACCCACAACATTCAAATGAACACAACCAAGTTCTTGATTGACACCCTCTATCATCATGCTGTTACAAGAACTGGCACTTTTTTCCTATCCTCACAAATTACTCAAATAGCTAGGCACCTAAACCTGCTAAATGATTTGAACTTAGCTACTTTGAGAAACCCTTTCAATCTTGCCTCTAGTGCCATCACTATTGATTACTTAGAGCATGCTGGATGTGTAAGGAAGATTGAAGGCTCATATGTGTACTACTTTGGCAAGAAAGGAGTTGTTGATAGACAGAAAAAAAGGCCAAGGTACACAATTGAGGAAGAGGGAGACTCTGTGGAAGTTGCTGTGGAATTACCTCCAAAAGCTGCTTCATCCAAAGCTACTCAAGAAACTACCTCATCCTCTACTCAACTCATCCTCCATGCTATCAAATCTCTCTCCAGGAAACTCTCTAAGTTCAAGAAGAGTGTCTCCAAAAGATTCCAGCACTTGAACAAGAGAATTGACCTTATATCTCACATGCATCATGATCTATATGATATGCAAGGCAAACTGGACTTGCCTCAATGCAACCTTGAAGATTGGGATATAAGTGATCATACCCAAAGCTTACCTGAAGAAGAAGAGTCAATTAGCACTAGCTCTGCCTCTATTGCTCCTCTTGATAAAGGAAAAGCTCCTTTAGTAGAAGAAGAGATAGATGAGGATGATGAATCTGATTAGATAGCTTTATATTTACATTTTGTGTTCTGCCTTGTTTTATTTTGTTGCCTTTTTTGTTTACTATCTCCTTGTATTTTTCTCTATATTTTAATAAATATAATGTTCATCAATGTTTAAATCATCAATGTTTAATCATCAAACAATATTTATTGTAAAAAAAAACATTTTGCCTATGACAATGGGGGAGAAATGAAATAACTTGGAATGATTTAACTTGGAATGATTGTTGACATTTGCACCAAGGTATGTTTATTAACAATGGGAGAAATGTTTGCATCAAACAATAACATTTGCACCAAGATAATACAATAATCACAATGCATTCATGCATATGTTAAGGGGGAGTATTTTAAACTTATTATTTCTCTCATCATTCCATTTGAATTGTCAAAGTCAAAATGGGGGAGATTGTTAGACAAAAGATCTCAATTTTGATCCTTGACAACTCAAATTGAATGATCCATTTAACATGTGTTTGAAGAATCTTGTTGCAGGATTAGGTTGCTTCAAAAAGACTGAACAGAACACTTCTAGCGGTCGCACCCGACATACATACGACTGCACCATGCAATTGAAAGATGAAACCTTATCACAGTAGGTTTCGCGGTCAGAAACCCGACCTAAGTCGCGACCTCACTTCAAGAAGAGCGACCGTCCCAAGTTCTGGACGACCGCTACTCAAAGGCCTCGAATCATTCTAATCACAGTAAGGTTCGCGGTGACAAGAACGGTGAATGTCACGGTCTCACTTGCTGCTGTAGCGACCGCCCATATAGAGTCGCGACCGCTCTACCAATTCAAGAAGAATTTGCTTAAAGAGACAGTAGTATTCGCGTCCTCAGGTGCGTCCAGAAGTTCGACGCGAGAACCTCAATTAAACCGCGAGATGCTATCTAGGGCGACCGCGATATTCAAATTTTGGCGGACATCTCTTCTGCCCTGTCAGAGAATGCCATGTGACATGACCGTTAAAAATCCACTTCAACATTCAAAAAGGGCGACCGCACCTTGATGATGCGCGACCGTCTCTACAATCGCAGCATGGGCAAGATTCCAGCTGCAGAGCACTCAAATTCGACAGTTGAAGCTTTTTTAAATACAGCGACCGCACCTTGTCCAAGGACGACCGCGTGACGTATATGCGCGACCATCTTTGTATGAAGGACGACCGCGAAATGCTTCGGACAGTTTAAGTAAAGAAGGTCTAAGCTGCCAAGACTTTAATCTCTCTATCAATAATGACTAGTAAGACCACATTGGCTATAAATACAATGTCTCTATGAAAAAACAAAAAGAGAGTGTGAAGCAAAACAGAATTTGATAGCCAAACAACAATTTTTCTTTTACTTAAACTTACATTTTGAATTGTAATGAATGTTAGGTGTTAGCATTGAAAACACCATTGTATAAGTTTGAGTGTGAGCTTGGGAAACACTTGGGTTGTTAGAGTAAGCCTTGTAAAACTCTTGTTTGGGTTGTGAGAGTAAGCCTTAAAAACTCCTTTAAAGGTTCTTGAGTGTTAACCTTAGAAAACACTTGTGAAGTTAGGTGTGAACTTGTGAAAACACCAAAGTTGGAAGTGAGCTTGTAAAAACTTCAAGATTAGTGGAACCTTAACAAGTTGTTAAGGAAGTGGATGTAGGATTGAAGTAAAATCCGAACCACTATAAATCTTGTGTGTTCTTTCTTTCTTCCATTACTCAACGATCTCTTAATTCCGCACTTCTACTTTGTTGAGTTTTTTAATTGTCATTATTTCTTGAGGAAACCAATTCACCCCCCCCCCTCTTGGTTGCCATCTTGGGACAACAGGAAGGTATTTGAAATGTGTTCGTGCAGATAATGATGGAGAGTACAGAGGTCCATTTAAGATGTATTGCAAAGAGTGTGGTATTCATTTGGAGAAGATAGTTCAAAAAACACCTCAGCAAAGTGGAGTTGCTAAGAGAATGAATAAAACTATTGTGGAGAGGATCCGGTGTATACTCTCTTATGCTAAACTCCCTAAGTCCTTTTTTGGAGTGAAGCAATAAGAACTTTAGTCGACCTGATTAACCTTTTTCCTTTAATTCCTCCTACTGAAGATATTCCAAAAAGAGTGTGAAGAGGGAAAGATATTTCATATGATCATTTACGAGTTTTTGGATGCAGGACATTTGTTTACAATTCAAAAGATGAGAGATCCAAGCTTGACTCCAAGGCTAAAGAATGCATCTTCTTAGGTTATGCCCATGAAGAGTTTAGTTATAGGCTTTGGGATCCTGTTAATAAGAAAGTCATCAAAGGTAGACATGTGGTGTTCTTTAAAGATCAAATCATTGAAGATCTTCAGAAGCCTAAACTAGTCAAAGAAAAGGTTTCATACCTCATATCAGAGTCATCTAGTTCTGAATAAAGTGATGCAGATGAACAAGATGTTAATAATGATGATTAGCCTATTCCTGATGTTGATTAAACTAATGAGGATGCTAATGAGTATGATGATAAGCCTCCTCTTGCACAACTAGTTGAAGTTCAATTAAGATCCACCAAAAATAGAGTAGCCTCTCAGAAATACTCTCCTTATGAATATGTGATGCTCACTGACGGAGGAGAACTTGAAAGCTATGAAGAGGCTATGGCATGCGATCAGAAAAATGAGTGGTTGAATGCTATGCAAGATGAGATGAACTCCTTGCATGAGAACCACACTTATGAGTTGGCAAAGCTGCCTAAAGGAAATAGAGGATTGAAAAATAAATGGATTTTTAGAGTGAAGACTAAAAATAACAATTCACAGCTAAATACAATGATAGGTTGTATGTGAAGGGTTTTGGGCAGAAGAAGGAAATCTAATTTGAAGAGATTTTTTTACCTATAGTCAAGATGTCTTCCACCAGAATTATTCTTAGTTTAGTTGCCAGCTTAAATTTGGAGATAGAATAACTTGATGTGAATACTACTTTCCTCCATAGTGACTTGGAGGAGGAAATTTATGTGAGAAACCACATGGGTTCAAAGTTAAAGATAGGGAGAATCTTGTTTGCAGACTGAAGAAAAGCTTGTATGGACTTAAGCAAGCACTAAGGCAATGGTACAAGAAATTTGAGTCTTTCATGATAGATTATAGATATGAAAAGACAACTGCTAACCACTATATGTTTATAAGAAAGTTTCATAATGATGACTTTATCATCCTATTACTTTATATGGATGATACGTTGAAAGTTGGCCATGATGCTGAGAAGATAAGTTCTTTGAAGAAAGAGCTTAGTAAGTGCTTTGCAATGAAGGATTTGAGATTCGCTAAGCAAATTCTTGGGATGAAGATTATTCGAGATAGGAAGAAAAGAAAATTGTGGCTATCTCCAAAGAAATATATTGAGAAAGTTCTTGACAAGTTTAATATAAGTAAGGCAAAACTAGTTTGCTCTCCACTTACAAGTCATTTCAAGTTGAGTTCCAAATAATGTCCTTTAAGTAAAAATTACAAAGAAGAAATAAAGAAAGTGCATTATGCTTATGCAGTTGGTAACTTGCTGTATACTATGATTTGCACAAGGCCGAATATTACTCATGCTGTTAGAGTTGTAAGCATATTTCTTTCTAATCCTGAAAAAGAACATTGGTTAGCAGTAAAATGGATACTATCTTAGACGCATCTCTAGAATTTGTTTATGCGTTTATGCTTTAGTGATGAGAAATCTGTGTTGGATGAGTATACAAATGCAAATATGACTGATGACATTGACTCTAGAAAATCTACTTATGAAAACTTGATTACTTTTGCAGGGAGAGCAGTTTTTTAGCAATCAAAGTTATAAAATGCATTGTCTTATCCACCACTGATGCTGAATATATTGTAATTACTGAAGCAAGCAAAAAGCTACTATGAATGTAGAAGTTTCTGCAAGAGTTGAGCTTTGAGCAAGAGAAGTATGTATTGTACTCTGATAATCAAAGCACCATTTATCTCAGTAATAACTCTATTTGTAACACCCTTATACCCTATATACGTACAATACATATTTTCAGCATATGTAAAATATACATATACGGTATAAAAATATCATAGACCTATTTAATAAAAATTTTCACATTTCTGTTTTAAGATTTCAAATATTAATATATAAAATAAATAGTACATAAATATTCTTTGCTTGTTATAGGAATCCAAACTAAATATTTTATATGAAAATCTCTGGAAAAAATTCGCCAGAGTTTTGTTTGTAATTTGGACGTTCCCAAGATTCAGCAAAACACAACTTGCATAAAGCAAACACTCCCAATAAAAATCAATTCACCATTTCACCAATACTTCTCAATTTCTCTGTATTTTCTCAAATTACTTATATATAGATATATAAATTAACAACATATATAAAATCTCATCTGAACAAATTATTTAAAATATTCTTTACAATTTACATTATATACTTCCAAAAACATATCATAACATATATAATATCAAAATACATTGTAATATCAAATATCTACATGCTGGCAACTGGCTCAAATCTTGATGTACCCAAAAACAACTCTTCAAGCTCAATAAATACAAACCTAGACCCGACCATGTATAGTAGAACTCTCCGGCTCTACCAAATCATCCATGACACCTGCGCAACGAATTACAATCACGCTAAGCCGACGTCTAGTGGTACAAACTTTGATAATAACAATAAAACTCAATGCAACACCAATGCCAATGCACACTGCATATAGATGTCACATCATTCTACTTTCTTATATTTTTCAAATATTTCATAATCACAACTCATAGCATTATATTGCTCAATTGTATAAGAATTCATAATTCACATTAAAGCAAAGACAAGCATGGGCCCAAAAAGGATTTAATATGCTATTCAAATTTTAGAGTTATTGCTTTTGTAAAACCCCTCGGTTTTATAATATTTGAATCCAGGGGCAAAATGGTAATTTTGCGCTTGAGGGGCAAAATGGTCATTTTGCACCCTTATATTTTGTTTGAACGTATTTGGGTGATTTGGTGCTCTGTTTGATACTCGGGATGATGTGACGGTTGTTTTGAGTATAATATTGTATTTTTGTGTTCGGGGGCATTTTGGTCATTTAAAATAATTACGGTGTTTAAATGGAATAAAAATATTTTATATTTTAAAATAAATACTGAAATCTATTTTGTGTTAAATTTAGTGAAGAGGGATTTAATTGTGAGTTTTAAGTTTGAGGGGGTGATTTTTAATGGTTAAATTGATATTTGAGGTTAATTTAAATAAAATAAATTGAAGTGGGGTTAAAACACAATTTTAGGAAGTGTTTATGATATAAATAGACCTTAATCAGCTAGGTTTAGGGTTTTAGACACTCACAAAATTGGGTATTCAATTTAAGAGAGTTTTAGAGCAGAATACGTAGCACCGTCGTTTTGATCCAGCCGCCCGAGGAAGTCATTGTCGTTCGGCGAGTGAGCATCGGTCGTTCGGCGAGCCACGCGAGCGAAGCCTCCTGTCGTTTGGCGAGCTACGTGCGTCATTCGACGTGTGGCCACTGGTTCTCAGCCTGCCGTTTTGCCTGGCTCCAGATTCAGTTTTCAACATTTCTTTCATTTTTGAGGTTTTTCATTTATTTCTCTTCAATTCTAATTCGATCTTTTTCCACAATCACATTCTAGGGTGTTTTTAGGTCTGATAAAACATATTTTGCATCGGATTTAAATTTATTTTCTATTTTTAATTAATTTTCAAAGTGGGAAAAATCTATAAGTGATTTTGATAGATCTAACGGTTTTTGATTTAATTAACATACTTACAGTAATATATCACGCCTAAAATTTATTGTATCTTTTTCTAGGGTTTCTAAGGGATGCTTGTATATTTATTTTATATTTTTAGGATTCGTATTTTATTTTTAATTAAATTTTGAATTGGTATAATTTGCTGTCTGGATTTACTGAAAATTCCAGAAACTTTGATGAATTTTTATAAATCGTAGGTGATGGGTATAAGTCTGAAATTTTAGTATGTTCTGTATTCAGATGTTATTTACATATGGTAATTTTTGTAGATCCAGAATCATAATATTTGTTGAGTAAATAAATCATAGACCTGGTCACTACCAGAATGGATCTACTGGTCAGTCCATGTTGGGTTAATTGTTTGAGGGTCTTTTACATACTGGATATTTACAAAATTTGGGTATGTTGTATTTTATGAAGTAAATTTAATGTTAAAAATATTTGGGGAATTTTTATATAATGTTGTGTATGTATTTATGCATATGTATCCTACTGCCCATTTTAGTAGTTATGGATCGGGCAGTATATCGCAAATCGATTTTGGGGGACTAAATCATTTTGTATGGACCTGAAATTTTGTACGGGGGTCTCTGGAAGGGTGAGGGACCTTCTGGAATTTTTCCAAAATTTTTAAACAGCAGGATTAATTTATATGAAATTTCCAAAATTACCCTTATTTCACTAAATACATCGATATTGTGGAAAAAAAACTAAATTTCGCTTTTGGAAACACTTTGCTACGTTTACATAAGACTTAGGGGTGAGTGTTTTTGCATGAGTATGATCTGCAATTTTAAATTAAATCATGAGTTTGTATGATGGTTGATTAAATGGTCAATTGGTTAGGAAAATGCATTAGGGGTAAAATGGTCATTTTATTGAATAATACTCGATTGACTGTTATTCATGGCATACATGGCATACATTACACTTCATGTGAGTGAGACGGATTTTGATGAATGATATTGTTGAATCGTATACTTAGGTGATAATCAGGTCGGTCCTCGGGATCAATAGGATCGAGGAGTTTGCTTATCTCAATAAGTCTGCATATCAGGTAAGTTCATGGGTGTGATTTGTTTGTTTGTGATGTGCTGATGTTTGACTAACAAATGTATATATATATATTAAGCCTTTCTTATATAACTATTCTTTCTCTTTGGTATTATATTCCTTCAATACCCGAGCCTTTATATGAATGTTTAGGAGACAGAGAAACGTGCTTGTGAATGCTAATGTTGTGAATATTATGTTGATGAAACTTTTCTTGTGTTGTGTGGTGGTATGTCATACGGGGACGGAGGATCAATTGTGGAAATACTGTTACTGTTATTGCATTTGTTTATGAGGTTAAAAACCTCCACTGTACTGATATTGATACTGAGGTTGTTATAAGGGTGGATTGTTATTGTTAATTATTACTGATACTGTAACTGTTATTGAGGAGGAATAAGGGAGGATGAATTATTGATATTGGTAGACCCCGACATACCACCTTGATTGAATTAATTGTATTTGAGTTACTTGATATTTATAAACTGCTTATATAGTTGTGTTTCTCTGCCTCACATGAACTTACTGAGCGCCTATATATAACGCTCACACCCCTATAGACTGATTTTGCAGGTTGAGGTCAACTGGTAGCATCAGTTGTTTATTTCCATTCTTTCGTTCTTTGGAATTCTAAAGCTAGTAGGTTAGTGGAGATGTTTCTTCCTTTATAGATTTCTGGATAACCTAAGGGCAGACTGAGTCTGAACCCTTTTCTTTGTAATAATGAGATTTAAACATTTGACCATTTTCAGTTAGACGGTATTGTTTTGGTATTGAATAATTAGAACACTTTATATATTGCTTTAGACTAATAGTTGAATTTATGAGCATAACTTACACTATTTTCCTTTAAGGCATGATCTAGCTATTGTTATCTTAGGCTTGTATAGTTACACGTAAGTGTAACTGTACACCGGTCACGGTCCCTAGTTGGGTCGTGACAGCTTTGGTCCATAAAAACATCATGTGTCTAGCCCCGTAGGCAATATATCCATGGATAATGTAACAGCCCCAGTCTTTTGGACCTTAACCTGGCTAGACCCTTAGGCCCCAGTTTCTTGGTCCTCAACCCGGCTAGACTGCTACAGTTTTTGAGGCTTACGACCTAGTCTTTTCACCCCAAAAATATCATATTTATCAGCTGGCATGGCTTACGACTCAGTCTTTTCACCATTCTAGCGTTTAACTCGTAGGCAATCATAGGCATGCCGCCAAACCCAGAACTCTAAAAATTGAATAACATACTAGGCACACAATTTATTAAAATATTTCTCATTATCAAATTCTTTCATAATTCCTTTATCAAAACTTTTCTCATTTTCTTATGATTAAACTAGGCATATTGCCTTATTATATCATCTTTTTCTCATTTTTTTTTTCATTTATTCATTTTTCTCATTATTAATCTCTTTCTCATTGTCACATATTCAATCTAGGCACATTGCTTTATTTTCACATTTTTCTCAGTTTTATCAATATCAATTCATTTCATTATTCCACATATCTCATTTTTGCATTCACAACACATTACCCAATTACTTTGGGTATTTTCATATAATATACATATTTCACATTCTACACACTTTAGTCATTATCAATAATTTTTCACAATGCATTTAACACATATATGACATTACAAATGTCATAACACATTATTCATACTCAATCAATGAACCAAGTAACTTAACACATTTTTTCAACTAAAATGTGTTAAGCCCAAATGTCATGCAAATATAAACAATATATTTAAAGTTTGTACATACCTCCATTAGCAACCCAAAGCAAGCTTAACACAACATCCAATCCTATCCTTCCAACTTGCCCTTTACCACTTGGATGAAGCAAATCAACCTCCCTCAATGCCTATATCAAATGTGATCATACATAATCATTTAATATCACATTCTAAGGTATTCTCAACATCAAACCATAATTAAACATCACTTTAAACCAAATCCCAAAATTAAGCTTCACCTCACTTTAACTTTGAAAAACCATATCAAGCCATTTAAATTAGTATTTTAAGTTTATTAATATCATTAGAAACATGTTTTAGCATGTTTAAACCAATTACATTAATTAACCACATGCTTATGCTCAAAATCCTAAAATGGCATAACCTTCATCATTGAAGGATCTCCATTCCAACTCAATTCAATTATCATTTCAATTTTATTTCCACAACTTATATCATTAAATAACATGATTTAAGCATAAAAATCAAATAATTAATCATTCTTTAAAAATTCACATTTCCAAAACCCTAAATCAATGCTACCATCTTCAAACTCTATCCAAACTTAACTAAATCCATCATTTGATTTTAAAATTCTTGTTTATGCATCAAAACAACACATTTGAAATTAATTTGTACAATTAAAACTCATGGTTTCAAAAACTGAAATGTTCCATAACCCTTTATTTCTCTTCAACCAACTTAACTCAAACTTAATCATTTCTTCAATCCAACTTAAGAATCATTAATAATTAAACAAAATAGCATCTGTCATATGCATTTAACCAATTAAAACACACTCCATTAAAATCTCAAATTATACATAATCATATATTTAGATGGAACTTCAAAATTGTAAAGGAAAACTTACTAATTCATGAAGAAATCACTAAAACTCACTTGGTTCTTGTAAAATCCTTGAAAATTGGTTGTTTAAATAAAGCAAAAACCAATCTTCCTCATCCATGGAGAAAACGTCAAAGAGAGAAAGAAGAAGAAATCAAAAATTCTTTTTAAATTTTTGATTTTTTTTCTCTTTCCTTCATTTAAGACCACATATATATATATTTTTATATTATTTTAATTAATTAATTATTTATTTATTTTAAAAATACCAATTTTCATCTTCCATTCAAAAATATTTTCTTTTTAAATTATTTTATTAAGTTTTAAATTTTATAAAGTATATTTACTAATTTACCCCTCATTTACTATTTATATTTTTGTCTTTTTAATTTCTTTCTTATTTGATTTCTAGCCTTATATATATAAGTATTTATTTAATTAATAAATTATTAATAAATATATTTAATCTTCTATCACCAAAAAATAAATTAATATTGAATTATTTTTATTTATTTATTATTAATTAATTAATAATTACAAAATATCACACTTTTTCATCATCTTCCACTATCTAATATTATTTTATTATTATTATTTTCATCATTCACTTTTCCAACACCAAATTATATCTCACATATATATATTTTGTATATTTTATGTATATGTATATATCTTATATATGTTACTTATATTTCACATATATCATTATGTACATATTTATGTAATACATATACTATGTCTATGTAATGTATATTTAATGAATATAAATACCTATATGCATAAATAATATTCCTATATACACATCAAATTTACCTTATATGTGTATTAAATATATTAAGTATGTAATATATATATCCAACATATACAATTAATATACCATATGTATATGTTATATATATACTAGGTATATATATTGGTTATGTACAACTTTTATATCTCTAAATACTTATTTAATTTTTTTAAAATTACAGATATGACATTATTTGACACTCATGATTAAAATATATTGATGTGAAATATCATTAAATTCGAGATGCATTGAAAATGAAACAGTTTTGGCTTGAAAAGATTCACACAAATGATAATGACTCTAATAGGATGACTAAAGCTCTACTCACGGAGAAGTTAGTTGCTTTGTAGAGAGATTGCTAGTATAGAAGTCCAATCTAATTGAGTGTGAGAGAAATTTATTGTGGTGTTATACTCAATTAAATATAATTCATAACTATAAATTTTAAAAAAGTATGACAAATTGGTGGGACCCACCAATAATAATAAAAAAAGAAGCAAGCTATCCACTTTTGAATAGCTTCCTGCACCGCCTATAATTGTGAACTGCAATTGTTCCGCATAAATACCGCAGTGGGAAGGCCTATTAAATATAATAATTTTTGAAAGAAATAAATACAAAAAGAGTAATTTTGAGATAAAAATTATTTATATGAGATAATATTTTTTGTGACTACTGAAATAGTGAAGTTTTATTTTAGGATATTTGAGAAATACTTATAACTATTTTAAGTTTATCTCAATTATAAGTGTTGTACTTTTAAAATATTTTCTAAAAATACCTCTCTTATAATTTTACTATTTATTAATAAAAAATATTCATAATTTAGCTCATAAACATAACCGAGATAAATAAAGTAAATCACATTAAATATTTATATCTTCCTTTTATTAATTATTTTTACATTGCTTATATCTTACTCATTTATTTTATTTCAAGTATCGTATAAGAATGATGTGAACATATTAAGAAAATAATTAGTTATTATAAATTTTATAAAAATTTTATTATAATTTATCTAAATACCTATTAACATATCTCACTCTACTTATTCTCTTTCAATAATTAATAAAAATAATATTAAAATTTTTTAATTAATACTTTTTTTAAAATTTTAAAAAGTGAGATTTAAAATAAAACAAAACAATTTTTGTTACACTGCACCTGCAGACAAACGAACGAAGCATTTTTTTTATTATCAATTTGCGAGCTTGCTAATCCACCGCGCAGCTAAATTTAGGATTTATTTATTTAAATTTCGAAGATTTAGGACATGCGTTTTTAACATGGAGGGAGTTTTGCATGAGGAGAGAGGCACCACATAAATGAGTTCATAGCCTTGCTTCAAAATGATATAGATGTTTCTTCTCTTTCGGGGAGAGCTGAGAACTCTCCCTCTTGAAACGGATTCTGGGTCGCAGCAGCAATAGAATAGTGTTTGTTTGATCAACGACTATAGGAAATGCGATGTTATTGGTCCGATTAACATAACATTTGCGGTGATCCATCGATCCTCTCTCTCATTTCAGTAACTATTTGTTTTACATATATATAAGGGAAAGGATGTGAGTTTGTTGAACTGGGTAGATGAAACTGCTGAAGAAATGGAGAAGCCAGAGAAGAGGAGGAAGAACAAGAAGACGGGCTGCAAAAGGAAGAAGTTAACAATAAATGAGACCTCTTCAATTGCTCTTCCTGGCGACACTGACACCATCTTTCCTCTATTACTAGCAACTCTCTGCAATCATAGAAACGTAGCCAATTCTCTATCTTTGGTTAAAAAATGCCTAACCAAATTACACGCCTTTCTCATCTCAAAATCCCTTAATCCATCTCTCTGCCCTCAGCCTACTCTTCCCTTTCCAATCTTGTCATTGTTGCCCATCCTTCTAAGCTGCAAGTGTACAGAAATTGCGTGTTTGAGCGCAAAGATTGTGGGAGCAGCTTCGCTATTGTCTTTCGAAATGAATGAACGAATTGCTTTGGATGGTGAAATCGTTAAGATTTTAATCTGGGCTATAGGTAGTTCCATCGGGAGAATTTCAATGGATGCGTGTAATGCTTTTTTGGATTTGTCCACCACTTCTATTGGAAGAAAGCGGATGTGAGTATTTTTAACTATGCCCTTTTTTCGTTTTTGATGTTTAAGGATATTTGTCTATGCAATTGGTTTGATTATTATCGCTTATTTATCAATATTTAATAAAGAATTATGCTTTGGCTTCCAGTATTCCTGAGAAACTTCTAGGGCGAGGATTTGAAATAAAAGGGGAAATTTTGACCTTAATTTTGGTATTTATACTATTCATAGGTAAGAATGAACACATGCCCAATTTGAATTACCTGCTATGAAGGTGTAATGTCAAATATCTCTCTTTAACATTTGGGTTAAAGAATCTATCTCTTTTTATAGGTCTATCTAAATCATTAAGAGTCTTGGTTATCTGGCAATGCAGTCCTTGAATCAAGAGTGATTAGGATTGATGTGATTGTCAAACCTTGTGAGATTGCAACTCTTTGCTATCATCAGAATACTATTCATAGCTGCATTTATTTAGCTTGAATGGGTTAGAAGCTGTTCTCTTGGGGAATAGATAATTGAACATTAACCCATCAATCATCATATTTCAGAATTATATCAGTGCATGAGAAGTTGCGTACCAACTTAATCCTCTGCATTTTGGTTAAGCATTTAAGTTTAAGTTTTTTTAGTAAGCATTCAATGAACAGATGAGAGTTGAAAATTGTATAAAACGTAAAAAGAAGTTTTGAAGGATATTACTGTTTCCATCACTTGGTCGACAGGAGGATTAATATTGGTGACATGTCCTGTCTGCTGCAATAGCATTCTTTCTGTCATGTTTGCAACAACTTCATCCCCCCTTTCTTTCAATGCTTTTCTTTAAACAAAAACTTTGTGTCATATATATACATTGATGCCATGAGGGTTATTGTGTGTTTCTTTTTTATTTTATTTTTAGTTTTAAACAATAATGTTGGCAAATTTTTAGGTGGTCACATAACATCACTCACAAGCAAGAGGTAACAATATTCCGTTTTTATAGAATGTTAATTATTTGGCATATTTGAGAAGTTTACTTGTTTAGTATGTGAAGGAATGGTTAAGTTGAATGTTCAACTGATTTTAGGATCTAAACTTGTGCTTTCTTGAAGATTTTGTATGGGTGTGGCTCAAAGTATGTAGTAGGTAACAAGTAACCTGTGCCCATACTCTTGTTGTATTATGTATATATAAAAAAGAATAAATAAGGCCATTGACTAAGCTTTGTAAGCACCTCCTTCCTCATTCTTCTGAGTTCAATTTCCAATTGATGTTATATGAGTTATTTCATGCCATACAACAGGGATACAATTGAAATAATCTTGTTATTAACTCGATAATATATGAAATCTCATGTTACTAAAGTGACATGAGCAATTGTTAACCCTTAAGTGGCAAAGCACTAAAACCAAATAATTCTTTTTATGAACTTTTGCCTCTAATTTTATAAGGAAACCAAAATATACCCAAAATGATTAAGTTTTACATTTCCACCTTTAAGCACTCCTGAAGTCCTTTTATCGTTTGTGCCTCAACCCTCCCTCTTCTTCTCTTCCTCTCTCTGTGGGCATGCTTGAAGAAAAATTGTGATGTGCTGTTGCAACACTGAGGCTGTTATCTATGTTTTTGATCGTTTTTTTCTTTGTTTATCCTAGATATTTTGACAAAACCCTAGAAGTTGAATGTGTATGTGACGTAGCTTAAGTTAAAAAAGTTTTAGAGTCAAATTCCTTGATTGTAGTGAATTGGATGAACTGCAGAGGACTGCCCCCTCTTCCTCTCACTCTCCTTTCCCTAATATGATCCTACCATATTAAGTATAGCTTGCCTGAAGCTCGAATGTTTAGGGAACAGGTCTTTAGCTAGGTAAACCATCAAAGTTTTGATTTGAGTGAAGGAATCCTGGGTATGCAAGGAATGAAATGGCATAAGTGTTTTCCTTTTCATCTTTTCTGCTCTCTTTCTAACTTATAAGCTAGTGATATTATGGCCATCTGTGATCTTTGAGACTATTGTGTGAGAGAAAGTGAGGTTAAATCACCACAAAACCTGTAAAGCTTGTGACCCTTTTATGGTTTCACATAATTCTTCAAGAGCCATTGCACTGGTTATTTCTGGTGAAAACTATCATATTTGGGTTGTCAGAATGAAGGCCTTTCTCAGAATGAAGGCCTTTCTCAGAGCATTGATCTTTGGGGATTTTGTTACAAATCGGAAGACAAGCTCCGCCTCTTCTTGACAATTCAACCCTTAAACCAGATTAAGTACCATTCAAAGGAAGTTGCAAAGAGGTACAAGTTTCTGTCTTATATACATTCTGTTGTTAGTGAAACAGTTTTGATCATGGCATGTGAAATCGCTGAGGAGACCTGGGATAAGTTGGAGGAGGAATTCCAGGGTAGTGACAGAGTAGGCAGCTGTAACTACTCAGTTTAAGGAAGTTTGGGCTCCTTAAAATGAAGGACATGGAATCTATAAAGGAATATATTGATAATCTAATAAGGGTTGTAAATAAAATTAGATTGCTTGGAGAATAGCTTCCAAAGACGAGGATAGTTGAGAAAGTCTGTTGTGGACGCATTTGTAGGTAAATCCTACAAAAGGCGTGGCCAATAATTTAGATATTAAATTGCCTTAAGCTAGTCTATTTAGGTATAAGATAATTATTAATTAATTCTAGCTGGATATTCCTTAGTAGATCAGATTTCCTTGTTAAGTCATTATCCTAATTAGTATAGGTTTCCTATTAATAAATTCCAGCTAGATATTCTTTAGTAGATTAGGTTTCCTTGTTAATTCAGGTTTCCTTGTTAAGTCATTATCCTAATTAGTATAGGTTTCCTATTTATGTAATAAATGTAGTCCTATTTAAAGGACAACGAATTAATAAGAAGGCAAGTCATATTTTCTAAATTCTGAGATTGGAGCTCTCTCTAACGAGGTCCAAGGTTTTCAAGTTCCCTTTGAAGAGCTTGATCTGTTTACAACCATAGGTCGCAAGAGTAAGAAAGATAAGGAAATCGAAATAGATTTCCCCGTCAATCGCCCTGTGACTCGATCCTACGCTCGTTATATTAACAATTTGGTATCAGAGCCAATCACAATGGGCGATGATATTAGTTCTGTGTTACAGGCAGAACGTGAGGCTACGGAATCTATGGTGGAAGCTAGGGTTTCTAGACTTGAGCAGAATATTCAGACCCAAATTCAGCAAATGTCTTTGGAATTCCAGAAACTTCTTGATCAAACAATGGCTGGAATTACCAAAACTAATAGGCCTGATGGTGACTCTAGTAGTTCGGCGACACAACAGGACAGAATCGCACACCCTATTACCACCAGAGGAGGAGGCACTCTACCACAACAAATAGGCGGGACTATTCCTCGTTATACTAAACTGGATTTTCCCACTTTTGACGGATTAGATGACCCTTTGATTTGGATGCATCGCTGTGAGCAATTTTTTAAAAATCAACATATGAGCGAGGCTGATAAAGTCGGGTTGGTAGGTTTCCACATGTTGGGAGAAGCACAATTATGGTATTACCAAGTTAAGGCAGAACATGGGCCAATTAGTTGGGCAGAGTTTCAAACTCTTTGCTCTTTGCGCTTTGGACCTCCAGCAGGCAGCAATCCCTTAGGAGATTTAGTTAATCTCAAACAGACAGGATCCGTGGAACTTTATCAACGTCAATTTCAGGAGAAGTTAGCTCGTGCTAGTGCCCTTGTACCAACACATCAGCATGTTGGGTTATTTATGGCTGGGTTAGAAGATTCTATTCGCGTAGATGTCCAATTGCAAAAACCGAGAGATTTGGCTTTGGCAATGAGTTACGCTAGAGCATATGAGCAGAAACAACAGCTCTTACGGGCTGGCCAGAATCGCAGAAACACATGGCAGGGATCACGGACAGGTTTGGGTTCATATAATGGGCAAGGCATTCCAATTTCAAAAAATTCCCTTACCACTCCTACTTCACAATCTAGTACAGCAACACCTTTCATCAAAAGATTGAGTCGAGCAGAGATGGCTGAAAGACGATTGAAGGGATTATGTTATAATTGTGATGAACAGTATTCCGCTACTCACCAATGCAAGAAACTTTTTTGGCTAGATCTTGAGTCGGCTATTGAGGCAACCTTGGAAGACGAACCTGAAATTTCTTTACATGCCATCATAGGTCAAACTAATGCTCGGACTATGCAGCTTCGAGCTTTTCTAGGTGGCCAGCAATCCTTATGTCTCGTCGACTCGGGAAGCACACATAACTTTATTAGTGCAGTTGCTGCCCGGCGCCTGGGTTTACAAATTTGTCCGCTTTCTAATGCGACTGTCTCTGTTGCTAATGGGGACAAGATTCCAAGTAAAGGAGTTTGTAAACAGGTCCGTTTTTCTATTGATTCCCATGATTTTTTTTGCAGATTTTTATGTCATTGCGTTAGATGGGTTTGATGTAGTATTGGGCATTAAATGGCTTTAAATTTTGGGTCCTATCACTTGGGATTTTTCTGCACTTACCATGAAATTTGAGAGGGCTGGTTGTCAAATTCTATTTCGGGGGCAGCTTGCCAACTCCAACACTTCCTTGCAATTGTTGGGTGATCCAACCTCCAATGAGACTCTGATGGAGAACCTTTTGCATTCTTATGCTGATTTGTTTCAAGAGCCATCAGGCTATCCCCTATTCATCAAAGCGATCATCGCATTTGTCTAATGCCAGGCTCGGCCCCGACTGTGGTGCACCCATATCGGTACCCATACTTACAGAAAACTGAGATTGAACGCCAGTGTGAGCAAATGTTGAAACAAGGGATCATTCAGCCAAGTAGATCCCCCTTCTCTTCTCCGGTATTATTGGTTCCTAAACCCGATGGAAAATGGCGTTTCTGCATTGATTACCGTGAGCTTAATAACATAACAGTCAAAGATAAATTTCCTATTCCGGTAGTGGATGAGCTTCTGGATGAATTACATGGTGCTCGATACTTCACCAAGCTGGATCTGACGTCGGGTTACTTTCAAGTTCGGATGTGCCCCAAAGACGTTGAAAAGACAGCTTTTCGTACACACCATGGGCATTTTGAATTCCTTGTCATGCCTTTTGGATTAACGAATGCCCCGTCGACATTCCAAGCTCTTATGAATGAGGTATTCCATGATTACTTACGACAATTTGTCTTAGTATTTTTTGACGATATTTTAATTTATAGCAAGACTTAGGAGGAACACCAAATACATGTGCAAAAGGTATTTGAATCGCTCCGGTCACACCATCTTTATTTGAAGCGATCTAAGTGCTCATTTGGCTCCACTCAAGTCGCATATTTAGGCCATGTGATTTCTGCCGCGGGTGTAGAAGTGGATCGCAGTAAAGTGCAAGCTGTTCAAGAATGGCTACAACCTCAGTCCCTCACTTCTCTTCGGGGGTTCTTGGGGCTCGCTGGGTATTATCGCAAGTTTATTCGTGATTATGGCCAACTTACTGCACCTCTAACACACATGCTTAAACGGAATTCCTTTCAATGGAATGATGCAGCCTTGGCTGCCTTTGCACAATTGAAACAAGCTTTGACAGCAGCTCCAGTTTTACAATTACCCAACTTTGAGTTGCATTTTGTTGTGGAATGTGATGCTTCGGGAGGAGGAATTGGGGCTGTCCTCCAACAATTAGGATACCCAATTGCCTTTTTCAGTCGTCAATTGGCTGCTCGACACTCAAAATTGGCGGCTTATGAAAGGGAATTGATTGGCTTGGCCAAAGCAGTACGCCATTGGCGCCCATACTTATGGGGACGGCCTTTTATCATCCGGACTGATCACTTCAGCCTTAAATACTTGCTTGACCAGCGTTTAACTACACCACCACAACAACATTGGCTCAGCAAGCTCATGGGTTTTGATTTCAAGGTAGAATATCGTGCTGGACAGCTAAATAAGGCTGCCGACGCATTGTCACGTCAGGACCCAAATTCCATGTCTTTTTATGCTATTAGCCAACCACGAGCTTTGTTCTTGGATATGATCAAAGAAGAGCTTTTGGGGTCGCAAGAATTACAGGACTTGTGTGAAAAAGTTCGTAAAGCTGAGTTGGGGTCTAATTGGATTCTTCGTGATGGGCTATTATTATACAAAGATTGCATATATATATTCAGCCCTCATCTTCCCTAATTGCTACTATTCTGTCTACTTACCATGATAATACTCATGAGGGCATCCAAAAGACACTACATCGAATCCGTGGGGATTTTTACTGGAAGGGAATGAAGACTGATATTGCTTCTTATGTATCAGCTTGCCAGGTGTGTCAAAAAAACAAATCTGAACATCTCAGCCCCGCGGGTTTGCTTCTGCCACTTCAACTCCCTCAACAGGTTTGGTCAGATATTTCTATGGATTTTATTAATGGCCTTCCTAAGTCATGGGGGAAATCAGTTTTGATGGTGGTTGTCGATCGATTTTCCAAGTACGCTCATTTTATTCCTCTTGCACATCCATACACTGCAGCTCGGGTTGCACAAGTATTCTTTGAAACAATTGTCCGTTTGCATGGGGTACCCGAAACAATCACTTGCGATAGGGATGTGGTTTTCACTAGTAATTTTTGGAGGGAGCTTTTTCGCCTAAATGGCACTAAATTGCAGTTTTCAACAGCCTATGGTCCAAACTGACGGACAAACAGAAGTGGTGAACCGTACTGTGGAAATGTATCTTCGATGCTTTGTTGGGGATTATCCTCAGAAATGGGTATCCTGGATTTCTTGGGCTGAATATTGTTACAATACTTCCTTCCATTCTGCACTCCAGTCCACACCTTTTAAGGTTGTATATGGTCGTGATCCGCCTCGTTTATTGTCATATACAGCAAGCTCTTCTAGAGTTGATGCACTTGACATGGCTTTACTTGATTGCGATGCAACTCTTCGAGAAATCCGAGACAAACTACTTTTGGCACAACGACGAATGAAAGAATACTATGATAAGGGACACCGAGATGTGGAATACAGCCCTGGAGATTTGGTTTGGCTCCGTTTGAAACTTCACCACCAACACTCCATTGGTCCATCCAACCGCTCCAAGCTGTCCCCTAGGTTTTATGGGCCTTTTCCTATTATTCGCCGCATTGGGACCGTGGCGTATGAGCTTCAATTACCATCGGATTGCAAATTACATAATGTCTTCCATGTCTCCTTGTTGAAAGCTTTCAAAGGTGCTGCTCCAACTACTACTTCTACTTTACCCAACATTATTGATGGGCGTGTCCTTCCAGTTCCTGGTTTTGTTCTTCGCACTCGTCTCAACCACGGCAGGTCTGAACTTTTGGTTCAATGGGCTAGTATGTCAGCTGATGATGCTACTTGGGAAGATTTGGAGCATTTCCGTCACACTTACCCAGATTTTGAGCTTGAGGACAAGCTCTTTGAGCGGGCGGGGGGTAATGTTGTGGACGCATTTGTAGGTAAATCCTACAAAAGGCGTGGCCAATAATTTAGATATTAAATTGCCTTAAGCTAGTCTATTTAGGTATAAGACAATTATTAATTAATTCTAGCTGGATATTCCTTAGTAGATCAGTTTTCCTTGTTAAGTCATTATCCTAATTAGTATAGGTTTCCTATTAATAAATTCCAGCTAGATATTCTTTAGTAGATTAGGTTTCCTTGTTAATTCAGGTTTCCTTGTTAAGTCATTATCCTAATTAGTATAGGTTTCCTATTTATGTAATAAATGTAGTCCTATTTAAAGGACAACGAATTAATAAGAAGGCAAGTCATATTTTCTAAATTCTGAGATTGGAGCTCTCTCTAACGAGGTCCAAGGTTTTCAAGTTCCCTTTGAAGAGCTTGATCTGTTTACAACCATAGGTCGCAAGAGTAAGAAAGATAAGGAAATCGAAATATATTTCCCCGTCAATTGCCCTGTGACTCGATCCTACGCTCGTTATCTTAACAAAGTCTTAGTGAGTGTGCTAGAAAAGTCTGAAGCCAATCTTACTTTAAGTGAGCTTACCAATGTTTTGCAAGTTATTGAGCAGAGAAAGGCATATAGACAAGGGGAAAGTTCAAAAAGTGCACTTTTAGCTAGTCATGAGGGAAAATCCTTTTCAAGTGGTGAAGAGAGGAAGCAAACTGGAGAGAAAGAGGACAAAGGGAAAAAGGATTCACAAAGCTACAGAGGAGAGGGAATTTTATCCTCCATCTCCTCTCTGCAAAAAGAAGAGTCATTCTGAAAGTTATTGCTGTCACCTTAATTTTTTGCTATTTATCATTTTGTTTGTTGTGTATTGTAAACTATCCTAGATATTTTGACTGAAAACTCCAGAAGTTGAATGCATATGCGATATAGCTTAATTTAAGTTAAAAAGTTTTGGAGTTAAATTTCTTGATTTAAGGGAGTAGTTTTTGACCGTCTAGAAAAGTTATTTTTCGCTGTAAGTATGAAATCTAATGAATAAAATAGCTGAACGATGATTTCCCCTTCATCCTTTCTGTTCTCTCTTTAACTTAGAAGCTGGCATGGCTCCATAGAGTTTGATACACCAATCCACAAGCTCATAATTCAAAGAACAAAATTCTTCAGAACGCCATTCAACATTGCAATCATAATGCCCAAGCCATTTAATATCATTGAAGGCCACTTGTATAATCTCTATATTCTCCCTCCATTGCAGAAGAACTTTCATTTTATGCACTTGTGTATGTACAGGAATACCAGAAGCCAAAGTAGGAGACTCAATAGCATCGTGATTAGGTGGTGAATCTCTCATATTAAGAGCATGGCTAATATACATTATATTAATTTAATCAAATTAATTTGTAATATATCAAAATTTTCTGTATAATGAGGATGACACAATGACATGAGCATGCAATTTCATGAAGGAATGTTTTCCAATTGATTTGGATTTCGCACATTGGATGCTGAAATTTTATGTTTTACATTTCTATAATAACTTAATGTCCACTAGAATTGCATTTCTTCAGGTTCCTATGTCTTCAATATTAATGTCTTTGTGCACCGAGGACAACAGTGATTCTGCTTCTCTCAGGATTTCTTTTAGAGAAGATAGAAAAATTGTATCTCTTCTTCATGCTGCAACATCTCTAATTAACACCTGCAATATTGAACAACTAGGAAAAGTCCCGGTGAATCTATCTAAAACTTTCTTGGTAATTTTGAAAAAGGTATGGGCCAAAGTACATGGGCTAATGATTCTTGGCAATCCTTCAATATCCATTCCAAAGAGACACTTGTGCATAAGCAGCATCACAATTAACAATGTGGCAGAAAGCATTTTTAGGCTTTCTACCAGTACCAACGAATTTGCTCCTTTGCCATCTCCACTGGTGAAAAGAAGGATTTTTGGTTGGAGCAAGGATAGTTTTGAATCTTTCATGTTATCCCACTGGGAGAAATCTCCCTTTCTTGTGAGACTCGACATCTTTAATTGAGGAGGATGACATTTTTTTATTCATTTACAGAATCTCTAAACTTGAAGGAATCATCTTGTGCATTTCTTTCTTGTATGCTTCGGAGTTTCATTTCTTGTCCACCTATTGGTTCGGATGAATTAGACATCATAAATTTCCTGGAGAGGTGAGAAATGAATTGGGATGCCCTATAATCTATCAGCAGGACATAAGGGTAGTTAGAACAGAGAAGCAATCTAAAAGGGAGGTGCATTTCTTTCAGAAGAGCTTAGACCCATGTTGTATTAAGACTCCCCATATTTTCTCAATTGCTGATATTATGCAATGTGAAGAAGCATATAAAGAGGGTTATACAATTGCTTTGCGGGGCATGGAGTTTCGGTCTTCAAGTATTGCAGCTGTAGCAGACACCTTAGCATCCTTGTTTGGTCAACCATCTGTAGGTGCAAATCTGTATTTAACTCCACCTAACTCTCAAGGATTGGCCTGTCACTTTGATGACCACTGTGTGTTTGTCTGCCAACTCTTTGGAAATAAGCAATGGACAATTTCTTCTCAACCAAATTTGCAGCTACCTCGATTGTATGATCCCCTTGATAGCCATTCAGTTGCTGAGATTTCCTTGGCTAATTGCAGAAAGTTCTTTCTAAAGGAAGGTGATGTTTTATATGTTCCAAGAGGCTTTGCTCATGAGGCATGTACAAATGATTCTGGATCTGGTGAACTTGCAATGATTCTGGATCTGGTGAACTTGCAAAATTTTCCTTACATATCACATTTGGAATTGAAGTGGAACCTCCTTTTGAGTAAGTAAAGGCTTACTTTTCTTATTTATTTTGTGAAGTGTTTCTCTCCATTATATTGAATTTAGTGGCCATTTGAATCAAACCCTAATTCTAATATTAGGTTGTGGATTACAAAACCAGTAGGATATTAGTTCATCTTTGATATAGTGGTTTTATATTAATCATCATCTTTCCTTCTGTCTCCCTAATTTAACTTTATGGTTTTCTTGTCTTGCTTTTCTCATGCTATCCTCATCGTTTCATATTCTCCTTTCACCTTAACTCATTGCTATAAATATTTACAATTATTGCATCAAATTCATTTCAATGCTTATTCTCATAATTTGGATCTCCATAATATGGATTTGAAATTCGCCTTATAGTTTGTAGCTAAAGCTAACTCTCAAAGTCACATGTCTACTGGCCCATGCTCTGAACAAAATTGTATGATGGAGTCTTGTCTGTGAGACATGGAGACATGGTTTGTGACCAATGTCTTTGGAAAAGCAGACTCATAGGCATGCTTTTAAAATTTTCCAGATCTGGTTGGCATTGCAGTTCGACCTGTTTTTTTATTTTAATTTTTAAAATTTTTTGGCTGGGATAGGGAATTGCCTTTTCACATGCTTTAGCGAAAAGAACAAATGGAACCTCTTTTGAAAAGCAGGCCAAAAACCTGTTTTTGTGAACTGAAAAGTAAATTGAAAATGCAGCTTACACTGTAATTCACGAGTTACAAAAGGCAATAAGGTTTGTATTATCTAAATTGTAATTGGTTGCAACTAATGTGCGCAAAAGTTTATTTCGATTAATTGAAATGCCATGAACTGATAAGGTTTGGAAAGGAGAATGAACTGATATTTAACAAATACTCATTCATTGTATTTATTGCTTTATTCTATTGAAATACAGGTGGGCAGGATTTGCCCATGTTGCGCTATATCATTGGAGCCATACCAAAAAAAAGCCATATCACACTTTGTTTGATCCATTTGCTGGGATTCTGAATGTTATTGCCGTGAAGCTGTTGCATATTGTGATTGAGCTACTTGGTGCTTCTGATCCTGCCTTCAGGAAGGCTTGCTTGGTTGGTGCACTATCATTGCCACTGTACAGGAAAGACTGGCTTTATTTTAATCAGACAACTATTTTCAACTATCTGGTCAGTAAAATTAGCACGGAGTCCAGGTACTTGGAAGCTTTGGAAGTGGCTGTTGAAAGGAAAGAAGATATTCGGGGGATGAAGTGGCTTCAGCTTCTTAATAATGAAAAAGAAACCATTCAAGTATATGATTGGACTGCATCTTTAATGGAAATTGAAATTTTACATTCAATAGATGTTCAGCACCATGATCAGGCAGAAGCTGCATTCGTGCATATTAAAACTAAGTTCTGTGATGAGGTATCATTTGAGGATGCGATTGGTAGCTATAAAATGCTATTTGAGAAGTATAAGAAGGCAAGGAAGCAATATATGAATGGAATGCTTTCACTGCATTGTAATTAACTTCATTCCCTTATTGTTTACGGTATTCCAAGGTTTGTGGTGCTAGAACAACAATCTTGTCTGGTCATCTGTGATAATTTGACTAGTTAAAAACAAAGCAAAAAAACAGAAAACACAATCACTTCAAATGAAAATATGTTCATCTATCGTCAATTGTGATAGTATTAGAATTGGAAAACATGTATATTCCATTCCCTTCATCTCGTACTAGGGGAGAAAAGAGCATTTATGGTCTGGGATGTTTCGGAGTAGGAATTGGATGAGTTGTTGCACCATGGTAATCAATCTGGTAAACAAGTTCTAAGTCTTTGAGATGCTGCTGTTCTCTGAAATGTTCTTGGGTTGTCATTTGCTTTGTTTCTTGGTCAAGAACCTGCAGTTCATGCATCTATACTCATGAAACTAATAATTGGTTTCTGTTGTTACCCTCTAGGGAAAGACTTGGCAAATAACTGGATTTATACTTGGGGATGAGTATTGAGAAATATGAGACAGATTCAGATAACATATCTGAAGCAGATGTAGAATCATTAAAAATTGTGAAGGAAACATACCTTGTTTTGGTCGTGGCCATTTCTGTGGACTGGTGACATCCTTTGTTCTCTCATGCATCTCCTCACTGTAAGAAAGATAACAGAAGGAGAAGAAACGGAAAAGACATACATAGCAATTATAATGAGAGAGAAGAAAAGCAGCAGCAAAAACTTCATTGCAAGTGCAGTTGGATCACAGACTATTCTTCTTTTAGGATAAAAGAGACTTGGGAACAATGGCAATGTATATAGATAAGCACCACAATCAGAGAGAAAGAGAGAGTTTCTCAATTATTGATGAAGGGATTGGGGTCTAAAGCCCATAGCCTATAATTCTGCTGGTTATGACATTGAGGTGGACAATATATGTCTATTCCATGCTTCAAACTTTCTTTCTGGTGCTATTTGTGCAAGCAGATACCTCCAAGCTAGTAATAGTAATAATAATATCATTATTATCATTAAGAGCACTAGATTAGTTCAATCATTATATATTATAATGGATATATCTCCTAATTTAAATTTCAATGGAACATAAAAAAAAAACCCAATTTTTAAAATATTTTCGATGTCTAAAAAATTATATGTATATATAAGTCAAAATTTAAAATTTAACATAAATATGCATGCTAATTGAATTGAATGGATAGTTATATTCAAATAAATTAATAAGTTAAATTTTTAATGAGAAAAAAGGAAAAGAGAAAAAAAAAAGAGAGAAATAGCCAAAATAAATAAAGAAGGAAAGAAAGAGGAAGCAAATAGAGAGAGAGAGAGAGAACTAGCCAAAAAAAAAAGACAACTATGGCAAACTTGCCAGCTTTTAATTGATACCCAGGAGATTTGTTTGTATCAATAATACTGCTCGTTTGCAAAAAAAAAATCTTTTCGGAAAAGATTTTTTTAATATTAACAAGCTAATACTGTCATTTACATTATTAATGAAATTTAAATTCTAATCGGTGAAATTAAAAAAAAATAGAAATATATTTTCTTCGTTTTATATTGGCCATTTACTATTTCTTTTTTTAATTATTTCAAAATTTAATATATTTTTATTTTTAAAATGTTAATTTTCATTAAAAAAATATAATTCACACAGATATATCTGTAAAGAGTTTGTTTATATGGTCCTAAAAAGAACTTGTGTTATCGTATTAGAGGCGATCATTAAAATGAGAAAGACCTTAATTCCTCGGAGCCTATTGCTTGCCTAGTTGCCTTTCTTCTCACTCAATATTCAGGAAGAGAGCTTACATAGATATTTTTGAATATCAAAAACTATGTTAAAAAATATCTTAGATATCTGAAGGTTTTTTTGTAAATCTTTTTTTTTAATAGGTTTAGGGTTGTCACCAGCCTTCTAAATTTTTTATCCTTTTGCTCTTTTTTCCTTGTTTTTCATTATTATTCTAATTGAGATTCCAGGTGGGCCTCCACTACAAGTACTCAATTGGATTTTGTTTCCCTTGCCCTAGCCCGATCCCTCAAGTCTATTTTGTTGATAATGCAAGAAGAAAATTAACCTTCCTCAATTGTGTTTTTCTTGAAAAGAGAACCCTCTATAGTAAGGTCTTTGTGGTGGTATGGTCGACATAATCTTTCTATGGTATCTTTTATATGTTCTTTCCTTATGCTTTTGGAAGGAGGTTTTTTAGCCTCGTGGTCAATCTTTTTTTCAAGGTGGTTTTCACCTCTGGAGGCATTTGCCATACAACATTTGTTCATATTAGTGTGGCTTGCCTTATGGCTATGCATGAAGCTTACTTGATCTTTTTTTTTTTTTTTTTTTTTTTTTTTTGCATTTTTCACAATAGTCAGGGGTGGAACTAGAGGGAGGGGGCTAAGTGGTCCATGGAACCCCCCCCCCCCCCCCCCCCCCCCCCCCCCTTTTACCCTTTTATCTATTTTAAAATTATTTTTAAAATTTTATATAATACTAAAATTATTTTAAAAATTAAATTTGATTTAACACCCCCTTGATATTTATATTTTAAAATTATTTTTGAAATTTCTATTATGCTAAAATTATTTTAAAAATTAAATTTGTTTTAAAATTATTTATACATGTGTCCCATGTCACTGTCAATTCTAACCATAAATAAATATATATTACTTTTTCTTTTTTTATTTTTATTTTTATTTTCATTATTATTTTATGTTTGTTAATATATTATTTAATTTTGTTCAATAATTAATCCTATTTTTTTAACTCAATTCTATTTGAATTTGTTGCTAACATTAGTATGAGAAATTTAAATTTATAATAATAATGATAATGATAACAACAACAACAATAATAAATGAAATCAAAATTATTGACATAACTTATAAAAGCCTAAAGTAAAAAATTAGTTATTGCACTATAATAATATTAAAAAAATTACTTTTATTCAATTTTATCTTGAATTTGTTGGCAATAAACTTATATGTTGAATGCAATTTTTTGGCTTTAAAATTTTGACTCATGTTGCGCCATACCTAGCTTAATTATAGGTGTATAATATCGCAAACAAGCAGTAAAGAGTGAGTAAAGTATTATTCCTACGAAAAAAGCTAATTCTAAGTATCAAATAATTAAAGTATTTATTATTTAGAAAATAAATTTGATTTTTAAATTTAAGAAAACTAAATTAATTAAATTAAAACTAAATAAAATTAACTCTTATAATTGAGGAATAGAGTTAGACTTTTCAATTGATTATTTTATGGTTTATCAAAGGTATTAACACAATTTTATTTTTCTTTAATTATTGGTTGAATCATCTGAAAGTAAATTATAGTCCCTCTCAAGTTCTAAAACTAATATTAATATTAATCTTATGTCTACTTCGTTATAACAAGAATTAATTTATTTTTTTTTAAGTTTGGTGAAGATCTATAAATGGCCCCTTAATTGTTCTTCTTATCTCTAAGTAAAAACTACTTAAGATTATTATCTCTTTTGTATATCAAAAGTTAATTTAAAAAATATATCAAAAAAATTATTATCTTTTTTAGACTAATATTATGCTTCATTCTCGCTCTATCATATAATATCTTAGATCTAACAATTATTGGCTAGATAATGGTATATTTAAGTACAAAGATAATAAAATAATTAAAGAAAAATATTATTGAATTAAATATGCATCAAGTTCACATAAAATAGCTAAGCTTCCTTCTCATTCTCTCCAAAGAAAATCTTGAAAACTTGTGTTGAATTATGGATTAAAGGATGATTGAGAATAAGGGTGAAGGCTTGCTTATATATAGTAATCTTGAGGACTTCTAAACTCATTAGGAATAGAATTTGGAGACTTTTAAACTTATTAGGAATAAATCTAGGGTAAATCTGGAGACTTCTAATATGCTTAGGAATATAATTAGAGCAAAATCTTGAAAAATCTCATATATTCAATTGCCATAATAATTACACGGGCATGCCTTTTAAATTGCATGATAGTGAATAATTGCACCTTGTCTATCCCGCGAAAATCTTCTTTAAGCAATAGTATTTTAATTCACACGGCTATACACTTTGGATTCGCACGGCCGTGTATTCCATCTAGCTTCTAAACTTCTTCATTTCTTATTTTCTCCTTTTTGGTAGTTGCAATTTCACTCCTATAGCTGTGTAAAATGTGTTGCATAGTAATGGAGATGATAAATCTTATGTCTTGCTTCCTTTTTATTTTCTATCTCTTCGTCCTTCATTCTTCTGCCATATTTTGATTAGTTTGTACTCCAAACTCTTATTTTGTAAAGCTAAGCTTCATATTATAATTATTCTAGCTTTCACAACAAAACTTATCAAATTCAATTGATAATAATAAAAATATAACTAGAATAATCACTAAATTATATGCAAAATATGGCTTTATTAACCTCCTTAGTTGAATCACGGTTCCACCACTGACAATAGTTATGCATGTGTGAATTACAATTCTTATTCTTTTTAGATGATGATTTGCCTTATAAATTGCTATATAGACCTTATTTTTGCAATTTGTTAGGAGGGTTTGTTATGATATCCTTGTTTGATTTTACTTTTGATGAAATTGGTTTAGCTTATGCTTGTTTTCTTTGTCCCGAAGAGTATGTAGTCTTGCTCTCTTTGGGTTTGATTTGCATTTTTTGCTCCTCTTTGAATAAACTTCTTCTTTTCTAGCAAAAAAAAAATCATTTTTTTTTCAATATTGTAAATCTATTAGAAAATTATTAAAAATAAATTAAGATTTTGAAATTTTTCATCTCAACAAATTAATTATACATATGAATTTTTGGATACAAATAAACATAATAAAAAATAATAATTAAATGAAATAGAAATTTATAAATTTTGAAATGAAAATCAAAATAAAACAAAAATAAAATTAAAAAATTTATATAAGGAAACTTTTTGTGTCTTTCAAAACTATGTAGAGAAAGAAAAGGATAAAAAGGGTAAATTTGGCTAAAAGAAATTTGTAATGCGCTTTATAAAAAAAGGAAAAAAAATACCCCATTGGTGTCTCAACTTTTCAATTTTTGCTATTTCAATGTCCGAACTTTTTTTTGTTCAATTTAGTGTCTCAATAGTAGATTTTAGTTATAAAATAGTTGCACCGACTGTTTTAATGCATATCGAAGTGTTGTCTAAACATTTTCCAGTTTTATTGTTTGCCATGTTGGATTTTTGATATTAAACGACTATATTACCCCTGATAAAAGTAAATGAGCTATGGCTTTATTAATTACTATTAAACTAACTCTAACATTTCTTTTTGAATAGCTTAGGGATTTCTTATGAATTGTAATTGGGGATTTCAGGCTGAAATTTTCAATTATTCACAATCCTTTAGAGTTAGGTATTGAGATTATATCTATAATATATCTCTTTCTTTCTTTCGCACTAAGCTAGGGATTTGAAATATACTGTAATCATGAAGATTTAATCCAAGTGTAGATTATGTAATTGATCAAAGGGGAGAATTTATCTCTTTCTCTCTATTGCACGATTAATTAATCGATCTAAAGAATTAATTAATCACAATAAATAAAAGAAAGGGTTGTGTGTGGTTCACATAATTTTGAAGGTAAAATTTTCAATTTTTTTAATGCATGAGTAATAAAATTTTTTAAATGCATGTTGTTAATTTTATATTACATTCATGTAGTTGTAATCTATAAAGTGTTATTGTTTGTCTGTTGTATAGAATTTTTAATTGCAGGTTATTTTGTTTTCTTATCACTATCAGGATGGATGAGAATGTGAAAGTAATTGAAGTCAACTATGGGGGCTTTTTTTAAGTGATAAAAGAATAAAAGAAATGAGTTATGCTAGTGGCAAGAAGATGGAGCTAGAATTTAAAGTTAAGAAATCTGTAATATTTGTAGTAAAGGAAGTGATTTAGGACATATTGGGCAATTTGAATATTAAGCATGTCCATTTTTGGGAACCTAATAAAAGTCTAGGACAAGGCCTTAGACTATTATGTGAGAGGACCAATCAGTCTTTTAAACTTATAATGGAAAAATACAAGAGGATTGAATTTTTATAAAGCATAACTTTGGTGGGGTTTCAAAAGTGTTTGAAAAATAGTGACTTTATAGAAGGTGGGCCAAGTAAAGATTCCTCTAACAAGAATGAGAGTGTGGTGGGTGAGAATATTAATGAGCATATTTTATTAGCTACAATTGCTTTTGTTGGGGTTGACAGTATTAATGAGCATAGATCAGATGCTAGGGCTTTTGCTAGCGGTGAGAATATCAATGACTATGGTTTAGATGATAGGGCTTCTGTTGGGGGTGATCCAGTCACTCAACCTTCACTAAGTGAGGAGATAAATGCCATTTAAAGGTGGTATGACTATTTCACATATTATATAATAGGAGATATACCAAAAGAGAGGCATAGGGAGACAAATATTGATACTGCTAAAGTTGGAAATCGAAGTCAACCAAGCAGATCTGTTGATTTTGGGAATACAACTGGTAATGAAGTTATAGTTTGTTTAGATCTATATTTTATTGGCTGTTATTTTGTTTTGATCTTGTCATTTGACCATATTATGTTATTGGTTATATTTTTTCCAGATTTGAATGATAATCAAGAGAGGCCTAGAGAGGAAAATACTGATACTATTGAAGCTAGAAATCCAAATCAACACAGCAAACCTGTTGATTTTGATTTCATAGCTGGTAATGAAGGTATAATTTGTTTAGATCTATGTGTTATTGGTGGTTATTTTGTCTTGATTTTGTCTTTTGACCATATTGTGTTATTTGTTATGTTTTTTCCAAGTTTGAATGAAAATTAAGAGAATGTAGATGAAGATGATGTATTAGGGGAAGATGTAGATGATTATTCTGCTAACAGTGAGGAGGATGAAGATGAAGACTGTGTGTTCTACAATGATTTATATGATGATGATAAAGAGTTGCAAGAGTCTAGAAAGGCCTTAAGGGATCAAAAACAAAGAAGAAAGAAAATCAATATGACAACTACTGAAGTAGAAACTGATGGAGATGGCAATAGGTCTAATGATGGTGATGTAAATGCACATAATATTGTAGAAGACTACATAGTATAAGTTATAGAAGGAAGTGGTGATTTGAGTGATTTCTTTGAATTAGATGATAAGGATTGGAGTTGCATAGAAACTAATGGCAGTGATGAGGACCATGCAGTCAGGAGGAAAGTAGATTTCCAGCTTATAATCATAAAGCTAAGAGAATAAGTTTCAATTTAGGGATGACATTCAGTGGTACTAGAGAGCTTAAGGAGGCAATAATAAGAGACATTCAATCTAAGAAAGGCATGAATTAAAGTTTGTGAGGAATATTAAGGTACAAATTGGGTCAAAGTGTGTGAAGAAAACATGTTCTTAGCTATTGTACACATCATTGATCGTGCCTCAAAACGTTTCCAAGTGAAGAATTTCGTCAATGAGTATAATTGTCCTATATCATATAAGAATAGACGAGTTATAAAAAAATGGCTATTATGTAACTACTTACACAAATTCAAGAGTGTTAAATCAATGAAGCTTATGGATTTGAAGGTACTTGTGAAAAAAGAATTGAAGGTTGAACTTCCTGATACCATAGTGAGGAGGGAAATTTTTTTGACAATGTTTAGATTTGATGGTGATTTGAAAGAGGAATATGCTAGGTTGTGAGATTACTTTGTTGAGATTGAGAGGTCTAATCCTGGAAGCACAACAAATATAAAGGTGTATAGACCAATGCTAGATCAGTTACCTTTTTTTGAAAGACTGTAAATTTGTTTTAATGCATTGAAGAAAGATTTTTTTAGAAGGTTGTAAGAGAGTTATTGGACTGGATGGGTACTTTTTAAAAGGGCAGGTGAAAGGTGAAGTTTTAGCTACTATAGGAGCCTATATTCCATGTTAAATCCTAAATTTTTGAAATTTCTAATTTTTGAAAATTTGATAAAATAAATTATAAGTTAATTGGATAAATTAAATAAATGATTTTAAATGAAAAGAGAAAGATTTTAAGTGAAAAAGTAAAATGTATATGTGATATATATGTAAATATACGTAACATATACAAGTCAATTTTAAAAAGTCAAAGTTTATTTTAATAATTAAAAAGTAAATTCTAATGTTAATGGAAGATGATATTTTGGTGTTATAATTGAATAATAATATATATACTTCGCAAAGATTAAAAGTGGAAATATATGTGGTTAAAAGTGAAGTGGTTGGATAGAAATGACTTGTGGATCATCATCTTCTTCTTTCTCCATTGAAGGCCAGTTTTCTCCATTAAAGGAAAGGGAGGATTTGCTTCTTCCATGATACTCAAGGTGAAGGATTTTCAAGGGAAGATTTGGTGATTTCCACTTGAGTTGGTAAGTTTCTAACTTGTTTCCTTGGATTTTCTGAAAGATGTGAAGTTTGACTTATTATGTTTGTATGTTTTTATGGTTGGAATTGGTATGTATGAAGTTGTTTTGAATAGTTAATCATAATTTTAAGATTGGATTGAAGAAATGGATAAGTTTGAGTTGAGTTTAGTGTAGAGAGAGAGAGAGAGAGAGAGAGAGAGAGAGTTAGAGTCATGTAACTTTTGAGTTGTGAATTTATAGTTTTAAATTGTGTAATTTGATTTTAATTGAGTTACTTTGATGCATAACCAAGTATTTTAAAGTTAAATGATGGATTTGGTTGAGTTTGAATAGAGTTGAAAATGGAAAGAGATTGTTCTAAGTATGGGAAAAGAATGATAACTTTGGACATGTGACTATTTTATGTTGATATCAGGATTTTGGCTTGACATGCTATAGACCCTTAAATTTGGACCGCTTTAAATTTAAAAAGTTTATGTTGGTCCATTATGAATTTAGATTTCTTAAACCTAATTTTAGAATTAAATTGGAAGTTATATCAAAATTACAGAAATATTGGCTGAAAATTTAATTATTTTGGACCGGTTTGTGTTAAAGTTAATGGTTTTGATCGAGTTGGTTTGATATGGGTACTGCCATATCGATTTGGGAGGTCCAAATCGATATGGGTACTGCCCATATCGATTTGAGCTTGCCAAATCGATATGGGCAAATGCCTCATATTGATTTAGGCAAGCCAAATCGATATGAGGTAATTTCATATCGATTTGGCCGATTTGGCTAGGCCAAATTGATATGGAATCTGCCTCATATCGATTTGGACAGCCCAAATTGATATGAGTTGCACTCCATGTCAATTTCGACCTTTAATCCGAGTCCTAAACGTAATTGTACCAGCCATTAGACTTTTTAATTACCTTATGAGAGTCAGATTAGGTTTAGGTTAAAGTGTTGGTTTTTATATAAATACATGATTAACACGAATAAAAAAGGAAGGGAGGCAAAATAAGAGGAAGAGATCGAGAGGCTACTGGAATTATTTAAAAAGAGCAACAAGGGACATAGAGAAAAAATCAATAAGTAACGATCTAATTTACAAAATCAAGGCAATAAAAGCAGTGTTGTCTTGATCTAGCTCAACCCAAAAATTAACTTTGATTTAGGCAGCAGTAGCACATATCCAAGCTTGATTCAAACACTTTAAATTCGGTGGAGCCTTTATCAAACGCAGGTAAGTTCTCTAAATTCAATTTATTGAATAAATAACCATCTTCATCTTTCAAATTTTCATCACACTGTTTATATAATCAAATTCTCTTTTTTAATTCAAACAATAGCTAAGGTTTTACTTAAAGTAAATATAATCATTCAAATATTAGTCTAATTTCTCAAACCCCAATTAGTTTCATAACTTAACAAAACCCTAATTATTTTCCTTAAAATAAAAAACCCCAAAATAATTTTCAAATTCTAAAAACCCTAGCTTCCTAAACCCTAATTCCCAAACCTCAATTCCAGAAGCCATAAACCTGAGTTTGCAAATAGTTTAATTATTAAAATTGATCCAATTGCCAAATTTCTAAAGCCTATTATTCTAATTTATTTTCGAAAGTCCCAAAACCCTAATTTAATTCCAAGTATCCATAAAATCACAGTTTTTCATCTAAATCCTAAAATTATTTTCATAAGAATTCCAAACCCTAATTTTGATTAAAAAAAACTTAATTCAAGATGTGAACCTAAATTTATATATTGCTTTATTTAATTTTAAATTTAATTATGTAGTTTATTATATGTTTTGATGTGATTTATTTAATTTCGATATTTGATTTGTTTATCATGGATGAATAATTTATTTATCATGAATGGATGTTTACTTTTATTGATTTGTTTTGATTTCAAAACTTTGTAAGAGGTATGTTTCCATATGTTGGGTACCTCATGTATTAAGCATCATGTAATTTAAATTGCTTTTATATTTTGGACTAATTTAAAGAACATGTTTCCACCTTTTGGTGGGTATCCTATTTATTTTTAGACATGGACAATGTAAGGACATGTTTCCATCCTCGGATGGGTGTCCATTTATTTATTTTATTTGGACATTGCTTTGATTCTAATATAATGATGCTTTATTTTAATTATTTCATGTAGTATGGATAATATTGTTATATTTAAAAATTTTATAATATTAAGACCTGCAAAGGAGGCCGGTTCCAATGAACCGGGCGTTGTGGGGGTGCTGGGCCATTTCTCACCTTCCCCACACGTACCCAACTTTTCGAACCCATTAAGGGGTTGGGGATTTCTTAGGAATTGAGTCATCCACCCCTTTCTTTTTCTCTACCCTTTCGGGTGGCGACTCCATTTTCTCCGGGCTTAGGCCAGTGTTCTCTAAGGCCCTGAGCCTAAACAGTGCCAAAGTCATAAGAACCATTCCACCGGGAGTGGGGGCGAAAATCCTCACTCACAGTGGCGACTCCACTGGGGATAAGAGAAGTTGATTTCGTTGGTCTTTATATTATTCTATTCTTTCTTATCATGATATTATCCATTGCATCATATTAGATTGCATCGTGTGCGTGAGTTAGGATGCCCACATTACCTGTGTTGTGTTATGTAAGTGATACCATAATTTCACTCAAGGTATGAAGATCAAGCATGGCATAACCACTCACAGCCTTGTACCTTTTAGGTATATACTTGCTATGGGAACCTAAGCCTTTCAACCCAAAGACTAAAGCTCATGTAATTGACCTAGTTACTTTCCTTAGGTTTTTACCCTAATGCTTGTTGTTTGACCATGGTTAGTTTATCTTGGTTTAAATCATGACTTATTTGGTTTGTTCTTTTTCTAATATGACCTAAGTAGATTGTAAGCTCAAAATAAATTTTTCTTTAAAGTCCAAAAGACCAAAGCTATTTTTAAAATTTTTTAGATGGTCTTTGGACATAAAACTTTTCTAAAAAACAAGTTAAAAATTCTTTTCTCATGACCAAAATACAAAGCCCAAAATTCTTTTTTCTAAAATCTTTTTACAATGGGCTTAGAAACAAAATTATTTTCATAATCTTTTAAAAGAGCTTATGAATATTTAGGTCAATTATGAAATACCAAAAATTAATTATGAGCCTAATTTATACTAAGAATTATTAATCATGGGCTTGTTTTTGGCATGAATCATTAGTTACTTTTTCAAGTAAGAAATCTATTTATAATAAACCTCTTAATTTAGTTTTAATCCAATATAGTATAAAAGCTGCTTTAGTTGATTGGATGGATTAAAGCCTAATTAATGGGAATTATCATGAACTGATTTCCATTTTTGAAAATATAACTATTGGTTGAAACGTCTGAGGGAATTATTCGAAAACAAGATACCCCATGTTGGTACTTCGTTAACCATATACCTAGGAAAAGAGACTCACCATCCGTGTGTGGAAGTTATAAGGTTGGAAGGGACATTCTACCTATCTTTGTTTGTTATTTGTGCATACATGCATACATACATTTGCATCTCAAAATATTCCTCTCTGGCTCATAGACCTAGAGTACGACAATTCAAGAGCATACAACGACACCACCTATAACATTGATTTTTATTCAAGTGCTTCATTGGAAGGATGGATACAAACTAGCTAAGGGACATAGTCGATGAAATTGTCAAAGCTAGGATGGCCGACCTATGAGATCAATTGGTTGAAATTTTGAAGGCCTAGTTGATTGGAATTCTGGAGATCATCAACAATGCTAATAAGGCATCTCCCATTGACATAAGAAAGAAGGGAAAGGTAGCATCAATGGGGAACATGTTCACTAATAGAGATCAAATGAAAAATGAGGGTTCAATCCCTATTCTACAAGACTAGCCGAACCATGTGCTGTCTAACTGGAGCAATAAGGGCAGCTACCACCCCGATGAGCAAAATCAAAGGAAAAGAAGAGGTGTTGAGAAAAATGCAGCAACTGAACTAGCAAAGAAGCGTAAATTTTCAAACTTGGGGGAACCTTTGTCAAAAATGTTAGAGAATCTAATGAAGATAGATTTGCTACAACCATTAGCTCCTCGACCCTTGTCGAATCCTCTACCTGCAAACTGTGATACCAAAGTTATTTATCAATTTCATCATACTTAAGGGCACAAGATAGATAAATGTGTTTGATTAAGGCACGAGATCTAAAATTTGATTGACAATGGAAAGCTGTCTGATCCTTTGCCTAAATTTGAAAGGGCACCACCGCTAGCAATCTTCATGAAGAGTTTTATCTTATCATCTTGTCTTAATATGGATAGAGAAGCTGCTAAAGAGGATGTGCTACTAAGCAAACTTGGATTAACTGTGGATGAATAAGCCATGATCCTTGATGATGGAAAAAATCCTTGCCCTTGATGTGTCTAAATAAATGAAGTATCTTCGACTCCAACTCAATGAACTTCCCTTAGCTTGGAGTGTCGCTCATTTTATTTTGCTTTCTTTAATCTTTAATTAGAACAATTATGTTTTTTAATTAAGATTATTTGAATAAATTATTTTCATCAAATTTTTCATGATCTTTGTTCATTTTGGTGCTCAACCAATGAAGAATCTAGCTTGATGTTCATAAATTAATGTATCTAGGCATCATGATTTGAATGACTTTACTAGATGAGGGAATTGCTCTATAGCATTGAGTTGTGCATGCTTACTTAGAGAGGGCTCCTGCATAATTACCTTTGTTTAGGTCCTAGTCAGTCTTAGAACATGCTTTGACAAACTTTCGAGGTAAATTTGAGCTCTGCTTATTTAAGGGAGAGATGATCTAGGCATTGTTTGACGAGCCAACAACTAGTATCCACCCCATTAAATATCAATCCCTAGTTGTCCCTTTGAGCCTTCATAAAATTTTAGTTTTCTTTTCGTTGGCTTACAAACCCTAACAACCTACCCTGAGCTGTTGTGATACTTATGACAAGTCTTATGATCACTAAGGCGAAGATGCAAGAAGATCAAAGAAAGGAATGCATAGCCAAAACTATAAGGATAGTAGATTTTATCAAGACCATAAGGTAGTTGAAGTTCACCTAATATCTCCAATCTATCAAGACAACATCAGAGTAACAAATGATATATCCCTGTTAAAGAAGATTTATGTCACTCCGCTCATTCATTATTAGAAACCCAAGTTGGTACAAACAAGACAACTCTATTAGAGCTAGAACCCAAAAAAACAAAAGAAAAAGAAAAAAAAAGAAAAAAAAAAGAAAAGAACTGTCATGTTATAGATACTTTAATTCTAAAAATCGAGTCCTGAGGTACAATGAAATTGATTTACAAAGTCAACATTTGATTTAAAAAAAATGTTTTCTTGTTATAATTTTTTTTTACAAAGCCTTCAAGTTAAGGGAAATGTGTTGAACAGTCGTACCTCAAAGGACACACTGAGCAAAGTAAAGAATTATTTGCAAGGTTCTAAAGAAGATACCAATTGACATGTTGAATCATAGTTTGAAATTGATGTATATCTGACTCTGCCGCTCGGAGTCTCAACCACTCATGTCCTCAACATCTTTAAGATAAAAGCCATAAAAGCAAAGCCTTTTATAAGGTCTGAACAAGCATCTAGAAGGAGTCAATGAGAACACTTCAGCTAATCACCTCAGTCTATGAGTCGATGGAACCACTGTAAGCATTACTCATGCATATCATGCATATATGAGCATATCACATTGCATTTTCTTGTATTGTATTTCTTTGTTAAAGTGAACAACAAACACCCTGTGAAGTATAGAATCAAAAGAAGATATGAAATCAGGGGGCATGGAAAGCCCATTGCGTGAGGAAGCTCCAAAAATTTTTCAAAAGAAAGAAGAAATGCATGCTTGATTCGATGAGCTAGACAATATACAAACATCAACCAAAGTCGCATAGAAAAAATCATGGGTTTGAGCCTACATAGGGGCAAAGTTTCTCCTTTCATATTTTTTTGAGTTTATGTATGTACAAAACATTTTGAAACTCACTTCCAATATTTTACCGCGCAGGGGGCAAGGAGAAGATATGAAAGCTAGCTAAAAAAAAGGGGCTGAATTTTTTTTTTTTTTGCAAAAGTGCATAGGAAGAACAAAAAAAATGGAAAAAGAAGAAAATTAGAACTCTCAAAAGAATGAAGATGCAAAAGACAAAAGGTTAGTCCAGCTAAAAGAGCTGAAGCCAGCGTGAAGACCCGATTTCCAAGGATGAAGCTCCACTTTAAAAGGTGAAGACCCAATTCCAAGGATAAACATCCAGCTTAAAGGATGAAGATCCACTTTCAATTGTAAAGACCCAATTTCCAAGGATGAAGATCTTGCTTAAAGGATGAAGATCCACTTTCAAAGGTGAAGACCCAATTTCCAAGGATGAAGATCCACTTTCAAGGGTGAAGACCCAATTTCCAAGATAAAGATATAGTTTAAAGGGTGAAGACCCAATTCCAAGAATGAAGATCCAGCTTAAAAGATGAAGAGCAACTTTCAAGGGCGAAGACCCAATTTCCAAGATAAAGATCCAGTTTAAAGGGTGAAGACCCAATTCCAAGGATGAAGATCCAACTTAAAGGATGAAAATCTACTTTTAATGGTGAAGACCCGATTTTCAAGGATGAAGATCCATTTTCAAAGGTGAAGACCTAATTCCAAGAATGAAGATCCAATTTAAAAGGGTGAAGACCCGAAGTCTAAAGGATGAAGATCCATTTTTAAGGTGAAGACCCGATGCGAAGGATGAAGATCCAATTTAAGGATAAAGATCCAATTTCAAGGGTGAAGACCCGATGTCCAAAGGATGAATATCTATTTTCAAGGGTGAAGACCCGATGTCCAAAGGATGAATATCTATTTTCAAGGGTGAAGACCCGATATCCAAGGATAAAGATACATTTACAAGGGTGAAGACTTGATCTCTAAGGATGAAAATCCATTTTCAAATGTGAAGATCCGATGCTAAGGATGAAGATCCAAGATCCAATGATGAAGATCCAATTTGAGGGTGAAGACCCAAAATCCGTTAAAGAAAAGAACAGCCGGAGCAGCCAAAATTCTCAACTGATAAAAGGTTAGTCAAACTCAGTCTCAGGTCCAAGTACCCAAATCCAATACAGTCTTGGGTCCAAGTACTCAATCTCTGGTCCAAGTATCCAAACTCAATCCAGTCTTGGGTCCAAGTACCCACTTTTGGATCCAAGTACCCAGTCTCGAGTCCAAGTACCCAAATCAAATTCAGTCTTGGGTCCAAGTACCTAGTCTTGAGTCCAAGTACCCAAATCAAATTCAGTCTCGAGTCCAAATACCCAGTCATGGGTCCAAGTACCCAATTCAGTCATGGGTCCAAGTACCCAATTAAGTCTCGAGTTTAAGTACCTAATCACGAGTCAAAGTACCTAATTTAGTCTCAGGTCTAAGTACCTAAATCTTTTTTGGGTCCAAACCCAAACCAACTCCAACCTCGGGTCAAGAACCCATCCTCATCCAAAATCTACTCAAAGTCATGTTGCTTTTCATTCTCTTCAACCATGTCTCAGATCGTTTAAGCAGGAGGCAAACTTTAAACCCTTAAATTTGGACCAATTTAATTTGAAAGGTTTATGCTCGTCCATTATGAATTTAGATTTCTTAAACCTAATTTTAGAATTAAATTGGAAGTTATATCAAAATTACAGAAATATTGGCTGAAAATTTAATTATTTTGGATTTGTGTTGAAGTTAATGGTTTTGGTTGAGTTGGTTTGATATGGGTACTGCCATATCGATTTGGGAGGGCCAAATCGATATGGGTACTGCCCATATCGATTTGAGCTTGCCAAATCGGTATGGGCAAGTGCCTCATATCGATTTTGGCAAGCCAAATCGATATGAAATTTCCTCATATCGATTTAGCTAGCCCAAATCGATATGTGGCAATTTCATATCCATTTGGCTAGGCCAAATCGATATGGAATCTGCCTCATATCGATTTGGACAGCCCAAATCTATATGAGTTGCACTCCATGTTGATTGCAGCCTTTAATCCGAGTCCTAAACATAATTGTACCGGCCATTAGACTTCTTAATTACCTGATGAGAGTTGGATTAGGTTTAGGTTAAAGTATTGGTTTTTATATAAATACATGATTAACACGAATAAAAAAAGAAGGGAGGCAAACTAAGAGGAAGAGATCGAGAGGCTACTGGAATTATTTAAAAAGAGCAACAGGAGACAGAGAGAAAACATCAATAAGTAATGATCTAATTTACAAAATCAAGGTAATAAAAGCAGTGTTGTCTTGATCTAGCTCAACCCAAAAATAAACTTTGATTCAGGCAGGCAATAGCACATATCCAAGCTTGATTCAAACACTTTAAATTCGGTGGAGCCTTTATTAAACGCAGGTAAGTTCTCTAAATTCAGTTTATTGATTAAATAACCATCTTCATCTTTCAAATTTTCATCACAATGTTTGTATAATCAAATTCTCTTTTTTAATTCAAACAGTAGCTAAGGTTTTACTTAAAGTAAATATAATCATTCAAATATTAGTCTAATTTCTCAAACCCCAATTAGTTTCATAACTTAACAAAACCCTAATTATTTTTCTTAAAATAAAAAACGCCAAACCAGTTTTCAAATTCTAAAAACCCTAGCTTCCTAAAACCCTAATTCCCAAACCTCAATTCTAGAAGCCATAAACCTGAGTTTGCAAATAGTTTAATTATTAAAAGAGAATTTGATTAAACCTGAGCATGTCAAAGCTTCTGTGTAGTGGGCATAGGGCATGGTCATTGTCACGCTCGTGTCATTGAGTGTGTCATTTGTAGATTTTTCCCAAGATGGCCCTTTTCCTTATTTTTCCTTTGTAGTTCTTATTTTTGTGTTGAGAGATAATGTATATGCCTTTAAGTGTGATACTAAGTGATTATTATAATCACATTTGGTTTAGGCATTGAGGAGATTTGAATTGCCCTATCTAAGTATTGAAGTGTATCTTGGAAGGGAAGGTTGGAGGTGGTGTTAAGCTTGCTTTTGGTTGTCATTGGAGGTAAGTACAAACTTTGAATAAATTTATTTTATTTGCATTACATTGGGCTTAACACATTTTGGATTGGAAAAATGTGTTAAGCTACTTGATATATGAAGCATGTATGAATAATATGCTATGACTTGTGTAATGTCATAGATGTATTAAATGCATTGTGAAAAGCCATTGATAATGGCTAAATTGAGAGAAAAGTGAAATATGTGCAATATATGAAAATGACCCAAAGTGTTTGGGTAATGTGGTTTTTTGTGTATGTACTAAACATATTGTAAAAGCCATTGATGATTGCTAGATTGCATAAAATGTGATATAATGTAATGATATATTGGGATATGAGAAATGATGAGTTGAAATCATATGACATTGATATAAAAGTGAGAAAATGAGGCAATGTGCCTAATGAATTATGATTAAATGAGAAATGAAATAATTGTGTGCCTAGTATGTTATTCAATTTCTAAAGTTCCGTGTTTGCCGGCATGCCTACTAGGTTATCCTCATTATTTGCCTTCAGGGCTAGCTTTTTAGCAATTATTAATTTGCCTTCTGCCTAGATGTTGGATGTCACTTGCCTTTGGGCTAGATGCAGGGCATCATTATCATTTGCCTTCGGGCTAAACGCTGGGCATCACTTGCCTTCGGGCTAGATACTGATTGTCAATATGGACCAAAATAGTAACTCCAAAATTTGAATAGCATATTAGATCCTTTGGGCCTATGCTTGTGTTTGTTTTTATATGAATTGTGAATTGTAGAACAATTAAGAAATATGTTAAGATGAAATGATATGAGATATGATATCCATAAGCATTGTGCATTGGCATTACATTTAAACTATATTGTTATCAAAGTTTGTACCACTAGGCTTTTGGCTTAGCGCGATTGTAACTCATCCCGCAGGTGACAGGGTAGATCCGATAGAGCCAAAGAGTTTGTCTATATAGAGCCGGGCTTAGATTTGAGATCTTGAGTGTAGAGTTGATTGTTGGATGTCAAGATCATAGACACACTGCCAGCATGTACATTTTTTATATTATCGTACATTTGGACATTATGTATGTCATATTATGTTTTGATGTATATATATATATGTTGTAAACTATAAAGAATGTTTTGGATAAAAATTTTGTAATGGAGGTTTTGTATGTGTTTTTGATAAGTAATATTTTATTTGTTATTTAATTATATCCTTTAAATTATTTAAGATCTTACAGATTCAAAAAGTAAGGGTTTTTATAGAAAATGGGTTGTGACATTTTTATACCGTATATGCGTATAGTACATATGTTGGGTGTATGCATTATACGTATATAGGATATATGGGCATTACATTTATTTTGGTATCAGAGCCTAGGTTTGAGGTTCTCAACCTAGGTGGGTTGTCAGAGAGAGAAAATGGAGATTTTAAATATGGTTTTCAATTGTGATACATGCATTGGCACTGGAAGTTTCTGATCTTTGATGTGGTAATTTCTGATGTGTTTGTAGATTTAGGTAGTTATGGCATCTCGGACGCATTAGTCTGCAGAGGGTAGTACAGAGAGTGTAACTCCTAGTGAGGGTAGAGAGGGAGCTAGAGTTGAGATTGCTGGTGAGGCATCTGCTTTTGTGCATATGAGACTAGCAACTGCTGAGGTTCCGCCGGGCTGGGCACGACATATGGTGAAGCTGTTAAGGTAGGCTCCAGTTCAACAGCCGCTGCAGCCACAGCCATAGCCGCAGCCGTAGTTGCTGACGAGGAAGTATGATAAGCTAAGGAAGTTTGGAGCTGAGGACTTTATTGGTACTACAAACCCTACTGTAGCAGAGCAGTGGCTAGATAGGGTCTAGAGTGTGTTTATCCAGCTACAGGCTAGTTCAGAGGAGAAGTTTGATTATGCGAGATCTCTATCATAGGGATGCCTATGAGTGGTGAAAGACGGTTCCACATGCTGCCACTGATCCACCAGTCCTGACCTATGATGATTTTCTGTGGGAATTCAAGAAGAAGTATACTCCGAGGGAGTATAAAGATGTAAAGAAGATGAAATTCCTGAGTTTGAGGCAGGATAACAGGACAGTGACAGATTATGAGATAGAGTTTATCCGGCTGAGTCAGTATGCTGGTGGAATCATTTCTGATGAGATCGACAGATGCTGGAGGTTTGACGAGGGGCTGAGACCCTTTATTATGTGTATTATGGCAGGCTCTCGATATCAGGACTTTTTTCAGTTGGTTGCAGCTGCCAGGAGTGTTGAGAGAGCATAGGTCTTGCAGCAGCTGCTAGGGTTGATGAGACCAGAGCTAGGAGACCCCAGAGTAAGGTAGGGTCTTCATCAGCGAAGAGAGGTCGAGTTGGATATTTTCAGAGGTTTAGTAGGAGCCAGGGGCAGTCTGGCAGGTCAATACAATAGCTGAGACAGAGATAGAGATCGATTGCTTTAGTGGCTAGTGCTCCGACCGCAATGGCTCAGAGCCTTGTTCCATCTATCTGTGTTCATTATGGTATAGTACATGGAGGTGTTTCCTGGAGGATTAGTGTAGACCCTTAATTTTTTACCAGGTCCAGTCTAAATATTTTAAAACAGTCTGAAATAATTTTTGTGGTATTTATTATTTATTTTAATATTTATTATTTATTTAAATTTTGATATTTAATATTTATTTTAATTATATAATATTTATTTTAATAATATTTATTATTTGTTTTTTTTAAAAATATTATGTATTATAATAAAATAACATTTATTATTTATTTTATTATTTTAATAATAATGTAATTAATTATAAATATTTTAAATATAATATTTCTAATAGTAAAAATAAAAAATAAAAACATATACATATAAAAATAATAAAGAATAGAAAATAAAAAAATTGGACGGTCGAATCAGTGCATGCCACGCGGTGGCAGCCAATTGGCCTACCATAGGCCAATTCGCCGTAGGCAACGCTTGCGGGGAATTGGGGGCTTGCCCAGGCACCTGCGACGCTCGTGCAGTAGCCTCTCGCAAACCCGCAGGCCCATTCAAGCGTGCTGCCGATTTTGCCAAAACCTTCTTTTGCTCAGTTTTGTAATTTTTTTTCCTAAATAACCTATATTTCCTTAATCAAACAGAATTATCATTAGGTTTTTGCTATAAATAACAGCTTAAAAAAAATAAAGAAAGGGTCTTTTTCTTTGGACAAACTTTTAGGAATTTTTGGACTTCTGGAGAATTTTTTTAAAAAAGAGGTAGAGAGTTATTTTTGGGCAAAAGAAGACTCTCAAATTTTGGACAATTTTCAACAAAAAGATTTTTGGCTAAGATTTAGAACTTGGAGAACGGCAGGGACTTTCTTTTAGAAACTGGAAAAAGCAACAGACCTAAATGACAACCCATAATCAAGGCATCAAGCTAGGTCTTCTGTCTTGGTATTAGCTCATCCAAAACTTCATCCAACAATTTTGGTGAAGCCTTCAAACGTAGGTAAGATTATTCTAAAGTTGTGTTTATTAAATCATTGATTATCTTCATCTTTTAAACCATCATCACGCTGCTTAGATTATTAAAATTTTTCTTTTAATTTAGATTGAAATATGATTTTAATAACCTGCGGTAGCATAAATTATTTTGTACATTAAATAAGGTTTTAATTAAAGCAAATAGTATGATTATTCAAAATACAAACCTAAACCCTAATTTATTCAAACCATAAATCTTAATTAATTCTATTTTCCAAATCATCATAGTAGCTTGTTCCTTTCAAATATCTAAAGATTTTATTTTATTTTCATAAGCTTCAATCTTATTTACTTAAATCCTAATTTAGTAATTAAAATTCTAAAACCCTAATTTAAGATGTAAAACTCTAAATTTATATTTTTATTGCTTTATTTAAAATTTTAGATTTAATTGTGTAGTTTATTATATATTTTGATGATTTATTTATTTAATTTCAATGTTTGATTTATTTAATTTATCATGGAATATTTTTTCAATTATTATTTATTTATTAAAATTGTAAGAGGTATGTTTCCATGATTGGGTACCTCATTAATTAATTTTCATATAATTTAAATTATTTTTATATTTTAGTATTAATGTAAAGGACACATTTTCACCTTTTGGTGGGTGTCCTATTTAGTTTTAGATATTGGACAATGTAAGGGCACGTTTCCATCCCCGGATGGGTGTCCATTTATTTTTTTATTTGAACAATGCTTTGATTTTAATATAATGATGTTTTATTTTAATTATTGCATGTAATATGGATAATATCATTATATTTAAGAATTTCATAATATTAAGATATGAAAAGGAGACTGATTCCAATGAACCGGGCGTTGTGGGGGTGTTGGGCCATTTCTCACCTTCCCCACATGTACCCAACTTTCCGTACCCATTAGGGAGTTAGGAATTCCTTAGGAATCGAGTCATCCACCCCTTTCTTTTTTCCTGCCAGTTCGGGTGGCGACTCCATTTTCTTCAGGCTTAGGCCCGTGTTCTCTAAGGCCCTGAGCCTAAAAGTGCTGAAGTCGCAAGAACCATTCCTGTAATATCCCAATGTATGCCCTAGGAGTTTTGAATATTGTTGTTGTTTTAAATTGGATTGAATGTATATGTGAATTTGCAAGAGAAAAGAAATTAAAAGAAAGTGTATATGTTGTATATATGAAAGTATAAATAACATATACATAAGTCAAAAGGGATGGTCAATGGAAGAGGATATTTATTTGTGATATGTGAAATTACCTAAATGGGCAAGTAAGTGAAAAGAGAGTTAAAACAAATGGAAAGGGGTATCTAGGTAAATTCTTGTTTTGGAATACATGGTGGAGATTTAAAGAGATGATAACTTGACTTTTCTTCATTTCCTCTTCTTCTCTTTCCCATATGTTGGCCGGCCATTCCATAGCAAGAGAGCAAAGTGAGATTTGTTTATTCCAAGTTTCAAATTGAAGGAAGAATCAAAGGATTAAGTTGGAGATTTGTGGAATTGCCTTAATTTTTGTAAGTACTCTCTTGATTCTTTTGTTATTTTTAAAGTTGTGTTTGAGATGAGTTGTGATTTGTTGATATTATGATTGGGTGTGTTTGAGATGTGTTTATAAGTGTTGAAATTGATTGTAAGTTAAAAAGTTAAATTGGTGTTGGTTTTGGTTTGAAGATGGTAAGTTATGTGGATGTTGATGTTGAAAGAATAAGAGTGATGTTGGTTTAAGGGTTTTGAAGTGGTAAGTAATTAAATGTGTTGTTGATGTATTGTTAATGTGAATATTGTGATGAACATGTAAAATAAGTGTTAATGACATTGATTGTATCCATTTGAATAAGGTTATGTTGTGCACAATGTGTTTTAATTCAATCAAAAGAAATTTGGCCATGTTTAGGGTTTTATTCTTGAGAGACACGACCAAACTAAGGAAGAGACACGGCCAAACTAAAGAATTTTTGGGAGACATGGCCAAGTCTAAGGAAATTTGGCCGTGTTGGATAATTTTTGGAGAGACACGGCTGTGTCCCTTGCCCGTGTCTGCCTCGGTTTGATTTGGTGTTGAGAGACACGGCCACAAGCTTGGCCGTGTCCCTTGAGTGTGTTAGCTACTGTGATTGTTCCTTGCTTTTCTTACATTGTTTTGATTCTTCAAAGATCCTTTTGCACCTAAACCTAAAAGTAAACACTCTAAATACTTTTAAAACAAAGAATGATCCAAACAAATGTATGTGGAAGATTATAAATCAATGAATAATGTAAAGTGTTAGGTATATATATATGATAAATATGAAATGTGATTTGAGATATAATGATGATGCATATGATACTATATGAACAATGTTATGTTTTATGCATTGTGAATGGTAATGTGTTATATGAATAATGTACTTTGAAATGTTATATCAATGAGGCCATTGTGATTGGCTATGATAACTCAAATGTGATGTGAAGCCATTGTGATTGGCTATGATGATTCAATTGAAAGAAATAAGGCATGTTTGCCTAGATGATGATGAGAATTGAGAATGGAAATGATAATGAAATAATAAATGAATTGTGTGGCTAATGTGTTATTCCATTTTCAGAGTTTGTTGTTGGTGGCATGCCTAATATTGGTAACAATCTCTTGAAGTTAGGTTGGATTTGATCCTTGAAGCCTAATTGAGATGTTATAACCCTTGAAGCTAGGTTGGGTTGGTTCTTGAAGCCAAGTTGGGTTGATACTTAGCATGCTTTGTTCCCCTTGAAGCTTGGTTGAACCTAATCCTTGAAGCCTAGTTGGGTTTATGATAATGATAAATGTGATAACAAAACCAAAGCATTAACTCTGAAAATTGAATGACATATTAGTGTGTTTTGGGCCCATGCTTGTCTTTGTTTCAATGTGATTTATTGGTGTTAAAATAATTGAATAATGAGATCCTTGAAAGGACTTTGAAATGTATTATGCTTATATGAGTATGAGTTATGAAATATAAAGGTGTGGTATTATCTTTACAACTATATTGTTGTTTATTTATTAATGTGTATGATATTGCATTGCATTAAAGCATAATGTTGGCATACTTTGTACTACTAAGCCGTTGGCTTAGCACGATAGTGTTGATCGCATAGGTAACAGAGTTGAACCCGAGAGTTCCTCGAGACCGAGTGAGAGTAGACATTGAAGAGTTATTTTGGGACTTAAAGATCAGAGAAGAGCTGCCAATCATGTATAATTTCTTTATGTTTTGTAAAGTATTGATTTTAATATGAATATATGTATATTTGTAAATATGGATTTAAATGTTTTCATATATGTAACTATTTTATAAATTCCGCTGCGTATTAAGTAAATGTATTGATATCTATTTCGTTTTATATTATAAGTTAATTACTTATTTTCTATAATGTATAATGATAAATATTATGGTATCTTTTAAAATGATTTGATGGTTAAAGAAAAACGTAGCATCCCTATGCTCAGTGCATGTATATTACATTGTGGTGTTTGTAGTGTGCTTGTACCGGATGTGGGGGTGTTACAATTCCACACTGGAGTGGGGACAAAAATCCCTGCTCATAGTGGCGAGTCCACTGGGGATAAGAGAAGTTGATTCAGTTGGTCTTTATATTATTCTATTCTTTCTTATCATGATATTATCCATTGTATCATTTAGATTACATTGTGTGTGTGAGTTAGGATGCCTGTATTACCCATGTTGGTTATGTAAGAGATACCATATTTTCACTCAAGGTATGGAGATTGAGCATGGCATAATCACTCATAGCCTTGTACCTTTTTGGTATATACTTGGTATGGGAACCTAAGCTTTTCAACCCAAAGACTAAAGCTCATGTAATTGGCCTAGTTACTTTCCTTAGGTTTTACCCAAAATGCTTGTTGTTTGACTATGATTGATATATCTTAATTTAAATCATGGCTTATTTGGTTTGTTCTTTTTCTAATATGACCTAATTACATTGTAAGCTCAAATAATTTTTTCCTCTAAGGTCCAAAAGACCAAAACTATTTTCAAAATTTTTGAAACAGTCTTTGGACATAAAACTTTTCTAAAAATGAATCAAAAAATCTTTTCTCATGACCCAAATGCAAAGCTCAAAATCTATTTTTTTTTCTAAAAACCTCTTTACAATGGGCTTAGAAATAAATTATTTTTATAACCTTTTCAAAAGAGCTTACAAATATTTAGGTCAATTATGAAAATGCTAAAAATTAATTGTGAGCCTAGTTTATACTAAGAATTATTAATCATGGGCTTATTTTTGGCATGAATCATTAGTTACATTTTCAAGTGAAAAATCTATTTATAATAAAACTCTTAATTTAGTTTTAATCCAATATAGCAAAAAAGCTGCTTTAGTTGATTGGATGGATTAAAACCTAATTAACGAAAATTATCTTGAATTGATTTATATGTTTGAAAATATAACTATTGGTTGAAATGTCTGAGAATTATTCAAAAATAAGATATTCCATGTTAGTATTTTCTTAACCATATACCTAGGAAAAGAGGCTCGTCATTCTTGTGTTGATGTTATAAGGTTGGAAGGAACATCCTATTTATCCTTGTTTGTTGTTTGTGCATACATGCTTACATGCATACATACATTTGCATCTCATATCATTGGTATTTTCTGGCTCACAGTGTAATATCCAAAATTTTAGGGTAAACAGTTTGTAACACCCCCGTACCCCAATATAAGCACACCGCATACGCCCGCACAACACACGATATACGTATACCGGATAAAGGGGTGCCACGGTTCATTTCTAAACAACCAAACTTTAATTTTTAACATATAAGTATCATAAGTCAGTCCGAGTAAACTTCAAATATTTAACCTATATTATAAATAGTAACAGATAAAACATTCCTTCGTTAAAATACACATATATATATATATAACATTAGTACCCAAAAGCTTATTTAAAACATTTGTTAAATAAGCAGCGGAAAATACATATGTATATGTATATCAAAATCAATGTTTACAAAATTATAGAATTTATACATGCTGGCAGTTTGTCTCTGATCTTGATGTCCACAACTCAACACCGCTATCACAAACTCAAGACTAGACTCGACTCGGTCCAGACGGGCTCTCCGACACAACTGGATCTACCCTGTCACCTGCGCGATAAACCACAATCGTGCTAAGCAGAAAGCTTAGTGGTACAATCTTTGATTCAATATAGATCAATACGATGCTCATGCCCAATATATATGAATATATTAACTCATTGCATTATATCTCAACATTTTAATCATTTTCATCACATTTCATAATTCATATTTAAGTAAAGACAAACATGGGCCCAAAAAGGATTTAATATGCTATTCAAAGTTCAGAGTTACTGCTTTGGTCCATAATCACATTTATCAAGCCTGTAGGCGATATATATATCCATGGATAATGTAACAGACCCAGTCTCTAGGACCTCAACTCGGCTAGACTCTAGGGCCTCGGTATCTTGGTCCTCAACCCTGCTAGACTGTTATAGTTTTTGAGGCTTACGACTCAGTCTTTTCAACTCAAAAACATCATATTTCATATTTTTCAGCTGGGCTCAACTTACGACCCCGTCTTTTCACCTGCCCAGCGATTCATAGGCATGCTGCCAAACCCAGAACTCTTAAAATTGAATAACATATTAGGCACACAATTAATTCATTTACCTCATTATCAATCTCTTTCACAATTCATTTCTCATAATCAAACTAGGCTCATTGCCCTAATATATCATCTTTTCTCAATTTTTCTCATTCTTCTATTTCATCTCAATATCGATTGGTTATATTATGTTTTCACATCTTATATCACATATTTTCACATTTCTTTTCATATACAATACTTTACTCAATTGCATTGATACATCAACATAATTCACATTATGCATATCACAACATATAACTCATTCATCAACAATGTATCAAGTAACTTAACACATTTCTCAACTAAATATGTTAAGTCCCAATGTCATATAAATGTATGCAATCAATCAAAGTTTGTACTTACCTCTAAGAGCAACAACACCACTCTATCAACTCCTCTTCCAAGATAACTCTCAACACTTGAATTAAGGTAGCTCAAATCTCTTCAAAACCTAATCTAAAGGTGATCATACACACTCTCTTAGTGATACACAAGAAGAAAATAAGGAAGAAACTATCTAGGGCAAACTCTACACTTGACACGCTCAACAACACGGGCATGTCCCTAACCGTGCTCTAAACCCACAACACAGAATCTTTGACACGCTCAGTGACATGGGTGTGTCACTGGCCGTGTCAATCCTCCTCCAACACAGAAACTATGACACGCTCAGTGACATGGGCGTGTCAATGGACGTGTCAATCAACCAACAACACAGTAGCTATGACACGCTTAATGACATGGCCGTGTCAATGCTACTACTGCACAGAAGCTATGACACGCTCAGTGACATGGGCGTGTCACTGCTTGTGTCACCAACCCAGAAAATAGAACCAACGACACGGACGCCTAAAGACATGGCCGTGCTCCTGGGCGTGTCAGGCCAAAAATCCTGAAATCAACACCAACAAAGCCACAACCAACAATCATCTTCCAATAGCCATATCAACAAAACACAAACTCAACCCTTTTTTTTTCTTCAATCCAAACCCAAAATCAAAGATAACAAAACAACACAACCCTCAAATATACCAAAATAATCATCCAACAAACCCAAGAACACAAACTCAAAAGAAAACCAAGAAACAAGTTGGAAACTTACCAAAAGTGAAGAAAGTCCTTAAAATTCTAACTTGATCTCTTGAAACCTTTCAATCTCTTAAGCTTGGAAGCAACAAAATCTCTTTTCCTTTGGTTGCTAAGGGTGGCCGGCCAAAGAGAAGAAAAGAAGAAGATGAAGATGAAAGAAGAAGAAGAAAGAAAGAAAGCCAACACTCTTCTCTTTTAACCAAACCACTTTCCCCAAATTACTCTCCACCATACATTTAAACTATATAATATTAAATCCACTACATCATCTTCCACTAACATTAAACAAATCCATTTAATTAATCAAAATATCTCTTTTGACCAAAAAGACATAATCTTGTATATATTGTTTTTATCTCCATATACATAACATATACACTTTAAATTATTTAATTTAATACAACAATTAACACTCCAAAATTTTAGGGTATAGTTTAGGATATTACAATTTTCCCCCTCTACAAAATAATTTCATCCTCGAAATTACCTATTCTCACATCTGAAATAATTGAGGATACTGATCTCGCATCGCTTGCTCACTCTTCCAAGTTGCCTCTTCTCTATCATGATTCTTCTAAAGAACCTTCACAATTGGCACTTTCTTATTTCTCAACTCTTTCACTCCGTGTGCTAAAATGACCACCAGTTCCTCTTCATAAGATAGATCCAGACTCACCTCAATAGATTCCACTGACAAAACATGAGATGAGTTTGACCTGTGCCAACGTAGCATAGAAACATGGAAGACATTATGAATTCGATCCAGTTCAGGCGGCAAAGCAAGTCGATAAGCAACTGGTCCAACTCTCTCTAAAACCTTATAAGGTCCAATAAAACGAGGACTCAGCTTTCCTTTGCGGCCAAATCTCAAAATTCTCTTCTAAGGAGACACTTTCAGAAAACTTTATCTCCAACATTGAACTCTATATTTCTCCTCTTCAAATCTGAATAAGATTTCTGCCGTTCTATGGCTTCTTTCAACCGATCCCGAATTATCTTCACTTTCTTTTCCGTTTCTTTAATCAAATCGGGACCAACCAATTTGCCTTCTCCAACTTCATCCCAACATAGAGATGTTCTGCATCTTCTACCATATAATGCTCATAAGGTGCCATTTTAATACTAGACTGATGACTGTTGTTATAGGTAAATTCCATCAATGGCAAAAATCTGTCCCAACTCCCAGAGAAATCAATGACACAGCTTCTCAACATATCCTCTAAAATCTGTATCACTCTCTCTGACTGCCCATCTATCTGCGGATGAAAAGTAGTGCTAAAGTGCAGTTGAGAACCCAAAGAAGCATGCAAACTCTTCTAAAACCTTGAAGTAAACTGAGGATCTCGATCAGACACTACAGAAATTGGGACTCCATGCAATCTCACTATCTCACTGATATACAATTCAGCCAACTTCTCCGAAGAATAGTCCATCCGAACTGGAAGGAAATGAGCTGGCTTCGTCAACCGATCAACAATCACCCAAATGGCATCATGCTTCTTCTGAGTCAAAGGCAAACCAGTCACAAAATCCATCGTCACTTGCTCCCATTTCCATTCAGGCACTGATAAAGGTTGGAGCAACCCCGAAGGAACTTGATGCTCGGCCTTCACCCTCTGACAAGTGAGACATTTGGATACAAACTCCGCTATGCCTCTCTTCATACCTGACCACCAATAATGTTGCTTCAAATCATGATACATCTTAATACTCCCAGGGTGCATAGCAAAAGTCAACTGATGTGCTTCTTCCAAAATAGTCTTTTTCAGTCTTGCATCATTAGGAACACACAATCTATCTTTGAACCATAAACTACCATCACTTCTCACCTGAAAGTCACGCTCTCCCCCTTTTGGCAATCCAAAACAACTTTTCAAATTTTCTCATCAGCCAACTGAGCCTCTTTAATCTGATCCAACAACACCGGTCTCAACTACAACTGAGCCAGCAAAGCACCATCACTATAAGGCTCGAAACTAGCATGCAACGCTCTCAACTCAACAAGCAATGAGAGCGAATAAGCAGTCAAACCTGCCAAAGACTTCCGACTCAAGGCATCAGCAACAACATTTGCCTTACTAGGATGATTCTCTGCCAAAGATTCATCTCTCTTTGAACACCCAAGTATTTCAAACTCTTGTGATCCGTATAAATGAAACACTTCTTCCCATACAAGTAGTGTCCCCAAATCTTCAAAGCAAAAACTATGGCTTCTAACTCCAAATCATGCGTCAGATAATTAAGCTCATGCAATTTCAACTGCCGAGAAGCATAAGCTATGACTCTACCCTCCTGCATCAAAACACAACCTAAACCATTATGTGAAGCATCACTGTAAATCACATATGGTTTATCTTCCACAGGCAAGGTAAGAACAGGAGCTTGAGTCAACATCTCCTTCAACCGCTCAAAGCTTGCTTGACACTGATCTGTCCACACAAATCTAACTCCCTTCCTAAGTAATCTGGTGAGTGGAGTAGCTATCAAAGAAAAAGCTTTCACAAACCGTCGATAATAGCCTTCCAAACCCAGAAAACATCTAATTTCAGTCACAAACTTCGGTGGACTCCAATTCAAAATGGATTCAACTTTACTCGGATCAACTCTTATACCATCTACTAACACCACATGACCTAGAAAAGTCACTTGATCAAGCCAAAACTCACACTTCTACAGCTTAGCATATAATTGCTTCTCTCTCAAGGTCTGTGTTTAGATCATATTTGTACTAGTGTTCAGTATGATTTTTATGTGTTTTTAGTTAATGTTTTGATTGATTTTTGTTTTAAGTTTGTTTAAAGTGTTTGTTTTAGGTTTAAGTGCAAAAACTCCCTTGGATGATCAAAACAATCAAGAAAAATGAAGAAAGAGCATGAATCAAGCAAGACATGGCCAAGCCAAAGCAAGCTTGGCCATGTCCCTCAAAAGAATTCCAAGACAGTAGCTGACACACCCAAGAGATACGGCCAAGCCACTGGCCGTGTCTCACCCAAGGAAAAGAAACCAAGGAAGAAAAAAAATAGAGGCAGTACTTGACACACTCACAGACATGGCCATGTTTGTGAGTGTGTCTGATCGACATGGCCATGTCACTTGAAGCTTGGCCATGTCTCATTGTCTTGGCCATGTTTCATCCTAAAATAGAGGCAGTACTTGACACACTCACAGACATGGCCATGTCTGTGAGTGTGTCTGATCGAAATGGCCATGTCACTTGAAGCTTGGCCATGTCTCATTGTCTTGGCCGTGTTTCATCCTAAAATAGAGGCAGTACTTGACACACTCACAGACATGGCCATGTTTGTGAGTGTATCTGATCAACATGGCCATGTCGCTTGAAGCTTGGCCATGTCTCTCAAAGAAAGTGAAGCAGTGACTGACACTGGCAATAGACACGCTGGCCGTGTCTCACCTAAGGAGCAAAAAATCCAAAGAACAAAGAAAGAAGAAGGCAGTGAAGGACATGGCTAGCAAGCTTGGCCGTGTCCCAAAGAAAAATGAGAGACACAACCAAGCCAAATCAAGCTTGGCCGTGTCACCCTTAATTTATATAAATTCTTGTGCGTGAAAGAGAACGAGGAAGAGACGGCTAGGGTTTGAGAGAGAGAGAAAAGAAAGGAGAAGGAGGGGGTTCTTGGATCTTCATCTTCAACCTCCATTTCTATCCTCTCCACCTTCTCCATCTTCCATTTACAAGTTCTTTGAGATTCTTTGGGATAAATTGGGTTAACAAGTTTTTGAAGGTTGAAGAAGCTTCATTGAAGGGTTTGGTGACTTGAGAAAGCTCCATTCCATCTTCCAAAGGCATAATCAATTGAAGGTTGGTGACTTGAGAAAGCTCCATTCCATATTGTAAAGGGGAATCAACCATTGAAGAGGGCTTGAGTTCTTCATCATACATCAAGTGGAGCTAGGAGGAAGACTAGTAATCCTACTCTTGGCATCTTCACAAGGGGTTCTTCTATTCTCTCTTTTAATTCATTCCAATATTGTTTTTGTTGTATTAAAAGAATTGATATTGCAATGAACAATTTGTATTTGATTTATATTGAGTTGAATGAATGTTTTAAATTGATGATGTTGAGCTAAAAACCCATGCTTAGGGTTTGTAGTATATTTGATTGAATGCTTTGATTTGATATTTCCATTGATGTACCTTGTTGTTGGTTGATTGTATTGGATTGTATGCTAGGTTAATAGATTAGCTACCTATTGATCTCTAGATATTGAATGAAGGACCGAGAGGTGAAATTTGATATCGGAATTATGCAATCGACTACCCTATGAATGAATTAGAAATATAAGTTCTAGGGTTTCATTAATTTGCAAATGTAAAATAATTGGTTATTGCTATTTCATGAATGTGAGAACTAATGAATTGGAAATTGACTAATTAACCTTAAGGAACAATTAATTTACAAGGTTATGTTAATGGATAATTGAGAATTGAGCTTTGATTGAATGGGCCTATAACCCTAGGCATATTCCTAAGAATCGATTTGATCTTGTACAACCTTCACACACATCAACCCTACGCACGTTAATTTTAGGTTTAAATTATTCTCGCACCATTCCAACACAAAAAACTTCCGCATTTAAATAATTTGTCAATCAAGCTATTATGAACCACACCTTCTTGTGGAAACGACCTTGGGGCAATCACCTTTGCTACAGCTACCTCGTATACTTGCGAGTGACACTTGTAGTAGTATTTAATTCGAGCGCAACAATCTGTAATACTATCCGCAAGTGCTCATCATGCTCCTCCTTATTATGCAAATATACCAAAATATCATCAATAAAGACTACCACAAACTGATCTAGATAGGGTCTAAACACCCTATTCATCAAATCCATAAAAGTTGCAGGTGCATTCATCAATCCAAAAGGCAATACCAAAAACTCATAATGCCCATACCTTATACGGAAAGCTGTCTTAGGAACATTTTCCTCTTTGATTCTCAACTGATGGTACCCTGATCTTAAACCAATCTTGGAGAAAATTGCTGCTCCCTTCAACTAATCAAAGAGATCATCTATTTTAGGCAAAGGATACTTATTCTTGATGGTCACCTTATTCAATTGCCTATAATCAATGCACAGTCTCAAAGTACCATCCTTCTTCTTCACAAACAAAACAGGTGCTCCCCACGGAGACACACTAGGGTGAACAAACCCTTTATCTAACAACTCATGCAACTGCACCTTCAATTCTCTCAACTCAGCAGGTGCCATTCGATAAGGAGTAATAGAGATAGGAGTGCTACCAGGCAACAAATCGATACCAAATTGAACCTCTCTCTTAGGGGGCATCCCTGGCAACTCCTTAGGAAACACATCTGGGAATTTAGCAACTGTGGGTGTACTATCAAGCTGGGAACCTACTATTTTGGTATCCACAACATGAGCAAGATAAGCATCACACCCTTTCCGAATCAACCTCCAAGCTACAATAGCTGAAACAAACAAGGATGCAAGTTGTCTCTGCTCACTAGATACTATAACACTTCTACCATCACCGGTTCTCAGGGTAACACACTTCTTCTGACAATCTACCATAGCTCCATGCTTAGAGAACCAATCCATGCCTAAGATCAAATCATACTCCTTAAAAGGCATTTCAATCAAATCACCAAGAAACTCCTCATCCTGAACAACAACTGAACTATCTCGGTGCACCTTACTCACCACAATACTATGTCCTAAAGGATTTGTCACCAAGAAACCAAATCCTAGGGACTTAGAATGCAATTCAGACACAAGCAAGATAGATGCACTTATATATGAATGAGTAGATCTTGGATCAATCAAAGCAAGAACTGAAATGCCAAATAAAGAAAATATACCCGCAATGACGGCTGAAGCATCCGGCTGTCGTTGCATCACATACACTCGCTGAGAAGGCCCATCTGGCCTACTACCTTTGGATGTCGAGCCTCCTCTCTGACTGAACCTAGGTCTACCACATATACTAAAATCTCTGCCACTTCGACCTCCTCTCACACTAGGTTGAGAAACTACAGAATCTTCCTGCCTATCCTCCTGTAGCTCAGGACAATCTTTGATGAAATGGTCAGGTGACCTGCATCTAAAACACACAGCTAGTCCAACAATCTTCCAACAAACAAACCCATGTATCCTACCACAATGGACACATGTAGGTGCAGTAGACCTCTGAGCCACTGGGGTCGGTGCACTAGCCACAGAAATTGTAGGTCTCGATCTCTGCCTCTGATGTGGTACTGACCTAACAGGCTGCCTCTGACCCCTACTGAACCTCTGAAAATGACCTCCTTGGCCTCTCTTTGCAGATGAAAACCCTGCCTCAAACTGGGGTCTCCTAACTTTGGTCTCTTCCTCAGTAGCAGCTGCTGCAATAACCTGCGCTCTCTCAACACTCCTGGCTACTATAACAAGCTGAGAAAGATCTTGATACCGAGAACCAGCAACAATACACATAATAGAGGGCCTCAACCCCTCCTCAAATCTCCTACACCGGTCTATCTCATCTGAAATAATCCTATCGGTATAGTGACTCAACCGAATAAACTCAATCTCATACTCTGTCACTGTCCGGTTATCCTGCCTCAGATTCAAAAACTCCATCTTCTTAGCATCCTTATACTCCCTCGAAGTATACTTCTGCTCAAACTCCCGCAGAAAATCACCATAAGATAAGGTTGGTGGATCATCCATGGCATGGGGAACCGTCTTCCACCAATCATACGCATCTCTCTGCAGAAGATATCTAGCATAATCGAACTTCTCTTCAGGAGTGGCTTGCAACTGGATAAATACCCTCTGAACTCTATCCAACCACTGCTCAGCTACAGCAGGATATGTAGTACCAAAGAAGTCCTCAGCTCCGAATTTCCTTAATTTATCATACTGCCTTACCGGTACTTATGGCTGTGGTGGTGGTGGCAGCTGCTGCACTGGAGCCTGCCTCAACAAATCTACTACATGTCGTAACCAAACTGGCGGCAACCTATCAACAGCTGGTCTCTCTAACATAGGAGCAGGTGCCTCACCAGTTAACTCAACCCTACCTCCATCTCTACCCTTAACCAGAGCTACACTCTCAGCACTACCTTCTACAGACAGATGTGAGTGAGACGACATCACTACCTATATCTATAAACACAGCTGAAAATACCTCATCAAAGATCAGAAATTGCCAGTGCCAATGCATGTGTCTTATTTAAAAATAATATTTTAAAATCAAAATTGTCTTTTTCTTACAATTTACCTAGGTTTAGAACCTCAAACCTAGGCTCTGATACCAAAACAGTTTGTAACACCTCCGTACCCCAATATACGTACACCGCATATGCCAGCACAACACGTGATATATGTATACCGGATAAAGGGGTGCCACGGTTCATTTCTAAACAACCAAACTTTAATCTTTAACATATAAGTATCATAAGTCAGTCCGAGTAAACTTAAAATATTTAACCTATATTATAAATAGTAATAGATAAAACATTCCTTCATTAAAATACACATATATATATAACATTAGTGCCCAAAAGCTTATCCAAAATAGCATGTTCAAAACATTTGTTAAATAAGCAGCAGAAAATTCATATGTATATATATATATCAAAATCAATGTTTACAAAATTATAGAATTTATACATGCTGGCAGTTCGTCTCTGATCTTGATGTCCACAACTCAATACTATTATCACAAACTCAAGCCTAGACTCGACTCGGTCTAGACGAGCTCTCCAGCACAACCGGATCTACCCTGTCACCTGCACGATGAACCACAATCGCGCTAAGCAGAAAGCTTAGTGGTACAAACTTTGATTCAATATAGATCAATGCGATGCTCATGCACAATATATATGAATATATTAACTCATTGCATTATATCTCAACATTTTAATCATTTGCATCACATTTCATAATTCACATTTAAGCAAAGACAAACATGGGCCCAAAAAAGATCTAATATGCTATTCAAAGTTCAGAGTTACTACTTTGGTCCATAATCACATTTATCAAGCTCGTAGGTGATATATATATCCATGGATAATGTAACAAACCCAGTCTCTTGGATCTTAACCAGGCTAGACCCTAGGGCACCAGTATCATGGTCCTCAACCCGGCTAGATTGTTACAGTTTTTCAGGCTTATGACCCGATCTTTTCACCTCAAAAACATCATATTTCACATTTTTCAGCTGGGCTTGGCTTACGACACGGTCTTTTCACCTGCCCAATGATTCATAGGCATGCCGCCAAACCTAGAACTCTGAAAATTGAATAACATACTAGGCACACAATTAATTCATTTATCTCATTATCAATCTCTTTCACAATTCATTTCTCATTTCATTTCTCATAATCAAACTAGGCTCATTGCCCTAATATATCATCTTTTCTCAATTTTTCTCATTCTTCTATTTCATGTCAATATCGATTGGTTATATTATGTTTTCACATCTCATATCACATATTTTTCACGTTTCTTTTCATATACAATACTTTACTCAATTGTATTGCTACATCAACATAATTTACATTATGCATATCACAACGTATAACTCTTTCATCAACAATGTATCAAGTAACTTAACAAATTTCTCAACTAAATGTGTTAAGTCCCAATGTCATATAAATGTATGCAATCAATCAAAGTTTGTACTTACCTCTAAGAGCAACAACACCACTCTATCAACTCCTCTTCCAAGATAACTCTCAACACTTGAATTAAGGTAGCTCAAATCTCTTCAAAACCTAATCCAAAGGTGATCATACACACTCACTTAGTGATACACAAGAAGAAAATAAGGAAGAAACTATCTAGGGCAAACTCTACACTTGACACGCTCAACAACACGGGCATCTCCCTGACCGTGCCCTAAACCCACAACACAGAAGCTTTGACACGCTCAGTGACATGGGAGTGTCACAGGCCGTGTCAATCCTCCTCCAACACAGAAGCTATGACATGCTTAGTGACATGGGCGTGTGACTGGACATGTCAATTAACCAACAACACAGTAGCTATGACACGCTCAATGACATGGGTGTGTCACTGGCCGTGTCAATGCTACTACTACACAGAAGTTGTGACAAGCTCAGTGACATGGGCGTGTCACTGCTCGTGTCACCAACCCAGAAAATAGAACCAATGACACGTCCAAAGACATGGCCGTGCACCTGGGCGTGTCAGACCAAAAACCCTGAAATCGACACCAACAAAGCCACAACCAACAATCATCTTCCAATAGCCATATCAACAACACACAAACTCAGCCCTTTTTTTTTTCTTCAATCCAAACCCAAAATCAAAGTTAACAAAACAACACAACCCTCAAATATACCAAAACAACCATCCAACAAACCCAAGAACACAAACTCAAAAGAAAACCAAGAAACAAGTTGGAAACTTACCAAAGTAAAGAAAGGCCTTAAAATTCCAACTTGATCTCTTGAAAACCTTCAATCTTTTGTGCTTGGAAGCGTCAAAATCTCTTTTCCTTTGGTTGCTAAGGGTGGCCGGCCAAAGAGAAGAAAAGAAAAAGATGAAGATGAAAGAAGAAGAAGAAAGAAAGAAAGTCAACACTCTTCTCTTTTAACCAAACCACTTTCCCCAAATTACTCTCCACCATACATTTAAACTATATAATATTAAATCCACTACATCATCTTCTACTAACATTAAACAAATCCATTTAATTAATAAAAATATCTCTTTTGGCCAAAAAGACATAATCTTGTATATATTGTTTTTATCTCCATATACATAACATATACACTTTAAATTATTTAATCCAATGCAACAATTAACACTCCAAAATTTTAGGGTATAGTTTAGGATATTACACACAGCCCTGGATTACAATAGTTCAAAAGCCTATTGTAAAACCCCTATACCCAATATTCGTACACCACATATGCTCACAATATGTAATATACGTATAGAAGATATAAGAATGTCACAGTCCATTTCCATCAAACAAATCTTTTACTTAAACATCAAAATATTATCAATTAATCTGAGTAAATTTAAAACATTTAACTTATATTATAGAAAATAATAAGTGAAACATCCCTTGTTAAAATACATTTACATATATCTTCATTACCTTCAAAGTTTATCCAAAATATTTATTTAATAAGCAGCGAAAAATGTAGCGGAATATACATATGTATACATCAAAATCAATATTTACAAAAATATAGAGTTTATACATGCTAGCAGTTCGTTTCTGATCTTGATGTCCAAAATGAACACTTCACAAGGGATCACAAGCCTAGACTCGACTCGGTCTAGCTGAACTCTCCAGCTCAACCAGATCTACTCTGTCACCTACGCGATAAATCACAATCGCGCTAAGCCAGAAGTTTAGTGGTACAAACCATGATAACAATATGATTCAAATGTAATGCCAATGTCCCACTTTCAAGAATTAGAAACAATATACAATGATTTCATATTTCATAACATTAAATATTATTATATCGTTTAATTGTTCCATTATTCATAATTCACATTAAAGCAAAGACAAACATGGGCCCAAAAGAAACTAATATGCCATTCAAATTCCAGAGTTACTATTTTGGTCCAATAATCACATATATCAAGCCCGAAGGTGAATCATTATCACAATGAGGATTACCTCATATGTAATATCCTAACTAAGCTTTAAGGACTAGGCCCAACCAAGCTTCAAGGGGAGCTCAGCATCAACCCAACTTGGCTTCAAGGACCAAGCCCAACCTAGCTTCAAGGGCTTGTTACTTTTAGGCACGCCACCAACAACAAAACTCTGAAAATTGAATAACATACTAGGCACACAATTCTTTTAAATTTCATTATCAAATCGATTCTCATTTTCTCATGATCATATAGGCACAATGCCCAAAATATTTCATTTACATCATTATAGCCATCACCAATGGCTTCACATATCATCATTAGGGTATACATAACAATATACATTATTCATACATATTGAATCCTCAACATATTTTTCACATAGTTCACATAATGCAAATCATAGCACAATTCTCAAACATCAACAATATAATAAGTAACCTAACACATTTTCCAACCAAATGTGTTAAGTCCCAAAGTCATGTAAATAAATGCAATCATGTAAGGTTTGTACTTACCTCTAAGAGCAACAAACACAAATCTATCAACCTCCTCTTCCATGAATCCTTCAACACTTGGATTAGGGCAACTCAAATCTCTTCCAAACCTAATCCAAAGGTGATTACACATACTCACATAGTGATACACATAAGAAAATAAGAATTAGAACTATTTAGAGCAAACTCTACACATGACACACTCAACAACACGAGCGTGTCCCTGATCGTGCCCTAAACCCATAACAAAAAAATTTTGACACGCTCAGTGACATGGGCGTGTCACTGCACGTGTCAATCCTCCTCCAACACATTAGCTATGACACGCTCAGTGACATGGGCGTGTCACTGGACGTGTCAATCCTCCAACAACACAGTAACTATGACACACTCAGTGACATGGGCATGTCACTGCTCATGTCACCCATACTGAAAATAGAACCAACGACACACCCAAAGACATGGCCGTGTTACTGGGCGTGTCAGGCTAAAACCCTAAAATCGACACCAAAAACACCACATCCAACAAACATCTTTCTTTTACCCTTTTCCACTCCAAACAAACTTAATTAAATTCATCAATATACCATAATAAACTTGCATAACATAAAAAAAAAACTCAATTATATGCATCAACACACAATCACAACCATATTTTACAACTCAACACATACACAATCCACAACTCTTGTTTTCTTCACCAACTTAACCCTTTTTCTATTCAATCCAACCATAAAATCAAAGTCAATTAAACCAAACAACCTCAAACACACCCAAAATCAACCATACACACAACTACACCAACCATTCAACAAACCCATAAACACTAACTCAAAAGAAAACAAAGAAACAAGTTGGAAACTTACCAAATGTGAAGAAAATCCTTAAAAATCCAACTTGATCTCTTGAAATCCTTCAATTGCTTGAGTTAGGAAGACCAAAATCTCTCTTCCCTCTTGTCAATGGTGGTGGCCAGCCCTCTTGGAGAAGAAAGAAGAAGATGATGAAAATAGTCAAACCAACCTCCACTCTTAACCACTTAAATCTCCACTAAAACTCCACCAAGCAATTAATATATTATAATGTTATAAATATCATCTTCCACTCACTTTAAATTTCTATTTTATATAATTAAATATATCATTTACCGCTAATAAATTTTGACTTGTATATATTGTATATATAATATATATTGTATATATCTTTATATATACAACATATATGCACTTCCCTTTTCCTTTCTTTCCACTTAATCAAATATACACACTATATCATATAATTCAATTTCAACAACAAGCATTTCCAAAATTTTAGGGTATCATTTGGGATATTACACCTATGACAATCTAACCTACACCGATGATGAAGAATCCAGCAGCAATTCAATTAGCTTCTCACCAAAAGTAATGGAACCTGAGTAGATTCAAAAGATGTTGGATGATGCCCTTGAAGTCAAGATGGAAGAATTAAAGAGGGCCCTAGTTGAGATCATGAAGAATCAAATGGGTACAATGTTTGAGAACTCTGCAGAAGCATCTGCAAGCACCAAGAAAGACAAAGGGAAGGCTAAGGTTGGTGAAGTGACTTTTTATGATGACAAGGTAGTCGTTGATGATGATGATGACTGGGAATAATACTACCAAGATCAATAAGAGGACAAGAAAGAAAAGAAGACTACCAAAAAGAAGACTGAGACTTCAGATGTTGAAAAGGTAATTGCTGATTTGGAAAAGAAATTTGAAAAGAAGCTGAAAATCGAAGAAATATCTGAGGTCAACAAATTATTTGAGTTAGATGAGGAGGTCCCTTATAAGTTCAAGATGACTTCCTTCGTTAAGTACAATGGTATCCTCACTTGCATGTTAAGCAGTACATCACTGCCATGCAGTATGCTAGAGCTACTAAGGCTCAAACTCTAAGGTACTTCATGCTTTTATTGGACCCTATTATCCAGAATTGGTTCAACACCTTAGAGGATAGTACTCAAAAGAGTTGGAATTTGTTATACAAGGCTTTCATTCAACAATATGGATACAATGTCGAGCTAAAAGTTATCTTAATGAAAGTTGAGTCCATTAGACAAAGGCTAAATGAGAATTTTATGGACTATGTGAAGAGATGGAGGAATAAGGCTGCTTTGCTTAGGAAGAGGCTTGATGAGTCGGATAAGATAAGAATGATAGTCAGAGGCATCCTGCCTAATCTTCGTGAGAGGCTGTCTCACACCTTCATAAGGGATTTCAAAGATCTCTTTCAAGCTGGCTTGCAAATAGAAGAATGGGAAAGAGAGAAGAACCATTTTTATGCAAAACAGAATTATCAGTCTGGCAATCAAAATACCCAAAAGGAAGTCGATGTCAATACAATTGGTCAAGCAAATAGAAGATAGTGTTTAGATCCAGAAAAGCCTTTGTCTTGGGTTTTCAACAAGCTACAAAAGGAGGGACTATTACAGCCATTGACCCCTCGACCTTTGAAAAATTCTTTGCCTCCAAAATTTGATACTAAAGCTTTTTGTCAATTTTATCAGACTCAAGGACATGAGACACATAGATGTACCCAATTAAAGCATGAGATCCAAGATTTGATTGACAGTGGTAGGCTACCCGAGCCGGATAAGCCCAATACCAAAAGCAATCCTCTGTCTAGGTTCAACAGAGTGCTACCACCAACAACTTTCATGGTAGGAGGAGGATTTGAGGAAGATCTTATCTTATCCTCTTTTCAAGATGGGAATATTAAAGATGTGAAAGGAGAAGAAGCTTAACTTAATAAACTTCCCTTGGCTTTTTTGGTTTATTTTCTTTATTTGGTATTTTATGGAACAATCATGTTTTTCAAATTTAAAGTTTGTTGAATAAATTATTTTCATTAAATTTTTATTGGTCTTTGCTCTTTTTGGTGCTCAACTGATGATGAATTTAACTTGATATTTATAAATTAGAGTATTTGATTCAAATGACTTTACTAAGTGAGGAAATTGCTTTATAACATTGAGTTGTGTATGCTTACTTAGAGAACGCTCCTGCATAATTACCTTTGTCTAGGTCCTAGCTAGCCTTAGAATATGCTTTGATAGACTTTCGAGGTGAAATCGAACTCTGCTTATTTAAGACAGAAATGATCTAGGTATTATTTGGTTAGCCAACAACTAGTATCAACCCTATTGATATCAATCCCTAGTTGTCCTTTTGAGCCTTCATAAAATTTTAGCTTTCTTTTCATTGACTTATAAACCCCAACAACCTATCCTGAGCAGTTGTGATACTTATGACAAATCTAATGATCACTAAGGGGAAGAGGCAAGAAGATAAAAAAAAAAAAAAGAATGCCTAGTCAATACCATAATAAAAAAAGAAGAAGAAAAAGAAGAAAGAAAAGAAAGGAAAAAAGAAAGAAAGGAGAAAAGAAAGGGAAAAAAAGAAGAAAAAGAAAAGAAAAGAAAACCCAAAATGGTTCTAAACTCTAACCGAGTTCTCTTTTACCTAAAGCAGCAAAAGACTTCCATTTGGTTTATAAGGACAGTTTGATTGAAATTGATCCAACCCAACCAAAAATTTGATCAAAATCAAAGAAAAAGGAGAAAGACCATCTAGCTTTTGAAAGTCCTGTACTTAACAATCCTACAGAGAAGGAGAAAATGATAAAATGCTCAAAGAAAGGGAAGAATAAGAAAAAGAAAGAGAAAGAAAAGGGAAAAGAAGAAAAGAAATGAATATGGATACCAAACTTTTTTGCAAAGGCAAAGACTGTCCCAATCGAGATTCAGATTAACGTTAAAAAGAAAGAAGAATGTTCAAAGCTCTATCTTTTCATGTTTCCAATTATCTAAATAGGAAAATTGTAGTGCGAGGGTTTGTCATATTGTCACATCGACTCCAATTTACATTTGCCCTCCGTTTAACCCATGTCCCTTATAGACCCCATTTCAAGCCTATCAAAGACCTATTGATCTCTCTTGGTAGGTAGAGTCTATTAGTGGAGATAGTTTGAATAAACATACATATGAGGTAGAAGATATTTAAACTCAATGAGACCTTTGACTAAGTAATGTGTATGTGCCTATATGAAGTGCAATAGTTCTTGCTCAAATAGAAGTGATTCCCGAGTTTAGTATGGTAACTAGGGTTGTCATGTTATAGATATGTTAATTTGCAAAATCGAGTCCTAAGGTACAATGACACTTATGTGACAAAATCAACATTTGATTTAAAATAAAAAAATTTTTTTGTCATACAAAGCCTTCAAGTTAAGGGAAGTTTGTTGAACCATCAAACCTCGAAGGACACATTGGGCAAAGTAAATAATTATTGGCATGGTTGTGAAAAAGTTGCCAACTGGCATGCTGATTCCTAATTTGAAATGGATGTATCTCTACTGCTTAGGCTTCACCACTCATGTTTTCAACATCTTGAAAATAAAAGCCATAAATGTGAAGCATTCTGTTATTCCAAAGAAAGACCTGAACGGGCATTTGGAAGGAGTCAATGAAAACACTTTAGTTGATCATCTCGGTTCGTGAGTCGATAGAACCACTGTAAGTATTATTCATGCATACCATGCATACATGAGCATATCACACTACATTTTTGTCTTATGTTATCTATTCTTGGTCAAAAGAAAACAACAATAGTCTATGAAGCAACCATGAAGCGGATATGGAATCATGGGGCATGGAAGGCCCATTGCTTGAGGAAGCTCCAGTCATTTTGTAAAAAGAAGAAATGCATGCTTGTGAGAAGAACTAGACAACACAAACATCAATCAAAGCCCAAATAGAAAAATCATGGGTTTGAGCCTACACAGGGGACAAAGTTTCTCCTTTCAGTTTTTGAGTTTATGCGTGTATACAAAATTTGTAGACTCACTTTCAATATTTTTGCCACACAGGGGGGCAAGGAGAAGATATAAGGGGTCAGCTAAAAATGACTGAATTTTTTTTACAAAAAGTGCAAAAGAATGGAATATTAGAACTACCAAAAGAATGAAGATGCAAAAGACAAAAGATTAGTCTAGCCAGAAGAGCTGAAGCCAATATAGGACAAAAGTTCAAAAGGATGAAGATCCAATTTAAAGGGTGAAGACCTGACTTCCAAGGATGAAGATCTATTTTCAAGGGTGAAGACCTGATGCCAAGGATGAAGATCCAACTTCAAAGGGTGAAGACCCGAAGTCCAAAGGATGAAGATTCATTTTGAAGGGTGAAGACCCTGCCAAGGATGAAGATCCAGCTTAAAGGATGAAGAACCACTTTCAAGGTTGAAGACCCGATTTCCAAGGATTAAGATCCATTTTCAAGGGTGAAGACCCTGCCAAGGATGAAGATCCAGCTTAAAGGATGAAGATCCAATTTCAAGGGTGAAGACCCAATTTCCAAGGATGAAGATCCATTTTCAAGGGTAAAGACCTGATCTCCAAGGATGTAGATCTGTTTTGAAGGGTGAAGACCCTACCAAGGATGAAGATCCACTTTGAAGGGTGAAGACTCGATGCCAAGGATGAAAATCTAATTTCAAAGGATGAAGATCCACTTTCAAGGGTAAAGACCCAATTTCCAAGGATAAAGATTCGTTTTCAAGAGTCAAAACCTGATGCCAAGGATGAAGATCAACTTTCAAGGATGAAGACTCGATCTCCAAGGATGAAGATCAATTTTCAAGGGTGAAGACCCGATGCCAAGGATAAAGATCCAAGGTCTAAGGATGAAGATCCATTTTGAGGTTGAAGACCAACAATCCATTAAAGAATGGAACAGCCGGAGCAGCCAGAATTCTTAACTGATAAAAGATAAATCCTATTCAGCCTCGGGTCCAAGTACCTAAATCAAATCCAGTCTCGGGTCCAAGTACCCAATCTCGGGTCCAAGTACCCAATTCAGCCTTGGGTCCAAGTTTCCAATCTCGGGTCCAATTATCCAAATCAAATTCAGTCTCGGGTCTAAGTACCCAGTCTTGGATCCAAGTACCCAGTCTCAGGTCCAAGTACCCAATCCAATTTCAGGTCGAGCACCCCAAATTCAGTTTTGGGTTGAGAACCCCAAATCCAGTTTTGGATCGAGTACCCAACTCCTGTCTTGGGTCCAAATGCCCAGTCTCGAGTCGAAGTACCCAAATCCAACCCAGTCCTGGGTCCAAGTACCCGATCTTGGGTCCAAGAACCCAAATCCTTTTCAGGTCCAAACCCAAACCAACTTCTACCTCGGGTCGAGAATCCATCCTCATCCAAAATCTAATCAAAGTCATGATGCTTTTCACTCACTTCAACTGAAAGTCTCAGATCATTCAAGCAGGGGGTAAACTATATACCCTTAATTTTTTAGCAGGTCCAGTCCAAATATTTTAAAATAGTCCAAAATAATTATTGTGGTATTTATTATTTATTATATTATTTAATATTTATTTAAATTTTAATATTTATTATTTATTTAAATTATATAATAATTATTTTATAATATTTATTATTTGTTTTTTTAAATATATTATGTATTATAATAAAATAATATTTATTATTTATTTTATTATTTTAATAATAATGTAATTAATTATAAATATTTTAAATATAATATTTTTAATAGTAAAAATAAAAATAAAAATATATACATATAAAAATAATAAAGAATAGAAAAAAAAATTGGACGGTCGAATCGGTGCGCGCCACGCGGTAGCAGCCAATTGGCTTGCTGCAGGCCAATTCGCGACAAGCGTTGCCTATGGGGGCCTGCGGCGTAAGACCCCCGTACCCCATATACGTACACCGCATACACCCACACAACATGTGGTATATGTATAGAGGATATAAGGGTGTCACAGTTCATTTTAAGCAAACCAATCTTTAAAACTTTATAATCAAATCATTGTAAATCAATCTAAGTAAACTTAAAACATTTAACTTATTTTATAGAAATCAATAGAGAAGACATTGCTTACTAAAATACATATTCATATATCTTCATTACCCCAAAAGTTTATCCAAAATATTATTTTAATAAGCAGCAGAAAAATGCAGCGGAGTATACATATGCTTACATCAAAATCAATAAGTACAAAAATATGAAATTTATACATGTTGGCAGTTTATCTCTGATCTTGATGTCCACAACTCAACACTGCTCTCACAAACTCAAGCCTAGACTCGACTCGGTTTAGACGAGCTCTCCGGCACAACCGGATCTACCCTGTCACCTACGCGATGAACCACAATCGGGCTAAGAAGAAAGCTTAGCGGTACAAACTTTGATTCCATATAGATCTGTAATATCCCAAAATGTGCCTAGAAGTTTTAGTATAATGGTTGTTTTATTTGAATTAAAATGTATATGTTAATTTGGGAGAGAAAAGAAATTTAAAGGAAAGTGTATATGTTGTGTATACGGAAATATATACAACATATATACAAGTCAAATGTGTTGGTCAAGGGATGAGGATATTTATTTTGTTCTTTGTGAAATTACTAAAGGGCAAGTAAATGAAAGGGAGTTAATATATATAGTAGAGGGTATTTAAGTAATTTTCTTTTTAAATTGCTTGGTGGAGAATGTTTGAAGACCATATATTTGACTTTGTCTCTAAATTCCTCTTCATTTTTCTTCTTTTTCTTTCCTTGGCCGTGTACTCCAAAGACAAAAGAGCAAAGAAGAGTTTTGATTTTATAAGATCAAATTGAAGGAAGATTTCAAATAAACAAGTTGGAAAATCAAGAAATTTCATTATTTTGGTAAGTTCTTTCTTGATTGCTCTTGTTGTTTTTGAAGTTATTTTTGAGTTTGATGAAGTGGTGTTGATAATATGGTTAGGATTGCTTGTGGTGTGTTTGTATGTGTTGAAATAGAATTAAAGATAAGAAGTTAGGTTGGTGTTGGTGATGGAAGAGTAAGAGTTGTGGTTAGTGAAAATTTTTCTGTTTTACAATTAGTAAAGGCTGTGACTTTTATGATTTTTAATTAAATATAGGAAAATGTTTTTGAAGTGAATTTTTGATATGTTGTGCCTCTATGAGTCTAGAATGACTGAAAAATATTTTGATTCGATTTTGGAATGGTTATGATTTTGGAAAGATTATTTTTCTTAGACCTGTTCCAGCAGGTACCTTAACTGAGACAGCTATATTTCGGGATTTTTAATAAAATGTAGAAAAATGATATCCAATTGAATTTTGGATATGTTGTTTCTTAGGGAGTCTAGTATTTGAGAAAAATAATTTGGAACCAATTTGATTGAATTTAATTTATGGAATTCACAAAGTTCAAAACTGCTGCCAGGATGCAGGGCAATTGGGGCAGTCTGGTTGGGTGAACTATTTGACCAAGATTTTGTGTTCAGTTTGATTTGAAATTTTAAAGGAATGGTTTTAAGATGTAAAATTAAGTTCTGTAAAAATTTTAGAGTTTTTAGTCAAGTAGATTATTTTATACAATTTTTCAAAATAAGGATAAAGTTGAGTCTAAAACCAGAATTTACTATTCATATGGTCATTTTGCTAATATTCCTTTTGGATTAGGTTGTGAAGAGGTTGAATTGCCCTAACCTAAGTGTTGAGGATTCTTGGAAGAGTAGGTGTATAGAGTGGTGTAAGTTGGTTTTAAGGTAAGTACAAACTACATTATTGCATACATTCATATGATATTGAGACTTGAGACATATTTGGTTATAATGTGAATGTTGTGATGAGCATGTAAAATATGTGTTAATGCCATTGATTATATCCATTTGAATAATGAATTGATTAATGTGATTTGAAATATAATGAAAAATGAAATGTGCAAGATGTGATGACGAAATGTAATGTGAAAGATATGATGTTATGAAGAGTTGTTTCATTATGATGATGCAAATGAGATGATTGAGACATGGTTGCCTAATTTGCTTATGAAATATAAAATGAATTGAGAAAGAGGTTATGAAGAGATAAATGAAATGTTTGTGTGTTTAATATGTTATTCAGATTTCAGAGTTCTGGATTTGGCGGCATGCCTATGAAATATATGAATAATAGTAACAGTCTTGCCGGGTTGAGGATCTCCTCGAGATTAGTCGGGTTGAGGTCCAAGAGACTGGGTCTGTTACACTTGTTTTGGTAACAGTCTTGCCGGGTTGAGGATCTCCTTGAGTCTAGCCAAGTAGAGGTCCAAGAGACTGGGTCTGTTACCCTATCCATGGATAGATATATATATGTGTATATCGCCTACGGGCTTGATGATTATGATTATGGACCAAAGCAGTAACTCTGAACTTTGAATAACATATTAGTGTATTTTGGGCCCATGCTTGTCTTTGTTTTCAATGTGAATCATGAATGTTTTGATTAATTATTCAATAATGTAAAATTGTGAAATACACTATTCTCTTAATTGATCTTGAATCTTGATTGTGTGACATTAGCATGGCATTAAAGCATCATAGCACTGTAGTTTGTACCACTAAGCCGTTGGCTTAGCGCGAATGTGATTCTTCGCACAGATGACAGGGAAGAACCAGAGAGTTCCTCTAGGCCGAGTCGAGCCTAGATTTTGAAGAGTGAATAGTGGGCTTTAAGATCGAAGACTGACTGCCAAACATGTATAAATTTTATGTGTTGTAAAATTCGAGTTTGGATGTATACGAAATTGTAAATATTGTTACTTTCCGCTGCATAGTGAACCAATATTTTATCTACTGTATTTCATAATAAAACTTTACTTTATTTTGTACTAGAAGTGTAAATCCTTTTTGCAGGTTGTAGTTGAGGTTATAAGGGGGATTTATTGGAAGTGTACTGAGAATGATTTTGTTTGCATTGGTTTGTGTAAAAATATTTTTAAAAATCAGAAAAAAACCAGTTTTGTCGACACTTGGGACTCAATTTTTAAGTGAAACTATGGCAAAATTTCTATAAAAATTGGAACTAAAATTTGACTAAGTAAAATTGGTAGCAACATTAGGTTAGTGTGGCGCCTCTACTCAGCTTACACACGTAGGTCGGGAAGGGGTGTTACAATTTTTGGTATCAGAGCCTAGGTTTAAGATTCTCAACCTAGGTGAATTGTAAAAAAAAGAATATTTTGATTTTAAAAGTTGGTTTTTGAATAAAATACATGTTTTGGTATGGCAGTCTTTGATCTTTAATGAGGAATATTCTGCTGTGTTTGCAGATATAGGTAGAGATGGCATCTCATTCACGACAGTCTGTTGAGGGTAGTGCGGAAAGTGTAGCTCCTGAAGAGAGTAGAGATGGAGCTAGGATTGAGAGGGCTAGTGAGGCACCTGTTTCTGTGCCAGAGAGATCAGCTGCTGAGGAGGCTCCACCGGGTTGGTTAAGGCATATGGTATAACTGTTCAGGGGAGCTCCAGTGCAGCCACCACCACCACCACCACCACCACCACCACCACCACAGCCTCAGATGCCGGTAAGACATTATGACAAGTTGAGGAAATATGGGGCTGAAGATTTCTTAGGCACTACCGACCCTGCAGTGGCTGAGCAGTGGTTGGATAGGGTACAGAGGATATTCATTCAGTTGCAAGCCACTCCAGAAGAAAAATTTGATTATGCTCGATCACTGTTGCAGAAGGATGCATATGATTGGTGGAAGACAGTTCCTCATGCTATGGACGATCCACCTACATTGTCCTACAGTGATTTTCTACGGGAGTTTGAGCTGAAATATACTCCGAGGGAGTATAAAGATGGGAAGAAGATGGAATTTCTGACTTTGAGGCAAGATCACCGGACTGTGACAGAATATGAGTTAGAGTTCATCCGGTTGAGTCACTATGCTGGGGGGATTATCTCTGATGAGATTGACCGGTGCATAAGGTTTGAGGAGGGATTGAGACCCTCAATTATGTGTCTTGTGGCTGGTTCTAGATACCAGGATTTTTCCCAGCTTGTTGCAGCAGCTAGGAGTGTGGAGAGAGCCCAGGGTATTGTAGCAGCTGCTACCGAGGAGGAGACTAGGATTAGGAGACCCCAGTTTGAGGCAGGGTCTTCATCTATGAAGAGAGGTAGGGGAAGTTTTGTTCCCAGGCTCAGTAGGAGTCAGAGGCAGGCTGGTAGGTCAGTCCAGTTTCAGAGACAGAGATCGAGACCTACAGTTTCAGTAGCGAGTGCTCCGGCTCCAGTGGTTCAGAGATCCATTCCCCCTATATGTGTTCAGTGTGGTGGAAGACATGGGGGTGTTTGTTGGAAATATAGTGGACCAGCTGTGTGCTTCAGATGTGGATCACCTGATCATTTTATTAGAGAGTGTCCTGAGATGCAGGAGCACAGACAGGCTGAGTCTGCAGCCTCTCGACCCAGTGTCAGCAGAGGTGGTCGAGGAGGCAGAGGTTTCAGTAGGGGTGGTCGATCTGGGTATAGTCAGAGAGGAGGATCATCAACCGGAGACAGTAGGCCAGATGAAGCCGGATCTTCTCAGAGGGTGTATGTGATGCAGAGGCAGCCAGATGCTTCAGCAGTTATAGCTGGTACATTTTCTTTATTTGGCATTTCAGTACTTGCTTTGATTGATCCAAGATCTACTCATTCATACATAAGTGCATCTATCTTGCCTGTGTCTGAATTGCATTCAGAGTCCTTAGGATTTGATGTCTTAGTGACCAATCCTTTAGGACATAGTGTTGTGGTGAGTAGGGTGCATCGTGAGAGTGCTGTTGTGGTTCAAGGTGAGGAGTTTCTTGGTGATTTAATTGAAATGCCTTTTAAAGAATATGATTTGATCTTAGGCATGGACTGGTTGTCTAGGCATGGAGCTGTGGTAGATTGTCAACAGAAGTGTGTCACTTTGAGAACTAGTGATGGTAGGAGTGTGATGGTGTCTAGTGAGCAGAGACAGCTTGTATCCTTGATTGTATCAGCTGTAACAGCTAGAAGGTTGATTAGAAAAGGGTGTGATGCTTATCTTGCTCATGTTGTGGATACTAGAGTAGGGGGTTCTCAACTTGATAATATAACCACAGTTGCAGAGTTTCCAGATGTGTTTCCAGAGGAGTTGCCAGGGTTGCCTCCTGAGAGAGAGGTTGAGTTTGGTATCGATTTGTTGCCTGGTACCACTCCCATTTCTATTACTCTTATCGAATGGCACCTGCTGAATTGAGAGAGTTGAAGGTACAGTTGCAGGAGTTGTTGGATAAAGGGTTTATTCGCCCTAGTGTTTCTCCGTGGGGAGCTCCTGTGTTGTTTGTGAAGAAAAAGGATGGTACTTTAAGATTGTGCATCGATTATAGGCAATTGAATAAAGTAACTATCAAGAATAAGTATCCTTTGCGTCGAATTGATGATCTCTTTGATCAGTTGAAGGGAGCAGCGGTGTTTTCCAAAATTGATTTGAGATCAGGGTACCATCAATTGAGGGTTAGAGCTGAAGATGTTTCTAAGACAGCTTTCCGCACAAGGTATGGGCATTATGAGTTCTTGGTAATGCCTTTTGGATTGACGAATGCACCTGCATCTTTCATGGATTTGATGAATAGGGTGTTTAGGCCCTATCTGGATCAGTTTGTGGTGGTTTTCATCGATGATATTTTGGTGTATTCACGTAATGAGGAAGAACATGACAAGCATCTGCGAATTGTTTTACAGATCTTGAGAGAGAAGCAGTTGTATGCTAAGCTGTCAAAGTGTGAGTTTTGGCTTGACCAAGTAACTTTTCTCGGTCATATAGTTTCAGCAGATGGTATAAGAGTTGATCCGAGTAAAGTTGAGGCCATTTTGAATTGGAGTCCACCAAAGTCAGTGACTGAAGTTAGAAGTTTTATGGGTTTGGCAGGCTATTATCGAAGGTTTGTGAAAGGTTTTTCTTTGATAGCTACTCCACTCACCAGATTGCTTCGAAAGGGAGTTAGATTTGTGTGGACAGATCAGTGTCAAGCTAGTTTTGATCAGTTGAAAGAAATGTTGACTCAAGCTCCTGTTCTTACGTTACCCGTGGAAGATAAACCATACGTGATTTACAGTGATGCTTCACATAATGGTTTAGGATGTGTCTTGATGCAAGAGGGTAAAGTTGTAGCTTATGCTTCTCGACAGTTGAAACCGCATGAGCTTAATTATCCAACACATGATCTGGAATTGGCAGCTATAGTATTTGCTTTGAAGATTTGGCGACACTACTTATATGGGGAGAAATGTTTTATTTATACGGATCACAAAAGTTTGAAATATTTGGGTGTTCAGAAGGAGCTGAATCTTCGGCAAAGGTGATGGTTAGAACTGATTAAAGACTACGATTGTTTGATTGATTATCATCCTGGTAAGGCAAATGTAGTTGCTGATGCCTTGAGTCGGAAGTCTCTGCAGGTTTGGCTGTTTATTCGCTCTCGTTGCTTGTTGAGTTGAGAGCATTACATGCTAGTTTTGAAGCATGTGATGATGGTGCATTGTTGGCTCAGTTGCAATTGAGACCAGTATTGTTGGATCAGATTAAGGAGGCTCAATTGACAGATGAGAAAATTCAGAAGATTGTTTCAAATTGCCAAAAACGGGGAGAGCCGAGATTTCTTTGTGAGAAGTGATGGTAGCCTTTGGTTTAAGGATAGATTGTGTGTCCCTGATGATGATAGTTTGAGAAGGATCATTTTGGAAGAAGCACACCAATCAATTTTTGCTATGCATCCGGGAAGTACAAAGATGTACCATGAATTGAGACAGCATTATTGGTGGTCTGGTATGAAGAGAGACATAGCGGAGTTTGTATCCAAGTGTCTCACTTGTCAGAGGGTGAAAGCTGAACATCAAGTTCCAACGGGGTTGCTTCAACCTTTATCAGTGCCTGAATGGAAATGGGAGAGAGTGACAATGGATTTTGTGTCTGGTTTACCTTTGACACAGAGGAAGCATGATGCTATTTGGGTGATTGTTGATAGATTGACAAAGACAGCTCATTTTCTTCCGGTTCGGATAGACTATTCACTTGAGAAGTTGGCTGAGCTGTATATTAGTGAGATAGTGAAGTTGCATGGAGTCCCAATTTCTTTAGTGTCTGATCGAGATCCTAGATTTACTTCAAGATTTTGGAAGAGTTTACATGGTGCTTTGGGTTCTCGATTGCATTTTAGCACTGGTTTTCATCCGCAAACAGATGGGCAATCAGAGAGAGTGATACAGATTATTGAGGATATGTTGAGAAGCTGTGTCATTGATTTCTCTGGAAGTTGGGAAAGATTTTTGCCACTTGTAGAATTTGCTTACAACAACAGTCATCAAACCAGTATTGGCATGGCACCATTTGAGGCATTGTATGGAAGAAAATGTAGAACGCCTCTATGTTGGAATGAAATTGGGGAAGGCAAATTGGTTGGTCCTGATCTGATTAAAGAGACTGAAGAAAAAGTGAAGATGATTCGGGATAGATTGAAAGCAGCTTCAGACCGACAGAAGTCTTATTCAGATTTGAAGAGGAGAGACATAGAGTTTGATGTTGGAGATAAGGTATTTTTGAAAGTGCCCCCTTGGAAAAAGATATTGAGATTTGGTCAAAAAGGGAAGCTAAGTCCTCGATTCATTGGACCGTATGAGATGTTAGAAAGAGTTGGACCAGTTGCTTATCGTCTTGCTTTGCCGCCTGAGTTGGATAGAATCCATAATGTCTTCCATGTTTCTATGTTGCGAAGGTATAGATCTGACCCATCTCATGTTTTACCAGTTGAATCTATTGAGGTGAGTCCGGATCTAACTTTTGAAGAAGAACCAATTGCTATTTTGGCACATGAAGTGAAAGAGTTGAGAAATAAGAAAGTGCCACTTGTAAAGGTTCTTTGGAAGAATCATGGTAGAGAAGAGGCAACTTGGGAGAGTGAGCAAGCAATGCGAGATCAATATCCTCAACTGTTTCAGACTTGATATCAGGTAATTTCGAGGACGAAATTTCTTTTTAGAGGGAGAGAATTGTAATATCCCAAAATGTGCCTAGAAGTTTTAGTATAATGGTTGTTTTATTTGAATTAAAATGTATATGTTAATTTGGGAGAGAAAAGAAATTTAAAGGAAAGTGTATATGTTGTGTATACGGAAATATATACAACATATATACAAGTCAAATGTGTTGGTCAAGGGATGAGGATATTTATTTTGTTCTTTGTGAAATTACTAAAGGGCAAGTAAATGAAAGGGAGTTAATATATATAGTAGGGGGTATTTAAGTAATTTTCTTTTTAAATTGCTTGGTGGAGAATGTTTGAAGACCATATATTTGACTTTGTCTCTAAATTCCTCTTCATTTTTCTTCTTTTTCTTTCCTTGGCCGTGTACTCCAAAGACAAAAGAGCAAAGAAGAGTTTTGATTTTATAAGATCAAATTGAAGGAAGATTTCAAATAAACAAGTTGGAAAATCAAGAAATTTCATTATTTTGGTAAGTTCTTTCTTGATTGCTCTTGTTGTTTTTGAAGTTATTTTTGAGTTTGATGAAGTGGTGTTGATAATATGGTTAGGATTGCTTGTGGTGTGTTTGTATGTGTTGAAATAGAATTAAAGATAAGAAGTTAGGTTGGTGTTGGTGATGGAAGAGTAAGAGTTGTGGTTAGTGAAAATTTTTTTGTTTTACAATTAGTAAAGGCTGTGACTTTTATGATTTTTAATTAAATATAGGAAAATGTTTTTGAAGTGAATTTTTGATATGTTGTGCCTCTATGAGTCTAGAATGACTGAAAAATATTTTGATTCGATTTTGGAATGGTTATGATTTTGGAAAGATTATTTTTCTTAGACCTGTTCCAGCAGGTACCTTAACTGAGACAACTATATTTCGGGATTTTTAATAAAATGTAGAAAAATGATATCCAATTGAATTTTGGATATGTTGTTTCTTAGGGAGTCTAGTATTTGAGAAAAATAATTTGGAACCAATTTGATTGAATTTAATTTATGGAATTCACAAAGTTCAGAACTGCTGCCAGGATGCAGGGCAATTGGGGCAGTCTGGTTGGGTGAACTATTTGACCAAGATTTTGTGTTCATTTTGATTTGAAATTTTAAAGGAATGGTTTTAAGATGTAAAATTAAGTTCTGTAAAAATTTTAGAGTTTTTAGTCAAGTAGATTATTTTATACAATTTTTCAAAGTAAGGATAAAGTTGAGTCTAAAACCAGAATTTACTATTCATATGGTCATTTTGCTAATATTCCTTTTGGATTAGGTTGTGAAGAGGTTGAATTGCCCTAACCTAAGTGTTGAGGATTCTTGGAAGAGTAGGTGTATAGAGTGGTGTAAGTTGGTTTTAAGGTAAGTACAAACTACATTATTGCATACATTCATATGATATTGAGACTTGAGACATATTTGGTTATAATGTGAATGTTGTGATGAGCATGTAAAATATGTGTTAATGCCATTGATTATATCCATTTGAATAATGAATTGATTAATGTGATTTGAAATATAATGAAAAGTGAAATGTGCAAGATGTAATGACGAAATGTAATGTGAAAGATATGATGTTATGAAGAGTTGTTTCATTATGATGATGCAAATGAGATGATTGAGACATGGTTGCCTAATTTGCTTATGAAATATAAAATGAATTGAGAAAGAGGTTATGAAGAGATAAATGAAATGTTTGTGTGTTTAATATGTTATTCAGATTTCAGAGTTCTGGATTTGGCGGCATGCCTATGAAATATATGAATAATAGTAACAGTCTTGCCGGGTTGAGGATCTCCTCGAGATTAGTCGGGTTGAGGTCCAAGAGACTGGGTCTGTTACACTTGTTTTGGTAACAGTCTTGCCGGGTTGAGGATCTCCTTGAGTCTAGCCAAGTAGAGGTCCAAGAGACTGGGTCTGTTACCCTATCCATGGATAGATATATATATGTGTATATCGCCTACGGGCTTGATGATTATGATTATGGACCAAAGCAGTAACTCTGAACTTTGAATAACATATTAGTGTATTTTGGGCCCATGCTTGTCTTTGTTTTCAATGTGAATCATGAATGTTTTGATTAATTATTCAATAATGTAAAATTGTGAAATACACTATTCTCTTAATTGATCTTGAATCTTGATTGTGTGACATTAGCATGGCATTAAAGCATCATAGCACTGTAGTTTGTACCACTAAGCCGTTGGCTTAGCGCGAATGTGATTCTTCGCGCAGATGACAGGGAAGAACCAGAGAGTTCCTCTAGGCCGAGTCGAGCCTAGATTTTGAAGAGTGAATAGTGGGCTTTAAGATCGAAGACTGACTGCCAAACATGTATAAATTTTATGTGTTGTAAAATTCGAGTTTGGATGTATATGAAATTGTAAATATTGTTACTTTCCGCTGCATAGTGAACTAATATTTTATCTACTGTATTTCATAATAAAACTTTACTTTATTTTGTACTAGAAGTGTAAATCCTTTTTGCAGGTTGTAGTTGAGGTTATAAGGGGGATTTATTGGAAGTGTACTGAGAATGATTTTGTTTGCATTGGTTTGTGTAAAAATATTTTTAAAAATCAGAAAAAAAACCAGTTTTGTCGACACTTGGGACTCAATTTTTAAGTGAAACTATGGCAAAATTTCTATAAAAATTGGAACTAAAATTTGACTAAGTAAAATTGGTAGCAACATTAGGTTAGTGTGGCGCCTCTACTCAGCTTACACACGTAGGTCGGGAAGGGGTGTTACAAGATCAATGCGATGCTAATGCACAATACATATGAATATATCATCTAATTACATTATAACTCAACATATTAATCATTTGCATCACATTTCATAATTCACATTTAAGCAAAGACAAACATGGGCCTAAAACGAATAAAATAAGCTATTCAAAGTTCAGAGTTACTGCTTTGGTCCATATTGACACCTTGTGTCTAGCCCCTTAGGCAATATATATATCCATGGATAATGTAACAGCCCCAGTCTCTTGGACCTCAACCTTGCTAGACCCTTGGGCCCCAGTATCTTAGTCCTCAACCCGGCTAGACTGTTACAGTTTTTGAGGCTTACAACCCGGTCTTTTCACCCCCAAAAACATCACATTTATCAGCTGGGCTCGGCTTACGACCCGATCTTTTCACCTACCCAGCAATTCATAGGCATGCCGCCAAACCCAGAACTCTAAAAATTGAATAAAATACTAGGCACATAATTTATTCATTTATCTCATTATCAATTACTTTCATAATTCATTTCTCATAATCAAACTAGGCATATTGCCTTATTATATCATCATTTTCTCATCTTTTCTCATTCTTCTGTTTTATATCAATGTCAATTTGTTACATTATGATTTCACATATCATATCACATTATTCCACATTTCTTTTCATAGCCAACACATTACTCAATTGCATTGATATATCAACATAATTCATATTATGCATATCGTAACATATAACTCATTCATCAACAATATATCAAGTAACTTAACACATTTCTCAACTAATTATGTTAAGTCCCAATGTCATATAAATGTATGCAATCATTCAAAGTTTGTACTTAATTCTAAGAGCAACAACACCACTCTAACAACTTCCTCTTTCAAAATGTCCCTCAAACCTTGGCTTGGGTAACTCAATTCTCTTCAAAACCTAATCCAAAAGTGATCATACAACACTCTCTTAGCGATACACATAAGAAAATAAGAATAAGAACTATCTAGGGCAAACTCTACACTTGACACGCTCAACAACACGGGCGTGTCCCTGACCGTGCCCTAAACCCACAACACAGAAGCTTTGACATGCTCAATGACATGGGCGTGTCACTGCACTTGTCAATTCTCCTCCAACATAGAAGCTATGACACGCTCAGTGACATGGGCGTGTCACTGGACGTGTCAATCTTCCAACAACACAGTAGCTATGACACGCTTAGTGACATGGGTGTGTTGCTAGACGTGTCACTCTACCAACAACACAGAAGCCATGACACGCTCAGTGACATGGGCGTGTCATTGGATGTGTCACCAACCCAGAAAATAGAACCAACGACACGTCCAAAGACATAATCGTGCTAATGGGCGTGTCAGGCCAACAAACCTGAAATCGACACCAAAACGCCACAACCAATAATCATCTTTCTTTTACCCTTTTTAACTCCAAATAAACTCAACCGAAACCATCAACAAACCATATAATACTTGAGTAAACCTCAAAACAGCTCAATCACAAACATCAAAACACAATCACAACCATATTACAAAACTCAAAAATCACAATACCCACAACTCTTGTCTCTTCCATCAAACTTAACCCTTTTCTCTTCCATCCAACCCTAAAATCAAAGTTACCAAGACAAAACACTTCAAACACACCAAAACAACCATAAACATCTACATCAAACAACCCAGTAAACCCAAAAACACAAACTCAAAAGAACACAAAGAAACAATTTGGAACACATACAAAAAGTGAAGAAAATCCTTAAAACTCCAACTTGATCTCTTGAAAACCTTCAATCTCTTGAGTTTGGAAGCAACAAAATCTCTCCCTTTTGAAGATGGTGGTGATGGCTAGCCAAGGAAGAAAGAAGAAGAAGAAGAAAATGCAAAGAAGAAGAAAGTCAACCTCTTTAATCCAACACTCTCTCCTCAAATCACTCTCCACCAAGCAATTAACAATATAATATTCAACCCACTTACATCATCTTCCACTAACTTAATATAATAATATTAATCCAAATATCCACTACCACTATCTTATATAATTAAAATATCCTTTGACCTATTAAACCCATTGACTTGTATATAATGTGTATATCTCCATAAAAACAACATATACACATCTACCTATTATCTTTTCACTTAATCATAAATACACTTTAAATCATTTAATTCAATTCAACAATTAATATTCCAAAATTTTAGGGTATCATTTGGGATATTACATGCTGGGAATTGGGGGCTCGCTCAGGCACTTGTGACGCTCTCGCAGTTGCCTCTTACAGCCCGCAGGCCCATTCGCGCGCACTACCGATTTTGCCAAAACCTTCTTTTGCTCGGTTTTGTAATTTTTTCCTAAACAACCTATATTTTCTTAATCAAACAGAATTATCATTAGGTTTTTGCTATAAATAATAGTTTAAAAAAAATAAAAAAAGGGACTTTTTCTTTGGATGAACTTTTGGGAATTTTTGGACTTCTGGAGAATTTTTTTTTAAAAAGAGGTAGAAAGTTATTTTTGGGCAAAAGAAGACTCTCAAATTTTGGAATATTTTCAACGAAAAGATTTTTGGCTAAGACTTAAAACTTGGAGAACGGCAGGGACTTTCTTTTAGAAATTGGAAAAAGCAACAGACCCAAAGGATAACCCATAATCAAGGCAGCAAGCTAGGTCTTCTGCCTTGGTATTAGCTCATTCAAAACTGCATCCAATAATTTTGGTGGAGCCTTCAAACATAGGTAAGATTATTCTAAAGTTGTGTTTATTAAATCATTGATTATCTTCATCTTTTAAACCATCATCATATTGCTTGGATTATTAAAATTTTTCTTTTAATTTAGTTTGAAATAATATTTTAATAACCTGTAGTAGCATAAATTATTTTATACATTAAATAAGGTTTTAATTAAAGCAAATAGTATGATTATTCAAAATACAAACCTAAACACCCTAATTTATTCAAACCATAAATCTTAAATAATTATATTTTCCAAATCATCATAGTAGCTTGTTCCTTTCAAATATCTAAAGATTTTATTTTATTTTCATAAGCTTCAATCTTATTTACTTAAACTCTAATTTAGTAATTAAAATTCTAAAACCCTAATTTAAGATGTAAAACTCTAAATTTATATTTTATTGCTTTATTTAAAGTTTTAGATTTAATTGTGTAGTTTATTATATATTTTGATGATTGATTTATTTAATTTCAATGTTTGATTTATTTAATTTATTATGGATGAATATTTTTTCAATTATTATTTGTTTATTAAAATTGTAAGAGGTATGTTTCCATGATTGGGTACCTCATTAATTAATTTTCATGTAATTTTCATTAATTTTATATTTTGTGATTAATGTAAAGGACATGTTTCCACCTTTTGGTGGGTGTCCTATTTAGTTTTAGACATTGGATGATGTAAGGGCACGTTTTCATCCTTGGATGGGTGTCCATTTATTTAGTTTATTTGAATAATGCTTTGATTTTAATATAATAATGCTTTATTTTAATTATTGCATGTAGTATGGATAATATCATTATTTTTAAGAATTTCATAATATTAAGATCTGAAAAGGAGGTCGATTCCAATGAACCAGGCGTTATGGGGGTGTTGGGCCATTTCTCACCTTCTCCACACGTACCCAACCTTTCGAACCCATTAGGGGGATGGAATTTCGTAGGAATTGAGTCATCCACCCCTTTCTTTTTCCGGGCACATCCAGGTGGCGACTCCATTTTCTTCGGGCTTAGGCCTGTGTTCTCTAAGGCCCTGAGCCTAACAGTGCCAAAGTCACAAGAACCATTTCACACAGGAGTAGGGGAAAAAATCTCCGCTCACAATTAGTGCACTAGAAATATGTTTTAGATGTGGATCGCTAAACCATTTTATCAGAGATTGTCTAGAGCCATTTGAGGATAGACAGATAGATACTGCAGCTTCTCGACCCAATGTCAAAGGGGGTCGTGGTGGCAGAGGTTTTGGTAGAGGTGGTTGATCTAGGACTAGTCATAGAGGCGTTTCTACAGCAGGAGATAGATAAGATGAGGCAGGGCCATCACAATGGGTCTATGTGATGCAGAGGCAGCCGAATGCGTCAGCTGTTACTTTTTCTTTATTTGGTACTTCAGTTCTTGCATTGATAGACCATGGGTTGAGTCATTCATACATCAGTGCATCCATCTTGCCTGTGAGTGATTTGCATTCTAAGTCCCTAGGATTTGATGTTTTGGTGACAAATCCTTTAGGGTACAGTGTTGTGGTTAGTAGGGTACACCAAGATATCCCATTTGTGGTTCAGGATGAGGAGTTTCTCAGTGACCTAATTGAGATGCCTTTCAGGGAGTATGATTTGATTTTGGGTCTGGATTGGTTATCCATGCATGGGGCTATGGTAGACTATCAGTGGAAACATGTTACAATGAGAACACATGATGGTTGGGATGTTATCGTATCTAGTGAGCGGAGGCATCTCTCATCCATGTTTGTTTTAGCTGTCTCAGCTAGGAGGATGATTCAGAAGAGATGTGAGGCCTATCTTGCTCATGTTGTAGATATCAGAGTAGTGGGGTCCCAGCTTGACAATATATCCACAATTGCCAAGTTTTCAAAAGTTTTTTCTGATGAGTTTCTAAGGTACCTCCTGAGAGAGAGGTTGTGTTTGGTATTGATCTGTTGCCTGGTACCACTCCCATCTCTATTGCCCCTTATCATATGGCACCTGCTCAGTTGAGGGAGTTGAAGGTTTAGTTGCAGAGTTGTTGGATAAAGGGTTCATCTGCCCTAGTGTGTCTCCATGGGGAGCGCCTATTTTGTTTGTGAAGAAGAAGGATGGCACCTTGAGATTGTATATTGATTACAGATAGTTGAATAAGGTGAGCATAAAGAAAAAATATTCATTGCCTCAGATAGATGATCTCTTTGATTAGTTGAAGGAAGAAGCAGTATTCTCTAAGATTGTTCTGAGATTCGGGTACCATTAGTTGAGAGTCAGAGATGCGGATGTACCTAAGATAGCTTTTTGCATGAGGTATGGACATTATGAGTTCCTGGTGATGCCCTTTGGACTGACGAATGAACCAACATCATTTATGGATTCGATGAACAGGGTGTTCAGACCCTACTTAGATCAGTTTGTGGTGGTCTTCATTGATGATATTATGGTGTATAAGCGTAATAAGGAGGATCATGATAGGCATTTATGGATTGTATTGTAGACTCTGAGAGAGAAGCAGTTATATGCTAAGCTGTCTAAGTGTGAATTTTGGCTCGATTAGGTGACTTTTCTCAGTCATGTGATTTCAGCAGAGGGTATTAGAGTTGATCCGAGTAAAGTTGAGTCTATCTTGAATTGGAGTCCACCGAAAACTGTGGCAGAGGTTAGAAGTTTTCTAGATTTGGCAGGCTATTATCGTCGATTTGTGAAGGGTTTTTCTATGATAGCTACACCACTCACCAGATTACTTGAAAAGGGAGTTAGATTTGTGTGGACAGATCAGTATCAGGCGAGTTTTGAGCAGTTGAGGGAGATGTTGACTCAAGATTTTGTCCTTACCCTGCCTGTGGAAGGTAAACCTTATTTGATTTACAGTGATGCTTCACATAGTGGTTTAGGTTGTGTTCTAATGCAGAAGGGTAGAGTCATTGCTTATGCCTCTCGACAGTTGAAGCCGCATGAGCTGAATTACTCGACTCATGATCTGGAGATAGTAGCTATAGTTTTTGCATTTAAGATTTGGCGGCATTACTTGTATAGGGAGAAATGTTTCATTTATATTGATCACAAGAGTTTGAAGTACCTGAGGGTTCAAAGAGAGCTAAATCTTCTATAGAGATGGTGGTTAGAGTTGATTGAATACTATGACTTCCTGATTGATTATCATCTTGGCAAGGCAAATGTTGTTGCTGATGCCTTGAGTCAAAAGTCTTTGGTAGGTTTAACTGCTTATTAGCTCTCATTGCTTGTTGAGTTGAGAGCGTTGCATGCTAGATTTGAGTCTTGTGATGATGGTGCTTTGTTGGCCCAGTTACAGTTGAAACCAGTCTTAGTGGATCAGATTAGAGAGGCTCAGTTGGCAGATGAGAAAATTCAGAAGATTGTGATGGATTGTCATAAGGAGGAGAGTTGAGACTTTCATGTGAGAGATGATGGTAGTATTTGGTACAGAGATAGGTTATGCATTCCTAATGATGCATGATTGAAGGGGATGATTTTAGAGAAAGCACATCAGTCACTCTATGTTATGCACCCGGTAGTACCAAGATGTATCAGGATTTGAAGCAACATTATTGGTGGTCAGGTATGAAGAGGGACATAGTTGAGTTTATATCCAGATGTCTCACTTGTCAGAGAGTGAAGGCTGAGCACCAAGTTTCTTCAGGGTTGCTCCAACCATTATCAGTGCCAGAGCGAAAATGGGAGCGAATGACGATGAATTTTATGATTGGACTGCCTTTGACCCAGAAGAAACATGATGTGATCTGGGTGATAGTTAATCAGATGATGAAGATAACTCATTTTCTTCCAATTCAGATAGATTATTCTCTTAAGAGTTTAGCGGAGTTGTATATCAGTGAGATAGTGAGGTTGTATGGAGTCCTAGTTTCTTTGGTATCAGACCGAGATCCCTGATTTAAATTGAGGTTTTGGAGGAGTTTGCAACATTCTTTGGGTTCTCGATTGCATTTTAGCACTGCTTTCTATCCTCAGACAGATGGGCAGTCAAAGAGAGTGATACAAATTTTAGAAAATATGTTGAGGAGCTGTATCATTAATTTCACTGGGAGCTAGGACAAATTTTTGCCACTGATTGAGTTTGCATATAACAATAGTCATCAGTCCAATATTGGGATGGTACCTTATGAGGCATTATATGATAGGAGGTGCAGGACACCTTTGTGTTGGGATGAGGTTGGAGAAGGTAAATTGGTTGATCCCGATTTGATTAAGGAAACAGAAGAGAAAGTTAAGGTAATTCAGGGTCGTCTGAAAGTAGCTTCAGATTGGCAAAAATCCTATACAGATTTGAAGAGGTGAGACATAGAGTTCAGTGTGGGAGATAAAGTGTTCTTAAAGGTGTCTCCTTGGAAGAAGATGTTGAGATTCGGTCACAAAGGGAAGTTGAGTCCTCATTTCATAGAACCATATGAGGTGCTGGAGAGAATTAGTCCAGTGGCTTATAGACTCGCTTTGCCACCTGAGTTGAATTGGATTCATAATGTCTTCCATGTCTCTATGCTTTGGAGGTATAGGTCAGACCCATCTCATATATTTTTAGTGGAGTCTATTGAGTTGAGTCCGGATTTGACTTATGAGGAAGAACCAGTGGCGATCTTGGCACGAGAAGTGAAAGAGTTGAGGAATATGAAGGTGCCACTTGTGAAAGTTCTTTGGAGGAATCATGCCACTGTGGAGGCAACATGGGAGAGTGAGTAGACGATGTGGAATCAATATCCCCAATTGTTCCAGACTTGAGATCAGGTAATTTCGAGGACAAAATTTATTTTAGGAGGTGAGAATTGTAATATTTCAAATTTTTAAAATTTATAATTTTTGAAATTTTGATAAAATAAATTATAAGTTAATTGGATAAATTAAATAAATGATTTAAAATGAAAAAAGAAAGATTTTAAGTGAAAAAGTAAAATGTATATGTGATATATATGTAAATATCAATACATATATTTAAAAAGTCAAAGTTTATTTTAATAATTAAAAAGTAAATTATAATGTTAATGGAAGATGATATTTTGGTGTTATAATTAAATAATAATATATATACTTGCCTAAGATTAAAAGTGGAAATATATGTGGTTAAAAGTGAAGTGGTTGGATAGAGATGACTTGTGGATCATCTTCTTCTTCTTTCTCCATTAAAGGGCGATTTTCTCCATTAAAGGAAAGGTAGGATTTGCTTCTTCCATACTACTCAAGGTGAAGGATTTTCAAGGTTTCAAGGGAAGATTTGGTGATTTTCACTTGCGTTGGTAAGTTTCTAACTTGTTTCCTTGGATTTTCTTAAAGATGTGAAGTTTGACTTGTTATGGTAGTATGTTTTTATGGTTGGAATTAGTATGTATGAAGTTGTTTTGAATAGTTAACCATGATTTTAAGGTTGGATTGAAGAAATGGTTAAGTTTGAGTTGAGTTTGGTGTAGAGAGAGAGAGTTAAGGTCATGTAACTTTTGAGTTGTGAATTCATGGTTTTAAATTGTGTAATTTGATTTCAATTGAGTTACTTTGATGCATAACCAAGTATTTTAAAGTTAAATGATGGATTTGGTTAAGTTTGAATAGAGTTGGAAATGGAAAGGGATTGTTCTAAGTATGGGAAAAGAATGAAAATTTTGGACATGTGACTATTTTATGTTGATATCAGGATTTTGGCCTATCACGCCCAGTGACACGGCCATGCCATTGGGTGTGTCGACAATTCTATTTTTAGTAGTAGTGACATGTGGAGTGACACTCCCTTGTCATTGAGCATGTCAAAGCTACTATAATGCAATATGTTTGGCATGGGCAGTGACATAATCATGTCTCTGGGATTATCGTAGCTACTATAACACAGAATTAAGGACACGGTCATTAACACGCCCATGTCAATGAGCATGTCAAAGCTTTTGTGTAGTAGGCATAGGGCACAGTCATTGACACACCTGTGTTGTTGAGCGTGTCATTTGTAGATTTTTCCCAAGATGGCTCTTTTCCTTATTTTTCCTTTGTGGTTCTTATCTTTGTGTTGAGAGATCATGTATATGCCTTTAATTATGATACTATGTGATTATTTATAATCATATTTGGTTTAGGCATTGAGGAGATTTGAATTGCCCTATCTAAGTGTTGAAGTGTATCTTGGAAGAGAAGGTTGGAGGTGGTGTTAAGCTTGCTTTTGGTTGTCATTTGAGGTAAGTACAAACTTTGAATAAATTAGTTTATTTGCATTACATTGGGCTTAATGCATTTTGGATTGGAAAATGTATTAAGCTACTTGATACATGGAGCATGTATGAATAATATGCTATGACTCGTGTAATGTCATAGATATATTAAATGCACTGTGAAAAGCCATTGATAATGGCTAAATTGAGAGAAAAGTGAAATATGTGCAATATATGAAAATGACCCAAAGTGTTTGGGTAATGTGGTTTGTTGTGTATGTACTAAACATATTTTAAAAGCCATTGGTGATGGCTAGATTGCATAAAATATGATACAATGTAATGATATATTGGGATAGGAGAAATGATGAGTTGAAATAATATGACATTGATATAAAAGTGAGAAAAAGATGAGAAAATGAGGCAATGTGCCTAATGAATTATGATTAAATGAGAAAAAGATTGATAATGAGAAATATGAAATAATTGTGTTCCTAGTATGTTATTCAATTTTCAGAGTTCTGTGTTTGATGGCATGTCTATGAGATTATCCTCATTATTTGCCTTTGGGGCTAGCTTTTGAGCAATTATTAATTTGCCTTCGGGCTAGACGTTGGACATCACTTGCCTTCGGGCTAGATGTTGGGCGTCGCTATGATTTGCCTTCGGGCTAGACGTTGGGCGTCACTTGCCTTCGGGCTAAACAACCATATTAGATCCTTTGGGCCCATGCTTGTGTTTATTTTTATGTGAATTCTGAATTGTGGAACAATTAAGAAATATGTTAAGATGAAATGATATGAGATATGATATTCATAAGCATTGTGCATTGGCATTGCTTTTGAACTATATTGTTATTAAAGTTTGTATCACTAGGCTTTTGGCTTAGCGCGATAGTAACTCATCGCGCAGGTCTCCGGTGGAGCCAGAGAGTTCGTCTAGACCGAGCTGGGTCTAGATTTGAGATCATGAGTGTAGAGTTGATTGTTGGACGTCAAGATCAGAGACACACTGCCAGCATATACATATTTTATATTATCATGCATTTTAACATTATGTATGCTATATTATGTTTTGATGTAAATATATATGTTGTAAACTATAAAGAATGTTTTGGATAAAATTTTTGTGGGGGGTTTTGTATATGTTTTTGTTAAGTAATATTTTATTTGTTACTTAAGTATATCCTTTAAATTATTTATGATTGTATAGATTCAAAAAGTAAGGGTTTTTATAGAAAAAGTGTTGTGATATTTTTATACCGTATATGCATATAGTACATATATTGCGTGTATATATTGTACGTATATAAGGTATAAGGGCATTATATTCTATGTCAGAAGGAATTAGGAAATTTATGATGAATAAATTAAGGGACAACATAAAGTTGTGTGAAAAATGGGCAACAGATTTTAGCCTTGGGATTAGGAAAAGGTTATTAGAAAGCTATGTTGAGAGTTTTAATTGTCATATAATATGGAATGGAAATAGTGGATTTGAATTAGAGTACAAAGGTGATACATATAAGGTGGAGTCATGTCTTTGTAGAGGTTGGGAGTTGAGTGGAATACCTTGCCGTTATGTTATTTGTGCAATCCATCATATAGAGAAGAAAATTGAAGACTATATGCATAGTTTCTATAGGAGAGAAACATATAAGTTAGCATATTCGTACATGATTTTGGGGGGGGGGGGGGGGGGGGGGGAGGGGGATAAACAGTAAGCAATTTTGGGGAACAATTGAAGCAGATCCACCACAACCACCCCCTGATAGAAGAATATCTGGCAGGCCTGCAAAAAATAAAAGGAAAGAAGAAGGAGAGGGAACTAGTGGGCATAAGTTGTCTAAAAGAGGAAGGGTAATGACTTGTCAAATTTGTTATCAACTTGGCCATAACAAGAAAAATGACTAGATTCAATCCAAAAAATGCAATCAGTAACATGCATCAATAGAGAAGGGACCAAGTGTTATGCAAATTGCTTCTTAAGAAGCTCCTATTGAAAATTCAAGTTCATTACATTTGTTTAAAAGGCAAATTATTCATAATGACAAGGTAATTGATGTTATATTTAACAATGAACTTATATCTTTGTAGAATTTTAATGTTATATTTAACAATGAACTAATATTTTTGTAAATTTTTTATTTTGGTAGAACAATTTAACCTTTGATAATGCAACTATTGGAGAAAGCTAAGCACCTATTAGAGAAACTTCTCAGCCTATTGGTCAACTTACACATGATAATGGTGAATATTTCTTAACTGCATACATAAGAAAGAGGAAACCATCATATTCTCAAGCTACACAGTCATATGCTCAAAAGAACAATCCCTGGAAACTTCATGGATTTGCATCACAACCATCATTTGGATATGGAATTTACACTGACTTGGATACAAACAATAGTATAATTTATGTAAGTAATGCTATATATGCTTGTGAACTCCTAATTAACTGCTCTTAATTGAAGCATCCTATTGATATATGTTATATTTTATAGCCTAATACTAAGACTCAGAGATTTATTAATTTTTAGAAAAAGAGAGTTGAGAATGAAGTTGAACCAAGCTTCATTATAGAAAAAAGAAATAGTTTTATGAAAGGTGGGAGAATGAGCATTACACGCAAACCAACTTTAAAGATATCAACAACTAGGAGAACCAAGCAATATGAAGATACCAAGAAGTTGAATCTAATGATGTTGTGAAATGGTTAAGTTCAAAACCTGATTTGTGAACTTGTTTTGAAATGGTTATTTTGTAAGACTTTCCAATAAAAACTGTGAACTAATGTGGCTCGAACTAACAGACCCTTATTATGTGAACTGATGTAGTGATAAATTATGTTCAAGACTTGCTTTTGTAATATCTGTTGATGTTTTTGAAAGGTTCAATTCAAAACTCATGTTATGTTTATTTTTTAACACAAATTACTTAAGTTGTGGACATGGTTATTTTGTAAGACAAGCACAATTTATGTAAATACTTTTGTAAGACTATGTGTTATTTTGAATAATATTTATTTTGTGTTTATGTGTTTAATTCTAAGTGAGGTTTTTTTTTACTTATATGCATAAAATCACATTACACAACAAGTTAAAAACACCACATTATACATTACACAACAACTTACAAAAGCACATTAGGCATGCAAATAACAAACACCACATTACAAACATCACATTACACATGCACATTACACAACAAGTTACAAACGATACATTACTAAAGATGTAATTCATACAAACACACAATATAGAAGCGCACACATTATTGTCCTTTTCATAAACTATTACATTATAGTAATAAGTTCAAAAACTACAAATTTTAGCTTCTTAATGCTCTTGTATTTCTAGATATTCACAAAAAAATAAAACTTATTTCATTTCAATTGCAAACAATAATTTGAAGAGAAGATAAATGTAATTCATTAATCATTGCAAGTCAAATTACAACCTTAGGAAACTGAGTTACATTCATAATCTGAGATAAAAACAAACAAAACTAGCAGGCTATGATAAAAGCCAACTACATCAGTCCCATGCCATATGTTATAAAATAACTTACATCAAAAAGTACCAAGTACATCAGTTCAAAATACTCTCATTACAAACAAAATCACCCTAAACCATAACCAATAAAATTATAGAAAACATAAGATAAATTTTAAGGTTAAAACTGCAACCAATACAACCACAACAACCCATAATCACCTTTATCTTTCAATAATGCTGTTCAACTACATCTCTAATTTTGATTTTCCAATCAATAGTCCAAAAATTATTTTCTTTAATCTCTTATCCCTAAGTCAACCATCAGACCAATCAAATGTTTGATCGCATGACAAATTTTTGCATGACCAAAACCTCCTCCTTGGCTTCTTCATTGTCTAAAAAGTTCTGATTACCTTTTTCTCTTTACCTGCAAACTTGGGAGTTTTATCTATTTGCTTCAATTTTATTCTTCTTCACTCAGCTGCTGTGAGAATAGAAAGAGGATAAGATAGAAAGATGAAAATATTTTTTCTAATTTTGAGCAAATGCTTCATCATTCAGATGTTGCTACAATCTTCTTCTTAATCTTCTTGTTCTTCATTCAACTGCTACAGAAATAGAAAGAATAAGTGATAGAAATAGGGATATAGGTTTTTCTGATTTAGGGATTCTTCATTTTAAGTTAGGGATTTTTGGGTAAATAAGTTATTAAGGATAATTTGGTCAGATGAGTTTTGATAATTTCACTAGGATTGCTTTTCAGCTGAAAATTATATATATATATTAGAGAAATTATTGAGCATCACTGGCCCTCGTTTAATGGACTCAGGTATATACATTTGTTAGGGAAGTACTAAAATTTGATTCATTAATTTCAACATCTTTCACTCACATAAGATGAGACATATTTAAGGCAAAATAAATTATTTAGGCATCTCATACAAGGTAGATGGATTGTGTCACTGAACATATTGTGAGAGCTATTAGCTATACACCTATATAAAGGATATATAATATCTTGACAAATACAATTATGATGAATATAAAGAGTATGCATTACCTTATATTACTTATCACATTTCATGTTTGTCTTAGTCTCATAACAATTTTTAAGTCACAATTTTATTAACTCATAAAGATAATTAGCCAAACTATGAACACAAAGTGAAAGTGACCATTCAGTAATCTTCCTATCAATTTGACTATCTCAATCATAATTCAACTCATTTTTTAAGAAATGTGCTATTAGATTGAATCACTCATGATTTTTTTAGAAATATCCTAAGATAGTAAACATCAAATCATGTTTTGAGATCATTAAATCTTGTCCTATCTTCAGTCAAAGTTCTTTGCACATGTAGTATGAAGCATATGTCATAATTTAATTTCCCTTCTTATGAAGGATATGTCTATCACAAACATGTTTTGATTTAAAACACTGTGTAGATGATAGTTTAAAAATACACTTAATGTCTAATTTGAGTTCATTCATCTACTTTGTTCAATTCAAAACTCACATATTGTGACATAAATAAGTATAGGCACAATTCTATGTACTTTATTATTATAACATCATTAACATGATATATGAATCTCATAACCTAAATGAGATGACTATCTTATTTTACGTACAAGTTTTAAATCATCACCAAGATGATATACTTGAAACTAGTCTCATCTTTATTCATCACATAGACAAACAAAGACATTAACCATGTGAAAAGATTAATTTTCATCCTATCCAATATGTTTTCACATTTCAGTAACATTAAATGTCAATCATTTAAAGTCATATAAATACAAAACAAATATCATGTTTTAGTATTCATAAAAATAATTAAGTGAACATAGGTTGGGGAAAAATTAACAAATAACATAAATACATTAATATTTATGCAGCCCTTGAGACCTTGTATGCCTAATGAATACATCTCTAGGAACAAATGCAACCATCTCTTACATAGATATGTATTTCATGTCCACTTCCTTATGTGTAACTATGTTTCTAATAAAATTTTATTTTTGTGTGAATACATTTGTTCTGATAGTGAAATATTATGCCTTTGGTGTAAGCTATAACTGCTTGACTATGATAATTTACAATGATTGATTCACTTGTAATACTGATACCCAAGTGATCTAAGAATCTATTTAGCCTAATTGCCTCTTGCATTGCAGCTGAAAATGCTATAAATTCAGCTTTCATTGGGAATAATGTTGTACAAGATTATTTCTTATTACTCTAGAATACGACACCATTGTTGAGTAAGAAAATAAATCTATAAGTGGATCTCATCTACATCTTCTGCCCAATCAATATCCATATAGCCTATCAATTTAAGATCCCCTCCTTGATTACACTATATTTTTTCTATAATACCCTTTAGATATCTCAATATCTTTTTAACTACTTTCCAATGTGCTGGATTTGGATTTTATTGATATTTGCTTACCATTATAATGGCAAAGCAAATATCAAGTCTTGGACACATCATTGCATATATTAGACTTTTAACTACACTTGTATAAGGGACATTTCTTATACATTCTTTTTATTTTGGAATTTTAGATCATAACATTCCACTTAAACTATAGCCTTTAGCAATAGGAGTATCTGTAGGTTTACAATCACCCATATTAAATCGTTCAAGTATTTTCTTTGTCATAATTTTCATTCCAAATATATATACAGTTTCACCCATATTTTTTGTTTCAATTTTGGACAATAACCACGCTTTGATATGGTCTATATATTCTTAATCATTTCTAGCTAATAGTTTGTCATCAACATTTAATGACAAAATGATAAATTTGTCCTTTGACAGTTAGATATAAATTCAAGGGTTCTCATCTATCATAGTGAAAACATTGAGCATGATTGTATTATGAAAGACAATATATTATTGTCTTCAAGACTACATGAGGTTATAGATTGACCTTTTCAATTTACAAACTTTATGTTTGTGGCACTTTTTTTTATGAAGTCTATTGGTTGTGTTCTTTATCTAATTATCCACTAAGAAAAATAATTTTTATATCCTTTTGATGTAACTCAACGTTATGGTTAGTAACAATAGCTAGAACTTACCTTATAGAGATAAATCTCACAATAGGAGAAAATGTTATCTCATAGTCAATTCATTCCTATTTTTCAGTTGATTTTGAGAATCTACTTATTCCCAATGGCTTTATGTCTTTTTGGGAGATCCGCTAATTCTTATACTTGATTTGATCTTATTGACTCTAGCTCTTTTTCCATTGCTTTCATTTATTTATCCCTAACATAGTCAGTGAGAGCCTCTTTTTCATTCTTTGGCTCTTCATTGTCCTCTGATATAACTGTAGACCTAGGAACTTTCCCCCATTTGAAACAAGCAATAGGACTTGAGGTTATATTAAAAAGCTGAGTGTATTAAGCCTGAATAAGAACAAGCATAGCCCACAAACCCACTTCCTAGCTCTCTAGAAAGGCAGCCAAAGCCATTAGCGAATTTGCTAATAACATTGGCGAACCACCAGTAGCATTAGCCACCTCTCACACTATTGGGCCTCACTAGTGAACTGACAGTTCTAGTGATGAACTCACCAATGATAACCAATGAAACATTAGAAGTTGGATTGATTGTCATTCAATGGATCAACACTCTAGAAGATAATTCTTACATTCAATAATTCTTATCATTCAACTTTCGTTAGTAACCATTTTCTATATAAGGGGAATTATTGTGCATTAAAGAAACACACGAACACGTAGACAAAAAAACATAGAAAGAAAAAAAAGAAGAGAATCTTTAGTCGTAAAAAGAAGAGAAAATAAAAAAAAAGCATTTGAGATGAAGAGTTAGAGGCTTCTTTACGTGTGGAAATAAGGAAAAGATACAATGTGAATAATACCCTCTACTCAAAGTTAAAACCCCAACATATAGAAACCAAACCCAAACCAAGAAACTCCCTAACACCACAAGAAAGAAGGAGAAAGTAGATCTATTGCCAAGACCTCCTACAACTCAAAAACTAACGACATAGGTATTGTATTTCTTAAACCTTAACTCTTTATTTTTATCATTCTATTTTTATTTGGATTGAAGTAATCTACGAATGTTTATAAATTTAAGAAATAACAATGCTTGAAGTAGTGTAACCTTGAATGCTTAAAGTTTATATAGTTACATTGATAACGGATAAAAGACAAGCTGATAATATTAAAAGACATAGACTTGATCTATTTGATATGTTAAAATATGGCTTCTAAAAGAAACAAAAATGAACTCATGAATAATTCTTCGACTGATAAATGACCTCTGTATGAGCAAAATTTTTTTCCCCCAATCCCGGTAGAATGGTTCTTGCTACTACGACACTGTTAGGCTCTGGGCCTTCGAGAGCACAGGCATAAAACCAGAGAAAATGGAGTCGCCACCCAAATGGACTGAGAAAGAAAGGGGTGGATAACTCAATTCCTAAGGAATTCCAACCCCATATTGGATTCAAAAAGTTGGGTACATATAGGTAAGGTGAGAATGACCTAGCACTCGCATAACGCCCGGTTCATTGGAATCGACCTTCTTTTCAGGTCTAAATTTTATTAATTCTTAACTTATTATAATGTCATCCATATTACATGCAATTAAAAAAAATAAACACCCATCACATTTATTGAAATAAAACAAACAAAATAGGCACTCATTCAAGGATGGAAATGTGCCCTTACAACCATTCAAATGTCCATAATACAAGGAAATAAAATGGGACACCCATCGTTTGGTGGAAATGTGCCCCTTATATTTATCCCAAAGTTCATAAAATTACATAATTAAAAATAGCTAAGGCACCCACATGGTGGAAATATTCCTTTTACATTTCTTAAAACCTGAATAATAATTGAATGTATATTAATCGTCCACAATAAATAATTAATTTAAATTACATGATTAATCATCAATAAGTAATCTAAACATATCATTCATCCATCATGAAATAAATCAAATAACCAAGATCAAGGTATAAAGATACAAATTAAAATAAACAAAGTTAGGTTAAAGTTGCAATTAAGGGCTAAAACATAAAAACTAGGGTTAAACCTAAAGGATTAAGGTCTCAGACTAGGGTTTCTATAGAAATAGGGTATTGGATTAGGGCTTTTAGGAATTTAGAATTAGGGTTTTGGTATTATGGTTTTAAGGCTTTAGGATTAGGGTTTTAGGATTAGGATTTTAGGGCTTTAGGATTAGGGTTTTAGGATTTTAGGATTAGGGTTTTATGATTAGGGTTTTAGATTAGGATTAGGGCTTTATGATTAGGGTTTTAGGTAAACTCATAACTATCAATGTTTAATATCTGACTACTGTAAATAAATTCATAATTTCATGGCCACTAGATATTGGCTTATATGGACTATTACACGTGATGGCATTATTTTAAGGAATCAGAATTGCTACTGTAAATTTAAACAAGTTAAGTCATTAACATGGTTGCTGTGAGTATTAAGTAAATTAAGTCATAAATACCAAACCTTCATTGTTGGTTCCACCTCGTTGAATGTGTTAAATCAAGCGTACTTATGTCACTGCCTGAGCCAACATTGATACTGGTTGAATGAAGCAAGCTGAAGGACACGACTACTGCCTCCTTTGTTGCAGTGTGCTGATTGTATTTTTTTTTCTATGTATTACATTGCTTTTCTCTCGATAATCGCTAGGTTAATTGTTGTTACCTTCATCTTCTGATCAAACCTATATTTATATGAGAAAATTACGTTCAACTGATTCCACAATTCATAATTTTCAAAAACACTATCTGCTCATCTGATTACAATTTGAATTAGAAGCCAAATCAAACAAAATCTGGATGCAATTAGGCCTAAAATTCCAAGTTAAAAACCAAGATTGAAGACCCATGGTGAATTTGCCAAGACAATTTGCTATGGGCTAGCCCAATTGAGAATTAGTCATGCCAATTCACGATGGGATATCCCAGTGGTGAATCGACTAAGCCAGTTTGTCAAGATTTAATGTTCAGGGCTCGGACCGGCTTGATTTAGGATTTTTAATTTAATCAAACCTATTTTGGTCTTTAAATATTAAATCAAACTAGGTTTAGGGATTTAAAAATTGAACTGACTTGCTTTAGGCCTTTTAAAAACTGGATCAACCTAATTTAAAGTTATAAACTAGGTTTAAGCTTTTAAAATCGGACCAAACTTAGCTTGGCCCCCTTTAATTGGGATTGGACTAGCTTAGGGCCAAAATTAATGGTCTACAGTTTGCTCCTGCTTGAACGATCTTGAATTCATTCAAAGAGTGAAAAGCAACATGACTTCAAGCTGATCTTGGATAAGGATGGATGAATTTGGATTCTCGACCAGAGACTAGATCTAGGTTCTTGACTTGAGCCAGGACTTAGGTTCTCGACCCAAGACTAAATTTTGAGTTTTAAACCTAAGACTATATTTGAGTTCTCAACTCGAAAATGGATTTGGGTTCTCGACCCGAGTCTATATTTGGGTTCTTGACCGTAGACTGGATTTGGGTTCTGGACCTGAGATTAAATTTGGGTTTTCAACCCGAGGCTAACCATGGTCATGGTTTGATTAACCGGAACCGCTGATTTTGGTTCATGATTTTTATGAACCTTAACCTTAACCGGTAAGAGCTAGTTTGTTTAAGGTTCATGCCCTTAAAAATCGGTTTAACTCTGATTCCGGTTTCGATTTAAACCATCGATTCAAATCAATTTTCTTTTTTTGAAAAAAAATCATATTTTTTATGAGATTGAACACCACTTATAAATTTAAGAATATTATTTAAGTTAAATCAAATAATATTATTTATAAATATTTTATATTACAATTAAAGTATAAAGAAAAAATTAAAACAATGTTTGAAAATTACAAAAAAAAATCAATTAACTTCATAAATTATAATTATAAATATTTAATATTACATTTGAAATATTCAACAATTACAAATAATTGAAATATTCAAAAAATATATTAAAAAAGTTTAAACTTAATTATAAAAATTATATAATTGTAAAATATTCAATATTTTAATTTATAATTGAAAAAAAGGCTTGAACTTAATTACAAACAATTAAGCTGCCTACGTATCCTCTTGAGGTTTAGAGGAATCAAAGCCAACATGTAATTCCCTTACCTTAAATTTGGTAGTACTGTCTTAGTCACTTTCATCATTTCCACTTCCACCACCAATTTTACTTTCGTTTGTTACATCATAATCTAAACATTGATCATCATCATCATTATACTTTAAATCTTGCATACCCATTGATGCTTTGGACTAATCATTGATGCACATTTGAGCTTGCAATGAGCAGGGTGTCAGTCTTGATTGACACTCATACAACACATGACCTCCGGTGCTAAACATTTGCTCTACCGCTACTGTTGAGGCTGGAGAACTAAAAATTTCCCTAGCCATAATAAACAACACTAGAAATTTTCTTGTATGTTGAATCCACCATTGAAAAATAGGAAATTTGTTGTCTCCAATTACACCATCAAACTCAAAGCTAGATGATAAATATGCATCAAGTTTAATATTACTTAAGGTAGTAGTTTTAGGTCTCTTATGTCTTTCCATTAAAATCTTCTAGCTTTACTTACATTAGATGATGAATCTATATTCTCATTTTGACGCCTATGTGATGCAGGAATCATTGATGCATATATTGATTCATATTCTCTATATAAGTCCAAATAATATTAACATCTTTTAAATCTAAGAGAAGATAATAATTACTTAAATAATCAATTAAAATTTCAATTTACATACGAGGATCCAATACACAAGCAATAAGATTAAGAGCAGAAAAATCTTTAAAATAATTATGCCATTTATTCTTCATTGCAATAATAGTTTCTTTCAAATCAATATCATTTTTATACTCATCAATAACAATTGCAATATTCAAAGCTTCAAATACTACTGAATGAGATGTAGGATAATAAACACCAGATAAATGTTCAGTAGCATCATTAAAAACTTTTAAAAGATCAATCATTTTTACAACAATTCAATTGAGTAGGATACAATGTAATAGGTGCAGAATTAAGTTTAAGAAATCTACATAACAATTCACGATATGGAAATGAATCACAAAGTAATTCATAAGTAGAATTTCAATGGGTTGGAACATCTCATTTGAATCGTTTAGAAGGCATACTATATTGCTTACAAAATTTATCCTAACTTTTATATAATTGAGGATGAGACCATAAATAATTTAATGTAATTTTAATTGGTTTATACAAAAAATTTAAATTTCTCAAACCACTTTAAACACACAAATTTATAACATGACATATGCATCTAACATGAAAAAAATTTGCTTCCTAAATTTGGCCTACAAATTTGTTCCAAATCATTAATAGAAGCAGTATTTGCATAAGAATTATCAAAAGAAATTGAAAAAAATTCTTTGAACTAAATTATATTGTTCCAAAATACTTTTTATTATTTTATATATATTATCGGTAGTATATCTATCATCAAAAAGTCAAAATGCAAGCAATATTTTTATTAAATTCCATTGATCATCAACCCAATGACATGTAACACCCATATATGAATGTGTTTGCAATGATCACTCCAAATATCACTACAAATTAAAAGGCAAAAATGACAATTTAAAAATAATGTGCATAAATCTTTTTTTTCTTTTTCATAAGGTTTGCGTAATTTGCGCATTAAAGTTGAGCGGGGAGCACGTTGCAAAGCAGAATTCGCAAAGTTTTGAATAAAAGTAGTAAATCCTTTTTTCTCACCAAAATTAAAAGTTAATTCATCAACACAAATGCACTTTGCTAAATCTTCTTTGACCACATTTTTGTCATAGTGAAAAAGACCTTATTTTTTAGTAGGTTCAGATGATGAGCTCAATTATACAAAATTTGCCAATTGTGTTTGAGTATTATCCATACCCGCTTGAATAGGATGTTTTTTGTTGAGATGTCTCCATAATGTTCCATAACCTCCTCCGTCTGTAAATTTAAATGAAGAGGAGAAATAATTGTAGTGTGCTCTTTTCTGGCCTTCCACATTTATCTATTTAGAAAATTGTAAAAAAATATTAGATTTTAATTTTTTTTGTTTTACTAGATTGATTTTGATCAAATGTGTCTTGCATGTGGCAATCCACTTCATCCTCATCATCCAAAATATTAATATGTTGCTGTAGAATTTGCTCATCATCACTTATATTATCAAAATTACTAGAACTTACTATTTTAATATAAATTGATAATACAAATAATAATAATAATAACAAAAATAATTAATAGTATTTTTTAACAATGATAACAATAATAATTATTAATAATAAAAATAATAGTAATAAAAAAAACAATAATAATTAACAATAAACAATAATAATAATAATAATAAATAATAAATAATAAACAATAAATATTACTAATAATAATAAATAACAATAATAAAATAATAATAATAATAAGAATTTGAGAGAGTAGAAGTTAGAGAATTGAGAGTTGAAGATTTTAGAGTTAAATTAGATAATTAAAATTTGATTATTGAGAGAAATTGCTTAAAAATTAGAAAATGAATTAAAAAGATGGTGTATTTATAGATTTTTTAATTTTTTATTTCCATAAAATACCCTTAATTTTCTTTTTTTTTTTCTGCAAGTGAGGGTAAAATAGACATTAAAAAAAATCTCCCTTTAATTTAATGAAAATGGCTAATGGCACAATGTGCCAACCATGAAAAGTAACATGCAGCAGGCCACAAAGGCCTGCTGCATGTGGCAGGCTTAGGCGTGCAATCATGTGCACACCTAAGCCTGCACACACAGCATGCAGCAGGCTTGCTTGCTATTTTGGTTTTTTAATTGGGAGGTTTTGAACTGAAACTGTCTGTTCGGTTTTGGTTCTAATATTTTAGAATTGGAACTAGAACCTTAAGGGAGGTTCTTGTTTCGGTTTTAAACCTTTAATTACGGTTTGATTTATTGAACTGAACCAGAACCTCCAATCTAGTTCAGCAGTTTAGCAGAACCTTGGCCATGGTTACTTAAGGCTTGGATTTAGGTTCTTGACCCAATACTAGATTTGAATTCTTAACCCTAGATTGGATTTTGGGTTTTGGACCTAAAATTGGATTTGGGTTCTAGACCTGAGACAGGATTTGGGTTCTCGACCCTAGACTAGATTTGAGTTCTGGACCCAAGATTGGTTTGGGTTTTGGACCCTAGACTTGACTTGGATTTTGGATCCATGACTTGATTTTTGGATTCTGGACCCGAGACTGGATTTGGGTTCTGGACCCGAGACAAGATTTGGATTCTAAATTAGAAATTGGATTTGGATTCTCGACCCGAGACTAAATTTGGGTTTTGAACTGAGGCTGGATTTGGGTTCTAGACCTAAGATCAGATTTTGGGTTCTAGACCCAAGATCGGATTTGGATTCTGGACCAAAGGCACCTGCAAAAATTAATTTGACTAGTCAGCAAAAAATTTGACTATTTTTTACCATATATTGGTCTCTTTGGACTCCTATGTATCTTTTCCCCTTGCATGGAAAAAAAATATTTTTATTGATCAAAATATTTTTTAGGCATACATAAATATCAATTTACTATATTGTCGACAAACTGTGCATATTAGTTGTATTAATAATGCAACCGACAAAGTGACTCTTTCCATTATTCTTTTCTTTATTCTGACATTTTTTCTTTGCATTTTAGTTTTTAGTTTTTGTTCTTTTCTTTGCTTTTCCTTTACTTTTTCTCTTTTTATTTAAATGAATCCAACAATTCATATTCATTCAAACTTCCTATGACATCGTTCATCCTTGCAATTTTCTTTCCTTCTTTCTATTAAATGGTTCCAATAATTAAAACTTCTGTATTATCTTTCTTTTGCTCCTATGACATCATTCATCCTTGCAAATGGAGGATACACAACATGCTTTAAGATCAGGGCCTCGTGTCAATAATGAATTGCTAGACCATATTCAAAAGCATGAATATGGAACTGTCCATCTCTTAGCTGGAATACGACTTCATCATAGTTCAAATGAAATGACCGAGGTAAGTTTTATTCTACTGCAATTTAGTACCATAAAATTGTCTATATAAAAAAAAGTTATTGACTAGAATTAGCATAAATTATAAAAATAAAGATTATGCTGAGAAAGCTATTTCTATATCAACGGAGATGGATTTATGCAGAAAATTAATATGGGCAAATGAAAATATTTGACCTTATACGTAAAGAGAAAATTATTGTCATGCTTTGGATAGTTTTATTTACTTACCTTATATTAACTTACCTAGCTTGATGTTAGCATGATCACTGCATTGTCCAAGGCAGAGGGTATGTGTTTACAAAGCCCGCGAGTAGTACAATAAAGCACCTTCCCAGGTAAAACAGATCCTTCAAGGGTGTGGCTTTTAAGATTCCATATAGATAGAGCATGGTCTAAGCACTATCAGAAGGGTGGGTGGACACCATGCATAACTTTCACCAGCCTATGGGAGAAATGCCATCGGCCCAGTTGATTTTACTGCTATAACGGGCATCCAGTACTATGGCCTTCCAGTCCCTCTTACTAACAACATCTTGACACGTGGTGAGATTAAATAGCTAATCGACATGGAACCCTCATTAAAATAGTCATATAAAATAAAACTTGAACCAATTCGGGAAAATTGGATGAACTATGCCCAGCGGGTTCATGGAGAAGTGACCAAGCAATATGCTCAAGGGTTTTTGCTATACTTGCTGGGGTTGACCATTTTGTGCAGTATAGAATCGACCATTAATTTGTCTGTGTTGCGGGACTTGTTGATATGAATCTTGTATAGCTTTTATGGCTGGGGTGAAGCTGGCCTTTCTTGCCTGTATAATGGTTTTGACAAGATTTACAGGAATAAAATATCTTTTATCGGCTTTATGGTTATTGTTGAGGTAATATCTCTTACCTTTGTTAATTCAATTCAAATGCTTGTATAGATTTGACTATCATTGTCATTGAAGGTATGGCATATGAGCACAATCTTACGAGGGTGCCCAAAATTTTTAGAGAGAGGGTAGAGTATCCGAGGTTGAGTCGATGGTTATCCCATCGTATAGTAGTGCATGGCTCTCATTATGTGCACTCTCAGTGTTATCATTTGAGTCGCTTAACCTGGGACCAAGTATAAAAGTGTTAGTATATTTTTAAAGTTTTATGTAAAAGTCCACGTACCTTTTATAATCTTGCAGGTTGATTTGGCTTGGTGGAGAGCTGAGAAGTGGACCAACTGGACTCCCCTTATGAATGCTGCACTTTCATACCAGCACTGTCGTGGAGTTATTGATGGTCTAATGTCCAGTGGCTAGTTTCTCGGGGAGAGTGTGTATGATTGGTTCCTTGGTTCCTAGTGTCGAAGGGTTTCGATGAAGGGTCCGGCATATACTTTGAGCATGACATCCATGCTAAAGAAATTGTGGTTGCATACTTGGGATGGTTACCACATTGAACCACATCTTCTTTCTCCTACTGAGTCATATGTTCAGTTTATACAAGCACGGCTCTTGAACTTTGATGTTTCTCCTCTTGGAGTTCGAAAACTTCATGAGGGAGATGGCGAGGAAGAAGATGAGGAAGAGGGAGGAGAGCCTATTTCCCATCCTCGTGATGACTCCGGGGCCAGTACTTCTTAGGTAAATGTCAATATATTATTCGTCATAACTTCTTAGTCTTAAATTTGTTCCAACTCTCTCTTATGTTTATTGTAGGCTACTGGTTCCTTTAATCATGAAGTTGGCCTATCATATAGTACTCTGATTCAGCGTCAATTTTCTCCATTTTCTCCTTCTTGTCCAGATATTTTATCTAATCCTCAAGGCTTTGACTTAAATTACCTAGTCTGTCATCCTGTTTCATGTGAATTTATGCTATGTGTATGCATGATTATACATGTTCTTACCCTTTCCTTTTCTGGCTCACAACAGACACTTGAGGAGAAAAATAAAAAATTACAAGATGAGTTAATTACCGAACATCAAAAGTTGGACGCCAATCGTTGGCATGCTGCACACTTTGAAGGATTTTACCATCAGTTGAAATAAAACTTCTGGGATTTTCGGTTCCAAGGCATCAGGGATCCTAGTCCTTCATCTTCTAGGGAACCCCAGACCAATGACCATGACTTCGATGAACCTTCTTCTTTTCCATGTGAAGATCATATTAGTGCTAATCTTTCAGACTACAGATATCCCGGGGCTCCTTCACCAAATAGATCTTGGCCCAATGATATGCATTTTCCTCTACCAGGTGATGATTTCTTGAGAGTTTTATTTGATTATAGACCACCTCCACCGTCACAGTGATATTATCATGTAATTAACTTGGACATATAAAAATTTGAAATTAAATAAACTATTGGCTTCCTTTTTTTATTTTAAAATATTGGCTTTGTCAAATCAGTGTCAATTTAAATCAGGGCTCGATTTTTCCAAATTAACATATCTATAATATGACAACCCTATTTACCATACTAAACTCGGGAATCATTTCCATTTGAGCAAGAACTATTGCACTTCAGATAGGCACATACATATTACTTGGCCAAAGGTCTCATTGATTTTAAATATTACCCATCTCATATGCATGCATATCCAAACAATCTCCACTAATAGACTCTACCTGCCAAAAGAGATCAACATGTCTTTAATAGGCTTGAAATGGGGTTTTATAAGGGATATGGATAAAATGAAGGCTATTTTTAAATTGGAGCTGATGTAACACTATCGACAAACCTTCATACTCTAAACTTTTAATTCTTCTTAGGGGTATTCTTAACATTTAGGCACCATTTCCTCCTTCTAGGTATCTTGTTATTTGTCTTCATGAAAAGACATAGCTTAAATGTTCTTCCATCTTTTTGGTAGAAATCTAGATCCAATCAGGATGATCATGATCTTTCTTCTTTTGTAAAAACTCAGGACCATTATTTCGCCCTTTCCCTTTTTGAAATATCAAATATAAGATTTTTAAGATTGCAAACCTAGAGCTATGTTGGATAAAATGAAAGATGGTCTTTCCCTTATGTATTTAAGTCTTTGACGGGGCTAGGCCAATTCAAGTCAATCTGTCTACGCAAACTAAGTAGAAGACTTCAACTATTTTAGATAAAAAGAACTCTGTTAGCTTTCTAAACCGCCTTTTTCAGGTTTTATTTTTCTTTTTTTTTCTTCTTCCTTTTTCTTATCTTTCCTTTTCTTTCTTTTTCTTTTTTTTCCTTCTTTTTTATTTATTTTTATTTTTTATTCCTTTTTCTTCTTTTTTTTCCTAGCTCTAAGAGAGTTTTCTTATTTGTACCATCTTATGCTTTTGACTGTGTATGAGTGGAGTAGAGTGAGTTTGCTTCAACAAGGATGAATCCTTTATTGCCCTAATGTCATCTCAATAAGTCTATGATATTAGATCTAATTCATGCAACCTTCAACTATCCCTATAGTCTTGACTGTGCATTCCATTCCTTGATCTTCTTTGACCCTTAGTATTTCACTGATCATTAGACATCATAAATATCACAAAAGCTCAGGGTAGGTTATCAGGGTTCACACGTAAATAAAAAGAAAGATAAAATCTTGTGAAAGCTTAAAGGGATAAACTAAGGATTGATGTTAAAAAGGTGGGTTTCAGTTGTTGGCTTGCCAAACAATGCCTAGATCATTTCTCCCTTAAATAACTAGAGTTCAATTTAGCCTCTAACGATTGTCAAAGTATGTTCTAAGATCGACTAGGACCTAGACACTCATAATTATATAGGAGCACTCTCCAAGTAAGCATACACAACTCAATGCTATAGAACAACTCCCTCACCTAGTAAAGCCATTCAAATGATAATGCATAAATATACTAATTTATGAATATCAAGCTAGATTTATCATTGGTTGAGCACTAAAATGAATAAAGACCAATAAAAATATAATTAAAGCAATTTATTCAAACAATCTTAATTTAAAAAACATAATTATTTTAGAAAACACCAAAGAAAGGAAATGAAATAAAAACCAAATAAGTGAAGGGAAGTTATTGAGTTGAAGTAAAAAAATGCTTCATCTACTTGGACATATCAGGGGCAATGGTCATCACCTACTCATCTGTAGTTAGTCCAAGATTGCTTAGTAGCACCTCTTCTTTAGTAGTTCCTCCATCTTGAAAAGTCGACAAGATAAAACTTTCCTTCAATCCTCCCTCTATCATGAATGTTGATGGTGGTGGCACTGTTTCAAATTTAGGCAAAGGATCGCTCTTGGTGTTGGGCTTATCAGGCTCAGGTAGTTTACCACTGTCAATAAGATTTTGAATCTCATGTCTTAATCAAATGCATCTATCTATCTCATATCCTTGTGTCTGATGAAATTGACAAAAGGCTTTGGTATCAAAATTTGAGGATAAAGGACTTGGCAAAGGTCGAGGAGCTAATGACTGTAACAACCCTTTCTTTCACAGCTTGTTAAAAATCTAAGATAATGGTCTCCCCATATCTAAAAACTGCTTCCTATTTGCTTGACCAGCTGTATTGACATCCACCGCTTTTTGTGTACCTTGACTGCCAGATTGATAATTTCCTATCTCATTCCTTCTTCCAGAAAAATAGTTCTATCTTTCCCATTCCTCTATTTGCAAGCTAGCTTGGAGGAGATCTGTGAAATCTCTGATGAGAGTGTGAGACATCTGTTCACACAGATTAGGTAACACATCTCACACTATCATTCGAATTTGGTCATACTCGTCTGGCCTCTTCTTGAGAAGTGCAGCCTTATTTCTCCATCTTTTGACATAATCAACAAAGTTCTCATTCTACTTTTACCTTATCGATTTTACCTCTATCAGAGTTACTTCTAATTCAGTATTATTTCCATACTATTGCATGAAGGCTTTATACAGCAAATTCTAGTCCTTTTGAGTGTTCTCCTCTAAGGTATTGAACTAGTTTTGCGCAACAGGGTCCAATGAGAGCATGAAATACCTTAGAGTTTGAGCCTTAGTAGCTTTAGTAGATTACATAGCAGTAATGTACTGCTTGACATGCAAATGGGGATATTTTGTTCAATCGAACTTAGCAAAGGGAGGCATCTTGAACTTGTAAGGGATTCCTTCATCATCCTCAAACAACTTTTCCACCTCCGATACTTCTTCAGTCTTTAGCTGCTTTTCAAACTTCTTTTCCAAGTCAGTAATCAGCTTTTCAACATCAGCAGATTCAATTTTTTCTACAACCTTCTTTTCTTTCTTCTTTTCTTGTTAGTCTTGGAAGTATGCATCGCAGTCATAATCATCAATTATTCCCTTGTCATCAGCAAAGGCTACTTCGCCTACCTTAGATTTTCCCTTGTCTTTTTGTTTCTTGGTGCTGGCAGATGCCTCACAAGTGTTCTCTAATAGTGCAACCAACTGGCTTCTCATGGTCTTGGTGAGGGTCCCTTTCAATTCTTACATCTTGGATGCAAAGGCCTCGCTCATGATGTTTTGAACTTGTTCACGGTCGATTGGTTTTAGTTCAAAGTTGATTGAGCCTTCACTGATTTTTGACTCTTTATCATAGGTTGGGTCATCTTAAGTCTTTGAACTATTGAACTCTAGGTCTGTGAGCTATAAAGGATCAATGCAAATGTAATGCAATACATATATGCATGAGTAACTAACAAACAAACAAATTAAGTCAAGATGTTCCTTCCAGCCTTATTTCTCCCATACACGAGTGGCGAGTCTCTTTTCCTAGGTATAATGGTTAATAAAATATCAAAAGGGGATATCTTATTTTTGAAAGATACACTTAGACGGATTAACCAATAGCTGTATTTTCATTAATTAAGCCTTAATCCATTGGGTCAACTAAATAATAGCTTTTATGCTCTATTGTGGATTAAAGTTAAATTAAAAAGTTTATCATAAATATATTTCTCATTTGAAAATAAGTGACTAATGATTCATGCCACAAATAAGCCCGTGATTAATAAGTCTCGATATAAATTAGACCCGCAATTGATTTTAATATTCTACAATTGACATAACTAGTTATAAGCTTATTTAAGAAAATGTTTTAATAAATGTTTAAAAACCCATTGAAAAAGGTTTTTTAAAGATGAATTTTGGGCTTTGAGCTTGGGACATGAGAAAAAAGAATTTTTGACCCATCTTAAAAAGTTTTTATATCAAAAGACCATTTAAAAAAGAGTTGGAAAATAATTTTGGTCTTTTTGGTCTTAAAAGAATTATTTTGGGCTTACACCATAATTAGGTCATATTAGAAAAAAATAAACTAAATGGGCCATAACTTAAATCAAAACTTGTTAACCATAATCAAACAACAAGAATTTTAAGATAAACCTAAGGCTAGTTACTAGGCCAACAACATGGGCTTTAGTCTTTGGGTTGAAAAGGCTAAGGTCCCCATAGCAAGTATATACAAAAGGTATAAGGCTATGAGTGGTTATGTCATGCTCGATCCCAATACCTTGAGTGAAAGTATGGTATCCCTTAATAACATAACGCATGTTACATAAGGCATCCTAACTCACACACATAATGCAATCTAAGTGATGCGATGAATAATATTATAATAGAAAGAATAAAATAATATAAAGACCAACAAAATCAACTTCTCTTATCCCCAGTTGAGTCACCATTGTGAGCAGAGATTTTTGCCTCACTCCTAGTGGAATGGTTCTTACGATTACGACACTGTTAGGCTCTAGGCCTTAGAGAACACGAGCCTAAATCTAGAGAAAATGGAGTCACCACCCTGATGGACCAGGAAAGAAAGGGGTAGATGACTTGATTTCTAAGGAATCCCTAACCCCTTATTGAGTTCGAAAAGTTGGGTACGCATGGAGAATGTGAGAATGACCTAGCACCCCTATAACACCTAGATCATTGGAACCGACCTCCTTTTTAGGTATAAATATTATTAAATTCTTAACTTATTATAATATCATCAATATTATATGCGATTAAAATAAATAAACACCCATCAAATTTATTGAAATAAAGCAAATAAAATAGGCACTCAACCAAGGATGAAAACATGCCCTTATAACCATTCAAATGTCCATAATATAAGAAAACAAAATGGAACACCCACCGTTTGGTGGAAACGTATCCCTTACATTAATTCCAAAGTTCATAAAGTTGCATAATTAAAAATAACGAAGGCACCCACATGGTGGAAACTGTAACATCCATCAATTTAAAAAAAAAAAGAAAGAATTAAATTAAATGAATTAAATAAATAATTTGGAGGGTTAAGTGAGTTTTTAGAAGAGGAATTATACTAATGTATATATGAAATATATGTTAAATATACATAACATATAAATGTTATTAGTAAAGGGTAAAATTGTAAAAAGTAAAACAGATAAAAGTAAAAAGTAAAAAAATAAAAAAAAAATTAACAATAAGTAAAAAAAATATATTAAAATTTAAAATAAAAATATATATTTTTGGATAGTGGAAGATGATGGGAGAGAAAATTTAAATATTAATTAATTAATAATATATATAAATACATGTGGCTAGAAATAAAAGAGAATTAAAAAGTCAAATGAGAAGTTCATCTTTTTCTTCCTCTTCTATATGCCATCCGAATTTCTCCATGAATGAAGGAAAATTTTTTTATTTCTTTCCTACATCAAAATTTTCAAGATTTTTAAAGGAATTAAAAGGATTTTAGGGAAAGCTTAAGGAAAAGGTAAGTTTTCCTAGAATTTTAAAAAGTTTTCTTGAAATTTGGAATATGTGTAATTTGATTTTTTGAAGGAGGCTTTTTATAATTGTTTAAATGATGTTAATTTGATATAGAAGATATGCTTTTAAGGTTAGTTGAATAAGATTGATGTAGTTGGAATCTAATGGATTAAAAGATGTTAGAATGGGTATTTAATACCATTTTTAAACTTAAAAATTTGCTTTAAAATTGGTTAGAGGAATCTTCCAAAATTAAAGTCTATTAGGGCAAAAAAAAAATATAAATTTCAAATAAATGTGCTAAATTAAGATTTATTAGCTAAAGTAGATAGAATTATGATTCTAATGAATTATTTAAATTCATAATGTGATTAGGAGTTGAGTAGAGTTTGCTCAATCCAAGTGGTGAAGGGCATTTTATTTGAGTTTACAAGAGGATGAGAAATTAGCTTGGAAGTTACTTTGGAGTGAAGGTTAGTGCATGCCATACTTAAAATTTTAATTGAATGTGAATGTTTGGAATAATTCATTATGGCATACTAGAAGGAATGTTGATGTTCCTTAAAGATAACATTATGTATATAATTGAGCATATGCATGTGTGATTGGAAAAGGGTTATGGAAAATGATAAGATCATAAATAATATATTTATATGGTTAGGAAAAATTAAAGAAAGGTGGAAAAATTAAAAAGCTATTTCTTCTTCTTCCTCCCACCCCAAACCCAATTTTCTCCATGGATGCAAGAGAAGATTTTTCTCTTCCAAATACAAATTTTTAAATGGATTTTAAAGAGTTAATAGTAAAGTTGGTGATTTCTCAACAAGCATTAGGTGGAAGCAGGTTGCCCAACCTAAGTATTGAAGGGCATTGTGAAAGTGGAAGTTAAAGTAATACTTTTGCTTGAATTTGATTGTTAAGTTACATAGATATTCTTGATAATTTAAATGTATTTGCATTTGATTCGGCTTAACACATTTTGGATAGAAAATGTGTTAAGCTACTTGACTATCTGAACATTCATACATATTGTGATATGATATGTGAAGTGATGAGTATGCATTATATACATTGTGAAAATCCATTATTATTGGCTAAAATGAGTAAAATGTTATTTAGGTGCATTATGTATAAATGACCTAAAAATGTTTAGGTAATATAATTGAAATGCGAACTGACATACATTGTGATAAAGTGATTTGGCGTTGTTATGAATTAATGAGAAATTGACAAATAAAATGTGAGCATGAAGATGATATGTGAAAATGGGTTGCTTGTGAATGTGACCCATAATTGTATAAGAAAAGAGACAATATGATAAATAGGAAAAAGAGGCAATGAGAAAAATGAATAAAAGAGGCAATGTGATAAGAACATTGATTATGAAAAATATGTATTAATTGTTTGCCTAGTATGTTATCCTCATTGTTTGATTCGGCCATTGTTATGAGATTATCCTCATTATTTACCTTCGGGGATAGATGGTAGGTGTCACTGGTATATGATTCATCTTTTAGGCTAGAGACTGATATATGATTTGCCTTCGAGGATCGACGCTAGGTATAACTGATAAATGATTTGCCTTCGGGGCTAGATACTAAGCGTCACTAATATATGATTTGCCTTCGAGGCTAGACAATAGGTATCACTGATATATGATTTGCCTTCGGGGCTAGACACTGGGAATCAATATGGACAAAAATAGTAACTCTAGAATTTGAATAATATATTAGTTTGTTTGGGCCCATGATTGTGTATGTGTTAATGTGAATTATAAAAAGATTAAAAATTATGTTTTAAAGTGGAATTGTATGCCATATTGTGAAATAACATGCAAAAGCATTATGCATTGATATTGTATTAAAGTTTTATTATTATCAAAGTATGTACCGCTAGGCTTTTAGCTTAGCGCGATTATAATTCATCACGCAGGTAGCAGAGTTGGTCCAGTAGATCTGGAGAGTTCATCAAGACCTGGTTAGGTCTAGGGTTATGGTTGATAGTGTTTGAAGTGAGTTTTGCTACCACAGGATTAGAGCCAGCTGCTATCATGTATACACTTCATATTGTAAAACACGATATAATTATGTATATTGTGTTTATGCTTTGGGAGTATTATAAAATATAAAGAATTTTTGGACTTCCTTTATGATAATGGATTGTATATATGTTTTATAAATATATATATATATATGCTTAAATAATTTGAGGAAAATGTGGAGGAATTGAGGAGTTGAGGTGAAATATTGATTTGTCTTTATTGGGAGTGTATTTTTATGCAGGTTGAGTAAATGTTGATTTTGGGGATGTCCAACTTACAGATAAAACTCTAGAGAATTTTTTTTCCAAAGATTTCTATATAAAACACTTATTTTGGGTACCTAAAATTAATTATGAATATTTTATTTACATATAAAAAATAATAATATATTTTAATTGTTTGAAATTTTAAATTGAGAATAAGAAAATTTTTATTAAACCGATTTGTGACATTCTTATACTTTATATGCATATTTTACATAAATGGGATATATGTATTAAACATATTTAGTGTATAATGGTGTTACATTTATTTTCGTATCAGAGCATGTTTTGAGGGTTTATAGAGAGAAAATAGAGATTTTAAATATGGTTTTAAATTAGGATACATGCATTGGCACCGACATTTTATCTGATCCTTGATGTGGCAAAGTTCATTTGATATAACAGATATAATTTGAGGCAGCATTTGGGATGCATAGATCAGAGTAGCATAGCGGAAGCATCATTTTAGAGATTTTTAAATTAAGGACCTTTGAAGCTTTCACTTAAAATTTTTTTTGAGAGATGAGTATAATAGTTACATAAAATTTTGTAAGTGTGCTGCAAAATGATATTGTTTGAATTTTTGGACAAATTTAGGAATTTTTGATGAGCTTGAAAATTTAATGAAAAGTTTTTATATATGTTAGAATCTAATTTATAAAATTTCATAATTTTTAAAAATGAATTACTAATTAAGAAGAATAGAATCTAAAAATTGTGAAATTGTGAAATATTTCATAATTTCATATGTTGCAGCAGTTTCAACAACTCAGAATATGTAGAAATTGTGAAATATATTTAAAAACTATGGAAAAATAACCCTAAAATATCTAAAAATTTACACACAATATCATATGTATTCCTAGAACATATGGTTAAAATTGCTTGAATTTTTATTAAGTTTTGCTACCTGAAACAAATGGATAACCAGGTGCTGCTAGAGGAATTATTAAAGAGATAGATTTTGCAGGTTTGGAAGACTTAATTTTTAAATATAGAAAATCAGCTTGGAATATTCTAAAATTTTAAATATAAGTTCATATATGTGTCATTTGCACATGGGTAAAAGTTTATAATCTTTTATGAAGAATTAGTGAGGAATGAAAAATTAAAAATTGAGATTGACATGAAATTGAGGAAGTCATATAGATTTGTGTGAGTAATAAATTAATTTCATGTGACAAATGAATGAAGAAAATTATGAAAATTTATATATGGACAGGTAGAGGTATGAAGAAGGATTATGGAGTTTTAATAATTTAGAACAAAGAGTTCATAATTAAAATTGAAAAGAGAAATAGTATATGACAACAAATTATTTTTTTTGGAAGTATATTAAGGATTTATTAATATGATGCATAGTATTGATTAAGTCAAGATTGACTATGACTAAGTAAGAATTTAAATGTTGTTCCTTATATTGAGCAATTAAAATATAAATATATATAAATGGATTACTAAGTAAAAGCGAGTTAAGGTTATGGATACAATCCATATTTGATTGCATGATTGAGATGTGTTCATTGATGTGCTATGTGGAAATGAATATTATGAGAAAGGGTAATAAACGTGTTTTTGGAATATTTAAGGTGGATGTAAAGATTTAATAATGGATATAAGATGATTGTATAATCAATGACTTTTTAATATATTTCATGAATGGTGGTTAATTGACTAATCAAGACATAATCTAATTGATTTAAGTGGATGGAATAAATTGAAATATAAGGAGTAGATTGTGGGAGTATTTGTAATTGATATTAGATGATTTTCAAAGATAGTAATGAGATCAATTCATCAAAGGAGTTTGAAAGTGTGATTTATATAAAGAGAATTTGACATTTATAGGTATAAAAATGCATAATTGGAATTAAAGAATTTGAAAGTTAATGATGAAATGGTTTGAAATGTATGGATGTATTGTTATATTGGATAGCTGAGTTTGCGGTTAGAATTCTGAGTTAAAATGTACATTGGATATAAACAAGTGGAGAATTTATATTTATTAATGATCTTTAAGACAGATATTATAAAAATGATTAAGAGTATTTGTAAGGAAGGAGAGTAAAAGATGATAAATGGTGACAATAATTTGGTAGTTAATTATTTAGAGAGTGAAGATTAGTATTTGATTATAGTGGAGTCAAATATGGCATTGATTGTTAATATGTATTGTTAAAGTATGTATATTCATGAGTTTGCAAAGAAGAGAGAGATACTAGAGTAAGTAAATATAAATTATGATCGAATAATCAATGTTTAATATAAAGGTTAGTGTATAATCTAATTAAAGATAAGTGTTATTGAATGAAACTTAATGTAAGTATATTGATATAAGCTTGTTGGTTTGTTTATAAAAGTTTAAACTTGGAATTTATTTTAATTGTTAGAGAGTTAAACATTACTTATTTGATTTAAGTAGGAGAAATTGGTAAAACAAAACTTGTTGGATAAATTTAGATATAATTCATAATATTGGTAAATGGATTCTAAGATTGGAAATGAAGTTTTGTTGAGTAATTGTATAGAATTGGTATGTGAATGGATATGTATATATATATATGAGTTGTTGATGATATTGTTGTTGGATCATGTGTTTAGGTCAATGAAGAACAAGTGAATAAGGGTCAATTATTTTTAAACAAAGTTGATATGTGTTAACTCTTTGGGTAGTAAAAGGTTAGAGAGTAAATGAGTGATTTTGAGATGCCACGGGTGTGTGACTATTGGGACATGGGAGTAATATCGAGATAAGGACTATTTAAAAAAGAGTAATAATGAGGGCAGTGTTTATTTGTAACCCACGAGTGTGGGCTTGAGATGACTGTGAAATACATCTGGTGCAATTGATAGTTTTGCTTTATGAGATACAAGCAAGATTTGTGGTTGGAATAGTTGAAACTCATAACCACATGTTAGAAATTTATTTATGAATATAGACAGTGTGGAAACAGAAGAGAATTGTGAAAATATGATGAGCTATAAATGATGTGTAAGAAAAGTGATTATATAGATATGGCAACTATATGAAATGTGAAAAGATGATAAATGAGAGGAATTATGAAATGTGATTAAGAGTTATATTGAATGTGTTTGGAAATGGTATAATGTTGTGCTCTAATAAACACTACTAGAACTACACTCGCAAGTATACGAGGCTGCTGTAGTATTTTGGTGAACACCTCAAGGTCGTCTCACAAGGAAGCTAGATAAGCTAATTATTTATCAAATCGTAAATAACAAATTATCAATAAAATTAAATTGCTAAACAACTAATGAAAACAGAACGAGTTGAATTTAAAACAATGAAAGTAAACTGAACAGGTATATTGATTCACTTAATAGAAAGGTCTAGGGTTTGCACTTCTCTACTAACTTATATGTATGAACGGCTATTCCTCTCAACCGATTTAATTTCAAAGATCAGATTTCAAGAAACTTAAATAATCGAATCAAGGAAATAAGCTCTCGCATTCAAACCTCTTTCAAATAATCTTGTTACAAATGAAATGATCTTTTTCTTAGGTTTATATTTCTAATTCACCTAAGTCCTAATTGAATTGTTCCAGCATTAGACTTCATTTCTCAATCCTTCATCTAAATACCTCAAACACATAATTGGTGGCCAATCAATTATATATTAACATTAATCCATTCAATTAAGGATAAAAGAAATAATTCAGTTAAGAGCAATAACCATTTCATAAAATCATAGTATATCCATACAAACCCTAGACTAGATCAAAATTTGTTCATAATGATGCTATCAAACAAAATCATCTCATTAAAATTCAAAGAAATTAATTTAGACATTAGAGAATTCATGAATACAATTCCAATGAAACTTAAGAGATAGAGTTTGAGAATAAAACCAAATTACAAACTTCCTTTGGCTTCTGAAGAATCTCTTGTTCAGAGTTTTGCTAAAAGAATAATGCAATGGGTAAAACTAATTTGATCTAGAGTGTTTGCATGAAAGTGAAATCAAAATTCAAAAGAAAAGTGAAGAATAGCTGATGAGTTTGTGTTGGACGGCTGAAAGTGTGTAAACCCTTTCTCTTGCTCAGATTTTCTTATTTATACCAAATCCTAGCTCAAAATCCGCATTTCCTTTATTTCCTTAGCCCCATGGAATGACACGGCCAAGCTTGTGGCCGTGTCATGTGACACGGCTAGTGGCTTGGCCATGTCACCTGGGTGTGCCATCTTCTGTTTCTCCTTTGGTCTTCTTTGTTCTTTGAAGATGAGAGTGACACGGCCAGTGGCTTGGCCGTGTCACCTACCAGTGTCACCTACTAATTCTCTTCTTTCTTTGCTCTTCTTTCTTGGCTTAATATGGGACATGGCCAAGCTTGTGGCCGTGTCATGTGACACGGCAAGTGGCTTGGCCGTGTCACCTGCCAGTGTCAGCTTCTGCCAAATTTTCCTTTCTTTCTTGGTTCCCTTGGTTTTGCCCTTTAGGTGAGACACAGCCAGTGGCTTGGCCGTGTCTCCTGCCCGTGTCATGATCTACTAAAAATTTCCTTGAGGTGACACGGCCAAGCTTGATTTGGCTTGGCCATGTCTTGCTGCTTCATGCTCTTTTTTCTTTGTTTTGATCTTCCAAGGGAGTTTTTGCACATTAACCTAAAACAAACACTTGAAACAAACTTTAAACAAGAATCAAATGAAACATTAACCAAAAACACATAAACATCACACTAAAAACTAGTACAAAAATGACATAAACACTGGGATAAATTAAAACTACCAAAATTGATGAAATCACTAAATAAACAGATTAAAACTACCAAAATGCATGAAGAAAACAATAATCATCATAATAAATATGTTACAATTCTATGACAAAAAACTAATAAAACATATAATATAAGTAAACTGATGAAACTGGCATTTAAAGTGAATGAGACTAGGGGAAATGAATAAGGTAAGAGATGTAATCATGAGAATTATGTGAAAATTGTGTAGAGATAATAATAATAATAATAATAATAATAATAATAATAATAATAATAATAAATAAATAAATAAATAAATAATTTGGAAATATGTATATTGACTGTATTTAAGCGTTAGCTCTAATAAGTTGCAATGAATATTATTTGTGATGATGGATTCAAAGAGAATTAGGATTTGAAAATAAGTATGACATAATAGAGTTAGGTCATGAATTGAAACAGAATGATGAATTTAAGCAGGCTAAAAGTTGACTAGAATAGAATAAGGTTGTGATGTTCATATTGTGATAGTTAAATCAATTGATCTAGAATATGGTAAGTTTACAAGTAATTGTGAGATTCAAAATATATAGTTGTATTAAGAGTATGAGAGATATGTAATAATGTATATGATGCAATGTTCTAATATATATATGGATATGAAAGGAGTTAAGATATATTAGTCATAAATGATTATAAGAGAAAGATCTTAATTATATTATGATTGAAATATATATATATTGGGTTGATGAATAACCTTTGGGAATGGATCTTAATAAGGAAATAAGATTTTGTTATTGTATACTAATTATATTGAATTAATATGTGGTAATTTTATAAAGAGTGAGATCAAAGTGAGGATGTATAAAATTATTGTGTTAAGACTTATTAATTGAAAATTGGAAATTTTTGTCATTTGTTGTTTTTACAAATATCTATTTTTAAATATAAGCAAGGGGTGATTAAACAGAGACACAATTTAGAAAATAATTGTGATGACTGGATAGTCAGTGTTAAGGTATAAGTCATTAACCTTTAAATTTATAATGCCTTTCATAAATACTAAGAAGATGAAATAATCTTGTCTAATGACAATTCGGGTGATGATATGATAATCTATTATAATTTTTTGATTAAATAAAAATATAATGATGAGTTATGAATTGTAAAAAAATAATTGAGAATGACCCTAAGGGATAGAGTAGAAATTATGTAATTTGATGAAATAAATAGGTGATGAGATGATTAATTTCATATGAGATTTTAAGATTATATTTTCATTTGGATGGTTTATTACCATACTGAATAATTTCGAGGATGAAATTATTTAAGGAAGAGAGAATTGTAACATCTGCCAATTTTTTTAAAAAAGAAAGAATTAAATTAAATGAATTAAATAAATAATTTAGAGGGTTAAATGAGTCGTTAGAAGAGGTATTATACTAATATATATGTTAAATATATATAACATATAAATGTTATTAGTAAAGGGTAAAATGGTAAAAAGATAAAAAGATAAAAGTAAAAAGTAAAAAAATAATAAAAAAATTTAACAATAAGTAAAAAAATATATTAAAAATTAAAATTAAAATATTTATTTTGGATAGTGGAAGATGATGGGAGAGAAAACTTAAATATTAATTAATTATATATATATATATATATATGAATACATGTGGCTAGAAATAAAAGAGAATTAAAGAGTCAAATAAGAAGTTCAACTTCTTCTTCCTCTTCCATATGCTATCCGAATTTCTCCATGAACAAAGAAAATTTTTTTATTTCTTTCCTACATCAAATTCTTCAAGATTTTTAAAGGAATTAAAATGATTTTGCGGAAAGCTTAAGGAAAAGGTAAGTTTTCTTGGAATTTTAAGAAGTTTTCCTGAAATTTGGATTATGTGTAATTTGATTTTTTTGAAGGAGGCTTTTATAATTGTTTAAATGTTATTATAATTGCTTAGAGGAATCTTCCAAAATTAAAAGTCTATTAGGGCAAAAAAAAAATAGAAATTTCTAAGGATTGTGCTAAATTAAGTTTTATTAGCTAAAGTAGATAGAATTATGATTCTAATGAATTATTTAAATTTATAATATGATTAGGAGTTGAGTAGATTGAGTTTTCTCAATCCAAGTGGTGAAGGGCATTTTAGTTGAGCGTACAAAAGGATGAGAAACTTTATTGGAATTTACTTTGGAGTGAAGGTTAGTACATACTATACTTAAAATTTTAATTGAATGTGCATGTTTGGAATAATTCATTATGGCATACTTGAAGGAATGTTGATGTTCCTTTAAGATAACATTATGTATATAATTGATTATATGTATGTGTGATTGGAAAAGGGCTATGGAAAATGATAAGATTATAAATAATATATTTATATGGTTAGGAAAAATTAAAAAAAGGTTGAAAAATTAAAAAGTTATTTCTTCTTCTTCTTCCTCCCACCCCAAACCCGATGCGAGGGAAGATTTTGCTCTTCTAAATACAAATTTTTAAATGGATTTTAAAGAGTTAATAGTAAAGTTAGTGATTTTTCAACAAGCATTAGGTGGAATCAAGTTGCCCAACCTAAGTGTTAAAGGGCATTATGGAAGTGGAAGTCAAAGTAATACTTTGGCTTGAATTTGAGTGTTAAGCTGAGGTACGTACATTTTCTTGATAATTTAAATGTATTTGCATTTGATTCGGCTTAACACATTTTGGATAGAAAATGTGTTAAGCTACTTGACTATCTAAACATTCATACATATTGTGATATGACACGTGAAGTGATGAGTATGCATTATATACATTGTGAAAAAGCCATTGCTATTGGCTAAAATGAGTAAAATGTTATTTAGGTGCATTATGTGTAAATGACCAAAAAATGTTGGGGTAATATAATTGAAATACTAACAAACATACATTGTGATAATGTGATTTGGAATTGTTATGAATTAATGAGAAATTGACAAATGATATGTGAGCATGAAGATGATATGTGAAAATGGGTTACTTGTGAATGTGACCTATAATTGTATAATGTGATTGGAAAGTATAAGAGAAGAGACAATGTAATAAATGAGAAAAAGAGGAAATGAGAAAAATGAGTAAAAGAGGCAATGTGGTAAGAACATTGATTATGAAAAACATGTATTAATTGTGTGCCGAGTATGTTATTCAATTTCCAGAGTTATGTGTTTGGCGGTATGCCTATGAGGCTATCCTCATTATTTGTCTTTGGGGCTAGATGCTAGGCATCACTGATATATGATTTGTCTTTTGGGCTAGATGTTAGGCATAACTGATATATGATTTGCCTTTGGGGCTAGACGCTAGGCGTCACTGATATATGATTTGCCTTTGGGGCTAAACACTATGTGTTAATATGGACGAAAATAATAACTCTGCTATTTGAATAATATGTTAGTTTGTTTGGGCCCATGCTTGGGTATGTGTTAATGTGAATTATAGAAAGATTAAAGATTATGTTTTAAAATGGAATTGTATATCACATTGTGAAATAACATGCAAAAGCATTATGTATTGACATTGTATTAAAGTTTTATTATTATCAAAGTATGTACCTCTAGGCTTTTAGCTTAGCGTGATTGTAATTCATCGCACAGGTGGCAGAGTTGGTCTGATAGATCCAGAGAGTTCATTTAAACCTGGTTAGGTCTAGGCTTAAGGTTGATAGTGTTTGAAGTGAGTTTTGCTGCCACGTGATCAGAGCCAGCTGCTATCATGTATGCACTTCATATTATAAAACATGATATAATTATGTATATTATATTTATATTTTGGGAGTATTGTAAAATATAAAGAATTTTTGGACTTCCTTTATGATAATGGATTGTATATATGTTTTATAAATATATATTTATGTATATACTTAAATGTTTTGAGGAAAATGTGGAGAAATTGAAATGTTGATGTGAAATGTTGATTTATTTTTATTGGGAGTGTGCTTTTATGCAGGTTGAGTAAATGTTGTTTTTGGGGATGTTCAACTTACAAATAAAACTCTGGCGAACTTTTTTTCATAGATATTTCTATATAAAACACTTATTTTGGGTACCTAAGATTAATTATGAATATTTTATTTACATATAAAAAAATAATACATTTTAATTGTTTGAAATTTTAAATTGAGAATAAGAAAAATTTTATTAAACCAATTTGTGGCATTCTTATACTTTATATGCATATTTTACTTATACGAGATGTATGTATTATATGCATATAGGGTATAAGGGTATTAAAGAAATATACCTTTTGCATATCTTAAAACCCGAATGATAATTTAATGTTTATTAATCATCCACAATAAATGTTTATTAATCATCCACAATAAATAATTAATTTAAATCACATGATTAATCATCAACATGTAATCTAAACATATCGCTCATCCATCATGAAATAAATCAAACAACCAATATCAAGGTATAAAGATATAAATTAAAATAAAAAAAAATTGGGTTAAAAGTGCAATTAAGGGCTAAAACATACAAACTATGGTTAAACCTAAAAGATTAAGGTCTTGGACTCGGGTTTTTATAGAATTAGGGTCTTGGATTAGGGCTTTTGGGAATTTGGAATTAGGGTTTTGGTTTAGGGTTCTAAGGCTTTAGGATTGGGGTTTTAGGATTAGGGTTTTAGGGCTTTAGGATTCGGGTTTTAGGACTTTAGGATTAGGATTTTTGGATTAGGGTTTTAGGACTTTAGGATTAGGGTTTTAGGATTAGAGTTTTAGGTAAACTCATAACTAAAATTAGGGTTCAATGTTTAATATTTAACTACTGCAATTAAATTCATAATTTCATGGCCACTGGATATTAGTTTGCAAAGACTACTGCATGTGATAGCATTGTTTTAAGGAATTAGTTAATTCATCAACATGGCTATTGTGAGTATTAAGTAAATTAAGTCATAAATACCAAACCTTTGTTGTTGGTTCCACCCAGTTGAACGTGTTGAATCAAGCTTACTTATGTCACTACCGGAGCCAACATTGATACTAGTTGAATGAAGTAAGTTGGAGGCCACAGATATTGCCTACTTGGTTGTAATGTGTTAATTGTATTTTCTTTTCTGTGTATTTTGTTACTTTTCTATCGATAATTACTAGGTTAATTGTTGTTGCCTTTGTCTTCTGATTAAATCTATTTTTATATGAGAAAATTATATTCAACCGGTTCTACAATTCTTAATTTTTCAAAAACACTATAGCCCACAATTCCGATTACAATTTGTATTAGAAGCCAATTCAAACTAAATCTGGACGCAGTTAGGCCTAGAATTCCAAGTTAAAAACAGAGATTAAAGACCCATGGCGAATTGGCTAGCCTAATTCCAATTTGTTTTTTCCATGGGCTAGTCCAGTGGCGAATCAGCTAAGTCAGTTTGTCAAGATTTAAAATTCTAGGCTCGGTCCGGCTTGATTTTGAATTTTTTTTATTGAATCGAACATGTTATGGTCTTTAAATATTAAATCAGACTAGATTTAGGGCTTTAAAAATTGAATCGACTTACTTTAGGCCTTTTAAAAACTAGACCGACATAAATTTAAAGCTATAAACTAAGTTTAAGTTTTTTAAAATCTAACCGAACTAAGCTTGGCCTTCTTTAATTGGGATCGGACTTGCTTAGGGCCAAAATTAAGGGTCTACACTCTAGACCAAACTTTTTTATGGACAAATGTTGGAACCACTGGCAAGATGTTAGTAAGGCTTCATTAATGATGAGTTTCCACTAACTTGTGATGAACTTGCCCGAGTTAGTGGTGTATCATCTATAACACCCACTAGAAGCCTTGCTCGACTCCTTTAATTATTGTTATATTTCATAGTGCCTACAACTTATTAAAACTTGATTAGCATAATAAATTAAGGAATGTGGAAATAATGTTAATTGCGTTGTACAATTATTGATATTGGTATTTTGGTCGGATGATTCATTGTGGATGATTAAATGCAATGTTCATGTTATTAGCATTCATATTTAACTACTTATTTTTATATTTCTTTTAAGATTCATTGTAGTATTTTTTTTTAGATTCATTGTATAATTGTTTTTATCAGAAGACTCATTGTAGCATACCTTTATATGATTTATCTTTTTAGATTAAATATAGTAGGACATTGTAAATGTAATTTTTTTCTTCATTCTCAATTGTAGTTTATTAGTTTGGACTTCGTATTGTAAGAGCATATTTTCACTTTAGCAGATACCCATTTATCTATTTTTGAATTAATCATGACATTCGTAAATGTAAAAAAATTAGACTAAAATTATTTAATCTTAAATGATGTATCGAGTAAAATTGAGACACCAAAATAGAAAAATGACTGCACTAAAATACTGAAAATATAATTATCCCAAAACACAGAAGACATAGCATGACATGAGGTGTGATTAAAATTGTATAAAAAAACAGCAGATTTATTTATAAATACCACAACATTGAACTTAAATATACTTGTATTCTTAGAAACAAATCACAATTATGTGGTCATTTAAGATGATTTTAAAATATATTCTCATTAAAGATGAACATTTAATAAGAACAAAAAAGTCACTAAAAGCAAACAAGCTTTTATCAGGCACCATATATACTCAAATTAGTTTTAGAAAAAAGGCCAAAAAACCCACAAATCTAAAACAAAAAACTAAATTCAAACATAACTAGATGAAGAAATATCTTTGAGATTATTTAAAATATAATATTATTGAAAATGAATAATAATTCATAATAATTTAATAAACATATATATATAATAATATCTCAAATTAAATTGTGAAAAACTCTTTTATACATTATATTTTTAGCTGTATTTGTAATTTGCTCATTATCTTCATAAATTAAAATCTTCAATCATTTTTTACTTGTCATTTTAGAGATAAACACTTTTTATCTAGCCATAGTTCCAGATAAAAATATTTGCTTCAATAATTAGATTCTCAAGTCTTGTGATAATCAATCTTGTACATTACATAATTTTGATGATTGATCTATATTTCTCAGCAATATTACAGGAACAGCAACCTTTAATGTGATAAAGTGCTTTGGAACTCCATAACATTTAATATTGTTGAAGAATTCTGAGTTCTAAAGATCCAAATGTATTATCAAACAAACAAACTATATCAGGACTCAATATAATTTCTTAGGACTATGATTGAGTGAAATCATATACTGATTGATTGATTACACCATGTCAAGAGTAGGAGCTTGTAATATCCCAATGTGTGCCCTAGAAGTTTGGATATAATTGTTGGTTGTTTGAATTATGTGTATATGTAATGTTGATAAGAAAAGAAATTGAAAAGAGAATGTTTAGGTATTGTTTAAAAAGGAAAGTAATGTGAAGAGAGGAAGTGTATATGTTGGATATATGGTAATATATATAACATATATGTTGGTCAAAATGAGGAGTCAAGGGGAGAAGATATTTTAATTGTTGTATGTGAAATTACTAAAAAGGACATGTGGATGAAAGGAAGCTAAAACAATTAAAGAAAGGGTATTTAAGTAATTGTCTTGTAAGAATTGCTTGGTGGAGGTTTAAAGAGATGACAAAGTTGACTTTGTCTCTAACTTTCCTCTTCAATTTTCTTCTTTCCTATTCTTGGCCGGGTACTCCATAGACAAAAGAGCAAGGAAGAGTTTTTAGGTGTTAAAATCAAATTGAAGGAAAAATCAAGGAATTAAGTTGGAGATTTGTGAAATTCATCAACTTTGGTAAGTTCTTTTCCTTGATTTTCCTTTATTCTTTTGAAATTGTGTTTGGGATTGATGAGTTGATATGGATGGTGGATTAGATTTGTGTGTGGTATGTTTTTAAGTGTTGAAAGTGATGTTAAGTTGAGAAGTTAAATTGTTGTTGATATTGGAAGTGTTGGATTGAATTTGTTTTATGGTTTTGAAGTGATTATTGATGTTTAACTTGAGTTTGCTTGTTTATTTTTCATAGATTTGCATGTGGTTGAGGTTTGTTGAAATTGTAAGCTTAGAATTGAAATTTGGCCGAGGGCAGTAGCATTGTGGATGCCACACCCGTGGCCTTGGTTGCCATGGCCGTGGTCATGTGTAGCCATAGCCGTGGAGGATGGGAGCAAGAGTGGCAGAATCATCCTTTAACCCACGCCCGTGGGGGTTGTGGTGGCCACGGCCGTGGGCCTTTGTGAATGATGTTGAATTATACTTTGTGATCTAAGGGTCTTAAATGAGGTTTATAAGTGATAAATTGTGTTGGAACTCATGGATTGTAGCAATTTTTGGATTAGGTTTTGAAAGAAGGTGATTTGCCTTAATTTGGGAAGTGAAGAATCTTGAATAAAGAAAAGTGTTTAGAGTTGTGTGAATTCTTATTGAGGTAAGTACAAACCTACATAGATGTAATCTTTTATATGATTTTGAGACTTAACACATTTAGTTTAAATGTGTTAAGTAGATTACTATATTGTTAATACAATATGACAAATGTTGTTATTTGTATAGTGTGAAGGCTATAATGATAATCTAAAAAGGTATGTGCAATGCAAGTTGTTATGATAAATGTTTTGATAATAAATGGTGTTAATGTATCTTGAGAAATGATGAAGTGTATAATGTGAATTAAGACATAAAGAGATGTGAAACTAATGTTTTGATTTATAATGATATGAATGATATGATTGAAGCATGCCTAGATGATATGATTGAATAATGATATGTTTGTTTAATTAATGTAGTTGATGTTATATATATATATATATCAATGATGAAATATGAAATGGGGATTTGAGAGAAAATGTGATGTGAAGCCATTGTGATTGGCTATGATAACTCAAATGTGATGTGAAGCCATTGTGATTGGCTAAGATAATTCAAATGTGATGTGAAGCCATTGTGATTGACTATGATAATTCAATTGAGAATGGAGATGATAATGAAATAATAATAAATGAATTGTGTAGCTAATGTGTTATTCCATTTTCAGAGTTTGTTGTTGGTGGCATGCCTAATATTAGTAACAATCTCTTGAAGTTAGGTTGGAATTGATCCTTGAAGCCAAGTTGGGTTGAAGTTTAACATGTTTTACTCCCCTTGAAGCTTGGTTGGGTCTAGTCCTTGAAGCCTAATTGAGATGTTACAACCCTTGAAGCTAGGTTGGATTGGTTCTTGAAGCCAAGTTGGGTTGATACTTAGCATGCTTTGTTCCCCTTGAAGCTTGGTTGAACCTAATCCTTGAAGCCTAGTTGGGATAATGATAAATGTGATGATTGAACCAAAGCATTAACTCTGAAAATTGAATGGCATATTAGTGTCTTTTGGGCCCGAGTCTGTCTTTGTTGTCCATGTGATATATATACATGTTGAAATAAATGAGTAATGAGATCTATGGTTGCCTTTGTTGGAAATGTGAGTTATGATTGGTACATTGTGAATAAAATAATGTTATGAAGTATGATATGTGATGTGTGTATTGATATATTGATTGTAGGTATTAGTGATGAATTGTGGTTGATGATAATGATTGTCTTCATTGGGAATGTGATTCATGATTAGTATGATATATAATATGTGAATATTGATATATTGATTGTGAGTATAAGTGATGGATTGTGGTTGGTGATAATGTTATGTATATAATAAATGAAATTAGTCGAGAAATTTGAAAGATGCAATTAAAAAGGAAAAACATGATAAGAACTAATGATACATTGAATTGATATATTATTATATGTTAGAATTTATATAGTGTATGTTTATATGTTATATTTGTACTACTAAGCTCTCTGGCTTAGCGCGGACATTTAATCGCGCAGGTAACTAGGTGGAAGATATGAAGTCTTTTGTTAGGCCACGAAAAGAGTAAGAGTTGTCGAGACCAATTAGAGGGTGATGCATACATGTATAATTTGTAATTATGATGTATTTCTAACAAGAGTATATTTTTATGTATATATGAAGTTTTGATAAAGATAAGATTTTGATATATTTGTAAGATCATTAAAAGTATAACGATTGTGCAAATGATCTTTAAATTTATGTATTGTGTTTTGAACTCTGTGAAAGGTTTTAAAAATGTAACAAAAAGTGACATCCTTATACTTTATATACTTACTGTATGTATACCAGGTGTATGTATAGTACTTATATGGAGTATCGGGGGTGTTACAGAGCTAGAATCTCTCTATGTTAGAGATAATTCACATCACTTGAATGACTAAAGAAATCAGGATATGTATTTTTGACAATTACAGATATGGGATCGTCATAATGATTTATAAGAAGATCATCGGGGATTCAAACTTTTTCAAAGAAATCAATTGAATTTCTAATCCTTCCATCACCAATTGCCAAAATCCAATCAGAAAAATTTCTAAATTCATCTAAATGTATGCCTAGTTGATTTCCTTAAACCTCATATTTTTCATTTGTTTCAAAACTTGAAAGTGGGGCTATAAATACAAATAATTTATCGTAGTATGGATAATATCTTGCTTATTACCTTTTGCAATGACAAGCAAAATTTGTTTGAAATCACCTCCGAGAACCATTGTTTTACCTCCAAATAGTTAATTTAAATTGAATGCATTTTCAAATTTGAGAATATCTCTAAGAATTTGATCAAGGGCTTCAGAACAATATCTATGCATCATTGGTGCCTCATCCCAAATAATCAACTTTGTTTTAACAATAAGATTGGCTAGAGGACTACATTACTTTTATATTGCATATTGAATCTTTATTTAGATTTAGAAGAATTGCAAATCTTGAATGAGTTGTTCCACCTCCTAGTAGTAAAAGAGATGCAATAATGCTTGATACAACGGTTAACATAATATCTTTTCCAGATCTTATTCCAGAAGGCAGAGTCCTCCAAATGAAAGGCTTTCCAGTACCTCTATAACCATATAAAAAGAAAAAAATCACATTTGTTTTCATTTAATGATGTCATTATTTTATCATATACAGATTTTTGTTCAATTGTCAATTTCATTAAAAGTTGTTGATGTTCCTTTAACAAAGAGTGCATAGTATAATCCAATTCATGAAGGATTAATCTATTATTGAAATCAACTTCTTCTTGATAGTAAAATGACTTTGGCATTGTTGGAAAATCCCAAAAAGTTTTTTTGCAACCTTTCAAAATTCTTTCCAATTTTTGGAAACAACAATTTTTCACTTCATCATCCGTTATCTTTGTCTCTAAAAGAACAAACTATTATAGAATTGGAAAAGAAATCATCTAAAAATAAAATATTTTAGATAATAAAAAATAAGCAAATTAAAGAAATTATTTGTAGATTATATGAAAAAAAAGCATTAAAAGAAACAAAAATAAAAAATACAAATAGGCATTGCAATCATGATTAAATATAAATAAGAAAATATAAGTTGAATTAGACTCATTTAAACTAAATATGAACATACTTTACAATCATGATCCTATGACTTCTTTTGGTAAAAAAATAAAAATATAATCGAAAATTTCAAATTAAATAAGAAAATATAAGTTGGATTAGAAAATAATTGAAAATATATATTAAAATATTTTTAAATTGTATAAATGAAAACAAACAATGGAATTTACTATTTTTTAAGTCATCACCTATTAAATCAGCCTGTAAGAGTAAAAGATAAACATTATAAAATTAAAATAACAATTACATAAAAAGAAATATGTTAGCCAAATAATTAGACAGGAGATTTCTATTTAATTATTGACAATCAAATTGATGAATACTAATGGTATAAACAAGTGTTTCTCTTTAGGTTTTCTGATAGTCTTTAAATCAAGACTTTGTGCGATCGTACCACAATCCGGAGCAACCACACAACATCAGGAGAAAAGAACTACTTAAAACACATAAACGATCATGGTCTCTGCGGTGATAATTTGACCTTCATGAGTTTGTGCTACCTCACTTAAAAGTTGAACAACCGCACAATTAATGAAGGGAAATGCAAAAGTTACAGAATATGTAGCAGTCATAGATTGAGGTGAAAGTTGAAAGCCCAAGTACTTGTGTGATTGCACAAGAGCCAGAGGGAAAATCACAAAGTTACAAAGAATGGTTCACGGTGCGGTAAGGATTCAAGCCTTGTGCAACTGCGATAATTCAAAATATTTGAATTCCAGTGTCAACTTTGTAAGCCTATTGAAAACTCACACTTGTGTAGACCCTTAATTTTTGACCCAATCCGGTCCATTATGTTTTATTTGGTTTAAAATGATTTCTATTTTTTAATTGGTCCAAAATAATTTTAATTAAATAATTCTTACCTTAGTATTTAATTTTTATTAATAAAAAATAAAAATAAACAAATAAAAATCAAAAAATAAAAATAAAAATAAAAATCGGAGTCGAAAAAAAATCGGCAGCGAAAAACAGTTGCACGGGCCCGAGGGGGTTTTGCCCCGCAGGAAAATCCTGCGGGCAAAACCTTCGCCCGCAGGAATTTCCTGCTGGCAAGCTATTTCACCCGCAGGAATTTCCTGCGGGCAAGGCGTTATTTCGCTCGCAGGCTCCCGCGGGCGAAGTTATTTCACCCGCAGCCCGCAGGAATTTCCTGCGGGCAAAATAACTCCCCGCAGGAAATTCCTGCGGGCCTGCGGGCGAAATAACTTCCCACAGGAATTTCCTGCGGGCTGGCACGCAGATTGGCCCCAGCCATGGGCCCGCGCGCAAATTTTTTTTTCCAAATTTTTGAAATCTAATTCAATTAGGTTTTAATTTCTTTTTTTATTAATATTAATTGCCGTGGGGAATTAGGAAAAAATAACCTAAAAACCACTATAAATAAGGACTAATGAAACCAAATCAAAAGGAGGAAAAACTTTCACCATAGCTGGATTTTTCTTGAAACCAAATCAAGGAAGGAAAAGTGAAACACAATTCAATTGATCTTTAAAGCAGCAGTAGCACGTATTAAGCAATTCAAAGGCAACCAAAGCTTGTCTTTGGAGCTAGTTCATCCAAGAAGAAGTAATTTTGGAGCAACTTACAAAAAAAAGGTATGAAATTCTAAATTCTATTTTTTTTTACACAGTAGCTAAACTAGGGTTTTTTTTGTGGTTTTCAAAAGTTAAAATCTTAGAACTTTAATTTAGTTTTCCAAAGTTAAAACACTAAAACGTGATATTCTCTTCTAAAAAGACTTCAAATTATTATTTTTTCTTCTTCAAAAGTCTCAAAACCCTAATTGAACAAATTCTTTAACAAAACCAAAATCAAATTTTGTTTCTTTTAAGATTTTAAAGTAGGTTCTATTTCATTCAAAAAGTCTTCAAAAACATCTTTTCTATTTATAAAAACTTCAATCCTTTTGTTTAAATTCATAAAACTTCATAAAATATCAAATTAATTTCTAAAAACCCTAAAAAATTTTCATTACCCGAGAACCCTAATTTCAAAACCCTAAAACCCTAATTCAACTTTTAAACCTAAAATAGTAAACCCTAAACCTTTTAAAACATCAAACCCTAACTTGTTCTAAACTTTAATCCTTTAAAACATTAAAAAACATAAAAACATAAAAATTCAAAAATCACACAGTAGCTTAAATTTCAACAAACCAAAAATCACAAATTAAAGTATTTTAAGGTATTTAAAACCCTAGTTTCATGATTTCATCATTCAAATCTTAATTTGGTTAATCAAAGAGTCTTATCAATCTTTTAAAACATAAAACCCTAATTTATTTTAATTCCATAAAAAGTTACAGTAGCTTAACTTTCAAATTTCCAAAATCTTAACATATGAGATAAAAACCCTAAATGGAAATAGTAGCTATACTTGAACTTTTATTTGCTTTATTCAATTCCATATTTACTTATACTTTGATCTATTTCTTATGCCTTAATTTATTTAATTTTCATACTTGATTTATTCAATTTATCATGGATGGATGTTTATTTTATTTAAATACTTTTAATGAATGATTTATTTATGGAAGATTATTTACTTTTATCAATTAATTTAGACTTCCAAAAGTTGTAAGAGGTATGTTTCCACTTGGTGGGTACCTCATTATTTAAACAACATGTAATTTAATTTGCTTATCTATTTTAGAACTTATGTAAAGGGCTTGTTTCTACCTTTTGGTGGGTGTCCTATCTAGGCATGTGATGTAAGGACATGTTTCCATCCTTGGATGGGTGTCCATTTATTTGTTTTGTTTTGTTTGGACATTGTTTTGATTTTAATATAATGATGCTTTCTTTTTATTGTGTGTAGTATGGATAATGTTATTATACTTAAGAATTTTATAATATTAAGACCTGTAAAGGAGGCCGGTTCCAATGAACCGGGCGTTGTGGGGGTGCTGGACCATTTCTCACCTTCCCCACATGTACCCAACTTTCCGAACCCATTAGGGGGTTGGGGATTCCCTAGGAATCTAGTCATCCACCACTTTCTTTTTTCCCAGCTCGTTCGGGTGGCGACTCCATTTTCTTCGGACTTAGGTCCGTGTTCTCTAAGGCCCCGAGCCTAAACAGTGCCAAAGTCGCAAGAACCATTCCACCGGGAGTGGGGGCGAAAATCCCAGCTCACAGTGGCGACTCCACTGGGGATAAGAGAAGTTGATTCCATTGGTCTTTTTATTATTCTATTCTTTCTTATAATGATATTATCCATTGCATCATATTAGATTGCATTGTGTGCGTGAGTTAGGACGCCCGTGTTACCCGTGTTATGTTATGTAAGGGATACCATACTTTCACTCAAGGTATGGAGATCGAGCATGACATAACCACTCATAGCCTCATACCATTTGGTATATACTTGCTATGGGAGCCTAAGCCTTTCTACCCAAAGACTAAAGCTCATGTAATTGGCCTAGTTACTTTCCTTAGGTTTTACCCTAAATGCATGTTGTTTGTCTATGGTTAGTTTATCTTAGACTAAATCATGGCTTGTTTGGTTTGTTCTTTTTCTAATATGACCCAAGTATATTGTAAGCTCAAAATAAATTTTTCTTTAGAATCCAAAAGACGAAAACTATTTTCAAAAATTTTCAAGATGGTCTTTGGACATAAGACTTTTCTAAAACAAATCAAAGATTCTTTGGCCCATGGCCCAAATACTAAGCCCAAAATCCATTTTTATAAAATCTTTTACAATGGGCTTAGAAACAAAACTATTTTTCACCCAACCTTTTCTTATAAAAAGCTTGCAAAAATATTTAGGTCAATTATGAAAAACCAAAAATCAATTGTGGGCCTAGTTTACTCTAAGAATAAATTAACTATGGGCTTGTTTTTGGCATGAACCATTAGTTACTCTTTCCAAGTGAGAAATCTATTTATAATAAACCTCTTAATTTCATTTTAATCCAACATAGCATAAAAGCTACTTTAGTTGGTTGAATGGATTAAAACCTAATTAATGGGAATTATCATGGATTAATTTCCATTTTCAAGGATATAACTATTGGTTGAAACGTCCGAGGGAATTATTCGAAAGCAATGTACCCCATGTTGGTATTTTGTTAACCATATACCTAGGAAAAGAGACTCGCCACTTGTGTGTGGATGTTATAAGGTTGGAAGGAACGTCCTAATTTGTCCTTGTTTGTCTATTATTTGTGCATACATGTATACATGCATACATTTGCTTCTCATATCATTGATCCTCTCTGGCTCACAGCCCTAGATTACGATAGTTCTAAAGCTTACAACAATCTGACCTACGCCAGAGATGAAGCATCAAGCAACGACTCAATCACTTGCTCACCAAAAATAATGGAGCCCAAACAAATTCAAAGGATGGTGGATGAGGCCCTCAATGCCAAGATGGAAGAAATCAAAGAGGCCCTAGCTGAGACCATGAAGAACCAATTGACTGCAATCTTTGAAAACCATGCGAAGCATCTGCTAGCACTAAGAAACCAAAGGACAAAGGGAAGACTAAAATTAATGAAGTAGCTTTTGATGATGAAAAGGTGGTCATTGATGATGATGATGATTGGGCTCAATACTACCAAGAGGTTCAAGAAAAGAAGAAAGAACCAAAGGCTGTCGAGAAGGCAACTATTGAAAAGACCGAGACATTCGATGTTGAAAAGATGATTGCTGATTTAGAAAAGAAATTTGAGAAGAAGCTGAAAACCGAAGAGATGTCCGAAGTTGACAAGTTATTTGAACAAGATGAAGAGGTCCCTTATAAATTCAAGATGCCTTCCTTTGCAAAGTACAATGGCACTGGAAATCCTCATCTCCATGTGAAACAATATATCACTGCCATGCAATCTGCCCGAGCTACTAAGGCTCAAACCCTAAGGTACTTTATGCTCTCATTGGACCCTGTTGTCCAAAATTGGTTCAATACCTTAGATGATGGAACACAAAAAAACTGGGATCTACTTTACAAAGCCTTTATCCAACAATATGGATATAATGTTGAATTGGAAGTTACCTTGATGGAAGTGGAATCCATTAGGCAAAGGCTGAATGAGAATTTTGTAGACTATGTCAAGAGATGGAGAAACAAGGCTGCTTTACTCAAGAAGAGGCCCGATGAATCCGATCAAATAAGGATGATTGTAAGAGGGGTGTTACCTAGTCTTCATGAGAGGATGTCTCATACACTCATCCGTGATTTCAAAGATCTTCTCCAAGCTGGTTTACAAATTGAAGAGTGGGAAAGGGAGAAGAGCCGCTTTGCAACAAAAAGGAATGAGAAAGGGAGCTATCAACCTGGTAGCCAAAGCATGCAAAAGGCCGTCGGTGTTAATGCTACTAACCAAGGAACAAGGAGACAATTTTCGAAACTGGGAAAACCGATGTCCTGGGTTCTCAACAAGCTTCAAAGAAAGGGATTGCTACAACCCTTAAATCCTCGTCCTTTGCCTAATCATCTCCCGCCTAATTTTGACACCAAAGCGTTTTGTCAATTTCACCAAATGCAAGGACATGACACGGACAGATGTGTGAGATTGAGACATGAGATCCAAAACTTAATTGATAATGGGAAGCTACCCAATCCCAACAAGCCAAATACCAAAGACAACTCATTGCCAAAGTTCAATAGAGTACCACCACCAGCAACCTTCATGATTGGAGGAGGTTTACATGAGAATTTTGTCATGTTTTCTTTTCAAGATGTGGGAGGAGAAGAAATCAAAGAAGAAGAAGAATTTAATGAAGTTAAACAAACTATGATGGGTAGAGAAGTAGCAATTTGTGTGGTCAATAGGTTTTGGGATTCAAGTGACAGTGATGGTGATATACCCAAGAAGGAGGAGTGGACTTGGTCCGAGCCCGAAGAAGATGAGGTGATGAATACTAGATCCGGTAAGCCTTATGCAAAGCCACCACCTAAGGAGGTAGAAACTAATAAGGGGAAGGAAGTTGAAGTGGAAAAAGATGATGCTGTACTCAAGCAATTAAAAAGAACTCAAGCAAGTGTTAGCATTTAGGACCTGTTAGCTACTTCTAAAAAGCACCGAGAGACTATGGCCAAAGCTTTGGCTAGCATGCTGATTTCTACCTCCACGACACCGGAGGAGTTGATCAACTTCATAAAAATTGAGGAAGTAATGAAATGTGAAGAGGTTCAAGAGAAGAGCGAAGTTAGTATGGGAGTAGTTTCTTTTTCTGATGCGGACTTACCAGAGGAAGGGAGAGACCACATCCGCCCTCTCTTTATCAAAGTAGAGGTCAAGGGGAAGAGGACTCCTTGTGCAATGGTCGATGATGGGTCCGCCATAAATGTTTGTCCACTAAAGATACTACCAAAGCTAGCCATGTCAACAAGAGATTTAAACCCAACCGAGGTAATAATTCGTGCCTATGACAACACTAAGAGGCATGCTGAAGGGACTTTCAAAGCAGCCGTCAAGGTTGGTCCAATTGAATCTATTGTGGAGTTTGTTGTTTTAGACATACCAGTTACCTTTGCCTTACTCTTGGGACGACCATGGTTTCACCCTCTTGGTGGAGTTCCTTCCACCCTTCATCAAGAGATCAAATTCCCCAATGGAAATGAAACAGTGGTCATTAAAGCTGAAGATAATGAGATTGTTAACGCTCTAATGGTTGAGAGGCCTCTCAATGGTTTTCAAGTAGCTATAATTTCTGATGATGAAGCGGTGGACTCCAAAGTCTTGAATATGATGAAGAACATGAACTACCTTCCCAGAGCTAGTCTTGGAAAGGGTAAAGCCGGTTTAACAAAGTTGCCAGATTTTAGAACTCAAGCTTCCAAGAAGGGGTTGGGATATGATGAAGCCAATAATGTTCAACCAAAGAAGAAGGAGAAGATGAGCTTCCCACCACTTGAAGAGATCTTTGTCAAAGCTCCAACTATGGGACCACTCCAAGGAAAGCCTGAGCCAATCATGTTCATGGGTAAGTTAATCCCTGGTTTTGAAATTTTTGCAGATGTTGCAGAGCTAGTGAAGCAAGTGAAGAAAGAGCTCACCCTGTCAATCAACAAAAAGAAGAATGAAGCTGCCTTGAAAGCCGAGAAGACTCCAGAAGAGATTGCTGCCCTAGTTGAAGAAAAGTTTGAAGACATCCTGCTTTATGATTCTAAGAACAATGATTTTGATTTTGATTTTAATTTAGCTGCTTTGTATGAGGATGATGATGTTTTCTTTTCCAAAATGAATGCAATAAAGTCTGATTTTGCTTACTTGTGTGATGTTTCTCCTAATGGTTGCATACATTCAAATAGCAGTTACATGAGCATCTTTAATATTAATTCTGTTAATAAACAATCATTAAATTTGGGAACAACTGAAAATCCTAAAAACATTAGCATAGCATCCGACCTTACTCCTGATGAGAGAGAGATATTTGAAAAAATATTTAAAAAATATGAAGAAGCATTTGCTTGGTCTTATGAGGATATGCTTGGGATAGATCGAGACATAGCCGAGCATCATATTCCTACTTACACTCACATTAAATCTGTCAAACAAAAGCTTAGGCGACTAAGACCTGAGTGGGCTGAATTGGTTAAAGAAGAGGTCACTAAGCAAATACAAGTGAAGTTCCTTGAAGTGATAGAATACCCGGATTGGCTAGCCAACATAGTACCTGTGCCAAAGAAAGATGGGAAGATAAGGGTCTGTGTGGACTATAGAGATTTAAACAAGGCTTCCCCTAAGGATGATTTTCCTTTACCTCATATAGATGTACTCATTGATAGTGCAGCCTCTAGTGTGCTACACTCATTTGTGGATGGATTTTTTGGATACAATCAAGTGTTAATGGCCCAAGAGGATAAAACCAAAACCGCCTTCACTACTACATGGGGTATATTTTGTTATAGGGTAATGTCTTTTGGCTTAAAGAATGCTAGAGCCACTTACCAAAGGATGGCCACCACATTATTTCATGACATGATGCACAAAGAAGTTGAAGTATATGTTGATGATATGATGGTTAAGTAGGATACAAGAGACCAACACTTTCAGAATTTAGAATTATTCTTTGATAGAGCTTTGAAGTATAAGCTAAGATTAAACCCGAAGAAGTGTGTATTCGGTGTTACCTCATGTATGTTGTTGGGACATGTAATTGGCCCGGATGGCATCGAGATAGATCCTGAAAAAGTCAAAGCAATCAGGGATATGCCGGCCCCTAAGACGGAGAGAGAAGTTCGGGGATTCATTGGTAAACTACAGTACATTAGTAGATTTATAGCAAAGCTCACAACAATCTGTAAGCCTATCTTCAAGTTGCTAAGGAAGAATCAGCCGGTCGTATGGAATGAAGAATGTCAAAAGGGCTTTGATCGAATAAAAGAGTATTTGTTGAATCCACCTGTTTTGAAACCACCTAAACCCGGCAAACCTCTATTACTATACTTAGCAGTAGAAGAAGAGTCAATAGGAGTCATGCTAGCCCAAGCAGATGAGTCGGGGATTGAGCATGCCGTTTACTACTTAAGTAGAAAGCTCCTACCTTATGAAGTTAAGTATAGTATTATTGAAAAGACATGCATAGTTGTGGTTTGGTCTTCTAAGAAGTTGCGGCATTACTTTCAATCATATAGTGTGCAAGCAATTTCCAGGTTAGATCCAATGAAATACTTAAGGGAGACACCCTCTTTAATTGGGAAATATGGTCGACGGTTGATAATATTAGAAGAATTTGAGATCGAGTATGTAACCAGAAAAATAATCAAAGGTAGAGCAGTGGCAGAATTTCTGGCTCAACAACCATTACCAGAAAGTGAAGAGGTAATCTTGGAATTTCCAGATGAACATTTAGAAGCAATTGAAGTACAAGGGTGGAAAATATATTTTGATGGAGCAGCAAACAGGAAAGGAGCAGGTTTGGGAATTATACTTGAATCGCCCAAAGGGGAACTCATCCCTTTAGCCAAAAAGTTGAAATTTAGGGCAACCAATAATATGGTGGAGTACGAAGCTTGTATTTTCAGTTTGGAAACCCTAATGATTATGAAGGTAGATAAGGTGAAAGTTTATGGTGATTCGTTGTTAGTAGTATCCCAAGTAAATGGAGAGTGGGAGTTGAAAGAAGAAAAATTGAAACCATACCATCATTACCTGACCATGATAAAGAAGAATTTTAAGGAGTGTAGGTTTATACACCTGTCAAGAGAAGAAAATCAGATGGCTGATGCCCTAGCCACATTGGCTTCGGTATGGGAAAATCCTGTTAGCTTATTCCTTAAGCCTCTGGTCTTGACCAGTTCATCAACTCCTTGTTATGAATATGAAACAATCATGGAAATTGATACAGACCATGATGCATGGTATGATACCATAAGACATTTTTTGGAAGAAAGAGAATACCCGTCGGGGGCAACAAAGAAAGAGAGAAGGGCCGTAAGGCGGTGGTCATTGCAATACACCACATTCCATGGGGAGTTATATCGAAGATGGCCCGATGGGGTGCATTTGAGATGTTTAAGAAAGCCTGAAGTGGAGCGCATCATGTCAAAAATACATGCGGAAAGTTGCGGTCCGCACATGAGTGGTTTGGCCCTAGTTAAGAAGATTATTTGACAAGGTTACTATTAGTTGACCATGGAGAGAGACTGTATTGAGTTTTTCAAGAAGTGCCAACAATGTTAGATGTACGGTAACTTGAATCGTATGCCTCCTGAAGAACTGCATTCAATGTCTTCACCCTGGCCCTTTGCCACCTGGGGTATCGACATTATAGGAGAGATACATCCGACAGCTTCAAACGGGCACCATTTTATTGTGGTAGCAGTTGATTATTTTTCAAAATGGGTCGAAGCCGAATCCTTCAACAAGATGGGTGCAAGTCAAATGGCTAGGTTTATTGAAAAGAATCTCATCTGCATATATGGGGTCCCGCACAGTGTGATATCAGACAATGGGGTACAGTTTCAAGGAGCAGTTAAGGATTTATTCTCCAAGTACCAAATCCATCATCACCGATCCTCTCCTTATAGACCAAAGGCTAATGGTGCAGTGGAAGCAACAAACAAGACAATTAAGCAAATTCTATCCAAGATGACCAAGACTTACAGGGACTGGTAAAAAATGCTTCCCTTTGCTTTATGGGGATATAGGATGAGTGTGCGAACACCTACTGGAATGACACCGTTCTCTTTGGTTTATGGGATGGAAGCAGTATTGTCAATTGAGATTGAGATCAAGTCATTGAGAGTAGTCTTGGAAGCGAAGCTGCCTGAAACAGAATGGGTAGCAAGCAGATACACTCAGTTAGCTTTATTAGAAGAGAGAAGGCTAAAGGCACTGTATCATCACCAACTATACCAAAAGAAGATAGCTCGGGCCTACAATAGAAGGGTCAAAATTCGAAGATTCAAGGTTGGGGATTTAGTATTGAAGCAATGTAAGCCTAATGTATCTGACCCAAGAGGGAAGTTCAGACCTAGCTGGGAAGGACCATATGTCGTGAAACAAGTCATGAGCAAGGGTGCAGTAAAGTTATCAGACATGGATGGGAACGAATTTAGTGAGCCAGTAAACATTGACAGGTTGAAGAGGTTTTATGTATATATAAAAAAAGAGCTCGCTAGGTTGAAAACCCAAAAAGGGCAGCCTAGGAAAAAGTTAGAGCAGTCCGCTAGTTCCGAAAACCCAAAAGGGCGGGCTAGGCAACAATTAGGGTTAATGAGAGAAAATCGTCAATTAGAAAACCCGAAAGGGCTGATTGGCAACAGGAGTAATCTTGTGTATGCAAGCTTTATGTTTGGTTGTTCCCTAATTTAATAAAACAGAATTAATGATTAAATTGCTCTTTGTGCACTGTTATGAGTATATGACCAGACACGGATGAAATAAATAATCATAATTACAAAAGGTGATGACAATTATCAATGGAAAAGAAGCATCTTTTATTACTTTAGTTATTTTTCATCCTAACAAAATACTTTCTGAATTGACAAATATAAAATCTATGGCAGTCTATAAGTGTAGCGTGCAGGCCAGCTTTGCCTCAGCCGGTCCAAGTAGGCTTCAGTCAAGCAAGGCATTTCTAGGTTAGGAATAAAGTCAGAATCATGACGCTCAGCTCCATATTGACGCCCAAGTCGATGAGGATCATAGCATGTACCTTGACGAAGTGCAGCAAGAGGAACGTACATCAAGTATGTCCGCATGGTAATATGAGAAATTTTCCACCAAGGTACCAACCAACGGATATTGACTTCAGAACGTGAGTGAATCCAGTCAACCCAGTCAGTATATGAAGAAGCTGGGTGGAGTAGCTTCCTAGCAGAATGATGATGTGGCAGGTATCTGGCAAAGTCTATGGAGGGAGTATCAAGCAAACAAAGACATTCCTGAAGCCAAACCTGCAAAGAAAATTTTTTTTAAAAAAAAAGGGTCCGCTAAGTTGAAAACCCGCAAGGGAAGCTTAGGCAAAAATTAGGACAGCTCGCTAGTTTCGAAAACCCACATGGGCGGACTAGGCAAAAATTAGAGCAATATTAAAAAAAAACCTAAATTAAAAACCCAGAAGGGCAGTTTAGGTAATTATCTGAAGTAGCAACGGGCCCCGGTCAGTCTCTTTGACGATCCTGATTTAAATCGGTCTAATCCAACTAAGGTCTCGGCTAAGATCACAGGTACCGGTGACAAGCCTCCTTCCATTTAATCCATGATATCCAATACTCGTGGGTCAATATCGCCGTCAGAAGAAACAAGTAAGAATTGGCCGAGCAGGCAAAGACAAAGCATGCGTCCCCAGGCCTTAGTAGGAGCCAAATGAGAAAGACAAAAGTCAATCAAAGGAGCAAGAAGAATTTTTTCACCTCTCATCAACTGAAGAAATTTGAAATAACATCTGCATCTTCTGTTGAGTTTTGGAGATCAATGTGGGTAACGCCATTTGCTTATTATTGGGATGTCCAAGGATGGCCTCAAATTCTTCAATCAAGGGACACATTTCAAAGCTATTAATTCTAAATACCCTGGAATCCGTATTCCACAAGGAAGCCGCGACATGTAAAAAGGAGTGGTCCAATTTGACATTTTGAAAGCATTTTAAAACATCAAGCTTTTACCATGAAATTTGTTTCCAATGGTTGGCATCCATATTCTTAAATAGAATTTTTATTTTCTTTAAATGGTGCTCGGTCATGGTTGATGAACAAAGGGGAACCAAAATTGCTAAAGAGAGAGTATTCACTTTGAAAGAGAGATTCTTGGCTTATGAATTGAAATATGGCATGCAATGTGATTTATATAGAAGAAAATAAACCTTTTCCAAAAGTGAAATGGAAAAGATGATGAAAAAGGGATAAGACCATATGGCACAAGGAAAGGAAGTGGTCACAATTTCTTTTTCCATTTTGGATTTGGTTTAACAAAAGAAGTGGATATTAATTATGATGTATTATAAATTTAAAAAAAAAATTTGGCGGAAACTAAAAAAAAATATGGCAGTAGCGGAGAAAAAGGAGAAAAATAAAAGTGGCAGTAGCGAAAAAAAAAAGAAAAAAAATTACAGTAAGGAGGAAAATTGTATATTTTTCATTATTGTACAATGTTTTACAATTGTTTCAATATTTACATATCACTAAGAAGGTGGTGGTAGGTCATCAAATAAAGACTTGAAAAAGTCATCGCCTGTTGGAGGAGGGGGCAAATTACTTGTCCCAGGATCATCCGAAGCAGAAGCACCAAAATCCCTATTGCCTTGGAGTTCTGATTTGTCCTGGTCCTCATCAGAAGAAGACGAAAGGATCTCATGGTCATCAGCCTGGGGGCCTCTCGATGAAGAAGCACCGGGATCCCTTATTCCTTGAAATCGGAAGTCTCAAAAAATTTATTCATATTGATGATATAAACTTTCAAAATGAGAAGCCTGCTGACGACTTGCAGCCAACTCTTCTTGAAGCTTCTTGTTTTGTTCTTCGAGCATCCGCTGTGAGCCAAGAAGGAAAAAGGTAAGAACATAATATTTAAAGTGTATTCTAGGATTTGCATCGGAAACCTTCGCTGTTCTGGGCCGAGAAACCATTCATAAACCCTTTCCCCGAGAAACCAGCCACTAGACACGGGGCCAGCAATAATTCGCCGAGAATGTTGGAAAAATAGTGTAGCCCTCATCAAAGGAGACCAATTTGCTCGCTCTTCTGGATTCCACCAAGCCAAATTCACCTGCAAGATAACATAAGGTAAGTAAAACCTTTGCAAAATATTTAAAGCTTACTAATGTTATTTTACCTGATCCCAGGTTAATCGGCTCAACACAAAGCGATGAGTATGCACATGATGAGAGCTGGGAACGTTCACACGATTGGACAGATAGAAATTTAATCTTGGATACCTGATTCTCTCTCGGGAAATGCCGGGTACTCTCACGAGGTTGTGTTCATATGCCCATATATACAATAACAACAAAGATCACAAGAGAAAAAGGGAAAAGACATTGGTAGAAGAAAGAATACCTCGACAACCGCCATCAAGCCGACAAAAGAATTATTGTTTCGACAAAGCTTATCAAGGCCATGATAAAGACATGCGAGACCAGCTTCACCCCAGCCAGAAGATGGTACCATTCTGAGATAAGAAAGGGCACTCAACACTGATATGTGAATGGATTATTCAGTGCTGCCAAAGATGGTCGATCCGAGCAGATATAACAAAAATCCTCAGGCATACTGTTTAGCCCTGTCACTGCCAATCCGACCTTCATAGTTCATTCAATAACTGCGAATCGGCTCGATTTGTATCTTACGAGGTCCTTTATATGATGGTTCCATACCAATTAATTCCTGAATTTCTTCAAATGTTAAAATTTCATTGGTTAGAGGAACCGGAGCACCATCATATCAAAGGCCGGTTATGGCAGTAAAATCGACCGGACCAATTGTCATCTCCCCTATGGGCAAGTGAAAAGTGTGAGTTGTATCCAGCCATCGCTCTGCCAGCGCCTGGACCACGCTTCGGTCTATTTGATATTCTTCGGATGGCAATTGTAAGACAAACTGCTCAAAGCCGCAATCTCGGATAATCCGCCTTACCCGAGAAGGCACTACATCATACCATTGTCGAGCCTTGTAAATACACCCTCCGGCCCGAACGACACAACGATCATGCTAACACAGACCCAGGTAAGTACGTGTTATTTAATCTATTTAAATTAATTTATTTTTCATGAAAATAATAAAATAAAAAAAGAAAAATAAAAAATAAAAAAAAATAATTACCTCGCTCTTTTGATTGGAACTGCGATGAAGCGGCATCCCGGCCAGTATATCTAGATTTCCGTCTTCATGAGGCCAAATAAACTCCAATAATTCGACATTAGAATGAGTCTGCGACCTCGAAGCATGCATTGTTTTTAAAAAATATGTGTTGAAATTGAAAAGAAATTTGAAATGATTACAAAATTGAAATTGAAGTTTTGAAATGAAATGGAGAATTGATGGCCTTTTATAGAGGAACGGCAAGCAGATGAAAATAAACTCAAAACTGTGCATGAATAGTGAATTTTACTATTTATAAATAGTATTACTATTGATGAATAGTAAATGTTACTGTTTATGAATAGTATTACTATTAATAAATAGTAAATGTTACTGTTTATGAATAGTATACTATTGATGAATAGTAAAATGTTACTATTTATAAATAGTAATACTATTGACGAATAGTAAATATTACTATTTATGAATAGTATTACTATTTATGAATAGTAAATGTTACTATTTATGAATAGTTTTACTATTGGTGAATAGTAAAATTACATTTTTCAATAGTAAATACTATTTAATACTATTTGTAAACAGTAACTACACAGTAAATAAACAGAAAATTCAATTATTCACTATAATCATTCAGATAATTGCGAGTATACAAATATTTTTACACCCAGGGGGCAATAGGAAGACATTTGCCTAAAAATTAGCTAAACTTTTTAGCTCGGGTCCAGAATCCAAATTTTCTTTAGGTCCAGAACCTAGAATTTTCTAAGTCCAGAACTTAGCTCGGGTCCAGAACCCAAATTTTACTTAGGTCCAGAACCTAGAATCTTTTCTAAGTCCAGAACTTAGCTCGGGTCCAGAACCCAAATTTTCCTTAGGTCCAGAACCTAGAATTTTCTAAGTCCAGAACTTAGCTCGAGTCAAGAACCCAAATTTTACTTAGGTCCAGAACCTAGAATCTTTTCTAAGTCCAGAACTTAGCTCGGGTCCAGAATCCAAATTTTCCTTAGGTCCAGAACCTAGAATTTTCCAAGTCCAGAACTTAGCTCGGGTTCAGAACCCAAATTTTACTTAGGTCCAGAACCTAGAATCTTTTCTAAGTCCAGAACTTAGTTCGGGTCAAGAACCCAAATTACCCTTAGGTCCAGAACCTAGAATCTTTTCTAGGTCCAGAACTTAGCTCGGGTCCAGAACCCAAATTTTCTTTAGGTCCAGAACCTAGAATTTTCTAAGTCCAGAACTTAGCTCGGGTCCAGAACCCAAATTTTCTTTAGGTCCAGAACCTAGAATTTTCTAAGTCCAGAACGTAGCTCGGGTCCAGAACCCAAATTTTTCTTAGGTCCAGAACCTAGAATTTTCTAAGCCCAGAACTTAATCCCGGGTCCAAGTACCCAAAATCAATTCAAGCTCAGGTCCAAGTACCAAAAATCAATTCAAGCTCAGGTCCAAGTACCTAATCTCGGGTCCAAGTACCCAATCCCGGGTCCAAGTACCCAAATTCAATCAATCTCGGGTCCAAGTACCTAATCTCGGGTCCAAGTACCCAAATTCAATCAATCTCGGGTCCAAGTACCTAATCTATGGTCCAGAACCCAAAACAAGTCTCCATATCAAAAATTAAGTCTTATTGTTTTTCACTCTCTTTCACTAAGGTTTCAGATCATTCAAGCAGGGGGCAAACTGTAGACCCTTAATTTTTGACCCAATCCGGTCCATTATGTTTTATTTGGTTTAAAATGATTTTTGTTGTTTAATTGGTCCAAAATAATTTTAATTAAATAATTCTTACCTTATTATTTAATTTTTATTAATAAAAAATAAAAATAAACAAATAAAAATCAAAAAATAAAAATAAAAATCAGAGTCGGAAAAAAATCGGCAGCGAAAAACAGTCGCACGGCCCCGAGGGGGGTTTTGCCCCGCAGGAAAATCCTGCGGGCAAAACCTTCGCCAATAGGAATTTCCTGCAGGTGAGGCGTTATTTCGCTCGCAGGCTCCTGCGGGCGAAATAACTCCCCTCAGGAAATTCCTGCGGGGGCTGCGGGCGAAATAACTTCCCACAGGAATTTCCTGCGGGCTGGCACGCAGACTGGCCCCAGCCACGGGCCCACACGCAAAATTTTTTTTTCCAAATTTTTGAAACCTAATTCAATTAGGTTTTAATTTCCTTTTTTATTAATATTAATTGTCGTGGGGAATTAGGAAAAAACAACCTAAAAACCACTATAAATAAGGACTAATGAAGCCAAATCAAAAGGAGGAAAAACTTTCACAGTAGCTGGATTTTTCTTAAAACCAAATCAAGGAAGGAAAAGTAAAACACAATTCAATTGATCTTTAAAGCAGCAGTAGCACGTATTAAGCAATTCAAAGGCAACCAAAGCTTATCTTTGGAGCTAGTTTTCCAAGAAGAAGTAATTTTGGAGCAACTTACAAAAAAAAGGTATGAAATTCTAAATTATATTTTTTTACACAGTAGCTAAACTAGGGTTTTTTTTGTGTGTTTTTCAAAAGTTAAAATCTTCGAACTTTAATTTAGTTTTCCAAAGTTAAAACAGTAAAACATGATCTTCTCTTCTAAAAAGACTTCAAATTATTATTTTTTCTTCTTCAAATGTCTTAAAACCCTAATTGAACAAATTCTTTAACAAAACCAAAATCAAATTCTGTTTCTTTTAAGATTTTAAAGTAGGTTCTATTTCATTCAAAAAGTCTTCAAAAACATCTTTTCTGTTTATAAAAACTTCAATCCTTTTGTTTAAATTCATAAAACTTCATAAAATATCAAATTAATTTTTAAAAACCCTAAAAAATTTTCATTACCCGAGAACCCTAATTTCAAAACCCTAAAACCCTAATTCAACTTTAAAACCTAAAATAGTAAACCCTAAACCTTTTAAAACATCAAACCCTAACTTGTTCTAAACTTTAATCCTTTAAAACATTAAAAAACATAAAAACATAAAAATTCAAAAATCACACAGTAGCTTAAATTTCAACAAACCAAAAATCACAAATTAAAGTATTTTAAGGTATTTAAAACCCTAGTTTCATGATTTCATCATTCAAATCTTAATTTGGTTAATCAAAGAGTCTTATCAATCTTTTAAAACATAAAACCCTAATTTATTTTAATTCCATAAAAAGTCACAGTAGCTTAACTTTAGAATTTCTAAAATCTTAACATATGAGATAAAAACCCTAAATGGAAATAGTAGCTATACTTGAACTTTTATTTGCTTTATTCAATTCCATATTTACTTATACTTTGATCTATTTCTTATGCCTTAATTTATTTAATTTCCATACTTGATTTATTTAATTTATCATGGATGGATGTTTATTTTATTTAAATACTTTTAATGAATGATTTATTTATGGATGATTATTTACTTTTATCAATTAATTTAGACTTCCAAAAGTTGTAAGAGGTATGTTTCCACTTGGTGGGTACCTCATTATTTAAACATCATGTAATTTAATTTGCTTTTCTATTTTAGAACTTATGTAAAGGGCATGTTTCTACCTTTTGGTGGGTGTCCTATCTAGGCATGTGATGTAAGGACATGTTTCCATCCTTGGATGGGTGTCCATTTATTTGTTTTGTTTTGTTTGGACAGTGTTTTGATTTTAATATAATGATGCTTTCTTTTTATTGTGTATAGTATGGATAATGTTATTATACTTAAGAATTTTATAATATTAAGACCTGTAAAGGAGGCCGGTTCCAATGAACCGGGCGTTGTGGGGGTGCTGGGCCATTTCTCACCTTCCCCACACGTACCCAACTTTCTGAACCCATTAGGGGGTTGGGGATTCCTTAGAAATCGAGTCATCCACCCCTTTCTTTTTTCCCGGCCCGTCCGGGTGGCAACTCCATTTTCTCCGGACTTAGGTCCGTGTTCTCTAAGGCCCCGAGCCTAAACAGTGTCGAAGTCATAAGAACCATTCCACCGGGAGTGGGGGCGAAAATCCCCGCTCATAACTTGAAAGAAGAATTATTGTACAACGACCATTTTGATGATTGTGTAACCACACAAAAAGTTGTGTGACCTTGAGATATGTACAGCCTGGCGAGGTATGACACTACCATCCTGTCAGGAAACTTGCATAGACCATTAGATAAAATTGAAAAATGGCGACCGCCCAAGGATAAGAGCGACCTCACAATGCCATAAGCGACCATATATAAGGCAGTGCGATCGCTAGACAGGTCTAAATAATAATTAAAGTATATTGTAATGTCCCTAATTTTTGAAAATGTAATAAAATAAATTAAAATTAAATTGGATAAATTAAATAAATAATCTAAATAGAAAATTAAATGATTTTAAGTGAACAAGTGGAATATATATATGAAATATATAACATATAAAATGTCAACTTTTAAAAGTCAAAAGTCAAAAATCAAGTGGCAATTTTGTAAATATACTTTAGAAATTAAAATTATTTAAATAATTTAAAAATAATTTATTTTTAGTTGGAAGATGGAATTTAAGATTTCTATTAATTAACTAATTAATTAATTAAAAATATAATAAAATATTATATATATATATAAGGTTAAAAATGAAAGTGAAAAGAGAGAGAAATTCATTTTAGTCTTCACCTTCTTCTTCTTTCTCAAAGGGTTGAACCTCCATGGTTGAAGAACTCAAGATTTTTCTTCTTTCAAGCTTCCAAAATTGAAAGGAATTCAAGGTTTTAAGTGAAGTTTTGGTGTTTTCCACTTAAATTAGTAAGTTCTCTAACTTATTTCTTTGGATTTCCATGAAATTAAGATTATATTGATTTTGGATTTTTGAAGTAGTATGATTTAATTACTTAATTGGGTATGAATGAAGTTATTTTGCTTAGTTAATAATTATTTTAAGGTTGGATTGAAGAAATGTTTAAATTTGAGTGAAGTTTGAAGAGGAGATAGAATTTAGGGTTATGGAACTTTTGAGTTTATGAATTCATAAGTTTTAATTGTGCAATTTGATTTCAAATGTGTTGTTTTGATGCATAAACAAGGATTTTAAAGTCAAATGATGGATTTGATTGAGTTTGGATAGAGATTGAATGAGGTAGAAAGTGAATATTCAAAGAATGGTCAATTATTTGATTTTAATGTTTGAAGCATGTTGTTTAATGATATTAGTGATGAAATAAGCTTGGATTAATAATTGGAATGAGTTGGAATGGAGAACCTTCAATGGGGAAGGTTATATCATTTTAGGGTTTTGAACAAAAGTATGTATTTAATTAATGTAATTAGTTTAAACATGTTAAAATATGTTTGTAATGATATAAATAAACTTAAAATATTAATTTAAATGACTTAATATGGTTTTTCAAAGTTAAAGTAAGGTTGGGCTTAACTTTGGGGTTTTGATTTGAGTAATATTTAATTAAGGTTTAAGGTTGAAAACGCCATAAAATGTAATATTAAATGAGTGTATTCGATCACATTGCGTATAGACATTGAGAGGTAGTAGATTGCCCAACCCTAGTGTGAAGGGCAACTTGGAAGAGAAGATTTGTGGGAGATTTTGAGCTTGCATTTGAGAGCTTATAGAGGTATGTACAAGCTTTTGATAAATGTGATATGTTTGCATTGCATTTTGACTTAAGACATTTTGGATGGAAAATGTGTTAAGCTACTTGATACATTGAACATTCATGAATATTATGCAATGACATGTGATTTGTTATGTATGCATTATATGCATTGTGAAAAGCCATTAATAATGGCTAAATTGAATAAACTGTGATTTATATGAATTATGTGAAAATAACCCAAAATATTTGGGTAATGTGTTTTTAATATGAAATGTCATGCATTGTGATGATCTGTTGAAATATGATGAGATATGATGAATTGACATTTTTATGAATGAAAAAAAGTAAAAATGATGCAATGTGAGAAAAATGTGGACTAAGGCAATATGCCTAATTGAATATGAGAAAATGAGAAAAAGTTGAATATAGAAAGCATATAATATTTGTGTGCCGAGTATGTTATTCAATTTTCAGAGTTCTGTGTTTGGCGCCATACCTATGAGGTTATCCTCATTATTTGCCTTCGGGGCTAGACGTTATGCGTCACTAATATTTAATTTTGTCTTTGGGGCTAGATGTTTGGTGCCACTGATACTTGATTTTTCCTTTGGGGCTAGATACTTGGCATCACTGATATATGATTTACCTTATGGGCTAGACACTTGTGTCAACATAGACCAAAATACTAACTCTTGGATTTGAATAATGTATTAGTTTATTTGGGTCCATGCATGTGTATGTGTTTATATGAATTAATAAATGATGAAAGAATATGTTTAAAAGTGAGCTTGGATGACACATTGTAACATAGCATAAATATGCATTATGCATTAGCATTGTATTAAAGTGTTGTTATTATTAAAGTTTGTACTACTAGTCTTTTAGCTTAGCGCGATTGTAATTCATCGCACAGATGACAGGGGTGATCTGGTAGAGCCGGAGAATTCAACTAGACCTGGTAGTGTCTAGGCTTATGTTTATTGAGCTTGAAGTGTTTTTGGGTACGTCAAGATCATGGACATTTGCCAGCATGTATATATATTTTATATTATAGTACATTTTGATATTATGTATATTTATTATATTTTGGAGTATTTATTGTAAATTATAAAAAATATTTTGGATAAATTGTATAATGTGGATTTTATATGTGTTTTTGATAAATATATATGTATATGTATAATATTTTGAGAAAATACGAAGGATTTGTGAAGTTGGGATGAACTATGGTTTTATTGTTTTATTGGGACTGTTTTTATGCAGGTTGTGTAACTGTTGAAATTTTTGGGATGTTTAATTACAGATAAAATTCTAGCAAATTTTTCCTAAAGATTTTCATATAAAATGCTTATTTTGGAACTTATAATTAATAAAGAATATTTATTACTATTTAAATATACATTATAAGTATTTGAGATTTTAAATTGAAAGTGTGAAAATTTTTATTAAATCGGATTGTGATATTTTTATACTTTATATGCTTATTTTACATATGCTGCATCAAAATTTTTATTTGTAATCCTTGAGTGTTAGGTGTGAGCAATAAACACTATTATGTAAGTTGTGTAGGAGCTTATAAACACTAGATTTTAGAGTGAGCCTAGGAAAAACTCTTGTTGGGTTGTAAGGAACTCTTAAATCCATTGTAAAAGTTAGAGTTGAGTTTATAAAAACTCATTGACAATAGAAACTCAACAAATTGTTCAGAAAGTGGATGTAAGATTGGTGAATCCTAACAACTATAAATTGTTTGTGTTCATTCTTCTCAACTCTACTCTACTCTCCTCTTATATTGTTTTAAATTTTTTAATTTTCTATCAATTCATTAAAGTAACCAATTCATCCCCCTCCCTCTTGGTTTCCATCTTGGGACAACAATTCATATCAGAGCCTTAAAATTTCATAAAGCATAATTGTGAAATTAAAGATCCACAATGGCAATTACGTCTCAAACCACCTCAACCTTTACTTTTACTTATGTGGCTCCTTCTCATGAAAATTTAAATTTCTACCTAAGATCTTATTTCACTGGAACAAATTACTCTTGTTGGAAACACAAGATGCACTTGTTCTTAGATGGTGAAGGAATTGAGCTTTGGAAGTGAGTAATTAATGAGTGAAAACCTCATACTCGAGAAGTTGATGATGTAAAAATGCAAATTCTTAGAGCACAATGGATCAATGCTCAAGAAAGAGCTCTTTACAAGAATAATAGAGCTTTCTCCATTTTGGTGAACTCTATGTCTAGAGAAGATATTGGAAGAGTCCAGCACCTTACTAGTATATATAGTATTATAGTATTTGGAAAACACTTGAGAACTATCATAAGGGTACTACCTAAGTGAGGTTCACCAAAATTCAAATGCTTGTGCATGATTATGAACTCTTTAAAATGAAGCCAAATGAAAATTTCATCGAAATGCCAAATTGGTTACTTGATACAATCAACAACTTCAAGAAATTTGACAAAGTGTATGCTTAAGAAGATATAAATAGTAAAATCTTGAGAGCACTTGGAACTCATTAAAGAATAAACTTTGAGTCAAAGGTTTCTTCAATTGAAGAAGCTCATGACCTTACTAAGCTAAGGTCGGATAAGCTTGTTTGAAAACTCCTCACCTTTGAAATGGATATGGATAAAGAAGATGTCAAAGGTGAGAAGGACAAGAGGAAAGTAATAGCTCTCAAAGCCACCAAAGAATTTTAGAGAACAAGTGACGAAGATAGCGATGATGATAAAGAGATGGCTATGTTATCCAAAAGAGCAAGTGAATGAAAAAGGAAGAGGATGATGCAAGCTAACAAAGTACATTCTCCAAATCCTCTTTCAAAGACAAAGAGAAAAAGAATGTAGTGAAATGCTATAAATGTGGCAACTGGGTCACATCAATACAGAATGTCCCAAACTCAAGAATAAGAAGAAATGGGACAAGGAAAAAAAGAAGGCTCTCAAAGCTACATGAGATGATGATTCTTCAAGTGAAGAAGAGGAAGAAGAGCAAGAAATTGCTAATCTTTGTCTTATGGCCATAGATGATGATAATGACTCCAATGAGTTAGGCACTCCATCTTTAAACTCTAGTATAATTTGTGATGATATTGATGATAGTTTAGATGATATTGATTTAGTTGAGTAAATGAACCTTAGAATCCAAAAATACTTTTTAAAAATGAAATTCTATAAAGAGAAGTGTTCAAAGCTAGAAAAGAATTTTTTCATTTTAAAGAATTCTACATTAGAGTTAAAGACCTCCAATGAATAATTAAATAAGTCTTTGGATGAACTTTCAAAAAACACATCTAGCTTAGATAAAATCTCTAAAGAGAATAAAACCTTAAAAGAAGAAATTAATGAATGAAAAAAATCTATTTCAAAAATTCATAAAGGCAAGGAGGCCTTAGATAATTTAATTAGTGTTAAAAGGCCAATTTCTTCAAATTTTGGTCTAGAATTCAATGGCTCAACTGCTACTATATCTAAAGCATCTACATTTATAAAAGCTTTTATATCTAAAACTTCTAGTATTAAGGATAAGAAAAACATTAATGCAAACACCAAGCTTAAAAATCCTAAAAAGGCTACACAAGGTTCACAAAGTTCTAGAGTTAAGTTTCCAAGAGTAAATCATGCATACATGTACTCTAGAAATGCACAAGTACACTCACAGCATTATACATCAAGATTCACTGGAAAAAGGACCTAAAATCATATATAGATGTCATTATTTTATGAAGTATGGGCATATAAACACATTTTGCAATATTAGGAAGGCTCATCTCAAATTAGAGGACCCTTCAATGACTAACCACTAAGAACCCAAGTTTATTTGGGTACCTAAGTAAAGATAAAATCTATTGTTTTTGTAGGTATGCCTAGGATCTACAACCAATGAAAGTATTTGGGTAGTAGATAGTGAATGTTCAAGGCATATGACCGGAAATACAAAACTCTTTATAACTCTTACCTACAACCAAAAAGGTAATATAACCTTTGGAAACAATGCTATTGTAGGCATTGATTTCATTGATATACTTGGTAAGAATTTGATTAATAATCTGTGGCTAGTTGATGGTTTAAAGTATGATTTGTTTAGTGTTAGTAAACTATGTGATAAGAGATATAATGTCAATTTTGAATCTAAAGGATGCAAGATTAATTTGCCTAATGGTGAACTTGCATTCAAAGGAGATAAAATTGAACTACACTCTAACAATACCTTTGAATGCTTAGTTATTACTAGCAATGCTGCTTGGCTTTGGCATAAAAGATTAGAATATGCTAATATGGACCTACTCCAATGTCTAAGCAAGGAAGAGCTTGTATGGACTACCTAAAATGAAATTTCTTAAGGATAAGATATGTGAACTATGTCAACTTGGGAAGCAACACGATAATTCTTTTAAATCTAAAATTATTATAAGCACTTCTACACCCCTAGAATTAATTTATTTAGATTTGTTTGGACCAAGTAGAGTGACCAATTCAGGTAGTAAACTTTATGCATTTGTACTTATGAATGACTACTCTTGGTTTACTTGGGTGAATTTCTTGGCTCATAGGAATGACACTTTCAATAATTTTAAATTTTTTGCAAAGAAAGTTCAAAATGATGAACTTGGTATATCACATAATTTTTTTTGCTTTTGGGACAACATAATGAAATGGTGTGGTGAAAAGAAAAAAATAAAACATTGGTAGAAATAGCTAAAATAATGCTCAATGAGTATAGACTTCCTTTATAGTTTTGGGCCAAAGCTGTTAATATTGCATATTATTCTCAAATAGAGTTTTTAAAAGACCTTTAATGAATAAAACTTCTTTTGAGCTATGGAATAGATAAAACCCAAAATTTTATACCTTAGAGTATTTGGATGCAAATGCTTTATATTAAACACCAAGGATAACCTTGGAAAATTTTTATCCAATTTGGATGAAGAAGTGTTTTTAGGTTATCCCTCTACTAGCAAAGTATATAGAGTTTTTAATAGAAGAACTTTAGTAATTGAAGAATCAATGCATGTTATATTTGATGAATCTACTAAGCTTGATCATGGAAAATGTAGTACTCTTGATGATCTTGTAGGAACACTTGAAAATATTATAGACAATGATGTTCTAAAGGAAAACAATGATGAGCTCAAGCAAATAGTGGAACAAGAAGAGACTCAACTCAAGAACTACTCAAAGAATGGCAATATGGAAAGGATCATCCAAAAGAACTTGTCATTGGGTGAACCTCTAATTTTACACCAAGTTCAAACAATTAGGAAAAGTAAACTTAGAAATTTAGAAAAAATACATATTAACCTTCTTTCCATAAAATAAAATGTACTGAGCGTGGCCTTTGCTGCTCCAGTGATAAAAATCCTCATCATGGGCTGCTCGGATGAAATTTTGGACTTCTATAAATAGAAGCCCACTCTTCTTGTTTCAGGATGGGAATTCCAGACCCTGAAACTTTTTTGAATTGTACCCGTGATAAAAATTAACTAAATTATGAATTTCCTTTAATTATTATTTGACTCTCTGCATCATTATTAATTAATCTATATTTAATTTTCTGCAGAAGCGACGCTACGAAACGGCAAGGCTCTTTAACCGCTTGTCAAGAAAAAGCACTTACCCAAGGTCCTGTGCACTTTTCAATCTCATTTTCAATTCGGTAATTAATTAACTATAAATTAGTTAATTAAAAGTCTTTTGTAATCAAAGGCACAAACTACTTACGGCTCTTATTCTCATTCAAACGGGATAAGTAGGTACGCTCAGAATATTACTCTGAATGGCGAGCCCACACCTATACAACCAACCAATTTTTTTTATTTTGATTCTTCTTTAATTTATTTTATTATTTCTATTATTACTGCTATTATTTCCCTTCTTTCTTTTCTTTGACATGTTGGGTATTATTGCAAATTTAGTGAGTTTTGCAACGGTCTCCATTGTTGTTCAATTTTGTCTTTCTTTTTGGTTAATTAGTTAATTTGGCGATTTATGTTCAACCTAGAACCCATAAGGGCTAGAGTTGAAATTCCCCTAAAATTTTTATTTTGGTGGAGTTCTAATATTTACTTTTCGCACTATATTTATGAATGTCATAATATTATCTATCCATACATCACAACAATATCATGCACATTAATTATGTCATAACATATAAAAATTGCATTTTCATCAATTCGGAAGGCAAAAATCAATCAAAGAGAGATAAAAATCATTTTTTTTTATCAAAATTGGTATGAAAATTTAGCCCTAGACCCATCATGATTAGTTTGGACAGAGTCCTTTTTGAGTAAAAATTAACTTAATTTAACGGAGTCAATTAAATTGGTTTTCCCTTAATTTTTTTCAAATAAAATAAACTAAGGTGGTGACTCTCCAATATTTATTTTTTAAAATAAAAGCCACCATCTCTTTTCAAAATCAAAGGAGAGTTTCTTTTTTAAATAAAAGAAACAAATCTTTTCAAATAAAAGATAATTCTAAAATCATGTTTATCGAACCGATTGGAGACTATACGCGACATTATTGTTTGAGACTTAGCCCAAATGAGCATTTTGGCTTTTGATTCCCTAGTGAGCCAAATTGGTGTTCGGGCGAGGCTTCACAACTGGCAACTCTATTGGGGGATCAAACCCAGAATATCTGGTTTTCTTAATGTACTACTTTTTCTCCTTTCCCAAAAGTTAAACCTTGAATCAAGCTCCTACAGATGTACACACTCTGGCCACAGTTCCAAAATATGAAACAACAATTAGCATAGCCTCCTACAAGATCTTATTCAAAGCACTAACCTCACTTTCTTTTATTTTCCTAAGGTACCCATGGCTCAAACTATTGAATCCCATGAAATGCAACCTTTTGTCGAAGCATTCTCAAGAAGCAAGAGGAAAGTTTTAAGAACATACTTGTTATTCAACAAACTGATTTCAACAAGACACTAGTTGATTTAATAAGTGCACAATGTAACTCAATCATGACTAAGGTCAAGAGCATGCTGCATAGGAAGTATCCTGATATTAGTTCATTCCCCAATCAACCCCCACCCATGGTTGATCTCATATAATAAGGGACTACAACTGAAATACTAAAAATTCCTCCACCTGACCCCTTACGAATCCTTTTTAAAAGGGAGAGAACCCTGAGACTCGAATTCTTATGGAGAAGTTAAAGGCAATGGAGAAGTAGATTAAAAACTTAAAAAACCATGATGAAGCCTTTGACCTTGAGTCTTTGACCCTATATTCTAAGGCTCGCTTGCCACCCAAGTTCAAAATGCCTAAGATGCATAAGTTTTATGGCACCACTTGCCTTAAGACTCATCTCAAGATGTATATGGAGGCCCTCAAACCTATGGGACTCAATGATGAGCTCCTTGCTCAGCTGTTCCAAAGGAACCTCACAGGTGCAGCTGTTACATGGTTTATGGATCTCGACAAGAAGAAATATCATACATGGGAGGATGTCTGCAATGCCTTCACTAAATAATACTACTATAACATTGAGGTGAATATCATAAGGAGAGATCTTAAGACCACTAAGCAAAACTAGAAAGAATCCTTCTCCTTGTTCTTTACGAGGTGTAGAGGAAAAGCAGCACAAATGGTCAATCACCCTTTAGAGCAAGAATAAATTGTCATCATTGTTATGAACTTGCTACTTGTTTACCAAACTCATATGCAAACCTAATATTTGCCAACCTTCAAAGCTCTTATTGCTACTGCCACCAAGATTGAAGATTTTATGCATGTTGGTCAAATTAAGGATGAGATAGCCTCTTCCTCAAGATTTAGGAAAAATTAAAACTTCAATAACCCTTAGGTTACCAACCAAAAAGTGGGTGAAGTGGCTAGTATTACTCCATAACCACAGCTCCATTTGAAAAAGGAGGCAACATTAAAGAACCTTACTGATCTTAGTATGCCTTGTAGCTTAATGTACAAGAAGGCCTTGGAAGCTCATTTGACTTATCCTCTTGATCCTAAGCCTACTCCAAATCTGCTTCCTAAAAAGTGGAATGTCAATGAGTATTGCAAATACCATCAGAGCACTGGCCATAAAATTGATGTATGTAAAAACCTTAAACACCATATCCAAGATCTCAATGAAAATGGATCCATTCTGCCACCTAAGTGACCTAACATCACCACCAAGCCATTGCTAACTCTTCAAAGCATCAAAACCATCACCTTGTTGATTGATGATGAAATAGACCCACATTATTGATCCATGATTATTGTTGTGTGTTAGATTTAAATTATTTTGTAAATTAAGTCAAAGTAATGACCATAAGTGGAAGGATCATATATCTACCTTTATACTTGTCACAATCAGTGCCAACACCAAAAACAGTCATACCACCAAAGACAAACCCTACTCCTGAGCCAGAAGAAGATTCTTTTTCATCATTTAAGAAGCAAATGGCCTGTGCATATCTCTCTTTCAAGGATGACTTTGTAATTACACATACCACATGTAACAATTAAACTCTCTTACCCGTTACTCAATATATATGCTACAATTCATTAAGCACTATATATGGATTACATTAAATATCTTTGACCTTTGAGAATGAATTTTATAACACAACTCTATTTGGCAACTAATTTTTCGTATAATAAAATTTATATTACCTTTTTAGCTTATAGCACAATCTCAAAAGAGAATGCATTATTTGCATTATCACGTTCTGAGAATTTCCAGAATCGCACCATGCGTACTTTTAAATTCCACAACATCTTGGTTTCCTTCACCTCGCTGATGAAATCGATATGTGAAGCCATGAATTTCTATGGTTGAATAAAAATTTCTATGGATGTATTTCTATGGTTGAGTGGGGAATTTTTTTCTTTTTTGTCTTTATGAAGAATGTAAAACACTAATCAATATGTTAATTCTTTTATTATGAAGATTTTTTTTTAAAATTTAAAATGAAATTTTTTAAAATTTTAAAATGTAAAATACTAATCAAGGGACTTAAATTAATTGTTAATTAATCAAAATGTTTTGAATTAATTTGTCATATAATTATATTGTTAATTCTTATTTAAATTCTTTTAAATTTAAAATTATGATTTGATAAAAAAGGATTTTTTATTCAAATTCTTTAAAATTTTTAAATTTAAAATTATGATTAGATAAAAAATCCCAAAAGTAAAACACTAATTAATCAAGAGATTTTTTTTGTCATATGATTATATTGTTAATTTTTATTTAATTTCTTTCAAATTTAAAATTATAATTAGATAAAAAAATGGATTATTTTATTCTTATTTAAATTCTTTTAAATTTTAAAATTTAAAATTATGAATGGATAAAAAATCCAAACATAAAACACTACTTAATCAAGAGATTTTTTTTGTAATTTTTTTATGATTATTGATGAATTCCTGTTAACCCTAGTAAGTGCACTAGCCGTATCATTAATATAGATTCGTCAATCCAGATATCATCCCATGAAGACCAAAGTTTAAAAGGCAATTATTATATTGTGTTACTATTATTTGAGAAATAATATTTGGAAGAAAAAGATTTGAATTTAACTTTAAAATTGAACTAAATTGCTGAAAATTAAAATTTTTTGGTGAATCAAGAATAAATCAATCAATAAAATATGTTAGAGTCGAAAATCCCACTAAATTTGTATAGATATCAAAATTGATTAAGAAAATGGAGTTTAGATTGGCGGGTTATCTTTAAGCCTAGATAACCTTATTCAGGGACATAACCTTTCAAATTAACATCAAACTCTTATTTAGAACCTTAACATTAATTTGCATATGATCAAACCCGATTATTCGACCTTATTTAGGAACACGAATAGTGCCACATGCTAATATCAGATTATCTATTCGAATAAATTCTCAATTAAACTTGTTATACAAAATCACCTATATAAATCAAGCATTCAAATCCCATTGAATAAAAACTCTAACTTCTCTATTTGACACATTGTAGACCCTTATTTTTTAACCAAGTCCAGTCCAATATTCTAAAACACTACGAAATAATTTTTATAATATTTATTATTTATTTATAATGTTTATTATTTAATATATTGAAAAAAATAAAATTATAAATATTTATTTTAAATATCATATTTATTTTTAATAATAATATATATATATAATAAATAATAAAAATTGGATGGATCGGCGAGTGACACGGCAGCGCTGGTGTGGCAAGCCAATTCGCCGCAGGCCTGAATTACGCCAATCCTCATGCCTTGCAGTAGCTCCTCGCGTAGTAGGCCAATCCTCGCAGCAAACTCTCATGCACAGCAGGCAAATTCTCGCAGCAGCCTCTCACGTGCAGCAGGCCGATCCTCACAGCAACCCCTGTAATATCCCAAAGTATACCCTAAAAGTTTTGGAATTATTGTTGTATTTGGATTTAATGTATATGTTTATGTGGGAAGATTAAAGATGAGAAGAGAGATGTGTATGTGTTGTATATATTGAGATATATACAACATATACAAGTCAAATTATTATATGGTCAAAAGAAGAAATAATTGATTTTAATTAATTAGTGGAAAATGGAAAATTAAGTTAGTGGAGGAGGATTTTATGAATATTTTAATATTATTTTTGCTTGGTGGAGGTTTAAAGAGAAAGAGTTGACTTGGTTATTTGCCATTCATTTTGTTCTTTGGTTTCTTTTCTCCTTGGGTCGGCCGGCCATCAAAGAAGCAAGAGAGAAAGAGAGTTTTGTTTTCCAAGCTCAAGATTGAAGGATATATATATCAAGTGATCAAGTTGGAAATCTAAGAAGTTCATCAACTTTGGTAAGTTTCCACTTGCTTTCTTTGTTTTATTTTAAGTTGTGTTTGAGTTTGATGATTGATTGTAGATAGTATGAGTATGTTTGATTGTGGTGTGTTTGAGAGTGTTGGATTTAATTGATTGTGATTTTGGAGTTGAATGGAAGAGTAAGAGTTGTGTTTATGTTATGGTTTTGAATTGGAAATTGATGTCAATATTGAGTTTGATCAATTATTTTTGGTAGATCATTAAGATGTTTGTGTTTAATGAAGTTGAAAACATTGAATGCATGAGTTTAATTGGAAACAGAAGCATTTTGGATGCCACGATCGTGGCCCTTGGATGCCACGACCGTGGGGGTGTTGGGCAAATTGGACAGGTTCGTTTGCTAACCCACGACCGTGAGGGGTTGTGAGGCCACGACCGTGGGGTTGTGAGGCCATGACCATGGGGCCCTAGATAGTGGTTTTGGTTTGTAATTTGTGATCTATGGGTCTAGTATGAGGCTAGTAGGTGAATAATTGTATTGGAATTCATGTGTATTTGTAAATAAGCGTTTATTATTCCTTTTAGATTAGGTTGTGAAGAGGTTGAGTTACCTTAACTTAAGTCTTGAGGATTCTTGGAAGAGGAAGTGTATAGATTAGTGTGAGTTTTTCTTGAGGTAAGTACAAACCCTACATTATTACATACATTTATATGACCTTGAGGCTTAACACATTTGGTTGTAAATGTGTTAAGTAACCTAATGCATTGTTGATGCATATGAATAATGCTATGTTTTGCATAATGTGAACTTCGTGGAGTGCATGTTAAAGATTCTAAATACATGAATAATGTAATTTGCTATGTGTATATATATCAATGATGAAATATAAAACTTATTTGAATGGATATAAAGGTGAAATATGAAATGTGAAAGATATTGAGCATTCAAAGAGTATGTACAATGCAATTGGTTATATATACTCTATGATGAGATGTGAAGCCATTGTTGTTGGCTATAATGATGCAAATGAGATAATTGAGGCTTGGTTGCCTAAATGATTATGAGAAAATGAGAATGGAATTGATAATGAAATAATGAATGAATTGTGTGTCTAATGTGTTATTCCATTTTCAGAGTTTTGTTGTTGGTGGCATGCCTAATAGTAACAATCTCTTGAAGCTAGGTTGGATTTGATCCTTGAAGCCAAGTTGGGTTGAAGTTTAGCATGCTTAACTCCCCTTGAAGCTAGGTTGGGTTTGGTTCTTGAAGCCAAGTTGGGTTGATACTTAGCATGCTTTGTTCCCCTTGAAGCTTGGTTGAACCTAATCCTTGAAGCCTAGTTGGGATAATGATAATGATAAATGTGATAATTGAACCAAAACATTAACTCTGAAAGTTGAATGGCATATTAGTGTCTTTTGGGCCCATGCTTGTCTTTGTTTCAATGTAAATCATAAATGATGAAACAATTGAATAAAATAATGAAATGTAGTGTTCTGAAAAATATAAAGATATCATTTGTGAATATTGTCTTAATTGTTGAAATGTGTGACATTGGCATTGCATTGAAGCATATTGTTATTGTGGTTTGTACCACTAAGCCGTTGGCTTAGCGCGATTGTGGTTCATCGCCCAGGTGACAGGGTAGAGCCAGAGAGTTCTTCTAGACTGAGTCGAGTCTAGACTTTGAAGTTGTGAGTGAGGGCTTAAAGATCACAGACAAACTGCCAAACATGTATAAATCTTATGTTTTATAAAATTTGATTTTAATGTTTATGTATTTGTAAATACCGCTACATTTTCCGCTGCATATTGAATAAATGTTTTTATCTATTGTATTTTTTGATATAACTTAAATGTTTAAGTTTGCTCATATTATTGTATAAAGGGATGATATGTTTGTTTAGAAAATTGTGGCATTCTTATATTCAGTATACGTGTATTACTATAGTGGTGGTATGTAGTATGCGTATACGGGATATAGGGGTGTTACAACCCCTCGCGCGCAGCATGCCCAATGTTTGATTTGTTTAATTTATCATGAATGATTATTTTCTTTATTATTATTTGTTTATTAAAATTTTAAGAGATATGTTTCCATGATTGGGTACCTCATTAACTAATTTTTATGTAATTTAAATTATTTTTATATTTTGGGATTTATGTAAAGGATATGTTTCCACCTTTTGGTGAGTGTCCTATTTAATTTTAGACATTGGACGATATAAGGACATATTTTCATCCTCGGATGGGTGTTCGTTTATTTATTTTATTTGAACGTTGCCTTGATTTTTAATAAAGTATTTATTTATTGTATGTAGTATGGATAATATCATTATATTTAAAATTTTATAATATTAAGACATGAAAAAGAGGCTAGTTCTAATGAACCGGGCGCTATGGGGGTGTTGGGCTATTTCTCACCTTCCCCACGCGTACCCAACTTTCCAAATCCAATAGGGGGTTGGGGATTTATTAAGAATCGAGTCATCCACCCCTTTTTTTTTTGCCTGTCCGGGTAGTGACTCCATTTTCTCCGGGTTTAGGCCCGTGTTCTCTAAGGCCTTGAGCCTAACAGTGCCGAAGTCGCAAGAACCATTCCATGTGGGAGTGGAGGCAAAAATCTCCGCTCACAGTGGCGACTCTACTGGGGACAAGAGAAGTTGATTCTGTTGGTCTTTATATTATTTTATTCTTTCTTATTATGATATTGTCCATTGCATCATGTGCATGAGTTAGGACATCTGTGTTACCTATATTATGTTATATAAGGGATACCATACTTTCACTCAAGGTATGGAGATCGAGCATGGCATAACCACTCATAGCCTTGTACTTCTTGGTATATACTTGTTATGGGAACCTAAGCCTTTCAACCCAAATACTAAAGCTCATGTAATTAGCCTAGTTACTTTCCTTAGGTTTTACCCCAAATGCTTGTTGTTTGACTATGGTTAATTTATCTTGGTTTAAATCATGGCTTATTTGGTTTGTTTTTTTTCTAATATGACCTAATTACATTGTGAGCTCAAATAATTTTTTTTCTCTAAATCCAAAAGATCAAAACTATTTTTAAAATTTTTGAAATGGTTTTTGGACATAAAACTTTTCCAAAACAAGTCAAAAATTCTTTTTCTCATGACCCAAATACAAAGCCCAAAATTAATATTTTCTAAAATCTTTTTACAATGGGCTTAGAAATAAAATTATTTTCACTTCATTACGACCTTTTGATTGAGCTTACAAAATATTTAGGTTAATTATGAAATACCAAAAATCAATTATGAGCCTAGCTTATGCTAAGAACTATTAATCATGGGCTTATTTTTGGCATGAATCATTAGTTACTTTTTTAAGTGAGAAATCTATTTATTATAAACCACTTAATTTAGTTTTAATCCAATATAGCATAAAAGTTGCTTTAGTTTATTGAATGAATTAAAATCTAATTAACGGGAATTATCATGAACTGATTTTCATGTTTGAAAATACAACTATTGGTTGAAACGTTCTAGGAAATTATTTGAAAATAAGATACCCCATGTTGGTATTTTGTTAACCATATACCTAGAAAAAGAGACTTGCCATTCATGTGTGAAAGTTATAAGGTTGGAAGGGATGTCCTAACTATCTTTATTTGTTATTTGTGCATTCATGCATACATATATTTGCATCTCATATCATTGATCCTTTCTGGCTCACAGCCCTAGATTACAATAGTTCAAAATCCTATGACAATCCGACCTCCACCGGTCACGAAGAATCCAGTAACAACTCAGTTAGCTTCTCACCAAAAGCAATGGAACCTGAGCAGATTCAAAAGATGTTAGATGATGCCCTTGAAGTCAAGATGGAAGAACTAAAGGGGGCCCTAGGAGATCATGAAACGTCAGATGGTTGCAATGTTTAGGAACACTACTAAAGCATTTACAAGCACCAAGAAAGATAAGGGAAAGGCTAAAGTTGGTGAAGTAGTCTTCGATGATGACAAGATGGTTATGGATGGTGATGAATACTGGGCCTAATACTTCCAAGATCCTCAAGATAAAAAGAAGAAGCCGAAGGTTGTTGAGAAGACAACAATTGAAAAGATCGAGACTTTTGATATTGAGAAGATGATTGTTGATCTGAAGAGGAGGTTTGAGAAGAAGCTGAAAACTGAAGAGAAGTTTGAGGTCGACAAACTATTTGAAGAAGATGATGAGGTCCCTTATAAGTTCAAGATTCCATCATTTGCTAAATTTGATGGAACTGGCAACCCTTATCTTCATGTGAAACAGTATATCATAGCTATGCAGTCTGCTCGAGCTACTAAGGCTCAAACTCTAAGGTACTTCATGCATTTGTTGGATCCGATTGCGCATAATTAGTTCAGCACCTTAGAGGATGGTACTCAAAAGAGTTGGGATTTGTTGTATAAGGCCTTCATCCAACAATATAGGTATAATTCTGAATTAAAGGTCTCATTGATGAAAGTCTAATTGATTAGGAAAATATTGAATGAAAACTTTGTCGACTATGTGAAGAGATGGAGGAACAAGGCGGCTTTACTCAAGAAGAGACCCGATGAATCAGATCAGATTAGGATGATTATAAGAGGAGTGCTGCCTAGTTTGTGTGTGAGGATGTCCCACACTCTTATTAGAGATTTCAAGGATCTTCTTCAAGCTGGTTTGCAAATTAAAGAATGGGAGAAGGAGAAGAACTAGTTTTCTGCAAGAAGAAATGAAAAAGGGAACTACCAGTCTGGAAATCAAGGTACACAAAAGGCAGTTGATGTCAATGAAACTGGCCAAGGGGGTAGAAGGCAGTTTTCAGAATTGGAAAAGCTCTTATCCTGGGTTTTCAATAAGCTACAAAAGAAGGGACTATTGCAGTCATTAACTCCTTGTCCATTGCTAAGTCCTTTGCCACCTAATTTTGATGCAAAGGCATTTTTTTAGTTTCACCAGATGCAAGGGCATGAGATGGATAAGTGCATAAGGTTGAGACATAAAATTTGGAATTTGATCGATAGTGGAAAGTTGCCCAAATATAACAAGCCAAACACAAAGGATAATTCATTGCCAAGGTTCAATAGGGTGCCACCATCGGCGACTTTCATGATTGGGGGTGGTTTAATTGAGGAGTTTGTCATGTCTTCTTTCCAAAATATAGATGGAGAGATGGTCAAAGAGGAAGTAATGTTTAGCAAAGTGAAGCCAACTGTTGTTGAAAAGGAAGTAGGTTTTTGTATGGTGGGTGAGTTTAGGGACTCAACTGATAGTGAGGATGATTCTAAGCCCAAGAAGTAAGAATGGACCTGGTCTGAACCCAAGGAAGATGAAGTATTAAATCTCACTTTGGTAAGCCTTATGCAAGGCCACCACCGAAGGAAGTAGAAGCCACCACCGAAGGAAGTAGAAGCTGATAAGGGGAAGGAAGTTGAAACTGGAAACAAAGAAGATGAAGACAAAACTGTTCTTAAGCAATTGAAGAGGTCCAAAGCAAGTGTTAGCATTTGAGATCTATTGGCCACATCCAAGAAGCATCAAGAAACTATGGCCAAGGCTTTGGCTAGCATCCCAATTTCCACTTCCATAACACTAGATGAGCTGTGTCACATCCCAAAGTTTAGGTAGTCGAGTATTAGGCAAGAAGGACATAAATAAGTGGTCAAATAGAGGCTCGAAATAGTCAAAAACAAAATCGGTGTGCAAAGGAGGCCCGTGAAGTCGACGGGACCTAAAGGTAATTTTTCGAAAGGCCGAGGACCTAAGAGTAATTTTTTGAAAAGTTGTGTCGGTTCTTAATAGTGACCCTAACGGATGCCATAAATGTGTTCTCGGGATTAATCGGGTCGTAATGGTGGCGCACGATTTTTTCCAAAAACGCACGGTTTGTAAGTTACGGGCAATTTTCCGACAAGGGCATTTTGGACATTTCCATCGGAGGGGCAATTTTGTAATTAAATATAACTTTGGGGGAAAAATTTAAAAGAACAAAAAGCCACTTTCAAGTGGCCAAATCCTAGCCATTAAGTCCAAATGGGTTGGACAAATCATGGCCATTGAAAATAAACAAATTAATTAAATGGAAATTAAATTATAAACAACTAATTTTGGTCTTCCAAACACAAGTAAAGGATCAAAAAACACCACATCACCACTTTTCTTCTTCCTTAGGTCGTGCTCCCCCCCTCCCTTCCATTTTCAAGGAGAAAATTTTCAAGTCTAAGCCATTTTTTCAAGTGAAATTCAATAGGAAATAAGGTAAGATACCATCCTAACTCTTATTCTTTCATTAGAATTGGGTATTAGGCTATGTTTAGGAAGATTTGATATTATTTTCATGTTGGGAAGTAAGTTGATGATTATGGTGAAAAATGATAAACTACTTAAAGGAAATAATGAAAATGGTGATTATTAGTAAGAATAAGTAAAGGATTGTTAGAAAATCATAAGGTAGCATCATGTTCATATCTAGGGTTTGTTCTTACATATGTGACATGTTAAATTCATAGGAAATCAAGGAGATTAGAGAGGAAAGGAAGTGAAATAGACAAGAAGAGCATGGAAAAGCAAGGTTTGGTACTTTAACTAATTGTTTGTTCATTTTCTTGAAATTTTTCTGTTTTGGAATTAGTGAAATGTTGTGACTTGTATGATTTTTAATTAAATATAGAAAAATGTTCTTGAATTGAATTTTTGATATGTTGTGCCTCAATGCGTCTAAAATGACTGAAAAATATTTTGAGTTGAATTCGGAATGGTTATGATTATGGAAAAATTATTTCTGTTAGACCTGCTCTAGGAGGTACCTTGACTGAGACAACCATGTTTCCGGACTTTTAATAAAATTTATAAAAATAATATTCAATTGAATTTTGGATATGTTGTTTTTTAGTGAGTCTAGTATTTGAGAAAAATAATTTGGAACCACATTGATTGAATTTAATTTACGGAATTCACAAAATTCAGAACTGCTGCCAGGATGCAGGGCAACTTGAGCAGTCTGGTTGGGTGAACTACTTGACCAAGATTTTGTGTCCAGTTTGATCTGAAATTTTAAAGGAATGATTTAAAATTAAATTATGTAAAAACTTTAGTCAAGTAGATTATTTTATACAATTTTTCAAAATAAGGATCAAGTTGAGTCCAAAACCAGAATTTACTATTCATATGGTCATTTTGCTAATATTCATTTGGTCATTTTTCAAAAGTAATCCAATTGATTCCTTATGCATATAAATGAGCATAATATGTTATAAAAAATGACAAAATATGATATTTCACGTTGAAATAATATAAGAAACATAAGTCGATAATTGTATAATGCATATTCGATTAAGAAATGGCATGAAAATTTTGGCCCCACTGGGTATCTGGGATAGTACTGAGTAGGGTAAGGGTATGATATATCATACTATACGCAGTGCTGCTTTAATACAGGACTTCGGTCTGAGTTATATAGGGTGACAACCCGAGCTATATAGGACTTCGCTCCGAGTTATATAGGGCAATCGCCCGAGTTATATAGGACTCCGGTCCGAGGGCTTCGGCCATAGATTCCACAGGGCTTGGTCCGCAATTTTTTAGGGCCACAGCCATAGAATATATATACAGTTGTTTCAGTTAGTTACTTACCATACATTAGTCTACCAAATTACCTTGTGGAGCGAACTGATAAAATGATAATAATTGAATATATGACATGTATGGATTGTTTTTACTGTGATATTATTTTTCAATACGACTCATTGCTTTTAAAAGTGCATTATACTTTTATTATTTATTTTCCATAATTAGTTAAAGTACCCACTAAGTAATGCTTAGCAAGTTTAGTTTCTTCTAAACTCGTAGGCTATTAGCAAGGAGCCAGTAGAGAGCAGAGGAGTCCTGCGATTTGTCGGTCATCAACAAACTTAGGTGGTGATCTACATTTTGTATTTTGGTATTAGAAACTGGCATGTACTTATTTGAATAATACAAAGAGATAACTTGATGTAGCATGTAAATCTAGTAATGTATAATAACTGTATGGTTTAAATTGAGTTAGGTTGTGAATATAGAAGTGAGAATTCTTCTTGCAGGATTGTAGTTGAGGTTATAAGGGTGGTTTATTGGGAGTGTGCTTGAGTTGAATTGTGAAACAAAATGTTTTTCAAAAATAATAAAAATCAGTTTTGTTGACACTTGGGACCTAGAATTTTAAGGGACACTCCGTCAAAATTTTTGGAAAATTTTTTATAAGGAACATTAAGTAAGCTGACATAACCAGAGCTCGTATCCCGATGTAGCATTCCTCCTCGGCTTATTCATAAGTCGGGAAGGGGTGTTACAATTTGTGGTATCAGAGCATTGGTTTGGTCGATTCTGGGAGATAGGTAGTAAGTAAGTAACTATGTGTGCCATGTAAGATAAAGTAAGGAGAAAATTATATGATGAATAGGTAGATGTACATGCCAGATAGGAATTGATAATCGAGTTATATGTTGATGAATTAAGCAGATAGCTATTTATGTCAATGTAGGATGTCTCTAGATTCGTGGCAAGCTATGGAACGAAATGTAGAATCGCAAGCATCTGGGTCTGCAGATGCCGGGGAAGCTCATATACCAGGGTCAGCAGCAGCTGAAATACCCAGTCCGGAGACTTATCTTAGGCAGATTGCAACAATTTTTCAGCAAATGGCCGGAAGGGGCCCTGCTGCTGAGGAAGATAGGAAAACCCCGATCGAGAAGTTAAGAAAGTATGGTGCAAAGGAATTTAAGGCTGGTCATGAAGAGGGATCTGAGGAAGCAGAATATTGGTTAGATAGTATCATTAGAGTTCTTGACCTGCTCCAATGCACATCGGAGGAAAGAGTGGTTTGTGCTACCTCGCTCCTGACATAGGAGGCGTGCATATGGTGGGATACCACGCAGCAGCGGGTTCCACCAGAACAGCGAACTTGGGAATTCTTCAAGAGTGAGTTTAAAAAGAGGTATATCACTGATGCATATTTGACTGCAAGACGCAATGAGTTCATTCATTTGAAACAAGGCAGAATGACGGTATCAGAATATGAGAAGGAGTTTACGCGCCTTAGTAAGTATGGAAAGAAGTTAATAGAAACTGAAGCTGAGCGATGCGAGAAATTTTTAGAAGGACTTAATGATGAAATTAAGATACAGCTAGTGGCATTGGATAATACAGAGTTTTCAAAGTTGGTGGCTAAAGCATTGGATGTTGAAAAGGTGCAAGTAAATCTGAGGAATCGTCAACAGAGAATTCAATAGAAAAGAGAGCAAGCACAGAGTGCCCCAGGTAATCATCAGTCTACTAGCAAGAGAGCTAAGGGTGAAGGATCCTTTATGAGTGTAAAGCAGAATTTAAGACCATCTAAAGGACCTAATTTTCAAGCTACCTCAGTAGCCAGCAAGGGAGGAATAAGCAGAGGATCAAGTAAAGGTTCTGGAAGGACTGAATATACACCATACCCCTCATGTGAGCATTGTGGATGAAAGCATAGGAGAGAATGTTGGTTAGTTACTAGAGCTTGTATACTTTGTGGTGCCACTGATCACCTAAAGAAGGATTGTCCTAGAAATGTGGCAGAGATTTCAAAAGTTCTTGAAAGAACACAAGTAGCAAGTAGCAACGGTAAAGGTCGAGAAAGAGGAAGAGGCAGAGAAAATGGTAGTAATCAAATAGGAACAAGATCAGAGACAGTAGATCGCCCTGAATCGAGAGCGCCAGTCAGGATATATTATATGAGGGCAGAAGAGAATAAAGCAGAAGAAGGAAATGAAGGTACGTAAGTTTAAAATCAGTTTCTTGAGTACATATGTGTGTATATGAGACGATTATTAGTTATATTGATGATGTGTAATTACACGTAAGAATCATGCATGAATATGTAAGTTTCGGGGCGAAACTTAAATTAAGGGAGGTAGAACAATCACATCCCAAAGTTTAGGTAGTCGAGTATTAGGCAAGAAGGACATAAATAAGTGGTCAAATAGAGGCTCGAGATAGTAAAAAACAAAATTGATGTGCAAAGGAGGCCCGTAAAAGTCGATGGGACCTAAAGGTAATTTTTCGAAAGGCCGAGGACCTAAGAGTAATTTTTCAAAAAGTTGTGTCGGTTCTTAATAGTGACCCTAACGGATGCCATAAATGTGTTCTCGTGATTAATCGGGTCGTAATGGTGGCGCATGATTTTTTTCGAAAACGCACGGTTTGTAAGTTACGGGCGATTTTCCGACAAGGGCATTTTGGACATTTCCACCGGAGGGGCGATTTTATAATTAAATATAACTTTGGGGGCAAAATTTAAAAGAACAAAAAGCCACTTTCAAGTGGCCAAATCCTAGCCATTAAGTCCAAATGGGTTGGACAAATCATTGCCTTTGAAAATAAACAAATTAATTAAATGGAAATTAAATTATAAACAACTAATTTTGGTCTTCCAAACACAAGTAAAGGATCAAAAAACACCACCATCACCACTTTTCTTCTTCCTTAGGTCGTGTTCCCCCCTTCCTTCCATTTTCAAGGAGAAAATTTTCAAGTCTAAGCCATTTTTTCAAGTGAAATTCAATAGGAAATAAGGTAAGATACCATCCTAAGTCTTATTCTTTCATTAGAATTAGGTATTATGCTATGTTTAGGAAGATTTGATATTATGTTCATGTTGGGAAAGTATTAGTAAGTTGATGATTATTGTCACATCCGCCCACTGTATTTATGTCTAGTAGTCATCTGCACAGCAAGAGAAAGGATCTGGAGAGGTCATCTCTGATGGCGGTTCCTAGAGAAGGTCGCAAGACCAAAGGGACTTAATTGCAGAAATGCAAAGTTTTGGGGAGGTAACTGTAATTTCCAAAAGTTGTACTGGAGGTTCTTAATAATGCACATAACAGACTCCAAAAATGGAGAGTAGAGAAAAATCGGGTCGCAACGACGCGTAACGGTTTTTTTCCAGAAAATGCCCCGTTAGAGAGAAACGAAGACATGTAGACTAGGGGCATTTTGGTCATTATTAATTAAAATTTATACATGAATCTAAAGTAGGAAATAAACACATGAGTGAGTAGAGGACATCGAGGGGTTGAATATGAAGCGATCGTCAGAAGAAACGGATCCCGGGCAAAACCCGAGCAAAGAAAGGACTTAAAGGGAATTTTGTAAAAAGTCGAGGGCTTATTGGTAATTTTTCAAACTGACTTGGAAACCTAAAATAGACCTTAAAAATAGAAAGTAGAGGTCGAGAGGATCAAAACCATATGTGGTTTGCCTCGTGGAACTTTACGGTTTAAAAATTACGATCGATTAATCGTCGGAGCGTAAAGTAGGCTCGGTTCCATGTAGGGACCATATGAGTGACATGGAACAAATTGGGGTACCAAATGGGAAGAGGGACAAGTTGGAGGACTTAATTGGAAAGAAAAATATAAAAATCTTTTGATGGCCAATCACCATTAGCCATTTAGCATTTATTAAAAGAAGAAAAGAAAGAGGGATGGACAAATGGCCCTAAAGCATTCATCCAACCCAAAAGCGGACATCATTTTCACTATAAATCATAGCAAGAAGAACACAAAATCCTTCCCAAAAACCCTCCCAAACCGTCGGCCTCCATAGGAAGAACACCAAAGAAATTCTAAATTTTGTCAAGTTTGATTCAAGTTCAAGGTGAGTTTTAAGGTTTTAAAGCATGTAGATTTCAATTCTAGTATCAATTTTAAGTATTTATATATCTATTGAAAGATTGGAAATTAGGGTTCTTATGGTGGATTTGGAAAAAAATTTAAGTAGTGATGATATTGATTAATTAAATGGAAGAATCAAGGTTTCTAAGGTTTAATAAGGTTAGATTAGGATTTAGTTTGAAAAGAAATGGAAGGGTAGTGCATGTTCTAAATTTCTAAGGTTTATGTTTAAGGTTGTGTTCTTAAAATTCTTGAAGGAAAAACAAAGATTAAGGAAGGAGAAGAAGGAAAAGAAAAGGGGAATTAAAAGAACAAGGTTTGGTACTTTACCTTGGAAGAATTAATTTTCCTTTCATTTTCTTACCAAAACTTTATCTATGGAACTTTTGCTATGGATGCATAAATGTGTTGTTTGAGTTTGAATTCAATTGTTGAGTGGTATTTTTAAATCCATGTGGTGATTGGGTTGTTTAAATTCAAATGAAATCTAATGTTTCCAATGATTTTGGTAAAAGAGTTTATGAACTCCATTTAGTCCAAATTGATTTAAACAATCAAGTTATTTTAAAAGAGAAGTGTTTAAGTCTTCATCACATTATTAGGGAAGCTTTGAAATGAGGTTAAAACAGAAAAATAAACAATTTTACACCAAATGCAAGTGTGGGCCGAATTGGTGTCCTTTGAGATCCAATTCTGGACCTAATTTTGGGCAGCCAGTTGAGGCAGAAAATGATGGAATTTTTCAACGAAATTTTACATGCAATTAGTCAACATATGAAATAAGTTTCCTGTAAAATTGCAGCCAAAAATAAGATCATTTACCTGGTCAAATGTAAGCCTGAAGTGGACTGAAATTTTGACGAAAACCCAGATTTTCCTATTCATTTGGCGCTTGCCTTTTGCATTGCCGATTTTACGTGCCGCGAACTATTCATTTGGTCAATTTGTGACGTTTTGAGAAATGCTTTGAAATGTTTGATATGTTTATTGTGGATGTTAAATATGTGAAAAAGGGTAATGATTTGACTAAAGAATGTGGTGCGCGGCGTAAATGGCAAAGCGCGACGGGAATTAAAATGATTTCTCGAGTCATTCTAAAATGAAGTTTGAGACTTAAATTGAATCATTTTAACCTTTATGCTCTGCTGGGTAGTAGGGGGTGGTAGATAAGGGTATGGTGCACTATACTAACTTATGCATTACTGCTTGATGTTGTGATTGAATTGTTATGATTTGAACTCAATGGTGAGGGCCATTGGGGGCCAATGGTGAGGGCCATTGGTTATAACCAGGATGGTGAGGACTATTCATGTGATATGATAATGGTGGTGAGGGCCACCTATGTTACAGTGGTGAGGGCCACTGCCTTATCACTATGGTTCCCTATATACCAGTAGAGCCAAAGTCCTGTTTTTTTTCTAAACTAAATAATGCAAAATGAGTTTGAATTATGGTTTTTATATTTGTTGAAAGCATATTTACACTGAATGTACAATAACTTCCATTGGTTTAATGTTGGTTGATTTTTGATTCAATTAATTCCTTTTATTTCAAATGCTTTCATGTTTTACTTTTATTTCCATTGGTAAAGTATCCACTGAGCGACATTGCTCAGCGAGTTAAGTTTTTTTTTACTCGTAGGTTCGGAACAGTAGCTAACTCTTGGGAAGCGACGACCAGACCCACAGCATCTCAGGGTAGATCTCTTAGTTTCCATTATGAGTTAGCTAGTTGTGGCATGTATATGTATATATAAGATTGAGAATTACTATGTTATATTGTACGTTAGTAGTATGTAATAATAATAAACATCTACTTTATTTTGTACTAGAAGTGTGAATTCTTCTTGCAGGTTTGTAGTTGAGTTTATAAGGGGAATTTATTGGGAGTGTATTGAGACCAATTGTGTTTGCATTGGTTTGTGTAAAAAATGTTTTCAAAACTCAGAAAAACCAGTTTTGTCGACACTTGGGACCAAATTTCTAGGCGAACCTCTGGCAAATTTTCTGTAAAACCGGAACTAAAAATTGACTAAGTAAAATTGGTAGCAACATTAGGTTAGTGTGGCGCCTCTACTCGGCTTACACACGTAGGCTGGGAAGGGGTGTTACAATTATGGTGAAAAATGATAAACTACTTAAAGGAAATGATGAAAATGGTGATTATTAGTAAGAATAAGTAAAGGATTGTTAGAAAATCATAAGGTAGAATCATGTTCATATCTAGGGTTTGTTCTTACATATGTGACATGTTAAATTCATAGGAAATCAAGGAGATTAGAGAGGAAAGGAAGTGAAATAGACAAGAAGAGCAAGGAAAAGAAAGGTTTGGTACTTTAACTAATTGTTTGTTCATTTTCTTGAAATTTTTCTGTTTTAGAATTAGTGAAATGCTGTGACTTGTATGATTTTTAATTAAATATAGAAAAATGTTATTCAAGTGACTTTTTGATATGTTGTGCCTCAATGCGTCTAGAATGACTGAAAAATATTTGAGTTGAATTCGGAATGGTTATGATTATGGAACAATTATTTCTGTTAGACCTGCTCTAGGAGGTACCTTGACTGAGACAGCCATGTTTCCGGATTTTTAATAAAATTTAGAAAAATAATATTTAATTGAATTTTATATATGTTGTTTTTCAATGAGTCTAGTATTTGATAAAAATAATTTAGAACCACATTGATTGAATTTAATTTACGGAATTCACAAAATTCAGAACTGCTGCCAGGATGCAGGGCAACTAGAGCAGTCTGGTTGGGTGAACTACTCGACCAAGATTTTGTGTCCAGTTTGATCTGAAATTTTAAAGGAATTATTTTAATATGTAAAACTAAATTATGTAAAAACTTTAGTCAAGTAGATTATTTTATACAAATTTTCAAAATAAGGATCAAGTTGAGTCCAAAACCAGAATTTACTATTCATATGGTCATTTTGCTAATATTCATTTGGTCATTTTTCAAAAGCAATCCAATTGATTCCTTATGCATATAAATGAGCATAATATGTTATTAAAATGACAAAATATGATATTTCACGTTGAAATAATATAAGAAACATAAGTCGATAATTGTATAATGCATATTTGATTAAGAAATGACATGAAAATTTTGGCTCCACTGGGTATCTGGGATAGTACTGAGTAGGGTAAGGGTATGATTTATCATACTATATGCAATGCTGCTTTAATATAGGACTTCAGTCCGAGTTATATAGGGTGAAGTCCCGAACTATATAGGACTTCGGTCTGAGTTATATAGGGCAATCGCCCAAGTTATATAGGACTTCGGTCCGAGGGCTTCGGCCATAGATTCCACAGGGCTTGGTCCGCAATTTTTTAGAGCCACAGCCACAGAATATATATACAGTTGTTTCAGTTAGTTCCTTACCATACGTTAGTCTACCAAATTACCTTATGGAGCGAACTGATAAAATGATAATAATTGAATATATGACATGTATGGATTGTTTTTACTGTGATATTATTTTTCAATACGACTCATTGCTTTAAAAAGTGCATTATGCTTTTATTATTTATTTTCCATAATTAGTTAAAGTACCCACTAAGCAATGCTTAGCGAGTTTAGTTTCTTCTAAACTCGTAGGCTATTAGCAAGGAGCCAGTAGCGAGCAGAGGAGTCCTGCGATCTGTCGGTCATCAACAAACTTAGGTGGTGATCTACATTTTGTATTTTGGTATTAGAAACTGGCATGTACTTATTTGAACAATACAAAGAGATAACTTGATGTAGCATGTAAATCTAGTAATGTATAATAACTGTATGGTTTAAATTGAGTTGGGTTGTGAATATAGAAGTGTGAATTCTTCTTCCAGGATTGTAGTTGAGGTTATAAGGGTGGTTTATTGGGAGTGTGCTTGAGTTGAATTATGAAACAAAATGTTTTTCAAAAATAAGAAAAATATGTTTTGTCGACACTTGGGACCTAGAATTTTAAGGGAGACTCCATAAAAATTTTTGGAAAATTTTTTATAAGGAACATTAAGTAAGCTGATATAACCAGAGCTCGTATCCTGATGAAGCATTCCTCCTCGGCTTATTCATAAGTCGGGAAGGGGTGTTACAAGCTGATTAATTTTGTGAAAGTTTAAAGGGTGATGAAGTGCGAAGATATTCAAAAGAAGAGCGAAGTTAAAGTGGGAATCATATCATTTTCGAATGTGGATTTGCCAAAAGAGGGAAGAGACCACATCCGCGCTATCTTTATCAAGGTAGAAGTCAACGAAAAAAGGACTCCATGTGTGAGGGTTGATGATAGGTCAACCAAAAATGTCTATCCACTTCAAATCTTGTCAAAGCTTTCTATGTCAATAAGGGATTTGAACCCAATCGAAGTGACCATTAGGGCTTATGATAGTACTAAGAGGCATGCCAAAGGGACTTTTAAAGCTATTGTGAAGGCTGGTCCAATTGAATCTATGGTGGAGTTCATGGTTTTGGACATTTGCACTACTATTGGGGTGACCCTGGTTTCATCCTCTTGGTGGAGTTCCCTCTATGCTTCATCAAAGATCAAGTTCCCAAACAGAGATGAGACAGTGGTCATCAAGGCCGAGGATAATGCTTTGATGATTGAGAGGCCTCTTAATGGTTTCCAAGTAGCTACAATTTTTGATAATGAAGTAGCAGGCTCCAAAGTCTTGAATATGATGAAGAACATGAGCTACCTTTCTGGTGTTAGTCTTGGAAAGGGTAAGACAGGTGTGACAAAACTTTCAAATTTCAAGACTCGGACTTCCAAGAGAGGGTTGGGATATGAGGAAGACAGAAAAAATGTTCAGCCAAAGAAGAATGAGAAAATGAGTTTTTCGCCTCTTGAAGAGATTTTAGTCAAAGCTCCAGACATGGGACCACTCCAAGGGAAACCCTAGCCAGTCATGTTCATAGGAAAACTAATCCCGGGTTTTGAGATTTTTATTGATGTTGTTGAACTGGTGGAACAAGTGAAGAAAGAGCTTACCCTGCCAGTTGACAAGGAGTCTAATCTAGAAGGAAAGAAGGAAGCTGTCCTGAAAGCCGAGAAGACTCCTGAGGAAATTGCTACTTTAGTTGAAGAGAAGTTTAAAGACGTCTTGCCTTATGATTTTGAGAACAATAATGTTGATTTTGATTTTAATTTATCTACTTTGTTTGACGATAATGATGTTTTCTTTTCCAAATTGAAAGCAATAAAGTCTAATTTCACTTATGTGAGCGGAGATTTTTGCCCCTACTGCCGGTGGAATGGTTCTTGAGACTTCGGCACTATTTAGGCTCGAGGCCTAAGCCCGGAGAAAATGGAGTCGCCACCCGGAAAGGTTGGGAAAAAGAAAGGGGTAGATGACTAGATTCCTAAGGAATCTCCAACCCCCTAATGGGTTTGAAAAGTTGGGTACATGTGGGGAAGGTGAGAAATGGCCCAGCACCCCCACAACGACCGGTTCATTGGAACCGACCTCCTTTGCAGGTCTTAAAATTATAAAATTCTTAGGTATAACAATATTATCCATATTGAATAAAACAATTAAAATAAATCTTCATTATATTAAAATCAAAGCAATGTCTAAACAAAGCAAATAAATGGACACTCATCCAAGGATGGAAACATGTCCTTACATTGTTCATGTCTAAACTAAATAGGACACCCACCGAAAGCTGGAAACATGTCCTTTACATTGGTCTAAAATATAAAAGTAATTTAAATTACATAAAATTTAACTAATGAGGTACCCACAAAGTGGAAACATACCTCTTATAATTTTAATACCAAAATAAATAAATAATAACCATAATAATAAAGAAAATAATCATCCATGGTAAATTAAATAAATCAAGCATTGAAATTAAATAAATCAACTATAAAAACATATAATAAACTGCATAATCAAATCAAAAATTAAATAAAGCAAATAAAGATACAAATTTAGGTTTATGTCTCAATTTAGAGTTCTTTAATTATTATCATTATTATTTAGGCTACTGTTAAGATTTTGAAAAATTGGAATAGATTAGGATTTTATAAATTTAAGAAAGTAGTAAAGTTTTTGGTTAATCAAATTAGGGTTTAGGGCTAGCATCATGAAATTAGGATTTTGGAATCTTAAGACATTAGGGTTTATAATTCATAGTTACTGGATTGTAATTTTAGGTTTGTTGGATTATGGCTTTAGGGTTTCGGAGAATTAGGGTTTACTGTATTGGGTTTTGAGAAAATTAGGGTTTTGATATTTTGGAAAACATATTTGATCTTAGAATTTAAGAAAATAATTTAGAGTTTTATAAAAATAATTATGATTTTTAGAAACTGTAAAGAAGATTAGGGTTTGGAGATTTAAGAAGACATTTGGAAATTTTGGACAAACAGTTAAAGCTTAGATGAAAATAATTCAGGGAAAACAATTTATAGTTTTAAAATTTTTGGAAACAGAAGAAACAATTTAGGGTTTTTAAGGTTTTTGGAGACAGAAGAGTAATATAGGGTTTTTGAAGTTTTGGTAACAGGAGAAAAATAATTTAGGGTTTTAAAGTTTCTGGAAAGAGAAGAATAGTTTTAGGGTTTTGAAGGTTTTTGGAAACAGAAGAGTATTTTTGAAAACCTACTGATTAATGTATTAACCAAAGGAAACAATTAAAGTTATTGAAACAAAGATCAAATTTCTACATATTTAAAGACCAAGGTACTGCATGCATGTTCTTATTAATTAAAGAAACAAAGCTACTGTGAATATATATTTTATGATTAAAGATCAAACCTGCATAGTTGGTTAATCCAAAAACTGATTTCTGGAGGAACAATAACAAAGGCAATGTTGCTGCCTATGATGGATTGTTGATTGCTTCTTGTTGCTAATGTCTCTTGCTTGCTAGGGTTTTCTGTCTCTTTTTTTCCTCAGTCAGAAGTCCAAAGTTTCATCCCCTCCTCATCCAAAGTCCTCTAATTCTGTGTTTTAATGTGGTATTTATAGGAAAAATAATAAACCTACTTCTAATTGTCTAAGGAAACTAAAACTAATTAGGAAAAGAAACCAAAACAAAATAGAATTTGGTTTTGATAAAAACTGCGCTGGAAAATTACGCTGGCAAAAACATTACTGGCAAAAACTCTGAGGATTGTGAGCTGCTACAAGCGGGTGCCAATTCATCATAGGAATTTTCTGTGGCAAATTGGCCCAAGGCCATTTCGCCGCAGAAATTTCCTGCGGGCGAATTGGCCTGTGGCTGATTCACCTTCGGCGACGAATTTTTTCGTCTCCAATTTTTCCATCACCAATTGTTATTTATTTATTTATTTAACTTTACCATTTTTATTTTTATTAAAAATTTTAAATAATAAGTATTAAAATAAATATTATTTAATTAAAATACCACAAAATTATTTTGGACTATAAAAAAATATCGGACCAGACTTGGTCAAAAATTGAGGGTCTACAATTTGCCCCCTGCTTGAACGATCTAAGACTACAACAAAAGAGAGTGAAAAGCAATAAGACTTAATTTTTCTGAGATGGTTTAGATTTTGGGTTCTGGACCCTGTTTGAGTTCTGGACTTTAGGGTAATTTTAGGTTCTGGACCTAAGGGTAATTTGGGTTCTGGACCCGAGCTAATTTCTGGACTTAAAAGAGATTTTAGGTTCTGGACCCGAGCTATGTTCTAGACTTAAGAGAGATTTTAGGTTCTGGACCTAAGGGTAATTTGGGTTTTGGACCCAAGCTAAGTTCTGGACTTAAGAGGGATTTTAGGTTCTGGACCTAAAGGTAATTTGGGTTCTGGACCAAAGCTAAGTTCTGGATTTAAGGATAATTCGGGTTTTGGACCCGAGCTAAGTTCTAGACTTAAGAGGGATTTTAGGTTCTGGACTTAAGGATAATTCGGGTTCTGGACTCAAGCTAAGTTTTGGACTTAAGAGGGAATTTAGGTTCTGGACCTAAGCTAAGTTTGTGACTTAAGAGAGATTTTAGGTTATGGACCTAAGGATAATTTGGGTTCTAGACTCGAGCTAAGTTCTGGACTTAAGAGGGATTTTAGGTTCTGGACCTAAGGGTAATTTGGGTTCTGGACTCGAGCTAAATTCTGTACTTAAGGATAATTCAGGTTCTGGACCCGAGCTAAGTTCTAGACTTAAGAGGAATTTTAGGTTTTGGACCCGAGCTAAGAGAGATTTAATTGTCTGTAGTCAGTAGTATACTAAAGGAATTTACAAAAAATTTAGCTAATTTTTACCATAAACATATTTTCTCCTTGTCCCCTGCGTGTAAAAATATTTTAAAAGTGCAAAAATATTTATATACATGCAAGTATCTGAATGATTGAATTGAATAATTAAGTTTTCTATTTATTTACTGTGTAGTAATTATTTATGCACTATTCATCACTATTTATTTACTATTTATAAATAGTAACCTACTATTTATCAATAGTAAAATTTATTTTTTATTTTTCTTTTTTCACGAGAATATTGTTCTTCTTTTGTCTTTTTCCTTTGCCATTTCTCTATATAAACGCAGCAAATTTCTTCATTTCGTTCATAGCAAACTTCTTCATTTCGTTCATTCATAGCTATAAATCTTTCATTTTAGAAAGTTTAGCATAGAATTTTAGAAAAAAAATGCATGCTTCAAGATCATAAACTTGATCTAATGCTGAGTTATTAGAGCTTATTCGGCGGCATGAAGATGGAAATATAAGTCTACTGGTCGGTATGCCGCTTCATCGCAGTTCAAATCAAAATAGCAAGGTAATTATTCAATTATTTATTTTAACAGCAAATTATTTTTTACAGTTTTTTCCTTTTTTTTCTATATATTTTTTGTGTTTTTATTATTTTTTGATTTTTTGTGTGTTTGTTTTTTTTTCGTTTTCATTTTCTGTTTCTTTTTCATTTTTTCTCTTTGTTTTCTTTATATTTTATATTTTATATTTTCTTTTATTATTTTTTTAATATTTAGGAAAAATAAATTAATTAGATGAATATATTTAAGAATTTAAGTAAATAGATAGACTAAAAATAAATTTAGCCTAAAAATCAGTGGTATTGATATGATGATATACTTACCTTGTGTTGACTTACCTGGCTCCGTGTTAGCGTGATTGTTGCATTATCCGGGGCCGAAGTGTGTCTATAAAGCCCGACAATGGTATGATGTAGCGCCTTCTCAGGTAAGGCGAATTATCCGAGATGGCGGTTTTGAAAGCTTCATCTTGCAATTACCATTCGAGGAGTATCCGATAGACCGGGTGCGGTTCAAGCATTTTCGGAACGATGGATGGACACGACCCATACTTTTCACCTACCTATAGGAGAAATGACCATTGGTCCAGTCGATTATACATCCATATCCGGTACTATGGCCTTCCGGTCCCTCTTACCAATGATATTTTGACTTGCGAAGAAATTCAACAATTAATTGGTATGGAACCATCATTTAAAGGGCCTTTCAAGATAAAAATTGAGCCAATTTGAAGTTATTAGATGAACTACAAAGGTTAGATTCATAGAGATACAACTAAACAATATGCTCGAGGATTTTTGCTATATTTACTCAGGTCGACCATTTTAGGTAGCACCAAATCCGCCATCCATTTGTCGATGTTAAGGGCCCTTACTGATATGAATATGGTACAGCTTTACGGTTGGGGTGAAGCTAGTCTTGCCTGTCTTTACCATGGACTTGACAAAATTTGCAGAAATAAGAAGTCTTTTGTTGGCTTTATGGTGGTTGTTGAGGTACTCTTCTTCCACCAATGTTAATTCCATTCTTATTATTAAATGAATTTGAGTTTTAGGGTGCCTGGTATTTCCTGAGAGAGAGTCAGGTATCTGAGATTAAAATTTTTAGTTGTCAGATCGTGTAGAAGTTCCCGGCTCTCACCATGTGCATACCTAACGCTTTGTCTTGAGGTGCTTAACCTGGGACCAAGTAAAGTTGCATTAGTATACTTTAAAAATATATAAAAGTTCACTTAACTTATGTCTTTTTGTAGGTTAATTTGGCCTAGTGGAACATAGAAGAGCGGACGAACTGGACTTCCTCCATGAATGCCGCACTGCCTTTTTAACATACCCACCGAGTCGTTGCCAGCCCTGTGTCTATTGGCCGATTTCTAGGAGAGAGAGTATATGAGTGATTTCTTGGTCCCGAGCAGTGGAGGATCCCGAAGCATTGCTTGAAATATACTTTAATTATCACATCAATGCCGGAGAATGCATGGTGGTTGGCCCGGCACGGTTATGATGTTGATATATTTCTCTATCTACCGGGTGCATCTTATATCCAGTTTATTCGAATAGGGTTCTTGAACTTTGATGTATCTCCCGTTGGCGTACGGGAGATTCCCAAGGAAAATGAGGATAGAGATGAAGAGGAATATCATGGAGAGGGAGGAGAGTTTGTTCCACATCTTGGGGCTAGCACTTCTCAGGTAAGCTTTTACCATTTTTCCATTGCAATCGCTTCTTTCTTAACTTATTTTAACTTTTTTAATAATTATTGCAGGCTGCTGGCTCATTTGATCATGAGGCTGGACCTTCTTTTACTTCTCCTACATTTTCTCATTCTAGTCCACTGGATATGCCATCTCATCCACAGGGCATTGACATGAATTACCTGGTAGATTTTCTTGTTCCATGATAATTTATGCTATATGTATGCATGATTATGTATGCTCTTACTCTTTTCCTTTATGGCTCACGGTGGATGCTTAAAGAACAAAACAAGAAACTTCAAGAAGAGTTGGCTACTAGTCGTCAACAGGTTTCCCATTTTGAAAATTTGTACCATCAGTCAGAGCAAAATTTTTTAGACTTCCGATTTTAGGGGATGAGAGATCCTGGTGCTTCTTCATCTAGAGGCCCCCAAACTGATGACCATGAGATCCTTTCATCTACTTCTGATAAGGAATTTTATAGATCGAAAGTCCAAGGTAATAGAGATTCTGGTGCTCCTACTTCGAGCGGATTTAGGATGGGTGATATGCCTCCTCTTCCAACAGGCGATGATTTTTTTGAAGCTTTATTTGATGATCTACCACCTCCTTCTTAGTGATGTATGAACATTGTATCAATTGAGGAAACATTGTACAATAAGTATAAAAATAATAATGATGATATATAATTTTTATTTTACTATAACTTTTTTTCTTTTTTTTATCATCATTATTGCGGTACAATTTTCCTTTTCACATTCATAGTCACACCAATTAACTAAAATCAAATGCAACACGACAATTAAAGAACTTTAGTCACCAATTCCTTCTCCTCATGCATTTCGGTTTCATTCTTTTCCTTATCAATTTTCGAACAACATAATCATCCTATATAAATCACTTTTCACGCCACAATTTCATACAAAAGCTAGGAAATTTTCTACTTCAACGTAAAAACTCCTTTTAACAATTCTAATTTTCCTTCATTCATCAACATTGACCAAACTCCATTTAAAGAAAATAAAAGTTCTTTTTAAGAATATGAATGCCATTCATTGGAAACAAAAATCTTGGTCAAAAATTGATACTTTAAAGTATTTTCAAAATGTTAAATTAAACCATTCTTTTTTACATGCCATGGCTTCTTTTTGGAATGTGGATTCTAGGACATTTAAAATTCATGGCTTTGAAATATGTCCCTTAATTGAAGAATTTGAGGCCATCCTTGGATATCCATGCAATCAACAAATGGCGTTACCTATATTGATTTCCAAGACTCAACAGAAGATGTAGATGTTATTTCAACTTTCAAAACCAGAAGTTCTAGAGTTGATGAGAGGTGAGAAAATTCTGCTTGGTCCCTTAATTGACTTTTGCCTTTCTCATTTAGCTCCTACTAAGGCATGGGGACGTATGCTTTGTCTATGCTTGCTTGACTAATTCTTGCTTGTTTCTTCTGATGGCGATATTGATCCACGAGTATTGGATATCATGGACCAAATGGAAGGAGATTTATCATCGATACCCGTGATCTTAGCTGAGACTTTAGTTGGATTATACCAACTTAAATTAGGATTGTCAAAGAGACTGACTGGCAGTCCATTGTTGCTTCAGGTAATTACCTAAACTGCCCTTTCGGGTTTTCAATTTAGGTTTTTCTTTCTTCTTCTTTTTTATTATTTTATTGCTCTAATTTTTGCCTAGTCCGCCCATGCAGGTTTTCAAAACAAGTGAGCTGTCCTAACTTTTGCCTAAGCTGCCCTTGCGGCTTTTCAACTTAGCGGACCCTTTTCTTTTTCTCTTTTTTTTATATTGCTCTAATTTTTGCCTAGTCTGCCCAAGCGGGTTTTCGAAACTAGCAAGCTGTCCTAATTTTTGCCTAAGCCGTCCTTGCGGGTTTTCAACTTAGCGGACCTTCTTTTTTTTTCTTTTTTAATTAATTAGATTTTTTCTTACAGATTTGGCTTCAGGAGTGTCTCTGCTTGCTTGATACTCCATCGATGGATTTTGCCAGATATCTTCCATGACACCATTTTGCTAGAAAACTACTTCATCCTGCTTCTTCATATGCTGACTGGGTTGACTGGATCCACTCACGTTCTGAAGTCAATATCCATTGGTTGGTACTTAGTGGAAGATTTCTCGTATCACCATGCGGACATACTTGATGTATGTTCCCCTTGTTGCTCTTCGTCGAGGTACTTACTATGACCCTCGCCGGTTTAACCACTAGTATGGAGCTGAGCCTTGAGGTTTTGAATTCACTCCTGATTTAGATATGCCTTGTCTGACTGAAGCCTACTTGGATCGGCTGAAGCAGAGCTAGCCTACACGTTACACTTATCGTCTGCCATAGATTTTACATTTGTCAATTTCTTTAGGAAGCGCATTGTTAGGATGCAAAAATAATAAAAGAAATAATAAGAGATGCTTCTTTTCCTTTTATAATTTGTCATCACCTTCTGCTATTGTGTTTATTCATTTCATTCATAAATGGTCAAATACTTATAACAGTGCACATAGAATAATTTTAATATTAATTCTGTTTTATTAAATTGGGGAACAACTAAACATAAAGCCAGAATACACAAGATCACTCCTGTTGCCAACTAGCCCTTTCGGGTTACCTAATTGATAATTTTTTTCTCATTTAGCCCTAATTGTTGCCTAGCCTGCCCTTTCGGGTTTTTGAAACTAGCGGACTACTCTAACTTTTGCCTAGGCAGCCCTTTTTTGGGTTTTCAACCTAGTGAGCTCTTTTTTCTTTTTCTCTTTTTTCTTCTTTTTTTATACATAAAACCTCTTCAATCTGTCAATATTCACTGGTTCACTAAACTCGTTCCCATCCATGTCTGATAACTTCACTGCACCCTTATTCATGACTTGTTTCACAACATATGGCCCTTCCCAGCTAGGCCTAAACTTCCCTCTTGGATCAGATATATTAGGCTTACATTGTTTCAACACAAAATCCTTGACTCTGGGTTTTCTAATCTTAACCCTTCTATTATAGGCCCGAGATATCTTCTTTTGATATAGTTGATGATGATACAGTGCTTTTAACCTTCTCTCTTCTAGCAAAGCTAACTGTGTGTATCTGCTCACTACCCATTCCATTTCAGGCAGTTCAGCTTCTAAGACCACTCTCAATTACTTATTCTCAATTTTAATTGCCAACACTGCTTCCATCCCGTAAACCAAAGAGAACGGTGTCATTCCAGTCGGTGTTCGCACACTTGTTCTATATCCCTATAAAGCAAAAGGAAGCATCTCTGACCAATCCCTGCATGTCTTGGTTATCTTGGACAGAATTTGCTTAATTGTCTTGTTTGTTGCTTCTACCGCACCATTAGCCTTTGGTCTATAAGGAGAGAATCAGTGATGATGGATTTGGTACTTTGAAAATAAGTCCTTAACTGCTCCTTGAAACTGTACCCCGTTGTCTGATATCACACTGTGCGGGACTCCATACCTGCAGATGAGGTTCTTTTCAATAAATCTAGCCATTTGACTTGTGCCCAGTTTGTCGAAGGATTCGGCTTTGACCAATTTCGAAAAATAATCCACTGCTACTATAATGAAACGGTGACCGTTTAAGGCTTTCGGATGTATCTCTCCTATAATGTCGATACCTCAAGTGGCAAAGGGCCAGGGTGAAGACATAGAATGCAATTCTTCAAGAGGCATGTGATTCAAGTTACCATACATCTGACATTGTTGGCACTTCGTTACAAACTCAATACAATCTCTCTCCATGGTCAACCAGTAGTAACCTTGGTCGAATTATCTTCTTAACTAGGGCCAAACCATTCATGTGCGGACTGCAACTTCCCACATGTATTTCTGACATGATATGCTCCACTTTAGGCTTCCTCAAGCATCTCAAATGCACCCCCATCAGGTCATCTTCAATATAACTCTCCATGGAAGGTGATGTAATGCAAAGACCATTGCCTTGTGGCTCTTTTTTCTTTCTTTGTTGCCCCCGACGGGTATTTCCTTTCCTCCAAAAATCATCTTATAGTATCATACCACGCATCATGGTCTGTATCAGTTTCTATGATTGTCTCATATTCGTAGCAAGGAGTTGACAAACTGTCAAAATTAGAGGCTTAAGGAATAAACTGACAAGATTTTCCCATACCAAAGCCAATGTGGCTAGGGCATTAGCCATCTGGTTTTCTTCTCTTAATAGGTGTATAAACCTACACTCCTTAAAGTTCTTCTTCATCATGGTCAAGTAATGGTGGTATGGTTTTAATTTTTCTTCTTTCAACTCCCACTCTCCGTTTACTTGGGATACTACTAGCAATGAATCGCCAAAAACTTCCACCTTATCCACCTTCATAATCAGTAGGGTTTCCAAACCAAAGATACATGCTTCGTACTCCACCATATTATTGGTTGCCCTGAATTTCAACTTTTTGGCTAAGGGGATAAGTTCCCCTTCGTGTGATTCTAGTATGACCCCCAAACCTACTCCTTTCCTATTTGCTGCTCCATCAAAATGCATTTTCCATCCTTGTACTTCAATTGCCTCTAAATGTTCATGCGAAAATTCCAAGACTACCTCATCGCTATCCGGTAATAGTTGTTGTGCCAGGAATTCTGCCACTGCTCTACCTTTGATTGTTTTACTGGTTACATACTCAATCTCAAATTCTTCTAATATTATCAACCATCGACCATACTTCTCAATCAAAGAGGGTGTCTCCCTTAAGTATTTCATTGGATCCAACCTGGAAATTGCTTGCACACTATAAGATTGAAAGTAATGCCGCAACTTCTTAGAAGAAAAAACCACGGCTATACAGGTCTTTTCAATGATACTATATTTAATTTCATAAGATAGGAGCTTTTTACCCAAATAGTAAATTGCATGCTCAATCCCTGACTCATCTGCTTGGGCTAGCATGGCTCATATTGATTCTTCTTCTACTGCTAAGTATAGCAACAAGGGTTTACCGGGTTTAGGTGGTTTTAAAATAGGTGGATTTAGTAGATACTCTTTTATTCTCTCAAAGGCCTTTTGACACTCTTCATTCCACAGGACTGGCTGATTCTTTTTAAGCAATTTGAAGATAGGCTCGCAGATTGTTGTGAGCTTTGCAATAAATCTGCTAATGTACTATAATTTACCAATAAATCCCCAAACTTCTCTCTCCGTCTTTGGGGCTGGCATATCCCTGATTGCTTAACTTTGTCAGGATCAATCTTAATGCCATTTAGACCAATCACATGTCCCAACAATTTGCCTGAGGTAACCCCGAACACACACTTCTTCGAGTTTAATCTTAGCTTATATTTCAATGCTCTATCGAAGAATAATTCTAAATTTTGGAAGTGTTGTTCCCTGGTATCTTATTTCACCATCATATCATCAACATATACTTCAACTTCTTTGTGCATCATGTCATTAAAAAGCGTGGTGGCCATCCTTTGGTAGGTTGCTCCAGCATTCAATAATCCGAATGGCATCACCCTATAACAAAATATGCCCCATGTAGTAATGAAAGCAGTTTTAGCTTTATCCTCTTAGGCCATTAACACTTGGTTGTATCCGGAAAATCCATCTATACAAACGAGTGTAACACGCTAGAGGCTGCACTATCAATGAGGACATCTATATGGGGTAAAGGAAAATCATCTTTAGGGGAAGCCTTGTTTAAATCTCTATAGTCCACACAGACCCTTATTCTTCCATCTTTCTTTGGCACGGGTACTATGTTGGCTAGCCAATCTGGATATTCCATCACTTCAAGGAACTTTACTTGTATTTGTTTAGTGACCTATTCTTTAACCAATTCAGCCCACTCAGGTCATAATCGCCTAAGCTTTTGTTTAACAGGTTTCATGTGAGTGTAAGTAGGAATAAGATGTTCGGCTATGTCTCGATCTATTCCAGACATATCCTCATAAGACCAAGCAAATACTTCTTCATATTTTTTGAATATTTTTTCAAATCTCTCTCTCTCATCAGATGTTTTTAGGATTTTTTATTGTTCCTAAATTTAATGATTATGTATCAACAGAATTAATATTAAAGATGCTCATGTAACTGCTATTCGAATGTATGCAACCATCAGGAGAAACATCACACAAGTAAGAAAAATCAAACTTTATTACATTCATTTTGGAAAAGAAAACATCATCATCCTCATACAAAGTAGACAAATTAAAATCAAAATCATTGTTCTTAAAATCATAAGGCAGAATATCTTTAAACTTCTCTTTAACCAGGGCAGCAATCTCCTCTGGAGTCTTCTCGGCTTTCAAGACAGCTTCTTTCTTTTCTTCCATATTGGACTCCTTGTTGGCTGGCAGGGTGAGCTCTTTCTTCACTTGCTCTACTAGCTCTGCAACATCTAGAAAAATTTCAAAACCTGGGATCAACTTTCCCATGAACATGATTGGCTTGGGCTTTCCTTAGAGTTGTCCCATGTCTGGAGCTTTGACAAAGATCTCTTCAAGTGGTGGGAAGCTCATCTTCTCATTCTTCTTTGGCTGAACATCTTTATTGGCTTCATCATATCCCAACCCCTTAGAAATTTGAGTTTTAAAATTTGGCAGCTTTATCAAATCGGCCTTGCCCTTTCCAAGACCAGCTTTGGGAAGGTAGTTCATGCTCTTCATCATGTTCAAGACCTTAGAGTCCACTACTTCATCATCAGAAATTGCAGCTATTTGGAAGCCATTGAGAGACCTCTCAATCATTAGAGCATTAACAACCTCATTATCTTCGGCCTCGATGACCACTATTTCATCTCCGTTAGGGAACTTGATCTTTTGATGGGTGGTAGAAGAACTCCACCAAGAGGATGAAACCATGGTCATCCCAAGAGTAAGGCAAAGGTAATAGGTATGTCCAAAATAACAAATTCAACAATAGATTCAATTGGACTAACCTTGACAGTAGCTTTGAAAGTTCCTTCAGCATGTCTCTTAGTGTTGTCATAATCCCGAATGGTTACCTCGATTGGGTTTAGATCCCTTGTTGACATGGATAGCTTTGGCAATATGTTAAGTGGACAAACATTTATGGTGGACCCATCATCAACCATTACACATGGAGTCCTTTTCCCTTTGATTTCTATTTTGATAAAGAGAGGGCAGATGTGATCTCTCCCCTCTTCCGGTAAATCTGCATCTGAGAAAGATACCGCTCCCATGTTAACTTCGCTTTTCTCTTGAATATCTTCACATTTCATTACTCCTTCAATTCTTATGAATTTGATCAGCTCCTTTGGTGTTATGGAGGTGGAAATTGGCATGCTGGCCAAGGCCTTGGCCATAGTTTCTCGGTGCTTTTTAGAAGTAGCCAATAAATCCTAAATGCTAACTCTTGCTTGGGTTCTTTTCAATTGCTTAAGCATGGTATCATCTTCCTCTTTTTTATTCCCTACTTCAACTTCCTTTCCTTTATTAACTTCTACCTCCTTGGGTGGTGGCCTTGCATAAGGCTTACTGGATCTAGTGTTCATTACTTCATCTTCTTCGGGCTCGGACCAGGTCCATTCCCCCTTCTTGGATACAAGATCATCATCACTATCTCTTGAATCCCAAAACCCATTGATAACACAAATTGCTACTTCTTTACCACCATAGCTTGTTCAATTTTGCTAAATACCTCTTCTTCTTTGGTCGCTTCTCCACCCACATCTTGAAAAGAAGACATGACAAAACTTTCATGCAAACCTCCTCTAATCACGAGGGTTGCTGGTGGTGGTACTCTATTGAGCTTCGGTAATGGATTTTTTCTTTGGTGCTCGGCTTGTTGGGCTCGGGCAGCTTTCCACTATCAATCAAATTTTGGATCTCATGCCTCAACCTCACACATCTATCCGTGTCATGCCCTTGCATTTGATGAAATTGACAAAATGCTTTAGTGTCGAAATTAGGTGGGAGAGGGTTAGGCAAAGGATGAGGATTTAAGGGTTGTAACAATCCCTTCCTTTGAAGCTTATTGAGAACCCAAGACATCGATTTTTCCAATTTTTAAAACTGTCTTCTTGTTCCTTGGTTAGTAGCATTGACACCAACTTCCTTTTTTAAGCCTTAGCTACCAGACTGATAGTTTCCTTTCTCGTTCCTTCTTGTTGAAAATTGGTTCTTCTCTCTTTCCCATTCCTCAATTTGCAGACCAGCTTGGAGAAGATCTTTGAAATCATGGATGAGTGCATGAGACATTCTTTCACGAAGACTAGGCAACACCCCTCTCACAATCATCCTTATTTGATCGGATTCATTGGCCTTTTCTTGAGCAAAGCAGCCTTATTTCTCCATCTTTTCACATAGTCCACAAAGTTTTCATTTGGTCGTTGGCTAATGGACTCAATTTCCATTAAGGTAACTTCCATCTCGACGTTGTATCCATATTGTTGGGTGAAGGCCTTGTATAGCAGATCCCAACTCTTTTGTGTTCCATCATCTAAGGTATTGAACCAATTTTGGATAACAGGATCCAATGAGAGTATAAAGTACCTTAGAGTTTGAGCCTTAGTAGCTCGGGCAGACTGCATAGCAGTGATAAACTGCTTTACATGGAGGTGAGGATTTCCGGTTCCATCAAACTTTGCAAAGGTTGGCATCTTGAATTTGTATGGTACTTCTTTGTCTAGCTCAAATAATTTGTCAACTTTGGACATTTCTTCGATTTTCAGTTTCTTCTCAAATTTCTTTTCTAAATCCACAATCATCTTTTCAACATCAGAAGTTTCGATTTTCTCCATAGCTGATCTTTCAGCAATCTTTGGTTCTTTCTTCTTGTCTTGAGGATCATGGAAGTATTAAGCCCAATCATCATCATCATCAATGATCACCTTATCATCATTAAAAACCACTTCACCAACTTTAGCCTTCCCCTTGTCCTTTGGCTTCTTAGTGCTAGCAGATGCTTTGGCATGATTTCCTAAAATTGCAGCCAATTGGTTCTTCATGGTCTCAGCTAGGGCCTCTTTTATTTCTTCCATCTTGGCATTAAGGGCATCGTCCACCATTCTTTGAATTTGTTCGGGCTCCATTGCTTTTGGTGAGCAAGTGATTGAGTTGCTACTAGTATTAGTTAGCAAAATAAGGCATGAAGCACTTAAATTTTATTATGTTCTTGACATGGATTTTATGAAAATTATAGGAAATCAAGAAGTGAGAGAGAAGGAAGCAAAGAAGGCATAAAAGAACTAGAAACAAGTGAAAAGAATTAAGGTTTGGTACTTAAATCATTGCCCTTTTCAATTAATTCACATATTTTGCATTATGGGACTTTTGAACTGGTTTTGAAATGATGTTATTATGTGTAGTAAATATGTGGGAAAGTGCTCTTGAACCATTTGTAATCAATTGATTGTGAAAAAAATGAAAATAAAACAAACTAGCTAAATTTGCTCAATTATCCATAAACTTTGATGAACTTTTAATCACCCTTTTGGTTTGATTTTTGAAAGAGGGACCCTTAGTCCTTCAATCAAATCACAAAAGGAGTCTAAAAATCAATTTTTCAAGAAAAAAATGAATTTCCCTCAAGTTTTGAAAATTGGGCCGAATGGTCCCTTTTGGGCACCATTCTGCAGCTTTCATTTTGGGCAGTCCGTTGAAGGGGCAAACGAAGGAATTTTCTGATGAAATTTTACATGCATTTAGTTAACTTATGAAAGTGTTTTCCTGAAAAATTTCAGCCAAAAATAAGTTTTTTTACTTGGTCAAAACTGTTGCCAAAGTTGACTGATTTTCAGCAGTAAAAACAGATTTTACCATTTAGTTGTCGCGCGCCATTGTGTTGCCAATTTTACGCGCCGCGCCGCGCCACTATTCATTTGGTCATTTTTTCTAAATGTGTTAAAACTTGAATATTATGATATGGATTGATGTTAAATCATATAAAATGACATGAAGGAGAATTGGAAATGATCAGAAAGGCATCATGACAAGCTATTCCGACAATTTATGCATTATGGAAAAATCATGGCTTATTGAATATCATGATCAAATTAATTAATAAATTGTTTACACTCTACTTGGTTATGACAGAACCCTTGAGATAAGAGTATGATGCATCATACTATTATTGCAGTACTGCTCATGACATGACATGATATTCCGGCTGAAGGCCAATTATTACAATGACATGATCAATGATTCAATGAACGATGGCTATTAGCACATGTGCAAGAATTATGATGAAGGATGATGAAATATGCACCATGACACATATCATCCTGTAATATCTCACCATGATGAGATATGTTTATCATGACTCTTCCTTATCCGCTGATGTTCTGTTAAGCCAGTAGAGCAACCAAAATGATAAAAGCAAGAATAATGATTTAAATTCAAATTATTCAGTGAAGCCTTTTTACCTTCTGTGTTTTGTATTTATTCCTTTCAATTATTTAAAATATATAAATGTATGTTCAAATCATTCTTTCATTTTATTTATTTATTACAATGATTTAAGTACCCACTAAGAAATTGCTTAACGAGTTTAGTTTCCCTCTAAACTCGTAGGTTAAACGAGGAGACGAGATTGCAACATGTCCTGCGCAGCTGGCCTTGACTACTACTTTGGGTAGGAGTTTGGATATGATTGATTGTCGCAATATGGCATGTACATAAGCTTGTATGATCTAGCAAATAAATGTATTATACTAAAAAGCTAGAACACGTACACTGCTAGTAATCTAATAAATCTTATTTGGATTTAGCACTTATGTATGCAAGTATAGAAGTGTAAAGTTTTAGTGCATGATTTGGTGGAGGATATAAGGGTGATGAATATAGAAGTGTTTGAGGAGTGTTGCGATTGTTTGATTGAGATCAAAATTGTTTTCAAAAATCAAAGAAAATCAGTTTTGGCGACACTTGGGACCTCCATTTTTAGGGGAGGTTATGGCAATTTTTTTTTTTAAATCTGCACTTAAAATTGGCTAAGTAAAATATTAAGACACAACCACCATGAGATAACAGTCCATCTTGGTCTATAAACGTAGGCTAAGATGGGGTGTTACAATTATGGTATCCCTTACATAACACAACACGGGTAGCATGGGCATCCTAACTCACGAAAACGATACAATCTAATATGACGTAATGGATAATATCATTATAAGAAAGAATAGAATAATATAAAGACCAATGGAATCAACTTCTCTTATCCCCAGTGGAGTCGCCACTGTGAACGGGGATTTTTGCCCCCACTTCCGGTGGAATGGTTCTTGCGACTTCGGCACTGTTTAGGCTCGGGGCCTTAGAGAACACGGGCCTAAGCTAGGAGAAAATAGAGTCACCACCAGGAAGGGCCGAGAAAAAGAAAGGGGTGGATGATTAGATTCCTAAGGAATCCCCAACCCCCTAATGGGTTCGGAAAGTTGGGTACGTATGGGGAAAGTGAGAAATGGCCCAGCACCCCTATAACGCCCAGTTCATTAGAACCGACCTCCTTTGCAGGTCTTAATATTATAAAATTCTTAGGTCTAACAATATTATCCATATTACATGCAACAATTAAAATAAAGCATCATTATATTAAAATCAAAGCAATGTCCAAAAAAAGCAAAAAAATGGACACACATCCGAGGATGGAAACATGTCCTAACATCGTTCATGTCTAAACTAAATAGGACACCCACCGAAAGGTGGAAACATATCCTTTACATCAGTCCAAAATATAAAAGCAATTTAAATTACATAAAATTTAACTAATGAGGTACCCATAGAGTAGAAACAAACCTCTTACAATTTTAAAATCAAAATAAATAATCATAATCATAATAATAAAGAAAATAATCATCCATGGTAAATTAAATAAATCAAGCATTGAAATTAAATAAATTAACCATCAAAACATATAATAAACTACATAATCAAATCTAAAATTAAATAAAGCAAATAAAGACACAAATTTAGGTTTATGTCTCAATTTAGAGTTCTTTAATTATTATCATTATTTTTAGGCTACTGTGAAGATTTTGAAAAATTGGAATGGATTAGGGCTTTATAAATTTAAGAAAGTAGTAAAGTTTTTTATTAATCAAATTAGGGTTTAGGACTAGCTTCATGAAATTAGGGTTTTGGAATCTTAAGACATTAGGGTTTATAATTCATAATTACTAGATTGTGATTTTAGGTTTGTTGGATTATGGCTTTAGTGTTTAGGAGAACTAGGGTTTACTGTATTGGGTTTCGAGAAAATTAGGGTTTTTGATATTTTGAAAAACATATTTGATCTTAGGATTTAAGAAAACAATTTAGAGTTTTATAAAAGTAATTATGATTTTTAGAAACTGTAAAGAAGATTAGGGTTTGGAGTTTTAAGAAGACATTTGGAAATTTTTGACCAAAAGTTAAAGCTTAAATGAAAATAATTCAGAGAAAACAATTTATAGTTTTAAAGTTTTTGGAAACAGAAGAAATAATTTAGGATTTTTAATGTTTTTGAAGACAGAAGAGTAATTTAGGGTTTTTGAAGTTTTGGAAAACGGAGAAAAATAATATAGAGTTTTAAAGTTTCTAGAAAGAGAAGAACAGCTTTAGGGTTTTGAAGGTTTTGAAAACAGAAGAGTACTTTTGAAAACCAACTGATTAATGATTAACCAAAGGAAACAATTAAAGTTATTGAAACAATGATCAAATTTCTACATATTTAAAGATCAAGGTACTGCATGCATGTTCTTATTAATCAAAGAAACAAAGCTACTGTGAATATATAATTTATGATTAAAGATCAAACCTGCGTAGTTGGTTCCAACGAAAACTGATTTCTGGATGAACAATAACAAAGGCAATGTTGCTGCCTTTGATGGATTGTTGATTGCTTCTTGTTGCTAATGTCTCTTGCTTGCTAGGGTTTTCTGTCTCTTTTTTTCTTCAGTCAGAAGTCCAAAGATTCGTTCCCTCCTCATCCAAAGTCCCCTAATTCTGTGTTTTAATGTGGTATTTTTAGGAAAAATAATAAACCTACTTCTAATTATCTAAGGAAACTAAAACTAATTCGGAAAAGAAACCAAAACCAAATAGAATTTGGTTTCGGAAAAAATAGCACTGAAAAATTACACTGGCGAAAAAACTGCTGGCAAAAACTGCGAGGATTGCGAGCTGCTGCGGGCAAATTGGCCTGTGGCCGATTCAACGGATTTTTTCGTTGCCGATATTTATTTCTTTATTTATTTTTATTTATTTAACTTTACTATTTTTATTAAAATTATAAATAATAAATATTAAAATAAATATTATTTAATTAAAATACCACAAAAATTATTTTGGACTATATAAAAAATATCGAAGCAGACTGGGTCAAAAATTAAGGGTCTATAACTTACTTCTGTGATGTTTCTCCTGATGCTTGCATACATTCAAATAGTGGTTACATGGATATTTTTAATATTAACTCTGTTGATACACAATCATTAAATTTAGGAACAACCGATAACCCTAAAAATATTAGCATAGCATCCGACCTTACTCCTGATGAGAGAGAGAGATTTGAAAAAAATATTTAAAAAATATGAAGAGGTTTTTCCTTTGTCTTATGAGGACATACCTAGAATTGATCGAGACATAGCTGAGCATTTAATTCCTACTTACACTCACATGAAACCTATCAAACAAAAACTTAGACGGTTAAGACCAGAATGGGTTGAATTGGTTAAATAAGAGGTCACTAAAGAAATACAAGCAAAGTTCCTTGAAGTGATAGATTATCCGGATTGGCTAGCCAACATTGTGCCCATGCTGAAGAAGGATGGAAAAATTAGGGTCTGTGTGGACTATAGAGACTTGAACAAGTCTTCCCCTAAACATGATTTTCCTTTACAACATATAGATGTCCTTATTGATAATGCAGCCCCTAGCGTGCTACACTCGTTTGTAGACAAATTTTTCAGATACAACCAAGTGTTAATGGCCCAAGAGGATAAAGCCAAAACTGCCTTCATTACTACATGGGGTATATTTTGTTATAGGGTGATGCCATTTGGGTTAAAGAATGCCGGAGCAACCTACTAGAGGATGGTCACCACCTTGTTTCATGATATGATGCATAAAGAAATCAAGGTCTACGTTGATGATATGATGGTGAAATCAGATACGAGGGAGCAGCACTTCCAAAACTTAGAGTTATTATTTGAGAGAGTAGTAAAATATAAGCTAAGGCTAAACCCAAAGAAGTGTGTGTGAGTGGTGATTTTTGCCCCCACTCCCGGTGGAATGGTTCTTGTGACTTCGGCACTGTTTAGGCTCGGGGCCTTAGAGAACATGGGCCTAAGCATGGAGAAAATGGTGTCGCCACCCGGACGGGCCGAGAAAAAGAAAGTTGTGGATGACTCGATTCCTAAGGAATTCTAAACCCCCTAATGGGTTCGGAAAGTTGGGTACGTGTGGGGAAATTGAGAAATGGCCCAGCACCCCCACAACGCCCGATTCATTGGAACCGGCCTCCTTTGCACGTCTTAATATTATAAAATTATTAAGTATAACAATATTATCCATATTACATGAAACAATTAAAATAAAGAATCATTATATTAAAATCAAAGCAATGTCCAAAAAAAGTAAATAAATGGACACACATCCGAGGATGGAAACATGTCCTTACATCGATCATGTCTAAACTAAATAGGACACCCATCGAAAGGTGGAAACATGTCCTTTACATCGGTCCAAAATATAAAAGTAATTTAAATTATATAAAATTTAACTAATGAGGTACCCACAGAGTAGAAACAAACCTCTTATAATTTTAAAATCAAAATAAATAATAATAATCATAATAATAAAGAAAATAATCATCCATGGTAAATTAAACAAATCAAGCATTGAAATTAAATAAATCAACCATCAAAACATATAATAAACTACATAATCAAATCTAAAATTAAATAAAGCAAATAAAGATACAAATTTAGGTTTATGTCTCAATTTAGAGTTCTTTAATTATTATCATTATTTTTAGGCTATTGTGAAGATTTTAAAAAAATCGGAATGGATTAGGGCTTTATAAATTTAAGAAAGTAGTAAAGTTTTTGGTTAATCAAATTAGGGTTTAGGACTATCATCATGAAATTAGGGTTTTGGAATCTTAAGACATTAGGGTTTATAATTCATAGTTACTAGATTATGATTTTAGGTTTGCTGGATTGTGGCTTTAGTGTTTAGGAGAACTAGGGTTTACTGTATTGGGTTTCGAGAAAATTAGGATTTTTGATATTTTGAAAAACATATTTGATCTTAGGATTTAAGAAAACAATTCAGAGTTTTATAAAAATAATTATGATTTTTAGAAACTATAAAGAAGATTAGGGTTTGGAGATTTAAGAAGACATTTGGAAATTTTGGACAAAAAGTTAAAGCTTAAATGAAAATAATTCAGAGAAAACAATTTATAGTTTTAAAGTTTTTGGAAATAGAAGAAACAATTTAGGATTTTTAAGGTTTTTGAAGACAGAAGAGTAATTTAGGGTTTTTAAAGTTTTGGAAAACGGAGAAAAATAATTTAGAGTTTTAAAGTTTCTAGAAAGAGAAGAACAGTTTTAGGGTTTTGAAGGTTTTGAAAACAGAAGAGTACTTTTGAAAACCAACTGATTAATGTATTAACCAAAGGAAACAATTAAAGTTATTGAAACAATGATCAAACTTCTACATATTTAAAGATCAAGGTACTTCATGCATGTTCTTATTAATCAAAGAAACAAAGCTACTGTGAATATATATTTTATGATTAAAGATCAAACCTGCGTAGTTGGTTCCAACGAAAATTGATTTCTGGATGAACAATAACAAAGGCAATGTTGCTGCCTTTGATGGATTGTTGATTGCTTCTTGTTGCTAATGTCTCTTGCTTGCTAGGGTTTTCTGTCTCTTTTTTTCTTCAGTCAGAAGTCCAAAGTTTCATCCCCTCCTCATCCAAAGTCCCCTAATTCTGTGTTTTAATGTGGTATTTTTCAGAAAAATAATAAACCTACTTCTAATTATCTAAGGAAACTAAAACTAAGTAGGAAAAGAAACCAAAACCAAATAGAATTTGGTTTCGGAAAAAACAGCACTGAAAAATTACACTGGCAAAAAAACTGCTGGCAAAAACTGCGAGGATTGCGAGCTGCTGCGGGCGAATTGGCCTGTGGCCGATTCAACGAATTTTTTCTTTGCCGATTTTTATTTCTTTATTTATTTAACTTTACCATTTTTATTAAAAATTATAAATATTAAATATTAAAATAAATATTATTTAATTAAAATACCACAAAAATTATTTTGGACTATATAAAAAAAATCGGACCAGACTGGGTCAAAAATTAAGGGTCTATAACTTACTTCTGTGATGTTTCTCCTGATGCTTGCATACATTCAAATAGTGGTTACATGAATATTTTTAATATTAACTCTGTTGATACACAATCATTAAATTTGGGAACAACCGATAACCCTAAAAATATTAGCATAGCATCCGACCTTACTCCTGATGAGAGAGAGAGATTTGAAAACAATATTTAAAAAATATGAAGAGGTTTTTGCTTCATCTTATGAGGACATACCTAGAATAGATCGAGACATAGCAGAGCATTTAATTCCTACCTACACTCACATGAAACCTATCAAACAAAAACTTAGACGGTTAAGACCAGAATGGGTTGAATTGGTTAAAGAAGAGGTCACTAAACAAATACAAGCAAAGTTCCTTGAAGTGATAGATTAACCGGATTGTCTAGCTAACATTATGCCCATGCCGAAGAAGGATGGAAAAATTAGGATCTGTCTGGACTATAGAGACTTGAACAATTCTTTCCCCTAAAGATGATTTTCCTTTACCCCATATAGATGTCCTTATTGAAAATGCAGCCCCTAGCGTGCTACACTCATTTGTAGACAAATTTTTCAGGTACAACCAAGTGTTAATGGCCCAAGAGGATGAAGCCAAAACTGCCTTCATTACTACATGGGGTATATTTTGTTATAGGGTGATGCCATTTGGGTTAAAGAATGCCGGAGCAACCTACTAGAGGATGGTCACCACCTTGTTTCATGATATGATGCAGAAAGAAATCGAGGTCTACGTTGATGATATGATGGTGAAATCGGATACGAGGGAGCTGCACTTCCAAAACTTAGAGTTATTCTTTGAGAGAGTAGTAAAATATAAGCTAAGGCTAAACCCAAAGAAGTGTGTGTGAGCGGGGATTTTTTCCCCCACTCCCGGTGGAATGGTTCTTGCGACTTCGGCACTGTTTAGGCTCGGGGCCTTAGAGAATACGGGCCTAAGCCTAGAGAAAATGGAGTTACTACCCGGACGGGCCGATAAAAAGAAAGGGGTGGATGACTCGATTCCTAAGGAATCCCCAACCCCCTAATGGGTTCGGAAAGTTGGGTACGTGTGGGGAATGTGAGAAATGGCCCAGCACCCCCACAACGCCCGGTTCATTGCTACCGGCCTCCGTTGCAGGTCTTAATATTATAAAATTCTTAAGTATAACAATATTATCCATATTACATGCAACAATTAAAAAAAAGCATCATTATATTAAAATCAAAGCAATGTCACATCAGAGGATGAAAACATGTCCTTACATCGTTCATGTCTAAACTAAATAGGACACCCACCGAAAGGTGGAAACATGTCCTTTACATTAGTCCAAAATATAAAAGCAATTTAAATTACATAAAATTTAACTAATGAGGTACCCACAGAGTAGAAACAAACCTCTTACAATTTTAAAATCAAAATAAATAATAATAATAATCATAATAATAAAGAAAATAATCATCCATGGTAAATTAAATAAATCAAGCATTGAAATTAAATAAATCAACCATCAAAACATATAATAAACTACATAATCAAATCTAAAATTAAATAAAGCAAATAAAGATACAAATTTAGGTTTATGTCTAAATTTAGAGTTCTTTAATTATTATCATTATTTTTAGGCTACTGTGAAGGTTTTGAAAAATTGGAATGGATTAGGGCTTTATAAATTTAAGAAAGTTGTAAAGTTTTTGGTTAATCAAATTAGGGTTTAGGACTAGCATCATGAAATTAGGGTTTTGGAATCTTAAGACATTAGGGTTTATAATTCATAGTTACTGGATTGTGATTTTAGGTTTGTTGGATTATGGCTTTAGTGTTTAGGAGAACTAGGGTTTACTGTATTGAGTTTCCAGAAAATTAGGGTTTTTGATATTTTTAAAAACATATTTGATCTTAGGATTTAAGAAAACAATTTAGAGTTTTATAAAAATAATTATGATTTTTAGAAACTGTAAAGAAGATTAGGGTTTGGAGATTTAAGAAGACATTTGGAAATTTTTGACAAAAAGTTAAAGCTTAAATGAAAATAATTTAGGGAAACAATTTATAGTTTTAAAGTTTTTGGAAACAGAAGAAACAATTTAGGGTTTTTAAGGTTTTTGGAGACAGAAGAGTAATTTAGGGTTTTTGAAGTTTTGGAAATCGGAGAAAAATAATTTAGAGTTTTAAAGTTTCTAGAAAGAGAAGAACAGTTTTAGGGTTTTGAAGTTTTTTGGAAACAGAAGAGTACTTTTGAAAACCAACTGATTAATGTATTAACCAAAGGAAACAATTAAAGTTATTAAAACAATGATCAAATTTCTACATATTTAAAGATCAAGGTACTGCATGCATGTTCTTATTAATCAAAGAAACAAAGCTACTGTGAATATATATTTTATGATTAAAGATCAAACCTGCGTAGTTGGTTCCAACGAAAACTGATTTCTGGATGAACAATAACAAAGGCAATGTTGTTGCCTTTGATGGATTGTTGATTGCTTCTTGTTGCTAATGTCTCTTGCTTGCTAGGGTTTTGGAATCTTAAGACATTAGGTTTTATAATTCATAGATACTGGATTATGATTTTAGGTTTATTGGATTATGGCTTTAGGGTTTAAATTAACTAGTTTGGGGTTTTAAGTTCACTGAATTAGGGTTTAGGAAAACTTGGGTTTACTGTTTTGGTTTTGGGAAATATAGGGTTTTCGGTATTTTAGAAAACATATTTTGTTTTAGGATTTAAGAAAATAGTTTAGAGTTTTATTAAAATAATTATGATGTTTAGAAAATGTAAAGAAGATTAGGGTTTGGAGATTTAAGAAAATATTTGGAAATTTTAGACAAAAAGTTATGGTTTAGATGAAAATAATGCGGGGAAAACAATTTAGGATTTTAAAGCTTTTCGAAGCAGAAGAAATAAATTAAGGTCTTTAAGGATTCTGGAAACAGAAGAGTAATTTAGGGTTGTGAAGTTTTTGATTTATTTGTATGATGAATTAATTCAATTTGAATGATGAAGCTACTGTAAATAAATAAATAAAGAAAATAGAGATTCAAACATTCGTTCATTGGTTCCACCAAAAATTGCTTTCTGGATGAACAATAACAAAGGCAATGTGGCTACCTTTGATGAATTGTTGATTGCTTGCTTGTTGCTAATGTCTCTTGCTAGGGTTTTCTGTGTTTTTTACTCTGATCCAATCCAAGTTTAAAATTCCAATTTTTTTTATCCTCTATTTTGAGTTTTAATGTTTTATTTATAGGAAAACATATCAGCCTACCTCTAATTGTTTAAGGAAACTAAAATTAATTAGGAAAAGAAACCAAAACCAAATAGAATTTGGTTTCGGAAAAAACTGCGTTGGAAAATTTTGCTGGCCAAAAACTTGCCGCGGGCTGAAAACTGTGAGGATTTGCGAGCGCTGGCTGGGGCAGCGGCTGGAAACAGAAGATGTATTTCAATGGAGCAGTAAATAGAAAAGGAGTAACTTTGGGAGTCATACTAGAATCGGTCGAAGGGGAGCTTATCCCTTTAACTAAGAAGTTAAAGTTTAGGGCAACCAATAATATGGTGGAGTATGAGGCATGTATTTTTGGATTGGAAACCCTGATGATTATGAAGGTGAATAAGGTGCAGGTCTTTAGTGATTCATTGCTAGTAGTATCCTAAGTAAATGGAGAGTGGGAGTTAAAAGAAGAGAAGCTAAAACCATATCACCATTACTTGACCATGATGAAGAAAACTTTTAAGGAGTGCAGGTTTATACACCTATCAAGAGAAGAAAACCATATGGCTGATGCCCTAGCCACATTGGCTTTGGTGTGGGAAAATCCTATCAACTTATTTTTTAAGCCTCTGGTCTTAACTAGTTCATCAACTCCTTGTTATGAATATGAATCAATCATGGAAACTAATACATACCATGATGCCTAGTATGACACCATAAGAAAATTTTTGGAGAATAAGGAATACCCGTTGGGGGCAATAAGGGAAGAGAGAAGCGCCATAAAGCAATGGTCCTTCAATATATCACCTTTTATAGAGAGTTTTATAGAAGATGGCCTGATGGGATGCACTTGAGATGCTTGAGGAAGCCTGAAGCTGAGCATATCATGTCTGAAGTACATGCTGGAAGTTGCGGTCCACACATGAATGGGTTAGCCCTGGTTAAGAAGATAATTCGACAAGGTTACTACTGGTTGACCATGAAGAGAGATTGTATTGAGTTTGTGAATCACATGCCTCCTAAAGAATTGCATTCTATGTCTTCACTCTAGCCCTTTGTGATTTGGGGGATTGACATTATAGGAAAGATACATCCGACGGCTTCAAACAGTCACCGTTTTATTATAGTAGCAGTGGATTATTTTTCAAAATGGGTCGAAGCTGAATCTTTCAATAAGCTAGGGGCAAGGAAAATGGCTTGGTTCATTGAAAAGAATCTCATCTACAGATATGGAATCCCACATAGTGTGATATTGGACAATGGGGTACAGTTTCAAGAAGCAGTTAGGGACTTATTCTCGAAGTACCAAATTCATCATCACCGATCCTCCCCTTATAGACCAAAGGCTAATGGTGCAGTAGAAGCAAAAAATAAGACAATTAAGTAGATTCTGTCCAAGATGACCAAGACATATAGGGATTGGTCAGAGATGCTTCCTTTTACTTTACAAGGATACAAAATAAGTGTACGAACCCGACTAGAATGACACTATTTTTCTTGGTTTATGGGATGGAAGCAGTGTTAACAATTGAGATAGAGATCAAGTCATTATGAGTGGTCCTGGAATCTAAACTGCCTGAGATGGAGGGCGTAGTAAGCAGATACACACAATTAGCTTTATTAGAAGAGAGGATGTTGAAAGCACTATATCATCATTAGTTGTATCAAAGAAAGATAGCTCGGACCTATAATAGAAGGGTTAAGGTCAAAAAGTTTAGAGTCGGTGACCTAGTGTTGAAGCAGTGTAAGCCTAATGTCTCTGATCCAAGAGGAAAATTTAGGCCTAGTTGGGAAGGACCATATGTTGTGAAATAAGTCATGAGCAAGGGTGCAGTCAAAATATCAGACACGGCCAAGAACAAGTTTAGTGAGCCAGTGAACATGGACAGTTTGAAGAGGTTTTATATGTAGATAAAAAAAGAAAGAAAAAAAGAAAAGAGCTCACTAGATTGAAAACCCAAAAGGACAGCCTAGGCAAAAGTTAAAGTAGTCTGCTAGTTTCAAAAAATTGATAGGGTGGACTAGGCAACAATTAGGGCTAAACGAGAGAAAATTGTCAATTAGAAAACCCGAAAGGGCTGGTTGGCGACAGGAGTGATCTTGTGTATGCTGGATTTATGTTTGGCTGTTCCCCAATTTAATAAAATGGAGTTAATATTAAAATTATTCTATATGCACTGTTTTAAGTATTTGACCAAATATGGTGAGATAAATAACACAATAGCGAAAGGTGACAAGTTATAAAAGGAAAAAAAACATCTCTTATTATTTTTATTATTATTCATCTTAAAATTATTTGTTCTAAAAGAATTAACAAATGTTAAATCTATGGTAGACAATAAGTATAGCGTGCAGGCAGCTTTGCTTCAATCGATCGAAGAAGGCCTCAGTCAGTCGAGGCATGTCTAAATCAGGAGTAAACTCAGAACCTCGAGGCTCGGCTCCATACTGACGATTAAGATGGTGAGGATCATAGCAGGTACCTCGACAAAGTGCAGTTTGTCACATCAAGGGGAACATACATCAAATACGTTCGAGTGGTGACATGAATGATCTTTCAACAAGGTACCAACCAACAGATATTAATTGCAGCTAGAGAGCAAATCCAGTCAATCCAATCAGCATATGAAGAAGCAAGATGGAGAAGTTTCCTGGTAGAATGATGTCATGGAAAATATCTAGAAAAACCCATGGATGGAGAGCAAGTAGATGTACTCTTGAAGCCAAATCTGTAAGCCCAAGAAAATAAATTAAAACCCACAATGACGGCCTAAGCAAAACTTAAGGCAGTTTTGATAGTTTCAAAAATCCACAAGGGCAGTCTAGGCAAAATTTGAAACAAATAAAAAAAGGGTCCGCTAAGTTGAAAATCCGCAAGGGCGACTTAGGCAAAAGTTAGGACAACTCGCTAGTTTCAAAAACTCGCAAAGGCAGAATAGGCAAAAATTAGAGCAATAAAAATAAAAAGGCCTAAATTGAAAACCCAAAAGGGCGATTTAGGTTATTACCTTTAGCAACAAGGAACTTTCGGCCAATCTCCTCAAAGATTCTAACTTGAATTGATCCAATCCAACTAGGGTCTCGGCCAAGATCACGAGTATCGATGACAAATCTCCTTCCATTTGGTCCACGATATCCAGTACTCATGAAGTATACAAAGGGACGAAGTAAAGGTTTTCTTGAAATTCAGGCCTATAGCAGTCATCATATGAAGTAGACGAAGGGATCTCATGGTCATCAGTTTAGGGCCCCCTAGAAGATGAAGCACCAGGATCCCTCATTCCTTGGAACCAAAAGTCTAGGAAGTTTTGCTTCGACTAATGATACAATCTTTCGAGATGGGAAATCTGTTGGCGGCTAGCGGCTAACTCCTCTTATAGTTTTTTGTTTAGTTCCTCAAGCATCCACTGTGAGTCAGAAAAGGAAAGGGTAAGAGCATACATAATCATGCATACATATAGCATAAATCATCATGGAACAGGATGACCTACCAAGTAACTCATATCAGAGCCTTGTGGATGAGATGGCACTTCTGGTTGGTAAGAAGAAGCAAATGGAGAAACAATAGAGGAAGATCCAGCCTCATGATCAAATGAGCCGACAGCCTGTAATAATCATGAGAACAGTCAAAATAAGTTGAAAAAGAAGTAGTTGCAATGATAGAATGACGCGTATTTACCTAAGAGGTAACAGCCCCGGAAGGAGAGATAGATTCTCTCTCCTCCTCTTCATCACTAGTTTCCTCATCATTTCCTTCTTTCTCCTTGGAAAATCCCTCGATGCCAATAGAAGACACATCAAAGTTCAAGAGCTGTGTTTGAATGAATTGGGTTTATGATGGGCCCGGTACATAAAGATAATTTTCAACATCATAGCCATTCCAAGCTAATGCCACGAATTCTCTAGCATTGATGTAATATTCAAAGTATACGCTGGACAGTTCATCAGAATCCTCCACTGCTTGGGACCAAGGAACCAATCATACACCCTTTCCCATAGAAACCAGCCATTAGACATAGGACCAGTAATGATTCGGCGAGAGTGTTGGTAAGGTAGTGCAACATTCATGAAAGGAGCCTAATTCACCCACTCCTCAACTTTCCACCATGCCAAGTCGACCTGCAAGATTACAAAAAGGTAAGTAAGCTTTTTACATAAATTGTAAAGCATATTAACACTATTTTACCTGGTCCCAGGTTAGGCAACTCAAGTGATAACATTAGGTGTGCACATTATTTAATTCAACTATACAGCTATTTGCATGTCTAAAAATATTTTTTGCACTTTTAAAATATTTTTCCATGCAGGGGGCAAGAGGATATAGGTATGGTAAAAAATAGCTAATTTTTTTGTAATCCTACTAACTACAGTTATCTTTTATAGATACCTCGGGTCCAGAACCCAATTTTTTTAGTTGAGAACCCACCTCGGGTCTAGAATCCAAATCATTTTTTAGTCTAGAACTCACCTTAAGTTCAGAACTCAAATCATTTTTTAGTCCAAAACTCATCTCGGGTCCAGAATCCAAATCATTTTTTAGTTCAGAACTCACCTCAGGTCCTAAACCCAAATCATTTTTTAGTCCATAACTCATCTCGGGTCTAGAATCCAAATTAATTTTGAGTCCAGAACTCACCCTTGGGTTCATAATCCAAATCTGTTTTTGAGTCCAGAACTCACCCTTGGGTACAGAATCCAAATTATTTTTTAGTCCAAAATGCACCCTCGGATCCATAACCCAAATCATTTTTTGAGTCCATAACTCACCCTCAGCATAACTTAAAATTATTTTTTGAGTCCAGAACTCAATTCGACTTCATATACTGGGTCAGTCTGGCTCTAAACCCAATAAAAAATCATGTTGCTTTTCACTCACTTTTACTATAGTCTCATATCGTTCAAGCAGGGGGCAAACTGTAGACCCTTATTTTTTACCAAGTCCAGTCTAATATTTTAAAACATTATGAAATAATTTTTATAATTTTTATTATTTATTTGTAATATTTATTATTAATATATTAAAAGAAAAAAACAAAATTATAAATATTTATTTTAAATATCATATTTATTTTTAATAATAAAAATAAAAATATATATAGAAAATAAAAAATAAAAATCGAATGAATGGATGAGTGACGCGGCAGCGCTCACGTGGCAAGCCACTTCATGCCAATCCATGTGCCTCATAACATCCCCTCGCATAGCAGGCCAATCCTTGCAGCAGTCTCTGTCACACATGTGAGCGGGGATTTTCGCCCCCACTCCCGATGGAATGGTTCTTGTGACTTCAGCACTATTTAGGCTCGGGGCCTTAGAGAACAAGGGCCTAAGCCAGAACAAAATGGAGTCACCACTCAGACGGGCTAGAAAAAATAAAGGAGTGGATGACTCAATTTCTAAGGAATCCCCAACCCCCTAATGGGTTCGGAAAGTTGGATAAGTGTGGGGAAGGTAAGAAATGGCCCAACACCCCTACAATGCCCGGTTCATTGGAACCGGCCTCCTTTGCAGGTCTTAATATTATAAAATTCTTAAATATAACAATATTATCCATATTATATGCAACAACTAAAATAAATAATAATTATATAAAAATCAAAGTAATGTCCAAACAAAGCAAATAAATGAACACCCATCCGAGGATGGAAACATGTCCTTACATTGCCCATGTCTAAAATTAAATAGGACACCCACCAAAAGGTGGAAATGTGTCCTTTATATTGGTCCAAAATATAAAAGCAATTTAAATTACATGAAAATTAATTAATGAGGTATCCAATAATGAAAACATACCTCTTACAATTTTAATACTACGGCAAACTAATAATAATCATAATAATAATGAAAATATCCATCCATGATAAATTAAATAAATCAAGTATTGAAATTAAATAAATCAAAACATATAATAAACTACATAATCAAATCTAAAATTTAATAAAGCAAATAAAGATAAAAATTTAGGGTTCGCATCTTAAAATAAGGTTTTAAAATTTTAATTACTAAATTAGGGCTTTAAAAAAGGAAAGTTAAATACACAGACTCACAATACACAAATGAATATTGACCCCTTCGATGAGCCCATACGGCGGTCTCGCTAGCCGGTTAGTGAGTGGGGGTCAAGGGGGCAGCGCCCCATAAAATTTTAGAAACTGGCTTTTAGGGTTATAGGTTTTGGTGTTGAAAATTAAGATTTTAGGGTTTAGGATTTAGAAAATAGGGTTTTGGCATTTTGAGGAACTAATACTATTTTTTAAAAGAATAATGCTACTGGATGTTTTAAAGTTTTAGGGTTTCGGATGTTTTTATGAAAATAATGCTACTGTAATTTAAAAAATTAGGTTTGGTTAGGGTTTTAAGCAAACAGATTGTTGTTTTGGTTTTTAGGATTTTGGAATTTAGGTTTTGGAATTAGGGTTTGGAATTAAGGTTTTAGGTTTAAGGAATTTAGGGTTTAAGAGAGTAAGATTTATGGGATTAGGGTTTTTTTAACTTACTGCCTTTGAAAAACAATATTGGACTTGGAGAAATAAATTAAAGTTTTAGAATAATAATCAAGATTTTGGAGTTTAATAATGAAATGGTTTAAGTGTAGACCCTTAATTTTTGACCTAGTCCGGTCCAATATATTTTAATTAGTCTAAAATAATTCTTGTATTGTCCAATATATTTTAATTAGTCCAAAATAATTTTTGTGTTATCTTAATTAAATAATATTTGCTTTAGTATTTAATTTTTATTAATAAAAAATAAAAAATAAAAATAATAAACAAATAATTAAAAATAAAAATAAAAATCGGTGATGGAAAATCGGCGACGAAAAATTTCATCGCCGAAAAGGGGTAGGGCGAAATGGCCCGCAGGCAATTTTGCCTGCTCCAGCTCGCAGGTTCCTGCGGCAGCTTTTTCGCCAGCAAAATTTTTCAGCAGCAGTTTTTTTTCGCCAGCAAAATTTTTCTGAAACCAAATTCAATTCGATTTCAGTTTCCTTTTCTTAATCAATGTTAGATTCCATGAACAAGTGAAATTAATCATCAAAATCTTCTATAAATAAGGACCAAAAACAACACAAAAAGGGATCAAAATTTAGGAGGAAAACATTGAAAGGAAATTGGATTTTAAGAATTTCTTCTGGCAGTGAAATCAATCAGACTTTTTGAAAGAAGCAAACAAGCAATTTAATTCATCAAAGGCAGCAGAGCTTGTCTTTGTTCTTGTTCATCCAAGAAGTAATTTTTGGTGGAACCAACAAACGAAGGTATGAATATCTAATTTTTTCACAGTAGCTTAAATCCAATTGTTACTTTTGATTCTAAAAACCTTAATTCTTTTCTTTGTTTTTAAAAAATCTTAAAATAGTTGTTTCTGTTTCTTCAAAATCTTAAAACCCTAATCTACTTTCAACTTTTCAAAACCTTAAATCGTTTCAAAATTTGCCAAAACCCTAATCTACTTTTCAATTTTCCAAAACCCTAAATTGAATCCTTTTCTTTCTAAAAACCCTAAAAAATATCTTTTCTGTTTCTATAAACCTTAAATCATTTTGTTTATTTTCACAAAGCTTCATAAAACTATAAATTATTTTTCCAAATTATAAAATCAAATACATTCTCCGAAATACTAAAAACTCTAATTCAACTTTAAAACCAAGACAGTAACCTCAAACCAATTATTCTAAACCCTAGTTTTCTTAAACCCTAATTCCCTTAAAACCTTAAACATTAATTTTTCTATATCCTAATCTTTAAAATCTTAAAACCTTATAAATTTAAATATTAAAATTCAATATGGTAAATAAAAAAATAATGATCCAGTAACCGTAAATCATAAATCTAAATGTTTTAAAGTGTCCAAACCTTAATTTCATGATTTTACCATTCAAACACTAATTTGGTTAGTCAAAGAACTTTATCAACGTCTTAAATTATAAAACTTTAATCCATTTCAATTCCTTTAAAACTTACTGTAGCTGAAACCCACAAATTCCAAAACCCTAAACATATTAAATAAAGAATCTTAAATAGAAACAGTAGCCCTAATTTGAATCTTTAATTTTATTATGTAGTCTATTATATGCTTTAATTTATTTTCAATGCTTTGTTGGCTTATCTAATTTCAATGATTGATTTATTTAATTTATCATGGATGAATGTTTATTTTATATTTTTGATGAATGATTTATTTATTATGAATGGTTATTTACTTTTATCGATTTATTTTTTATTTCCAAATGTTGTAAGAGGTATGTTTCCACTTTGTGGGTACCTCATTAGTTAAATATCATGTAATTTAAATTGCTTTTATATTTTAGACCAATGTAAAGGACATGTTTCTACCTTTCGGTGGGTGTCCTATTTAGGCATGGATTATGTAAGGGCATGTTTCCATCTTCGGATGGGTGTCCATTTATTTGTTTTGCTTGGACATTGTTTCGATTTTCAATATATTGATGCTTTATTTTAATTATTGTGTGTAATATGGATAATATTGTTATATTTAAGAATTTTATAATATAAAGACCTGTAAAGGAGGCCGGTTCCAATGAACCGGGCGTTGTGGGAGTGCTGGGGCCATTTCTCACCTTTTCCACACGTACCTAACTTTCCGAACCCATTATGTAATATCCCAATGTATGCCCTAGAAGTTTTGGATATTATTGTTGTTTTAATTGGATTGAATGTATATGTTAATTTGAAAGAGAAAAGAATTTAAAAGAAAGTGTATATGTTGTGTATATAAAAATATATATAACATATAAACAAGTCAAATGGGATGGTCAAGGGATGAAGATATTTATTTTGCTCTTTGTGAAATTACTAAATAGGGTAATAAGTGAAAGAGAAGTAAAATTAAATAGGTGAGGGTATTTAAGTAATTTTCTTTTTGAAATACTTGGTGGAGGTTTAAAGAGTTGAGAAATTTGACTTTTCTTCATTTCTTCTTCTTCCCTTCTCCATTGTTGGTCGGCCATCTTAAACAAGAGAGAGAGCAAGAGTGAGTTGAGGTTTAAAGCTCAAATTGAAGGAGTTTTCAAGTGATTAAGTGGAAATCCAAGAAGATTCATTACTTTTGGTAAGTCTTTCTTGATTCTCTTGTTTTATTTTAAGTTGTTTGTGAGTTTGATTGTGGGTATTTGAAAGTAGGGTTGTGTTTATGGTAGTATGTTGGTGTGTGTTTGATTTAAATTGATTGTGGTGTTGATTTTGAATGGAAAATATAAAGATGGGTTGATGTTGGTGTTGGAAGAGTAGGAGTGTTGTTGGTTTTAGGGTTTTGAAGTGATGTTTTACTTAAGTTTGATCATTTATTTTAATAGATCTTCATGTTGTTTGTGTTTGTTGGAGTTGTAAGCATTGAATATGTGATTTTGGTTGAAGGCAATAGCATTTGGGATGCCACGCCCATGGCCTTGATTGCCATGGCTGTGGCCAATTGTAGCCATGGCCGTGGAGGTTTGGTGCAAAGGAGGCAGAAGTGGTTTCTAACCCACGCCCGTGGGGGTTGAGGTGGCCACGGCCGTGGGCCTTAGTGAGTGGTGTTGAAGTGTAATTTGTGATTTAAGGGTTTAGTAAGAGGTTATTAAGTGATAAATTGTATTGGAATTCATGTATTATATCATTTTTGGATTAGGTTTTGGAAGAAGGTGATTTGCCCTAATTCAAGTGGTGAAGAAGTGTTGGAAAAGGAAGTGTATAGATTTGTATAAGTAAAGTTTAAGGTAAGTACAAACTACATTAATGCATACATTCATATGATGTTGAGACTTAACATACATTTGATTGTAAATGTCTTAAGAAATCTAATGTATTGTTGATGCTTATTGATAATGTTATGTTGGATATAATGTGAACATTGATGATGCATATGAATAAGGCTATATTGTGTATCATGTGGATTATATGGAATGTATGTTGAAGATTATAAATCTATGAATAGTACAAATTGCTATACATATATATATATATGATGACCATTCTTAAGGGATGTTCAATGTAATTGATTGTGGGTACTTAAATGATGAATTGAAATATGTCGAAATGTGAATTAATGTGATTGAGACATGTTTGTCTAAATGATGGTCAATGTAATTGATGATATATATGTATATACCATTTTGATATGATGACAAGCCATGATTGTTGGCTATGATGATGTAAATGAATTAGAATGGAGGCATGGTTGCCTATTTGATTGTGAGAATGAAATGAGAAATGTAGAAGGATATAAATAAAAAGATATTGTGTTTAATGTGTTATTCAACCTTCAGAGTTCTGAGTTTGGTGGCATGCCAATGAATTACTGGATAGGTGAAAAGACCGGGTCGTAAGCCGATTCCAGTTGAAAAATGTGAAATGATAAATGTGAATTAAAAGTAACAGTCTAGCCGGGTTGAGGATCTCCTCAGATTTATCCGGGTTGATGGTCCAAGAGACTGGGTCTGTTACTAGTAACAGTCTAGCCGGGTTGAGGATCTCCTCGAGTTTAGCCGAGTTGATGGTCTAAGAGACTGGGTCTGTTACACTATCCATGGATAGAGATATATATATATATGATGCCTACGGGCTTGATGATTATGATTATAGACCAAAGCAGTAACTCTGAACTTTGAATAACAAATTAGTGTCTTGTGGGCCCATACGTGTCTTAGTGTCAATGTAAATTATAAAATGATGAAATACAATTTTATAAACAATGTGTACATGTCATTTGTGAACATTATATGAATTGTTGAAATGTATGACATTGGCATTGCATAGAAACATATTATTATTGTAGTTTGTACCACTAAGCCGTTGGCTTAGCGCGATTGTGATTCGTCGCGCAGGTGACAGAGAAGAACCGGAGAGTTCCGCTAGACCGAGTAAAGTCTAGATTTTGAGACTTTGAGAGTGGAGCTTAAAGATTGAAGACATACTGCCAAACATGTATATAGTTTATGTTTTGTAAAACTTGAATTTTGATGTATATATATTTGTAAATATTTTTTATAATTTCCACTGCTTTTAAATAAACATTTTATCTTTTGTCTTTTGTAATTTCATTTAAATGTTTTAAATTTGTTTCATGTTTTTAAAAAGTAATGAGTCATTTGTTAAGTATACCATGACATTTCTATATTCAGTATACGTATATTACGATCGTATTAGCATGCTATGTACGTATACGGGGTATAGGGGTGTTACACATTAGGGGGTTGGGGATTCCTTAGGAATTGAGTCATCCGCCCCTTTCTTTTTCTTGGCCCGTCCGAGTGGCGACTCCATTTTCTCTGGACTTAGGTTCGTGTTCTCTAAGGCCCCGAGCCTAAATAGTGCCGAAGTCGTAAGAACCATTCCACCGGGAGTGGGGGCGAAAATCTCCGCTCACATTAAGCTTTTAGATAAAAATAGTTTGGGGTTTAGAGTTTTAATAAAATAACTTATGGTTCTTGAGGTTTCAGTAAACAAACTAGATTCTGACAATTAATTCAAACCCTCAAAAGCTACTTGATGGTTTTAAGTTTTTATAAAACATGTAAGAGGAGTTAGGAACACCAACTGATTAATGTATTAACTAAAGCAAACAATTAAAGTTATAAAAACAAAGGTCAAGTTATTGCATTTTCTTATTAATCAAAGAAACAAAGCTACTGTGAACATGAATAATTTATGATTAAAGGTCAAACCTCCATCGTCGGTTCCACCAAAAAATTAATTTTTGGATGAACAATGTGAAAATAGTATGGACTCTGCCTTCTTCTTTGGTTCTCTTGATATTTTTGCTTGTTGTTTCCTTCATTCTCAAAAAAAAGCTGCTGCTATTCTTCTTTGTTTATTGCCTTCCCAAGGCTGCTAAAAGTTCCTCATCCTGTTCTCTTTTCTCCTTTAATGTTAATTGCTGACCTCTAGGGTCTTTTTCTCTTGCCTGTCTGTAGGGTTTTCCCTTTTTTCTATCTCAAAGTCCTTTTCTGTGTGTTTTAATGTGGTATTTATAGGAAAAAAATCAAAACCTAATTCTAATTGTCTAAGGACATCAAAACCATTTAGGAAAAGAAATAAAAACCAAGTAGAATTCGGTTTCGAAAAAAACTGCGCTGGCAAAAACTGCTGGGGCGTAGGCCAGCCAATTCGCTGTAGGAATTTCTTGTGGCGAATTGGCTTGTGCCTAATTTGCCGCAGGAAATTCCTGTGGCGAATTGGCCCAATTCCAATTCATTTTCGGAGACAAAATTTTTTTATCGTCGATTCTTCCGTCGCCGATTATTTATTTATTTATTTATTTTAACTTTACTAATATTACCTTTTTTATTTTTATTAAAAATTATAAATATTAAATATTAAAATAAATATTATTTAATTAAAATACGACAAAAATTATTTTGGACTATAAAAAATATTGGACCAGACTAGATAAAAAATTAAGGGTCTACAGTTTGCCCACTACTTGAACGATCTGAGACTACGACAAAAGAAAGTGAAAAGCAATATGATTTTTGACTGGGTTTAGAACTATAATGGACTCCATACCTAAGGTTGGTTTGAGTTCTGGACTAAAAAATGATTTGGGTTCTGGACCCGAGGTGAATTTTGAATTTAGGTTCTAGACCCGAGCTAAGTTCTGGACTTAAGAGAGATTTTAGGTTCTGGACCTAAGTTAAGTTCTGGACTTAAGGGTAATTTGGGTTTTGGACTTAAAGGTAATTTGGGTTCTGGACCCGAGCTAAGTTCTGGACTTAAGAGTAATTTAGGTTTTGGACCCGAGCTAAGTTCTGGACTTAAGAGGAAATTTAGGTTCTGGACCTAAGCTAAGTCCTGGACTTAAGAATAATTTGGGTTCTGGACCCGAGCTAAGTTTTGGACTTAAGGATAATTTAGGTTCTAGACCTAAGCTAAGTTTTGGATTTAAGGATAATTTGGGTTCTGGACCCAAGCTAAGTTCTGGACTTAAGAGGGAATTTAGGTTCTGGACTCAAGATAAGTTCTGGACTTAAGGATAATTTGGGTTCTGGACCTGAGCTAAGTTCTGGACTTAAGGATAATTTGGACTCTGGACCCGAGCTAAGTTTTGGACTTAAGAGAGAATTTGAGTTTTGGGCCTAAGCTAAGTTCTAGACTTAAGTATAATTTGGGCTCTGGACCCGAGCTAAGTTCTGGATTGAAGAGGGAATTTAGTTTCTGGACCCAAGCTAAGTTCTAGACTTAAGGGTAATTTGGGTTCTGGACTCAGCTAAGTTCTGGACTTAAAAGGGAATTTAGGTTCTGGACCTAAGCTAAGTTTTGGACTTAAGGGTAATTTGCTATTCCATTCTTTAATGGATTGTGGCTCTTTACCCTCCAAAATGGATCTTCATCCTTGGACCTTGAATCTTCATCCTTGGCATCGGATCTTCACCTTTGAAAATGAATCTTCATCCTTAGAGATCGGGTCTTCACCCTTGTAAATGGATTTTCATCCTTGGAGATTGGGTCTTCACCCTTGAAAATGGATCTTCATCCTTCGGACATCGGGTCTTCACCCTTAAAGTTAGATCTTCATCTTTTAAGCTGGATCTTCATCCTTTGCATCGGGTCTTCACCCTTGAAAATGGATCTTCATCCTTTGGACTTCGAGTCTTCACCCTTTGAAATTGGATCTTCATCCTTGGAATCAGGTCTTCACCTTTGAAAATGGATCTTCATCCTTGGAAATTGGGTCTTCATCCTTGAAAGTGGATCTTCATCCTTTAAGCTGGATCTTCATCCTTGGAATTGGGTCTTCACCCTTTAAAGTAGATATTCATCCTTGGAAATTGGGTCTTCACCCTTGAAAGTGGATCTTCATCCTTTAAGCTAGATTTCATCCTTAGAAATTGGGTCATCACCCTTGAAAGTGGATCTTCATCCTTAGAGATTTGTCCTATATTGGCTTCAGCTCTTCTAGTTGGACTGATCTTTTGTCTTTTGTATCTTCATTCTTTTGATAGTCTAATGTTCCATTCTTTTCTTTTTTCTTCTTTTTTTTTTTCTTCCTTTGCACTTTTGCAAAGAAATTTCAGCCATTTTAGCTAACCTTCAAATCTTCTCCTTGCCCCTCATGATTTTTCTATGCGGGCTTTGGTTGATGTTTGTAGATTATCTAGTTCTTCAAACAAGCATGCATTTCTTCCTTTCTTTTGCAAAATTACTAGAGTTTCCTCAAGCAATGGGTCTTCTATGCCCCCTGATTATATACTCGCTTCATCTTTGCTTTATAGAGTGTCTGTTGTTCGCTTTGACAAAGAATAGACAATACAATACAAGAAAATGCCATGTGATATGCTCATGTATGCATGATATGCAAGAATAGACAATACAATACATGTGATATGACCAAGGTGATCAGCAAAAGTGTTCTCATTGACTCCTTCCAAATGCCCATTCAAGTCTTGCTTTAGAATGATAGGATGCTTCACATTTATGGCTTTTATCTTCGAGATATTGAAAACATGAATAATGGAGGCCCCAAGCAGCAGAGATACATCCATTTCAAATTATGATTTAGTAGCTTCTTCATAACCTTGCCATTAATCATTTCCTCTACCCAATGTGTCTTTCGAGGTTCGATAGTTCAACATACTCCCCTTAACTTGATTTTTTTCCAATTTTGAATTTTGATTTTGAAATCAAATGTTGGCTTTGCCAAATTAATGTCAATTTACCTCAGGACTTGATTTTTCAAAATAACATATCTATAATATGACAACCTTAGTTATCGTACTAAACTCAGGAATCAATTCTATTTAGGCAAGAATTGTTGCAATTTAGATAAGCACATACACATTACTTGGCCAAAGGTCTTATTTGAATTTGAATATTGTCTATCTCATATGCATGCTTATCCAAACTATCTCCACTAATAGACTCTACCTACCAAGAGAGATCAATAGGTTTATAAGGGACATGGGTTAAATGAAGGCCATTTGTAAGTTGGAGTCGATGTGACACAACGGACAAACCTTAACGCTACAAACTGCTTGTTGGAACTTTAGACAATTGGGAGCATGAAAAGATAGAGCTTTGAGTATCCTCCCATCTTCTTGGCATTAATCTAGATCTTAATTGGGACAATCTACATTTATTTTCTTCTTTTCCCTTTTCTTTCTCTTTATTTTTCTTACTCTTCCCTTTCTTTGAGCATTTTATCATTTTGTCCTTCTTCTCTGTAGGATTGTTAAGTATAGGACTTTTAAAAACTGGGTGATCTTTCTCCTTTTTCTCCGATTTTGATTGAATCTTTGGTTGGGTTGGACCAATTCAAGTCAAACTGTCCTTATAAACTAAATGGAAGCCTTTTGTTATCTTAGGTAAAAGAAAACTCAGTTGGCTTTCTAAACTACCTTTTTAGATTTTATCTTCTCTCTTTTTTTTTTTCTTTTTCTTCTTTTTTTTCTTTTGTCTTTTTTTCTTTTCTTTTTCTTCTTCTTTTTTTTTTTGGTTCTATCTCTTAAAGAGTTGTCTTGTTTGTACTAACTTGTATTTATAATAATGGATGAGTGGAGTGGTATTAATCTGCTTCAGTCTTAACTTTATTTGTGGTATTTGGTCTAATTCAGGTAAACTTTAACTATCATTATGGTCTTGACAACTTTAACTACCCTTATAGTCTTGAGAACTTCAACCATCCTCACAGTCTTGACCATTCATTCCTTTCTTTGATCTTCTTACCTCTTCACCTTAGTGACTATAATACTTGTCAAACATGTAATAACAGCTCAGGGTAGGCTGTTGGGGTTTGTAAGCCAATGAAAAGAAAGCTAAAATTTTATGAAGGTGTGAGCGGAGATTTTTGCCCCCACTCCCAGTGGAATGGTTCTTGTGACTTCTGCACTGTTTAGGCTCGGGGCCTTAGAGAACACGGGTTAAGCCCGGAGAAATTGGAGTCGTCACCCGGAAGGTCCGAGAAAAAGAAAGGGGTGGATGACTCAATTCCTAAGGAATCTCCAACCTCCTAATGGGTTCAGAAAGTTGGGTACGTATGGGGAAGGTGAGAAATGGCCCAACACCCCCCACAACGCCCGGTTCATTGGAACTGGCCTCCTTTGCAGATCTTACTATTATAAAATTCTTAAATATCACAATATTATCCATACTACATGCAACAATTAAAATAAAGCATCATTATATTAAAATTAAAGCAATGTACAAACAAAGCAAATAAATGAATACTCATCCGAGGATGAAAACATGTCCTTATATCGTCCGTGTCTAAAACTAAATAAGACACCCATCGAAAGGTGGAAACATGTCCTTTACATTAGTCCAAAATATAAAAGAAATTTAAATTACATAAAATTTAACTAATGAGGTGCAAAGTGGAAACATACCTCTTACAATTTTAATACTAAAACAAACAAATAATAATCATAATAATAAAGAAAATATCCATCAATGATAAATTAAATAAATCAAGCATTGAAATTAAATAAATCAAAATATATAATAAACTACGTAATCAAATCTAAAATTAAATAAAATAAAGAAAGATACAAATTTAGGTTTATGTCTCAATTTAGGGTTCTTTAATTAACATTTAGGGTTTCGGGATTTTGGAATTATTATTTTTATTATTTAGGCTACTGTGAGGGTTTTTGAAAAAATGGAATTGATTAGGGTTTTATGATTTTAAGAAAGTAGTAAGGTTTTTAGTTAATCAAATTAGGGTTAGGGCTAACATCATGAATTTTGGATTTTGGATCCTTAAGATATTAGAGTTTAGGGCTCACGGTTTTAAATTATGGTTAGGGTTTCTAAGAAAACTAACACTATCATATTTATTTTTGAAAGAAGAGGCTATTGTGAAGATTTTGAAAATTTGATTTAATTAGGGTTTGTGACTAACATCATGAAATAGGGTTTCTAGGGTTTTATGTTTAACAATTAGGGTTTAAGTAAATAAGATTGAAGCTTATGAAAATAAAATAAAATCTTTAGATATTTGAAAGGAACAAGCTACTGCGATGATTTGAAAATAGAATTAATTAAGATTTATGGTTTGAATAAATTAGGGTTTAGGTTTATATTTTGAATAATCATAATAAAGGAAGTTAAACATAAAGACTTAAAATACACAAATAAATATTGACCCCTTCAATGAGCCCAAACGGCGGTCCCGCTAGCTGGTTAGCGGGCAGGGTTAAGGGGCAACACCCTATAAAATTTTGGAAATTGGCTTTTAGGGTTGTAGGTTTTGGGGTTGAAAATTAAGATTTTAGGGTTTAAGATTTAGAAAATAGGGTTTTGGAATTGGAAGAAACTAATGTTATTTCTTAAAAGAATAATGCTACTATGTGATTTTGGAAAAAAGAATTAATTAGGGTTAAAGCTTTTGATACTTGAAAAAATAAGGCTACTGGATTTTTGAAATAGAGATTAGGTTAGGGTTTTAAGAAAATAGTCTATTGTTTTATGGTTTTAGAAAAGTGTAATTAGTTGTTTTAAATTTCAAAAATATGTTTTACGGGTATTAAGGCATTAGGGTTTTGAAAAATAGTTTTTAGGATTTCAAATAAAGTTTGGATGGTTTGTAGAATAATTGATCAAATTGTATGATGAAACAATTAATCCAACTTGACGAAGCTGCTGTAAATATAAACAAAGAAAATAGAGATTCAAACCTCCGTTGTTGGTTCCACCACAATCTTTGAATTCTGGTTGAACAATAATAAAGACAATATAGGCTGCCTTTGATAGATTGTTGTTGTTTGCTGCCTCTTGTTCTTTCAAGCTTGAGGTTGGCCGAAGAAATCCAAAAGTCCAAGGTCAAGTAAAAAATTTCTCATCCTTAATTATATGTTTTAATGTAGTATTTATAGGAAAAAATCCAAACCTAATTCTAATTGTCTAAGGAAAATCAAAACCATTTAAGAAAAGAAATCAAAACCAAATAGAATTCGGTTCTGGAAAACACTGCGCTGGAAAAAATTGCGCTGGCAAAAAATTGCTGCAGGCTATGAGCGAGCCAACATGAAAATTGTGAGGGCTGGGGTGCGGGCCAGCCAATTTGCCGCAGGAATTTTCTGGGGTCAATTGGCCCAAGCCAATTCACTTTCGGCGACGAATTTTTTTCATCCCTGATTCTTCCATTGCCGTTATTTATTTATTTATTTATTTATTTTTAACTTTACTAATATTATCTTTTTTATATTTATTAAAAATTAAAAATAATAAATATTAAAATAAAAATTATTTAATTAAAATAGTAAAAAAAATATTTTAGGCTATAAAAAATATTGGACCAGACTAGGTTAAAAATTAAGGGTCTACAGAAGGCTCAAAGGGACAACTAGTGATTGATATTTAATTGGGTGGATAATAGTTGTTGGCTCACCAAACAATGCCTAGATCATTTCTCTCTTAAATAAGCAAAGTTCAATTTCGCCTAGAAAGTTTGTCAAGATATGTTCTAAGACGGATTAGGACCTAGACAAAGTTAACTATGCAGGAGCCCATTGTAAAAAGATTTTGGAATTTTGTAATTGACATAAATAATTTGCAAGCTCTTTGTAAGAAAATGTTGGATGAAAATAATTTTTTTTCTAAGCCCATTGTAAAAAGATTTTAGAAAAAATGGATTTTGGGCTTTGTATTTGAGTCATGAGAAAAGAATTTGTTTATGAAAAAGTTTTATATCCAAAGACCATTTTGAAAAATTTTGAAAATTGATTTAGTCTTTTGGACTTTAAAGAAAAAATTTATTTTGAGCTTACAATGTACTTAGGTCATATTAGAAAAAGAGCAAATCAAATAAGATATGATTTAAGCCAAGACAAATTAACCATAATCAAATAATAAGCATTTGGGGTAAAAACCTAAGGAAAGTAACTAGGCCAATTACATGAGCTTTAGTCTTTGGGTTAAAAGGCTTAGGTTCCCATAGCAAGTATATACCAAATGGAACAAGGCTATGATTGGTTATGCCATGCTCAATCTCAATACCTTAAGTGAAAGTATGGTATCCCTTACATAACACAACACGGGTAACACGGGCGTCCTAACTCACGTACACAATGCAATCTAAATGATGCAATGGATAATATCATGATAAGAAAGAATAGAATAATATAAAGACCAATGAAATCAACTTCTCTTATCCCCAGTGGAGTCGCCACTGTGAGCGGGGATTTTCACCCCCACTCCCTGTGGAATGGTTCTTGCAACTTCGGCACTATTTAGGCTGGGGCCTTAGAGAACACAGGTCTAAGCCCGGAGAAAATGGAGTCGCCACCCGAATGGGTCGGGAAAAAAAAAGAGGTGGATGACTCGATTCCTAAGGAATCCCCAACCCCCTGATGAGTTCGAAAAGTTGAGTACGTGTGGGGAAGGTGAGAAATGGCCCAACACCCGTACAATGCCCGGTTCATTGGAATATTATAAAATTCTTAAATATAACAATATTATCCATATTACAGCAACAACTAAAATAAAGCATCATTATATAAAAATCAAAGCAATGTCCAAACAAAGCAAATAAATGGATACCCATCCGAGGATGAAAAAATATTTTTACATTGTCCATGTCTAAAACTTAATAGGACACACACCGAAAGGTGGAAACGTGTCCTTTGCATTGGTTCAAAATATAAAAGCAATTTAAATTACATGAAAATTAATTAATCAGGTACCCAATAATGAAAACATACCTCTTACAATTTTAATACTAAGACAAACTAATAATAATCATAATAATAATGAAAATATCCATCAATGATAAATTAAATAAATCAAGTATTGAAATTAAATAAATCAAAACATATAATAAACTACATAATCAAATCTAAAATTTAATAAAGCAAATAAAGATACAAATTTAGGGTTCGCAACTTAAAATAGGGTTTTAGAATTTTAATTACTAAATTATGGCTTTGGAAAAAGAAAAGTTAAATACATGGACTCATAATATACAAATGAATATTGACCCCTTTGATGAGCCCATACGGCGGTCCCGCTAGCTGGTTAGCATGTAGGGGTCAAGAGGGCAGTGCCCCAGAAAATTTTAGAAACTGGCTTTTAGGGTTATAGGTTTTGGTGTTGAAAATTAAGATTTTAGGGTTTAGAATTTAGAAAATAGGGTTTTGGAATTTTGAGGAACTAATATTATTTTTTGAAAGAATAATGCTACTGGATGTTTTAAAGATTTAAGGTTTCGAATGTTTTTATGAAAATAATGCTACTGTGATTTTAAAAAATAGGTTTGGTTAGGGTTTTAAGCAAACAGATTGTTGTTTTGGTTTTTTAGGGTTTTGGAATTTAGGTTTTGGAATTAGGGTTTGGAATTAAGGTTTTAGGGTTTAAGGAATTTATGGTTTAAGAGAGTAAGATTTATGGGATTAGGGTTTTTTTTTAACTTACTGCCTTTGAAAAATAATTTTGGACTTGGAGAAATAAATTAAAGTTTTAGAAGAATAATCAAGATTTTGGAGTAGTTTAATAATGAAATGGTTTAAGCTTTTGGATAAAAATAGTTTAGGGTTTTGAGTTTTAATAAAATAACTTATGGTTCTTGAGGTTTTAGTAAAAAAACTAGATTCTGACAGTTAATTCAAACCCTCAACAGCTACTTGATGGTTTTAAGATTTTATAAAACATGCAAGTGAAGTTACGAACACTAACTGATTAATGTATTAACTAAAGCAAACAATTAAAGTTATTAGAATAAAGATCAAGTTACTGCATGTTTTATTAATCAAAGAAATGAAGCTAATGTGAACATGAATAATTTATGATTAAAGGTCAAACCTCCGTCGTCGGTTCCACCAAAAAATTAATTTCTAGATGAACAATGTGAAGACAGTATGGACTCTGCCTTCTTCTTTGGTTCTCTTGATATTTCTACTTGTTGTTTCCATCGTTCTAAAAAAAAAAGCTGTTGCTATTCTTCTTTGTTTATTGTCATCCCAAGGTTGCTAAAAGTTCCTCCTCTTGTTCTCTTTTCTACCTTAATGTTAATTGCCAACCTCTAGGGTTTTTTTCTCTTCCCTGTCTCTAGGGTTTTCCCTTTTTTTCATCCCAAAGTCCTTTTCTGTGTGTTTTAATATGGTATTTATAGGAAAAAAATCAAAACCTAATTCTAATTGTCTAAGGACATCAAAACCATTTAGGAAAAGAAATAAAAACTAAGTAGAATTCGATTTCAAAAAAAACTGCGCTGGCAAAAACTGATGCGGGCTACAGGTGGGCCAGCACGAGAATTGCGAGAGCTGGGGTGCGGGCCAGCCAATTCACCGTAGGAATTTCCTACGGCGAATTGGCTTGGGCCCAATTCGCCACTGGAAATTCCTGCGGGGAATTGGCCCAAGCCAATTCATTTTCGGAGATGAAAAATTTTCGTCGCCGATTCTTCTTTTGCCAATTATTTATTTTAACTTTACTAATATTACTTTTTTATTTTTATTAAAAATATTAAATATTAAATATTAAATATTAAAATAAATATTATTTAATTAAAATGCTATAAAAATTATTGTGGACTATAACAAATATTGGACCAGACTGGGTCAAAAATTAAAGGTCTACAACACAGCAGGCCGATTCTCGCAGCAGCCTTTCTCGTGCAGCAGGCCAATCCTCGCAGCAGCCCCTCGCGCGCAGTAGGCCCAATCCTCACAGCCGGTACCTGCGAGAAATTCTTGCCAAAATCTTATTTTACTCCATTTTTTATTTTTCCTAAACAATTTATATTTTCTTATCAAAACAATATTAGGTTTTTTTGTTTTTCTATAAATAACACAGTTATAAGATTGAAAAAGGACTTTCTTTTTTATAAGACTTCGGGACTTTGAACTTCAGCTGACTTTTGGGGACTAGAACTTGAACTTCAACAATTAAAGACTAGCAACGAATAGAAACCCTAGCAAAAGGGAAAAGGAAAGAAAGAAAATAAAGAAGAAAACAAGAATCACACAGTTTTAAACAAGCTTGCAAAGGTAGTAGACACATTGCCTTGGTGTTAGCTCATCCAGAATTTCATCCAACAATTTTGGTGGAGCCTTCAAATGTAGGTATGTTTATCTAATTTTATTTATCAAAAATCATCTTCATCCATTAGCAATTAATCCATTAACATTGAAAATTGTAACTCTAAAAACCTGTACAATAATCTAATAGAATCAATGGACAGTGGTTTTTAATTTTTGAATTCACAGTAGCTTATTTCTTTCCCACTTCAAAACTTTGATCCTATTTTCATAAATTCCAAACCCTAATTCAAATAAATAATTTTTCAAAGGACCTTTAATTATTATAGTAACTTAATTCAAAGAATTTTACAAATAATTCACTCAAATCCTAAATTCCTAGTTAAATTCTATTTCTTTCTAATTGCACAGTAGTCATAATCTTTTTAAAAGAATAATAATAATGTTAGTTTTTTAAAATCAAAACCCTATTTTCTAAGTTTAAATCTCAAAACCCTAATTGTTAAATATAAACCCTCTAAACCCAAATTTTATTCAAGAAGCCCTAATTTAAGATGTAAACCCTACACTTATACATTTATTGCTTTATTTAGTTTTAGATGGGATTATGTAATTTATTATATGTTTTGATGATTGATTTATTTGATTTCAATATTTGATTTATTTAATTTATCATGAATGATTATTTTATTTATTAAAATTGGAAGAGGTATGTTTCCATGATTGGGTACGTCATTAACTAATTTTCATATTTTAGGATTAATGTAAACGACACATTTCCACCTTCTGGTGGGTGTACTATTTAGTTTTAGACATTGGACAATGTAAGGACATGTTTTCATCCTCAGATGGGTGTCCGTTTATTTGTTTTATTTGAATGTTGCTATGATTTTTAATAAAGTAGTTATTTATTGTATGTAGTATGGATAATATCATTATATTTAAAAATTTTATAATATTAAGACTTGAAAAGGAGGTCGGTTCTAATGAACTGGGAGTTCTGGGGGTGCTGGACCATTTCTCACCTTCCCCATACGTACCCAACTTTTTGAACCCAATAGGGGGTTGGAGATTCCTTAGGAATCGAATCATCCATTCCTTTCTTTTTTCCGGCCCATCCAATTGGCGACTCCATTTTCTTCTGATTTAGGCTCGTGTTCTCTAAGGCCCTGAGCCTAACAGTATCAAAGTTGCAAGAATTATTTCATGTGGGATTGGGGGCAAAAATCCCCGCTCACACACATCATTAAGAAATTAAATTAATAAAATATTAAATACAAACATTAGGAGCAAGGAATTCATATAAATCAACTCAAATTCAATTAATCAAAGTCAATATCCATCAAAACTACTCCATAATTAAATCTAAGAAACTAAAACTGAAATTGAAAGTAAACATGATAAGAATAAGCAAACTCTTGATAGTTATCTTTGGCTTGAGCTTGAACCTCTCCTCCAATGGAGATTTTGTCTTTTAGGAGAAAGACGAAGAAGAACTCTACCAATTTGGGTGAAGAACAATTCTAGATTGCGTAAAAAAACTCTCCTCTATAAAACATGTTTTTCTTCCTGTTTTATTAGTTTTTGTTATAGATTTGTGTCTTGTTTATTATGATAATTATTATTTTATTTAGATATTTTGTTAGTTTTTATCGGTTTGTTTAGTGTTTTCATTAATTTTGATAGTTTTAGTTTATTTCAGTGTTTATGTTGTTTTTGATCTAGTTTTTATATGGTGTTTATGTTTTGTTGGTTATTGTCTATTTACTTCTTGTTTAAAGTTTATTTTGAGTTTTGTGTTAGGTTAAAAAAAAAGGCAAGGAAGCAAATTGAAGGAGAAAGGGGCAGTAGTTGACACAGGCATAGGACACGGCCAAGTCACTGGCCGTGTCCCAAATTAAGTTAAAGAGGAAGATCAAGTCACAGAGAGAGACACAAGCAAGGGACACGGCCAAGTCAGTGGCCGTGTCCCTCCAAAGAAGCCCAGACACGGCCAAGTTGCTCTGACTTGGCCGTGTCTCACTTACATCCAAGGAAAAGAAGACTAAAATTTCATAGAAGCAAACACAGGCAAGGGACACGGCCAAGTCAGTGGCCGTGTCCCTCCAAAAGGGTCCAACACGGCCAAGTCAACTTCCAAGTGGCCGTGTCAGTCAACTAAAGAAGAAAAGAAGAAGAAATTCTCACAGTAGGTGACACATGCAAGGGACACGGCCAAGTCACTGGCCGTGTCCCTCCAAAGAGCACCCACACGGCCAAGTCACATCCAACTTGGCGGTGTCTCTCATGAACCAAAGCCGTAGCGGATTTTAAAGCGGACGTTTCATATAAAAGGAAAAAGAAGCTAGGGTTTTGAGGACTGTTGAGATTTTGAGAGCAGATTGAGCCGTCAAAGAGATTAGGGTTTTGATAACTTTGTTTTTCTTTGATTTTTGATTACACTTTGTTTTATCTAGCTTAGATTAGATTGTTCAAGCCATTGATACATCCTTCTTGCGAGATTTGAACAAGAGATTCTTCAGAAGCTTCAAGGAGTTTGTAATTTGGTTTTGTTTTCGAACTTTACCTCTTTATTTTCATTGGAATTATATTTATGGATATTATCATGTCAAAATTGATTTCTTTGAATATTAATGAGATGAGTATGTTTGATTGCATTATGAACTAATTTGATCTAGTCTAGGGTTTGTATGGATCTGCTATGATTGTATGAATTGGTTATTCTCTTAGCTAATAATTTCTTTAGCCTTGATTGAATGGAATATTGTTAATATATAATTGATTGGCCACCAATTATGTGTTTTAGGTATTAGATGATGGATTGAGAGATGAAGTCTAATGCTGGAACAATTCAATTAAGGACTTAGGTGAATTAGAGATATAACCTATTAAAAAGATTATTTCAATTGTAACAAGATTAGTTGAAAGAGGTTTGAATGCGAGAGCTTATTTCCTTGACTCGATTAATTGAGTTGTTTGAGATTTAATCTTTGAAATTAAATTAGTTAAGAGGAATAACCGTTCATACATATAAGTAGTAGAGAAGTGCAAACCAATCTTTTAGCTTTTCCTTAATTTTTGTTTTGTTTGTCTTATTTTGTTTATTGTGTTTGTTGTGCATGGCATAATTGTTGAAATCTTATTGATCTTTTCTGTGATTTTAGTATTATAGTTGAAACTTTAGTATCAGCATAAAGATTAGCATTTGAATTCATTCAGGATCAATTTTCACATTCTGCAATTTATGACATATAAATCTTTGAGAACCCACCTGTGTGAGTTTTGAGCCTCATAATTTGATATTATTATCAGTTGATTTTCTTTTCTTAAGTGTGCACCTTCATGATTTTGCATCTCTAGAGTTTGCTTTTGCATACTAATTGAACTCACATTATGATTTAATCTCAAGTTTTAAAATGATGAAGGCAAATTAGGTTAGCCCTTTAGCTTAAAAATACCTCCCTTAATTATGAATTTCTTAGTGAGCCAAGTTGAGCCTTTGACCTTTTTATTGTTTGATCAACACAATTCTCAACTTAACATGTTCTTATTATCATCATACCTGCATTAAGGAATGGAGTTCTTATTATATGACAATAGGGTGGTTTATTTCAAAATGTGGGGTAAGCAAATAAACAAAATGGTATTGCTATTTGGGGTTGAATGCATACTTTGCACATTGTATTGGATTAAGAGTCGATTATTCTTTTCCTCTACATTTTAAGCTAGATGTTCTATGCAAAATTCATATTTTGTATATTTATATATATTAAAAAAATTATATGATATAAAAAAAAGTATTAAAGAGAAAAAAAGTATATATATGTATACAAAATTCTTATATGTTCTAGCATTGGTTATCAAAAGAGGAATGTCGACTCATGTATTTTTCTTGAAGTATGCAAGTATGTGAAGTATTAATGGATTGTGAGTATGCCATTTGAGGGAGTTATGAATTCCTTAAGCAAGAGTATTGTCTAATGTAAATACTCCATTTCTTGATGCTCCAGCTTAAATGTCTTTTCTCACACCTTTACCTTAGCCCCATTACATCCAAATAAAAGACCTTCAGATTATTTCTTGAGAAAGTCAGTGAGGGAGATTGGATAATTAAGCAAGTTTATGGTAGTATGCAGTCATAAGTGGTTTGAGTGAATTAACCTTTGAAATCGAGTGAAACACTTAGAAGAGAGATAAGATTTGTATGTCTGGATTAATGAATGAGTTAAGAAAATCCTTGATTGAAGTAAATTGCAAATATTTATGGCTAAGTCTTAAAGTATTTCATCTTATATGTTGGAATTATAGTTAAGGTTGTTTAAGTTTAAAAAAAAAGGCAAGGAAGCAAATTGAAGGAGAAACGGGCAGTAGCTGACACAGGCATAGGACACGGCCAAGTCACTGGCCGTGTCCCTCCAAAGAAGCCCAGACACGGCCAAGTTGCTCTGACTTTGCCGTGTCTCACTTACATCCAAGGAAAAGAAGATTAAAATTTCACAGAAGCAAACACTGGCAAGGGACACGGCCAAGTCAGTGGCCGTGTCCCTCCAAAAGGGTTCAACACGGCCAAGCCAACTTCCAACTGGCCGTGTCACTCAACCAAAGAAGAAAAGAAGAAGAAATTCTCACAGTACGTGACACATGCAAGGGACACGGCCAAGTCACTGGCCGTGTCCCTCCAAAGAGCACCCACACGGCCATGTCACATCCAACTTGGCCGTGTCTCTCATGAACCAAAGTCGTAGCGGATTTTAAAGCGAACGTTTCATATAAAAGGAAAAGGAAGCTAGGGTTTTGAGGACTGTTGAGATTTTGAGAGCAGATTTAGTCGTCAAAGAGATTAGGGTTTTGATAACTTTGTTTTTCTTTGATTTTTGATTACACTTTGTTTTATCTAGCTTAGATTAGATTGTTCAAGCCATTGATACATCCTTCTTGCGAGATTTGAATAAGAGATTCTTCAGAAGCTTCAAGGAGTAAAATTGATTTCTTTGAATATTAATGAGATGAGTATGTTTGATTGCATTATGAACTAATTTGATCTAGTCTAGTGTTTGTATGGATCTGCTATGATTGTATGAATTGGTTATTCTCTTAGCTAATAATTTCTTTAGCCTTGATTGAATGGAATATTGTTAATATATAATTGATTGGCCACCAATTATGTGTTTTAGGTATTAGATGATGGATTGAGAGATGAAGTCTAACACTGGAACAATTCAATTAAGGACTTAGGTGAATTAGAGATATAACCTATTAAAAAGATTATTTCAATTGTAACAAGATTAGTTGAAAGAGGTTTGAATGCGAGAGCTTATTTCCTTGACTCGATTAATTGAGTTGTTTGAGATTTAATCTTTGAAATTAAATTAGTTAAGAGGAATAACCGTTCATACATATAAGTAGTAGAGAAGTGCAAACCCTAGACCTTTCTATCAAGTGAATCAAAACATCAACTTAATTTACTTTTATTCGTTTTAACTTCAATCAATCTTTTTCATTAGTTGTTAGCAATTTCAATTTCTTCATTACTTTTTATTTATAATCTGATGATCAATTAGTCACTTTAGCTTCCTTGAGAGATGACCTTGGGGCGATCACCTTTGCTACAGCTACCTCGTATACTTGCGAGTGACGCTTTGTGGTAGAGTTAATTCGAGCGCAACAAGTTTTTGGCGCCGCTGCCGGGGAGGCTAATTGGCGAAATTGTTTATTAGGAAAAAATATTTTAGATTATTTTTCATTATTTACCTTTGATTTTATTTTGTCTTTTGCTTTTAATAATTTCTTTTTCTAGAAATTTTGTTTATGCAAGGCAGGAGATCACATGGAGGAGAGTTATACCCAGTCATTCCTGAAATTCAGAGAGTGAAAAGGAGCAGGGAAGAGTTTGAGCTGTACACAGGATTTGATACTTCAGAGGAAGACACTTCTGATTTTGAGTTGGAATTTGCACAATCTGTTAAAATGGCTGAAGAAAGACAAAGGACGATGAGAGACTTTGCTAGACCTGTCATTGGAACTTCCACCTCTTGCATAAGACTGACAGATGCAGCAAGAAATTATGAGTTGAAGAACATTCACTACAATATGCTGCCATCATTCTATGGAGTTCCAAATGAAGATCCTTTGAACTTTATTCGGGATTTCTACTCCACCCTCAACACTTTCCCATTGGGAGGATTAACAGAGGATCAGTTGAGGATGCGGTGTTTCCCATATACTTTGAAGGATAGGGCAAAGAGTTGGCTTATGATGTTGCCCGAAAACTCACTGACAACTTGGGAGCAAGTTTATAATAAATTCATGGGCAAGTTTTATTCACATCAAAAGACAGCTGAATTGAGAGGGAAGATTGTTACATTCTCTCAATTTGAAGGAGAGCCATTTCATGAGGCTTGGGACATATTCAAGATGCTATTGATCCAGTGTCCACATCATCACTACCCACTTCAACTTCTGAATCAGTTTTTCTATGATGGTCTAACCCAGCAATTTCAGAACACTATTGATAATGCAGCTGGGGAGCCATGGGAGAAAAGACAGCAGCTAAAACTTATGATATCTTTGAGATGTTGGGAGCTAATTCTCAACAGAAGAGTGTAAGAGGAAGAAGTAAAGGGGTGAACCAATTGGAAGCCAATAGTGATATGGTAAATCAGATAGCTGAGTTAACAAGGCAAGTGCAGATGCTGAACATGAAGAACAATATTTCTTCTTCTACTCAAGAAATTTGTGGAACTCTTGGGCATGGAGCTAATATTTGCCCCTCTGCATATGAGTCTTTTGGTAATGCTGAGCAAGTCAATGCTATGGGGGGATTTCAACCAAGGACCTGAAAATGATCCTTATTCAAATACATACAACCCTGGTTGGAGGAATCACCCAAATTTTTCTTGGGCAACAAATAATTCTCAGCAGCCTTTTCATTTGCTCCAGAGTCAGAACCAACAACAAGGCCAATCAAATCAAGGGTAGTAGCTTGGAGGAAAGTTTACAATGTTTCATCAAAGTAAGTGTGTAACACTCCTAGATCCCATATACGCACATTACATATCACCAAAATGTAATATACGTACATAGAACATAGGAATGCTACGACTTCTTTAAACCATTTAACTCTTTTATAAACCCTAAACCATTTTGTTCTTTTTGCACAATATATGATAGGTAGTATAATATTTAATTTGTAATAGAAATTGAAATGGATATAACATTTATTTAGAATGCAGCAGAAATTTATAAAACATTTACATATATAGAAATATCCAAATACAAGTTTACTATTACATATATATACATATACATTAAAATCATTCCTTTACAAAACATAAAGAAACTATACATGGTTGGCAGCACTGCTCTGATCTTTAAGCTCTAATGCAAAACCTCAGTGTCTAGACTCACTCTGTCTAGCGGAACTCTCGGGTTCTTCTCTAACACCTGCGCGATGAACACAATCGCGCTAAGCCAACGGCTTAGTAAAGCAACTACAATATCGATATGCTATGATGCAATACTCATGTCACACAATCAAGTTCCATGCACAATGCAAGTAAATATTTCACTTCAATTCATACCATAGTCATCATATCTTATCTTTACTCATAAGTTTCATCAAACAATAACCACATATAAACAAACACAAGCATTGGGCCCATAACACATCTAATACGTTATTCAAGGTTCAGAGTCCCTGTTTTGATTCAATATCACAATCATCAAGCCCATAGGCAATATATATCATATCTCTATCCATGGATAGCGTAACAGACCCAGTCTCTTGGACCATCAACTCATTAACATGAGGAGATCCTCAACCCGGCTAGACTGTTACAAATTTTCAATTGGAAATCAGCTTACGGGCCATCCCATTTCGCCTATCCAATGATTCATAATCATCACATTTCACATTTATCAACTGGAACCAGCTTACGGGCCATCCCATTTTGCCTATCCAATGATTCATTTCAATTGGAATCGGTTTACGGGCCATCCCATTTCACCTATCCAATGATTCATAGGCATGCCATCAAAAACAGGACTCTGAAAGTTGAATCAACATATTAGGCACACAAACATTTCATTTATTTCTTTCTCAATTCATTTATCATTTCTCATTTCATAATTCACAATTCATTAGGCAATCATGCCTCAACCATTTCATTTGCATCATCTTGGCCCAATCACAATGGTTGTACATCAAATATCAATCACATTAGGGCAAATCATCACATCCTTCATATATAGTATCACATTGCATTATCATATAGACAACTATGCATTCACCATTTTACTTTCATCATAAACAATTAATCATATAGTTCCACACTTTACTACTCAAGTATACACAAACAATGATCTTAACATACATTCCACATTGCTTAACACAATGTTAACAATATGTATCCACCATGCATTAATGCTTTTAACACCTTAACACTCACATGTGTGTTAAGTTTCATCATCTTATAAATGAATGCAATAATGTAGTTGTACTTACCTTATGAACACTCACACAACTAAGCAATCCTTCCTTCCAAAGATCCTTCACCTCACAATTAGGGCAAACCACCTCTTCCAACACCTAATCCAAAACAATGATGCAACACATCAATTTCTATAACATTCCTCACTTATTACCCTTAGCTTAGACCTTTAGAACACTAAATAAAACTTAACAACCCTAAGCAAAGCCCACGGCCATGGCCACCTCCAACCCCCACGGTCGTGGCTTTAGGAAGCATTCTGCCCAAAAGTGATCACCTCCCCCACGGCCATGGCTACCAAAAGGCCACGGGCGTGGGATCCCAAACGCTACTGCCCCTTTCCAAAATCATGATTTCTTCACTTTCAAAACCAACAAACACCAACAACTCAAAGATTAACAAAAATAACCAATCAAACATAACATAAACAACACTTACCAACTCAAACCCTAACACAAACTCAACATAACCACACCCAACATCATCACCAACTTAACTTCTCCTCTAACAAGCAATCTCAACACTTAACTTCACATCATAAACATCCTTAATCAAACCATCATCAAAACACAACTCAACTCAAGCAAGACTTCAAAAATAACAAGAGAAAACAAGAGAAAACTTACCAAATAATGAAATTCCTTGAAAATCCAACTTGTACATTTGAAAACTCCTTTCAATTTGAGCTTGAAATCATCAAAACCTTCAATTATTCTCTTGCTCTCTTGTCCCCTTTGTTGAGCCGGCCACACATGATAGAAAAGAGAAGAAAATGATAAGTCAACCTTACTTTTCTTCTTTTAATCTCCACCATGCATTTCTACAAGGAAAAATTACTAAAACACCCTTAACTATATAACTAAGCTCTTGTCTCTTATATGCCTATTTATGTAATTCCACAATAACAAAAGAAATATCTTCTTCCACTAAATCCAACACCTTGACTCTCCCTTTGACCAACTTATATGTCATATATATTACCATTTACACAACATATACACTTCTCTCTAAACCCTAATTCCTTAACAACTTAACATATACAATTAATCCAAATGAACAACAACAACAACAACAACAACAACCAAACTTCTAGGGCACAAATAGGGATATTACAATTCTCCCCCTCTAAAAAGAAATTTCGTCCTCGAAATTACCTGAAATCAACTCTGAAACAACTGAGGATGCTGGTCTCGCATAGCTTGCTCACTCTCCCAAGTTGCTTCTTCTCTTCCATGATTCTTCCATAACACTTTCACAAGTGGCACTCTTTTGTTCCTCAACTCTTTCACTTCATGTGCCAAAATAGCAATTGGCTCTTCTTCGAATGTCAGATCCGGACTCACCTCGATAGATTCAACTGATAACACATGAGATGGGTCTGATCTGTATCTCCTTAACATAGAAACATGGAAGACATTATGAATCCGATCCAAAACAGGTGGTAAAGCAAGCCGATAAGCAACTGATCCCACTCTTTCTAAAACTTCATATGGCCCAATGAAACGAGGACTCAACTTCCCTTTTCGACCAAATCTTAAGATCTTTTTCCAAGGAGACACCTTCAAAAATACTTTATCTCCCACCTTATACTCAATGTCTCTCCTCTTCAAATCCGAATAAGATTTCTGTCGATCTGAAGCTGCTCTCAATCGGTCTCGAATCATTCTCACTTTCTCTTCAGTCTCCTTAATCAAATCAGGACCAATTATCTTACCTTCACCAGCTTCACTCCAACACAAAGGTGTCCTACACCTCCTCCCATATAATGCCTCGAATGGTGCCATACCAATGCTCGATTGATGACTGTTATTATAGGCAAACTCCACAAGTGACAAGAATCCGTCCCAACTTCCAGAGAAGTCAATAACACAACTTCTCAACATATCCTCGATAATCTGTATCACTCTCTCTGACTGCCCATCTGTCTGAGGATGGAAAGCAGTACTAAAGTGTAATCGAGAACCTAAAGCTCCATGCAAACTCTTCCAAAATCTCAAAGTGAACCTAGGATCTCGATCAGACACCAAAGAAATTGGGACTCCATGCAACTTCACAATCTCATGGATGTACAGCTCAGCCAACCTCTCAAGCGAATAATCCATCCGAACTGGAAGAAAATGAGCTGTCTTAGTCAGCCTATCAACAATCACCCAAATAGCATCACGCTTCTTCTGTGTCAAAGGCAAACCAGACACAAAGTCCATAGTCACTCTCTCCCACTTCCATTCAGGCACTGACAAAGGTTGAAGCAACCCCGTTGGGACTTGATGCTCAGCTTTCACCCTCTGACATGTGAGACATCTAGATACAAACTCTGCAATGTCTCTCTTCATACCGGACCACCAATAATGTTGTCTCAAATCATGGTACATCTTTGAACTGCCCGGATGCATAGCAAAAGCTGATTGGTGTGCTTCTTCTAAAATAATCCTTCTCAAACTATCATCATCAGGCACACACATTCTATCCTTAAACCACAAACTCCCATCAACTCTCACAACAAAATTCCGGCTCTCTCCCTGTTGACACTCTGAAACAATCTTCTGAATCTTCTTATCAGTCAACTGAGCCTCCTTAATCTGATCTAACAGCACTGGCCTCACTTGCAATTGTGCCAACAATGCACCATCATCACAAAGTGTAAAGTTAGCATGCAACGCTCTCAACTCAACAAGCAACAAGAGTGAATAAGCAGTCAAACCTGCTAAAGACTTCCGACTTAAGGCATCTGCAACAACATTAGCCTTACCTGGATGATAATCAATCAAACAGTCGTAGTCTTTAATCAATTCCAACCATCGCCTCTGCCGAAGATTAAGCTCCTTCTGAACACCCAGATATTTCAAACTCTTGTGATCTGTATAGATAAAACACTTCTCTCCATACAGATAATGTCGCCAAATCTTCAAAGCAAACACAATGGCTGCCAACTCCAAATCACGTGTCGGATAGTTGAGCTCATGCGGCTTCAACTGACGAGAAGCATAAGTTATCACTTTACCCTCTTGCATCAACACACAACCCAAACCACTATGTGAAGCATCACTATAGATCACATATGGTTTGTCTTCCACAGGTAAAGTGAGAACAGGTGCTTGAGTCAACATCTCTTTCAACTGCTCAAAACTAGCTTGACACTGATCCGTCCACACAAATCTCACTCCCTTCCGAAGTAATCTGGTGAGTGGAGTAGCTATTAAAGAAAATCCTTTTACAAAGCGTCGATAATAGCCTGCCAAACCCAGAAAACTTCTAATCTCAGTCACAGACTTCGGTGGACTCCAATTCAGAATAGCTTCAACTTTACTCGGGTCAACTCTAATGCCATCTGCTGAAACAATATGACCGAGAAAAGCTACTTGATCAAGCCAGAATTCGCACTTTGACAGCTTAGCAAACAACTGCTTCTCTCTTAAGATTTGCAACACAATCCTCAAATGCTTGTCATGCTCTTTCTCATCCTGAGAATACACCAAAATATCATCTATAAACACCACTACAAACTGATCCAAATAGGGCCTAAACACCCTATTCATCAAATCCATGAAAGCGGCAGGTGCATTCGTCAAACCAAATGGCATCACCAAAAACTCATAATGCCCATACCTGGTTCGAAAAGCTGTCTTCGACACATCCTCAGCTCTGACCCGCAACTGATGGTACCCTGATCTCAAATCAATTTTAGAGAACACAGCTGCTCCCTTCAATTGATCAAAAAGATCATCAATTCTAGGCAAAGGATATTTATTCTTGATAGTAACTTTATTCAATTGCCTATAATCGATACACAATCTCATAGTACCATCCTTCTTCTTAACAAACAAAACAGGAGCTCCCCACGGTGAAACACTAGGGCGAATGAACCCTTTATCCAACAACTCCTGCAACTGCACCTTTAACTCTCTCAATTCAACAGGTGCCATTCTATAAGGAGTAATAGAGATAGGAGTGGTACCTGGCAACAACTCAATACCAAACTCCACCTCTCTCTCAGGAGGCAATCCTGGCAACTCCTCTGGAAAAACATCAGGAAACTCAGAAACTGTGGGAATGCTATCCAATTGAGAACCTACCACTCTGGTATCCAAGACATGAGCAAGATAAGCTTCACACCCTTTTCTGATTAACTTCCTAGCTGCAACAGCTGAAACAAACAAAGATGCAAGCTGTCTCTGCTCACTAGATACCAGCACCACTCTATCATCACTAGTTCTCAAAGTAACACACTTCTTCCTACAATCCACCACAGCTCCATGCCTAGACAGCCAATCCATGCCTAGAATCAAATCAAATTCTTTAAATGGCATTTCAATCAAATCACCACAGAACTTCTCACCCTGTACCACCACTGCACAATCTCTATGCACCTTACTAACAATCACACTATGCCCTAAAAGATTTGTCACCAACACATCAAATCCTAGGGACTCAGCATGCATTTCAGACACAGGCAATACTGATGCACTAATGTATGAATGTGTGGATCCAGGGTCAATCAAAGCAAGTACAGAAATGCCAAATAAAGAAAAAGTACCAGCTATGACTGCAGAAGCATCAGGCTGTCTCTGCATCACATAAACCCGCTGAGAAGGCCCAGCCTCACCTGGTCTGTCATCCCTGGGTGCAGATCCTCCTCTCTGACTATACCCAGATCTACCCCCTCGGCTGAAACCCCTGCTTCCTCGACCTCCTCTGCTAAAACTCTGCCGAGAAGCTGTAGATTCCACTGACCTCTGGTCCTGCATCTCAGGACACTCTCTAATGAAATGGTCAGGTGATCCACAATGAAAACACACTCCTGTTCTACCAATCCTCTGACAATTACCCACATGAACCTTACCACAAAGCTCACATGCCGGCGGAGTGGATCTCTGAATAAAGGGAGTAGGTGCACTAGCCACAGAAGCTGTAGGTCTCGATCTCTGTCTCTGAAACTGCACTGACCTACTCATCGGCCTCTGACTCCTTCCCACTCTAGGAACAAAGCTCCCTCTACCTCTCTTAACCGACGAAGACCCTGCCTCAAACTGTGGTCTTCTCCCTCTAGACTCCTCTTCAGAAACAGATGCTGCAATGCCTTGGGCTCGCTCTACACTCCTAGCTGCAGCAACTAGCTGGGAGAAATCTTGATACCTGGAGCCCACCACAAGGCACATAATAGAGGGCCTCAATCCCTCTTCAAACCTCCTGCATCTGTCTATCTCGTCTGATATAATGCCTCCCGCATAATGGCTCAACCGGATGAACTCCACTTCATACTCAGTTACTATCCGGTGCTCCTGTTTCAGACTCAAAAACTCCATTTTCTTCACATCCTTATACTCCCTAGGAGTATACTTCAATTCAAATTCTCTGAGAAAATCTGCATAGGTCAATGTAGGTGGATCATCCATAGCATGAGGTACGGTCTTCCACCAGTCATAAGCGTCCTTCTGCAATAATGACCTAGCATAATCAAACTTTTCCTCTGACGTGGCTTGTAACTGAATAAAAATTCTCTGAACTTTATCAAGCCACTGTTCTGCCACAGCTGGATCTATCGTACCCAGAAAATCCTCTGCCCCAAACTTCCTCAATTTGTCATATTGTCTCACTGGTACCTGAGGCTGAGGTGGTGGTGGTGGCTGCTGCACTGGTGCTTGTCTCATTGCTTCCATCATGTGTCTAAACCAGGCTGGAGGAACCTCATCACCTGCTGGTCTCCCAGATACCGTAGCAGGTACCTCACTAGCTACCTCCACTCTAGCTCCCTCCCTACTCTCAACAGGGGCTATACTCTCTGCACTTCCCTCTACTGATTGACGGGAATGGGGATCCATTACTACCTATATCTGCAAACACAACCGAATATACCTTATTAAAGATCAGAGACTGCCAATACCAACATGTATTTTATTCAAAATCCAACTTTAAAATCAAAAATATTCTTTTCCTTTATATTTTACCTAGGTTGAGAATCTCAAACCTAGGCTCTGATACCAAAACAACTGTAACACTCCTAGATCCCATATACGCACATTATATATCACCAAAATGTAATATACGTACATAGAACATAGGAATGCTACGACTTCTTTAAACCATTTAACTCTTTTATAAACCCTAAACCATTTTGTTCTTTTTGCACAATATATGATAGGTAGTATAATATTTAATTTGTAATAGAAATTGAAATGGATATAACATTTATTTAGAACGCAGCGGAAATTTATAAAACATTTACATATATAGAAATATCCAAATACAAGTTTACTATTACATATATATACATATACATTAAAATCATTCCTTTACAAAACATAAAGAAACTATACATGGTTGGCAGCACTGCTCTGATCTTTAAGCTCTAATGCAAAACCTCAGTGTCTAGACTCACTCTGTCTAGCGGAACTCTCGGGTTCTTCTCTAACACCTGCGCGATGAACACAATCGCGCTAAGCCAACGGCTTAGTAAAGCAACTACAATATCGATATGCTATGATGCAATACTCATGTCACACAATCAAGTTCCATGCACAATGCAAGTAAATATTTCACTTCAATTCATACCATAGTCATCATATCTTATCTTTACTCATAAGTTTCATCAAACAATAACCACATATAAACAAACACAAGCATTGGGCCCATAACACATCTAATACGTTATTCAAGGTTCAGAGTCCCTGTTTTGATTCAATATCACAATCATCAAGCCCATAGGCAATATATATCATATCTCTATCCATGGATAGCGTAACAGACCCAGTCTCTTGGACCATCAACTCATTAACATGAGGAGATCCTCAACCCGGCTAGACTGTTACAAATTTTCAATTGGAAATCAGCTTACGGGCCATCCCATTTCGCCTATCCAATGATTCATAATCATCACATTTCACATTTATCAACTGGAACCAGCTTACGGGCCATCCCATTTCGCCTATCCAATGATTCATTTCAATTGGAATCGGTTTACGGGCCATCCCATTTCACCTATCCAATGATTCATAGGCATGCCATCAAAAACAGGACTCTGAAAGTTGAATCAACATATTAGGCACACAAACATTTCATTTATTTCTTTCTCAATTCATTTATCATTTCTCATTTCATAATTCACAATTCATTAGGCAATCATGCCTCAACCATTTCATTTGCATCATCTTGGCCCAATCACAATGGTTGTACATCAAATATCAATCACATTAGGGCAAATCATCACATCCTTCATATATAGTATCACATTGCATTATCATATAGACAACTATGCATTCACCATTTTACTTTCATCATAAACAATTAATCATATAGTTCCACACTTTACTACTCAAGTATACACAAACAATGATCTTAACATACATTCCACATTGCTTAACACAATGTTAACAATATGTATCCACCATGCATTAATGCTTTTAACACCTTAACACTCACATGTGTGTTAAGTTTCATCATCTTATAAATGAATGCAATAATGTAGTTGTACTTACCTTATGAACACTCACACAACTAAGCAATCCTTCCTTCCAAAGATCCTTCACCTCACAATTAGGGCAAACCACCTCTTCCAACACCTAATCCAAAACAATGATGCAACACATCAATTTCTATAACATTCCTCACTTATTACCCTTAGCTTAGACCTTTAGAACACTAAATAAAACTTAACAACCCTAAGCAAAGCCCACGGCCGTGGCCACCTCCAACCCCCACGGTCGTGGCTTTAGGAAGCATTCTGCCCAAAAGTGATCACCTCCCCCACGGCCATGGCTACCAAAAGGCCACGGGCGTGGGATCCCAAACGCTACTGCCCCTTTCCAAAATCATGATTTCTTCACTTTCAAAACCAACAAACACCAACAACTCAAAGATTAACAAAAATAACCAATCAAACATAACATAAACAACACTTACCAACTCAAACCCTAACACAAACTCAACATAACCACACCCAACATCATCACCAACTTAACTTCTCCTCTAACAAGCAATCTCAACACTTAACTTCACATCATAAACATCCTTAATCAAACCATCATCAAAACACAACTCAACTCAAGCAAGACTTCAAAAATAACAAGAGTAAACAAGAGAAAACTTACCAAATAATGAAATTCCTTGAAAATCCAACTTGTACATTTGAAAACTCCTTTCAATTTGAGCTTGAAATCATCAAAACCTTCAATTATTCTCTTGCTCTCTTGTCCCCTTTGTTGAGCCGGCCACACATGATAGAAAAGAGAAGAAAATGATAAGTCAACCTTACTTTTCTTCTTTTAATCTCCACCATGCATTTCTACAAGGAAAAATTACTAAAACACCCTTAACTATATAACTAAGCACTTGTCTCTTATATGCCTATTTATGTAATTCCACAATAACAAAAGAAATATCTTCTTCCACTAAATCCAACACCTTGACTCTCCCTTTGACCAACTTATATGTCATATATATTACCATTTACACAACATATACACTTCTCTCTAAACCATAATTCCTTAACAACTTAACATATATAATTAATCCAAATGAACAACAACAACAACAACAACAACAACCAAACTTCTAGGGCACAAATAGGGATATTACACAGTGCTCAAAATCAAGAGATAACTAATAAGAGGCTGGATTCATTAGAAGCATCTTTTAAAAAAGTGGAGACTCAAGTAGGACAACTTGCACAACAGATGCAAATTCAACAGAAGGGGAAATTTCCAAGTCAACCTGAGCAGGCACATTCAGTGACTGTTCTTAGAAGTGGTAAGGTAATTAACACTAATGTTGAAAATGACTCTGTGAATGCAGGTAACCAAGGGAGCAAGAAGGAAGGAGAATCAGAGGACCAAGGTGCTGGAGATAAATCAAGGGAGAAATCCCTTTCAGCAGATTTACATAAGGCAAGCAATCCATACCGGCCTCCTATACCATTCCCCAGCAGGTTGAAGGATGATAAAATAGATAAGCAATTTTCTAACATCTTCAACATGTTGTGTAAGGTAAGTATTAACTTACCCTTACTGGATGCAATAAAGAACATACCGGCTTATGCCAAGTTCTTCAAAGACCTAATCACCAAGAAAAAGAGGTATGAGCCGAATGAAAAGGTGATAGTTTCAGAGGTAGCCAGTGCTGTTCTGCAGCATAAATTACCTCCCAAGCTAAAGGATCCTGGTAGCTTTACAATTCAAATGACCATGGGGAATGGAAAGGGGACTGATGGCATGTGTGATCTAGGAGCTAGTGTGAATTTGATGCCTTACTCTGTGTATAAGGAATTAGAACTAGGGGAACTCAAACCAACCAAAATGATGTTGCAATTAGCTGATAGATCTTTTAGATTCCCGAAAGGGGTTATAGAAGATGTGTTAGTTAAGGTTGGAGGGTTGATAGTACCTGTGGATTTTATTGTTCTTGACACGGACGGAGGTAACCCTGCACCATCAGCACACACTATATTGCTGGGTAGGCCTTTCATGGCTACTACCAACACTTTAATAGATGTTAAAAATGGTAAGTTGTCAATGACTATCTTAGGGCAAACTGTTGAATTTTCTATTTTTAATACTTCTCCTATTCCTACAACTGCTTTATATGAGGAATGTTCTTTAATTAATAGTGTTGAAGCAGTTGTTTCAGATGTTGTGTTGCAGACAGACTCCCCAGATAAATTGGAGCTGACACTGACTTTAGAAGAGGGGGCTAAATCAGTGAGGGAGACCCAAAGGTGCTTTAACCCGAAGGCATATGAGAGCTCGAGAGTTTACAAGGATCGCACTAAGGCAATTCATGACAGATTTATTGTACGACAGATATTGAGTCCAGGTATGAAAGGTTTACTTTTTAATCCTCGACTCCGTCTGTTTCCTGGTAAACTAAAGTCTCGATGGAGTGGTCCTTTTGAAATAATTAAGGTATGTCCTTCTGGTGCTATTGAATTGCTTAACTCTAGAACCAATAAGATTTTTAAAGCAAATAGACATAGAGTTAAACTATACAATGAAGGATTTCAGGAAGTGAGGATCATTGACAGCACTTTGATTCATGATCCCTAAGCCTTGCATGATGTCCAGCTATATGACATTAAAGAAGCGCTAAATGGGAGGCAACCCATCGGTTTGCATTTGTTTTTCATAGTTATAATTTTATATTTTGCAATTTTGATTTTATGTTTAGTTAAAATAATAGAAATCCTAAGCTCTTTTGCATCTTGTTTTTGAACATTTGTGTTTGTGATAAAAGATAGAGTTTTGCCTCACCAGGGGACGATGGAAGACAGGTTGTACTTAATTCTTTCTCTTTATTATTCTTGTTTTCCATTGAGGACAATGTAAATTCTAAAGTGTGGGGTAATCTTTTAGCTTTTCCTTAATTTTTGTTTTGTTTGTCTTATTTTGTTTATTGTGTTTGTTGTGCATGGCATAATTGTTGAAATCTTATTGATCTTTTCTGTGATTTTAGCATTATAGTTAAGACTTTAGTATCAGCATAAAGATTAGCATTTGAATTCATTCAGGATCAATTTTCACATTCTGCAATTTATGACATATAAATCTTTGAGAACCCACCCGTGTGAGTTTTGAGCCTCATAATTTGATATTATTATCAGTTGATTTTCTTTTCTTAAGTGTGCACCTTCATGATTTTGCATCTCTAGAGTTTGCTTTTGCATACTAATTGAACTCACATTATGATTTAATCTCAAGTTTTAAAATGATGAAGGCAAATTAGGTTAGCCCTTTAGCTTAAAAAGACCTCCCTTAATTATGAATTCCTTAGTGAGCCAAGTTGAGCCTTTGACTTTTTATTGTTTGATCAACACAATTCTCAACTTAACATGGTCTTATTATCATCATACCTGCATTAAGGAATGAAGTTCTTATTATATGACAATAGGGTGGTTTATTTCAAAGTGTGGGGTAAGCAAATAAACAAAATGGTATTGCTATTTGGGGTTGAATGCATACTTTGCACATTGTATTGGATTAAGAGTCGATTATTCTTTTCCTCTACATTTTAAGCTAGATGTTCTATGCAAAATTCATATTTTGTATATTTATATATATTAAAAAAATTATATGATATAAAAAAAAGTATTAAAGAAAAAAAAAGTACATATATGTATACAAAATTCTTATATGTTCTAGCATTGGTTATCAAAAGAGGAATGTCGACTCATGTATTTTTCTTGAAGTATGCAAGTATGTGAAGTATTAATGGATTGTGAGTATGCCATTTGAGGGAGTTATGAATTCCTTAAGCAAGAGTATTGTCTAATGTAAATACTCCATTTCTTGATGCTCCAGCTTAAATGTCTTTTCTCACACCTTTACCTTAGCCCCATTACATCCAAATAAAAGACCTTCAGATTATTTCTTGAGAAAGTCAGTGAGGGAGATTGGATAATTAAGCAAGTTTATGGTAGTATGCAGTCATGAGTGGTTTGAGTGAATTAACCTTTGAAATCGAGTGAAACACTTAGAAGAGAGATAAGATTTGTATGTCTGGATTAATGAATGAGTTAAGAAAATCCTTGATTGAAGTGAATTGCAAACATTTATGGCTGAGTCTTAAAGTATTTCATCTTATATGTTGGAATTATAGTTAAGGTTGTTTGAGTTTTTAATTTATGCCATGTGAATTTGCTTGAGGACAATCAAAGTTGTAAGTGTGGGGTAGTTGTTTTATTAGTTTTTGTTATAGATTTGTGTCTTGTTTATTATGATAATTATTGTTTTATTTAGATATTTTGTTAGTTTTTATCGGTTTATTTAGTGTTTTCATTAATTTTGATAGTTTTAGTTTATTTCAGTGTTAATGTTGTTTTTGATCTAGTTTTTATATGGTGTTTATGTTTTGTTGGTTATTGTCTATTTACTTCTTGTTTAAAGTTTATTTTGAGTTTTGTGTTAGGTTAAAAAAAAGGCAAGGAAGCAAATTGAAGGAGAAAGAGGCAGTAGCTGACACAGGCATAGGACACGGCCAAGTCACTGGCCGTGTCCCATATTAAGTTAAAGAGGAAGAGCAAGTCACAGAGAGAGACACAAGCAAGGGACATGGCCAAGTCAGTGGCCGTGTCCCTCCAAAGAAGCGTAGACACGGCCAAGTTGCTCTGACTTGGCCGTGTCTCACTTACATCCAAGGAAAAGAAGACTAAAATTTCACAGAAGCAAACACAGGCAAGGGACACAGCCAAGTCAGTGGCCGTGTCCCTCCAAAAGGGTCCAACACGGCCAAGTCAACTTCCAAGTGGCCGTGTCACTCAACCAAAGAAGAAAAGAAGAAGAAATTCTCACAGTAGGTGACACATGCAAGGGACACGGCCAAGTCACTGGCCGTGTCCCTCCAAAGAGCACCCACACGGCCAAGTCACATCCAACTTGGCGGTGTCTCTCATGAACCAAAGCCGTAGCTAATTTTAAAGCAGACGTTTCATATAAAAGGAAAAAGAAGCTAGGGTTTTGAGGACTGTTGAGATTTTGAGAGCAGATTGAGCCGTCAAAGAGATTAGGGTTTTGATAACTTTGTTTTTCTTTGATTTTTGATTACACTTTGTTTTATCTAGCTTAGATTAGATTGTTCAAGCCATTGATACATCCTTCTTGCGAGATTTGAACAAGAGATTCTTCAGAAGCTTCAAGGAGTTTGTAATTTGGTTTTGTTTTCGAACTTTACCTCTTTATTTTCATTGGAATTATATTTATGGATATTATCATGTCAAAATTGATTTCTTTGAATATTAATGAGATGAGTATGTTTGATTGCATTATGAACTAATTTGGTCTAGTCTAGTGTTTGTATGGATCTGCTATGATTGTATGAATTGGTTATTCTCTTAGCTAATAATTTCTTTAGCCTTGATTGAATGGAATATTGTTAATATATAATTGATTGGCCACCAATTATGTGTTTTAGGTATTAGATGATGGATTGAGAGATGAAGTCTAATGCTGGAACAATTCAATTAAGGACTTAGGTGAATTAGAGATATAACCTATTAAAAAGATTATTTCAATTGTAACAAGATTAGTTGAAAGAGGTTTGAATGCGAGAGCTTATTTCCTTGACTCGATTAATTGAGTTGTTTGAGATTTAATCTTTGAAATTAAATTAGTTAAGAGGAATAACCGTTCATACATATAAGTAGTAGAGAAGTGCAAACCCTAGACCTTTCTATCAAGTGAATCAAAACATCAGCTTAATTTACTTTTATTCGTTTTAACTTCAATCAATCTTTTTCATTAGTTGTTAGCAATTTCAATTTCTTCATTACTTTTTATTTATAATCTGATAATCAATTAGTCACTTTAGCTTCCTTGAGAGACGACCTTGGGGCGATCACCTTTGCTACAGCTACCTCGTATACTTGCGAGTGACGCTTTGTGGTAGAGTTAATTCGAGCGCAACACTTCCTTTTATATCCCTCTATTTCCTACTCTCTCTACATTACAATAAGTAAACTTCCTATTTTTTTAGAGTTCTAAACAAATTATGAAAGAAATAAAAGGAAATCCTAGTCAATTATGGAAACTAAAAATCCCAATATTTTTAATTTTCATGCATGAACAAGTGCAAGACCATGCATCTGCCCAAGTGCCTTTATGCCTTGTAAAACTCTACACTGGAAAAACTCTGGCAGTCACATGCATGACCATCTGCATGCCCATGTGTCCACCCATGTGCATCTTTGTTTTTTTGTGATTTTACTGAATTTTTGTTGTATTTTCCAAAATTCACCTATAAAAACACAAAATAAGACTAAATAACCAAAATAACTAAAATCAAAAGAAAAATAAGATAAAATTAATAAAAACTAACAAAAACTAATGAAAACTAATGCAAATGTTGTCCTAATTTTGTATAAAATACACATTTATTAACTACCCCACACTTAGCTCTTTGCTCGTCCTTGAATAAAGTCAAAATTAAACCAACTCTAAAAGATCATGTTAACACAACAGAGAAACCTCAAAATTCAAAAGCATGGGTCTCATACTCAACATTAATCATCAATATTCCATAGAAGTTCAATTAAATGGAAGTTAAAGAATAAAAAGATCATATTGACAAAGAAGATCAACATTGCTCATCCATAAGCTCACAATAACTGCAATTAATCAAAATTTGACCCTTCTCACTTATATATTTATCTATCTATTTTTAAAGTTGTTGTGTTTTGCTTCATTTTCTTCTTTTTTTATGATTTGGCACTTTCTATCATCGCAGTAACTTTTTACCTTTTGACTGCCACCTTCAGAAAGCGCCTTGCTCATGTTCTTTAACAAATTTATATGAATTTGAACTAGAACAATGGAGCAATATTTACTTGGTTTGGGCACTTTTTCTTGTCGTAGTTGCTTTTTGACCGCCACCTTCAGAAAATCCCTTTGCTCATATTTATTAATGTTTTAATTTAATTAAAACTAGAATAGCGGAGCAAAAATCGATTTACTCTTATTCTAGCTAGCCTTTTTTTGGCTTGAGAGTCCACATGGGGCACATGCCGATCCTTGCTTACTTTACTAAGCTAGAAGAGCAACGTATAATTCCACAAATCACAATAACTTTCTTAATGTTCATTTTAAAATTTTATTTAGAAAGGTCAAAAAGAAACATAGGTATTACTAAAAAGCAGAGTTGATATTACTTATAGAGTTTACATGGCTAATTTCTATATCAACATAATGCTAGAAATTCTAAAACTTCTAAGTAATTTAAAGATCATAAAATAACGACAAAATAAGTTGAGTAATTAGACCCATGAAGTTGAATTAAGAGTTTCAACTATTGCATCAAAATGTTCAACAATTTAACACCAAGCTCAAGTTTCACAAACAAATAACTAAGTATGAGTGTAAGCAAAAATTTCGAACATCCCACCCCCACACTTTAAGAATTAACATTGTCCTCAATGTAAAAATGAAAAGTAAAGGAGAGAAGGAAGACAATTAAATGTTAGAATACTCCACTGATATGTTGTGAGGACAACAAGTATAGAGTTGGTGCTAGTGCAATGGAGATGAATGTTCTTGACTGGCCTCTTCCAGATTTTCATCTAACTTTCACTCAATTCGATCCAAGCGAGCACTATGGCGATGGAGGATACCTGCAATCTCAGTATACTTGGCATTCGTATCAGTATGTAATGATTCAATGGATGCCAAAATATGCTCAAGTGTCACTGAGGAGGGAGGGGGACTAGGGGGTATCATGTGGTATCTCAGTTTGTCTAATAGGCCGTGCTTTCTCATATATCAAAATGTATTGATCCCCTAGCTTGTGACATAAATGCATAGATTTAAGAGCATCTAAATCTATGAATTGAATTTCTACAATTGGGGTTCCTAAATTCATTAGCCCAAGATGATTTTTTGTGGCAGTAATCATTCCTCCAACTAAAATATCCCCCTTATCATTACGCATTACAAGTGACAGATGGTGGAGAAACAGTGCTCCACCATTTGCCCGTTGCCCATTTTCCACACACCAAAGAATAAACAACTCAAAATTTGTAATAATCCCATTACTGGTACCTCTACTAAATATTATGTGGCTAACACTCTATGTCTATATCTATATGAGGGCTTTATCAACTTGGAAGCATTGGAGCGACTAGCTTTAAAAGGTTCATCATGTGGAGCACATTATTTCCAAGCATTAATAGTTAAAAAAGCTTCATGGGACTGTGTTTTTAAAGCAAGGTTAGGGTGTCTATAACCATCATTTGGAAAACCAAAAATCACATTTAATTCAGGTAAAGTTAGAGAAAAATAAAAATTGAGCATTTGAAAGTGAATTTGATCAGTATCAGTACAAGTGTACATATTAAAATCATATGTAAGTGTGCTAAAAAATTCTGAAGTTAAAGCATGATATGATGGCTTTTGTATGCTAAAAAATTCAGTCCATCTAATTCTTTCAATCAACATATTATTTCATTAAAAAAATTCAAATACTTGAGGGTTTCTGGATGGAGATACCTATTAACACCAAGTGTTCTTTTTTTTAATTTTGCATATCTTACTTTTTGCTCTGAAGTGACAAATTAAATTGAAATTGAAGGTGCAGTGTTTTGGGAAAAGGATGAAGTTCCTCTTTGTCACTTGGGGTTTTTAACTCTTGCACTTTTGGATCTCTTTGGTGACATGATGGAAGAAATGATTTGTTTTTTTATTAGGAATGGGTGAAAGAGAAAATACCTCTTTCGTTTTACAAGAGAGAGTGCATGAATGATGCTGCTGCTTGTGTAGGTTCCTATGGCTGCTAGTGCGAAAAGCATTGGCTGATGGAGCTGATAGTGGGTGTGATGCTACTACTCGGATTAGCACTCAGTGGAGACTGGTGGTGGCTCAATCACTACTGTTAGTGTTGGTGCATCGTTGTATGGCTAGAACATGACTGGAAGCTACTAGTGGTGAGCGGGACTGACGGTGCTTCACTAGGGCTGCTAATGCTTGCTTCTGGATGTGTGATGCGAGGGCTAGATGTGCTGGTTCATCGCGCTGCTAGTTTGTGACTGGTGGTGCAAAGTGTTACTGGTGTGTGATGTGATGGAGGATAGTGGTAGGTGCACGGTTCGACTAAGGTGGCTGACGGTTTGGTGTGGCATTGCTGTTGGGTTTTTAGTGGCTTGTGTGGCTTGATGGAGGTGGCTAGTGGTGTGGTGGAGTGTTTTTGTGTTATGGATGTTGGAGTTTGGTACGGCTGCTTTCTGCCAAATTTTATCTCTTCATCCCATGTTATACACAATTTTGCATGATCATGCAAATGATTGTGCAACTTTTTGCCTCTTTTTCTTGGATGCACCTAAATTGTGCATGGGTAAGTGCATGACCATGCATAATTTTGTCCAAAATCTTTCTTTATCACTAAAACCTCCAAAATCTTGTCAAACCAAATAAAAGCCTTTTTAAACACTTATGCATTTCCAACTAGAAATTGAAAAGGACAACCCCAAACTTAAAACCTATAACATCAATTAGGATTAAACAAATGCATTAATAATAATAATAATAACACATTCCTAAGAGTTCAAATAAAAGAAACTAACTAAACTAAAAATTAAAATAAAAAGATGAGAATATAGAAAAATAGTTCTAAGTTATAGTCTTTAGCTTGACTTTTTTTAAGAGCTTAATATCTCAATTTGTTGTTATCATAGAGCAATAAATTTTTACACAGTACAAACTCCTTTTTGATAATAAGGTTATCATGTCAATCCTTTATTCTCTTCTTATAAATATTTGCATTGTCATATTTTAACTGATTAGGTAAAGGATTAAACTCTATTTTTGCCATTTCAACATGTGGCACCTCCTTTGTTCTTATCACAATGTCGGATGGTGGTTCACTCTTGAACTCTATTACTTCCTTTTTCAATACAGGATCCTCTTGTTCAATTGTGGTTGAAAAGCATGATACATCTCTCTAAGTTATCTTCTATTAGAATAGCTTGTTGATAGTTATCTGCACAATCATCAATAATATCAATTTCATAACAAATATCATCAAAACTAATAGAAGGCTTTTTCCTTTCTTGTTTGATATCAAAAGCTATTTCTTCATTATCTAAAAATTTCAAAAATTTTGCCTCATTCTCGTCCTTCCTAATCTTATATAGGTAAGGAAATTTATTTGCATCTACATTAGAATTTGATTTGAGAGTTATAGAAGTAATGCTTTCCTTACCTTCCTCTTCCACACTTACCTCAATCGGGTTTGAATGGATCACCTTTTCATCTTTTATCTTTTGCTTGGGATCCTATAGTGTTATGGCCATAACATGCTCCTTTGGGTTTGTCTCTGAATTACTTGGTAACAATCCTTGAGTTCTACCTAAATAGCATTGGCAAGCTGTCTAATTTATGTCTCAAGATTTTTCACAGAAGCTTCATGATTCTTCATAGAAGCCTTATGATTTTATAACCTTGCTTCAGTAGAGATTATAAACTTTTTCATCAGCTCCTCCAAGTTAGATTTCTTTTCTTATGGTGGAGGATGAGGTTGTGGTTGAAATCTTGGTGGTTGTTATCTCCCTTGATTATTATTATTATCACATGAGAAGTTTGGGTGATTTCGCCAATCAAGATTGTAAGTATTGCTGAAAGGATCATTTTACTGGTGAAAATTATTAACAAAGTTAGCTTGTTTAGACATAGTATTCATAACGATCACATTGCATGCTTGAAACTTTTGATTTGAGTGCCTTCGACCATAAAAATCACAAATAGATGCCGCTAGTGCTAGTTTTTGAAATTGTAGCCCTTGTATGCTCTTATTCAATGCTTCTATTTGAGGTGCTAATGTTGTAATAGCATCTATATTGTACATCCCAGTTGCCTTCTTTATGGATTGTCTATCATTGGACCATTCACATAAGTTGGCGGCCATCTCCTCTATCAATTCATAGACTTCTTTATGATGATTTCATGTATAGTGAACCTCCAGCTGCAACATCCATCATGCTTCTAATTTGGCTATTTATTCCATTGTAGAAGGATTGCATTCTTTACCAAGTAGAGAACTCTTCTTGAGGACACTTTCTCAACATATCCTTGTATCTCTCCCATGCCTCATATAGAGTCGCTGAGTCTTTCTGCAAAAACCTACTAATCTCATTAATTAATTACGCAGTTTTATATGGAGGAAAATACTTACTAAGAAATTTTTGAGCCAATTCATTCCAAGTAGTTATGGAGTTTGATGGTAGGGATTGTTGCCAATTTGTACTTTATCCTTTAAAGAGAAAGAAAAAAAATAGCCTCTCTGAATCTTTTAAAACTCCATTGTACTTGAAAGTGTCACAAATTTGGAGGAAGCATGTTATATGTTGGTGTGGGTCCTCATTGGGCAAATCTCCAAATTGATAATGTTTTTAGTAAGTTGTACTACAGCTAGTTTGATCTCAAAGTCGTTGACTTGAACCAAAGGTTTAAGAATGCTCGATCTTGTACCCTCCAATGATAGTATAGTATAGTCTCTCATAGTTCGAATATGTTGTTGAGCATCTCTAACACCATTATATTTTTTGCCTAGTGGAAGAATTCATTGATTATCACCCATGTTGAGTTGACACTAGAAAGGAATCTAAAAAAGAAAAGAAATTAAATAAAAATAAAACAAAATCTCAAATTAATAGCTAATAACAATATAGTAACTTTCAGATAAATCTTTGGTCCCCAGTAACGACACCAAAAACTTGATGTGTCCCAGTTAGCCTTAGCAAGTGCATTAGTGGTATTAGTAATATAGATTTGTGAATCCACATATCATCCCACGAAGACCAAAGTTTAAAAGCCAATTATTATATTGTGTTACTATTATTTGAGAAATAATATTTGGAAGAAAAAAATTTGAATTTAAATCTAAAATTAAACTAAACTGCTGGAAATTAAATATTTTTAGTGAATCAAGAATAAATCAATCAATAAAATATGCTAGAGTCAACAATCCTCCTAAACTTTCATATATATCAAAATTGATTAAGAAAATAGAGTTTAGATTGATGGGTTATCTTTAAGCCTAGCTAACCTTATTAAGGAATATAGCTTTTCAAACTAACATCAAACTATTATTCAGACACATTAACATTAATTTGTATATGATCAAACCCAGTTATTCAACTTTATTCAGGAACACAAATAGTACCACAAGCTAATATCAAATTGTCTATTTGAACAAATTCTCAATTAAACTTGTTATACAAAATTACCTATATAAATCAAGCAACCAAATCTCATTGAATAAAACCTAATTTCTCTATTTGACACATCATCAAGGAATTCAATCAATGAAATATTGAATACAAGCATTAGGAGTAAGGAATTTGTATAAATCAACTCAAATTCAATTAATCAAATTCAATATCCATCAAAGCTTAGGGTTCATGTTTCCCCTATCAAAAAGAGAACTACTCTATAAATAAATATAAGAAACTAAAACTGAAATTGAAAGTAAACATGATAAGAATAAGTAAACTCTTGATAGTTATCTTTTGCTTGAGCTTGAACCTCTCCTCTAATGGAGATTTTGTCTTCAAGGGGAAAGAAGAAGAAGAACTCTACCAATTTGCATGAAGAACAATTCTAAATTGCATAAAAAAACTCTCCTCTATAAAACATATTTTCTACCTTTTATATCCCTCTATTTCCTACTTTTTGTAGGTTAATAAGTAAAATTCTAATTTTTTTAGAGTTTTAAACAAATTAGGAAAGACATAAAAAGAAATCCTAGTGAATTAAGGAAACTAAAAATCTCAATATTTGCTATAATTTTCGTGCATGAGCAAGTGCATGACCATGCATTTGCCTATGTGCCTTTATGCCTTTTAAAACTCTGCACTGGAAAAACTTTAGCAGCCACATATATGACTATCTGCATCCCATGCGTCTGCCCATGCGCATCTTTGTTTTTTTTTTTTGTGCTTTTAATGAATTTTTATTGTATTTTCCAAAATTCACCTACAAAAATGCAAAATAAGACTAAATAACTAAAATAATCAAAAGAAAAATAAGATAAAATTAATAAAAACTAACAAAAACTAATGAAAACTAATGCAAATGTTGTTCTAATTGTGTATAAAATATACATTTATCAATTACATAAAAAAAAGATTTTTTGTCATATGCTTATATTGTTAAATTTTTTTAAATATAAAATTATGATTAGATAAAAAAATAATTATGATTGGATAAAAATTCTCTCATATGTTTTTTTTTTTTAATTTCTAAATGTAAAATTATACTTATATACTATTTTTTTTATTCTAATTTAAATTCTTATTGATATTTAAGTTTTGTCTTAAATTATACCGTGTCGTAAATTATATCAAGTGGCAATTCAATATAATGACACTTGGCTTAATTTTTTAAAATACTACTCTCATTTTAGATATATATAGATTTTATTAAACTGAACTATTTAATTCTACCTGAATATTTTTTATTAAATAGATTTTACAATTAACTCAATATATACATAAAGTTTTTCACATAGAGTGCTACTAAAGGGATCAACTTGACCCAAATCAATAGGGGCATTTTTTACTTTTTTTATTAATATGAAAAATAAATGTAGATATATTATAGATTAATTGTTATTCCATTTTTACCTTTTATTTGAAATTCAAAATTTTGACATACTTATTACTAGTTCTAATGTTTTGACAGGTAATCATTAAATATTTGTTTTTTTTTTAATGTAAAAGTAAGAATCTTTGATGGAAAACATCTCTTCATCATCTTCATTTTTGTTCTACATTTGCTATAGAAAAATTGTTTATATTCTTATGCTATAACCAATATTTTTAAAACCAAACTAAACGGTTGGACCAATAAAATCTTGAACCAATCATAGGTCCGATTTAATTTTATTGAAAACCAAATATAGAAGAAAAGCGGATTGAATAGGAAAAATCGATTAAATAAAAAAATCACTAAAACTGATGAAAACCAATTCTTCAAGAACCAAGATAAAAAGTTAGATTAAAAAAAGTTAAATTTGTTATCATTGGAGCTGATAGGTTTATTAGAGACTAGAAAAATCTCAGAAAAAGGTAACGGAGAATAAATACTCTGAGCGTACTAACTTATGCCTTCCCTAACATACATACACCTCGTGAGGTGAGGTTTCTTCATAAGTTTACAAATTCAAATTTATATAAATTTGCAAATTTATGCCTTCATATTTGATATCTTTGCTTCATTCATCATACATAATAAGATTTCTCTATTTTGACATAGAGAAGAATAGAAAAAAATTCAAAACATGAATAAGAACTTTAATAATAGAAAAGAAGGATTGAAACATAGAAGAGTGAGTTGTTCTTGAAGTAAATAAAATGGAAGAATAAAGTAAAAGGATATGTCCCAAAAAAATAGAAAGAAGTGGAAGGAAAAGTGGGTGGCGACTAATGAAAAGAATATAAAAGATGAGAAGCTAATAGGATTTTAAGAGTAAATATTGAAACGACATATTTTTGTTATTATGGGAAAAAAATTAGGAAAATGGAGAAGGTTGGACTTGAAATCATGAAGAGAGCACTCTTGTTTACCCATATGCCAATAAAACAAAGATAATTAAACTTATAATTTTTACATAGTTATAAAATATAAAAATCAAGATCAACCCAGTTAAACCAATTGAACCACAACTCATTATTAAGGCCAGTTTAATCTCCAATCCAGTTTTAAGAACATTGGCTGTAACTATTGAAATTTATCTCACATATTAAACACAAACAAAATGCACAACAAAACAGACAAATAAACAAATAGACACAGCAAAATAAACACAAACAAATAAACACAACAAAACAGACAAATAAACACAGCAAAATAGAGTATGAACTAATAAAAAATAAATTTTCTTTTTCTTCATTATCTGCATTTTCTTTTTCTTCAATGTTTTAATTAAATCTTATGAAAGAAATTGGTTAATTTTATTATATGTAATTTCTATACTAATTATATTCTAACTTGATTATTGACATTACATTGATTGATTTCTTTACCTTATATATTTCAATACTTTAATCAAATCTTAGGAAAGATATTGATTAATTTCATTATATGTAATTTCTACACTAATTATGCCCAAACTTGATTATTGGCATTATATTGATTGACTTTTTTATATTATATATTTTAATGCTTTAATTAAATCTTATGAACAAATTTGATTAATTTCATTATATGTAATTTTTATACTAATGATATCCTAACTTGATTATTGGCATTTCATTAATTGATTTATTTACGTTATATATTTTAGTGCTTTAATTAAATCTTAGGAAAAAATATATATTAATTTCATTACATGTAATTTCTACACTAATGATATCCTAACTTGGTTATTGACATTGCATTAATTGATTTATTTACATTATATATTTTAGTGCTTTAATTAAATCTTAGGAAAGATATTGGTTAATTTCATTAGATATAATTTCTAAACTAATTATACCCTAACTTAATTATTGGCATTACCTTTGTTGATTTCTTTATATTATATATTTTAATGCTTTAATTAAATCTTAGAAAAGAAATTGATTAATTTTATTAAATGTAATTTTTATACTAATTATACCATAACTTGATTATTGGTATTACATTGGTTGATTTCTTTACATTATATATTTCAATGCTTTAATTAAATCTTATGAAAGAAATTGGTGGATTTCATTATATGTAATTTATGTAATAATTATACCCTAACTTAATTATTGATATTATATTTGTTGATTTCTTTATATTATATATTTCAGAGTTTTAATTAAATTTTAGAAAAGAAATTGGTCAATTTCATTTTATGTAATTTCTATAATAATTATATTCTAACTTGATTATTAGCATCATATTGATTGATTTCTTTATATTATATATTTCAATACATTAATTATTGGCATTACATCGTAGATGGACATTTTATGTTACACCCAAGTATCAGTTATGTCTTTCTTAATCTACTTTTGTCTTATTCCTTTCCTCAGGTTAAGTTTGTTTATAAAAGATTTTTAATGAGAAAGTTTAATTGAAAGCATCCATGCATTAGTCTATGAAAAGAGTTAAAGGTTGCAACCGAAATATCGACATTAGTAACTTCATTAGCAGTAAATAATTATTTGTTGTTAATAAAATAATTTTAATCAAATCCCCTTTTGTCCCTATTTGATTCAAATGAAGTTGATCCCTATAGCATTTTTGTTTGACATAAACTCTTAATTTTTGCAACATAAAAGTTAAAAGAAAATAAAAAAATTAGAAGTATCAGCACATTATTTTACCTAAGAAAAACTAAAAGGCCTAATATATAAATAAATAATAACCATATTTTAAAAAATAGTAAAAAAATGAAAGTTATATAACTAAGAGTTGAATTTGCTTATGAGATGGTAAAACCTAAACATTGAAATACTGAGAATATGATTGAGATAGTTTTTAATTTTTTTTTATTTTAGTTTTTTTAGGAAAACAAATTAAAACATATTTGAAAATATTATTAAATTTTGGATTTTTCTGATTAAATAAAATTATTTTGATACTAAATACCAAATGTATAAAATATAATTTTGAGAGTTCTATTTTTGCGAAACATTTTATATCAATAAAATGTTTTTCTTTATTGCAAAAGTCAGGTTTTTTTCTCTTTACTTTTTTACTTTTTATTTTTTTGCAAATTTAACCACAAAGGTTGTAATTGACATTTTTTTAAATTTTTTAAATTTCTTTATTTTTAATAATTAGAATGTCGTTTTTAAAAACATAAAATATGTTCTTAAAAATATAAAACAAAAATTAAAAATAGTTTTTGGTTTTAAAAAATAAAAAAATAAAAATCTACAATCTAAACAAATATATCCTAAATCATATTTTTTTTTCTGCTTTGATTTTTTGTTTTTGAATTATTATTAATATTTAAATAAAATATTATAACAAGAGGATGAAAAAGGGAAAAAAGGGAATTTGCTAGATAAATACTCTCAAGAAAAAACATTAGTTAGTTTTATATCACATTCACCTTAATTATGCTATTTTAGATAATTCTACTCTTGACACTAAAAAACAGGATAAAGAAATCATATGTTCTCTTTCTGTCTCTTTCCTTTTCTCTTCCTCATTCTCATTTTTGTTCTTTTTTCATTCTCATGCTCTCTTTCTCTTCATATAAATTCTAAACGTGTAACTATTCTCTACTTTCTTACTCTTTATCTTGCTTCTTAACTAGCATTATTACTTTCGCAAATAATAAATTCTTAGTTTCAGATATTATTTTTGAAGAAATATAAGAATTTGTGCAATATTGGTAAGTTCTAATTTTTCTTTTTTTTTGTAGTAAATATATATACAATGTTTTTGGTGTCTTAAATAATATGTATTTATTAAAAAAAAAGTTTTTTGTTTTTAATATAGTTTTTTATGAATTTTTCCCTTTTTAACATATTATTTAGAAGTTTGTTATTGATTTTTTGAATGGATTTAATGCGTTTTGATTTACTAGCATGAATTTGTTTAAACAGTATTTTCCTTTTATAGTGATATACATGATCATATCCATAATATACATGGTCATGTTTAATTAGTATATGTTTAATATGAGATCCATGTAATTTACACTACAATATTTTACATAGACATGGTCGGGTTGAATATACATATGTTATATATAAATGTGCTTAGGTGATATACATGAAATTCCCATGACACACATGATCATATTTAATTAATATATATATATAATATGAGATCTATATAGCCAAAACACTATAGTGTCTTATGTAGACGTAGTCATGTTGAACATACAAGTATTATATATGCTTGTTTTTAGTAATATACATGACTATGTCCATATCACACATGGTCTTGTTTAATTAATGTTTTTAACATAAAATCCATATAAATTAAACACTATAATGTTTTACGTAAACATGGTCATATTGAACGTGTATTTGTTATACGTAAACATATAAACAACTATGTCCATAACACACATGACCATATTTAATTAATATGCATTTATTATGAGATCCATATCGATGGAACACTGCAATATCTTATATAGAAATGGCAGTATAAAACATACATGTGTTATAAATGAATGTATTTAGATGATATACATGACAATGTCTATAACACACATAGCCATGTTTAATAAATATGAATTTTATAAGAGATCCATACAAAATGAAATACTATAATTTCTTACATAGATATGGTCTTATAGGTTGATACATTACCTTTTATATCCGTTTCTTCTTGAAGACTCATTTACAGTCTATAGGCTTTATCCCTTCAAGTGGGTCAACCAAAGTCCATACTTGGTTATCGTACATGGAATCCATCTCTGACTGCATGGCTATTAACCATTTTTCAGATTCTGAACTCTTCTAAACTTCATCATAGGTAGTAGGTTCATCATCTTCTATAAGCAATATATGCTTGTGCTAGCTTATGAGAAATCCATATCTCTATGGAGCTACATGTATCCTAGTAGATCAATGAGAGATTTGTGTATCAATAGGTTCAACTGTCACCATATCATCATGAGTAATAGTCATAAGATTAATCGGTTGATCCATGTCTATTTGTACATCTTAAACTTCATCAAGTTCAATTTTATTCCATCTATCCTCTTTTAGAAGAAACTATTTCTCTAAGAAGATAGGATGCTTTGAAACAAATACCTTTTATCCCAAAGGGTGGTAGAAGTACTATCCAATAGTCTCCTTTGGATAGCCTACAAATAAGCATTTATCAAACTTAGCTTTCAACTTATATGAATATATCCTCTTTACATAATGTTGGCCAAATCCTTGGTATATAAAATCTATTTTGATTTTTTGCACTCAAATTAAATGAATTTAATCTTTGTTTTCAGTGATTTTGCCTAAGAACTGAAGTATTTTCAAGTGCTCTATAAACTGGCCTTGTCGCAACTGTCCCACACCTTGAATGACCGTGATATAGTTTTGAAAAGTTTCAGAATTATACAGTAGAGTTTGTGGTCTCAAGTTCGACTGCTACACTAGCGGTATGATAGATCTCTAAGCATAAAAATACATACAACTCACAATAAGGTTTGTGTTTAGAGGCACAACAACTTTAATTGACATTATAGCAATATCAGGATTGTACCACTAATTGTAGCAACCAGGAGAGAGCTAGAGGCAATTTCATAAGTTTGGCAAAAACTCTTTGCACAAATGAAAGATAACCATGTGTGAATGTCAAATTTTAAAAAGTCAACATATAAGTATCGCAACTGCGATAAAGGATTTGCTACCGTAACATTCATATAGGCTAGCATAGAATGGCTCCCGCCGACATGTCAGTGCCATGTGGACTAGCTATTGAAGCTAGCAGGTAGACACAATAGTAGTTTCGTGATAGTGCTAGAGTGCAATCTGACCTCCAAATGCGTCTCACGACCGGGATATAAGGCATGCGACTGCAAGAAGCCTCTAATAGCATTAAATGCAAGAGATTTTAGTTAGTGAATCCTTGATCTTCCTCTATCTAACTCCAATGACTCTTTTACTGAAAGATGGCTATAAATACCCACCAAATCTCATTTATTACAACTTTAGCAATTAATAACCAAATTCTTGCAATTCTAATTTTCGACTTGCCTTGTATTTAAATTTTTAATTTATTATTCTTAAGTATTGAGTGTGAGCATTAAATACTATTGTTGTAAGTTTGGTGTAAGCTTGAAAACACTAGGTTAGAGAGTGATCCTTGGGTTAAAAAACTCTTATTGGGTTGTGAAAAAAATTCTCAAATCTTGTAAAGTTATTGAACTTGTAAAAACTCATAGATAATGAAATACTCAACTTATTATTGAGGAGTGCTCATACGACTGTTGGATCCGAACCACTATAAATTACTTGTGTCATTTTTTTCTTTCCCTAACTCTTTATTTATCCAAGCAATTTTAGTTTCACCCTAATTTTTCAAAAGCACCAATTCACCCTCCCCCCCCCCCCCCCTCCCCTTCTTTTGATTACCAACAAGTGACAACACATAAGTAGGACACCCACAAACTTTCATATGCGAAAGACTAGGTTTCTTATTATTCCATATCTCACATGGAGTAACATCAATCAATTTAGATAGAACTCTGTTTAGGATGTAAATAACAATCTCCAGTGCATATCCTTATAAGGATTTGAATAGGTCTGCAAAACTCATCATGGATCAAACTATATCCAATAATGTTCGATTTCTCCTCTTAAGTACACCATTATTTTGTGGTGTATAAAGAGGAGTCCATTGAGATAATATCCCATTATCTCTTAAATAACCTTAAAACTCTTGGCTTAAGTATTCTCTACCTCGATTAGATCTAAATGTCCTAATACCAAGTTGTTTCTTTACTTCATTTATGAATTCTTTGAACTTTTCAAAAGCTTTAAATTTGTATTTCATCAAATATAAATATTCATAACTTGAATTATCAGCTATGAATGTAACAAAGTATTGATAACCACCTTTTACATGGGTTGTCTTATGCCACATGCATCACTATGTATTAGGTTCAATAGCCCATTGGCTTGTTAATGGTGGTCTAAGCCGTCAAAAATAATTTCCTATTTCTAAACAAATTAAATTATAAAAGTAGTGAATAGGGTGTAGAACCTCAAGGAATTGTTACTTTCCATAATTCTTTGATAACCAAGGAAAATTAATTAAAACAAGAAATTGAAATGGAAATTTTGAAAGAAGTGAAAATTAAAATTAAATTCAGAAAGTACTTTAATTAACTAAATTAAAAACAAAGATAATAATTAAGAAAAATTTAATGACAAAAGTCTTAGTTGAAGGAATAATTTCAGTTCAATTCTTAAATTGATCATAGATTCAAAGATCACTCATTTAATTATTCAATAAACCAGTTATAGTATTGGATAAGCTCTCAATACCAATCTTTCCTTAGCTTTTAAATTAATTAGGAAATGTTCTCTAACTAATTCTTGCCAATTACCTATCCTATAGGAACATCCTTAAAATCTAATTATTAACAACCTTAAGAACTAGAAGGACCTAATTCTAACCAATAAACCAACTTTAAGATTTATTTAATTAGACTATATAATCTCTTAGGATAAACCTAATTGCTACTTAAATCAAAATATCAAGAATAATTACGGATTTAAAAATTTTGAATAGTTATATGCTATTTAACTAATTAAGCAATGAATCTTATTGATTAATTAGCAAACAATAATTAAATTAAGCCACAAATAATTATATAAATACTGAAAATTAAAGGAGAGAAAGTTAGAGTTGTTTAGATCTCACAATTCTTTAATATAAACTTCAATTAACCTTCAACCAAGATGTAAATTAGTTGCTCATGCTTTAAGAAATGAACACTTTGATAAATTGTAAAGTTACAACATTCAAAATATGTTCAAAATTGTCCAAAGGTTGCTGGAAAAATTAGCTTTTATACCCTTATCTAAAATAAAACTTCTTAATTTAAGTCTAACTACGAAAACTAAGAACTAAAAATAAAAAAAGAATAAAATTAAATAATTAATTACATCCCAAATTGACTTCCAACTAGTAAGGAATTACAAAATCAAATTTATCCTTCAAAACCTCTCTAAAATTGTATTTTTAAAGCATCAAATTAGATTAAATGCTAGTTTTCTGCTTTCTTTGAAACTATTAGGTCTTGTAACATCCCGAATCCCAGATTGGTAAGAAACAGACATAGAGGATATGATTTAGGCTTAGAACAAAGAAGTTTAGAACATGACCTATAACTTGAGCTCGAATTTCATCCAAGTTAATGACAAAATTAGAGAGTCTCAAAGAAGACTTAATTGTTTATTTGTGTCTTAGCTAGATGTATAAATTGAAATTACTCAATTTAGAGTTGTACAGAATAAGATATGATGAATTTAGTAGACAATGTGCAAGCTGCCTTAGGACAGCATAGTAGGCTTGACGTCGAAGGACCATCAAAAATCAGATATAGCTCGGATCAACCTAAAATTTTGACACAATGTAGCCCCGGATGTATAGTTTCAGTGGGAATAAGAATTACTTAATTTGGAGTTGTAAGTAAAAAGATATTAATAAAGAAAGACAGCAAGATAAGGAAGGGATATCAAAAGGACCTAAGTGAAAATTTCTCAAAAGTTAGGGGCAACTATGTAAACTTAAAAATTAAGAGTCGGAAGTTCTTAATAGTGCCCATATCCGACCCTGGAAGAATATTCTCGAGATTAATCGGGTCATAACCGTGGGTTTCAATTTTTTCTGAAAACACATGGTTTAAAAGTTACAATCGATTAATCGCTGGAGAGTATTTTGATATTTTCACACCCTAGACTATAAAATTACAGTACAAGAAAGTTGAGAGGGGTCAAAATATGAATAAAAAGAAGCCTAATGGCTTGCCAAATAAATAGATAAAAGAAGAAGGCAAGTGGACCAATTAAAAGTGGCCATTTTTGCTATAAGGTGTACCAATTGGAAGTCAACATCTATACCAACATATTTTCACCACTTATGGCTGCCATTTGGATCAAAATAAGCTAAGGAAAGAAAATAAAAGCCCTCTCTTACATGGTGAACTCGTCCAAACCATAAGAGAAGGAAGAAGGAGGTGATTTTTCCAAAGTTTAAGGCTTTTGGTTGAAGATTTTGGTGACAAACAAGATTATAAGGTAAGAGAAACCTATCTCTAGTTTTAATTTCATGGATTAATGGTTAATTTAAGAGATTGAAATTATGGTTCATGTAGCTAGATTTGGTGAAAATTCAAGAAATAATTATTTGAAGGATTTGATGAAAGAAATAATGGTTTTAAGGTTAGAGGAGATTAGATTGAGGAAAAATTGGCAAGAAATGAATTGGTAGCTTATGTTTTCAAACCATAGGATGTATGCTGGAATTCTTGTATGAAATCAAGAAAAGCTAAAGGAAAAAGAAGAAAAAGATCAAAGATGAGCTAAGGAAAACAAAGGGGAAAAAGGTTTGGTACTTTAACCTTCTTGAATTAGTGATCTCTATTGCCTTTGCATTTGGATGTGTAATTGCTATAATTGTTCATGTGCTTGAGTTGTGGTGGTTATGTGGTTGATATTGATGATGATATATAAGTGTTTTTTGTGTATTGATTGATTTTGGGGTTAAGGTTATAAGGGAGGTAAATATGGGAGTGCTATGTTGTGTTGTTTTGTTGCAGCCAGCCATGTGTCCTGCATTTTTCTGGAACTTCAACCGAAATTTGGACTAGTAAAATGATAGAAATAGAACTTCACAAAGAAGACTTAATTGTTCTCCATTAAGTCAGTAAACCATAGGCTTTGGAACCAACTCATTTTCATGTGTGTAATGAAAGTTATGATCAAAATGATACCAGGCGTACAAACTGAGAAACTGAGATTCCTCAGTCAGTAACCTGTGACTTGGGACTACGTTCAAGTGACCTTAATGACACGTTTAGAAGCTATGAAAGAAGACTTAAATGTACCCTTATGTGTTAGGAAACCATATAATTTGGAATTTCCTAAATGCCACTTGTAGATAAAAAGATATGATCAAAAGAGTATAACTCATGCACACTGGAATTGTGAAACCGGACAGACTGAGATTTGTGCCTTGAGTCCAGGTGACCTTAATGACACATTTAGAAGCTGTGAAAGAAGACTTAAATGTACCCTTATGTGTTAGGAAACCATATTATTTTTAATTTCCTAAATCCCACTTGTAGATAAAAAGATATGATCAAAAGAGTATAACTCATGCACACTGGAATTGTGAAACCGGACAGACTGAGATTTGTGCCTTGAGTCCAGGTTTTGGTCCATTTACCTCAGGAAGTAGATGTTGTGATAGAAGATATAAATGAACCCTTGTATTTTGGTGAATCATAGGAGTTGGATTCATCTCTATTGCACTTAAAATGTAGAAGTTACACACGAATGAGCGAACCATGCTTAGGCAGACCCTAGCAGACTGCAGGGCTGATTAGAAATTGTGCCAAAAATCACGTGTTGCCTGTTTTAAGCTGAAATATTTACTGAATATATCCTTATGTGTTTAGTTTAATTTAAGATAATAATCTTCTCAATCCGAGTTGCGTAGGTAAAGTTATAAATGAAATAGTACGCATTGCGCAGACTTGAGTAACCAATTGGCCAGGGAAGAGTTCAAGGAGTCATCAAGAATTATGTGTAACAAATTTAAATCTATAAATTTAACCATAAGGACTCATATGAGTCTAGTTCGAGTGAAAAAAAGAATTTTTACATTCATATTAGTAGAATAAAAGTTATTGGGGAAATAAGATAACAAGGTACATAAGAAACTAAATGCTAGAATTCACTGTTTTGGTAAGAAATAAATGAGGTATAATTGAGATAAAATAATCGTTTGGAATGAAATAAATTATCAAAAATATGCTCTTGAAAGCTTGACCAATAAAGAACAAGATAGCATTTTTCATTTTTTGAAAATCACATCCCAATTGTGTTTTATTTAGATTTTAAAGCCCAACGAGAGATTTTTGCAGTGTTGTAAAGCCCGGCGTGGCCTAAAAAGTGCAGTCCGGCCCAAAGGCCTGGAATGAAAACTTTGAACTACAAATTAGTTTTATTGAGCTGATTTAGGATAAAAACAGACAGATTCCTAATCACTGGTGCCCTATGAATTTTTAATAAAATAAATTTCGAACCGTCAAAATATTAAACTCGGCAAAGGGTAATAAACATTATTCAGTTGGTTAATTTCTTATATGACTTATCCAAACCTTAACAAATATATGTGAACTTAGTGAAAGGAGCATATGAACACACGAATAACCATTCATGCCAAACTACCGAAGGAAAGCATAGAACAAAGATAGTGAATACACAACTTTAATTCATGCATAAGTTATTTAATAAACGGAACTCAAAACAAGAGAGTATTGGGCCTACAATGATAAAGAAATTATAATGCCATAAAATACAAATACATAACCATCAGATCGGTAATCAACAGCAATGTTAGGCAACTAACAGACATAGGATGAGGTACCATCCAGTGGCAGTAAATCAATAGAAATGAATAGCATACTGTCATAAAAGCTTAACAAAAAATAGGAGAAATATAATAAGAACCTATGCCATATCTGTAACATTGTATGGTTTGCATCTAATTTCTATTTAACAGTTAAAGTACCCACTAAGCTATATGCTTAGCGAGTTTAGTTTTCTAAACTCGTAGGTTTTAGAGCCCAAGCTGACAAATGGGAAGCTACAAAGGAGCACCAGAGTGCGCAATAGGAGGCGAAGTGAGGAGCAAAGCAAAGTTTAGCTTGGCATGTACTGTTAAGGACTTTCAAAATGTAATTATAACAATTAAAGAAATGTGTAAATTATTATTATTTGTAATAAAAAGGAAAAAATTTTATTTAGTGCATGTTCTGTATACCTTATTGCATATATTGTAGCACACTTAGCTCGGCTGGAAATAGTCGGGTTAAGGGGTGTTACAGGTCTAGTCTATCAACAGCCTTGCCGGAGGCTCCTTCCAGCAAGCTTCTCCCAAACATCCAAGTTTTAGCCCATCTTTCCTCCTCCTTTTTCAGCTCTTCCTTTAGTTATTTTTCTCTGTAAAAACACCCAGAAATCAATAAAAAAATTCTAATAGAAAGCCCCAAATTAATCTAAAATATAAACAATATTTACTTGCTATCACTTGTTCACCTTTCCATTAAAGGATATTTTCATCATTTTGCCAAGCAAACAATATTCACAAGTATCATATGATTCATAATCAAATGAACCTAGGTTACCATTTTTATGTAACTTAGTCATGTGATTCTCATAGTCATGTGATTCTATTTTATATGGTCAAAATGACAGTCCCAAAAGAATGATGGTCTTAAGTTATATGTGGTAACTTAAGTCATGTGATTCTCATTTATATGGACCAACTAACAGTGCCATAAAATGATGGTTTTAAGTTATGTAACCTTTTTCTCATTTTATTAATGTTGAGAATATAGTTTTTTAAATCTAGAACATATAATCTATTATGCATTGAACCAGTACCATAAATAATATCATTCAACCAAATAGAATAACTATTATTCTTAAATGTCAAATGAAATCTAGAATTATTTAAACAAGAAATAGACACTATGTTCTTGGATAAAATAGGCAAATAATGATAAATATTAAGTTCTAGAATTAAAACAAAAGGTAAAGATAAAGAATATGTCCTTATAGCCAAAGCAGTGACTCTTGCTCCATTATCCATTAGCAGGTTCACATCCCCTTTCTTCAACTTCTTATTGCTCTTCATGCCCTACATATCAATACATATTTGAGACACACATCCTATATCTAATACCCATGTATGGTTAGTAAAAGTAGTATTAATCTCAATCATATATATATATACCTGAAGTAAAAGCATCCTCTTTCTTCTTCTTCTTTAGAGACTCTAAATAGAGCTTACAGTTCCTTTTCTAGTGACCATCCTTTCTATAATGGAAGCAAATTCCTTTAGGGGTAGTCTCTTTGTCTTTCTTCTTATTGATCCCACCCTTAACTTTGGTTGGGTTCTTCTTCTTCTTCTTTGTCTTCTTCTTCTTCTTCTTCTTCTTCTTCTTCTTCTTCTTCTTATAACTCTTTTTTATCTTGGTAGAAGTAGAAGACTCCACTCCAATGGCATTCTTAACATCTTTATTGAGAAGGCCTAACAGTCTTGATCATGTTAATCAACTTAGGTATGGAATCATCTAATTTGTTCATTTGAAAGTTTAACATAAAGGATGCATAACTATTAGGTAGGGACCGTAAAATCATGTCAACACTTAACTAATGGTCCATTGAAAAGCCAATAGATCCAAGGCTCTCAATGTAGCCCAACATTTTGAGCCCATGTTGTATAACAAAAGTTCCTTCTACCATCTTACAATGAAACAACTATTTATATATCTCATACCACTTAGTTCTCGCTTGCTCATTGCAGAGCCCTAATTTTAGGCCTGAACAAGTTCAGTCTCAATTAAAAGGGCCAGGTCAAATCAAAGAAGCTTAAACCTAGTTTGGTCCAATTTTAAAAGTTTGAATTTAGTATGGTCCAATTTTAAAAGCCTAACCCAATTTTAAAAGCTTAAATTAAGTCCAGTCTAATGTTAAAATTAAACCTGACCTGATTTTTAAAGTCTAAACGGACTCTAGTTTGATTTAGGCATGCCAATTCAATATGAGTTATGCTCATGTCGAATTGGACATGTTGTGCTCATGTCCGACCCTAGTTCAAGTTTTTTTTAATTCTGCTAAGATTTGAATGGCTTGGGCCTTTCCTAATTTAGCTAGTATTGTTTAAACCGTTGCCCTAATATTGCCTATAAAAAGGCAATTAACACAGCAGCCAAAAGGGGGGAGCCACCCTTAATTGAGAACCTCAAAAATAAACTTAAAACACCAATTTGAGTGCATTAAAATGGATTTTCATTGTTAAAGTAATGTTAGGCTAAATTTTGGGAATTTTGTTCGAGTGAGGTTTATTTAAGGTTTTATGTCTTAAAGACCTTAAAATGTAATTTTAGATAATGGTATTTGTTCACATTTGGAATAGGCATTAAGGAGAAGTGAATTGCCCAACCTTAGTATTGAAGGGCAAGTTAGAAGTGAAGGTTAGAGGGACATAATGAGCTTGCTTTTGAGTGCATTCTAATGTAAGTACAAATTTTTGATAAACTAGATATGTTGGCAATAATTTGGGCTTAACACATTTTGGATGAAAAAAAGTGTTAAGCTACTTGATACATTGAACATTCATGAATATTGTGTTATAATATATGATTTGTTATGTATGCATTAAATGCATTATGAAAAGCCATTGTTAATGGCTAAATTGCATAAACTGTGATTTATATGAATTATGTAAAAACAACCCAAAATATTTGGGTGATGTGTTTTTTATGAGAAATATGTATACATTATGATGAAATGATGAAATATGATGAATTAAAGTGAATTGACATTGATATGAATGAGAAAAATAAGAAAATGAAGCAGTGTGCTTAATTGATAATGAGAAAAGAGGCAATGTGCCTAGTTGATTATGGAAAAATGAGAAAGAAATGGATGATGAAAAATATGAAATAATTGTGTGCCTAGTATGTTTTTCAATTTTCAGAGTTCTGTGTTTAGCGACATGCCTATGAGGTTATCCTCACTATTTGCCTTCGGGGCTAGCCTTTAAGTATTACTTTGATTTGCCTTTAGGGCTAGGCCCTTAGCGTCACTGTGATATGATTTGCCTTCGGGGCTAGGTTTTGAGCATTACTTTGATTTGCCTTTGAGGCTAGACACTTGGTATCATATAGACCAAAACAGTAACTCTGAGATTGAATGGCATATTAGATCATTTGGGCCCATGCTTGTGTTTGTGTTTATGTGTATTGTAAAATGATTAAAGATTATGTTTTAAAATGAAATTGAGTACTACATTATGAAACAACATGTAAAGGCATTATGCATTAGCATTGTTTTACAGTATTATTATCATCAAAGTTTGTACCGCTAAGCTTTTAGCTTAGCGCGATTGTAATTCTTTGTGCAGGTGGCAGGGGTGATCCGATAGATCTTGAGAGTTCTGCTAGACCTTGTTGGGTCTAGACTTGAGCTAATTTTTGCTATTACAAGATCAAGCCAGTTGCCATAATGTATATATTTTATGTTATAGTACACTTTGATATTATGCATATTATGTTTACATTTTTAAAGTGTATATTGTAGAATATAAGGACTCTCTGGACAAATTGTATAATGTGGATTGTGAACATGTGTTTTGATATATATATATATATATATATGTATATGTATAAGTATAAATGTTTTAAGGATAATGGAAGATGATTGAGAAGTATTGGTGAAATGGTGAATTATTATTTATTGGGAGTGTTTTTATGCAGATTGTGTTTTGTTGAAACTTTGGAATATCTAAATTACAGATAAAACTTTGGCAAATTTTTTTCATAGATTTTCAGATAAAATACTATTTTAGAATCTATAGTTAATCATAAATATTTTATTTGTTATTTAAATATACATTTTAAAGTATTTGAGAATCTAAATTTGAAATGTGAAAAATTTTACTAAATTGGGTTGTGACATTCTTATATTTTATACTCATGTTTTACATATACTGAGTGTATGCATTATACGTATATATGGTATAAGGGTGTTATATTTATTTTGGTATCAGAGCCTCGGTTTGAGGTTCTCGACCTAAGTGGGTTGTTAGAAAGAAAAAATGAGAATTTTAAATATAGTTTTAAATTATGATACATGCATTGGCACTGGCATTTTATCTTATCCCTAATGTGGCAATGTTTGTTTGAAGTAACGGATATGAGTTGAGAAGGCGTCTGGGTTGCATAGTTCAGAGTGGAGCAGTAGAAGCATCATTCTGAAGATTATGGATTAAGATTTTTTGGAACTTCAAATTAAGATTCATAGCTTATTCAATTGATGAATAAGTGAAATTAAGAAAAATAATCTAGAAAATGATTTAAGATATAAAATAAAAAGTGTGAGAGATAAGCATGATAGTTACAGAAAATTCAATATGTATGGTGCAAAGTGATATTGTTCAAATTTTTGGACAAATACTGAAATGTTGGATGAGCTTGAAAATTTAATGAGAAGTTTTTTCTCTATGGTAGAATCCAATGTATAAAATTTCATAATTTTTTCAGATGAATTACTAATTAAGAAAAATAGATGAACACAGATTGTTAGAGCAGTTCCAGCAACTCAGAATCTGTAGAAATTGAGAAACATATTTAAAAACCATGGAAAACCAACCAGAAAAATCTGGAAATTTATAAATAATATCATATGTATTCATAGAAGGTATGGTTAAAGTTTCATGAATTTTTATTAAGGTTTGACACCCAAAAAAAATGGATAACCAGATGTTGCCAGAAGAATTAATAAAGAGATAGATTTTTTGGGTTTGGAAGACTTAATTTTTAAATATAGTAAATTAGCTTGGAAAAATGTGAAATTTTAAATATAAGTTCATATTTGTGTCAAGTGAATATGGTTAAAAGCTTATAATCTTTTATATCAAATTGGTAGGGAATTAAAAATTTAAAAGTGAGCTTGACATGAAAGTGAGAAAGTTAAGCGAATTTGTGTAAGTGAGTAATAAATTAATTTCAGGTGATAAATGAATGAAGAAAATTATGAATATATATATATGGATGGGTAGAGGTATGAAGAAATAATATGGAGTTTTTAATAAATTAGAACAAAGAGTTCATAATTAAATTAAAGAGAGAAATGGTATATGACAGCGAATTATTTATTAGGAAAATGTATTAAGGATTTATTAATATGATGCATAGTATTGATTGAGTCAATATTAACTATGGCTAAGTAAGAATTTAAATGTTGTTCCTTATATTAAGCAATTAAAATATAATTTAAATAAATGGATTATTAAGTTAAAGCGAGTTGAGATTACATATACAATCCATATTCGGTTGCATGATTGAGATGTGTTCATTGATGCGCTATGTGGAGATAAATATTATGAGAAAGGGTAATAAATGTGTTTTTGGAATATTTAAGGTGAATGTAAAGATTTAATAATGGATATAAGATATTGTATAATAAATGACTCTTTAATTTATTTCATGAACGGTAGTTGATTGACTAATCAAGACATGATCCAATTGATTTAAGGTGGATGAAATAAATTAAAATATATGGAGTAAATTATGGGAGTATTTGTAATTGATATTAGATTGTCAAAGAATTTGAAAGCTAATGACAAAAATAATTTGAAATACATCGGTGCGATATTAATTTGACACGGCTGAGTTTTTGAATGAAATTTTGAATTGATTCATACCATATAAATGGTTAGTTTAATGCTATTTAAATACTTAATGATAGATAATAACTTGTAATTGATTAATTGATTAATGATTGGAAGTATGGATTTAGAAATTAATTACATGTTGGGAGAAGTAGGAACTATATGTACATTGGATATAGGTAAGTAAAGAGTTAATATTTATTATTGATCTTTATGTTGGACATTATAAAAAGAATTAAGAATATTTATGAGGGGAAGAATAAAAGATTTTGTGATTAGTAATAATGATGAATGGTGATAGTAATTTGGTAGTTAATTATGCAGAAAGTAAATATTAGTGTTTAATTATAGTGGAGTCAAGTATGACATTGATTGTTAATTTATATTGTAAAAGTATGTATATTCATGATTTTGCAAAGAAGAAAAAAAATACTAGATTAAGTAAATAGAAATTATGATCGAATAATCAATGTTTACTAAAAGAGGAGTGCAAAATCTAATTAAAGATAACTGCTATTGAATGAAACTTAATGTAAGTTTGTTGGTTTGTTTATGAAAGTTTAAACTTGGAATTTATTTATTTTGGCATAATTGTTGGTAAATGGATTCTAAGATTGAAAATGGAGTTTTGTTGAATAATATTATAGAATTGGTATGTGAATGGATATATATATATATATATATGAGTTGTTGATGATAATATTGTTGGATCATGTGCTTAGGCTAATGAAGAAAAGTGAATAAGTGTAAATTATTGTAAAACAGAGTTGATATGCGTTAACTTTTCATATAGTAATAGTTTAGAGAGTAAATATGTGATTTTGAGATGCCACAGGTGTGTGACCAGTGAGTCATGGACGTAGTGGCAAGATAAGAATTGTTTGAGAAAAAGTTGTAGTGCAGACAGTGTTTATTTGTAACCCACGAGGGTGGACTTGAGATGACACGATTCTGAAATACATTTGGAGATATTAATAGTTTTGATTTATGAGATACAAACAATATTTGTGGTCGGTATAGTTGGACTCATAACCTTATGTTAGAAATTTATTTATGACTATAGACAGTGTGGAAATAGAAGAAATTGTGAAAATATGATGAGCTATAAATGGTGCGTAAGGAAAGTGATTATGTAAATATGGTAACTATATGAAATGTGAGAAAATGTTAATGAGATGAATTATGAAATGTGAGTAAGGGCTATATTGAATGTGTTTGGAAATGGTATAATATGAATAAGTTGATGAAAATAACAATTAAAGTGAGTGAGACTAGGAGAAATGAATATTATTTGTAATGATGGGTCTAAAGAGATTTAAGATTTAAGAATAAGTTTAACCTAATAGAGTTAGGTCATGAATTGAAGTAGAATGATGAATTTAAAATAAGCTAATGGTTGATTAAAATAGAATAAGGTTGCGATGGTCATATGATGATAGTTAGATCAATTAATTTGGAATGTGGTAAGTTTACTAGTAATTATTGAGATTCAAAATGTATATAATTGTATTAAAATATGAGAGATATGTGATAATGTATATGATGTAATGTTCTAAAATGTATATGGTTATGAAAGGAGTTAAGATATATTAGTTGTAAATAATTATAAGAAAAATATGTTAACTATATTATGATTGGAATATATGTATAATTTGGGTTAATGAATAACTTGTGAGAATGAATCTTAGTAAGGAAATAAGATTTAATTGTTGTGTACCGATGATCTTGAGTTAATACATGGTAATGGTTTAGAAAGCAAGATCAAGGTGAGGATGTGTAGAAGATTATTGTGTTAAGACTTGCTAATTGGGAATTAGGAATTGTTATTATTTATGGTTTTTATAGATAACTATTTATAAATATAAGTAAGGAGAAATTAAATAGAGATATAATTTAAAAATGACTGTAATGACTGTATAGTCAGTGTTAAGATATAAGTTAGTAACATTTATATTTAAGGTTATGAAAGTATATTTTTAAGATAATAAAGTGATAAAAATATCTTAAGTGTAACAAATGTATAATGCATATATATTAAAGAGATGAACTAATTTTGACTAATGACAATTCAATTAATGATATGATAATCTATTGTGATTGTTTGATTAAATAGAAAGTATAATGATGAGTTATGAATTTGTGAAAAGGTAATTAAGAATGACTCTAAGGGGAGAGGAGAAATTATGTGATTTGATGAAATAATAATTTAATGAGATGATTAATTTCATATGAGATTATAAGATTTTATTTTGATTTGGATGATTTATTATCGTTCTGAATAATTTTGAGGATGAAATTATTTAAGTGGAAAAGAATTATAACACCTGTAATTTTTTTAGAAATTAAATTAAATTAATGATTTAAATAGAAAGTGAAAGGATTTTAAATGAAAAAATGAAATGCATTTGTGAAATATATATGAAATATACATATCATATAAAAAGTCAAATAAAAGTCAATATTTAAAAAAAAGTCAAAGTCAAGTGGCATTTTTTATAAATATACTTTGAAAATTAAAATTATTTAAATAATTTAAAAACAAATTATTTATGAATGGAAGAGGTAAATTATGATTTTTAAATTAAATAAATAATTAATTCAAATAAAATATTTTTGAGTGGAAGATAGAAAATTAAAGTTTTAAAATAAATCAAAATTAAAATAATTTTGGGTAGTAAAAAATGATGGGAAGTTAGATATTTATTAAATATTAATTAATAAATTAATTAATAAATTAATAATAATAAAATTAATAAATTAAATCAAAAAGAAATTAATATTGAATGGAAGAAAGAAATTAGAATTTTTAAATAATTAAATAATTAATCAAAGTAATATAATAATATATATGTATGGCTATTAAATGAAAAGAAAGAAAAAAAGTCAAATTTAAGAACAAAAGATCTTCTTTCTTCTTCTTCATTTTCTTCTTTATGCATGACCTCCATAGCCAAGGGAGCAAAGATTTCTTCTTCTTCTTCTAAGTATAAAAAATTGGAGAGATTTCAATGATTCAAGTGAAGTTTTGGGTGATTTTTCTCTAATTGGTAAGCTTTCTTATCAAATTTCTAAGCTTTGTGAGAAATTGAGAATATGTGAAGTTTGGGTTTTTGTTATAGCATGACTTAATTGCTTGTTTAGGTATGTATGAAGTTATTTTGATGAGTTATTAATAATTTTTAAGTTGGATTGAAGAAATGCTTGAGTTTGAGTTGAATTGCTTGAAGAGAGAAAATTTAGGGTTATGGAGCATATGGACTTTTGAATTTTTGTGTTTTAATTGTGCAGACTAGTTCCAAATGTATTGTTTTAATGCATAAACAAGAATTTTAAAGTCAAATGATGGAGTTAGTTAAGTTTGGTGAGAGTTTGAATAAGGTAGTGTTGAATTTAGGGTTTTAGAAAAGGAATTTTCAAAGAATGGTGAAATGTTTGATTGTAATAGTTAAATCATGTTATTTAATGATATAAGCGATGAAAATAAGATTGGATTGATAATTAGAATGAGTTGGAATGAAGAACCTTCATTGGCAAAGGTTATGCCATTTTAGGGTTTTAAACAAAAGCATGTATTTAATTAATGTAAATGATTAAAACATATTATAATATATTTGTAATGATATAAATAAACTTAAAATACCAATTTGAGTGGATTAAAATGTATTTTCAATGTTAAAGTAATGTTAGGCTAAATTTTGGAGAATTTGTTGGAGTGAGGTTTACTTAAGGTTTTATGTCTTAAATACCTTAAAATGTGATTTTAAATAATGGTAATTGTTCACATTTGGAATAGGCATTTAGGAGAGGTGAATTGCCCAACCTTAGTGTTGAAGGGAAAGTTAGAAGTGAAGGTTGGAGGGAGATTATGAGCTTACTTTTGAGTGCTTTCTAATGTAAGTACAAACTTTTAATAAACTAGATATGTTGGCAATAATTTGGGCTTAACACATTTTGGATGAAAAATGTGTTAAGCTACTTGATACATTGAACATTCATGAATATTGTGCTATGATATATAATTTATTATGTATGCATTAAATGCATTGTGTCAAGCCATTGTTAATGGCCAAATTGAATAAAATGTGATTTATATGAATTATGTGAAAATAACCCAAAATATTTGGATGATATGTGTTTGATGAGAAATGTGCATACATTATGATGAAATATTGAAATATGATGAATTAAAGTGAATTGACATTGATATGAATGAGAAAAATGAGAAAATGAGGCAATGTGTCTAATTGATAATGAGAAAAGAGGCAATGTGCATAGTTAATTATGAAAAAATGAGAAAGAAATTGATGATGGAAAATATGAAATAATTGTGTGCCTAGTATGTTATTCAATTTATAGAGTTCTGTGTTTGGCAGCATGCCAATGAGATTATCCTCACTATTTGCCTTCGGGGCTAGCTTTTAAGAATTACTTTGATTTGCCTTCGGGACTAGACGCTTGGCGTTACTGTGACATGATTTGCCTTCAGGGATAGCTTTTGAGCATTATTTTAATTTGTTTGTGGGGCTAGACTCTTGGTGTCATTATGGACCAAAACAGTAACTCTAGGATTGAATGGCATATTAGATCATTTGGGCCCATGCTTGTGTTTGTGTTTATGTATATTGTAAAATGATTAAAGATTATGTTTTAAAATTAAATTGAGTACTACATTGTAAAACAACATGTAAAGGCATTATGCATTAGCATTGTTTTACAGTTTTATTATTATCAAAGTTTGTACCGCTAGGCTTTTAGCTTAGCGCGATTGTAATTCATTGCACAGGGGACAGGGGTGATTCGGTAGATCCTGAGAGTTCTGCTAGACCTGGTAGGGTCCAGACTTGAGCTAATTTTTGCTAGTACAAGATCAAGCTAGTTGCCATCATGTATATATTTTATGTTATAATATACTTTGATATTATGTTTATTATGTTTATGTTTTTAAAGTGTATGTTGTAGAATATAAAGACTCTTTGGACAAATTATATAATATGGGTCGTGAACATGTGTTTTGATATATATATATATATATGTATAAGTATAAATGTTTTAAGGAAAATGGTAGATGATTGAGAAGTATTGGTGAAATGGTGAATTATTATTTATTGGGAGTGTTTTTATGCAAGTTGTGTTTTGTTGAAAATTTGGGATATCTAAATTACAGACAAAACTCTTGTGAATTCTTCCTAGAGATTTTTAGATAAAATACTATTTTGGAACTACAGTTAATAATAAATATTTTATTTATCATTTAAATATATATTTTAAAGTATTTAAGAATTTAATTTGAAATGTGAAAATTTTTACTAAACTGAGTTATGATATTCTTATATTTTATATGTGTATTTTACATATTCTGGATGTATGTATTATACGTATATATGGTATAAGAGTGTTACACCTTTATATCTTTCTTGCCTATCTGGGTGGCGACTCCAATTCTCTAAGCTTAGGCTCGTATTCTCTAAAGCCTATAGCCTAATAGTACTAAAGTCACAAAAACCATTCCACCGGGAATGAGAGTAAAATTCTTGCTCACAGAGGAGACTCCACTACGGATAACAAAAGTTTATTATGTTGGTCTTTTTATTATTTTATTCTTTATTATTATGATATTATTCATTACATCATTTAGATTTTCATTGTATGTGTGATATAGGATGCCCTGTAGAACCCGTGTTATATGTACGTAAGTGATACCATACTTTCATTCAAGATATGGAGATCAAGCATTGCATAACCACTCATAGCCTTTTACTTTTTGGTAAATATTTGCTATGGGACCTAAGTCTTTTTACCCCAAAGACTAAAGTCTATGTAGTTGGCCTCGTAATTTTCCTTAGGTATACCCTAATTACTTATTGTTTGACTATGATTAACATGTCTTAGTTGAGTTTTGGCCCATTTAGTTTGTCCATCCCTAATATGACCTAATTATGGTATAAGGCCAAAAAATATTTTATGGTCCAAAAATTCTTTTAAGCCTAAAGCACAAATCATTTTCATAAGCCTAAAATCTTTTCAAAGGTAGGTCAACAATTGCTTTCTTATGGCCCAAGTATGAAGTCCAAAATTGAATTTTGAAATAAATTTTACAATGGGCTTTGAAATTATCCTAAAGAAGGGTCTAAAATCATTTTTCAATTTATGGCCCATTTATCAAAATCAAGCTTTCATTGGGCTTTGAAAATTAAAACCTTTTACAATGGGTCAAAATTTGAAACGGACTTTTAATTTATTAGGTCAATTATGGAATACTAAAATTAATTGCGGGCCTTACTTATACGAAGACCCATTAGTTATGAGCTTTTTTGTGGCAGAAATTATTAGTTGTTTTTCCAAATGAGAAGTCTATTTATAATAAACCTATTAATTTAGTTTTAGTCTAAATATGGCAAGAATGCTACTTGAATTTTTCAGTGGACCCAAAGGATTAAGGCTTTATTAATAAAAATTATCATAGATTGACTTTTTTTATTTGAAAACACAATTAATGATCAATTCGTCTGAGAGATTGTCAAGAACAAAGTATCTTTTATTGATATCTTTGTTGAGCATAACAACTGAGAAAAGAGACTTGCTTCTCATGTGCAGAAGATATAAGGTTGGAAGGAACATCTTGACTCTATTTGTTTGTTTGCTACACATGCATACATGTATTGCATTAGATCTCATTGATTCGTTTGGCTCAAAGCCCTGGAGTACAACAATTTAAGGGCTTACAACAATTCAACCTACATCAGTGATTCAGAGTTTAGTGAGAATTCAGTCAAATTTGTACCAAAGCCAATGGATCATGAGTAGTTGAGAATCAAGTGAATGAGGCTCTTGCATCCAAGATGGAAGAACTAAAGGGGAACTTGGCTGCAGATGTGAGAAGTCAGTTGGATGCACTATTGAAGACTACTGCTGAGGCATCTGCTAGTACCAAGAAGCAGAAGGATAAAGGAAAGGCTAAGATGGGTGAATTAGCCTTTGATAAAAATAAGTTGGTGATTGATGATGACGATTGGGAAGCATACTTCCAAAATCAATAAGAAAAGAAGAGAGAAAAGAAGGTTGTGGAAAAAATAAATGTGTTGATGTTGAAAAGTTGATTGCTGACTTGGAAAAAAAAGTTTAAAAAGAAGCTGAAGACTAAAGAGGTATCGGAGGTAGATAAATTGTTTGAGGATGATGAAGGAATCCCTTACAAATTCAAGATGCCTCCTTTTGCTAATTTTAATGGAATGGGAAATCTCCATTTGCATGTCAAGTAGTACATCACTGCTATGCAATCTTCTAGAACTGCCAAAGCTCAAATCCTAAGGTATTTTATGCTTTCTCTGGATCCTATTGTGCAAAACTAGTTTAATACCTTAGAGAAAAATACCCAAAAGACTGGAATTTGTTGTGTAAAGCCTTCAAGAATAAATCCTTAACTTATTTAAATTTAAATTTATTTTATTTTATTTAATTCCAAAAATATTAGGGATGTTACAATGGGGTACAGTTTCAAGGAGCAGTTAAGGATTTATTCTTGAAGTATTAGATCCGCCATCACCGATTCTTCCCTTATAGACCAAAGGCTAACGGTGTAGTGGAAGCGACAGGCAAGATGATGTAGTGGAAGCGACAGACAAGATGATTAAGAAGATTTTGTCCAAAATGACCGAAACATACATGGATTGATAAAAAAATGCTTCCTTTTGCTTCATGGGGGTACAAGACGAGTGTGCAAAACCTGATTGGAATGATGTCATTTTCTTTGGTTTATGGGATGAAAGCAGTGTTGCCAATTAAAATTGAGATCAAATCATTGAGGGTGGTCCTGGAAGCTGAATTGCCTGAGACGGAATGGGTAGCTAGTAAATATATGCAACTGACCTTATTAGAAGAAAGAAGATTGAAGGCTTTGTATCATCATTAGCTATATCAAAGAAAGATAGCTCGGGCATACAATAGAAGGCTAAAATCAGAAAGCTTAAAGCCAATGACTTAGTGTTAAAGCAGTGCAAGCCTAATTTTCCTGATCCAAGAGGGAAGTTTAGACCTTGCTGGGAGGGGTCGTATGTAGTGAAGCAAGTCATGAGCAAGGACGCAGTCAAGTTGTCGGACATGGACGAGAATGAGTTTGCTGAGCCTATGAATATTGACAGATTGAAGAGGTTTTATGTTTAAAAAAGGGGGGGCTCGCTAAGTTGAAAACACGAAAGGGTGACCTAGGCAAAAGTTAGAGCAGTTCGCTAGTTCTAAAAGCCCGAAAGGGCAGGCTAGGCAACAATTAGGGCTAAATGAGAGAAAATTATCAATTAGAAAACCCAAAAGGGCTGGTTGGTGACATGAGTGATTTTTTGTATGCTGGATTTATTTTTTGGTTGTTCCCCAATTTAATAAAGTAGAGTTAATGCTAAAATTGTTCTATGTGTACTATTTTGAATAATTTGACCATTAGGGTAAAATAAATAAAATAATAAATGAAAGGAAGACATCTTTTATTATCATTATTGTTCATCATAACATCATTTTTTCTTAAAGAATTGACAAGTGTGAAATTTATGCAAGGCAATAAGTGTAACGTGCAGGCCAGCTTTGCTTCAGTCAATCCATGTAGGCTTTAGTCAACCGAGGCATGTCTAAATCAGGAGTGAACTCAGAACCTCGAGGCTCAGCTCCATACTGGTGGTCAAATCGATAAGGATCATAGCAAGTGCCTCGATGGAGAGCAGCAAGAGGAACATACATCAGATACGTCTGAATAGTGACATGGGTAATCTTCCGCCAAGATACCAACTAACAAATGTTAATCATAGCTCATGAGCGGATCTAGTTGGCATATGAGGAAGCAGGATGAAGCAGTTTCATAGTAGAATAATGTCAGGGGAAATATCTGGTGAATCCACAGACTGGGTGTCAAGCAAGCAGAGGCACTCCTGTAGCCAGATTTTTAAAGACAAACAGTAAACTAAAAAAAAAAGCCCATTAGGTTGAAAACCTATAAGGGCGGCCTAAGTAAAAATTAGGGTGGTTCGCTAGTTTTAAAAACCCATAAGGGCAGTTTGGGCAAAATTAGAATCAATTATTAAAAAAAGAAGATGGTATGCTAGGTTGAAAATTCGCAAGGGCGGCCTAGGCAAACATAAGGACAGCTCGCTACTTCTAAAAATCCAAAAGGGCGAGCTAGACAAAAATTAGAGCAATAAAAATAAAAGCCTAAATAGAAAGCCCAAAAGGGTAGTTTATGTAATTACCTAAAGAAACATGGGACTTCCCGCCAATCTCTTCGAAGATTCTGTCTTGAATTGATCCAATCCAACTAGAATTTCAGCTAAGATCACTGGTACTGGTGATAATTCTCCCTCCATCTGGTCAACAATATCCAGCGCTCGCGGATAGATGTTGCCAGTAAGAGAGACAAGTAGAAATTGGCTAAGAAAACACAAACAAAATATGCGTCCCCATACTTTGGTCAGAGCCAAATGAGAAGTGCAAAAATCAATCAATGGACCCAGCAAGATTTTCTCACCTCTAGTCAACTGCAGAACTGCAGATTTTGAGAGTTGAAACAACATCTACATCTTTTAATGAGTCTTTGAAGTAAGTATGGGTAATGCCATTGGTTGTTTGCTCGGGTACCCAAGAATAACTTTAAATTCTTCGATCATAGGACATATTTCAAAGTTGTTTATCTAGAAAGTCCTAGTTTTCACATCCCAAAAGGAAGCCATGGCATGTAGGAAGGAATGACCCAACTTCACATTTTTAAAGCACTTCAAAGCATTAATTTGAGACCAAGATATTTGTTCCCAATGTGTAGCATTCATGGTCTTAAATAAACCTTTCATTTTCTTTAAATTTAACTCAATCATTGACAGGGTTTTGAAATTATTTTAAATTAATTGTGCAAACTATGACTTGGTTTGAAGAAAAATTGAAGTTGTTTTGAATTAATTGTGTGTGATTTACTTATGTAATAGTAGCTAAGTTGTAAAGAAAGTTGGTAATTGGAATGAGCAGATGGTTTAACCTATCTTTAAAGAAGAATTGTGGTTGATTTAAATAGGCATTAGCCTGTAGACCTAAGTGCACGAGGAATAGGTAGTGGCTGGAAACTAAGATGCACATGGAAATGGTGTTCATGTCGAGTGATTGTTGGGATACTGAGCCTGCCATGGGTTTTTGCAAATTTGAGTCCATAATGAATTAAAATTATGGATTCGTCACGGACATTATGTATAAATTTGTATATATTAAAAAAATTTACAAAAAGGAAAAAATTAATTTTTTTTAAAGTCAAAGTTGTTGGAATGTGATTCTACTACTACTACTACTACTACTACTACTACTACTACTACTATTATACAATCCCTTTATTTAAATCATACAAGTTGATCACTGTAAAATGATACAAGTAAATCATTGCGAAGAGGGAGGCGGTCCATAATCAAATAAAACCTTGAGAAAGTCATCGTCTATTGGAGGAGGAGGCATATTTTTCGCCAAAGTCCACTTGAGGAGGAAGCACCCAAACCTCTATTGCCTTGAATGTTGATTATGTAATAGTCATCACTTGAGAAAGGAGGAGGCATGTCATGGACATCAATCTGGGGCCCTCTTGATGAAGAAGCATTCAAATCTCTCATGCCTTGAAATCAAAAGTCCTAGAAGTTCTATGCCTCCTGATGGTATAATCCTTCAAAATGGACAATGTGTTGGCAACTGGCGGTTAACTCTTCCTACAGCTTTCTGCTCTCCTCCTCGAGCATTCGCTGTGAGCCAAACAAGGAAAAGGTAAGTCCATTTTCATGCATACATACAAGCATATATCATTATTGTAACACCCTTATACCCTATATACGTACAATACATATTTTCAGCATATGTAAAATACGCATATATGGTATAAAAATATCACAGACCGATTTAATAAAAATTTTCACATTTCTATTTTAAGATTTCAAATACCAATATAAAATAAATAGTATATAAATATTCTTTTCTTATTATAGGAATCCAAAATAAATATTTTATATGAAAATCTCTAGTAAAAATTTGCCAGAGTTTTGTTTGTAATTTGGACGTTCCGAAATTCAGCAAAACAAAACCTGCATAAAACAAACACTCCAAATAAAATCAATTCACCAATTCACCAATACTTCTCAATTTCTCCATATTTTCTTAAAATACTTATATATAGGTATATATATATATCAACATTACATATAAAATCCCATCTTAAACAAAATTATTCAAATCATTCTTTACAATTTACAATATATGCTTCAAAAAATATATCATAACATACATCATATCAAAATACATTGTAATATCAAATATCTACATGCTGGAAATTGGCTCTGATCTTGATGTACCCAAAAACAACTCTTCAAGCTCAATAAATACAAACCTAGACCTGACCAGGTCTAGTAGAACTATCCGGCTCTACCAAATCCTGCATGACACCTGCGCGATGAATTACAATCATGCTAAGCCGAAGCTTAGTGGTACAAACTTTGATAATAACAATAAAACTCAATGAAATGTCAATGCACAATTCATATAGATGTCAGATCATTCTACTATCTTATATTTTTCAAATATTTCATAATCACAACTCATAGCATTATTTTGCTCAATTGTATCACAATTCATAATTCACATTAAATCAAAGACAAGCATGGGCCCAAAAGGATCTAATATGCTATTCAAATTTCAGAGTTACTGCTTTGGTCCATAATGACACCATGTGTCTAGCCCCGTAGGCAATATATCCATGGATAATGTAACAACCCCAGTCTCTTGGACCTCAACCCGGCTAGACCCTTAGGCCCCAGTATCTTAGTCCTCAACCCGGCTAGACTGCTACAGTTTTTGAGGCTTACGACCCAGACTTTTCACCCCAAAAACATCATATTTATCAGCTGGCCTAGCTTACGACCCAGTCTTTTCACCATTCCAGCATTTAGCCCGTAGGCAATCATAGGCATGCCGCCAAACCCAGAACTCTGAAAATTGAATAACATACTAGGCACACAATTTATTCATTTTTTTCATTATTAATCTCTTTCTTTTTGTCACATATTCAATCTAGGCACATTACCTTATTTTCACATTTTTTTTCACATTTATCATTGTTCACATCTTTCTCATTTTTCTCACTTTTCTGATTTTTATCAATATCAATTCATTTCATTATTCCACATATCTCATTTTATATTCACAACACATTACCCAATTACTTTGGGTATTTTCATATAATATACATATTTCACATGTTACACAAATTAGCCATTATCAATGGCTTTTCACAATGCCTTTAACACATATATTATTCATACACAATCAATGAACCAAGTAGCTTAACACATTTTTCAACCAAAATGTGTTAAGTCCAAATGTTATGCAAATATAGACATTATATTCAAAGTTTGTACATACCTCCACTAGTAACCCAAAGCAAGCTTAACACAACCTCCAATCCTATCCTTCCAACTTGCCCTTCACCACTTGGATGAAGCAAATCAACCTCCCTCAATGCCTATACCAAATGTGATCATACATAATCATTTAATATCACATTCTAAGGTATTCTCAACATCAAACCATAATTAAACATCACTCTAAACCAAATCCCAAAATTAAGCTTCACCTCACTTTAACTTTGAAAAACCATATCAAGCCATTTAAATTAGTGTTTTAAGTTTATTAATATCATTAGAAACATGTTTTAGTATGTTTAAACCAATTACATTAATTAACCACATGCTTATGTCCAAAACCCTAAAATGGCATAACCTTCACCATTGAAGGATCTCCATTCCAACTCAATCCAATTATCATTTCAATCTTATTTCTACCACTTATATCATTAAATAACATGATTTAAGCATTAAAATCAAACAATTAATCATTCTTTGAAAATTCACTTTTCCAAAACCCTAAATCAATACTACCATTCTCACACTCCAACCAAATACAACCAAATCCAATATTTGACTTTAAAATAGTTGTTTATGAATCAAAACAACACATTTGGAACCAATTTGCACTATTAAAGCTCATGTTTCCCCAAACCCAAAAGTTCCATAACCCTAAATTCTCTCTCTTCACCATTCTTTAACCAAACTCCATCATCTCTTTAATCTAACTTTAGAATCATTATTACCTATCCAAAATAATATCATACACACCCATTTCAACAATTATAATATACTACATCAAAATCCAAATTCTCACATAATACAAATTTCCAAGGAATTCAAAGAAAAAAGTTGGAAACCTACTAGTTTTGGATGAAATCACCAAAAATCCACTTGAAACTTGTTAAATCCTTCAATTTATGGAGTATGGAAGAATCAAATTCATGCTCCAAACTCCCTTGGAAAACGTCCTAAAGGAAGAAGAAGAAGAAGACTTTTTTTAATATTTCTTTTCCTTTTCATCTTTTTTTAACCACATATATATATATATTAAAATAATTTAATAATTATTTATTTAATTATTTATTTAATAAATTAAAAGTCCTAAATTTTCTCTTCCATTCAAAAATAATTTATTTTTGAATTATTTTATTAATTTTGAATTTCTAAAATTTAATTACCAAAATACCCTTTTACTTTGACTTTTCTTTTAAAAAGTGTTGACTTTTATATGTTGTATATATTTTACATATATATCACATATATGTTCCACTTTTTCATATAAAACTCCTTCATTTTTCATTTAAAATTATTGATTTAATTTATCCATTTAAATTATAATTTATTTTATCAAATTTTCAAAAATTATAACTTTTCAAAAATTTGGGATATTACACATATGCACAAGTAATGTGTATCTTATATATACATCAAATGTACCTTATATGTGTATTAAATATTAAGTATGTAATATATTAATCCAACATATACAATTAATATACCATATGTATATGTTATATATACTCTAGATATATATATTGAGTATATACAATTTTATATCTCCAAAATCACGGATGTTACAATTATGGAATAGGATGACAAACCGGGTAACTCAAATCGAAGCCCGTAGATAAGATGGCACGTCTAGCTAAAAAGAAGGTGCAAATAGAGAGAATTGTAATTGTATCGGAGTATCATACAGAGGGACAATTCCATAGCTAGGGGAACCAGTAACTTACAATAATCATAAAGATAGTCAAAGCAAATTAAGAAGAAAAAGTTATAATGGCAAAATGTTAAGTGTTTACCTAAGAAGTGCCAACATCGGAATTGCTGTGAGAATGGGAAGAAGGCTCACCCTTCTCATCCTTGTCTTCATCTTCTTCTTCTTCTTTGTATTCTTCTTCTTCTCCTTCCTTTTCTATTTCCTCTTCTTCACCTCTGGGAAGCCCTTAAATGCTAGTAGGTGAAACTTTAAAATTTAGCAGCTGGTTCTGAATAAATTGAACATATGATAAATCTAATGAAAGATGACTGTCCTAAATATCGAAGCCATTGCGAGCCTGGCTCCAATAAAGTTTTGGCATAGATATGGTGGGATATCTATTGGTACTCTCCGCTACTCAGATCCAAGAAACAAATTATATACCCTTTCACCAAGAAACTAGCCATAAGAAACTAGACCAGTAATAATCCGACGAGAGTCTTGCAAGGGCAGTGCGTCAATCATGCATCCAATCCAGCTGTTTCTTTCTTCAGCTCCCGACCAGGCCACATTCACCTATAGAAGAAAAAATAGGTAAGTTGTTTTACTCATGAATTTTAATATTAATATTAACATTTATCTTACTTGGTCACAGGTTAGGCGACTCATGTAGTAGCAGTGAGTGTGTACGTGGTGACTTCTAGCACCTCTCTATGACTCGATAACTAGAAACTTAGCTTGGGATATCTAATCTGCAGCCTCATAATGTTGGGGGCCCTACCAAGTTGTGCTCACACACACAAACCTATACATGAAGAAAATAAAATCAATTCTATACACATGCATTATTTGATTGATAGTTCTAAAGAAAGTGATACCTCAAAAATGACTACAAAACCAATGAAGTATCTTTTGTTCCTACAAATTGCATCAAAGCCATAATAAAGGCAGGTGAGGCCAGCTTCTCCCCATGCATAAGAAGGTATACGATCTAAGTAAGAAAGGGCACGTAGCACTGACAAGTGGATGGCAAACTCAGTGCTGCCCAAAATAGTCACCCCCAACAGATATAATAGGAACCCCCGAGTATATTGTCTCGCCCTCTCTTCCTGTACGGATTGAGTATACTTTATCTAGTACTCTCGGATGGACTCATATTTGATCTTGTATGGTCCACTATAACGGGGCCTGACCCCCATCAACTGTCAGATTTCCTCCTCATTTAAAATATTGCTGGTTAAAGGGACATGGGCCCCATGACATCGGAGACTTGTTATGGTAGTGAAATCGATTGGACCGATTGTCACCTCTCCAATGGGCAAGTGGAAAGTATGGGTAGTATCCAACTATCACTCTATAAGCGCTTGGATCACACTCCTATCAATTTGGTATTCCCGGGATGGTAATTGCAAAATGAAGTCCTCAAAGTCGCTTTCTCATACCATTCTTTTTACTGGAGGTGGGGTCCGATCATACCATTTGCGGGCTTTGTGATTGTTTCTTCCTACTTTAATATCACAACCATCATGCTATCCAAATATAGGTAAGTCAAGGTAAGTACACATATATTTCTTTTTGTGCTTTAATAAGAATTACATTCATACTCTCTTTCTCTTACTAATTTCTAGAGATTTTACTACATAAATTTTCATACCTATTACCAATTATTATAGGTGTTTCCATATAAATTTTGACACAATAATATTTATTAAATTTTCCATATAAATTTTCATGCATATTTATTGCACAAAAATATTTACCAATTTTGCTACATAATTTTTCATGCATATTTTTGCACAATAATATTTACTAATTTTGCCACATAATCTTTTATGCATATTTTTGTATAATAATATTTACCAATTTTGCTACATAATTTTCATGCACAATAATATATACCAATTTTTATAAATTTTGCTTCATAAATTTTCATGCATATTTTCGTACAACACTTATAATTAAATTGTACTAACAAATTTTGTATCAATAAGTAGTTAAATAGCAGCAAAATGACGCTTACCAGCATTTTTTCTTTGGAACTATCATGAAGATGCATCCCGAGTAAAAGAGAAATTTGCTCGACCGTTGGCTTAGAGGTAAGCAGCTCATTATTTGAATGTGTCCCGAACCTCGAGGAATGTTGGATAGCATCCATTTATGGTAAGCGTTAACGCTTTCAAAAACTTAAGAATGTTGAAGATGAAGATGTTCTGAATGTAAAATTATAATGGAATGATGGTTTATATAGAAAAATGAGGCAAGTATCAGGTATATAAAAAAATAATATATATATATAAAGTAAATCACATGCACTACAACTAAATAATTCATTCTCAGATCAAATAATTCAAATTCTTTCATCCATTTCAATAATTGATAAGTCAAAGTTTGGTTTATATTATTCATTTAATTGTTAGATCAAATAATTCATTTTTGTCTTCAATTCCAGTAATTCATAATTAGCTTTCTATTATTATTTTCTTTCTCTATTACAATAATTCACACGACACTTGTCTAATTATTATTATGTGTCTAAAAAATGTTTTTCTACTTATAAATATTTTTTCCATATAGGGGACAAGAGTATAGAGGAATAGTAAAAAATAGCTTTTTTTTTTTGGCAAAACTGACCATTGAAAGACAAAGATTTCAAAATTTTCAAAAATTTGTCGCAAATTTTTCGGATTTGGATCCCAAATCATTTTTGAGTCAAGAACTCAAACCGAGTCCAGAACTCAAACCAACTCGGGTCCATAACCCAAATCTTTTTTAAATCCAGAACTTAATCCGGGTCTAGAACTCAAATCATTTTCGAGTCCAGAACCCAAACCAACTGGGGTACACAACATAAATTATTTTTGAGTTCAGAACTCAAACCGGGTTTAGAACCCAAACCAACTTGGGGCCAAATCCCAAATTTTTTTTTAGTCTAGAACCCAATTTGGGTTCAGAACCCAAACCATTCTTAGGTCTAAAGCCCAAATCATTTTAGAGTCCAGAACTCAAACTGGGTCCAGAACCCAAACCAACTCGAGTCCAGAACCGACATCTTTTTTGAGTTCAGAACTCAATTCGGATCTAGAATTCAAACTATTCTCGGGTGCAGAACCCATTTTGCCCAAAATCAGTTCAAAAGTCATATTCCTTTTAACTCTCTGAATGAATTCAAGATAGTTTAAGTAAGGGGCAGACTGTAGACCCTTAATTTTGATCCTAAGCTAGTACGATCCTAATTAAAGAGGGCTTAACTAAATTTTGTTTGATTTTAAGGCTTAAACTTTACTTACAGCTTTAAATAGGTCGGTCCAGTTTCAAAAGGCCCAAATTAAATTAAAAAAGCTGAAATTAGCCCTAATTTAACTTCTTCGGACCAAATATTTAAAATGGTTTGAGTCGGGATGAGTCCAAGTGACTTGAGCCATTGCTATGTCAACCTGGAGGGTCCAAGTCAAAATAAGCATGGCTCATGCCTACGCTTATTTCGATTTTGCATACCCAAATCGACATGGGTTGCCTCTATGTCGATTTAGACGTGACAAATTAACATGAACCTTAATTCCAAAGCAATTTGGCCAACAATTTAAGTTCCTAATCAAGTTAGAATTCATTTAAACCTCGCATTAAGCAGATTAGGTTTAGGGTTAAGTCATGGTTTGCCTATAAATAACAACGTTTAATACTAAAATAGGTATCAACAAATACCAAGCGGATGGATTAGCAATCAATAACTTAGCAGCATAGATTAACAAAGAAGCAATAACAAGGCAGTCTCCAGCCAAAAACTCATGAAAGGCAGGTAGTAGTAAGCTTGTTTGTAATATCCCGAAATGTGCCCTAGAAGTTTTGATATTAGTGTTGTTTTACTTGGATTAAATGTATATGATTCTTTGGGAAGAGAAAAGAATTATAGAGAGAGTGTATATGTTGTGTATATAAAAATATATACAACATATACATAAGTCAAAGTCAAAGAAAGTTAATGGAAGAAGATATTTATGTTATGATTTATGGAATTAATTAATAAGGAAATTATGAATGGAAGAGATTAATCTGGATTATTTTAATATTAAAATGACTTGGTGGAGGTTTAAAGAGATAAGTGTTTGACTTGTTGTCTTCATTTTCTTTTCTTTTCCTTTATTGGCCGGACATCATTAAGACAAGAGAGCAAAAGAGAGTTTTGTGTTCCAAGCTCAAAGTTGAAAGGTGATTCAAGTAACCAAGTTGAAAATTCAAGAAGTTTCATTATTGTTGGTAAGCTCTCTCTTATTTTCCTTTGTTTTATTTGAATTTGTGTTTGAGTTTGATGGATGATTGTTGTTAATAGGAGTGTGTTTGATTGTGGTGTGTTTAAGAGTGTTTGATTCATTTGATTTTGAGTTTTGTGGTTGAATTGAAGGAAAGAGTAAGCTTGTTGGAAGAGATAGTGTTGTGGTTGTGTTTAGGGTTTGTGGCGATGATTATAATTTGGGTGTGATGTATGTTTTGAATTGTTTTGGTGTTTTTGCAAGGTTGTTATGGCTTTTGGGTATGTTGAGCTAAGTTTGCTTGAAGTGGATTTTGGTGAAAGAAAGTGATTTGTTGGATATAGTGTTGTTGTGGCTGGAATTTGCATTTTTGGCCTGACACGCCCATTAACACGACCAGGTTTCTAGGCGTGTCAATAGTTCTGTGTTCTTGGATGGATACACGATCAGTGACACGCCCATGTCACTGAGTGTGTCATAGCTACTGTGATGTTGGAGAATTGACACGGCCATGAGCACGCCCATGTTGTTGGATGTGTCAATGTTTCTGAGAGACAAAATGTATTACACGTTCAGTGACACGCCCGTGGTTCTGAGCGTGTCAAAGCTTCTATGTAGTGAGTTTAGGACATGGTCAGGGACACGCCCGTGTTGTTGAGCGTGTCATGTGTAGAGTTTGTATCTCATGTGTATTATTCCTTTGGATTAGGTTGTGAAGAGGTTGATTTGCCTTAACCTAAGTGGTGAAGCATTTTTGGAAGAGAAAAGTTGTAGATTGGTGTGAGTTGTTCCTAAGGTAAGTACAAACTACATGGTTGTATACATTTACATAATTTTGATACTTAACTTATTTGATTGTACATATGTTAAAGAATTGATTACATTTGATAAACGTTATGTTTTGTCTAATGTGAATTGAGATATAATGAGATGTGAAACCAATGTAGTTGGTTATAATGATGTAAATGACATAATTGAGGCATGTTTACCTATATGATATTCAATGCAATTGATGATATATATATATACTCTCTTGATTAGATATGGAGCCATGGTTGTTGGCTAAAATGATAATGATGCCAATGAGATGATTGAGGCATGGTTGCCTAAGTGATGATGAGAAAATGAGAATGAAATTGATAATGAAATAATAAATGAATTGTGTGTCTTATGTGTTATTCCATTTTCAGAGTTTTGTTGTTGGTGGCATGCCTATAGTAACAATCTCTTGAAGTTAGGTTGGGCTTGATCCTTGAAGTCAAGTTGGGTTGAAGTTTAACATGTTTTACTCCCCTTGAAGCTTGGTTGGGTCTAGTCCTTGAAGCCTAATTGAGATGTTACAACCCTTGAAGCTAGGTTGGGTTGGTTCTTGAAGCCAAGTTGGGTTGATACTTAGCATGCTTTATTCCCCTTGAAGCTTGGTTGAACCTAAATCCTTGAAGCCTAGTTGGGATAATGATAATGATAAATGTGATAATTAAACCAAAGCATTAACTCTGAAAGTTGAATGGCATATTAGTGTCTTTGGGCCCATGCTTGTCTTTGTTTTCAATGTGATTCATGAATGGTGAAACCAATGAATAATGAGGTGATTATAATGCATAAGTATCTTATTGAGAATGAATGTTTGATATGACATTGAGCAAAGTAAGATGTTGAAATATAACATTCTTTTGAATAGTGTATGGAGTTGATTGTGTGACATTGGCATTGCATCGAAATATAGTTTTATTGTAGTTTGTACCACTAAGATGTTGGCTTAGCGCGATTATGATTTATCGTGCAGGTAACAGGGAAGAACCAGAGAGTTCCTCTAGGCCGAGTAGAGCTTAGATTTTGAGGTGTTGATAGTGGAGCTTAAAGATCAAAGACATACTGCCAAACATGTATATATTTATGTTTTGTAAAACTTGAGTTTTGATGTATCTGTATTTGTAAATATTTGTTATATTTTTCGCTGCGTTTTAAATAAACATTTTATTTATTGTGTTTTATAAACTCCTTTAAATGTTTTAATTGTATTCATATTATTGAAAAGGAATTATTCATATGTTTAATAAACCGTGGCATATCTATATTCCGTATACGTATATTACGATCGTATTAGCATGCTGTGTACGTATACGGGGTATAGGGGTGTTACAATTGTTTTGGTATCAGAGCCTAGGTTTGAGATTCTCAACCTAGGTGAATTGTAAGAAAAAAGAATATTTTTATTTTAAAAGTTGATTTTTGAATAAGATACATGTTTTGGTATGGCAGTCTTTGATCTTTAATGAGAAATATTCTACTGTGTTTGCAGATATAGTTAGTAATGGAGTCCCATTCACGTCAGACTGTAGAAGAAAGTGCTGAGAGTGTAGCTCCAGGAGAGAGTAGAGAGGGAGCTAGAGTTGATAGAGTTAGTGAGGCACCTGTTTCTGTGCCAGAGAGATCAGCTGCAGAGGAGGTTCCGCCGGGTTGGTTAAGGCATGTGATAGAACTATTGAGGCCAGCTCCAGTGCAGCCACTACCACCACAACCTCCGATGCCGGTAAGATATTATGATAAGTTGAGAAAATATGGGGCTGAGGATTTCTTAGGCACTACTGATCCTGCAGTGGCTGAGCAGTGGTTGGATAAAGTGCAGAGGATATTCATTCAGTTACAAGCTACTTCAGATGAGAAATTTGACTATGCCAGATCCTTCCTTCAAAAAGATGCCTATGAGTGGTGGAAGACGGTTCCTCATGCCATGGATGATCCAACTACACTATCTTATAGTGATTTCCTGAGGGAGTTCGAGCAGAAATATACTCCAAAGGAGTATAAAGATATTAAGAAGATAGAATTCTTGAATTTGAGGCAAGACAACCGGACGGTAACAGAGTATGAGATTGAGTACATCCGGTTGAGTCGTTATGCTGGAGGAATTATCTCTGATGAAATAGACCGGTGCAGAAGATTTGAGGAGGGATTGAGGCCCTCTAGTATGTGCATTGTGGCTGGTTCTCGGTACCAGGATTTCTCTCAGCTTGTTGCAACAGCTAGAAGTGTGGAGAGAGTGCAGAGCATTGCAGCAGCTGCTACTGAGGAGGAGACTAGGGTAAGGAGACCCCAGTTTGAGGCAGGGTCTTCATCTGTGAAGAGGGGTAGAGGAAGTTTTGTTCCGAGGATCAGTAGGAGTCAGAGGCAGTTGGGTAGATCAGTGCAGTATCAGAGGCAGAGGCCGAGACCGACAGTCTCTGTAGCTAGTGCCCCGACTCCAGTAGTTCAGAGGTCTACTCTACCTATATGTGTTCACTGTGGCAGGCCCCATGGAGGTGTTTGTTGGAAGACTGGTGTATCCGGAGTATGCTTTAAATGTCGGTCACCAGATCATTTTATTAGAGATTGCCCCGAGATGCAGGATGATAGACAGACTGATACTGCAGTTTCTCGACCCAGTGTCAGTAGAGGTGGTCGAGGGGGCAGAGGTTTCAATAGAGGTGGTAGACCCGGGTTTAGTCAGAGAGGAGGATCTTCATCCAGAGGCAGTAGGCCAGATGAGACCGGATCTTCTCAGAGAGTATATGTGATGCAGAGGCAGCCGGATGCTTCAGCAGTTATAGCGGGTACATTTTCTTTATTTGGCATTTTAGTACTTGCTTTGATTGATCCAGGATCTACTCATTCATACATAAGTGCACCCATCTTACCTGTGTCTGAATTGCATTCAGAGTCCTTAGGATTTGATGTCTTAGTGACAAATCCTTTAGGACATAGTATTGTGGTGAGTAAGGTGCATCGTGATAGTGTTGTTGTGGTGCAAGGTGAGGAGTTCCTTGGTAATTTGATTGAAATGCCTTTTAAAGAATATGATTTAATTTTAGGCATGGATTGGTTGTCTAAGCATGGGGCTGTGGTAGATTGTCAAAAGAAGTGTGTTACTTTGAGAACCAGTGATGGTAGGAGCATGATGGTATCTAGTGAGCAGAGACAACTTGCATCCTTGTTGGTATCAGCTGTAACAGCTAGAAGGTTGATTAGAAAAGGGTGTGATGCTTATCTTGCTCATGTGGTGGATACTAGAGTAATGGGTTCTCAACTTAATAATATAACCACAGTTGCAGATTTTTCGGATGTGTTTCCTGAGGAGTTGCCAGGGTTACCTCTTGAGAGAGAGGTTGAGTTTGGTATCGACTTGTTGCCTGGTACCACTCCCATCTCTATCACTCCTTATAGAATGGCACCTGCTAAATTGAGAGAGTTGAAAGTGCAGTTGCAGGAGTTGTTGGATAAAGGGTTTATTCGCCCTAGCGTTTCACCGTGGGGAGCTCCTGTGTTGTTTGTGAAGAAGAAAGATGGTACTTTGAGGTTATGCATTGATTATATGTAACACCCCTATACCCCGTATACGTACACAGCATGCTAATACGATCGTAATATACGTATACTGAATATAGAAATGTCACGGTTACAAAACACACATGACATGACTCTTATATACTATGAACAAATTCAAAACTTTTAAATGAGTTTATAAAACAAAATAGATAGAAAGTTTATTTAAAACGCAGCGGAAAATATAACAAATGTTTCCCAATACATTTGCATCAAAATCAAAAGTTACAAATATAAAATATATACATGAGTGGCAGCTCTTCTCTGATCTTTAAGTCCAAAAATCAACTCTTCAACGCCTAGACTCACTAGGTCTAGAGGAACTCTCGGGTTCAATCCTGTCACCTGCGCGATGAACCACAATCGCGCTGAGCCAACAGCTCAGTAGAACAAACTATAATGATATTATGCTATGTCATACATTCAAACAATATAGATCATACTCAATACACTTTATTTTATGGATGTTTCATTTCATTATTTCAATAATTATATCATCATCCATCACTCACACATTTAACATAGACACACATGGGCCCAACAAGCATTTAATATGATATTCAAAGTTCAGAGTTACTGCTTTGGTTTATAATCACAATGATCAAGCCCGTAGGCGATATATATATCATATCTCTATCCATGGATAGTGTAACAGACCCAGTCTCTTGGACCATCAACCCATTAACATGAGGAGATCCTCAACCCGGCTAGACTGTTACTAGTAACAGACCCAGTCTCTTGGACCATCAACCCGACTAATCGAGGAGATCCTCAACCCGACTAGACTGTTACCTTTATATAGGCATGCCACCAAAACCAGTACTCTGAAATTTGAATAAACATATTAGGCACACAACCATTTCATATATCTCTTTATCAAACTTTTTCTCAATTCATTTCTCATTCCCCAATCAACTAGGCAAACATGCCTCATTTGAGTCAATATAGCCAATCACAATGGCTTTACACATCATCTTATCATCACATCTTTCATTTTCGTAACACATACATATACCATATTACATTTCATGAGGTTCATATTGTATAAAACGTAACATTATTCAAACATATCAACAATACAATGAAATTACTTAGTACATTCACACTCAAATGCATAAGTTCCAAAATCACATGAATGTATGTTATAATGCAAGGTTTGTACTTACCTCAAAAGAAATCCACACAATTCTAAACACTTCCTCTTAACAAGTCCTTCACCAAATAATTAAGGCAATTCACCTTCTTCACAACCTAATTCAAAACAATGAGGAAACTCACATAAGATCATAAGGCTAAGAATCAATTAGGGCAAACTCTAAACTGAACACGCTCACCCACACGGGCGTGTCCCTGACCGTGCCCTAACTCCACAACACAGAAGCATTTACACGTTCAGGACCACGGGCGTGTCACTGGGCGTGTAATACCTACTGTCTCTCAGAAGTAACGACACGTCCAACATCATGAACGTGTTCCTGGCCGTGTCAATTCCCCAAAGTCACAGTAGCTATGACACGCTCACTAACACGGGCGTGTTAATGGCCGTGTCACACCTACTGCCATCCAACACAATTGACACGCCTAAAGACCTGGACGTGCTCCTGGGCATGTCAGGCCAAAAACCCAGATTCCGGCCAAAACAACAATCCAACCAACAAACAACAATCTTCCACCATCTTCCACTTCAACAAAACTCAACTAGACACACCCAAAACCATAACAACCTTGCAAAAACACCAACACAACTCAAAATACACATCCAACACCAAATCACAACATCATCAAAAACTCTAAACACAACCACAACTCAATCTTAACCAACAAACTTATTCTTCCTTTCAATCTTACTCTTTGCTTCAATCCAACCCAAGAATCAAAGATCAAGTAAACCCAACACTCTTAAACACAACACACTCAAACATATCCATACCAACAACCATAAATCACCAAACCCACAACACAAACTCAAAGAAAATAAGGGAATCAAGAGGAAACTTACCAAGAATGAAGAAAACTCTTAAATTCCTCCTTGATCTCTTGAAAACTTCTTCAATCTTGAGTTTGGAAGGTCAAATCTCTCCCTCTCTCTTGTTCTCTTGCTGCTGCCGTCCAAAGCAAAGAAAGGAGAAGAAAAGGAAAATGAGAGACACGAGAAGAGAGGAAGAAGGAAGAAAAGGAAAAGAAAGAAAAGTCAAACATTAACCCTCTCTCTCCTCAAAACATTCTCCTCCACACAAATAAAAATAAAATAATCTCAAACATCACCATCCACCCATCTTAATCCACTAACTCAATTTCAAAATAATTACCTTTATACCCTTCAAACAAATATTTATATATGTTAAGTATATCACAATATATACAACATATACACATTACTCTAACCTCAACTCTCTTTCCAATAAAATAAATACACTTAATCCAATAATAACAATAATTACTCCAATACTTCTAGGGTACATTTTGGGATATTACATTATAGGCAATTGAACAAAGTAACTATTAAGAATAAGTATCCTTTGCCTAGGATTGATGATCTCTTTGATCAATTGAAGGGATCAGCAGTGTTTTACAAGATTGATTTGAGATCAGGATACCATCAATTGAGGGTTAGAGATGAAGATATTTCTAAGACAGCTTTCCGCACAAGATATGGGCATTATGAGTTCTTAGTGATGCCTTTTGGGTTGACAAATGCACCTGCAGCTTTCATGGATTTGATGAATAGGGTGTTTAGGCTCTATTTGGATTAGTTTGTGGTGGTCTTCATCGATGATATTTTGGTGTATTCGCGTAATGTAGAAGAGCATGACAAGCATTTGCGGATTGTATTACAGATCCTGAGAGAGAAGCAGTTGTATGCTAAGCTTTCGAAATGTGAGTTTTGGCTTGACCAAGTTACTTTTCTGGGTCATATAGTTTCAACAGATGGTATAAGAGTCGATCCAAGTAAAGTTGAAGCTATTTTGAATTGGAATCCACCAAAGTCAGTAACTGAAGTTAGAAATTTTCTGGGTTTGGCAGGCTATTATCGATGGTTTGTGAAAGGTTTTTCTTTGATAGCTACTCCGCTCACCAGATTGCTTCGAAAGGGAGTTAGATTTGTGTGGACAGATCAGTGTCAAGCTAGCTTTGAGCAGTTGAAAGAAATGTTGACTCAAGCACCTATTCTTACTTTACCCATGGAAGAGAAACCATATATGATTTACAGTGATGCTTAACATAATGGTTTAGGATGTGTTTTAATGCAAGAGGGTAAAGTCATAGCTTATGCTTCTTGACAGTTGAAGCCGCACGAGCTTAATTATCCAACTCATGATTTGAAGTTGGCAGCTATAGTGTTTGCTTTGAAGATTTGGCGACACTATTTATATGGGGAGAAATGTTTTATTTTTACGGATCACAAAAGTCTGAAATATTTGGGTGTTCAGAAGGAGCTGAATCTTCGGCAAAGGCGATGGTTAGAATTGATTAAAGACTACGACTATTTGATTGATTATCATCCTGGTAAGGCGAATGTAGTTGCTGATGCCTTGAGTCAGAAATCTTTGGCAGGTTTGGCTGTTTATTCGCTCTCGTTGCTTATTGTGTTGAGAGCGTTGCATGCTAATTTTGAAGTATGTGATGATGGTGCATTATTGGCTCAGTTGCAGTTGAGACCCGTATTGCTGGATCAGATTAAGGAGGCTCAATTAGCTGATGAGAAAATTCAGAAGATTATATCAGATTGCCAAAATGGGGAGAGCCGAGATTTCTATATGAAAAGTGATGGTAGCCTTTGGTTCAAGGATAGGTTGTGTGTTCCTAATGATGATAGTTCGAGAAAGATTATTTTAAAGGAAGCACACCAATTGGTTTTTGCTATGCATCCAGGTAGCACAAAGATGTACCATGATTTGAAACAACACTACTGGTGGTCTGGTATGAAGAGAGACATAGCAGAATTTGTGTCCAAATGTCTCACTTGTCAGAGGGTGAAAGCTGAGCATCAAGTTCCAACAGGGTTGCTTCAACCTTTAACAGTGCCTGAATGGAAATGGGAGAGAGTGACAATGGATTTTGTATCTGGTTTGCCAGTGACTCAGAAGAAGCATGATGCTATCTGGGTGATTGTTGATCGATTGACTAAGACAGCTCATTTTCTTCTTGTTAGAATGGATTATTCTCTGGAAAGGTTGGCTGAGCTGTATATCAGTGAGATAGTAAAGTTGCATGGAGTCCCTACTTCCTTAGTGTCTGATCGAGATCCTAGGTTTACTTCGAGGTTTTGGAAGAGTTTACATGGTGCTTTGGGTTCTCGATTGCACTTTAGCACTGCTTTTCATCCGCAAACAAATGGGCAGTCAGAGAGAGTGATACAGATTATTGAGGATATGTTGAGAAGCTGTGTCATTGACTTCTCTGGAAGTTGGGACAGATTTTTGCCACTTGTGGAGTTTGCATACAACAACAATCATCAATCCAGTATTGGTATGGCACCATTTGAGGCATTGTATGGTAGAAGATGCAGAATGCCTTTATGTTGGAATGAAATTGGTGAGGGCAAGTTAATTGGTCCTGATTTAGTTAAAGAAACTGAAGAAAAAGTCAAGATAATTCGGGATCGGTTGAAAGCAGCTTCAGATCGACAGAAGTCTTATTCAGATTTGAAGAGGAGAGACATAGAGTTTGATGTTGGAGATAAAGTATTTTTGAAAGTGTCTCCTTGGAAAAAGATTTTAAGATTTGGTCGAAAAGGGAAGCTGAGTCCTCGTTTCATTGGACCGTATGAAGTTTTAGAACGAGTTGGGCCAGTTGCTTATCATCTTGATTTGCCACCTGAGTTGGATAAAATCCATAATGTTTTTCATGTTTCTATGTTACAGAGATACAGATAAGACCCATCTCATATTTTACCAGTTGAATCTATTGAGGTGAGTTCAGATCTGACATTTGAAGAAGAACCAGTTGCTATTTTGGCACATGAAGTGAAAGAATTGAGATATAAGAAAGTGCCACTAGTGAAAATTCTTTGGAAGAATCATGGTAGAAAAGAGGCAACTTGGGAGAGTGAGCAAGCAATGTGAGATCAATATCCTCAATTGTTTCAGACTTAATATCAGGTAATTTCGAGGACGAAATTTCTTTTTAGAGGGGGAGAATTGTAATATCCCGAAATGTGCCCTAGAAGTTTTGATATTAGTGTTGTTTTACTTGGATTAAATGTAGGCCGGTTCTAATGAACCTAGCGTTATAAGGGTGCCGAGTCATTCTCATTCTGAACCCATTAAGGGTGTTGGGGATTTCTTAGGAATCGAGTCATCCACCACTCTTTTTTTTTTGCCTGTTCAGGTGGTGACTTTATTTTCTTTGGATTTAGGCATGTGTTATCTAAGGCCTTGAGCCTAATAGTGACGAAGTCGCAAGAACAATTCTGCATGGGAGTGAGGGCAAAAATCCTTGCTTACAATGGCATTGTCCATATTGTCCTCCAACTCTCATAAAAAAAATGCAAATGCTATTTCAAATTTGAAAGCTCAAAATTCTTTAATTGACCAGAGGTGAGAAAATTTTGCTTGGTCTTTTAATTTTTATGCATCTCATTTGGCTCCCATAAAAGTATGATGCATGTTTTGCTTATGTCAGCTTGGTCAATTCTTACTTGTTTCTTTTGATGATAATATCGAGCTACGAGTGCTAGATATTGTGGACCAAATGAAAGGAGAATTTTCACTAGTACCATTGATTTTAGATGAAACCCTGGTCGGATTAGATCAATTCAAGACCGGTTCATCAAGGAGGTTGACTGAAAGTCTCTTGTGACTATAGGTAATTACCTAAATCATCCTTTTTGGTTTTCAATTCTGATCATTATTTATATACTACTCTAATTTTTGTCGAGCCAGCCCTTGCAAATTTTTGCAACTAGCAAGCTTAATTATTATTAATTTTATTTTTGCTCTTAATTTTTACCTAGTTCGCCCTTGCGAGTTTTCGAAACTAGCTAGCCATCCTAACTTTTGCCTAAGCCATCCTTATAGGTTTTCAACCTAGCGGGCTCCTTTTTTTTTTTCTTAAGTACCTTTTTTCAGGTCTGGTTGCAGGAACGCTTTTGCTTGCTTGACATCCCAACTGTAAATCATGTAAGATACTTACCTTGACACCATCTACAAGAAAACTTCTTTGGCCTGCTTCTTTATATGCCAAATGGGTCTAGTGGATTAGTTCAAGAGCCGTTATCAACATCTACTAGTTAGTGTCTTGGTGGAAAATCAGCCACATTACCACTCAGACATATTTGATGCACTTTCAACTTACTACTCTTTGTCGAGGTACTTGCTATGATTCTCACTGCCTTGGTTGCTAGTATAGAGCTCGACCTCGGGATTCTAATTTTACGGCTGACCTGGACATGCTCTTGCTAATTGAAGCTTTTTTAGATCACCTGAGACAGAGCTGGCCTCCACGTTACACTTATAGGCTTCCATGAATTCTATAATTGTTAGTCTTTAAATAAAATAATTTTAGGATGAAAGATATTTTCTTTTTATTATGATTTATAACTTTTTGCTATTATGTAAATTATTTTAGCCTTTTGGTTGATATTCAAGATGGTGCACATAGAATAATTTTATTATTAACTTTGTCTCATTAATCAGGAACAACTATAAACATATAGTAAGTGTACACAAGATTACTCATGTCACTAACTAGCCATTTCGTGTTTTTTAATTAGTAATTCTCTCATTTTTTAGCCCTAATTGTTGCCTAGCCCGCCCTTTCATATTTTTAGAACTAATGGGCTGCTCTAATTTTTGCCTAGGCTACCTTTCTGGGTTTTTGACCTAACGATCTTCTTTATTTATTTCTTTTTCTTAACATAGAACTTTTTCTGCCTATCAATATTCACCAATTCACTAAACTTGTTCCCATTCATGTCTAACTACTTGATTGTGCCTTACTTCATTACCTCTTTCATAACATAAGGTCATTCCCAACTCAGTCTAAACTTTCCTCCCAGATCAGGGACATTTGCCTTGCACTGTTTTAGTACCAGATCCCAACTTTAAGTCATCTAACATAGATTCTTTTATTGTAATCCAGATCTATCTTTCATTGGTAAAGCTAGTGATGATACAGTGCCTTTAGCCTCCTTTCTTCCAATAAAGCTAGTTGTGCGTATTTGCTCAATACCCATTCTATCTCTGGCATCTTAGCTTCTAAGATTACCCTCAGGGACTTGATCTTGATTTTAATAAGGAGCACTTCTTACATTCCCATAAACCAAAGAAAACATCATTCCTATCAGAGTTCGAACACTTGTTCTATTACCCCCTCCCCCTATAAAGCAAAAGGGAGTATCTTTGACTAATCCTTATAAGTCTTGGTCATTTTGGAAAGAATTTTCTTAATTGTCTTATTAGTTGCTTCAACTACACCAATAGCTTTTGGTCTATATGGGGAGGACTGATGATAAAAGATTTGATATTTAGTAAATAGATCCTTAATAGCTCCTTGGAACTGCACCCATTATCCAATATTACATTGTGTGAAACTCCATATATGCAGATGAGATTTCTCTTAATAAATCAAGCCATTTGTCTTGCACCCAGCTTATTAAAAGATCCAGCTTTAACCCACTTCGAAAAGGAATCGACTGCCACTACCATGTATCGGTTACCATTTGAAGCTGTTGGATGAATTTCTCTAGTAATATCTATTCCCCAAGCCTCAAATGGCCAGAGCGAAGACATAGAATGCAATTTCTCGGGAGGTAAATGGTTCAAATTTTCATACAGTTGGCGTTGCTGGCACTTTCGTACAAAATCAATACAATCCCTTTCCATGGTTAACCAGTAGTAGTTTTGTCAAATTATCTTCTTAACTAGAGTTAGACCACTCATGTGAGGCCTGCAGGTCCTTTCATGTACTTCTGACATGATCTGTTCAACTTTAGACTTCCTTAAACATCTCAAATGTACTCTGTTTGGCCATTTTTGATACAACTCCCCTTGAAAAGTGATGTATTGTAAAGACCACTACCTTATAGCTCTTCTTTCTTCTTTGTTGCCCCTGACATATAGTCCCTAATTTCCAAGAATTGCTTAATGGTATCATACCATGCATCATGATCTATGATAGTCTCCATGATCATTTCATACTTATAGCAAGGAGTTGATGAGCTGGTCAAAACCAAAAGTTTAAGGAATAATTTGACAGAATCCTCCCACATTGAAGCTAGTGTAGCTAGGGCATCGACCATCTAGTTTTCTTCTCTAGGTAGGTGTGAGAACCTACAATCCTTGAAACTTCTCCTGACTATGTGTGAGCAGGGATTTTCACCCCCACTCCTATATGAAATGGGGCTCTTGAGACTTCGGTACTGTTAGTCTCAGGCCTTAGAGAACACATGCCTAAACCTAAAGAAAATAGAGTCGCCACCCAGATGGGTTGAGAAAAAGGAAGGGTGGATGACTCGATTCCTAAGGAATCCCTAACTCCCTAATGGGTTTAAAAAGTTGGGTACGTATGAGGAAGTTGAGAATGACCTAGCACCCCCATAACGCCCGGTTCATTGGAATCGGCCTTCTTTTCAGGTTTAAATATTATTAAATTCTTGATTATTATGATATTATCCACATTGCATACAATTTAAAAGAAATAAACATCGCCACTTTATTAAAATAGAAAATGAGCAAGATAGGCACCCATCCGAGGATGAAAATATGCCTTTACAATGCCCAAGTCCATAAAAGAAGAGAAAATAAATAAAATAGGACACCCACCATAGGTGGAAACGTGTCCCTTACAATAGTCCCGAAATTCTTAAAAGAATAAATTAAGTTACCTAACAAAAATTGAGGCATCCACAAATTGGAAATGTACCCCATACATCTTTAAAATCCAAATAAACAAATAACCAAATAAATTAAATAATTCAAGCATGATATTTAAAAATAAATCATCCATTATAAACAAAAAAAAACATCCATCATAAAAGCATGTAATAAATCAAATAATAGAATATTTGAAGCATTAAGTATACAAATTTAGTATTTACAAATTAAACTTAAGATATGTAAGGTTAAAAATATGGTTTTAGGGATTTAACTTGAAAATTAGAGCTTTGGTTTGAATAAATTAGGGTTTTGATTATTTTGGGGCTATGGCTACTGGATTAGGTTTTAGGTTTTGGGATTATGGCTACTGGATTAGGGTTTAGGGTTTTAAGGAAATTAGGTTTTGGTTATTTTGAAAACTAAGGTTCTAGGTGTTTTGAAAAAGGATTAGGGTTTTTAATATGGAAAATAGGGTTTTGGATTTTGGTTTCAGAAATTAGGCTACTGGATGTTAGGATATTAAGGTTTGAGGATTGTTTTTAAGGTTTTTGCAAAATTAGGGTTTAGAGAACAAAGCTAGGGTTTTTGGTTTTTAGAAAAAATAGAATTTATGGTTTTAGGATTTTAGAAAACATATTTAGGGTTTTAGGTTTTTAAAAATTAGATTTAGGGTTTTGATAAAACTTAGTTACTGTAAGAAAACTTTAAGGCCATTGTCATATTTATTTATAGTAAAGATTTTCACAATACACATTCTTGTGAATGGCTACTAGATGGAACAAACTCAAATATATAACCTATTATGAATCATAAAACTATTAGCCACTGATCATGTTTCAAATAAAAACTGATAAGTATAGCATGCTAGACTTAATTTAGACAAAGGATAAATGCTTCTAGTATTTAAAAACCATTATTAAAGCCTCTTATATTGAGTTAGTTTAGAATGTACCATTATTTTTTGGCTCTACCATAATTAAACGTTGATCAAACTTCTGCTTGCAATGATTTGGAATGCTGGCTGAGCAAAAAACAAAAATAGTATGCTACTGCCTGTAGGGAGTTTTGTTTCTGTGTATCTTTTTTTTTTTCCTTTGGTAGTGTTGATAGGGTAATCCTTTTTTGTTGCCTATTGATTAATTGTTGTTGCCCCTTCAAAGCTCTTTAAATCCCGTATTTATAAAAAACATATTAGGTTTTTAACCTTGTCTCTGAGTCTTACTTCACCTTGAATATAAAACTCCCGAAGCTAATCCGATTAGAATTAGAATTGGAAGTTAATTCAAACTGCATCTAGACACAATGACACCTAAAATTCAACATTAACATTCAAACTCAAGACTCAAGGTCCATGCCTGAGGCGAATTGGTAGCATATACTTTAGGGCCCGGACAAACTTGTTTTGGAATTTTAATATTGTATCGAACCCATTTTAGGCTTTTAAAATTCAACCAGCTTATTTTATGTCTTTTAAAATTGGGCTAACCTAAATTAATGCTATAAACTAAGTTTTAGCTTTTAAAATCAGACCGAATTTGTCTTGGCCTTCTTTAATAGGAATCAGACTAGCTTAGGGTCAAAATTAGGGGTCTACACTATGGTCAAGTAATCATGGTATGGTTTCAACTTCTCTTTCTTCAACTCCCATTCTCCATTTGTTTTGGATATTACCAACAATGAATCATCAAAAACTTGTACTCTATCAACCCTTATAATCATCAAGCTTTCCAAAATAGAGATGTATGCCTCATATTCTACCATATTGTTGGTTATCTTGAATTTTAATTTCTGAGATAAAGGGATGAGTTCACCTTTGAGTGATTCTAATATAACTCCTAATTTAACTCTGTTAGACAAATGATCTTAATTTTGATCCTTGACAACTCAAATGGATGATCTATTTAACTTGTGTTTGAGAAAGCTTGTTGCAGGATTAGGTTGCTTCAATTAAAGGTGAACAGAACAAGTATAGCGGTCGCACCTCAACTGAATACGACCGCTCCATGCAATTACAGAATGAAACCTTGTCACAGTAGGTTTCGCGGTCAGAAGTTCGACCATAGTCGCGACCGCTCATACATAATAGCGACCGTCCTAATATTTGCCCGACCGCTACTCAAGGAACTTAAATCATTACAATCACAGTAAGGTTCGCGGTGACAAGAACGGTGAATGATTCGACCTCGCTTACCAATTTAGCGACCGCTCATTTATAGTCGCGACCGCCCAACAATTCAAGAAGAAATTGCTCAAAGAGACAGTAGTGTTCGCATCCTCAGGTGCGTCCAGAAGTTCGACGCGAGAATATGAGTTCGACCGCGAAAAGCTACTAAGGGCGACCGCGAGATTCAAATTATGGTGGACATCTCTTTTGCCCTGTCAGAAAATGACACGTGACATGACCGTTGTAATCCCACTTCAGTATTCAAAAAAGGGCGACCGCACTTTGTGATGCGCGACCGTCCCGACAAACACAGCATGGGCAAGAAACGGTCCGACAAAAACATCATGGGCAAGATTCCTGCTGTAGAGCACTAAAATTCGACCGTTGAACTTTTTCAAAAGTAGCGACCGTCCCTGGTTAAAAGGACGACCGCGTGAAGCATGAGAGCGACCATCCTTGTATGAAGGGCGACCGCTAAGTGCTTCGGACAGTTTAAGTAAAGAAGGTCTAATCTGCCAAGACTTTATTCTAAACAGCAATAACGGCTAGTAAGACCACATTGGCTATAAATACAATGTTTCCATGAGAAAACAAAAAAGAATAACATTATTGAGAAAAGATTTTCATAGCCAAGCAACAAATTTCCTTTTGCTTAAACTTGTATTTGAATTGTTATGAATGTTAGGTGTTAGCATTGAAAACACCATTGTATAAGTTTGAGTGTAAGCTTGGGAAACACTTAGGTTGAGAGAGTGAGCCTTGTAAAACTCTTGTGTGGGTTGTAAGTGTGAGCCTAAGAAAAACACTTGTAAAGTTGGAAGTGAGCTTGTGAAAACTTCAAAGACTAGTGGAACCTTAACAAGTTGTTAAGGAAGTGGATGTAGGATTGAAGTAAATCCGAACCACTATAAATCTTGTGTGTTCTTACCTTCCTCCATTACTCAACCAACTCTCTATTCCGCATTTCTTGTTTGTTGAGTTTTTTAAATTGTCGTTATTTCTTGACGAAACCAATTCACCCCCCCCCTCTTGGTTGCCATCTTGGGACAACAATTGGTATCAGAGCCCTGAGATTTCTTAAACTTAATTGTGAAATCTGATCCACAATGGCAACTTCTTCTTCATCAAGCTCTCATGGAAATCTTAACTCTATTCTTAGACCTTACTTTGATGGAACGGATTACTCATACTGGAAACACAAAATGTATTTGTTTCTAGACAGTGAAGGGATTGAACTATGGGATTTCGTGGAAAATGAGTGGAAATCTCCTACTCATGAGGTTGACGGTATTCAAGTTCCACTTCCCAAAGCTCAATGGTCAACTAGCAATATCAGAGATCGATTCAAGAACAATAGAGCTGCTTCCATCTTGATGAACTCCATTTCAAGAGAAGAAGGTGGAAGAGTTCAACATTTAACTTGTGCACATTGTATTTGGAAAACACTTGAAAACTACCATGAAGGTACAACTCAAGTAAGATTTACCAAGAAACAAATGCATGTTCATGAGTATGAGCTATTCAAGATGAAACCAAATGAAAATGTCACCGACATGACAAATCGCTTGCTTGCTATTGTCAATGAACTGAAGAAGTATGGCAAGGTATATGATCAAGGTGATGTAAACAGTAAGATCTTGAGAGCCCTAAGAGCTAGAAAGAACTTTGAATCCAAAGTATCATCCATAGAAGAAGCTCATGATCTCAGCACATTAAGAACCGACGAGCTAGTTGGTAAATTACTCACTTTTGAGCTGCACAGTGAAAAAGAAGAAGATCAAGGTGAGAAAGAAAAGAGAAAACCAATTGCACTCAAAGCAATCAAAGAAGTTGAGAGCTCAAGCAATGAAGGTACTGATGATGAAGATGAAATGGCAATGTTCTCAAAAAGAATGAATGAATGGAAAAGGAAGAAAAGATTACAAGCAAACAAAGGTACACCTCCTAAATTCTCCTTCAAAGATAAAGAAAAGAAAAATGAGGTAAAATGCTATGAATGTGGAAAAACCGGTCACATCAAGTCGGATTGCTACAAATTAAAGAACAAAAGGAAATGGGATAAAGAAAAGAAAAAGTCTCTCAAAGCCACATGGGATGACTCTTCCTCAAGTGAAGAAGAAGAAGAGGAAGGAATTGCAAATCTTTGTCTCATGGCTATTGAAGATGACTCCAATGAGGTAAGTACTCAATCTTTTGATCTTGTAGCACATGATGATATAAGTGATATAAATGATAGTGATTTGATTGAGCACATGAATTCTAAAATAGAAAAATATTTCTCTAAAATGATGCTCTATAAAGAGAAAAACTCTAAGTTAGAAAAGGATTTTATATGCTTAAAGAACTCTACCTTAGAATTGAAAACCTCAAATGAACACTTAATGAATACAATAGGAGAATTAAATAAAAGCTCACATGACTTAGAAAAGGTGATTAAAGAAAATGAGACATTGAAGCATGAACTAAAAGAACTAAAAGAATCAATTTCCAGATTTCATAAAGGAAAGGAAGCATTGAACACATTAATTAATAATCAAAGATCACCTTCCTTGAAATATGGATTAGGATTCAATGGCTCAACCAACATTGCACCTAGTAAACCAACTTTTGTGAAAGCATCTACAACTAAAATTTCTGATGTTCATATCAAAGATGCTTGCACCAAGTCTAAAAGAACTTCTTACGGTTCACTAGGAGATAAAGCCAAAAACAATTATGCATTGTTGTTTACTAAACTTGTACAAAAGAAATCACATACTTGTAGTTGTATGTATAATCCAAAAAGAAAAATGCAGAAGCATAGGATACCATGGCAATGCACATATTGCATGAAATTTGGTCACAAAAATTTCTATTGTTATATAAGAAAAGCTCATCTAAATTTAGAAGGCACTCTTTCTACTAACCATCAAGGACCCAACTATATGTGGGTACCTAAAAAAGGATGACCACAATTGGCTTGCAGGTATGCCTAAAATCTACTACCAATGAAAGCACATGGCTTGTGGATAGTGGATGCTCAAGGCATATGACTGGAAATGCAAAGCTCTTTACAAGTATTACCTATAAACATGGAGGTAACGTAACTTTTGGAAACAATGCTAAAGGTAAAATTCTTGGTGTTGGCTCCATTGGTTCTATTGGTAAGGATTTAATTGAAGATGTATGGCTTGTTGATGGTTTGAAACATAACTTGCTAAGTGTTAGTCAACTTTGTGATAAAGCATACTTTGTTAAGTTTGATTCCAAGGAATGCAAAATCACAAATTCAAATGATGTTATCATATTTGAGCGGTACAATACATTTAGGACTTTGGTATCCTAAAAACACATCATTTCATATTATAGGATTTTCAGATGCAGATTATGCTGGTAGTATATTAGATAGGAAAAGCACAACAGGAGCATGTCACTTTCTTGGTAATTGTCTAGTTTCTTGGCATAGTAAGAAACAAGCATCAGTTGCTTTATCCACAACGGAAGCTGAATATGTTGCAGCATGTTTTTGTTGCACACAAGTATTATGGATGAAACAACAATTGCTTGACTATGGTAAAATGTTTAACAATATCTCCATTAAATGTGACAACACTAGTGCTATCAATTTGTCTAAGAATCCTATCCAACATTCTAGATCCAAACACATAGATATTAGACATCATTTCTTAAGAGAAAATGTACAAAATCAGAATATAACCTTAGAATTCATAGATACAGAAAATCAACTTGCTGATGTCTTTACAAAACCCTTGAATGAAGATAGACTTAACTTCATCAAACTCAATTTAGGAATGATTGATGGAATCACTTTGAGTTAATTAGAATTTTTTTGCCTTAAAATAAAGTTTCTATGTGCATGAAATTAATTTTTCTTAACACACTTAGAATATCTTCCATCTTTCCTTGAATCTTTTATTTTTGAGTATGTAGCGGTCGCTCCAGTGTTCTTTCGCGCTCGCTACTTCGTCTGCTAGTTTCATTCAATAAAATTCTCTGAGCGCGGTCGAGAAAATTTGTGCGCGATCGCACCAATTTGAATAGTTTCGACCGTTACAGATGTTTTTCTTCACTCGCGAGCGTACTGATCATAATAATGGTCGCTGTACACCATTCCGCGATCGCACCTTGTTAAATCTGCGACCGCACCCTGTACACTCTGCTCGAAAATTTATAACCGTTGGCTATGTGACAGGTCGCAACTCTTAACTCTCAACAGTCATAAACGGCTATTTCTTTACTTCATCTATTTAAAAGTGTTTTGCAACAGTTTATCTGATATTTTGCCTATCAAAGCACACAAACTTACTTCTGAAACCCTAAAAAACTTCTACATCTCAATCACCCTCTGTTTTCCAGTTTACTTCTACTCTTTCTAATCTAATGGCTCCCAAAAGAAAAACCACTTCCAAAATTAAGGGTCAAGCTAAGAGAGTTCCAGGAATCACCATTAGAGAACCTGTTGTTGAACCTCCATCTCCTCCACAATCAAAAAGGGGTGAGAAAATTCACAAACCTCATCACCAAACCACTGAGGAAGACATTAGGTATGCCATGCTAAAGAAGAAGAAGGTTGAAGGCACCAAATCACCTTTTGGTGGGATGCTGTCTGCCTTGGGCATCAAGGACGAAATTGAAGGATTGTTGGATGTCCTTGGATGGAGAAATTTTGTCTTTCCAGAAGAGGTAGGTTACTCTAGTCTAAGTAAGGAGTTTCTAATGTCATTCAAGATAGAGAAGAGTGCAAACTCTGCACTAGGGTGGTATGGGGTTAGGTTCAAACTCTTTGATCAGTATCAATTCTTAACCCTTGAAGATTTTGGCAGAATTTGGAACTTCCCTTCTGAAGGTATAACCTCCTACAATGACCAAATCTTCTCAAACCCAACCCTTTCTGATTTCTGGCGAGAAATTTCCATTGAAACTTCCTTTGAAAAGGAATCTAAAGCCAGGCACATCAAATCTCTCACCCACTGGATGCTCCATAGGATTATCACCTATACCATTCACCAAAGAGCAGATGGGAATGAGAAAGTAACCAAGAGAGACCTTATCTTTCTCTATGCTTTCACCCACAACATCAAAATGAACACAAACAAGTTCTTGATTGATACCTTTTATCATCATGCTGTTACAAGAACTGGTACCTTCTTCCTATCCTCTCAAGTTACTCAAATAGCTAGGCACCTAAACCTTCTGAATGATTTGAACTTAGCCACTTTGAGGAACCCTTTTACTCTAGCCTCCAATGCTATCACAATGGATTACTTAGAGCATGCTGGTTGTGTAAGGAAGATAGAAGGGTCATATGTATACTGCTATGGCAAGAAAGGAGTTATGGATAAACAAAAGAAAAGGCCAAGGTATACAATTGAGGAAGAGGGAGATTCTGTAGAAGTTGCAGTAGAACTACCTTCAAAAGCTGCTTCATCAAAAGCTGCTCATGAAACTGCTTCATCCTCCACACAACTCATCCTCCAAGCTATCAAAACTCTCTCCAGGAAACTCACTAAGTTCAAGAAAAGTGTTTCCAAGAGATTCCAGCACTTAAACAAGAGGATAGACCTTATATCCCACATGCACCATGATCTTTATGACATGCAAGGCAAATTGGACTTGCCTCAATGCAATCTTGAAGATTGGGATATAAGTGATCACACCCAAAGCGTTGCTGAAGAAGAAGAGTCCATTAGCACTAGCTCTGCCTCTGTTGCACCTCAAGATAAAGGGAAAACTCCTTTAGTTGAAGAAGAGTTAGACATAGATGATGACTCAGAATAAGCTTAGCTTTAATTTGTTTTTGTTTGCACTTTCATATGTTTACTGCTTATGTTTCATGTCTTGTACTTTCCTCCACTTTCATATATATAATGTTTATATTCCCTTTCATTGTTTGCACTTTTATATGCTTGTTTTGCTTAACATTTGTTTCATTTTGCCTATGCCAATGGGGGAGAACAATACCAAAATGGAATGAACCAAGTAACAGTATACAAAAATGGGAAAACAAGAATAAGAACAATAATGTTGAATATTTGCAATAGGGGAGAAATGTTTATGGGGGAGAAATGTTTGCATCAAACAATAACCTTTGCACCACGATAAACTATTAATCACAATGCTCTTAACGATGATTGTTGCATATGTTAAGGGGGAGTATTTTAGACTTATTATTTTTCTCATCATTCCATTTGAATTGTCAAAGTCAAAATGGGGGAGATTGTTAGACAAATGATCTTAATTTTGATCCTTGACAACTCAAATAGATGATCTATTTAACTTGTGTTTGAGAAAGCTTGTTGCAGGATTAGGTTGCTTCAATTAAAGGTGAACAGAACAAGTATAGCGGTCGCACCTCAACTGAATACGACCGCTCCATGCAATTACAGAATGAAACCTTGTCACAGTAGGTTTCGCGGTCAGAAGTTCGACCATAGTCGCGACCGCTCATACATAATAGCGACCGTCCTAATATTTGCCCGACCGCTACTCAAGGAACTTAAATCATTACAATCACAGTAAGGTTCGCGGTGACAAGAACGGTGAATGATTCGACCTCGCTTACCAATTTAGCGACCGCTCATTTATAGTCGCGACCGCCCAACAATTCAAGAAGAAATTGCTCAAAGAGACAGTAGTGTTCGCGTCCTCAGGTGCGTCCAGAAGTTCGACGCGAGAATATGAGTTCGACCGCGAAAAGCTACTAAGGGCGACCGCGAGATTCAAATTATGGCGGACATCTCTTTTGCCCTGTCAGAAAATGACACGTGACATGACCGTTGTAATCCCACTTCAGTATTCAAAAAAGGGCGACCGCACTTTGTGATGCGCGACCGTCCCGACAAACACAGCATGGGCAAGAAACGGTCCGACAAAAACATCATGGGCAAGATTCCTGCTGTAGAGCACTAAAATTCGACCGTTGAACTTTTTCAAAAGTAGCGACCGTCCCTGGTTAAAAGGACGACCGCGTGAAGCATGAGAGCGACCATCCTTGTATGAAGGGCGACCGCTAAGTGCTTCGGACAGTTTAAGTAAAGAAGGTCTAATCTGCCAAGACTTTATTCTAAACAGCAATAACGGCTAGTAAGACCACATTGGCTATAAATACAATGTTTCCATGAGAAAACAAAAAAGAATAACATTATTGAGAAAAGATTTTCATAGCCAAGCAACAAATTTCCTTTTGCTTAAACTTGTATTTGAATTGTTATGAATGTTAGGTGTTAGCATTGAAAACACCATTGTATAAGTTTGAGTGTAAGCTTGGGAAACACTTAGGTTGAGAGAGTGAGCCTTGTAAAACTCTTGTGTGGGTTGTAAGTGTGAGCCTAAGAAAAACACTTGTAAAGTTGGAAGTGAGCTTGTGAAAACTTCAAAGACTAGTGGAACCTTAACAAGTTGTTAAGGAAGTGGATGTAGGATTGAAGTAAATCCGAACCACTATAAATCTTGTGTGTTCTTACCTTCCTCCATTACTCAACCAACTCTCTATTCCGCATTTCTTGTTTGTTGAGTTTTTTAAATTGTCGTTATTTCTTGACGAAACCAATTCACCCCCCCCCTCTTGGTTGCCATCTTGGGACAACAAACTCTCTTTTTTATTCACTGCTCCATTAAAGTACATCTTCCATTCTTGCACTTCTATGGCCCCCTAAATGTTCATCTTGGAATTGAAAATTTACTTCATCACTTTCAGGCAATGGTTGTTGGGCTAGGAATTTTGGTACCGTTCTTCCTTTAATTATTTTCCTAGTTATGTATTTAATTTTAAATTCTTCTAGGATTATCAACCACCAACCATACTTCTCAATTAACTAAGGCGTCTCCCTCAAGTATTTAACTGAATCTAACCTTGAAATTGCTTACACACTATAAGATTGAAAGTAATTCTGTAATTTCTTTAATGACCTAACCATAGTAATATAAGTCTTTTTAATGATATTATACTTAATTTCATAGGGCAGAAGTTTTCTACTCAAGTAGTAGATTGCATGCTTGACTCTTGATTCATCTGCCTGGGCCAACATTGCTTCTATTGATCATTCTTCTACTGCTAAGTATAATATTAATCATCTACCAGGTTTGGGTAGTTTTAGAATAGGAGGATTCAACAAGTATTCTTTTATGCACTCAAAAGCCTTCAGATACTCATCATTCTATTTAATCTATTAATTCTTCTTAAGCAGTTTAAAGATGGGTTCACAAATGGTTGTGAGTTTTGCAATGAACCTGCTTATGTATTGTAACCTTCTGATAAATCCCCTAACTTTCTTCTCTCTGTTAGGGGCTGGCATATCCCTAATTTCTTTAACTTTATTAGGGTCAATCTCAATATCATTTGGGCTAATGACATGTCCCAACATCTTACCTGAGGTAACCCTAAACACACACTTCTTTGGATTTAGCCTAAGGTCATACTTAATTGCTCTTTTAATGAAACTTTCCAAGTTCTAGAAGTGATGCTCTCTTGTTTCTGACTTTACCATCATGTCATAAACATACACCTCAACCTCCTTATGCATCATATCATGAAACAAAGTAGTGGCCACCTTCTGATAGGTTGCTCTAGTATTTTTCAATCCAAACGACATCACCCTATAGCAAAAGATACCTTATGTAGTTGTGAAAGTAGTTTTAGCTTTATCCTCTTGGGGGAATTAATACTTGATTATATTTGAAAAATTCAGTCAAAAAATGAGTATAGCACACTAGAGGTGGTACTATCAATTAGGACATCTATATGAGGTAATGAAAAGTCATCCTTAGGGGAAGCTTTATTCAAATCCATATAGTCCACACAAACCATAATCCTTCTACCCTTCTTTGGCATGGGAACGATGTTGGCCAACCAATTAGGGTATTCAAGTACTTCTAGAAATTCACTTGTATCTACTTGGTGACTTCTTCCTTTATCAACTATACCCATTTCGACCTTAGGCACCTCAAATTTTGCTTGACAGGCTTTATATGGGTGTAGTTGGAATCATGTGTTCAACTATATCCCGATCAATTCCCGGCATATCCTCACATGACTAGGCAAAAACCTCTTTACATTTGTTGAATATTATTTCAAATCTCTCTCTCTCTTCAGGAGTAAGGTCAGACACTATACTAATATTTTTAGGGTTTTTAAGTGTTCCTGAATTTAATGATTAAGTGTTAACAGAGTTAATATTAAAAATGCTCATGTAATCACCATACATATGAATGCAACCATCATGAAAAATATAACACAAGTAAGAAAAATTAGACTTTATTATATTCATTTTAGAAAAGAAAACATCATCATCCTCATAAAGTACAGACAAATCAATATCAAAATTAATGTTCTCATGATCACATATTACAAGATCTTCAAATTATTCTTCAATGAGAGCAACAATCTCCTCTAGAGTCTTCTAGATTCTTAGGCTAGCTTTCTTCTTCTCCCTTTGGTCAGTTGGTGAGATGATCTTCACCTGTTTAGCAATTTCAGTAACATCAGCAAAGATCTCAAAACATGGAATCATCTTTCCCATGAACATGACAGGCTCTGGCTTCCGTTGTAGAGGTCCCAACTCTGGAGCTTTAATGAATATCTTCTCAAGTGGAGGAAATTCCATCTTCTTATCCCCCTTTAGTGAAATATCTCTATCTATTCCTTTATAACCTAGCCCCTTCCTAGATACTTAAGGTTTGAAATCTGAAAACTCTGTCACACTTGTCTTTCCCTTTCCCAGTCCAGTTCTTGAAAGGTAATTCATCTACTTCATCATGGTTAGAACCTTTGAACCTACTATCATACTTTCAAAAATACCAGCCACTTGGAAGCCATTCAGAGGCCTTTCTATCATAAGAGCATTAATCACTTTCATTGTGTTCTGCCTTAATTATTATCATTCCATCATTACTTGGAAACTTGATCTTTTGATGGAGTATTGAAGGAACTCCACTAAGAGGATAAAACCATGGATGACCCAACAAAAATGCAAAGGTAACTGGTATATCTAGAACCACAAACTCCACCATAGATTTAATAGGACCTACCTTTATTAGGGTTTTAAAAATTCCTTTAACTTGCCTCTTAGTATTATCATAAGCTCAGATTGTCACCTCAGATGGACTTAGGTCATGAGTAGACATGGCTAGCTTTGGTAAGATTTTGAGTGGGCACACATTTATACAAATCCATCATCAACCATGACACAATGGGTTCTCTTTCTTTTGATCTCTACCTTAATGAAAAGCAGACGAATGTGGTATCTTCCTTATTCTGGTATGTTAGCATTGGAGAAAGATACCATTCCAACTTTAACTTTGTTTTCCTTCCTAATTTCTTCACCTTTCTTCACTTCCTCGGCTTTCTTCACTCCCATGAAATTAACTAGCTCCTTTGGTGTTGTAAAAGTATAAATTTGTATGCTTTCCATAACCTTTGCCATAGTTTCACGATGCCTCTTGGATGTAGCCAATAAATCCTAGATAATGATGCTAGCTTAGGTCCTTTTCAATTGCTTAAAGACAACATCATCTTCTTCTTATTTTCTTTCTATCTCATAAGGCTACTCTTCTAAAAAAGAGGCCCGATGAGTCCAACTAGATTAGAATGATAGTAAGAGGTGTCTTACCTAACCTCCATGAAAGGCTATCCTATACTTTTATTAGACATTTTCAAGATCTTCTTCAAGCTGACTTACAGATAGAAGAGTAGAAATGGGAGAAGAACCATTTTTCTAAAAGAAGGAATGAAAAGGGAAACTACCAATCTGGTAGTCAGAGTACACAAAAAGAAGTGGATGTCAATGAAACTACTGTCAAGGGAATAAAAGATAATTTTCAAATTTAGGGAGATCTCTATCCTGGGTTTTTAATAAACTGCAAAAGAAAGAGTTATTGCAACTATTGGCCGCTCGACCTTTGCCGAATCCACTTCCATCAAACTTTGATGCTAAAGCCTTCTGTCAATTCCACTAGACACAAAGGCATAAGACAGATAAATGCATTCAATTAAGGTATAAGATCCAAAATCTGATTAATAGTGGAAAGATGTCTGAACCTAGTATAAAGGACAATCTTTTGCCTAAGTTTAACAGAGTACCTCCACCAACAATTTTCATGATTGAAGGATGATTGAAGGAGAAGTTTGTCTTGTCATCCTTTCAAGACATAGGTGAAGAAACTACAAAAGAGGAGGTTCCACTTGGTAATACTGAATCAGCTATGGGTGAGAAAGCATTGACCATTTGTGTTGTGAATGAGTTTTGGGACTCCACTGATAGTGATAAGGAATCAGAGGTCAAGGAAGAAGAATGGTCAAGGAAGAGGAATCAGAGCTTTCTTCCCTAATTTTTGAATTTCTAGGAAAAATATGAATATGTGGATTTTGGAATTTTCTATTAGCATGATTTAATTGTTTAATTGGGTATGAATGAAGCTATTTTGATTAATTATTAATGATTTTCAAGTTAAATGGAAGAAAGGATTAAGTTTGGGATGAGTTGGGTGAAGAGAAAGAATTTAGGGTTATGGAAAATTTGGATTCTTGGAATCATGTGTTTTAATTGTGCAAATTGATTTCAAATGTGTTGTTTTAATGTATAAACAAATATTTTAAAGTCAAATGGTAGATTTGGTTAGAGTTTGGATGAGGTAGTGTTGAGTTTAGGGTTTTGGAAAGAGAATTTTTAAAGAACGGTGCATTATTGAATTTTAATGTTTAAATCATGTTAATTCATGGTATTAGTGAAGGAAATAAGCTTAGATTAATAATTGGAATAGGTTAGAATGAAAAACCTTCATTGGTAAAGGTTATGCCATTTTAGGGTTTTGAATAAGAGTGAGTATTTAAGTAATGTGTATGAATGAAACATGTTAAAATATGTTTTAATAATATAAATAAACTTAAAACACTAATTTAAATGAAATAGAATGGAATTCTAATGTTAAAGTAAGGAAAGGCTAATTTTTTGAAATTGGTAAGAGTGATGTTTAATTAGGCTTTAATGCTGAAAATGCCTTAAAATGTGATATTAAATTATTGTATTTAATCACATTGTGCATAGGTATTAAGGAGAAGTGAATTGCTCAAACCTAGTGTCGAAGTGCAATTTGGAAGTGAAGGTTGGTGGGAGATTTTAAGCTTGCATTTAAGTGCTTAGTGAGGTAAGTACGTGCTTTGATAGTTTTAAAGTACTTGCATTTAATTTTGGCTTAACACAATTTAAATGGAAAATGTGTTAAGCTACTTGATCATTTGAAAATCCATATACATTGTGTTATGGCATGTGAGTTGATGTGCATGCAGTATAAACATTGTGCAAAGCCATTGTAAATGGCTAAATTGTATGGAATGTGATTTTATTATGAAATAACCTGTAATGTGATGAAATGAAATAACATTTATTTGAATGAGAAAAATGGAATATGAGAAAGGAATTGAGAATGGGAAATATGAAATGATTATGTGCCTAGTATGTTATTCAATTTTTAGAGTTTTATGTGTGGCGGCATGCCTAGGATGTAACAGTCCCTTGAAGCCTAGTTGGGATTGCCCTTGAAGCCTAGTTGGGATATTACATATGAGGTTATCCTCACTATTTGCCTTTGGAGCTAGACGCTTGGCGTCACTATGATATGATTTGCCTTCGGGGCTAAAGACTTGGTGTCAATTTGGACCAAAATGGTGACTCTGAAATTTTAATAATGTATTAGTTTATTGGGCCCATGCTTGTATATGTGTTTGTGTGAATCATAAACAAATGAAAAATTACATTATTAAATTGAATGGAATACTACATTGTGGCATAGCATGGAAATGTATTATGCATTGGCATTGTGTTAAAGTTTTACTTTTATCAAAGTTGCACTACTAGGCTTTTAGCTTAGCGCGACTGTAATTTATCGTGCAGGTGACAGGGGAGATCTAGTCGAGCTGGAGAGTTCTTCTAGACCAGGCCAGGTCTAGATTTGAGATTGCTCGTTGAGTAAATTTTGGACACATCAAGAACAAGCCTTTTGCCATCATGTATACATTTTATGTTTTTGTACATTATGAAATCATGTATATTATGTTTATGATTTTAAAGTATATGTATTGTAAGTTATAAAGACTTTTGGATAAATTGTGTAGGATGGTTTTTTATATGTGTGTTTTGGATGTATATATATATGAATAGGTATAAATGTCTTGCGAAAATATGGAAAAAATTGAGAAGTTAAGGTGAAGATGTGGTTTATTGTTTATTAGAAGTGCTCTTTTTGCAGGTTGTGTAATTGATAAATTTTGGGATGTTCAAATTACAGACAAAACTCTGGTGAATTTTTTCCAGAGATATTCATATAAAATATATTTTTTTAGTTCATATAACAAGTAAAGAATATTTATATACTATTTAATTTTATATATTTAGTTTTTGAAAATTTAAATTAGAAATGTGAAAATTTTTATTAAACCGGGTCGTGACATTTTTGTACCGTATATGCATATTCTACATATATTGTGTGTGTATTATACGTGTATAGGATATAAGGGTGTTACATTTATTTTGGTATCAGAGACTAGGTTTGAGGTTCTCGACCTAGGTGGGTTATAAGAGAATGAAAATTGAGATTTTTAAATATGGTTTTTAAATATGATACATGCATTGGCATTGGCAGATTCTGATCTCTGATGTGGCAATTTTTGCTGTGTTTGTAGATATATTTAGTTATGGCATCTTAGACGCATCAGTCTGCAGAGGGTAGTGCTGAGAGTGTGGCTCCTAGTGAGGGTAGAGATGGAGCTAGAGCTGAGATTGCTTGAGGGGCACCTGCTCCTGTGCCAAAAAGACTAGCAGTTGATGAGATTTCGCCGGGCTGGGTACGATATATGGTGGAGCTATTGAGGCAGGGTCCAGTACAGCAGCCACAGCCACCGTAGCCACAGCCACAGTTGCTGACGAGGAAATATCATAAGCTGAGAAAGTTTGGAGCTAATGACTTTATTGGTACAACAGACACTGATGTAGAAGAGTAGTGGCTAGACAGGGTCCAGAGAGTGTTCATTCAGTTGCAGGCTAGTCCGAAAGAGAAGTTTGATTATGCCAGATCTTTTCTATAGAGGGATGCATATGATTGGTGGAAGACAGTTCTACATGCTCTGGATGATCCACCAGTCCTGAACTATGACGATTTTGTAACACCCCTATACCCCGTTTACGTACACTACATACTACACCTGTAATATACGTATACCGAATACAGGAGTGCTACAGTTTATAATAAGCAAACCAATCTTTCAATTTAGCAATATTATAAGAAAACTTAAATTATTCAAATCATATTATAAAATACAATAGATAAAACATTCATTTAATATGCAGCGGAAAATGTAGCGTCTTTTACAAATATATATACATCAAAAACCAAATTTTACAAAACATAACATTTATACATGTTTGGCAGTTCATCTCTGATCTTTAACCCCACTATCAACACCTCAGAATCTAGACTCAACTCGGTCTAACTGAGCTCTCTGGTTCTATCTTGTCACCTGCGTGATGAACCACAATCGCGCTAAGCCAACGGCTTAGTGGTACAAACCACAATAACAATATGCTATAATGAAATGCAAATGTCATACTTTCAAACATTATAAACAATTCTCAAGGACATCATATTTCATAACATTACCTTTTATTTTATCATTCAATTGTTTCATCATTCATAAATCACATTTAAGCGAAAACAAACATGGGCCCAAAAAGAATTTAATATGATATTCAAAGTTCAGAGTTACTGCTTTGGTCCATAATCACTATCATCAAGCCCGTAGGCGATATATATATTTATCCATGGATAATCAACTAGATTTGAGCTTACGACCCAGTCTTTTCACTCAATCTAGCTTCAAGAATTTGTTTTTGAGGCTTACGACCCAGTCTTTTCACCCCAAAAACATCACATTTATCAGCTGGACTCTGCTTACGACCCGGTCTTTTCACCTATCCAGCGATTCATAGGCATGCCGCCAAACCCAGAACTCTGAAAATTGAATAACATATTAAGCACACAAATATTTCATTTATCTCTATCATTCTCTTTCTCCATTCATTTCTCATTTCATATTCCATAATTAAATAGGCAATCATGCCCCAATTATTTTATTTGCATTATCACAGCCAACAACAATGGCTTCACATTTCATCATATCTCAATTCACATTAAAGCAATTCATCATTAAAGTACACGTAACCAAGTGCATTGAACATACATTTTGAATGATTATCATATCTTCCACATTATGCAAATCATAGGATTAATCAAATGTATTAACAATGTAATAAATTACTTAACACATTCACAACCAAATGTGTTGAATCTCAAAATTATATGAATGTATGCAATCATGCAAGTTTGTACTTACCTCAAGAATAACTCACACCAATCTATACACTTCCTCTTCCAAGAATTCTTCACTACTAGGGTTAAGGCAATTCAACCTCTTCACAACCTAATTCCAAAGGAAAATACACACTTATATAAACATACACATGAATTCATACAATTATTCACCTATTAGCCTCATACTAGACCCAAATATCACAAATTACAAACCAAAACCACTAACTAGGGCTCACGGTCGTGGCCTCACAAACCCCCATGGTCGTGGGTTAGAAAACGAATCTGTCCAATTTGCTTAACACCCCATGGTCGTGGCATCCAAGGGCCACGGTCGTGGCATCCAAAGTGCTTCTGTTTCGGACCAAACTCATGCATTCTATGCTTTCAACTTCATTAAACACAAACATCTTGAAGATCTACAAAAATAATTGATCAAACTCACAACATACATCAACTACCAATTCAAAACCATAACATAAACACAACTCTTACTCTTCCATCACCAAACCTAACTCCTTCTCTTCAATTCAACCCCAAAATCACAATCAATTAAACTCAACACTCTCAAACACACCCCAAACAAACATACTATCAATAACCAACATCAAACTCAATTATAACTTAAAATAAAACAAGAGAATCAAGTTGAAACTTACCAAAGATGATGAAACTTCTTAGATTTCCAACTTGATCACTTGAAACTTCCTTCAATCTTGAGCTTGGAATATCAAAAATCTCACTTCCTCTCTTGCTTCTTTGATAGCCGGCCAACCCAAAGAGAAAAGAAGAAAAAGAACAACATAAATGGCCAAGTCAAACTTCTCTTCTCTTTAAACCTCCACCAAGAAATTATATAATAAAATAATCTAAAATATTCTCTTCCATTCATAAATTTCCATTTTCCACTCATTAATTAAATTCATTAATCTTCTTTGACTTCCATATTTTGACTTGTATATGTTGTATATATCACTATATATACAACATATACACTCTCTCTTTACTTCTTTTCTCTTTCCATTAAACATATACATTAAATCCAACTACAACAATAATACCAAAACTTTTAGGGCATACTTTGGGATATTACAATTCTCCCCCTCTAAAAAGAAATTTCATCCTCGAAATTACCTGATCTTAAGTCTGAAACAGTTGAGGATACTGATCTCGCATCGTTTTCTCACTCTCCCAAGTTGCCTCTTCCTTTGCATGATTCTTCCAAAGAACCATTACAAGTGGCACTTTCTTATTTCTCAACTCTTTCACTTCATGTGTAACGACCCTCCCCGACCAGGTCGGCATCCCAAGGTCGGTTTCCCAGCCCACTGGGTCCGCATGGTCCGCAGGAGGCAAGCGATCGCTACAGTACTGGACAGCCCTCGCGACCCACCCAGCAGGAATTTGTTTATTTGGCCCCAAGGGGTCGCCTCCCTGGATCGAACCCCTGACCTCCCACTTAAGAGAGCCAGCGAGAACCATCCAGTACCATTTCTGCCACTTAAGGGAGGTCAGGGGTTCGATCCAGGGAGGCGACCCCTTGGGGCCAAATAAACAAATTCCTGCAAGGTGGGCCGCGAGGGCTGTCCAGTACTGTAGCAATCGCTTGCCTCCTGCGGACCATGCGGACCCAGTGGGCTGGGCAACCGACCTGGTTGGGGAGGGTCGTTACATCATGTGCCAAAATAGCAATTGGTTCTTCTTCAAATGTCATATCTGAGCTCACCTCAATAGATTCAACTGGTAAAACCTGAGATGGGTTTGATCTGTACCTCCGCAGCATAGAAACATGGAAGACATTATGGATTCTATCCAACTCAGGCGGCAAAGCAAGTCGATAAGCAACTGGTCCAACTCTTTCTAATACTTCATAAGGTCCAATAAAACGAGGACTTAACTTTCCTTTTCTGCCAAATCTCAAAATCTTTTTCCAATGAGACACTTTCAGAAAAACTTTATCTCCAACATCAAACTCTATGTCTCTCCTCTTCAAATCTGAATAAGATTTCTGCCGATCTTGTAATATCCCGGAATAGACCCTAAGAGTTTTGGAGTTATTGTTGTTGTATTTGGATTTAATGTATATGTGTATATGTGAAATATAAGGATAATATATGTGAGACATATACATATACATCACATATACATGGGATATATAATGGTGAAGGATAAGTGAGTTATATATATTTGTATAACTAAATAATAATAATGATAATAAGGACAAAGAGAAAAAAAAAGAAAGTCAAAGATTGGAAAAAAGATGTGTGGTGGAGATTTGTTGATATTTATAATTATTATTATTATTATTATTGTTATTATTGTTATTGTTATTGTTATTATTATTATTATTATTATTAATATATATATATATATATTTTGGGATAAGGATGAAGGAAAGAAGTAGAAACTTCTTTTTCCTTCTGCTCCTTCTTCGTCTTCTTCGTTCTTCTGGCCGAGAGAGAGAGAGAGAGAGAGAGAGAGAGAGAGAAAGATGTGATTTTCTTACCAAATTTCTTAAGGAATTCAAGAGATTTGATGATAGAGATGAAGATTTGATAAAGGATTCAAGTAAGTATTTATTTCTTTAAATTGATTTTCATTGTTTGAGTTGGGTTTGGTATGGTTGATGTGTGATGATGATGATATTGAAAGATTTAAGTATATATATGTGTTGATTTGGTAATTGGATGATGATAATATGATTATTTGTGAAGATGATGATGAATTGTTGAATAAGGGTTGAGTTTAATGAAATTTGGGGATTTGATAAATTGGTGTATGAATGATGTTTATAGTGATGATTGGTGTGTGTTTTGAGTGTTGTTGATGTTTTGGTAAGGTTGTTATGGTTATTGGGTGTGTTTGATGAAGATTGTTTGAAGTGATTAATGATAAAAAGATGGGTTTTGTTGGATGTTGTTGTGTATTGATCGGAATCTGGGTTTTTAGTCGGACACGCCCAGGGACACGGCCAGTTTGTTAGGCGTGTCGTTGGTTCTGTTTTCTGAAGTTGGTAGCACGAGCAGTGACACGCCCGTGTTATTGAGCGTGTCATAGCTACTGTGAGTTTGGAGAATTTACACGGCCATGAGCACGCTCATGTTGATTGGACGTGTTGATGTTTTTGAGATACAGAATGTATTACACGCCCAGTGACACGCCCGTGGTTATGAGCGTGTCAATGTTTCTGTGTTGTTAAGTTAGGGCACGATCAGGAACACGCCCGTGTTGATGAGCGTGTCATGTGTTGAGCTTGCCCTAATTGATTCTTATTTGTATTATCTCTTGTATATCTCTAAGTAAGTGTTTATGATTACTTTTGGATTAGGTTTTAAGAGATGGAATTGTCCCTAATCCAAGTATTGAAAGATTTATGGAAGAGAAGTTATATGGGAGTGAGTTTCTTTAGAGGTAAGTATAAAATCCTATTTGATTGCATATAATTATATTGTAAAGATAAATACGAATATTGTATATGCAATGAAAAGATAAGAGATATGATAATACATCAATATATATGAGATGTGAAGGCATTCAATATATATATGTTATGAAATGTGAAAGATGTGAGGATATGATTTGTATGATGTGTATTCCAATTTATATGGTAATGCAATTGATTGTGCATACTTGAGTAATGCATGATTATATATATAAATATCAAAGATGAACTATGAAATGTGATATTGTGATAAAATATGGAATATGAATGATATGATATTGTGATGAACTATGAAATGTGATAATGTGATATTGTGATAAAATATGGAATATGAATGATATGATATTGTGATGAACTATGAAATGTTATAATGTGATATTGTGATACAATATGGAATATGAATGATATAATATTGTGATGAAATATGAAATGTGAATTGAGATATGATGATGTATAAAGCCATTGTGGTTGGCTATGATATTGAGAATGAGATAAATGAGGCATGCTTTGCCTAAATGATGCCATTGTGGTTGGCTATGATGATGTAAATGATGATTGAGGCATGTTTGCCTAAATGATGATAAGAATGAGACTGAAATTGATAATGAGATAATGAATGAATTGTGTGGCTAATGTGTTATTCATTTTCAGAGTTTTGTTGTTGGTGGCATGCCTATTAAGTGTAACAATCTCTTGAAGTTAGGTTGGATTGAATCCTTGAAGCCTAATTGAGATGTTACCACCCTTGAAGCTAGGTTGGATTAGTTCTTGAAGCCAAGTTGGGTTGATGCTTAGCATGCTTTGCTCCCCTTGAAGCTTGGTTGAACTTAATCCTTGAAGCCTAGTTGGGTATATGATATTGATAAATGTGATAACAAAACCAAGGCATTAACTCTGAACTTTGAATGACATATTAGTGTTGGTTGGGCCCGAGTCTGTCTTTGTTGTTAATATGATATACAAAGGTTGAAATAAATGAGTAATAAGACCTATGGTTGACTTTGTTGGCAATGTGACTTATGATTGATGAATTGTAAACAAAATCATGCTATGAAGTATGTTGTGTAATGTTTGTGTGTTGAGATGTTAACTGTGAATGTTAGTGATGTATTCTGGTTGGTGCATTGTGAATTAAACAATATTATGAAGTATAATGTGTAATGTGTAATGAAACTATGTTGAAAGATGTGATTATGAAATATAATATGACATATTATGTGTATATGAGGTGTAAGTGATAAGTATCATATTAATGAATATCCTACTAAATTATTGAAATATATTTGATAGTAATGCTATATATATGGATATGCATATAATGTAAGAGAGGTATAGGAATATATGAAGAATGTATTGAAAAAGGGGAACACAGAGTAAGAAAATAATAAAACATGAGACTAAACATATGAGGTATGTTTCCTTTATATTGTATATTTTAATGGTTACTTGTACTACTAAGCTTTCGAGCTTAGCGCGGTTATCTTAATCGCGCAGGTATATAGGTGATGAAGCTGGAGATAAGCTATTATGTCACAACGAGGACAAGTATAGTTCGAGACCAACTAGATGGTGGTGCATGCATGTAATTTCACTGTATTTTCATAAGAATGTATTCATTTGTATAAATAAATCTTTGGAAGAAACAATGTAACTTATACTTATGTATTACCATGATAAGAATAACCATTTTGTAAATACTTTCATATGATTTAAATGTATTATGGTTTTAGAAGTAAAGTAAAGAAATTTAATGGTAATGAAAAGTGACATTCTTATACTCTATATATATATTGTATGTGTACCTGGTATATGTATAGTATTTATATGGGTATCGGGGTGTTACAATTATTTTGGTATCAGAGCTTAGGTTTCGAGATTCTCGGCCTAAGTAAATTTACAAAGAAAAGTTTTTTTTTTTTTTTTTTAAAAAAAATGATGATAAATGAAAATAAAAAGAATGAAAATTTTTAATACATGCACATGCATTAACACCTAGGTTGGTCTCGGATGTGGCATAATATGATTTGTAAAATATTTGTGTTACATGAGATGTTTAATATAATTGATGATATATGTGTATACTATGTTGATGTGAGAAGAAACCATGATTGTTGGTAATGATGTTGGAAATGAATTATAATTGAGGCATAGTGCCTAATTATTTATGAGAAATGAATTACGAAATGTAATGTGAAATATGCATGTTGATGAGACATATGAAAAATGTTATGTCATGTGCAACATGGAATGTAATATTGATGTTTATGAGTAATATTATGTATGACATAATATGAATTGAAAAATAAAGAAATGGAAAGGAAAATAAAGTTGGAAATGAGTTGAAAATCAAATTAAGATAAGAGTATGTACTCTTTCTTCTATACTTTAAACCTCTTTATAAGAAAGTTTATGTTGAGTTTGCTAGACAGAGGAAATAATGTCGAATTGTGAGTATTGAAAGTTATGTTATTTAAATGAAGAGAGTATGGTGGTATATTGAATGAGTTGATGGGTATAGACAAAGTTTGATCATTTATGATTTGAATATGTAAAGTTAAAGTTTTTAAAAGAAAAAGAGATGATGTTGGTTAAATAAGGAAATATAATGGTGTTGTTGCATTGCTGTTTTAAATGCAAACATTGTGATTTTAATGTTAGAAATGTGATACGCTTGAGTGTTGTTAAAGCTCATATTAATGGTGGAAAGATGTGATAATTAGATTTTTGGAAATGAGCTTTAATATTTGTGAAAAGAATATACTTTGAGGTTGTTTTGTAATGTGTATATATAAGATGTTTTTTTTTTAAGTTGATATTAAGAACATAAGATGAGTGAATGGAAGTTTAAGTAAAGTAGTAAGTTGTGAAATTATAGTGTTAATGGAATTTGGGTAAAGACTATTTGAGTATTGATAATCTTAATGTAAGTTAAACCCATGAGCTTGTGGAATGAATATTACTGTATATGAGAGTACTATTAAATTGAATAATGTGATTGATAGTATGAGAATGATTATGCTTGCATTGACAAACCTGAGCAAAGCTAGGTCATGGGATAATATTGACAGTAAGAAATGGGATGGATCAATGTGGATTTAAGAAATTGAGATTTGTCATAATTAGACTTGGAGAGTATAAAGAGATTATTGAGCCCAATGTATATATGAGTGGAAGTAATGTACATGTGTATAGATATGTGAGTAATATATATATATATATCTATGTGTTGAAGAATAAACAAATGGATGTATAGATGGCATACTAATGCATTTAGAAATATATGTGAGAGAGATGTCACCTTAGTAGCGTGACTAAGATTTTGTGAAGTAATATCATGGTGATAATGTATATGTGTTGGGTTGATAAACAACTTAAGTCATGTCAAAAAGGGATAAAAATGATGTTGTTCACGGAATAGTAAAATGTTAAATTGTGTTGAAAATATGTAAAATGTAAGAAATGTGGAAAGTAAATCACATTGTGAATGTGATCTATGGATGTGTTATATAATTGCATATTTGATGTATATTGGAAATGACATTGCATGTAGTAGTGGACCCAAGAGAGATTAGGCCTTGATTGACGTAAATAGTATGTGATGAAATGAAAATAAGAATAAACTTAAGAAATGTTGGATAGTGAAATGATTATGGAAATAAGGATTAATTTGGGAAATGGTGGACAGTAATATTATTATGATAATAACTGAATTTGGCTATCATAAATGTTATGAGCCAAAGTATTTGTGTGAGGAAATGTTCTGTGTATATAAATTTAATAAGAAATTATAAGGAAAAAAAAGAAAGTATAAAGAATGGAATTTATGTAAGATCTGTATAAGATTGAATGATGTGTGAAGGAGAGGTTAAGGATAATATTGTTGTATATGAGACATGCAAATGGTGATCAAATAATTAAGAGTAAATTGTGTTGAGATAGAGTTGACATGTGTTAATTTTGGATGTAGTAAAGTTTGGAGAATGGAGATATAATATTTGTGATGCAATTTAGTAGTATAATTGGAAAGTTGGAAATAAAATAATAGAGGAACAGTATTGATTTATAAGTTTCAAAAGTGATCATTAATTTCCTATAGCCATATGGTGTATTTATGGTAATTGGCCGATTAACTTTGTTATCCACAGAATTGAGACTAAGAAAGTATAACTGTAATACTACTCTGGTAAGATTGATAATTATGTTTCTAGAAACATGATTAACGGTTATGATTGATGAAGTGTATTTTATGGTGTTTGTGTTAGCAATTTGGTTATAATTCTGGAAAAGAAAAGACAGAAAGAGAACTGTGGAAATACTTTAAGTTATGAGTAATGTGAGAAAAAGGTAATTATTATAGATATAGTAATGATATGAAAGGTGAGGAAATGATAATGAAAGAAGATTGCAGAATGTAATTGAGAACTATATTGAATATGTTTATGGTATACGATGAATAAGTGGATGGTTATTCATGATAAATTTAGATAAGTGAACTATTGGGTTGAATCAAACAAAATTGTGATGTTAGTATATTGTGGAGAATAAATCAATTGATCTGGATTTTTGCCATAATTGTGAATTATTATTGAGATTTAATATGTATGGTTGTGCTAAAGGCATAAGAGATAAATAATGAGGTATACAATGTAAAATTTTGATAGACGAACGGACATGAATCAATTGAATTATATCAATTATAATGATGAGAAAAGGGAAGAAGTTGATTTCCTGTAAAGTAAGTTCAAAAGCATTGTATTAATATTGATGTTAAGTGAGAAAATACTAGAGAAGGAATGAAGTGTATGAGAAATAAGAATATTATTATCAATGAAGGTTTGATAAATGTTTGTTTGTAAGGATGATTGTAATGATGGGATAATTAATATTAAGAGATAAGTTTATGATCTTAAAAGTTAAAGTTAAGAGAATAGTTATAAAGAGATGAAGTGATAAAATATTTTGAATGTAATAATGGAATGTAACATAAGTATGTTAAAGGATGATTGAATTTTTGCATATAGATAAGGTATTTGAGAGTATAATGAGTTATTTTGAATATTGGATGAGAATGTAATAATGTATAAAGATTTTTATCGTGACAAGTTGTGGAATTGAATAATATAATTGACTCTAAGGGGGAGAGTGCAAACTATGTGATTTGATGAAAATTTTAAATGGTGTATTGGTAAGAATGGAATGTTATTGTACTGAGTAATTTCGAGGACGAAATTATTTAAGGGGGAGAGAATTGTAATATCCCGGAATAGACCCTAAGAGTTTTGGAGTTATTGTTGTTGTATTTGGATTTAATGTATATGTGTATATGTGAAATATAAGGATAATATATGTGAGACATATACATATACATCACATATACATGGGATATATAATGGTGAAGGATAAGTGAGTTATATATATTTGTATAACTAAATAATAATAATGATAATAAGGACAAAGAGAAAAAAAAAGAAAGTCAAAGATTGGAAAAAAGATGTGTGGTGGAGATTTGTTGATATTTATAATTATTATTATTATTATTATTGTTATTATTGTTATTGTTATTGTTATTATTATTATTATTATTATTAATATATATATATATATATTTTGGGATAAGGATGAAGGAAAGAAGTAGAAACTTCTTTTTCCTTCTGCTCCTTCTTCGTCTTCTTCGTTCTTCTGGCCGAGAGAGAGAGAGAGAGAGAGAGAGAGAGAGAGAAAGATGTGATTTTCTTACCAAATTTCTTAAGGAATTCAAGAGATTTGATGATAGAGATGAAGATTTGATAAAGGATTCAAGTAAGTATTTATTTCTTTAAATTGATTTTCATTGTTTGAGTTGGGTTTGGTATGGTTGATGTGTGATGATGATGATATTGAAAGATTTAAGTATATATATGTGTTGATTTGGTAATTGGATGATGATAATATGATTATTTGTGAAGATGATGATGAATTGTTGAATAAGGGTTGAGTTTAATGAAATTTGGGGATTTGATAAATTGGTGTATGAATGATGTTTATAGTGATGATTGGTGTGTGTTTTGAGTGTTGTTGATGTTTTGGTAAGGTTGTTATGGTTATTGGGTGTGTTTGATGAAGATTGTTTGAAGTGATTAATGATAAAAAGATGGGTTTTGTTGGATGTTGTTGTGTATTGATCGGAATCTGGGTTTTTAGTCGGACACGCCCAGGGACACGGCCAGTTTGTTAGGCGTGTCGTTGGTTCTGTTTTCTGAAGTTGGTAGCACGAGCAGTGACACGCCCGTGTTATTGAGCGTGTCATAGCTACTGTGAGTTTGGAGAATTTACACGGCCATGAGCACGCTCATGTTGATTGGACGTGTTGATGTTTTTGAGATACAGAATGTATTACACGCCCAGTGACACGCCCGTGGTTATGAGCGTGTCAATGTTTCTGTGTTGTTAAGTTAGGGCACGATCAGGAACACGCCCGTGTTGATGAGCGTGTCATGTGTTGAGCTTGCCCTAATTGATTCTTATTTGTATTATCTCTTGTATATCTCTAAGTAAGTGTTTATGATTACTTTTGGATTAGGTTTTAAGAGATGGAATTGTCCCTAATCCAAGTATTGAAAGATTTATGGAAGAGAAGTTATATGGGAGTGAGTTTCTTTAGAGGTAAGTATAAAATCCTATTTGATTGCATATAATTATATTGTTAAGATAAATACGAATATTGTATATGCAATGAAAAGATAAGAGATATGATAATACATCAATATATATGAGATGTGAAGGCATTCAATATATATATGTTATGAAATGTGAAAGATGTGAGGATATGATTTGTATGATGTGTATTCCAATTTATATGGTAATGCAATTGATTGTGCATACTTGAGTAATGCATGATTATATATATAAATATCAAAGATGAACTATGAAATGTGATATTGTGATAAAATATGGAATATGAATGATATGATATTGTGATGAACTATGAAATGTGATAATGTGATATTGTGATAAAATATGGAATATGAATGATATGATATTGTGATGAACTATGAAATGTGATAATGTGATATTGTGATACAATATGGAATATGAATGATATAATATTGTGATGAAATATGAAATGTGAATTGAGATATGATGATGTATAAAGCCATTGTGGTTGGCTATGATATTGAGAATGAGATAAATGAGGCATGCTTTGCCTAAATGATGCCATTGTGGTTGGCTATGATGATGTAAATGATGATTGAGGCATGTTTGCCTAAATGATGATAAGAATGAGACTGAAATTGATAATGAGATAATGAATGAATTGTGTGGCTAATGTGTTATTCATTTTCAGAGTTTTGTTGTTGGTGGCATGCCTATTAAGTGTAACAATCTCTTGAAGTTAGGTTGGATTGAATCCTTGAAGCCTAATTGAGATGTTACCACCCTTGAAGCTAGGTTGGATTAGTTCTTGAAGCCAAGTTGGGTTGATGCTTAGCATGCTTTGCTCCCCTTGAAGCTTGGTTGAACTTAATCCTTGAAGCCTAGTTGGGTATATGATATTGATAAATGTGATAACAAAACCAAGGCATTAACTCTGAACTTTGAATGACATATTAGTGTTGGTTGGGCCCGAGTCTGTCTTTGTTGTTAATATGATATACAAAGGTTGAAATAAATGAGTAATAAGACCTATGGTTGACTTTGTTGGCAATGTGACTTATGATTGATGAATTGTAAACAAAATCATGCTATGAAGTATGTTGTGTAATGTTTGTGTGTTGAGATGTTAACTGTGAATGTTAGTGATGTATTCTGGTTGGTGCATTGTGAATTAAACAATATTATGAAGTATAATGTGTAATGTGTAATGAAACTATGTTGAAAGATGTGATTATGAAATATAATATGACATATTATGTGTATATGAGGTGTAAGTGATAAGTATCATATTAATGAATATCCTACTAAATTATTGAAATATATTTGATAGTAATGCTATATATATGGATATGCATATAATGTAAGAGAGGTATAGGAATATATGAAGAATGTATTGAAAAAGGGGAACACAGAGTAAGAAAATAATAAAACATGAGACTAAACATATGAGGTATGTTTCCTTTATATTGTATATTTTAATGGTTACTTGTACTACTAAGCTTTCGAGCTTAGCGCGGTTATCTTAATCGCGCAGGTATATAGGTGATGAAGCTGGAGATAAGCTATTATGTCACAACGAGGACAAGTATAGTTCGAGACCAACTAGATGGTGGTGCATGCATGTAATTTCACTGTATTTTCATAAGAATGTATTCATTTGTATAAATAAATCTTTGGAAGAAACAATGTAACTTATACTTATGTATTACCATGATAAGAATAACCATTTTGTAAATACTTTCATATGATTTAAATGTATTATGGTTTTAGAAGTAAAGTAAAGAAATTTAATGGTAATGAAAAGTGACATTCTTATACTCTATATATATATTGTATGTGTACCTGGTATATGTATAGTATTTATATGGGTATCGGGGTGTTACAGATCTGAAGCTGCTTTCAATCGATCCCGTATTATCTTTACTTTCTCTTCTGTTTCTTTAATCAAATCAGGACCAACCAATTTACTTTCCCCAACTTCGTTCCAACATAGAGGCGTCTTACATCTTCTACCATACAATGCCTCATATGGTGCCATTCCAATACTAGATTGATGACTGTAGTTGTAAGCAAATTCCACAAGTGGCAAAAATCTGTCCCAACTTCCTGAAAAATCAATGACACAGCTTCTCAACATATCCTCTATAATCTGTATCACTCTCTTTGACTGCCCATCTGTATGCGGATGAAAAACAGTGCTAAAGTGCAATCGAGAACCCAAAGCACCATGTAAACTTTTCCAAAACCTTGAAGTAAACCGGGGATCTCGATCAGACACTAAAGAAATTAGAACTCCATGTAACTTCACTATCTCACCAATATACAGCTTAGCTAACTTCTCAAGAGAATAGTCCATCCGAACTGGAAGAAAATGAGCTGTCTTTGTCAACTGATCAACAATCACCCAAATAGCATCATGCTTCTTCTGAGTCAACGGCAAAACCAGACACAAAATTCATTGTCACACGTTCCCATTTCCATTCAGGCACTGATAAAGGTTGAAGCAACCCTATTGGAACTTGATGCTCAGCTTTCACCCTCTGACAAGTGAGACATTTGGATGCAAACTCCGCTATGTCCCTCTTCATACCCGACCACAAGTAATGTTGCTTCAAATCATGATACATTTTTGTACTCCCAGGGTGCATAGCAAAAACTGACTGGTGTGCATCTTCTCAAATAATCTTTCTTAAACTAGCATCATCAGGAACACACAACCTATCTTTGCACCAAAGACTACCATCACTTCTCACATGGAAATCTCAGCTCTCCCCATTTTGGCAATCTGACACAATCTTCTGAATTTTCTCATCAGCCAATTGAGCCTCTTTAATCTGATCCAACAACACCGGTCTCAAATACAAATGAGCCAATAATGCACCATAATCACATGATTCAAAACTATCATGCAACGCTCTCAACTCAACAAGCAACGAGAGCAAATAAACAGACAAACCTGCCAAAGACTTCCGACTCAAGGCATCAGCAACAACATTTGCCTTACCAGGATGATAATCAATCAAACAGTCATAGTCTTTGATCAGCTCTAACGATCGTCTTTGTCGAAGATTAAGCTCTCTTTGAACCCTCAAATATTTCAAACTCTTATGATCTGTGTAGATAAAACACTTCTCCCCATACAAATAGTGTCGCCAAATCTTCAAAGCAAAAACTATGGCTGCTAACTCCAAATCATGCGTCGGATAATTAAGCTCATGAGGCTTCAACTGTCGAGAAGCATAAGCTATAACTTTACCCTCTTGCATCAAAACAAAACCTAAACCATTATGTGAAGCATCACTGTAAATCACATATGGTTTATCTTCCATAGGCAAAGTAAGAACAGGTGCTTGAGTCAACATCTCCTTCAACTGCTCAAAGCTAGCTTGACAATGATCTGTCCACACAAATCTAACTCCCTTTCGAAGTAATCTGGTGAGTGGAGTAGCTATCAAAGAAAAACCTTTCACAAACCGTCGATAATAGCCTGCCAAACCCAGAAAACTTCTGACTTCAGTTATAGACTTCGGTGGATTCCAATTCAAAATGGCCTCAACTTTACTCGGATCAACTCTTATACCATCTGCTGAAACTATATGACCCAGAAAAGTCACTTGATCAAGCCAAAACTCACACTTCGACAACTTAGCATACAATTGCTTCTCTCTCAAAGTCTGCAACACAATCCGCAAATGCTTGTCATGCTCCTCTTTACTATACGAATACACCAGAATATCATCAATGAAAACCACCACAAACTGATCTAAGTAGGGCCTAAACACCCTAGTCATCAAATCCATAAATGCTGCAGGTGCATTCGTCAATCCAAAAGGCATCACTAAAAACTCATAATGCCCATACCTTGTGCGGAAAGCTGTCTTAGGAACATCTTCCTCTCTGACCCTCAACTGATGGTACCCTGATCTCAAATCAATCTTGGAAAACACTGCTGCTCCCTTTAACTGATCAAAGAGATCATCAATCCTAGGCAAAGGATACTTATTCTTGATAGTCACCTTGTTCAATTGCCTATAATTGATGCACAACCTCAAAGTACCATCCTTCTTCTTTACAAACAAAACAGGAGCTCCCCACGGAGAAACACTAGGGCGAACAAACCATTTATCCAACAACTCCTGCAACTGCACCTTCAACTCTCTCAACTAAGCAGGTGCCATTTGATAGGGAGTAATAGAGATGGGAGTGGTACCAGGCAACAAATCGATACCAAACTCAACCTCTCTCTCAGGGGGTAACCCTGGCAACTCCTTAGGAAACACATCTGGGAATTCCACAACTGTGAGTATACTATCAAGTTGAGAATCCACTACTCTGGTATCCACAACATGAGCAAGATAAGCATCACACCCTTTTCTAATCAACTTCCTAGCTACAACAGCTAAAACAAACAAGGATGCAAGTTGTCTCTGTTCACTAGATACCATCACACTTCTACCATTACCGGTTCTCAAGGTAACACACTTCTTTTGACAGTCTACCACAGCTCCATGCTTAGACAACCAATCCATACCTAAAATCAAATCATACTCCTTAAAAGGCATTTCAATAAAATCACCCAAAAACTCCTCACCTTGTACCACCACTGAACTATCATGATGCACCTTATTCACCACAACACTATGCCCTAAAGGATTTGTCACCAAGACATCAAATCCTAAGGACTCTGAATGCAATTCAGACACAGGCAAGATAGATGCACTTATGTATGAATGAGTAGATCCTGGATCAATCAAAGCAAGAACTGAAATGCCAAATAAAGAAAATGTACCTACAATAACTGCTGAAGCATCTGGCTGCCTCTGCATCACATATACTCGCTGAGAAGACCCGGCCTCATCTGGCCTACTGCCTCCGGATGTAGAGCCTCCTCTCTGACTGATCCCAGGTCGACCACCTCTACTGAAACCTCTGCCCCCTTGACCACCTCTGCTAACACTAGGTCGAGAAGATGCAGTATCAGTCTGTCTATCCTCCTGTAGCTCAGGACAATCTCTAATGAAATGATCAGGTGATCCACACTTGAAACACACAACTGATCCATTAATCTTCCAACAAACACCCCCATGTATCCTACCACAATGGACACATGTAGGTGGAGTAGACCTCTGAACCACTGGAGTTGGAGCACAAGCTACAGAAACTGTAGGTCTCGGCCTCGGCCTCTGATACTGAACTGACCTGCCCGACTGTCTCTGGCTCCTACTGATCCTCAGAATAAAACTTCCTCTGCCTCTCTTCATAGACGAAGACCCTGCCTCAAACTGGGGTCTCCTAACTCTGGTCTCCTCTTTAGTAGCAGCTGCTGCAATACCCTGTGCTCTCTCAACACTTCTAGCTGCTGCAACCAACTGAGAAAAATCCTGGTACCGAGAACCAGCAACAATACACATAATAGAGGGCCTCAACCCCTCCTCAAATCTCCTACACTGGTCAATCTCATCAGAGATAATCCCCCCGGCATAATGACTCAATCGGATGAACTCTACCTCATACTCTGTCACAGTCTGGTTATCTTGTCTTAAATTCAGAAATTCCATCTTCTTAACATCCTTATACTCCCTCGGAGTATATTTCTGCTTAAATTCCCGCAGAAAATCACTATAAGACAAAGTCAGTGGATCATCCATAGCATGAGGAATCGTCTTCCACCAATCATAAGCATCTTTCTGCAGAAGGGATCTAGCATAATCAAATTTCTCTTCAGGAGTAGCTTGCAACTGAATAAATACCCTCTGCACTCTATCCAAACACTGCTCAGCTACTGCAGGATCTGTAGTACCAAGGAAATCCTCAGCCCCATACTTCCTCAATTTATCATAATGCCTCACCGGTACTTGAGGCTGTGGTGGCGGTGGCGGCTGCACTGGAGCTTGCCTCAATAGTTCTACCACATGCCATAACCAAACCGGCGGAACCTCATCAGCAGCTGATCTCTCTGGCACAAGAGCTGGTGCCTCACTAGCTCTCTCAACCCTAGTTCCATCTCTACCCTCTTCAGGGGCTACGCTCTCAGCACTACCTTCTAAGGACTGACGTGACTGAGACGCCATCACTACCTATATCTGCAAACACAGCAGAATATACCTCATTAAAGATCAGAGATTGCCAATACCAAAACATGTATCTTATTCAAAAATCACATTTTAAAAATAAAAAATTTTCTTTTTCTTACAATTTACCAAGGTTGAGAATCTCAAACCTAGGCTATGATATCAAAACAATTGTAGCACCCCTATACCCCGTTTACGTACACTACATACTACACCTGTAATATATGTATACCGAATACAGGAGTGCTACAGTTTATAATAAGCAAACCGATCTTTCAATTTAGCAATATTATAAGAAAACTTAAATTATTCAAATCATATTATAAAATACAATAGATAAAACATTCATTTAATACGCAGCGGAAAATGTAGCTACATTTACAAATATATATACATCAAAAACCAAATTTTACAAAACATAACATTTATACATGTTTGGCAGTTCGCCTCTGATCTTTAACCCCACTATCAACACCTCAGAATCTAGACTCAACTCGGTCTAACTGAGCTCTCTAGTTCTATCCTATCACCTGAACGATGAACCACAATCGCGCTAAGCCAACGGCTTAGTGGTACAAACCACAATAACAATATGCTATAATGAAATGCAAATGTCATACTTTCAAACATTATAAACAATTCTCAAGGACATCATATTTCATAACATTACCTTTTATTTTATCATTCAATTGTTTCATCATTCATAAATCACATTTAAGCGAAAACAAACATGGGCCCAAAAAGAATTTAATATGATATTCAAAGTTCAGAGTTACTGCTTTGGTCCATAATCACTATCATCAAGCCCGTAGGCGATATATATATTTATCCATGGATAATCAACTAGATTTGAGCTTACGATCCAGTCTTTTCACTCAATCTAGCTTCAAGAATTTGTTTTTGAGGCTTACGACCCAGTCTTTTCACCCCAAAAACATCACATTTATCAGCTGGACTCGGCTTACGACCCGGTCTTTTCACCCATCCAGCGATTCATAGGCATGCCGCCAAACCCAGAACTCTGAAAATTGAATAACATATTAAGCACACAAATATTTCATTTATCTCTATCATTCTCTTTCTCCATTCATTTCTCATTTCATATTCCATAATTAAATAGGCAATCATGCCCTAATTATTTCATTTGCATTATCATAGCCAACAACAATGGCTTCACATTTCATCATATCTCAATTCACATTAAAGCAATTCATCATTAAAGTATATGTAACATGTAACACCCCTTCCCGACCTACATGTGTAAGCTGAGTAGAGGCGCCACACTAACCTAATGTTGCTACCAATTTTACTTAGTCAAATTTTAGTTCCAATTTTAATAGAAATTTTGCCATAGTTTCGCCTAAAAATTGAGTCCCAAGTGTCGACAAAACTAGTTTTTTTTTAAAAAAAACATTTTACACAAACCAATGCAAACAAAATCATTCTCAGTACACTTCCAATAAATCCCCCTTATACCCTCAACTACAACCTGCAAAAAGGATTTGTAACACCCCCATATCCAATGCCCACACACTACAACCACAACAATGTAGCATAAGTGCATCAAACATAGGGATGCTACGGTTTTCTTAACATTCAAAACACTTTAAACTTGATACAATACCCTTATCATTATACATTATAGAAAAGTAGGTCATTTACTTATAAAACAAAACATATTAGTTATATATATATATATATACATTTAAATATTACACAGCGGAAGTTATAAAATATGTACATATTTACAAACACTTGAGTACATATTTAAAAATATCCATATTTTTACATTATAATCATTACTTTACAAAATATAAAGAAGTATACATGATTGGCAATTCTCTTCTGATCTTTAAGTTCCCAAAATCAACTCTTCAAGGTCTACTCTCACTTGGTCTTGATGAACTCTCGGATTCGACTCTATCAGCTCTATTACCTACACGATTAAACACTATCGCGCTAAGCCAAGGGCTTAGTAAGATAATTCATGCTAAAATGCAATGTCACAAATTAATTACATATATCAATCAAAAGCATATTATTTATTCAATATGTTGCTTTGTTCAATGTCACATCAATATTCATATAATAGCACCATTCATTATACTCATTTAAATTTATCATTATAGCCAACAACTATGACTTTATATACGTACCCTTTCCCAACCAGGTCGGTTGCCCTCCAATCCCAAGGGTCCGCAGGAGGCAAATAAGCACGTATAACATTATCAGTAACATACCTTTCCCCATCCAGGTCGGTTGTCCAAGTTCGGTTGCCCATTCCAATGGGTCCGCATGGTTCCGCAGGAGGCAAATAGGTACGTATAATACTGACTATATCGAACCTTCCTCCTTCCAGATCGGTAGTCCAAGATCGGTTGCCCAACCCACTGGGTCCGCATGGTTCCGCAGGAGACGGATAGGTCCGTTCATTAAACTTATCAATACTTTTTCAATTCATTTCTTTTTCACAAGCAAGTTAAGCAATCATGCCTCAACATCTCACATTACAACAAAACCATTTTCTCATAACATCATATCATTCCCACTTCATTTCAACATTATATACAATATTCATTACATTATCTAAACACTCACATTATTATTCAATCCTATCATCAATGCATGCTTCAATCATATTTCATTTGAATCACTATAACATCTTTGGTATAACATTTCAATGTGCATTACTCATGAAACACATTACCATTCACAATGCATAACATAACATTATTCAATCTCAACAATGCAATTAGGACAATTCAACCTCTTCACAACCTAATCCAAAAGGAATATTAGCAAAATGACCATATGAATAGTACATTCTGGTTTTAGACTCCATTTTATCCTTATTTTGAAAAATTGTATAAAATAATCTACTTGACTAAAAATTCTAAAATTTTTACAGAATTTAGTTTTTTATCTTAAAATCATTCCTTTAAAATTTCAGATCAACCTGAACACAAAATCTTGGTCAAATAGTTCACCTAACTAGACTGCCCCAATTGCCCTGCATCCTGGCAGCAGTTCTGAACTTTGTGAATTTCATAAATCAAATTCAATCAACGTGGTTCCAAATTATTTTTCTCAAATACTAGACTCACTAAGCAACAACATATCCAAAATTCAATTGAATATGATTTTTCTACATTTTATTAAAAATCCCGAAATAGAGCTGTCTCAGTTAAGGTACCTGCTGGAACAGGTCTAATAAAAATAATCTTTCTAAACTCATAACCTATCCAAAATCGAATCAACATATTTTTCAGTCATTCTAGACTCATAGAGGCACAGCATATCAAAAATTCACTTCAAGAACATTTTTCTATAATTAATTAAAAATCATACAAATCACAGCCTTTACTAATTGTAAAACAGAAACAATTTCACTAAACACAACTCTTACTCTTCCATCACCAACACCAACCCAACTTCTCATCTATCAAGCAAAATCAATACTTAAAATCACACCATAAGCAACTTAATCATACCATCATCAAATCACAACTCAACTCAAGCATAACTTCAAAAATAACAAGAGTAAACAAGAGCAAACTCACCAAATAATGAAATTCCTTGAAACTCCAACTTGTAACTTTGAAAACTTCCTTCACTTTGAACTTGAAATCATCAAAACCATCACTTGTTCTCTTGCTCTCTTCTCTCTTTGATGAGCCGGCCACACAACAAGAAGAAGAAGAAGAAATGATGAAGAAACACAAAGTCAAAAGGCATTAAATACCCATCCAAGAGAAAATTACTATAATACCCTCATCCATTTAACTAAGCTTTTGTCATATCTATACCCATTTAAGTAATTCACAACCAACACAAAAATATCCTCTTTCCTTGACTTTCCATTTTGACCACTTTATATGTTATATATATCACCATATAAGCAACATATACAATTATCTCTAAACCCTCTTTTCTTTCCCAACCACCATACAAAAACATTCTCTTCCCATTTCTCAATTCAAACCAACAACAACAACAACAAAACTTCTAGGGCATGCATAGGGATATTACAATTCTCCCCCTCTAAAAAGAAAATTTCGTCCTCGAAATTATCTGATATCAAAGCTGAAACAACTGCGGATATTGCTCTCGCATGGATTGTTCACTCTCCCAAGTCGCTTCTTCTTTTGCATGATTCTTCCAAAGAATCTTCACCAATGGCACTTGCTTGTTTCTCAATTCTTTCACATCATGTGCCAAGATAGCAACTGGTTCCTCTTCAAATGTCAAATCTGGGCTCACTTCGATAGACTCGAATGGCAACACATGAGATGGATCCGATCTATATCTCCTCAACATAGAAACATGGAATACATTATGAATACGATCCAACTCAGGTGGCAAAGCAAGTCGATACGCCACTGGCCCAACTCTTTCTAACACTTCATACGGCCCAATGAAACGAGGACTCAATTTTCCTTTCCGACCGAACCTCAAAATCTTCTTCCAAGGAGACACTTTCAGAAATACCTTATCTCCAACATTAAACTCTATATCTCTCCTTTTCAGATCTGCATAAGATTTCTGTCGGTCTGAAGCTGCTTTTAACCTGCCTCAAATCAACTTTACTTTTTCTTCAGTTTCTTGAATCAAATCAGGACCAATCAACTTATTATCTCCAAGCTCATTCCAACAAAGAGGTGTCCTACACCGTCTGCCATACAATGCTTCAAACGGTGCCATACCAATGCTGGATTGGTGACTGTTGTTGTATGCAAACTCCACAAGAGGTAAAAATCTATCCCAACTTCCAGTGAAATTAATGACACAGCTTCTCAACATGTCTTCAAGAATCTGTATCACCCTCTCTGACTGTCCATCCGTCTGTGGATGAAAAGCAGTGCTGAAGTGCAGTCGAGAACCTAAAGCACTATGCAAACTCTTCCAAAATCTGGAAGTAAACCTGGGATCTCGATCAGACACTAAAGAAGTTGGAACACCATGCAGTTTCACAATCTCATGGATATACAGCTCAGCCAATCTCTCCAAAGAGTAATCCATTCGAACCGGAAGGAAATGAGCTGTCTTAGTCAATCTATCCACAATCACCCATATAGCATCATGCTTCTTTTGTGTCAATGGCAAACCAGACACAAAATCCATTGTCACTCTTTCCCACTTCCATTCTGGCACTGACAATGGTTGAAGCAACCCGGTTGGAACTTGATGCTCTGCTTTAACCTTCTGACAAGTGAGACATTTCGACACAAAATCTGCAATGTCTCTCTTCAAACCAATCCACCAATAATGCTGTCTCAAATCATGATACATCTTCGTATTACCCGGATGCATAGCAAACACTGACTGATGTGCTTCTTCTAAAATGACTCTTTTCAATTCAGCATCATCGGGTACACACAATCGGTTTTTAAACCAGAGACTCCCATCGTCTTTCACAACAAAATTTCTTGTCTTCCCATTCTTACAATCTGAAATAATCTTCTGAATCTTCTTATCGGCCAACTGAGCTTCTTTGATCTGATCTAACAAAATCGGCTTCAATTGCAACTGTGCCAATAATGCACCATCAACACAAGGTACAAAACTGGCATGCAATGCTCTCAACTCAATAAGCAACGAGAGCGAGTAAACTGTTAAACCAGCTAAAGACTTCTGACTCAAGGCATCAGCAACAACATTTGCTTTACCTGGATGATAGTCAATCAAGCAGTCGTAGTCTTTAATCAATTCTAACCATCTCCTCTAACGAAGATTGAGTTCTTTCTGGACACCCAAATACTTCAAACTCTTGTGATCAGTGTAGATGAAACATTTCTCTCCAAACAGATAGTGGTGCCAAATCTTCAATGCAAACACAATGGCAGCCAATTCCAAATCATGGGTCGGATAGTTAAGCTCATGCGGTTTCAACTGTCGAGATGCATAAGCTATAACTTTCCCTTCCTGCATCAATACACACCCCAAACCTCTATGTGAAGCATCACTGTAGATCACATATGGTTTGCCTTCAACAGGTAAAGTAAGAACAGGCGCTTGAGTCAACAACTCTCTCAACTGCTTAAAACTAGCCTGACACTGATCTGTCCACACAAATCTCACTCCCTTTCGAAGTAATCTGGTGAGTGGAGTAGCTATCAAAGAAAACCCTTTCACAAACCGTCAGTAATAGCCTGCCAAACCCAGAAAACTTCTAATCTCTGTCACAGACTTGGGTGGACTCCAATTCAGAATAGCTTCAACTTTACTTGGATCAACTCTAATGCCTTCCACTGAAACAATATGTCCGAGAAAAGCAACTTGATCCAACCAGAACTCACACTTCGACAATTTGGCAAATAACTGCTTCTCTCTCAAAATCTGCAACACAATCCGCAGATGCATATCATGTTCCTCTTCATTCCGCGAATACACTAGTATATCATCAATGAAGACCACTACAAACTGATCCAAATAGGGCCTAAACACCCTATTCATCAAATCCATAAAAGCTGCAGGTGCATTCGTTAGACCAAAAGGCATAACTAGAAATTCATAATGCCCATACCTGGTCCGAAAGGCGGTCTTCGGAACATCCTCAGCTCTGACTCTCAGCTGATGGTACCCAGATCTCAAATCAATTTTAGAAAACACAGCTGCACCTTTCAATTGATCAAAGAGATCATCGATTCTAGGCAAAGGATATTTATTTTTAATAGTCACCTTGTTCAATTGCCTATAATCGATACACAACCTCATAGTACCATCTTTCTTCTTCACAAATAGCACAGGAGCTCCCTAAGGAGAAACACTGGGGCGAATAAATCCTTTGTCCAACAACTCCTGTAATTGCACTTTCAACTCCCTCAATTCTGCTGGTGCCATTCTGTAAGGAGTAATAGAGATAGGAGTGGTACCAGGCAACAATTCAATACCAAACTCCACCTCTCTCTCAGGAGGCAATCCTGGCAACTCCTCTGGAAAAACATCAGGGAACTCTGCAACTGTGGCAATACTATCAATGGAAGAACCCTTCACTCTAGTATCTACCACATGAGCAAGATAGGCTTCACACCCCTTTCTAATCAACCTCCTGGCTGTAACAGCTGAAACAAATAAGGAGGCTAGCTGTTCCTGCTCATTAGATACTATCACCTCTCTACCATCACCCGTTCTCAAAGAAACAATTTTCTTTTTACAATCCACCACAGCTCCATGTCGAGATAGCCAATCCATACCTAAGATCACGTCATATTCCTTAAATGGCATCTCAATCAAATCCCCAAGGAACTCCTCACCCTGCACCACTACTGCACTATCTCTATACACCTTACTCACAACCACACTATGCCCTAACGGATTTGTCACCAACACATCAAATCCTAGGGACTCAGCATGCACATCAAATACAGGCAAAACAGATGCACTAATATATGAATGCGTGGAACCCGGATCAATCAAAGCAAGTACTGGAGTATTAAATAAAGAAAAAGTACCAGCTATGACTGCCGATGTATCTGGCTGCCTCTGCATAACATACATCCTCTGGGAAGATCCAACCTCCTCTGGTCTACCCTCCCTGGATGTAGCACCTCCTCTAGCACTGAATCCTGGTCTACCTCCCCGGCTGGCACCTCTGCCTCCTCTGCCTCCCCTCACACTAGCTCGAGAAGTAGCAGAATCAACTGGCATCTGCTCCTGCCTCTCAGGACAGTCTCTCACAAAGTGGTCAGGTGATCCACACCTGAAGCATACAGCTGGTCCACCACTCTTCCAACAAACACCTCTATGATAACCCCCACACTGAGCACATCTAGGTGGAGCGGATCTCTGAGTCATAGGGATCGGAGCACTTGCCACTGAAGCTGCAGGTCTAAATCTCTGTCTCTGGAACTGCATAGACCTACCAGCTGGCCTCTGGCTCCTACTACTCCGAGGAACAAAACTTCCTCTACCCCTCTTTGCAGAGGAAGACCCTGCCTCGAACTGGGGCCTTCTAGCCCTAACCTCTTCTTCTGAAGCAGCTGCAATAACTTGAGCTCGCTCTACACTTCAAGCTGCTGTCACAAGCTGTGAGAAATCCTGATATCTGGATCCAGCCACTAAGCACATGATCGAGGGCCTCAATCCCTCCTCAAACCTCCTGCATCTATCAATCTCATCAGCAATGATACCCCCAGCATACTGACTCAGTCGAATAAACTTAACTTCATACTCAGTTACGGTCCGATGATCTTGCTTCAAATCTAGAAACTCTCTTTTCTTCCCATCTTTATACTCCCTAGGAGTATACTTCAACTCAAATTTCCTCAGAAAATCAGTGTAAGACAGTGTTGGAGGATCATACATAGAATGGGGCACCGTCTTCCACCAATCGTAGGCATCCTTCTGTAGCAAAGATCTTGCATAGTCAAATTTTTCCTCAGGGGTGGCTTGTAACTGAATAAAGATCCTCTGTACTTTGTCAAGCCACTGTTCTACTACAGCTGGATCAGTAGTACCAAGGAAATCCTCCGCTCCATACTTCCTTAGTTTATCATAGTGCCTCACAGATACCAAAGGCTGAGGGGGTGGTGGCACTGGTTGCACTGGTGCTTGCCTCATAACTTCCATCATATGTCTAAACCAGGCTGGCGGAACCTCCTCTCCAGCTGGTCTACCCGACACCGAAGCAGGTGCCTCCTCAACACTATCAACTCTAGCTCCCTCAGCAGGAGCGATACTCTCGGCACTACCCTCAATTGACTGACGTGAGTGAGAATCCATCACAACCTAAGTCTACAAACACAACATACTACATCTTATTAAAGATCAGAGGTTGCCAATCCCAAACATGTATATTATTTCAAAACCAACTTTTTAAGTAAAATATTCTTTTTATTACATTTTACCTAGGCTGAGAATCTCAAACCTAGGCTCTGATACCAAAACAATTGTAACACCCCTTCCCGACCTACATGTGTAACCTGAGTAGAGGCGCCACACTAACCTAATGTTGCTACCAATTTTAATTAGTCAAATTTTAGTTCCAATTTTAATAGAAATTTTGCCATTGTTTCGCCTAAAAATTGAGTCCCAAGTGTCGACAAAACTAGTTTTTTTTTTAAAAAACATTTTACACAAACCAATGCAAACAAAATCATTCTCAGTACACTTCCAATAAATCCCCCTTATACTATAACACCCCTATAATCCGTATACGTACATAGCATGCTAATACGATCGTAATATACATATACTGAGTATAGGTTGTCACTGCTGATAAAACAGTCAAAACGTCCATTCTCAAAACCATAAATAAATTTCAAACTTTTAAAGTATTTTATAAAACAAAATAGATACGAAATTTATTTAAAACACAGCGGAAAGTAGATCAAATATTTACAAATATTTATATACCAAAATCGAAATATACAAAATACAAAATATATACATTATTGGCAGCTCTTCTCTGATCTTTAAGTCCCCCTCAAATCTTCAATGTCTATACTCACTCGGTCTAGTGGAACTCTCAGGATCCTCTCTGTTACCTGCGCAATAAATCATACTCGCGCTGAGCCACAAGCTCAGTAATACAACTACAATATCTATATGTTTTGATTAAATGTTCATGTTATACAATCAAGTTTTGTGCACAATACAATGAATTAATACATTTCAAGTCTCACCTTACTCTTCATAGTTTCTCATGCCATAAATATATTTCATATCTTATATCTTATTATTACTCATCCAATTCACATTTCATGAATTACATTAAAAACCAAGACAGACTTGGGCCCAAGACACCCTAATATGTTATTCAAAGTTCAGAGTTACTGTTTTGGTCAATAGTGACACCATGTGTCTAGCCCCGTAGGCAATCAAATGACACCAAGTGTCTAGCCCCGTAGGCAAAATAATCAAATAACACCAAGTGTCTAGCCCCGTAGGCAAAATAATCAAATGACACCAAGTGTCTAGCCCCGTAGGCAAAATAATCAAATGACACCATGTGTCTAGCCCCGTAGGCAAAATAATCAAATAACACCAAGTGTCTAGCCCCGTAGGCAAAATTTTAAGGCATGCCGCCAAATACAGAACTCTGAAAAGTTGAATCAACATATTAAGCACACATTATTTCCTTTTATTTCTCATTTCACAATTCACAATACATTAGGCAATCATGCCTCAACAATTTCAATTGAATCATCTTGGCCCATCATGTTGGCCTCACATTTCTTCTTGATCATCATAACCAATCACAATGGTTTTGCATCATACCTCAAACCACATTAAAGCAACTTATTACCACTTTCACATATCATTTTACCTCATTCACTTTCACATAACATGTTACATTTCATTGTCATATCAATAACATACTTTAACCATTCTATTTATATCATTAATAATTAATCATAATGGTTTCACATTTCATTACTCCAATGTACACAATTACTAGTCTTAACATGTACTTTACATGTTTATCACTACATTCACTATATGTCAATATAACATTTATAATATGCACCAATAATGCCTTAATGCTCTTAACATCTTAACACTCACATTTGTGTGTTAAATTACATATCTTATAAATGAATGCAATGGTGTAGTTGTACTTACCTTATAAACACTCACACAACTCTAAGCAATCCTTTCTTCCAAAGATTCTTCACTTCACAATTAGGGCAATTCACTTCTTCCAAAACCTAACCCAAAACAATGATGCAACACATCAATTTCTATAACATTAATCATTTATTAACCTTATCTTAGACCTTTAGAACACTAAACCAAACTCAACATCACTAAGAAAAGCCCACGGCCGTGGCCACCAACACCCCCACGGTCGTGGCTTAAGAAACAATTCTGCCTCCTATAGCACTAAACCCCACGGCCAAGGCAAACAAGAGACCACGGGCGTGGCATCAAAAACGCTACTGCCCCTTTCCAAAAACATGTATTCTTCACTTCTTAAAACCAACAACACACACACAACTCAAAAATCAACAAGAATAATCAATCAAACATAACATAAACAACACTTACCAACTCAAACCCTATCACAACTCAACATAACCACATTCAACACCAACACCAACTTAACTCCTCATCTAGCAAGCAATCTCAACACTTAACTTCACACCATAAACAACCTTAATCATTCCATCATCAAATTACAACTCAATTAAACAATACTTCAAAAATAATAAGATCAAACAAGAGAAAACTTACTAAATATTGAAATTCCTTGAAATTCCAACTTGTAAATTTGAAAACTTCCTTCACTTTGAGCTTGAAATCATCCAAAACCTTCAATTATTCTCTTGTTCTCTTGTCCCTTTTGTTGAGCCGGCCACACATGATAGAAAAGAGAAGAAAATGATAAGTCAACCTTTCTTTTCTTCTTTTAATCTCCACCATGCAATTCTACAAGAAAAATTACCAAAACACCCTTAACTATATAACTAACCTTTTGTCTCTTATATGCCCATTTGTGTAATTCACAATAACAAAAGAAATATCTTCTTCCACTATATCCAACACCTTGACTCTCCCTTTGACCAACATATATGCTATATATATATTACCATATACATAACATATACATCTTTCTCTACACAAATATTTCTTTCTAACAACACATACACATTCTCTTCCAATTTCTTATCAACTTATCATATACACATAAATCAAGTGCAACAACAATAACACCAAGACTACTAGGGCATAATTAGGGATATTACAATTCTCCCCCTCTAAAAAGAAATTTCGTCCTCGAAATTACCTGAAATTAACTCTGAAACAACTGAGGATACTGGTCTCGCATTGCTTGCTCACTCTCCCAAGTCGCCTCTTCTCTCCCATGGTTCTTCCATAACACTTTCAAAAGTGGTACTCTCTTGTTTCTCAACTCTTTCACTTCATGTGCCAAAATAGCAACTGGCTCTTCTTCAAATGTCAAATCCGGACTCACCTCGATAGATTCAACTGTTAACACATGAGATGGGTCTGATCTATATCTCCTCAACATAGAAACATGGAAGACATTATGAATCCTGTCTAACTCAGGTGGCAACGCAAGTCGATAAGCAACTGGTCGAATTCTTTCCAACACCTCATATGGTCCAATAAAACGAGGACTTAGTTTTCCTTTCCGACCAAATCTCAAAATCTTTTTCCAAGGAGAAACTTTCAGAAATACTTTATCTCCCACATTATACTCAATGTCTGTCCTCTTCAAATCTGCATAAGATTTATGTCTGTCTGAAGCTGCCTTCAATCTATCTCGAATCATTCTTACTTTCTCTTCAGTCTCTTTGACCAAATCAGGACCAATTATCTTACCTTCACCAGTTTCACTCCAACACAAAGGTGTCCTACACCTTCTCCCATACAGTGCCTCAAATGGTGCCATACCAATGCTCGATTGATGACTGTTATTATAGGCAAATTCCACAAGTGGCAAAAATCCGTCCCAACTTCCAGAGAAATCAATGACACAGCTTCTCAACATATCCTCGATGATCTGTATCACTCTCTCTGACTGTCCATCTGTCTGAGGATGGAAAGCAGTACTAAAGTGTAATCGAGAACCTAAAGCTCCATGCAAACTCTTCCAAAATCTCGAAGTGAACCTAGGATCTCGATCAGACACTAAAGAAATTGGGACACCATGCAATCTTATAATCTCGTGGATATATAGCTCAGCCAATCTCTCGAGAGAATAATCCATCCGAACCGGAAGGAAATGAGCTGTCTTGGTCAATCTATCAACAATGACCCATATGGCATCATGCTTCCTTTGTGTTAAAGGCAAACCAGACACAAAGTCCATAGTTACTCTATCCCACTTCCATTCAGGCACTGACAAAGGTTGAAGCAACCCAGTTGGAACTTGATGCTCAACTTTCACCCTCTGACATGTAAGACATTTAGACACAAACTCTGCAATGTCTCTCTTCATACCGGACCACCAATAATGCTGTCTCAAATCATGGTACATCTTGGTACTGCCCGGATGCATAGCAAAAGCTGATTGGTCTGCTTCTTCTAAAATAGTCTTCCTCAAACTATCATCATCAGGCACACACAGTTTATTCTTGAACCACAGGCTACCATCATCTCTCACAAGAAAATCTCGGCTCTTCCCACTTTGGCAACTCGAAACAATCCTTTGAACTTTATCATCATGCAATTGAGCCTCTTTAATATGATCTAGTAAAATTGGCCTCAAATGCAATTGTGCCATCAATGCACCATCATCACAAACTATAAAGCTAGCACAAAGAGCTCTCAACTCAACAAGCAACAAGAGAGAATAAGCAGTCATACCTGCTAAAGACTTCCGACTTAAGGCATCAGCAACCACATTTGCTTTACCTGGATGATAATCAATCAAACAGTCGTAGTCTTTAATCAATTCCAACCATCGCCTCTGTCGAAGATTTAGCTCCTTCTGAACACCCAAATATTTCAAACTTTTGTGATCCGTATAGATGAAACATTTCTCTCCATATAGATAATGTCGCCAAATCTTCAAAGCAAACACAATAGCTGCTAACTCCAAGTCATGAGTCGGATAGTTGAGCTCATGCGGCTTCAACTGCCGAGAAGCATAAGCTATCACTTTACCCTCTTGCATCAACACACAACCCAAACCATTATGTGAAGCATCACTGTAGATCACATACGGTTTATCTTCCATAGGTAAAGTGAGAACAGGTGCTTGAGTCAACATCTCTTTCAACTGCTCAAAACTGGCTTGACACTGATCCGTCCACACAAATCTTACTCCCTTCCGAAGTAATCTGGTGAGTGGAGTAGCTATCAAAGAAAATCCTTTCACAAAGCGTCGATAATAGCCTGCGAAACCCAGAAAACTTCTAACCTCAGTCACAGACTTCGGTGGACTCCAATTCAGAATAGCTTCAACTTTACTCGGGTCAACTCTAATGCCATCCGCTGAAACTATATGACCAAGAAAAGCTACTTGATCAAGCCAGAACTCGCACTTCGACAGCTTAGCATACAATTTCTTCTCTCTCAAGATTTGTAACACAATTCTCAAATGCTTGCCATGCTCTTCCTTATTTCGAGAATACACCAAAATATCATCTATAAACACCACCACAAACTGATCTAAATAGGGTCTAAACACCCTATTCATCAAATCCATAAAAGCGGCAGGTGCATTCGTCAAACCAAATGGCATTACCAAAAACTCATAATGCCCATACCTGGTTCGAAAAGCTGTCTTTGTCACATCCTCAGCTCTAACCCGCAACTGATGGTACCCTGATCTCAAATCAATTTTAGAAAACACAGCTGCTCCCTTCAATTGATCAAAGAGATCATCAATTCTAGGCAAAGGATATTTATTCTTGATAGTTATCTTGTTCAATTGCCTATAATCGATACACAATCTCATAGTACCATCCTTCTTCTTAACAAACAAAACAGAAGCTCCCCATGGCGACACACTAGGGCGAATAAAACCCTTATCCAGCAACTCCTGCAACTGCACCTTCAATTCTCTCAATTCGACCGGTGCCATTCTATAAGGAGTCATAGAGATAGGAGTGGTACCTGGTAACAACTGAATACCAAACTCCACCTCTCTCTCAGGAGGCAATCCTGGCAACTCCTCTGGAAAAACATCTGGGAATTCTGAAATTGTGGGAATGTTATCCAATTGGGAACCTACCACTCTGGTATCCAACACATGAGCAAGGTAAGCTTCACACCCTTTTCTGATCATCTTCCTAGCTGCAACAGTTGAAACAAACAAAGATGCAAGCTGTCTCTACTCACTAGATACCAACACTACTCTATCATCACTAGTTCTCAAAGTAACACACTTCTTGTTACAATCTACCACAGCTCCATGCCTAGACAACCAATCCATGCCTAGAATCAAATCAAATTCTTTAAATGGCATCTCAATCAAATCACCACAAAACTTCTCACCCTGTACCACCACTGCACAATCTCTATGCACCTTACTAACAATCACGCTATGCCCTAAAGGATTTGTCACCAACACATCAAATCCTAGGGACTCAGCATGCATTTCAGACACAGGCAATACAGATGCACTAATGTATGAATGTGTGGATCCAGGGTCAATCAAAGCAAGTACAGAAATGCCAAATAAAGAAAAAGTACCAGCTATGACTGCAGAAGCATCAGGCTGTCTTTGCATCACATAAACCCGCTGAGAAGGCCCAGCTTCATCTGGTCTGCCATCCCTGAGTGTAGATCCTCCTCTCTGACTATACCCAGATCTACCCCCTCTGCTGAAACCCCTGCTTCCTCGACCTCCTCTGCTAAAACTCTGCCGAGAAGCTGTAGATTCCACTGACCTCTGATCCTGCATCTCAGGACACTCTCTAATAAAATGGTCAGGCGATCCACATCGAAAACACACACCCGAACCACCAATCCTCCGACAATTACCCCAATGGGCCTTAGTACAATACTCACAAATAGGTGGGGTGGGTCTCTGAGTCACCGGAGTCGGAGCACTCGCCACAGAAGCTGTAGATCGCGGTCTCTGCCTCTGATACTGCATTGACCTACCAGCTGGCCTCTGACTCCTCCCAACCCTGGGAATAAAACTCCCTCGGCCTCTCTTAACAGATGAAGACCCTGCTTCAAACTGGGGCTTTCTGACTCTAACCTCCTCCTCAGAAGCAGATGCTGCTATGCCCTGGGCTCTCTCTACACTCCTAGCTGCGGAAACAAGCTGGGAGAAATCCTGATACCTGGAATCGGCCACATGACATATGATAGAGGGCTTCAATCCCTCCTCAAATCTTTTACATCTGTCAATCTCATCAGATATAATGCCACCAGCGTAATGGCTCAACCGGATAAACTCAACCTCGTACTCTGTAACTGTCCGGTGATCTTGCCTCAGACTCATAAACTCCATTTTCTTCACATCCTTATACTCTCTAGGAGTATACTTCAATTCAAATTCCCTAAGGAAATCAGCATAGGTCAATGTGGGTGGATCATCCATGGCATGTGGTACGGTCTTCCACCAGTCATAAGCGTCCTTCTGTAATAATGACCTAGCATAATCAAATTTTTCCTCGGACGTGGCTTGCAACTGAATAAAAATTCTCTGAACTTTATCAAGCCACTGTTCTGCCACAGCTGGATCTATCGTACCCAGAAAATCCTCTGCCCCAAACTTCCTCAGTTTATCATATTGTCTCACTGGTACCTGATGCTGAGGTGGTGGTGGCTGCACTGGTGCTTGCCTCATAACTTCCATCATATGTCTAAACCAGGCTGGTGGAACCTCATCACCTGCTGGTCTCCCAGACACTGAAGCAGGCACCTCACTAGCAACCTCAACTCTGGCTCCCTCCCTATTCTCAATAGGAGCTATACTCTCTGCACTTCCTTCAACAGACTGCTGTGATTGGGGATCCATTACAACCTATATCTGCAAACACAGCAGAATATTCCTTATTAAAGATCAGAGACTGCCAATACTAAGTATATATTTTATTCAAAAACCAACTTTTAAATCAAAATATCCTTTTTCTTACAAATTCCCTAGGTTGAGAATCTCAAACCTAAGCTCTGATACCAAAATAATTATAACACCCCTATAATCCGTATACGTACATAGCATGCTAATACGATCGTAATATACGCATACTGAGTATAGGTTTGTCACTGTTGATAAAACAGTCAAAACGTCCATTCTCAAAACCATAAATAAATTTCAAACTTTTAAAGTATTTTATAAAACAAAATAGATACGAAATTTATTTAAAACACAGCGGAAAGTAGATCAAATATTTACAAATATTTATATACCAAAATCGAAATATACAAAATACAAAATATATACATTATTGGCAGCTCTTCTCTGATCTTTAAGTCCCCCTCAAATCTTCAATGTCTATACTCACTCGGTCTAGTGGAACTCTCAGGATCCTCTCTGTTACCTGCGCAATAAATCATACTCGCGCTGAGCCACAAGCTCAGTAATACAACTACAATATCTATATGTTTTGATGAAATGTTCATGTTATACAATCAAGTTTTGTGCACAATACAATGAATTAATACATTTCAAGTCTCACCTTACTCTTCATAGTTTCTCATGCCATAAATATATTTCATATCTTATATCTTATTATTACTCATCCAATTCACATTTCATGAATTACATTAAAAACCAAGACAGACCTGGGCCCAAGACACCCTAATATGTTATTCAAAGTTCAGAGTTACTGTTTTGGTCAATAGTGACACCATGTGTCTAGCCCCGTAGGCAATATAATCAAATGACACCAAGTGTCTAGCCCCGTAGGCAAAATAATCAAATAACACCAAGTGTCTAGCCCCGTAGGCAAAATAATCAAATGACACCAAGTGTCTAGCCCCGTAGGCAAAATAATCAAATGACACCAAGTGTCTAGCCCCGTAGGCAAAATAATCAAATAACACCAAGTGTCTAGCCCCGTAGGCAAAATTTTAAGGCATGCCGCCAAATACAGAACTCTGAAAGTTGAATCAACATATTAAGCACACATTATTTCCTTTTATTTCTCATTTCACAATTCACAATACATTAGGCAATCATGCCTCAACAATTTCAATTGAATCATCTTGGCCCATCATGTTGGCCTCACATTTCTTCTTGATCATCATAACCAATCACAATGGTTTTGCATCATACCTCAAACCACATTAAAGCAACTTATTACCACTTTCACATATCATTTTACCTCATTCACTTTCACATAACATGTTACATTTCATTGTCATATCAATAACATACTTTAACCATTCTATTTATATCATTAATAATTAATCATAATGGTTTCACATTTCATTACTCCAATGTACACAATTACTAGTCTTAACATGTACTTTACATGTTTATAACTACATTCACTATATGTCAATATAACATTTATAATATGCACCAATAATGCCTTAATGCTCTTAACATCTTAACACTCACATTTGTGTGTTAAATTACATATCTTATAAATGAATGCAATGGTGTAGTTGTACTTACCTTATAAACACTCACACAACTCTAAGCAATCCTTTCTTCCAAAGATTCTTCACTTCACAATTAGGGCAATTCACTTCTTCCAAAACCTAACCCAAAACAATGATGCAACACATCAATTTCTATAACATTAATCATTTATTAACCTTATCTTAGACCTTTAGAACACTAAACCAAACTCAACATCACTAAGAAAAGCCCACGGTCGTGGCCACCAACACCCCCACGGTCGTGGCTTAAGAAACAATTCTGCCTCCTATAGCACTAAACCCCACGGCCAAGGCAAACAAGAGACCACGGGCGTGGCATCAAAAACGCTACTGCCCCTTTCCAAAAACATGTATTCTTCACTTCTTAAAACCAACAACACACACACAACTCAAAAATCAACAAGAATAATCAATCAAACATAACATAAACAACACTTACCAACTCAAACCCTATCACAACTCAACATAACCACATTCAACACCAACACCAACTTAACTCCTCATCTAGCAAGCAATCTCAACACTTAACTTCACACCGTAAACAACCTTAATCATTCCATCATCAAATCACAACTCAATTAAACAATACTTCAAAAATAATAAGATCAAACAAGAGAAAACTTACTAAATATTGAAATTCCTTGAAATTCCAACTTGTAAATTTGAAAACTTCCTTCACTTTGAGCTTGAAATCATCCAAAACCTTCAATTATTCTCTTGTTCTCTTGTCCCTTTTGTTGAGCCGGCCACACATGATAGAAAAGAGAAGAAAATGATAAGTCAACCTTTCTTTTCTTCTTTTAATCTCCACCATGCAATTCTACAAGAAAAATTACCAAAACACCCTTAACTATATAACTAACCTTTTGTCTCTTATATGCCCATTTGTGTAATTCACAATAACAAAAGAAATATCTTCTTCCACTATATCCAACACCTTGACTCTCCCTTTGACCAACATATATGCTATATATATTACCATATACATAACATATACATCTTTCTCTACACAAATATTTCTTTCTAACAACACATACACATTCTCTTCCAATTTCTTATCAACTTATCATATACACATAAATCAAGTGCAACAACAATAACACCAAGACTACTAGGGCATAATTAGGGATATTACATATACCCTCAACTACAACCTGCAAAAAGGATTTGTAACACCCCCATATCCAATGCCCACACACTACAACCACAACAATGTAGCATAAGTGCATCAAACATAGGGATGCTACGGTTTTCTTAACATTCAAAACACTTTAAACTTGATACAATACCCTTATCATTATACATTATAGAAAAGTAGGTCATTTACTTATAAAACAAAACATATTAGTTATATATATATATACATTTAAATATTACACAGCGGAAGTTATAAAATATGTACATATTTACAAACACTTGAGTACATATTTAAAAATATCCATATTTTTACATTATAATCATTACTTTACAAAATATAAAGAAGTATACATGATTGGCAATTCTTTTCTTATCTTTAAGTTCCCAAAATCAACTCTTCAAGGTCTACTCTCACTTGGTCTTGATGAACTCTCGGATTCGACTCTATCAGCTCTATTACCTGCGCAATTAAACACTATCGCGCTAAGCCAAGGGCTTAGTAAGATAATTCATGCTAAAATGCAATGTCACAAATTAATTACATATATCAATCAAAAGCATATTATTTATTCAATATGTTGCTTTGTTCAATGTCACATCAATATTCATATAATAGCACCATTCATTATACTCATTTAAATTTATCATTATAGCCAACAACTATGACTTTATATACGTACCCTTTCCCAACCAGGTCGGTTGCCCTCCAATCCCAAGGGTCCGCAGGAGGCAAATAAGCACGTATAACATTATCAGTAACATACCTTTCCCCATCCAGGTCGGTTGTCCAAGTTCGGTTGCCCATTCCAATGGGTCCGCATGGTTTCGCAGGAGGCAAATAGGTACGTATAATACTGACTATATCGAACCTTCCTCCTTCCAGATCGGTAGTCCAAGATCGGTTGCCCAACCCACTGGGTCCGCATGGTTCCGCAGGAGACGGATAGGTCCGTTCATTAAACTTATCAATACTTTTTCAATTCATTTCTTTTTCACAAGCAAGTTAAGCAATCATGCCTCAACATCTCACATTACAACAAAACCATTTTCTCATAACATCATATCATTCCCACTTCATTTCAACATTATATACAATATTCATTACATTATCTAAACACTCACATTATTATTCAATCCTATCATCAATGCATGCTTCAATCATATTTCATTTGAATCACTATAACATCTTTGGTATAACATTTCAATGTGCATTACTCATGAAACACATTACCATTCACAATGCATAACATAACATTATTCAATCTCAACAATGCAATTAGGACAATTCAACCTCTTCACAACCTAATCCAAAAGGAATATTAGCAAAATGACCATATGAATAGTACATTCTGGTTTTAGACTCCATTTTATCCTTATTTTGAAAAATTGTATAAAATAATCTACTTGACTAAAAATTCTAAAATTTTTACAGAATTTAGTTTTTTATCTTAAAATCATTCCTTTAAAATTTCAGATCAACCTGAACACAAAATCTTGGTCAAATAGTTCACCTAACCAGACTGCCCCAATTGCCCTGCATCCTGGCAGCAGTTCTGAACTTTGTGAATTTCATAAATCAAATTCAATCAACGTGGTTCCAAATTATTTTTCTCAAATACTAGACTCACTAAGAAACAACATATCCAAAATTCAATTGAATATGATTTTTTTACATTTTATTAAAAATCCCGAAATAGAGCTGTCTCAGTTAAGGTACCTGAAAAAGGAAGTGATAAACACTAAATTTGTAGTGAATGTATGAAAAAGGAAAATAAAAATCAGAGCATATAATTAAGTGTATAGGAGCTATTGGGCTCAATGTGTATATGATTGGGTGTAATGTACATATGTATAGATATGTGAGTAAAATATATATACGTTGAATGGTAAACAAATGGATATAAAGATGATATATTAAATGCATTTAAAAATAAATGTGAGAGAGATGTCACCTTAGTAAGGTGACTAAGAATTTATGAAGTATTATCATGGTTAGGATATATATATATATGTGTGTGTGTTGAGTTGATAAATAATTTAAGTTATGTCAAAAAGGAGTAAGAATGATGTTGACTAATGAAGAATAATAAATGTTAAATTGTGTTAAAGATATGTAAAAGAAGAATTATATATAATTGTATGACTATGTGTATACATGTATGGAAAATGTGGAATGAGCTTTTCGATATGAATGTAAATGAAAAATGTAAGAAATATGGAAAGCAAGTCATATTTTGAGTGTGACCTATGTATATGAAAGTGATATAACTAATTGTCTAGTGGTGTGGAGAATGATAGGGTATGTATCAATAGACCTATGAGAGATTAGGTTTTAACCTATGCAGAGTTAGATTATGTGATGAAATGGATAGTGAGAAAGGACTCAAGTAAAACTAGAAGATGAAATTGTTATGATAATAATTGAGTTAAACTATCATATAATGTTTCCTGGATCAAGGATTATGTTTATACAAATTTTATATGTATAAGTATATAATAAAAGGGGAAGTATACCGTATGAAAAGCTTTACAAGAGATAGATTAAAAGTGGAGTAATAAATGGAATTTGTATATGATTAAATGTTATGTATAAAGATGTTGTAGATAATATTGTTGATGTGAGTTAGACTAATGATAATCATATGTTCAAGAGAAAATTTGTGGAGATGGAGTTGAAACGTACTAACTCTTGGTGTAGTAAAAGTTTGGATACAGAATAATCGAGAAACAGTATTGATTTATGAGTTACAGGTGTGACCATTCATCTCCTATGGCTATATGATTTGGTTAGTATGTGTAGCCATTTAATTTTATTATCCACAAATTTGGGATTGAGACAATATGACTGTAGTACAAATTTGGTGAGATTGAAAATTTTGTTTGAGAAGCATAGTTAAAAAGTTATGATGGATAGAATGGTACCTTATCATTTTATGTGAAGAATTTGGTTATAATTATGAAGGTATAGAGAGAATTGTGCAAATGTTTTGAGTTGTAAATAATGTGATAGAAAGGTAATTATGAAAATATAATAGTGATATAAAAATGAGAGGAGATGATAAATGGAGAAAATTGTACAATGTGATTGAAAGTTATACTGAATATGTTTATGGTATATAATAAATAAATGAATGGATTTGGAGTTTAAGTGAATGAATTATAGATAGTAAATATGATATAAAATTATTATGAGAATTGGTGGGAATTATACTAAGATGATTTGAAGTAATTTGTTATCATGATAATTTGATTGAATGTGGATTGGAAGGGATCAGGAATTGTATATAAGTTTGCCTTAATGGAATTAGGTTATATATACATATATGAATATGGTGCAATTTCATGATAAGTTAAATAAATTAATCATTGGATGGAATTGAACAAGATTGGAAAGTGAATATATCGTGACAGATAGATCAATTGATCTGGATTGGACTAAGATTATGAATTATTATTGAGATTTAAAATGTATAGTGGTATTAAGAATGTAATTATTTACATGACAATGTATCTGATGTAAAATATTAATGGTGAATGGATATGAATGAATGGAGTCATAGTAGTTATAAATCAGAAAAAAAAAAGGGGGAAAGATTGGTTATTTATAAAATAAGTTGAAAGGCAATGTATTAAAATGTGAGTTAAGGGAAAAGCATGCTAAAGAAGTAACTCTATTTGTGATAAATAAGGATCTTGTTATCCATTGAGGGTTGATAAATGTCTTTTTAGACAGTGATGGTAATGACGGGATAATTAATGCTAAGATATAAACCAATGATTTTTTAAGGTTAAAGTTAAGAAAGTAATTATAAAGAAGTGAAGGAACAATATATATTAAATATAAAGATTGGATGAAGTATAAGATTACTATTAAATGATCTGATTCTTGTATAAAGACATTAATAGGAAATGTAATGAGTCTTTTGAATGTTTGATCAAGGAAGTAATAAGGTATATAAACATATAAAATGATGAGTTATGGAATTTAGAAAGATGATTGATTCTAAAGGGAAGAATTGAAGTTATATGATTTGATGATATAGTAATTTAAGCATATAATTAACTTCATATAGAAGTTAAGATAGCATGTTGTTAAGAATGAATTGTTATGGTAAGGATAATTTCGAGGACGAAATTATTTAAGGGGGAGAGAATTGTAATATCCCAAAGTGTGCCCTAGAAGTTTTAATATAATTGTTGGTTGATTTGAATTAAATGTATATATGTTTTTGCAAAGGAAATGATTGTGCTAATGGAATGTATATGTTGTATATATGTTAATATATATAAGATATATGTTGGTCAAATGGAGAGTGGTCAAGGGAAGAGATATTTAAATTGGTTTTGTGAAATTACCAAAGTGGGCAAGAAAATATGAAAGGAATTAAAATGTGTATGAGGGCATTATAGTAATTTTCTTTTGGAGGAGTATTTAATGAATGTTGACTTTGTGTTTTCTTCATCATTTATTCTTCTTCTTCCTTGTGTTGGCCGGCTCATCTAAGGCAAAGGAAAGCAAGAGAACAAAGAAGGGTTTTGATGTTTTAAGCTCAAAAGTGAAGGAGGTTTCAAGTAACCAAGTTGGAATTTCAAGGAATTCCATCATTTTGGTAAGTTTTCTCTTGTTTGCCTTTGTTCTTTTTGAAGTTGGGTTGATTGAGCTATGATTTAGTAATGATATGATTAGGTGTGTATGTGATTTGGTTATATATGTTGAAATAGATTTAAAAAGGAGAAGTAAGTTGGTGTTTGAGTTGAAAGAGTAAGTTGAGTTTGAATTAGGGTTTTGAAGTGGTAAGTGAGGTTTAACTTGAGTTTGATCAATTATTTTCATAGATTTTCATGTTGGTTGTGTTTGTTGGAGAAGTAAGTCAAAAATATGTGATTTTGGGTGAAGGCAGTAGCATTCTTGATGCCACGCCCGTGGCCTTGATGGCCATGGCCGTGGGGGTTCGATGCAAAGGAGGCAGAAGTGGTTTCTATCCCACGCCCGTGGGGGTGGGAGTGGCCACGGCCGTGGGCTTTAGAAGATGATGTTGAATGATATTTTATAATCTAAAGGTCTAAGATGAAGCTAATAAGTGATAAATGGTATTGAAATTCATGTATTGTATCAACTTTTGGGCTAGGTTTGGAAGGAAGTGATTGGCACCACTTTAGGAAGTGAAAGAATCTTGGAAAAGGAAGAGTTGAAAGTTGTGTGAATTGCTATTGAGGTAAGTACAAAGTTACCTAGATGCATTATTTTTATGATTATGAAACTTAAAACAATGTTAAGTAGATTATTATAATGTTAATACAATGTGACTAATGTTGTTATTTGTATAGTGTGAAAGCTTTAATGGTCATCCAAAAAGGTATGTGCAATGCCATTTGTTATGATAAATGTTTTAATAATAAATGGTGTGAATGTGTTTTGATATGCTATATCATTGATGATATATATATATATATATGTGTGTTATGGGAATGGAAGATGTGAATGATATGATGGGCATTAAATAGGTATGATAATACAATTGATAGTGTATATTTGAATAATGAATTGTTAAATATATATATATATATATATATCAATGATGATATATGAAATATGGATTGAGATGTGATGATATGAAAGGCCATTGTGTTTGGCTATGATGATTCAAATGTGATGAGAAGCCATTGTGATTGGCTATGATGATTATAATGAGATGAGGGATGTATGCCTAATGATGAAAGAAATTGGGAATGGAATTGATAATAAACTAATAAATGATTTGTGTGTCTAATATGTTATTCATTTTCAGAGTTTTGTTGTTGGTGGCATGCCTAATAGTAACAATCTCTTGAAGTTAGGTTGGGCTTGATCCTTGAAGCCAAGTTGGGTTGAAGTTTAACATGTTTTACTCCCCTTGAAGCTTGGTTGGGTCTAGTCCTTGAAGCCTAATTGAGATGTTACAACCCTTGAAGCTAGGTTGGATGAGTCCTTGAAGCCTAGTTGGGATATTGATAAATGTGATAATTAAACCAAAGCATTAACTCTGAAAGTTGAATGGCATATTAGTGTTTTTGGGCCCATGCTTGTCTTTGCTTAGAGGTCAATTATGAATAATAAGATCTATGTTGTTTTTATTGAAATATGATGTATTAATGATAAAATAATGGCATGATGAAAAATATGTGAAGACTTGGAAATGTAAAAAAAGTTATGAAATTTAATAATGAGATCCATGATTGCCTTTGTGGGAAATGTGATTCATGGATGGTGTAATGATTGCCTTTGTGGAAAATGTGATTCATGATTAGTGAATTGTGAAAAAAACAATGATATGAAGTATGATATGCAATGTGTGTATTAGTGATGAATTGTGAGTGGTGATAATGATATATATATATATATATGTATATAATATATGATATTAGTTGAGATATATGAAAAGTGTAATTCAGAAGGGATTTCATGATAAGAAACTAATGGCACATGTTATTATATATCAATATATGTTAGAATTTCATAATGTGTGTTTATATTTTATATTTGTACTACTAAGCTCTCGGGCTTAGCGCAGTTGTGTACTCGCGCAGGTGACTAGATGGAAGATATGAAGTCTTTCGATATGCCACGAGAAGTGTAAGAGTTTGTCGAGACCAACTAGAGGGTGATGCATACATGTATAAGTTTTAATTATGATGTATTTTTATATGAAGTGTATTCATATGTATAAATGAAGTTTTGATAAAGACAAGATCATTATATATATGTAAGATCAATATAAGTATAATGATTTGGTAAATGTTCTTTAAATTAATGTATTATGATTTGAACTCTATTAAAAGATGTTTAATTTGTAACTAAAAGTGACATCCTTATGCTTTATATACTTACTGTATGTATACCAGGTATATGTATAGTATTTATATGGAGTATCGGGGTGTTACAATTTCCAAGTTAGATCCAATGAAGTACTTAAGGGAGACACCCTCTTTGATTGGGAAATATGGTCGATGTTGATAATATTAGAAGAATTTGAGATTGAATATGTAACCAGGAAAATAATCAAAGGTAGAGCGGTGGCAGAATTCCTGGCCCAACAAATATTACCAGATAGCGAAGAGGTAATCTTGAAATTTTCGGATGAACATTAAAAGCAATTGAAGTACAAGGGTGGAAAATGTATTTTGATGGAGCAGTAAATAGGAAAGGAACAGGTTTGGGAGTTATACTAGAATTGCTCGAAGGGGAACTTATCCCTTTAGCCAAAAAGTTGAAATTTAGGGCAACCAATAATATGGTGGAATACGAAGCTTGTATTTTTGGTTTGGAAATCCTAATGATTATGAAGGTGGATAAGGTGGAAGTTTTTGGCAATTCTTTGCTAGTAGTATCCCAATTAAATGGAGAATGGGAGTTGAAAGAGGAAAAATTAAAACCATACCACCATTACTTGACTATGATGAAGAAGAACTTTAAGGAGTGTAGGTTTGTACACCTGTCAATAGAAGAAAATCAAATGGCTGATGCCCTAGCCACATTGGCTTCGGTATGGGAAAACCCTGTCAGCTTATTCCTTAAGCCTTTGATCTTGACCAGTTCATCAACTCCTTACTATGAATATAAGACAATCATGGAAATTGATACAGATCATGATGCGTGGTATGATACTATAAGGCAATTTTTGGAGGAAAGAGAATACCCGCCGGGGGCAACAAAGAAAGAAAGAAGAGCCATAAGGCGGTGGTCATTGCAATACATCACGTTCCATGGGGAGTTATATCGAAGATGGCCTGATGGGGTGCATTTGAGATGTTTAAGAAAGCCTGAAGTGGAGCGTATCATATCAGAAATACATGCGGGAAGTTGTGGACCGCATATGAGTGGTTTGGCCCTAGTTAAGAAGATTATTCGGTAAGCTTACTATTGATTGACCATGGAAAGAAGTGCCAACAATGTCAGATGTATGGTAACTTGAATCACATGCCTGCCGAAGAATTGCATTTTATGTCTTCACCCTGGCCATTTGCCACCTGGAGTATCGACATTATAGGAGAGATACATCCGACAGCTTCAAACGGTCATCGTTTCATTGTGGTAGCAGTAGATTATTTTTCAAAATGGGTCAAAGCTGAATCCTTCAACAAACTGGGTGCAAGCCAAATGGCTAGATTTATTGAAAAGAACCTCATCTGCAGATATGGGGTCCTGCACAGTGTGATATCAGACAATGGGGTACGGTTTCAAGGAGCAGTTACGGATTTATTCTCAAAGTACCGAATCCATCATCATAGATCCTCTCCTTATAGACCAAAGGCTAATGGTGCAGTAGAAGCAACAAATAAGACAATTAAGCAAATTTTGTCCAAATGACCAAGACTTACAGGGATTGGTCAGAGATGCTCCCCTTTGCTTTATGGGGATATAGGACAAGTGTGCGAATGCCTACTGGAATGACACCGTTCTCTTTGGTTTACGGGATGGAAGCAGTGTTGCCAGTTGAAATTGAGATCAAGTCATTGAGAGTAGTCTTGGAAGCTAAACTGCCGGAAACGGAATGGGTAGCGAGCAGATACACGCAGTTAGCTTTATTAAAAGAGAGAAGGTTAAAGGCAATGTATCATCACCAACTGTATCAAAAGAAGATAGCTCAGGCCTACAATAGAAGGGTTAAAATCAGAAAACTCAGAGTCAGGGATTTAGTGTTGAAGCAATGTAAGCCTAATGTATCTGATCCAAGAGGGAAGTTCAGGCCCAGCTGGGAAGGGCCATATGTCATGAAACAAGTCATGAACAAAGGTGCGGTGAAGTTATCAAACATGGACGGGAATGAGTTTAGTGAGTCGTTAAACATTGACAGGTTGAAGAAGTTTTATGTATGATATATAAAAAAAAGAGCTCGCTAGGTTGAAAACCCAAAAAGGGCAGCCTAGGCAAAAGTTAGAGCAGTCTGCTAGTCCCGAAAACCCGAAAGGGCAGGCTAGGCAACAATTAGGGCTAAATGAGAGAAAATTGTCAATTAGAAAACCCGAAAGGGCTAGTTGGCAACAAGAGTAATCTTGTGTATGCTGGCTTTATGTTTGGTTGTTCCCCAGTTTAATAAAATAGAATTAATGTTAAAATTGTTCTATGTGCACTGTTATAAGTATTTGACCAGATATGGATGAAATAAATAAACACAATAGCAAAAGGTGATGAAAAATTTTAAATGGAAAAGAAGCATCTTTTATTACTTTGATTATTTTCCATCCTAACAATACACTTTCTGAATTGACAAATGTAAAATCTGGCAAAATCCATGGATGGAGTATCAAGCAAACAAAGACGCTCCTGAAGCCAAATCTATGAAGAAAGAATTAAATTAAATTAAAAAAAGAAGAAGAAGAGGTCCGCTAAGTTGAAAACCCGCAAGGGCAGCTTAGGCAAAAATTAGGACAGCTCGCTAGTTCAGAAAACCCACATGGGCGGACTAGGCAAAAATTAGAGCAATAAAAAAAAAAGAAAACCTAAATTGAAAACCCGAAAGGGTAGTTTAAGTAATTACCTAAAGCAGCAATGGACTCCCAGTCAGTCTCTTTGACAATCCTGATTTAAGTCGGTCTAATCCAACTAAGGTCTCAGCTAAGATCACAGGTACCGGTGATAAGCCTCCTTCCATTTGGTCCATAATATCCAATACTCGTGGATCAATATCGTCGTCAGAAGAGACAAGCAGGAATTGGCCAAGTAAGCAAAGACAAAGCATGCATCCCCATGCCTTAGTAGGGGCCAAATGAGAGAGACAAAAATCAATCAAGGGAGCAAGTATAATTTTTTCACCTCTCATCAATTGAAGAACTTCGGGTTTTGGAATTTGAAATAACATCTGCATCTTCTGTTGAGTCTTGGAAATCAATGTGGGTAACGCCATTTGTTGATTATTTGGGTATCCAAGGATGGCCTCAAATTCTTCAATCAAGGGACATATTTCAAAGCCATTAATTTTAAATACCCTAGAATCCGTATTCCAAAAGGAAGTCGCGGCATGTAAGAAGGAGTGGTCCAATTTAACATTTTGAAAACATTTTAAAACATCAAGTTTTGAAATTTGCTTCCAATGAATGTCATCCATATTCTTAAATAGAATTTTTATCTTCTTTAAATGATGCTCGGTCATGGTTGATGAATGAAGGAAAATCAAAATTGTTGAATTGGAAAATATTTTTGGTTTCTGTATGAAATATGGCATGAAAGGCATGAAAGGTGATTTATATAGAAGAAACAAGCCTTTCCTAAAGTGAAAAGGAAAAGGTGATGGAAAAGGACGAAACCATGTTGTGTAAGGAAAGGAATTGGCGACGAATTTACTTTACCATATTGCATTTGGTTTTTTTTTTCAGTGGTGACTGTATGAATATTGAAATATGAAAAAGAAAGTTTAATAATTATGCAGTAACGATGAAAAGTTAAATAAAATATATATATATATATAAAAGTTACAGTAAAGATGGAAATTGTGTTTTTTCATTATTGTACAATATTTATACAATTGATACAATATTTACATATCACTAAGAGGGTGGTGGTAGGTCATCAAATAAAGCCCTGAAAAAGTCATCGCCTGTTGGAGGAGGGGGCAAATCACTCATCCCGAGTCCGCCTGAAGCAGGAGCACCAAAATTTGGCAAATTACTCATCCCGGGATCACCCGAAGCGGGAGCATCAAAATCCCTATTACCTTGAAGTTCTGATCCGTCACAGTTCTCATCAAAAGCAGACGAAAGGATCTCATAGTCATCACTCTGGGGGCCTCTTGATGAAGAAGCGCCAGGATCCCTCATCCCTTGAAATCGGAAGTCTCGAAAATTTTATTCAGATTGATGATATAAATTTTTAAAATGAGAAGCTTGCTGACGACTTGCAGCCAACTCTTCTTCTATTTTGTTCTTCGAGCATCCGCTGTGAGCCAAAAAGGAAAAAGGTAAGAGCATGCATACATATAGCATAAATTACCATGAAATAAGGAACTTACCAAGTAATTCATATCAATGCCCTGCGGATGAGATGACATATCTGGCGGGCTAGAATGAGCAAATGAAGGGGCAATAAAAGAAGGTCCAGCCTCATGATCAAATGAGCCAACAGCCTGCAACAATCATTAAAGAATAAAAAAAGAAAGAGGCAGTTGCAAGGGAAAAATGGTAAAAGTTTTACCTGAGAAGTACTAGCCCCGAGATGTGGAACAAACTCTCCTACATCTCCGTGATGTTCCTCTTCATCTCTACCCTCATTTTCTTTGGGAATTCCCCGCACACCAATAGGAGATACATCAAATTTCAAGAGCCTCCTTTGAATAAAATGGGCATAAAATGCACCGAGTAGATGAAGAAATGACTCAACACCATAACCGTACCGAGCCGACCACCATGCATCCTCCGGCATTGACATAATATTTAAAGTATATTTCGGGATATGCATCGGGACCCTCCGCTGCTCTGGACCGAGAAACTATTTATAAACTCTCTCCCTGAGAAACCAGCCACCAGACACTGGGCCGGTGATGACTCAGTGAGAATGTTAGAAAGATAGCGTAGCCCTCATGAAAGGAGACCAGTTTGTCCGCTCTTCTGGGTTCCACCAGGCCAAATTCACTTGTAAAATAACATAAGGTGAGTAAACTTTCACATAAAATTTAAAGCATACTAATATTATTTTACCTGGTCCTAGGTTAAGCGGCTCAACACAAAGAAGTGAGTATGCACATGATGAGAGCCGGGGACGTCCACACGATTAGACAACCAGAAATTTAATCTCGGATACCCGATTCTCTCTCGGGAAATACCGGGTACCCTCATGAGGTTGTGTTCATATGCCCATACCTACAATAATAATAAAGATTAAATTCATGCAAGAAAAGAGTAGAAATGACAATGGTGGAAGAAAGAATACCTCAACAAACGCCATCAAGCCGACAAAAGACTTCTTATTTCGGCTAAGTTTATCAAGACCATGGTAAAGACAGGTGAGACCAGCTTCACCCCAGCCAGAAGATGGTACAATCCTGAAGTAAGAAAGGGCATTCAACACAAATAAGTGGATGGAGGATTCAGTGCTGCCTAAGATGGTCGACCCAAGCAAATATAACAAAAATACTCAAGCATACTATTGGACCGTGTCTCTGTGAATCCGTCCTTCGTAGTTCATCCAATAGCTACAAATCGGTTCAATTTTTATCTTAAAAGGCCCCTTATATGATGGTTCCATACCAATTAATTCCTTAATTTCATCAAATGTTAAAATGTCATTGGTCAGAGGAATCGGAATACCATCATATCGAAGGCCGATTATAGCAGTAAAATCGACCGGACCAATTGTCATCTCTCTAATGGGCAAGTGAAAAGTGTGGGTTGTGTCCAACCATCATTCTGCAAGCGCCTGGACTACGCTCCAGTCTATCTGATATTCCTTGGATGGCAATTGTAAGATGAACTGCTCAAAGCCGCAATCTCGGATAATCTGCCTTACCCGAGAAGGCACTACATCGTGCCATTGTCGGGCTTGTAAATACACCCTCCAGCCTGAACAACGCAACGATCATGCTAACACAGAGCCAGGTAAGTTAATACCAGGTAAGTACATATTATCCTATCTGCTTAAATTAATATATTATTCCTAAATTTTCTAAAAAAGATAGTAATATTAGAATACAAAATAATAATAAAGGCAAACACAATAATTAAAAAAATCAAACAAAAATAAAAAATAATCATAAATAATAAAGAATAAAGAATAATAAAAAAACAGAAAGATGAAAAATCAAGAAAAAGAAAAAGAAAAATAATTACCGCACTCTTTTTGTTGGAACTACGATGGAGCGGCATCCCGGCTAGTATATCTATATTTCCATCTTCATGATGCCGAATAAACTCCAATAACTCAGCATTAGAATGAGTCCCTGACCTTGAAGCTGTATTTTTTTTTATAACTATGTGCTAAATTTGAAAGAATTTGAGAGAATTATAGAAATTGAGAATTTTTTGCTATAAATGAAATGAAGGATTCGTGGGTTTTTATAGAGAAACGGCAAGGAAAAAACAAAAATTTAAAAGTAAGTTTACTGTTCATGAATAGTAAACTTTACTATTTATGAATAGTACATTTTACTATTCATAAATAGTAAATTACTATTGATGAATAGTAAATTACTATTTTCAATAGTAAATACTATTTACTACTATTTATGAATAGTAAATAGTGCATGAACAGTGACTACACAGTAAATAACAGTAAATTCAATTTAATCATTCAACTGCTTGCGTGTATATAAATATTTTTACACGTAAGGGCAAAAAAATTATTATTAGCTCGGGTCCAGAACCCAAATTTTTCTTAGCTCCAGAACCTAGAATCTCTTCTAAGTCCAGAACTTAGCTCGGGTCCAAAACCCATATTATCCTTAGGTCCAGAAACTAGAATCTCTTCTAAATCAAGAACTTAGCTCGGGTCTAGAACCCAAATTTTACTTAGGTCCAGAACCTAGAATCTCTTTTAAGTCTAGAACTTAGCTCGGGTCCAGAACCCAAATTATACTTAGGTCCAGAACCTAGAATCTCTTTTAAGTCCAGAACTTAGCTCGGGTCCAGAACCCAAATCTTTCTTAGGTCCAGAACCTAGAATCTCTTCTAAGTCCATAACTTAGCTCGTGTCCAGAACCCAAATTATCCTTAGGTCCAGAACCTAGAATCTCTTCTAAGTCCAGAAATTAGCTTGGGTCCAAAATTAAAATTTTACTTAGGTCTAAAACAAAGAATCTCTTTTAAGTCCAGAACTTAGCTCGGGTCCAGAACCCAAATTATCCTTAGGTCATGAACCTAGAATCTCTTCTAAGTCCAGAACTTAGCTCGGGTCTAGAACCCAAATTTTTCTTAGGTCCAGAACCTAAAATTACACTTAAGTCCAGAACCTAAAATTATCCTTGAGTCTAGAACTCAAACCGGGTCCAGAACCCAAAACCTCAACCATCTCAAAAATTAAGTCTTATTGCTTTTCACTCTCTTTCACTAAAGTTTCAGATCATTCAAGCAGGGGGTAAACTGTAGATCCTTAATTTTTAACCTAGTCCGGTCCAATATATTTTAATTAGCCCAAAATAATTTTTGTACGATCCAATAAATTTTAATTAGTCTAAAATAATTTTTGTTATCTTAATTAAATAATATTTGCTTTAGTATCTAATTTTTATTAATAAAAAATAATAATAAACATAAAAATAAAAAAATCGGCGACGAAGCGGCTGCGGCAAAATGGCCTGCAGGCCAATTGGCCCCTCTGCCGCAGCTAGCTACGGCAGCTTTTTCGCAAGCGCAATTTTTTTGTTGCAGTTTTTTTTCGCCAATGAAATTTTTCTGACTCAAATTTTTTCCGAAACATAATGCAATTAGGTTTCGGTTTCCTTTTCTTAATCAATGTTATATTCCGTGAATGACTAGAATTGATCAAAATTCTTCTATAAATAAGACAAAAAAAAATACAAAAAAGGGGAGAAATTTTGATAAAAAAAATTGGACAGAAATTGGGAGGAAAGATCGAGACTGAAACTGAGGAGGAAAAGCTTTGAATCAATCTGATTTTTTTTAGAGAACAAATAAACAATTCAAGCAATTCAAAGGCAGCAAAGCTTGTCTTTGGTTTTGTTCATCCAAGAAGAAATTTTTGGTGGAACCAACAAACGGAGGTATGCATCAATTGTCTAATTTCTTCACAGTAGCTTAAATCATCTAATTGTTTCTTTTAATTAAAAAACCCTAGAACCTTAATTCCTCTTTTCTAAAGTTTAAAAACCTTAATTCATTGCTTTGTTTTACAAAAAGCTTAAAATTATCATTTTTGTTTCTTCAAAATCTCAAAACCGTAATTTGCTTTCCAAATTTTCAAAATCATAAATTAAACCCGTTTCTTTCCAAAAACCCTAAAAAACATCTTTTCTGTTTCTATAAACTTTAAATCGTTAGGTTTATTTTCATAAAGTTTCATAAAATTATCAATTGATTTTCAAATCTTAAAAACCTAATGCATTCTCCGAAACCCTAATTCTAAAACACTAAACCCTAATTCAACTCCAAAACCCAAAACAGTAAACCCCAACTCCCTTAAAACCTAAACCCTAAAGTTTTCTAAACCCTAATTCTTTAAAACTTTAAAACCATATAAATCTAATTCTACACAGTAAGCTTAGAAAACACAATCCAGTGACCATAAATCATAAATCTAAATTTTTTAAAGTGTCCAAAACCTAATTTCATGATTATACATCTCAAACCCTAATTTGGTGAATTAAAGAACTTTACCAACTTTTTAAATCATAAAACTTTTGCTCCATTTCAATTCTATTAAAACTCACAGTAGCTTAAACTCATAAATTCCAAAACCCTAAATACATGAAATAAAGAAACTTAAATAGAAACGATAGCCCTAATTTGAATCTTTATTTGCCTTATTCAATTTTATATTTGATTATGCTTTGATTTATTTTATATGCTTTAATTTATTTAAGTTCAATGTTTGGTTTATCTAATTTATCATGGATGGATGTTTACTTTCTATTGATATTTAGTACCTTTGATGAATGATTTATTTATGATGAATGGTTATTTACTTTTATCAATTTATTTAGATTTCCAAATGTTGTAAGAGGTATGTTTCCACTTGGTGGGTACCTTATTAGTTAAATATCATGTAATTTAAATTGCCTTTCTATTTTAGAACCAATGTAAAGGACATGTTTCTACCTTTCGATGGGTGTCCTATTTAGGCATTATGTAAAGGCATGTTTCCATCTTCGGGTGGGTGTCCATTTATTTTCTTTTGCTTGGACATTGTGTCGATTTTCAATATATTAATGCTTTATTTTAATTATTGTGTGTAATATGGATAATGTCGTTATATTTAAGAATTTTATAATATTAAGACATGTAAAGGAGGTCGGTTCCAATGAACCGGGCGTTGTGGGTGTGCTGGGCCATTTCTCACCTTCCCCACATGTACCCAACTTTTTGAACCCATTAGGGGGTTGGGGATTCCTTAGGAATCGAGTTATCCACCCCTTTCTTTTTTCCGGCCCGTCCGGGTGGCTACTCCATTTTCTCCAGACTTAGGTCCGTATTCTCTAAGGCCCCGAGCCTAAACAGTGTCGAAGTAGCAAGAACCATTCCACCAGGAGTGGGGGCGAAAATCCCCGCTCACAGTGGGGTCCCAGCTTGACAGTATACCTACAGTTGCCGAGTTTTTCAGATGTTTTTCCTGATGAGTTTCTAGTGGTACCTCCCGAGAGAGAGGTGGAGTTTAGTATTGATTTATTGGCTGGTGCCACTCCTATCTCTATTGCTCTCTATCATATGGCACCTACTGAGTTGAGAGAGTTGTAGGTGCAGTTGCAGGAGTTGTTAGATAAAGGGTTCGTTTGCCCTAGTGTGTCTCCGTGGGGAGCACCTATTTTGCTTGTGAAGAAGAAGGATGGAACCTTGAGATTATGTATTGATTATAGGCAGTTGAATAAGGTGACCATCAAGAATAAGTATCCATTACCTCGGATAGATGATCTCTTTGATCAATTGAAGGATCAGTAGTATTCTCTAAGATTGATTTGATATCAGGGCACCGTCAGTTGAGAGTTAGAGATGTGGATGTACCCAAGACAGCCTTCCGTACGAGGGCATTATGAATTTCTGGTGATGCCTTTTAGATTGACTAATGCACCAGCATCATTTATGGATTTGATGAACAGGGTGTTTAGACCCTATCTAGATCAGTTTGTGGTGGTTTTCATTGATGACGTTTTGGTGTATTCACGTAATGAGGAGGATCATGACAAGTATTTATAGATTGTATTGCAGAATCTGAGAGAGAAGTAGTTGTATGCTAAGCTGTCTAAATGTGAGTTTTGGCTTGATTAAGTGACTTTTCTCGGTCATATAGTTTCAGGAGAGGGTATTAGAGTTGATCCGAGTAAAGTTGAGGCTATTTTGAATTGGAGTCCACCGAAGACTGTAATAGAGGTTAGAAGTTTTTTGGGTTTGGCAGGCTATTATCATCGGTTTATGAAAGGTTTTTCTATGATAGCTACTTTACTCACCAGATTACTTCGTAAATGAGTTAGATTTATGTGGACAGATCGATGTCGGGCGAGATTTGAGCAGCTGAGGGAGATGTTAACTCAGGCTTCTTGCTTGTGCAAGGTAAACCATATGTGATATACACTGATGCTTCACATAATGATTTAGGTTGTGTTCTTATGCAGGAGGGTAGAGTCATTGCTTATGCCTCTTGACAGTTGAAGATGCATGAGCTAAATTACCCGACTCATGATTTGAAATTAGCAGCTATAGTTTTTGCCTTGAAGATTTGGCGACATTACTTATATGGGGAGAAATGCTTCATTTATACTGATCTTAAGAGTTTAAAGTATCTGGGTGTTTAGAGAGAGCTAAATCTTCGGCAAAGACAATGGTTAGAGTTGATTAAAGACTATGACTATTTTTTTTATTATCATCCTGACAAGGAAAATGTTGTTGTTGATGCCTTAAGTCAAAAGTCTTTAGTAGGTTTGACTGCTTATTCGCTCTCGTTGCTTGTTGAGTTGAGAGCGTTGCATGCTAGATTTGAATCTTGTGATGATGGTTCATTGATGGCTCATTTGCAATTGAGACCAGTGTTGTTGGATCAGGTCAGGGAAGCCCAGTTGGCAGATGAGAAAATCCAAAAGATTGTGTCTGATTGCCAAAAGGGGGAGAGTCGAGACTTCCATTTGAGAGATGATGGTAGTCTATGGTATAAAGATAGGTTGTGCATTCCTAATGATGCAGGATCGAAGAGGATGATATTAGAGGAAGCACATGAGTCAGTTTATGCTATGCACCCCGGTAGTACCAAGATGTATCAAGATTTGAAACAGCATTATTAGTGGTCAGGTATGAAGAGGAACATAACAGAGTTTGTATCCAGATGTCTCACTTTCCAGAAAGTGAAGGATGAGCACCAAGTTCCTTCGAGGTTGCTTCAGCCATTATCAGTACTAGAGTGGAAATGGGAGCGAGTAACGATGGATTTTGTGATTGGACTGCCTTTGACCGAGAAGAAGCATGATGCAATCTGGGGCATAGTTGATCAGATGATGAAGATCGCTCATTTTCTTCCAGTTTGGATGGATTACTCACTTGAAAGATTGGTTGAGTTGTATATCAGTGAGATAGTGAGGTTACATAAAGTCCCAGTTTCTTTGGTGTCAGAGCGAGATCCCCAGTTCACATTGAGATTTTGAAGGGGTTTACAGGATGCATTGGGTTCTCAGTTACATTTTAGTACTGTTTTCCATCCTCAGACAGATGGGCAGTCAGAGAGAGTGATACAAATTTTAGAGGATATGTTGAGGAGTTGTATCATTAATTTCACTGGGAGATGGGATAGATTCCTACCACTAATTGAGTTTGCTTATAATAATAGTCATCAGTCCAGTACTGGGATGGCACCTTATAAGGCATTGTATGGTAGGAGGTGCAGGACACCTCTATGTTGGGATGGTAAATTGATCGATCCTGATTTGATTAAAGAATAGAAGAGAAAGTGAAATTGATTCGGGGTCGGTTGAAAGCAGCTTCAGACCGACAGAAATCCTATACAGATTTGAAGAGGAAAGATATAGAGTTCAGTGTGGGAGAAAAAGTATTTCTAAAGGTGTCGCCATGGAAGAAGATTTTGAGATTCAGTCGTAAAGAGAAGTTGAGTCCTCATTTCATAGGACCATATAAGATTCTGGAGAGAGTTGGTCCAGTGGCTTACTATTGTAGACTCAACCTAGCTATCTGCAAGTGCACATATCGTTAACAAGTAATATAATGATAAGTAGAGTATGTTTTCTTCTAAGTACTGTTCAATTAAAACTAAGTATTATTTGGATGATAAAATTTGATGTATGATTAAGCAAAACAAATTACTTTGAATTAAATCTAATGTTATGAAACTTAGGAATAAATCATCTTTATTGATTTATCATGGGTTTTCTAAAGTATTGATTTAATTTAGTTTTCCTTTCATTAATGGTTAAATTCTCCTAAATTAAGCTCAAGTCTTTCTCAAGTACTAGAACTCATATCAATTTAATCCTTATATCTACTCTCGTGATCACAAGTAATTAAACCAATTCATTAGGTTTTGTGAGAATTTTTGAATCAACCTCTTAAGTGTTTAACCTTATCTCTAAGTGAAAAACTTCCCTAATATTGTTACTTCTATGGACTAATGTTATGCTTCCACTCTCTCTCCATGACACAACACCTAAATTCAATTAATTATTGGCCAGATAATTAAAGCATTAAGAGTAAATATAACAAAATAATTTAAGGATAAACTAAGTTAAATCAAATAGGCATTTATAACTTCATGAAAAATTCAATGAAGGGACCAACCCTAAAGAGGATTAGTTATTCATTATTGAAATAAAAACATTGAAAATATTAAAGAAAGACATTGAAAACATAATTTAAAGAATAAGAAATATCAAACTCTATTTCTTTGAAGAAGAACTTTACTTGGAGCTTGAATTTCTTCTTGAACCAGAATTTCACCTTCCTTCTTGAGAAAACTCTAAACTACATTTATTTCTTGAATGAATCTAATCTAATTCTTGTAAATTTTTCATATTTTGAAACCTTAGAGGAAGTGTTTTTAAATAGAGTGTTTGGAAGCTTCATTAGTGGGGAAAAACTGAAAAAGGTTAGGCCACATCTTGTTTATTTCACCACCTATCCAATTTTCTGCTCAAGGTCATGAATTTCGGCCGCACAGTCATGGCTTTTGAGTTCCACGGTCATGGCCTGATTTGGATTGGACGGTTTGAGCACTTTACAACTGTAAATGGTTTGCAAGGTAGGCCACGGTCGTGGCTTTTCAATGCCATGGTCATGGCATATGAGTGGAGGATACCAACTTTGAATTTTCTTCTCTTTCTTCGCTCGGGCAGTAGAGAAATCAATCCCATGGTCATGGATTTTGAGTGCCACAGTCGTGGCTTTTGATTTGCCTCTAAAATATATAAAATCTCTTCAAAATAGAGCCAAAATCAATGCCACAGTCATGGCTTTTGAGCCCCATGGTCGTGGCTTTTAATATGCTTCTGCCCTTGTAATTTTTGTCATTGAAAAATTTGGACAACTTTAAATCAAATCCCATGGCCATGGCTTTTTGACAGCCATGGCCCTGTGATTCAAAATGAATCTGGACCTCTTGATTTCTCATCTTTAATTCCATTTTCATGTTCAAAATCATGTATCATGATTTATAAGACAATGTAAATTTATTTTCTTCCATTTTTGGAGCTTATTTTGACATCCTTTTTATTCTTCTTCCATTTTCTATGATTTTTAGCCAAAATAAGCTATTTCTTCATACTTGTAACTTTATACTTGAAATGATGAATATTCTAGCATTCACAACAAAAATTGATCAACTTCAATTGATAATAATAAAAAATATAACTAGAATAATCATAAAATTATATGCAAAATATGGTCTTATCAACTCCCCCAAGCTTAGATCATTGCTTGTCCTCGAGCAACAAGATCAATCTCATTCACAGTAGGCCTCATTTTATGTTAAGAATTCTTAGGATTTTGATATACAAAATTTTAAACGAATAAAGTTTCAAAATTCAAATCTAAATCAAGGTCCATAACTATACTTACATCATTTTTTTCCTTATGTATTCAAGAAGTTTTAGCCAATTGCAACCAATTATTGCACTTCAGATAGGCACATACTCTCTGCATTTATTTAAAGATTTTTATAGAGTTCATAGAAACTTGCCCATCTCATATGCATGTTTAATCAAACTTTCTCCACTAATAGACCTCACTAACTCAAGAAAAATCAAAGGGTCTTTTTAAGCTTGTAATGTGGTCTAAAAGGGTTAAGGCTACAATGATGTTTAATAACTTGGTCTTTCATCTTTTGAACATCTTCCAACTGTAAATTATATTTGGTTTGTTTCTTTTCATAATTTAATTTATCCTCCCTTATTTTGACATACTTCACTTATGGGGATATACATATTTCTTTATTTTTTTATTTTTTTATTTTATTTTTTTCCAAACTTGAGCTTTGATTAGGAGGTCTATTTCTTTTCCCTTCACATCTTCAATATTTCCATCTTGAAAGGATGATAAAACAAAATCATCTTCCAATCCTTTTCCCACCATGAAGGTTGCCGATGGAGGTACTCTATTGAACCTTGGTAATGGATTGTCTTTGGTGTTGGGCTTATCCGGCTTGGGTAGCTTGCCACTATCAATCAAATCTTGGATCTCATGCCTTAATCGGGTACATCTATCAGTCTCATGTCCTTGAGTCTGATGAAATTGACAAAAAGCCTTGATATCAAATTTTGGGGGTAATGGACTAGGCAAAGGTTGAGGAGCTAATGGTTGTAACAACCCTCTCTTTTGCAGCTTGTCGAAGACCCAAGACAAAGGCTTCCCCAGATCTGAAAATTGCCTTCTATTTGCTTAACCGGTTGTATTGACACCAACTTCTTTTTGTGTGCTTTGATTTCCGGACTGATAATTCCCTTTCTCATTCCTTCTTATTGAAAAATGATTTTTCTCCCTTTCCCACTCTTCAATTTGTAGACCAGCTTGGAGAAGATCTTTGAAATCCCTTATAAGGGTTTGAGACATCCTTTCACGGAGATTGGGCAGGACACCTCTCACTATCATCCTTATTTGATCAGATTCATTGGGCCTCTTCTTGAGCAAAGCAGCCTTATTTCTCCATCTCTTCACATAATCCACAAAATTCTCGTTCGACCTTTGCCTAATGGACTCCACTTCCATCAATGTAACTTCCATTTCAACATTATATCCATATTGTTGGATGAAGGCTTTGTAAAGCAGATCCCAACTCTTTTTTGTTCCATCATCTAAGGTATTGAACCAATTTTTGACAACAGGGTCCAATGAGAGCATAAAGTACCTTAGGGTTTGAGCCTTAGTAGCTCGGGCAGACTGCATGGCAGTGATATATTGCTTCACATGAAGGTGAGGGTTTCCAGTACCATTATACCTGGCGAAGGAAGGCATCTTGAACTTATAAGGGACCTCCTCATCTTGTTCAAATAGTTTGTCGATCTCGGACATCTCTTCGATTTTCAGTTTCTTCTCAAATTTCTTTTCTAAATCAGTAATCATTTTCTCAATATCAGATGTCTCGGTCTTTTCAATAGTTGCCTTCTCAACAACCTTCGGCTCTTTTTTGTCTTGAGGATCTTGGTAGTATTGAGCCAAATCATCATCATCAATGACCACCTTTTCATCATCAAAAACTACTTCACCAACTTCAGTCTTCCATTTGTCCGTTGGCTTCTTAGTGCTAGCAGATGCCTCGACATGATTCTCTAAGATTGCAGTCAATTGGTTCTTCATGGTCTCAGCTAGGACCTCTTTTATTTCTTCCCTCTTGGCGTTGAGGGCCTCATCAACCATCCTTTGAATTTGTTCAGGCTCCATTATTTATGGTGAGCAAGTGATTGAGTCGTTGCTAGATACTTCATCTCCGGCATAGGTTGGATTGTTGTAAGCTTTTCAACTGTCATAATCCAGAGCTGTGAGCCAGAGAGGATCAATGAGATGCAAATGTATGCATGTATGCATGTATGTACGAACAATCAATGAAGAAAGATAATTAGGACGTTCCTTCCAACCTTATAACATCCACACATGAATGGCGAGTCTTTTTTCCTAGGTATATGGTTAACAAAATACCAACATGGGGTATCTTGTTTTCAAATAATTCCCTCAGACGTTTCAACCAATAGTTATATTTTCAAAAATGGAAATCAATATATGATAATTCCCATTAATTAGGTTTTAATCCATTTATCCAACTAAAATAGCTTTTATTGGATTAAAACTAAATTAAGAGGTTTATTATAAATAGATTTCTCACTTGAAAAAACAACTAATGATTCATGCCAAAAACAAGCCCATGATTAATTATTCTTAGTATAAACTAGGCTCACAATCGATTTTTGGTATTTCTTAATTGACCTAAATAATTTACAAGCTCTTTGTAAGAAAAGTTTGGATGAAAATAATTTGGTTTCTAAGCCCATTGTAAAAGATTATAGAAAAATGGGTTTTGGGCTTAGTATTTGGGCCATGGGCCAAAGAATTTTTGATTTATTTTTAGAAAAGTCTTATGTCCAAAGACCATCTTGAAAATTTTTAAAAATAACTTTGGTATTTTGGACTTTAAAGAAAAGTTTATTTTGAGCTTACAATACACTTAGGTCATATTAGAAAAAGAACAAACCAAATAAGCCATGATGTAAGCCAAGATGAATTAACCATAGTCAAACAACATGCATTTGGGGGTAAAACCTAAGGAAAGTAACTAGGCCAATTACATGAACTTTAGTCTTTGGGTAAAAGGCTTAGGTTCCCAAAGCAAGTATATACCAAATGGTATGAGGCTATGAGTGGTTATGCCATGCTCGATCTCCATACCTTGAGTGAAAGTATGGTATCCCTTACATAACACAACACGGGTAACACGGGCGTCCTAACTCACGCACACAATAGAATCTAATATGATGCAATGGATAATATCATTATAAGAAAGAATAGAATAATATAAAGACTAAAGGAATCAACTTCTCTTATCCCCAGTGGAGTCGCCACTGTGAGCGGGGATTTTTGCCCCCACTCCCGGGGGAATGGTTCTTGCGACTTCGGCACTGTTTAGGCTCGGGGCCTTAGAGAACACGAACCTAAGTCTGGAGAAAATGGAGTCACCACCCAGACGGGCCGGGAAAAGGAAAGAGGTGGATGACTCGATTCCTAAGGAATCCCCAACCCCCTAATGGGTTCAAAAAGTTGGGTACGTGTGGGGAAGGTGAGAAATGGCCCAGCACCCCCACAACGCCCGGTTCATTGGAACCGGCCTCCTTTACAGGTCTTAATATTATAAAATTCTTAAATATAACAACATTATCCATATTACACACAATAATTAAAAGAAAGCATCAATATATTAAAATCAAAGCAAGGTCCAAGCAAAACAAATAAATGGACACCCATCCGAAGATGGAAACATGTCCTTACATCGATGCCTAAATAGGACACCCACCGAAAGGTAGAAACATGTCCTTTACATTGGTTCTAAAATAGAAAAGCAATTTAAATTACATGACATTTAACTAATGAGGTACCCAATAAGTGGAAACATACCTCTTACAACATTTGGAAATCTAAATAAATTGATAAAAGTAAATAACCATTCATCATAAAAAAAAATCATTCATCAAAGGTATTAAATATCAATATAAAGTAAACACCCATCCATGATAAATTAAATGAACCAAGCAGAACTTAAATAAATTAAATCATATAAAATAAATCAAAGCATAATCAAAAATAGAATTGAATAAGGCAAATAGACATCTAAATTATAACTACTATTTCCATTTAGGGTTCTTTATTTCATGTGTTTTAGGTTTTGGAATTTATGGAATTTGGCTACTGTGAGTTTTTTTAAGGAATTAAAATAGATTAAGGTTTTATGTTTTAAAAGGTTGATAAAGTTCTTTGGTTAACCAAATTAAAGTTTGGATGGTGAAATAATGAAACTATGGTTTGAACACTTTTAAATACTTAGATTTATGGTTTGGTTATTTATTGAATTGTGTTTCATGCTTACTGTGTAAAATTAAACATTTGGGATTTATATGGTTTTTAAGGTTTAAAGGATTTGGGTTTTAGAAAAATTAGGGTTTAAGGTTTTAAAGGGGTTAGGGTTTACTATTTTGAGTTTTGGAATTGAATTAGGGCTTTAGGATTTTTGAATTAGGGTTTCGAGTGATGAGTTGTTTTTAGGATTTGAAAAATCAATTGATAATTTTATGAAGTTTTATGGAGCAAAAAAGATATTTTTAAGGCTTTTGGAAGGAAACATAACACAAATTAAAGTTTTGATAATTTGGAAAGCAAATCTTAGTTTTGGGGTTTTGAAGAAATAAAACTAATAGCTTTAAACTTTTAGAAAATAAAGCCACGATTTAAGATTTTCAAACCTTAGAAAAAGTGAATTGAGGTTCTAAAGTTTTTGAATTAAAAGAAAGAATGAGATGTTTAGCTACATTGAAAAAATAAAAGGAATTAAGAATTCAAACCTTCTTTCGTGGGGTTGCACCAAAATTGCTTCTTGGATCAACCAAATCAAAGACAAGCTTTGTTGCCTTTGAATTGCCTTGAATTGTTTTTCTACTCCCTCAAAAATTGAATTGAATTACTGCCTTTCCTTCACAGATTCGATTTCCACTTTTACTCCAGCTTCTGTTCCAATTTCTCCTTATTTCTCCTTTTTTCTTTTTTTGTGTTGTAATTGTACTTATTTATAGAAGAATTCTTGTTTAATTCTAGTTGCTCACGGAATACATTATTCATTAAGAAAAGAAAACAGAAACCTAATTGCATTAGGTTTCGAAAAATTTTGCGTCGAAAAAATTTCGCTGGCAAAAAAAAAACTACTATGGAAAAAATGCGCTGGGGTGAATTGGCCTGCGAGCGAAATGGTTTTCCTGCGAGCTAAATGGCCAGGTCATTTCGCCCGTAGAAACCCAGGCCATTTCGTGCAGCCGACTTCTTCTTTCTTTTTTTTCTTTTAATTTTTTTATTTTTTATTATTATTATTTATTAATAAAAATTAAATACTAAAGCAAAAATGTTTTAATTAAGATAACACAAAAAATCGGCAGCACTTGAGCTGTCGGGCCCGTGGGCTGTGCTGGCAGCAATTGCGCTAGAGAAAATGGGCACAGCCGGCCAATTCACAGCCAGTGGCATCTACCTAAGAAATTGGTGTCTCAATTAGCAGCCAGTCTGCGAAATTGGTGTCCCAATTCTCAGCCAGTGGACTGTAGCGCGACGCTCGCCGATCCGTCAGATTTTTTATTTTTTATATTTTTTATATTTTTATATTTTTTTTATTTTTACTAAAAATAACTATGAAATAATATTAGTAATTAAAATATTATTAAAATAAATAAAATACCACAAAAAAATTATTTTAGATTATCGAATTTGAATGGTTCAAAAAATTAAGGGTCTACAAACATCATCATCTTCCGCTTCTTTATTCGCTGTTTCAGCATCTTTCCTCTTATCAGCTTCCACTTCCTTTGGTGGTGGCCTTGCATAAGGCTTACTAGAGCGAGTATTCATTACTTCATCCTCTTCAGGTTCGGACCATGCCCACTCCTCCTTCTTTGGCTCAGAATCATCATCACTATCAATTGAATCCAAGAACTCGCTTACAACATAGATGGCCACTTCCTTCTCCACAACAACTTGCTCTATCTTACTAAGTACCACTTCTTCTTTAATTACTTCACCACCCATATCTTGGAAAGAAGACAAAACAAATTTCTCATTTAAACCCCCTCCGATCATGAAAGTTGTGGTGGTGGTACCCTATTGAACCTTGGCAATGGGTTGTCCTTTGTGCTAGCTTTTCGAGTTCAGGCATCTTTCCACTATCAATCAAATTATGGATCTCATACCTTAACCTCAGACATATATCCATCACGTGTCCTTGCATTTGGTGGAATTGGCAAAATTCCTTAGCATTAAAGTTAGGTGGTAGAGGATTTGGGAATGGGCAAGGAGTCAACAACTATAATAGCCCTCTCTTCTATAGCTTATTGAAAACCGAGGACAATGGTTTTCTCAACTCTGAAAATTGCCTTCTACCTTCTTGGCCAGTTGCAATAATATTAACTACCTTTTATGTGCTTTGATTGCAAGATTGATAGGTCCCTTTCTCATTCTTTCTTGTAGAAAAGTGGTTCTTCTCGCTTTTTCCACTCTTCTATTTGTAAATCAACTTGAAGAAGGTCTTTAAAATCCCTAATAAGATTATGAGACATCTGCTAACGAAGATTAGGTAGCACCCCTCTTACTATCATCCTAATCTGATTAGATTCATTTGTCCTTTTCTTAAGCAATGCAGCCTTGTTTCTCCATCTCTTCACATAGTCAATGAAGTTCTCATTTTGTTTCTACCTGATCGACTCAACAACTTCCAACTCAATATTGTATCCATATTGTTGGATGAAGGATTTGTACAAAGAATCCCAATTCTCTTGAGTAATGTCCTTTAAGGTGTTGAACCAATTATACACAACAAGATCCAACAAAAGCATGAAATACCTTAGAGTTTGAGCCTTAGTAGCTTAGGTAGACTGCATAGCAGTGATGTATTGCTTCACGTGGAGATGAGGATTCCCAGTTCCATCAAACTTGGCAAAGGAAGGAATCTTAAACTTGTAAGGGACTTCTTCATCTTGCTCAAACAATTTGTCCACTTCTAAAATTTCTTCTATTTTTAGCTTCTTTTTAAACTTCTTATCCAAATCAGTAATCATCTTCTCCACATCCGAAGTTTTAGAATTTTCCACTATTGATTTCTCCACAATCTTCGGCTCTTTCTTCTTATCTTGAGGATCTTGGAAGTATTGAGCCCAATCATCATCAACAACTACCTTGTCATCATCAAAGGATACCTCACCAACCCTAGCCTTTCCCTTATCTTTCAGCTTCTTAGTACTAGCAGATGCTTCAGCAATGTTCCCCAATAGTGCAGCTAGTTGGCCTTTCATGGTCTCAACTATGGCCCTCTTTAGTTCTTCCATTTTGGAGTTGATTACATCATCTACCATCTTCTAAATATATTTAGGTTCTATTGCTTTTAGTGAGAAGCTGACTAAGTCTTTTTTGGCTCAACTGTGAGCCAAAAAACATCAATGTTATATAATGCAATGTATGTATGCATGGATGCACAAGCGACAAACAAACAAACTAACTAAATCAACAGAGTACAAACGAACCTTCCAACCTTATATCTTCCACACACGAATTGCGATTCTCCTTTTATAGGTATCTGGTCAACAAAATACCAATATGAGGTATCTTATTTTTGAAAAATTCACTTAGATATTTTAACCAATAGTTGTATTTTCAAACTTTGAAGTCAGTTAATGATAATTTCCTTTAATTAAGTCTTAATCCATTATTCCAACAAAAAGATAGTGTAGTCCAAAATAATTTTTGTGGTATTTTAATATTTATTTTAGTTAAAAATGGTGAAGTGAATAGAAATAAAAATAATGAAGAAATAAAAATAAAGAAATAAATAAAAATAAAAATCGGCGACGGAAAATTTTGTCGCCGAAAAGGTTGGACGAAATGGCCCGCAGCGCCCGCTCGCCAGTTTTTGCCCTTAGCTTCCGCAATAGTTTTTTTTTCGCTAGCAAAATTTTTCTGCAACAGTTTTTTTTTGCAGCGAAATTTTTCCGACGTAATTTTTTTTTGAAACTAAATTCTATTTGGTTTCAGTTTCCTTTTCCTAATTAATGATAAATTCTGTAAACAATTAAGATTAATCATGGAAATTTCATATAAATAAGACTAAAAACAACACAAAAAAGGAGGACAATCGAGTGAAGGAAAAACTTAGAAAGAGAGGGATCGGACTTTTAAAATTTTTGGGTCAGTGAAACAATCGGATTTCTTAGAGATGGAAGGAAGCAAGCAAATCAATCCATCAAAGGCATCCATCTTGCCTTTGTCCTTGTTCATCCAAGAAGCAATTTTTGGTGGAACCAACGAACGAAGGTTTGAATTCTTAATTTCTTTTATTTCTTACAGTAGCTTCGTTCTTTATTTGATTCATAAGATTATACACTCAAAACTTCAATCTTTGAAGATGTAATAACTTGATCTTTGTTTCCAGAAACCTTAAGTGATTTCCTCTATTTCTAAATACCTTAAAAATCTTAATTTGTTTCTTTGTTTTCCAAAAACCATAAATCATTCAACCTATTTTTTTAAAACTTTTAAACCCTAAATTGATCCTTTTATTTCTAAAAACCCCAAAAAAATACTTTTCTACTTCTAAAAACCTTAAAACATTTTTTCTTATTTCCAAAAACTTTACAAAAACTCTAAACTATTTTCTTTAGTCCTAAAACCAAACATATTTTCCGAAACACTGAAAACCCTAATTCCCTCAAAACCAAAATCGTAAACCCTAGTTTTCCTAAACCCCAAACCTAATCCTTGAAACCTTATAAACCTAAACATTCAAATCCGATAGAGTAAAACCAAAATAACAATCTGTTACCTAACCTATATATTTTAAATCGCAGTAGCATTATTTTCATAAAACATCCAAAACCCTAAATCTTTAAAACGTCCAGTAGCATTATTCACTTAAAAAATAATATTAGTTACTCAAAATTCCAAAACCCTATTTTCTAAATTCTAAACCCTAAAATCTTAATTTTCAATATCAAAACCTATAATCATAGAAGCCAATTTCCAAAATTTTCTGGGGCGCTGTCCCCTTGACTCTCGCCCGCTAACCGGCTAGAGGGACCGCCGTATGGGCTCGTCGAAGGAGTCAATATTCATTTGTGTATTATGAGTCCGCGTATTTAACTTTCCTTTTTCCAAAGCCCTAATTTAGTAATTAAAATTCTAAAATCCTATTTTAAGATACGAATCTTAAATTATATATTTATTGCTTTATTTAATTTTAGGTTTGATTATGTAGTTTCAATGCTTTGATTTATTTAATTTATCATGGATGGATGTTTATTTTATATTTTGATTAATAGCTTTGATGAATGATTTATTTATGGTGAATGGATATTTACTTTATCTATTTATTTTGATTTCCAAATGTTGTAAGAGGTATGTTTCCACTTTGTGGGTACCTCATTTGTTAAATATCATGTAATTTAAATAAGCTTTTATATTTTTTTAACCAATGTAAAGGACATGTTTCTACCTTTTGGTGGGTGTCCTATTAGTTTAGACAGGGGTGATGTAAGGGCATGTTTCCATCCTCGGATGGGTGTCCATTTATTTGTTTTGCTTGGACATTGCTTTGATTTCAATATAACGATGTTTTATTTCAACTATTGTGTGTAATATGGATAATATTATTATATTTAAGAATTTTATAATATTAAGACCTGTAAAGGAGGCCGGTTCCAATGAATCGGGCGTTGTGGGGGTGCTGGGCCATTTCTCAACTTCCCCACACGTACCCAACTTTTCGAACCCATTAGGGGGTTGGGGATTCCTTAGGAATCGAGTCATCCACCCCTTTCTTTTTCCCGGACCGTCCGGGTGGCGACTCCATTTTCTCCGGACTTAGGTCCGTGTTCTCTAAGGCCCCGAGCCTAAACAATGCCGAAGTCGCAAGAACCATTCCACTGGGAGTGGGGGCAAAAATCCCTGCTCACAGTGGCGACTCCACTGGGGATAAGAGAAGTTGATTCCTTTAGTCTTTATATTATTCTATTCTTTCTTATAATGATATTATCTATTGCATCATATTAGATTGTATTGTGTGCGTGAGTTAGGACACCCGTGTTACCCGTGTTGTGTTATGTAAGGGATACCATACTTTCACTCAAGGTATGGAGATCGAGCATGGCATAACCACTCATAGCCTCATACCATTTGGTATATACTTGGTATATAATTGGCCTAGTTACTTTCCTTAGGTTTTGCCCCAAATGCATATTGTTTGACTATGGTTAATTTATCTTGGCTTAAATCATGGCTTATTTGGTTTGTTCTTTTTCTAATATGACCTAAATACATTATAAGCTCAAAATAAATTTTTCTTTAAAGTCTAGAAGACCAAAGTAATTTTCAAAACTTTTCAAGATGGTCTTTTGATATAAAACTTTTCTAAAAGCAATTCAAAAATTCTTTTGCTCATGGCCCAAATACTAAGCCCAAAATCCATTTTTTCTAAAATCTTTTTACAATGGGCTTAGAAATAAAATTATTTTTATCCAACCTTTTCTTACAAAGAGCTTGCAAATTATTTAGGTCAATTACGTAATACCAAAAATCAATTGTGAGCCTAGTTTATACTAAGAATAATTAATCATGGGCTTGTTTTTGGCATGAATCATTAGTTACTTTTTCAAGTGAGAAATCTATTTATAATAAACCTCTTAATTTAGTTTTAATCCAATATAGCATAAAAGCTACATTATTTGGTTAAATGGATTAAAACCTAATTAATGGGAATTATCATGAATTGATTTCCATTTTTGAAAATATAACTATTGGTTGAAACGTCCAAGGGAAATATTCGAAAACAAGATACCCCATGTTGGTATTTTGTTAACCATATACCTAGGAAAAGAGACTCGCCATTCGTGTGTGGATGTTATAAGGTTGGAAGGAACGTCCCAATTATCCTTGTTTGTTTATTATTTGTGCATACATGCATGCATACATTTGCATCTCATTGATCCTCTCTAGCTCACAGCCCTGGATTATGACAATTCAAAAGCTTACGATAACCTGATCTACGCCGGAGATGAAGAATCTAGCAACGACTCAATCTCTTTTTCAACAAAAGCAATGGAGCCCAAATAAATTCAACGAATGGTGGATGATGCCCTCAATGCCAAGATGGAAGAAATAAAAGAGGTCATGACCGAGACCGTGAAGAACCAATTGGCTGTAATTTTAGGAAATAAAGCCGAAGCATCTGCTAGCACTAAGAAACCAAATGACAAAGGGAAGACTAAAGTTGGTGAAGTGGTTTTTGATGATGAAAAGGTGATCATTGAGGATGATGATGATTGGACTCAATACTACCAAGATCCTCAAGACAAAAAGGAGCTGAAGGTTGTTGAGAAGACAACTATTGAAAAGACAAAGATGACTGATGTTGAGAGGATGATTGCTTTAGAAAAGAAATTTGAGAAGAAGTTGAAAACCGAAGAGATGTCTGAGATCGACAAACTATTTGAACAAAATGAGGAGGTCTCTTATAAGTTTAAGATGCCATCTTTTGCGAAGTATGATGGAACCAGAAATCCTCACCTCCATGTAAAGCAGTATATCACTGCTATGCAGTCTACCCGAGCTACTAAGGCTCAAACTCTAAGGTACTTTATGCTCTCATTGGACACTGTTGTTCAAAATTGGTTTAATACCTTGGAAGAAGGAACATAGAAGAGTTGGGATTCTCTATACAAAGCCTTCATCCAATAATATGGGTATAGTGTCGAGATGGAAGTTACCTTAATGGAAGTGGAGTCCATTAGACAAAGACCAAATGATAATTTTGTGGACTATGTGAAAAGGTGGAGAAATAAGGCTGCTTTGCTCAAGAAGAGGCCTGATGAATCTGATCAAATAAGGATGATCGTCAGAGGCATCCTACCCAACCTCCATGAAAGGTTATCTCACACCCTTATAAAAGACTTCAAAGATCTTCTCCAAGCTGGTCTACAAATTGAAGAATGGGAAAGAGAGAATAACCATTTTTCAACAAGAAGGAATTAGAAAGGGAACTAACAGTTGGGCAATCAAAGCACACAAAAAGAAGTTGATGTTAATGCCACTAGTCAAGGAGGAATGAGGTAGTTTTCAGAATTAGGGAAGCCACTGTCTTGGGTTCTCAATAAGCTACAAAGGAAGGGATTGTTACAACCCTTGACTCCTCGTCCTTTGCCTAATCCTCTTCCACCTAACTTTGATACTAATGCATTTTGCCAATTCCATCAAAGGCCTGGACACGAAATGAACAATTGTATGAAGTTGAGGCATGAGATCCAGAATTTAATTGATAATGGCAAGCTACCTGAGCCGGACAAGCCCAATACCAAAGGTCATCCATTTCCAAGGTTCAACAGGGTGCCACCACCAGCAACCTTCATGGTAGGAAAAGGATTAGAAGAAGATTTTATCTTATCCTCTTTTCAAGATGGAAATATTGAAGATGTGAAAGGAAAAGAAGCTTAAACTCAACAAATTTTCCTTAGCTTGAATGTTGCTTTTCAATTTTTCTTTCTTTAATATTTAATTGGAACTATCGTATTTTTCAAATTTAAATTTATTTGAATAAATTACTTTAATAAAAAAATTTTGTTGGTCTTTGTTCATTTTGGTTCTCAACCGATGAGGAACCTAGCTTGATGTTTATAAATTAATGTGTCTAGGCATCATGACTTGAATGACTTTACTAGATGAGGAAATTACTCTATAGCATTGAGTTGTGTATGCTTACTTAGAGAGGGCTCCTGCATAATTACCTTTGTCTAGGTCCTAGTCAGTCTTAGAACATGCTTTGACAAACTTTCCAGGCGAAATTGATCTCTGCTTATTTAAGGGAGAGATGATCTAGACATTGTTTGGTTAGCCAACAACTAGTATCCACCCAATTAAATATCAATCCCTAGTTATCCGTTTGAGCCTTTATAAAATTTTAGCTTTCTTTAATTGGCTTATAAATCCCAATAACCTATCCTGAGCTGTTGTGATACTTTGGCAAGTCTTATGATCACTAAGGTGAAGAGGCAAGAAGATCAAAGAAAGAAATGAATAGTAAAGACCATGAAGATAGTTGAAGTTCTTAAGACTATAAGGATAGTTGATGTTTTCAATATCATAAGGGTAGTTGATGTTCTCAATACCATAAGGGTAGTTGAAGTTTTCTTAATATTTCCAATATATCAAGACAACATCAGAGTAATAAATGATTTATCCCTGTTAAAGAAGATTTATGTTACTCTACTCATCCATTATTGGAAGCCCAAGTTAGTACAAATAAGACAACTCTTTTAGAGCTAGAACCAAACCAAAAAAACAAACAAACCAAAAAAAAGAGAAAAAAAGAAAAGAAAAGAAAAAAGGAAAAGAGAAAAAAAAACAAGAAAAAAAGAAGAAAAATAAAACCTAAAAAGGTGGTTCAGAAAGCCAACTGAGTTCTCTTTTACCTAAAACAACAAAAGGCTTCCATTTGGTTCATAAGGATATTTTGACTTGAATTGGTCCAACCCAACCAAAGATTCAATCAAAATTGGAGAAAAAAAAAGAAAAACCATCCAGTTCTTGAAAGTTCTGTACTTGACAATCCTACAAGGAAGAAGGACAAAATGATAAAATCTCCAAGAAAGGGAATAGTAAGAAAAATAAAAAGAAAGAAAAGGGAGAAGAAGAAAAGAAACAAATTTAGGTAACAAACTTTTTACAAGGGCAAAGACTGTCCTAATCAAGATCTGGATTAATGCCAAGAAGATAGAAAGAATTTAGAGCCTATCAAGATTGCTCCCAGCTACCCAAAGTTCAAATAAGAAATTTGTAGTGTGAAGGTTTGTCCATTGTGTCACATTGGCTGTAACTTATAAATGGCTTTCATTTAACTCGTGTCCCTTATAGACCCCATTTCAAGCCTATCAAAGACCTGTTGATCTCTCTTGGTAGGTAGAGTCTATTAGTGGAGATAGTTTTGATAAGCATGCATATGAGATAGACAATATTTAAACTTAATGAGACCTTTGGCCAAGTAATGTGTATGTGCCTATCTAAAGTGCAACAGTTCTTGCTTAAATAGAAATGATTCTCGAGTTTAGTTCGGTAACTAGGGTTGTCATGTTATAGATATGTTAATTTGGAAAAATCAAGTTCTGAGGTATATTGACATTGATTTGGCAAAGCCAACATTTGATTTCAAAATCAAAATTCAAAATAAAAAATAAAAAATATTTTTGTCATACAAAGCCTTCATTTTAAGGGGAGTATGTTGAACTGTCGAATCTCGATAGACACATTTAAAGTAAATGATTACTGGCAAGGTTATGAAGAAGCTACCAACTGACATGCTGAATCATAATTTAAAATGGATGTATCTCTACTGTTTGTGGCTTCCATTACTCATATTCTCAATATCTCAAAGATAAAAGTCATAAATGGAAAGCACTCTTTTATTCCAATGCAAGACTTGAACGAGCATCTGAAAGGAACCAATGAGAACACTTCTGCTGATCACCTCGGTCTATGAGTCATGCAACCACTGTAAGTATTATTCATGCATATCATGCATACATGAGCATATCACATTGCATTTTCTTGTCTTGTATTGTCTATTCTTTATTAAGGTGAACAGCAAACACCCTGTGAAGTAAACAATTAAAAGAAGATATCAAATCAGGGGTCATGGAAAGCCCATTGCTTGAGAAAGTTCCAGTAATTTTTCAAAAAGAAGAAATGCGTGCTTGTGCGAAGAACTAGACAACAAAAAATCAATCAAAGCTTACATGGAAAAAATCTTTGGTTTGAGCCTACACAGGGGTCAAAGTTTCTCCTTTTCAATTTTTTTTTTTGAGTTTATATACAAAATATTTTTGAACTCACTTGCAAATATTTTGCAACACCCGGGGTAGGAGAAGATACAAGGGCTAACTAAAAATTGCTGAATTTTTGCAAAAAAAATGAAGAACAAAAGAATGGAACATTAGAACTATCAAAAGAATGATGACGCAAATAACAAAAGATCAGTCTAGCTAGAAGAGTTGAAGCCAATATAAGACCTAACCTCTAATGGATGAAGATCCAGTTTAAAGGATGAAGATCCACTTTCAAGGGTGAAGACCCGATTTCCAAGGATGAAGATCCATTTTCAAAGGTGAAGACCTGATTCTAAGGATGAAGATCAAATTTCAAAGGGTGAAGACCCAAAGTTTAAAGGATGAAAATCCACTTTCAAGGGTGAAGACCCGATTTCCAAGGATGAATATCCAATTTCAAAGGTGAAGACTTGATTCTAAGGATGAAGATATAATTTCAAAGGGTGAAGACCCAAAGTCTAAAGGATGAAAATTCACTTTCAAGGGTGAAGACCCGATTTCCAAGGATGAAGATCCATTTTCAAAGGTGAAGACCTGATTCTAATGATGAAGATCCAGTTTCAAAGGGTGAAGACCCAAAGTCTAAAGGATGAAAATCCACTTTCAAGGGTGAAGACCCGATTTCCAAGGATAAAGATCCATTTTCAAAGATGAAGACCTGATTCAAAGGATGAAAATCCAATTTCAAAGGGTGAAGACCCGAAGTTTAAAGGATGAAGATCCACTTTCAAGGGTGAAGACCCGATGTCCAAAGGATGAAGATCCATTTTCAAGGGTGAAGACCTGATCTCCAAAGATGAAGACCCATTTATAAGGGTGAAGACCCAATCTCTAAGGATGAAGATCCATTTACAAGGGTGAAGACCCGATCTCAAAGGATGAAGGTCCATTTTCAAGGGTAAAGACCCGATCTCAAAGGATGAAGATCCATTTTTAAGGGTGAAGACCTAATCGCATAAGATGAAGATCCATTTTCAAGTGTGAAGACCTGATTTCAAAGGATAAAGATCCATTTACAAAGGTGAAGACCCGATCTCAAAGGATGAAGATCCGTTTTCAAGGGTAAAGACCCGATCTTAAAGGATGAAGGTCCATTTTCAAGGGTGAAGACCTAATCTCAAAGGATCAAGATCCATTTTCAAGGGTGAAGACCCGATTTCAAAGGATGAAGATCCATTTTCAAGGGTGAAGACCCGATCTCCAAGGATGAAGATCCATTTTCAAGGGTGAAGACCCGATCTCAAAGGATGAAGATCCATTTTCAAGGATGAAGACCCAATCTCAAAGGATGAAGATCCATTTTAAGGGTGAAGAACCATAATGCATAGAACAGCTGGAGCAGTCAGACTTCTCAACTGATAAAAGGTTAGTCAAACTCAATCTCGGGTCCAAGTACCCAAATCAAATCAATATCGGGTCCAAGTATCCAATTCCGAGTCCAAGTACCCAAATTCAATCTATTCTCGGGTCCAAGTACCCAAAACTAATTTAAATAATCATCTCATCAAAAATTAAGTCTTATTGCTTTTCACTCTCTTTTACTAAAGTCTTAGATCGTTCAAGCAGGGGGCAAACTATAGATAAGTCTTAATTTTTGACCCAGTCCGGTCCATTATTTTTTATAGTCCAAAATAATTTTTGTGGTATTTTAATATTTATTTTAGTTAAAAATGGTGAAGTGAATAGAAATAAAAATAATAAAAAATAAAAATAAAGAAAAATAAAGAAAAAAATAAAAATAAAAATCGGCGACGAAAAATTTCATCGTTGAAAAGGTTGGACGAAATGGCCCGCAGCACCTGCTCGCCAGTTTTTGCCAGTAGGCCCGCAGCAGTTTTTTTTTTGCCAGCAAAATTTTTCCGCAGTAATTTTTTTTTGCCAGCGAAATTTTTCAGACGCAATTTTTTCTGAAACCAAATTCTATTTGGTTTCGGTTTCCTTTTCCTAATTAATGATAAATTTTGTAAACAATTAAGATTAATCATGGAAATTTCATATAAATAAGACTAAAAACAACACAAAAAAGGAGGACAATCGAGTGAAGGAAAAACTTAGAAAGAGAGGTATCGGAATTTTAAAGAAAGGGGTGGATGACTCGATTTTCTCCGGACTTAAGTCCATGTTCTCTAAGGCCCCGAGCCTAAATAGTGTCGAAGTCGCAAGAACCATTCCACCGGAAGTGGTAGCAAAAATCCCCGCTCACAGATAGCTTTTATGCTATATTAGATTAAAACTAAATTAAAAAGTTTATCATAAATAGGTTTCTCATTTTGAAAAAATAACTAGTGATTCATGCCACAAACAAGCCCATGATTAATAGATCTTGATATAAATTAGGACCGCAATTGATTTTTAATATTATGTAATTGACCTAATTATTTGTAAGCCCCATTTAAGAAAAGGTTTGTAATTTGAATGATATAAAAAATGGTTTTGTTTCAAAGCCCTTTGTAAAAAGGTTTATAAATGAATTTTTGGGCTTTATACTTGGGTCATGAGGTGAAAAAGAATTTTAATCCATCTTTAAAAGATTTTATGTCCAAAGACCATCTTAAAAGTTTTAAAATTAATTTTGGTCTTTTAGGCTTAAAAGAATAAAATTGCTTTGGACTTCCAATATAGTTAGGTTATATTAGGAAAAGAACAAACCAAATAGGCCATGGTTTAAACTAAGATATATCAATCATAGTCAAACAAAAAGCATTTGGTTAAAAACCTAAGGAAAATAACTAGGCCAATTACATGGGCTTTAGTCATTGGGTTGAAAAGTTTAGGCTCCCACAGCAAGTACATACCAAATGGTATGAGGCTATAAGTTGTCATGCCATGCTCTATCTCTATACCTTGAGTGAAAGTATGGTATCCTTTACAAACACAACACGGGTCACACGGGCATCCTAACTCACGCACAAAATGCAATCTAAATAATGCAATAGATAATATCATAATAAGGAAGAATAAAATAATATAAAGACTAACGTAATTAACTTCTCTTTTCCCCAGTGGAGTTGCCATTGTGAGCGGAGATTTTTGCCCCCACTCCCATGTGGAATGGTTCTTGCAATTTTGGCACTGTTAGGCTTAAGGCCTTAGAGAACACGAGCTAAGGAATCCCTAACCCCCTAATGAGTTAGAAAAGTTGGGTACATCTGGGGAAGGTGAGAATGACCCAGCACCCCTATAACTCTGGTTCATTGAAACCAGCCTCCTTTTCAGGTCTATATATTATTAAATTCTTAGTTATTACGATATTATCCATACAACACACAATTTAAAAGAAATGAACATCTATTACTTTAATAAAATAAAAAACAAACAAAAATAGGCAACCTTCCAAGGATGAAAATATACCTTTACAATGTCCAAGTCCATAAACATAAACACAATAGGACACCCACCAATTGGTGAAAATATGACTTTTACATTAGTCTTCAAAAATAAAATAAAATAAATAAGGCACCCGCAAATGAAAATATGCCTTTAAAAACTCCAACTAAACAATTAACCAATTAAACCATCCAAACATAACATGTAACATCCAAAATTTTTTAAAAATTTCTAATTTTTGGAAAATTGGATAAAATAAATTATAATTTAAAAGGATAAATTAAATTAATGGTTTTAAATGAAAAATGAAGGGATTTTAAATGAAAAAGTGGAATATATATGTGATATATATGCAAAATATATATATAACATATATAAAAGTCAACACTTTTTAAAAGAAAAGGGTATTTTGGTAATTAAATCTTATAAATTCAAAATTAATAAAATAATTCAAAAACAAATTAATTTTGAATGGAAGAGGGAAATTAGGACTTTTAATTTATTAAAAAAATAATTAAATAATTAAATATTAAATTATTTTAATATATATATATATGTGGTTAAAAAAAAGATGAAAAGGAAAGAATATTTAAAAGTCTTCTTCTTCTTCTTCTTCTTCTTCTTCTTCTTCTCAAGAACGTGGCTTCCATGGATGATTGAAGAACAAGGATTTTTCTTCTTCAATACTCCATAAATTGAAGGAATTAATAAGTTTCAAGTGGATTTTTGGTGATTTCCACCAAAATTAGTAAGTTTCTATCTCTTTTCTTTGAATTCCTTGAAAATTTAGATTATGTGAGAGTTTGGATTTTTATGTAGTTTGTTATAATTGTTGGAATTGGTGTGTATGATGTTATTTTAGGTAGTTAACAATGATTCTAAGGTTAGATTGAAGGGATGATGGAGTTTGGTTAAAGAATGGTGAAGAGAGAGAATTTAGGGTTATGGATTTTTGGGGTTTTGAAAACATGAATTTTAATTGTGCAAATTGATTCCGAATGAGTTGTTTTGATTCATAAACAAGTATTTTAAAGTAAAATATTGGATTTGGTGGTGTTGGGTTGGAGTTTGAGAATGGAAGTGGAGATTTAGGGTTTTGGAAAAGTGATTTTCCAAAGTGGTTGAATTGTGTGATTTTATTTGTTTAAGCATGTTGTTTAGTGTTAAAAGTGATGAATATAAGCTTGGAATGAGTAATGGATTGTGTTAGAATGGAAAACCTTCAATGGGGGAAGGTTATGCCATTTTTTGAGATTTTGTATATAAGAGTGTATTTTTATAATGTAAATGATTTAAATGTATTAAAATATGTTGTTAATAATATAAATAAACTTAAAATACTAATTTAATTGTAGTAGAATGAAATTCTAATGTTGAAGTAAGGAAAGGCTAAATTTTTAGAAATTTGTAGGAGTGATGTATAATTATGATTTAATGTTGGAAATGCCATTAAATGTGATACTAAATGATTATTTGCTATCACATTTGGGTTAGGCATTGAGGGAGATTGATTTGCTTCATCCAAGTGGTGAAGGGCAAGTTAAAAAGATTGGATTGAAGGTTGTTTTTAGCTTGCTTTGGGTTGCTAGTAGAGGTATGTACAAACTTTGAATATAATATTTATATTTGCATAACATTTGGACTTAACACATTTTGGTTGAAAAATGTGTTAAGCTACTTGGTTCATTGATTGTGTATGAATAATATGCTATGACATTTGTAATGTCATATATGTGTTAAATGCATTGTGAAAAGCCATTGATAATGGCTAATTTGTGTAACATGTGAAATATGCATATTATGTGAAAATACCCAAAGTAATTGGGTAATGTGTTGTGAATGCAAAAAGGAGATATGTGTAATAATGAAATGAATTGATATTGATAAAAATGAGAAAAGTGAAAAAAATGAGAAAGATGTGAAAAATGAGAAAAGTGAGAAAAAAAAATGTGAAAATAAGGCAATGTGCCTAAATTGAATGTGTAAAAATGAGAAAGAGATTAATAATGAGAAATATGAATAAATTGTGTGCCTAGTATGTTATTCAATTTTCAGAGTTTTGGGTTTGGCGGCATGCCTATGATTGCCTACGGGCTATACGCTGGAATGGTGAAAAGACTGGGTCGTAAGCCAGGCCAGCTGATAAATATGATGTTTTTGGGGTGAAAAGACTAGGTCGTAAGCCTCAAAAACTGTAGCAGTCTAGCCGGATTGAGGACCAAGATACTGGGGCCTAAGGGTCTAGCCGGGTTGAGGTCCAAGAGACTGGGGCTGTTACATTATTCATGGATATATATATTGCCTACGGGGCTAGACACATGGTGTCATTATGGACCAAAGCAGTAACTCTGAAATTTGAATAGCATATTAGATCCTTTTTGGGCCCATGCTTGTCTTTGTTTTACTGTGAATTATGAATTATGATACAATTGAGTAATATAATGTTATGAGTTGTGCTTATGAATTATTTGAAAAATATAAGAAAGTGGATTGATGTGACATCTATATGCATTGTGCATTTGGTATTACATTGAGTTATATTGTTATTATCAAAGCTTGTACCACTAGGCTTTGGCTTAGCGTGATTGTTTCCATCGCGCAGGTGACAGGGTAGACCCAGTTGAGCCAGAGAGTTCTTCTAGACCAGGTCGGGTCTAGACTTGTAGTTGAGCTTGTAAAGTTGCTATCGAGATCAGAAACACTACCAGCAACATGTATATATTTTTATGTTATTGTACATTTTGAGTTTTATGCATAATATATTATTTTTTGAATTTTACGTATTGTATATTATAAAGAATGTTTGGGTCAATGTATTTGAAATGGGAGAGTAAGTTTGTTTTAAATTATATATATCTATATGTATAAATGTTTGAGAAAATTGGTGAAATTGAGAAGTATGGTTGAGAGGGTGATTGGAAATTATTGGGAGTGTTTTCTTTTTGCAGGTTGAGTAATTGCTAAATTTTGGGATATCCAAAATACAGACAAAACTCTGGTGAATTTTCCCAGAGACTTTTATATATATTATTTATTTTGGGTTCTTATAACAAGTAAATAATATTTATATTCTATTTAATTTTTATATATTTAGAATTTGAAATTTTAAATTGGAAATGTAAAAAAAAATTAGTAAATCCGTCATTGACATTTTTGTATCGTTTATGCGTATTTTAAATATGCTAGAAATATGTTTTGTATGTATATAGGTTATAAGGGTGTTACATTTGTTTTGGTATCAGAGCCTAGGTTTGAGGTTCTCGACCTATATGGGGATGATAGAGAGAGAAAATGGGGGATTTGAAAAATAGTTTTTAATTGTAATACATGCATTGGCACTGGTAGTTTCTGATCTCTGATATAGTATTTTCTGCTTTGTTTGCAGATATAGGTAGTTATGGCGTCTCGGCCGCGTCAGGCTGCTGAGGGTAGTGCAGAGAGTGTCGCTCCAAATGAGGGTAGAGATGGAGCTAGAGTTGTATCTGCTGGTGAGGCGTCTGTTTCTGTGCCTGTGAGACCAACAGCTGATGAGGTTCCGCCTGGCTGGGTATGGCATATGGTAGAGTTGTTGAGGCATGCTCCAGTTTCGCAGCCGCCACAGCAACAGTCGCAGCCGCAGTTGCCGGTGAGACAGTATGATAAACTGAGAAAGTAAGGGGCTGAGGACTTTGTTGGTACTACAGACCCTGCTGTAGCAGAGCAGTGGCTAGACCGGGTTCAGAGGATATTTATTCAGTTACAGGCTAGTCCAGAAGAGAAGTTTGATTATGCCAGATCTCTTCTGCAGAGAGATGCATATGATTGGTGGAAGACGGTTCCACATGCTCTTGATGATCCACCAGTCCTGACCTATGATGATTTCTTACGGGAATTTGAGCAGAAGTATACTCCGAGAGAGTATCAAGATGCAAAGAAGATGGAGTTCCTGAGTCTGAGACGGGATACTAGGACAGTGACCGAGTATTAGATCGAGTTTATCCGATTGAGTCACAATGCTGGTGGGATCATTTCTGACGAGTTTGACAGGTGCAGGAGGATTGAGGAGGGACTGAGACCCTCTATCATGTGCATCATTGCAGGCTCTCGGTATCAGGATTTCTCCCAGTTAGTTGTAGCTGCAAGAGTGTTGAGAGGGCGCAGAATCTTGCAGCAGCTGCCAGGGTTGAGGAGACCAGAGTTAGGAGACCCCAGAGTGAGGCAAGGTCTTCATCAGTGAAGAGAGGCCGAGGGGGACATTTTCAGAGGTTTAGTAGTAGTCAGGGGCAGTTTGGCAGGTCAGTACAGCAGCAGAGACAGAAACAGAGACCTGCAATTTCAATGGCTAGTGCTCCGACTCCAGTGGCTCAGAGACCCAATCCACCTACTTGCATTCATTGTGGTAGAGTACACGGAGGTGTTTGCTGGTGGAGAGGTGCTTCTGGAGCGTATTTTAGATGTGGGTCGTCAGACCATTTTATCAGAGATTGTCCCGAGCCACCAGAGGTTAGAAAGGCAGATACTGCATCTTCTCAACCCAGTGCCAGAGGGGGTCGTGGTGGCAAAGGTTTTAGCAGAGGTGGTCGCCCTGGGTTTAGTCAGAGAGGAGGCTCTACATCCGGAGGCAGTAGGCCAGATGAGGCTGGGCCATCTCAATGAGTTTATGTGATGCAGAGGCAGCCGGATGCTTCAGTTGTCATTGCGGGTATATTTTCTTTATTTGGTATTTCAGTCCTTGCTCTATTAGATCCTGGATCTACGCATTCATACATAAGTACATCCATCTTGCCTGTGTCTGAATTACATTCTGAGTCCCTAGGATTTGATGTCCTGGTGACAAATCCTTTAGGGCATAGTGTTGTGGTGAGCAGGGTGCACCGAGATAGTCCAGTTATTGTTCAAGATGAGGAGTTTCTCGGTGACCTGATTGAGATGCCTTTTAGGGAATATGATCTGATTTTAGGCATGTATTGGTTATCCAAGCATGGGGCTATGGTAGACTGTCAGAAGAAATGTGTTACTTTGAGAACACGGGATGGTAGGGATGTTATAGTATCTAGTGAGCAGAGGTATCTTTCATCTATGTTTGTTTCAGCTGTTTCAGCTGGGAGAATGAATCGGAATGTATGTGAGGGTTATCTTGCTCATGTTGTAGATACTAGAGTAGTGGGATCCCTGCTTGAAAGTATACCCACAGTTGTCGAGTTTTCAGATGTTTTCCCTGATGAGTTGCCAAGGGTACCTCCTGAGAGAGAAGTGGAGTTTGGTATCTATTTGTTGCCTGGTATCACTCCTATCTCTATTACCCCTTATCGGATGGCACCTGCTGAGTTGAGAGAGTTGAAGGTGTAGTTGCAGGAGTTATTGGATAAATGGTTTATCCGCCCTAGTGTGTCCCCGTGGGGAGCACCTGTGTTGTTTGTGAAGAAGAAGGATGGCACCATGAGATTGTGTATTGATTATAGGCAGTTGAATAAGGTGACCATCAAGAACAAGTATCCTTTGCCTCGGATAGATGATCTCTTTGATCAGTTGAAGGGAGCAGCAGTATTCTCTAAGATTGATCTGAGATCAGGGTACCATCAGTTGAGAGTCAGAGATATGGATGTACCCAAGACAGCTTTTCGTATGAGGTATGGGCATTATGAGTTTCTGGTAATGCCCTTTGGATTGACGAATGCACCAGCAGCTTTTATGGATTTAATGAACAGGGTATTCAGACCATATTTAGATCAGTTTGTGGTAGTCTTCATTGATGACATTTTGGTGTATTCGCGTAATGAGGAGGATCATGATAGACATTTGTGGATCGTATTACAGACTCTGAGAGAGAAGCAATTGTATGCTAAACTCTCTAAGTGTGAGTTCTGGCTTGATCAGGTAGCTTTTCTTGGTCATGTGGTTTCATCAGAGGGTATTAGAGTTGATCCGAGTAAAATTGAGGCTATCTTGAATTGGAGTCCACCGAAGACTGTGACAGAGGTTAGAAGTTTTCTGGGATTGGCAGGCTATTATCGTCGGTTTGTGAAGGGTTTTCTATAATAGCTACACCACTCACCAGATTACTTTGGAAAGGAGTTAAATTTATGTGGATAGATCAGTGTCAGGCGAGTTTTAAACAGCTGAGGGAGATGTTGACTCAAGCTCCTACCCTTACCTTGCCTGTGGAAGGTAAACCATATGTGATATATAGTGATGCTTAACACAATGGTTTAGGTTGTGTTTTGATGCAGGATGGTAGAGTCATTGCTTATGCCTCTCGACAGTTGAAACCGCATGAGTTGAATTATCCAACGCATGATATGGAATTAGCAGCAATAGTCTTTGCCTTGAAGATTTGGCGACATTATTTGTATTGGAAAAAAGTGTTTCATTTATACAGATCACAAGAGTTTGAAATACCTGGGTGTTTAGAGAGAGCTGAATCTTCGGCAGAGGCAGTGGTTAGAGTTGATTAAAGACTATGACTGTTTGATTGATTATCATCCTGGTAAGGCAAATATTGTGGCTGATGCCTTGAGTCGAAAATCTTTGGCTGGTTTGACTGCTTATTCGCTCTCGTTGCTTGTTGAGTTGAGAGCATTGCATGCTAGATTTGAGTCTTCTGATGATGGTTCTTTGATGGCTAACTTACAGTTGAGGCCAGTCTTGTTGGATCATATTAGGGAGGCTCAAGCAGCAAATGAGAGAATTCAGAAAATTGTGCTGGTTTGTCAGAAAGGGGAAAGTCGAGACTTTTATGTGAGGGATGATGGCAGTCTATGGTACAGAGATAGATTGTGTATTCCTGATGATGCATAATTGAAAAGAATGATATTAGAGGAAGCACATCAGTCACTTTTTGCTATGCACCCTGGGAGTACCAAGATGTATCAGGACTTGAAGCGACATTATTGGTGGTCAGGTATGAAGAGGGACATAGCAGAGTTTGTATCTAGATGTCTCACTTGCTAGAAAGTGAAGGCTGAACACCAAGTTCCTTCAGGATTGCTCCAACCTTTATCAGTGCCAGAGTGGAAATGGGAGCGAGTGACAATGGATTTTGTTACTGGACTGCCTTTAACTCAGAAGAAGCATGATGCAATCTGGGTGATAGTTGATCAGATGATGAAGACAGCTCATTTTCTTCCAGTTCGGATGGATTATTCTCTTGAGAGGTTGGCTGAGCTGTATATCAATGAGATAGTCAGGTTGCATGGAGTCCCAGTTTCTTTGGTATCAGATCGAGATCCCCGGTTTACTTCGAGATTTTGGAAGAGTTTGCATAATGCTCTAGGGTCTCGATTGCATTTTAGTACTGCTTTCAATTCTCAGACAGATGGACAGTCAAAGAGAGTGATACAGATTCTGGAGGATATGTTGAGGAGCTGTATCATTGATTTTGCCGGGAATTGGGATAGATTTTTGCCATTAATTGAATTTGCTTATAACAATAGTCATCAGTCGAGTATTGGGATGACTCCTTTTGAGGCTTTATATGGCAGGAGATGCAGGACACCTTTGTGTTGGGATGAAGTTGGAGAAGGTAAACTGGTTGGTCCCGATTTGATTAAGGAAACAGAGGAGAAAGCGAAGGTGATTCGGGGTCGTTTGAAAGCAGCTTCAGATCAATAAAAATCTTATTCAGATTTAAAGAGAAGAGACATAGAGTTTAGTGTGGGAGATAAAGTATTTCTGAATGTATCTCCATGGAAGAAGATTTTGAGATTTGGCCGCAAAGGGAAGTTGAGTCCTCGTTTCATAGGACCATATGAGGTGTTGGAGAGAGTTGGTCTAGTGGCTTATAGACTAGCTTTGCCACCTGAGTTGGATCGAATACATAATGTTTTTCATGTCTCGATGCTTTAGAGATATAGGTCCAACCCATCTCATATCTTGTCAGTGGAGTCCATTGAGGTGAGTCCAGATCTGACTTACGAGGAAGAACCAGTGGCAATTTTGGCACGAGAGGTTAAAGAATTGAGGAATAAGAGGGTGCCACTTGTGAAAGTCCTTTGGAGGAATCATGCCACTGAGGAGGCGACATGGGAAAGTGAGCAGGTGATGCAGAGTCGGTTTCCCCATTTGTTCCCGACTTGAAGACAGGTAATTTCGGGGACGAAATTTATTTTAGGGTGAGAGAATTGTAACATCCAAAATTTTTTAAAATTTTCTAATTTTTGGAAAATTGGATAAAATAAATTATAATTTAAAAGGATAAATTAAATTAATGGTTTTAAATGAAAAATGAAGGGATTTTAAATGAAAAAGTGGAATATATATGTGATATATATGCAAAATATATATACCAGATATAAAAGTCAACACTTTTTAAAAGAAAAAGGTATTTTGATAATTAAATTTTATAAATTCAAAATTAATAAAATAATTCAAAAACAAATTAATTTTGAATGGAAGAGGGAAATTAGGACTTTTAATTTATTAAAAAAATAATTAAGTAATTAAATATTAAATTATTTTAATATATATATATATGTGGTTAAAAAAAAGATGAAAAGGAAAGAATATTTAAAAGTCTTATTCTTCTTCTTCTTCTTCTTCTTCTTCTCAAGAATGTGGCTTCCATGGATGATTGAAGACCAAGGATTTTTCTTCTTCCATACTCCATAAATTGAAGAAATTAACAAGTTTCAAATGGATTTTTGGTGATTTCCACCAAAATTAGTAAGTTTCTATCTCTTTTCTTTGAATTCCTTGGAAATTTAGATTATGTGAGAGTTTGGATTTTTATGTAGTATGTTATAATTGTTGAAATTGATGTGTATGATGTTATTTTAGGTAGTTAACAATGATTCTAAGGTTAGATTGAAGAGATGATGGAGTTTGGTTAAAGAATGGTGAAGAGAGAGAATTTAGGGTTATGGATTTTTGGGGTTTTGAAAACATGAATTTTAATTGTGCAAATTGATTCCAAATGAGTTGTTTTGATTCATAAACAAGTATTTTAAAGTAAAATATTGGATTTGGTGGTGTTGGGTTGGAGTTTGAGAATGGAAGTGGAGATTTAGGGTTTTGGAAAAGTGATTTTCCAAAGTGGTTGAATTGTGTGATTTTATTTGTTTAAGCATGTTGTTTAGTGTTAAATGTGATGAATATAAGCTTGGAATGAGTAATGGATTGTGTTGGAATGGAATACCTTCAATGGGGGAAGGTTATGCTATTTTTTGAGATTTTGTATATAAGAGTGTATTTTTATAATGTAAATGATTTAAATGTATTAAAATATGTTGTTAATAATGTAAATAAACTTAAAACACTAATTTAATTGTAGTATAATGGAATTCTAATGTTAAAGTAAGGAAAGGCTAAATTTTTGAAAATTTGTAGGAGTGATGTGTAATTATGATTTAATGTTGGAAATGCCATTAAATGTGATACTAAATGATTATTTGCTATCACATTTGGTTTAGGCATTGAGGGAGATTGATTTGCTTAATCCAAGTGGTGAAGGGCAAGTTAAAAAGATTGGATTGAAGGTTGTTTTTAGCTTGCTTTGGGTTGCTAGTGGAGGTATGTACAAACTTTGAATATAATATTTATATTTGCATAACATTTGGACTCAACACATTTTGGTTGTTGAAAAATGTGTTAAGCTACTTGGTTCATTGATTGTGTATGAATAATATGCTATGACATTTGTAATGTCATATATGTGTTAAATGCATTGTGAAAAGCCATTGATAATGGCTAATTTGTGTAACATGTGAAATATGCATATTATGTGAAAATACCCAAAGTAATTGGGCAATGTGTTGTGAATGCAAAAATGAGATATGTGTAATAATGAAATGAATTGATATTGATAAAAATGAGAAAAGTGAGAAAAATGAGAAAGATGTGAAAAATGAGAAAAGTGAGAAAAAAAATGTGAAAATAAGGCAATGTGCCTAAATTGAATATGTAAAAATGAGAAAGAGATTAATAATAAGAAATATGAATAAATTGTGTGCCTAGTATGTTATTCAATTTTCAGAGTTCTGGGTTTGGCGGCATGCCTATGATTGCCTACGGGCTATACGCTGGAATGGTGAAAAGACTGGGTCGTAAGCCAGGCCAGCTGATAAATATGATGTTTTTGCGGTGAAAAGACTGGGTCTTAAGCCTCAAAAACTGTAGCAGTCTAGCCAGGTTGAGGACCAAGATACTGGGGCCTAAGGGTCTAGCCGGGTTGAGGTCCAAGAGACTGGGGCTGGTACATTATCCATGGATATATATATTTCCTACGGGGCTAGACACATGGTGTCATTATGGACCAAAGCAGTAACTCTGAAATTTGAATAGCATATTAGATCCTTTTTGGGCCCATGCTTGTCTTTGTTTTAGTGTGAATTATGAATTATGATACAATTGAGTAATATAATGTTATGAGTTGTGCTTATGAATTATTTGAAAAATATAAGAAAGTGGATTGATGTGACATCTATATGCATTGTGCATTTGGTATTGCATTGAGTTATATTGTTATTATCAAAGTTTGTACCACTAGGCTTTGGCTTAGCGTGATTATTTCCATTGCGCAGGTGACAGGGTAGACCCAGTTGAGCCAGAGAGTTCTTCTAGACCAGGTCGGGTCTAGACTTGTAGTTGAGCTTGTAGAGTTGCTATCGAGATCAGAAACACTGCCAGCATCATGTATATATTTTTATGTTATTGTACATTTTGAGTTTTATGCATAATATATTATGTTTTGAATTTTACGTATTGTATATTATAAAGAATGTTTGGGTCAATGTATTTGAAATGGGAGAGTAAGTGTGTTTTAAATTATATATATCTATATGTATAAATGTTTAAGAAAATTGGTGAAATTGAGAAGTATGGTTGAGAGGGTGATTGGAAATTATTGGGAGTGTTTTCTTTTTGCAAGTTGAGTAATTGCTAAATTTTGGGATATCCAAAATATAGACAAAACTTTGGCAAATTTTTTCCAGAGATTTTTATATATATTATTTATTTTGGGTTCTTATAACAAGTAAATAATTTTTATATTCCATTTAATTTTTATATATTTAGAATTTGAAATTTTAAATTGGAAATGTAAAAAAAAATAGTAAATCCGTCTGTGACATTTTTGTACCGTATATGCATATTGTACATATGCTAGAAATATGTTTTGTACATGTATAGGGTATAAGGGTGTTACATAACAAAAAATAAAACATCCATTATAAATCAAATAAAATAAATCATTCATCATAAAAAGCATCTAAGAAACTAAATGATTAAAATTAGGGTTTATAGCATTAAATAAACAAAATTACCATTCAAGTATAAAACTTAAGGTTTGCAAGAATAAAAATATGGTTTTGGGATTTTAATTTAAAAATTAAGGCTTTGGTTTAGAAATTAGGATTTTGAATGAATTGGGGAATTAGGGTTTTGGGATTTTAGAAAAATAAATTTGGGATTTTGATATTTGAAAAACAGATTTAAGGTTTTGGGTTTTAGAAAATAGGATTAGGGTTTTGGTATTTTGGAAAATAGATTAGGTTTTGGTATTTTGGAAAATAGATTGGGCTTTTTGCATTTTGGAGAATATATTTAGGGTTTTAGTATTTAGAAAATAGATTATGGTTGTAGGAATTAAGGCTACGAATTTTGGTTACTAGATGAGGTTTAGGGAACTAGAGCTACTGGATAAAGTTTAGGGTTTGGGAATTTATTTTTTTATTAGGTTTTAAGAAATTAGGGTTCATAATAATAGTTCAAAGAATTAACATGAATTATACATTAAAATTCACTACTGCCCGATGACATATAAGGTTCAATGATTAGAACATATATGACAAGCTTAATATGTTTAGGGTTTATGCAAGATTACAACCTTGATTACTTAGCTACTAGACTAAATAGTATTTTTAATGCTTATGGAAAAATATAGCTACTGGATTACCATGAATTATCAAAACGTTTAATGCTTAAGGAAAAGATATAATTGCTGGATGCATTAAGTGAATGAAATTTAGAAAACAAAACCTGCATTGGAGGCTTTTCCAAATATTAATACACTGGAACAAGCTTGTTATTGCCTGCCTTTCGTGAGTTTTTGGTTGGAGACTCCCTTGTTATTGCTTCTGTGTTAATCTGCGTTGCTAGGCTATTGTTTGCTAATATGTCTGCTTGGTAATTGTTGATACCTATTTTAGTATTAAACGTTGTTATTTTTAGGCAAACCATGACTTAACCCTAAACCTAATATGCTTAATATGAGGTTTAAACAATTTCTAGCCTGATTAACAAAATTAAATTAATGGCCAAATTGCTTTGGAATTAAGGTTCATATCGATTTGGCACGTCTAAATCGACATGGAGCCATCCCATGTTGATTTGGGTGTGCTAAAATGACATGAGCCATGCTCATGTAGACTTGGACCCTCCAGGTCAACATAAGCAATGGCTCAAGTTTCCTAGACCGATCCTGACTTAAATCATTTTAAATTTTTAGTCTGAACAAGTTAAATTAGGGCTAATTTCAGCTTTTCTAATTTAATTTGGGTCTTTTAAAACTGGACCAACCTATTTAAAGTTGTAAACTAAGTTTAAGCCTTAAAATCAGACCAAATTTAGTTTGGCCCTCTTTAATCAGGATCGTACTAGCTTAGGACTAAAATTAAGGGTCTACAGTTATCTGGCGATCACTTGGATAACCAAGCATGGCTTCAAATTCCTCAATCATATGACACAGCTCAAAGTTGTGAATTTTAAAAGTCCTATATTTTACGTTCCAAAAGGAGGCCATAGCATGCAAGAAGGATTGATTCAATTTGATATTTTGAAAGCACTTTAAAGCATTAATTTGAGATGAATATTTTGTTCCCAATGAATAGCCTCTGCAATGTTAAATAATCCCTTAATCTTCTTTAAATTCCCTTCAGACATACTATGATTTTTCAAAAAATTATAACTACTATTCGCCGATGACTGAGTTACTACTCGTGACTTGATGAAAGTTGAATTATCATGCACAATTGAATGGTTGCATGCAAGATGAATTGAAGGTTTAAATAAGAGGAAGTTTGATAGATGAGTTGATGTTGGTTTTGGAATTATGAAACAGAAGTAGAAAAGGAAGTGGAACCAGGGCGAATTCATTATGGGTAGGAAAGTCCTTGCCCATGATGAATTCATTTGCATGAATTCGTCATGTATTTTGTTTAGATATATATATTTTTAAAAAAAAAGTGACAGAAAAGCAAAAAGAAAAGTCAAAAAATCAAAAGTAGAAAAATTAATTGATTTGTACAAGTGATTTTATACAACACATGTCTAAATACAAGGTGATCACTGAGAGAGAGGAGGTGGTCCATAATCAAATAGTTCCTTGAAAAAGTCATCGCTAAAAGGAGGAGGCGGATCTCACTGTCATCGGTCTGGGGTCCCCTTAATGAAGAAGTGACAACATGATCTCTACAGCTCTAAAATCGAAAGTCTTGAAAGTTCTTTTCTGACCAGGGTACAGATCTTTAAAATGAGCAGCATTTTTATGGCTAACACTTAGTTCATGACGACTAGCATCTAGCTCTTCCTACAACTACCTGTTTTTCTCCTCGGGCATTTTTTGTAAGCTAGAAAAGGAAAAGGTAAGAACATGCATTATCATGCATATAGATAGCATAAGTCAACATGAAATAGGGTTACAGACCACATAATTCAAATCAAAGCCTGGAGGACTGAAGGATGGGTCAGCATAAGGCGATGGTGTTGAAAAGGGAACATATGACTAAGCCAGAGCTGTATGAGATGGTCCAGCCTCAAGATCAAATGAACCAGTAGCCTAAAATGCTCATAAAAGGTAAAACAAATAAGAGAAGTAGTTATGGACATTCACAGTCACCTGAAAAAATGTTGGTTATGGCATCGCCGCGAGAATGGGAGGAAGACCCTTCTCTCTCATCCTTGCCTCCATCACCTTCTGTCTCTTTCTCTTCATCTTCTCCTTCTTCTTCTTCCCTCTCTTCCATTTCTTCTTCTTCTTCTTCTTCTTCTTCTTCTTCTTCTTTAGGAATTCCTCGGACACCAGCAGAAGATACTTGAAAATTTAAAAGTCTTTCTTGGATAAACTGGATGTATGACTCAGCAGATGAAAATAGAAAGGCTTCAACATCATATCCATTTTAAGCATGCCTCCAAGAGTTTTCCAGTATGAACATGTTGTTTAGTGTTTATGATGGAATATTTGCAAGCCCTCTACTACTCAGAGCTGAGGATCCAGTTGTACACCCTTTTGCTAAGAAACTAGCCATAGGAAACTGGCCCAGTAGTCATTCAATGAGAAGTTTGTAAGGGTAGTGCCACATTCATAGATGAAGTCCAGTTGGCCTACCCACATTCATAGACAGAGTCCAGCTGGCCTGCCTGCATTCATAGATTGATTCCAGCTGGCCCACTCGCCAGCTCTCCACCAAGCATCATTCACAACATTCACTTGCAAAATTACCAAAAAGGGTAAGTTAATTTTTTCATAAATTTTATTAATAATATTAAATCTCTTTTACCTGATCTCAGGTCAAATGGATAAAATGATAGCAATGAGAATGCACATGTTAGGAGTTGAGCACCACTGTTTGACTTGATAACCAAATGTTTAGCCTCAGATACCTGACCTTCTGTCGAAAAATATCAGGTACCCTCATAAGATTATGCTCATATGCCTAGAACTGAAAAGACGATCAAGATCAAGATCATAGAATTTTCCCCCTGGAAATAAAAACAGTAAGAATTCTTAATACCTCTACAACGACCATGAAGCCGGTAAATGATATTTTCTTCCGGCAAAGCTTGTCAAACCCATGGTAAAGGCAGGATAGACTAGGCTCCCCCCAGTCGTAAAGTGGTACGAGATCCAAATCAGCAAGGGCCCGCAATACTGACAAGTGGATGACAGACTCAATACTGCACAAAATAGTTGATCCTAGCAAATACAGCAGAAACCCTCGGGTGTACTGTTTGGCTCTTTCATTGCAAACTGGTCGAGTATAATTCATACAATACTCTCGAATCAGTTTATATTTTATCTTGCATGGCCCTTTAATGAGGGTTTTATGCCTAATAATTGCCAAATTTCATTGCATGTTAAGATGTTATCGAAAAAAAGGATTGGGATCCCATGACATTGGATGCCCATTATGGCAGAAAAATCAATCGAGTCGATCGTCATTTCCCCACTGGCAAGTGAAAAGTGTGGGTGGTGTCTATCTACCATTCCAAAAGTGCCTGGATCATGCTTCTGTCAATTCAGAATCCTTACGATGACAATTGCAGAATGAAATTTTCAAAATCACACTCTCGGATTATCCATTTCACTAGAGAAGGTGCCTGATTATACCACCGGCGGGCTTTGTAGACACACCCCCCGCTATGAACAACATAATTGTCATGTTGCTGCAAGATAGGTAAGTCAATGCAAGGTAAGTAAATAAATTCTAAAAATTTATTTTTAGTACTTTAATAATTTTAGTGCATAAAGTTTAGAATTTTATTTTAAATATTGTAATATTTATTTTTTCTGCACATAAATAATAATAATAATAATATTTGTGCTAATTAATTCTTTTTCTACATAAATTTGTCTACTATAATATTAGGATTGTCTATTTTCTCATGAATTTCTGCAAATGGCTTTTAGAAATTTGTTTTATGGCATAATAATTTTCATGCATAAATATTTTAGTATGTAACATTGATTAATAAATTGTACTCGTAAGTTTTGTGCTATTAAAATAATAAATTGCAGCAAAATAATGCTTACCTCAGTCTTTTCGCCCATACAGCGATATAGCTACATCCCAACTAAAAAAGAAACCCTTCTATGTTCATGATCCCAGATATGTTCCAGAAGCTCAGCGTTAGAACAGGGGCCTAGTTCTAGAAGTGTGCTGACTACATTCCATTTGTGAGAAATAAATTGAAAGTTTTGGAACTGTAAAATAAGAAAATAAAGAAATTCAGTCAGCAGTTTAAGTTCTGGATGAAAGATGAAGGCAGATGATGAACCGTTGCCATTTAAATAATGAGAAAGTCATCCAGGTTCTTTTTTTTTAAAAAAAAAAGTGAAGTGAAAGAAAAGAAAAGAACATGAAAGGACAAACAAGAAAAGAATAGAATAGATAAGAATATTGGTAAGAAAGAAATGGATAACTTCATCTAGTATTGACTGCAAGCACAGCTGCATACATAATTCTTCTAAAATTGCAGAGCATAAGTCACATGTCCACACTAAATTGTTATTTATTGTTGGTCTAAATTTATGCATGTCTAAAAATATTTTTATCAGTAAAAATATTTTTTCATGCTGGGGGCAAGAGTATATGAGGAGGTACCCATATAGCAAATAACTAAAAAATAGATAAATTTTTTGTTAATTTTTAAAATTAATTTTGTGCTAGTTTAAACCAACTCAGATTTATTGAAGCATCTATTAGAAGACTCGGGTTTATTTAAAGCACTCAAATCAACTTGTATTTATTAAACTATCCAGTTTTTTCAACTTAGCTCAGGTTTGTTTAAAGCACCCAAATCAACTTGGATTTATTAAAGTATCCAGTTTTTTCAAATTACCTCAGGTTTATTTAAAGCACCCAATCCAACTTAGATTTATTAAAGTATCCAGTTTTTTCAAATTAGCTAGGGTTTGTTTAAAGCACCCAAACCAACTTGGATTTGTTGAAACATCCAAAATTTTCAAATCAGCACCAGTTCATTTAAAACACCTGAACCAATTCGGATTTGTTAAAGCATCCAAAGCACCCAAATCAGCCCGGATTTATCCAAGATCAACTTAAACCTATCAAGACAAATTGTTTTCACTCTCTGAATAAATTCAAGATCGATTAAGCAGGGGAAAAGACTGTAGACCCCTAATTTTAGCCCTGAACAAGTTCAGTCTCAATTAAAAGGGCCAGGTCAAAACTAAGAAGCTTAAACCTAGTCTAGCCCAATTTTAAAAGCTTGAATTTAGACTTGTCCAATTTTAAAAGCTCAAATTAAATCTAATCCAATTTCAAAAGCTTGCATTACGTCTGGTCCAATGTTATAATTAAACTTGATTTGATTTTTACAGTCCAAACCGATTCTGGTTTGATTTGGGCATGCCAATTCGATATGAGCTCTCACGGCAGGCCCCAGTTCAAGTTTTTTTTAATTTTGCTAGGATTCAAATGGCTCGGACCTTTTCTAAGTCAGTAAGGATTGTTTAAACTGATGCTCAAATATTGCCTATAAAAAGGTTATTAACACGGTAGCCAAAAGGGGAGGGCCACCCTTAACTGAGAACCGCAAAAATAATAATAACAGGAATTGAGAACCTCAAAAATAAATACAGAGACGACCATCTTTAAAAAATAATAATAATAATAATAATAGCCAATCTAATAATTTAAACAGTAATCTAGCAAGAGACCGAGAGCAATCTAGTAGGCAATATTGTGTGAATCAACAAATAGTCTTCGTATTGTTTGGACAGCAGCCAAGAAACCAATTGATCCAATCTTTTTGACCATTCAAACAATGAGCATGGTTCAATAAATTTACCTTGGTTGAGCCAACAATGCATGTATAATCTTACTAACTCATTTTAATTAAGTTTCATTGATCATCCTTATTATTTAATATTATAGAATTCATCATTGTTTGTTTGGTTTTTAATCTCATGCAATAAATCATAGCCTTAGGTTTAAATTTAGTTGCAATCTTAATTGCTCAATCTAAAACTCTAAACTTGCATGTTGGATCTTAAACGTAGGATTAAACCTAAGTTTATACAATAAACTCTAATTGTGTATGATTAAACCTTAGATTTAAGACCAGACCCTAATTTATACTATAAAACCCTAATTCTATAAGTTTTAACCCTAATTTCGTATTCAAGCCCTAATTAGATACTAAACCTTAATTTGATTAATTGAAATCCTAATTTAAGATTATTAATGTTTAATTGTATGTTTAGATTAATTGTTTTAGATTAATTGTTTATCATGGATGATTAATTCATATTCATTTATCATTTGAGAATTTAAGCACTCGTAAAAGGCATGTTTCCACTTGAAGGTTACCTTATTTATTTTAATTTAAGAATTTTAGGACTATTGTAAGGGACATGTTTTCACCAATTGGTGAGTGTCCTATTTTATTTATCTATATGAACATCTGGACATTTGAAAGGGCATGTTTCCATCTCGTATGGGTACCCTCATTTTTTGTTTGATGTGTTTTGAGTAATAATATGGTATCCATTATTTTAATAATGCTTGTAATATAGATGATGTTGTAATAATGTAAGACTTTAATAATATTTAGACCTGAAAAGAAGGTTCTAATAAATTGGGCATTATGGGGGTATTGGGTCATTCACACCTTTCCTATATGTACCCAACTTTTTAAACCCAGTAGGGGGTTAGGAATTTCTTAGTAATCGAGTCATTCACCCCTTTCTATCATCCTGGCTCATCCGTGTGGCGACTCTAAATCTTCAGACTTAGGCATGTGTTCTCCAAGGCCTAGAGCCTAATAGTGTCAAAGTCGCAAGAACCATTTCACCAGGATTGGGGGAAAAATCCATGCTCACACTCATCAAAAAGCTCCCTTAGATGGTAGATTATGGTATTAGCATCTATATGATCATGTTTATTTTGGAGCTCTCAGGGCATAGTGGCTAACATCACACATAATGCTACTTCATCATCTTTCTTATGCTATGCATATGCTTGATGCTCATTAGCAGGTGCATCATCAGTTGGGGTAGTTGGAACCGGTATGTCTAACAGATAGGCTATTTGTTTAGCTTTGAGAACAATTCTCACATATTTTAACCATCCAATAAATTAGACCTATTTAACTTGTTCGAGTCCAAAATGCTATGCAAGTTAACAGTAAATGACATGATTCTACCAACTCAGATGTAAAGAAGTAAAAAATTTTAGCATATGGTAATGCACATATAATGCATTTTAATAGCGTATTTAACTCCCATTATTTTTTTACAAACCAATAGCCCTCTCTATTGATCCGAGAAAGCCCGTTGGAAGCTTTCCTAGTGGGTTAGTATCCAATATCACATAAGTAAAAATGTGGGTTCACCCAACAAGCCTGCTTAACTTTAAAGAGAGTTATCTCATACTAATTTCTCATAGAAACTACTAAATAATTGGGTTATTAACTCTTGATACATACATATCTCATGTGTATTTACCCAATATTGCCTTTAATTTATACTATATTGCCTTTAATTTACACTAACATTAGGTTTGCCTAACAAATTAATATAATTAGTTAAGCCCAACCCATTAATCATGAATCTTATTCCATAGATTAAACGTATCCTTGTAAAGGAGGCTTAGGTTTTCCCAACAACCAACACTCAAAAAGAACTTTGGTTCTCACTATATTAATGGAAGGCTATTGAACTTAATGTTGTTTGTGGGATTTCTTTAATATAGTCTCATAATTTTAGCATACATCATTTATCTTTATCATTATCAAGATAAATTTAGATAATTCAAAAATTTCATGATATGAAGAAGATATTACTATATTGATTTCCTTGAGCCAAATAGGAAATCAAATTGGTTCAACCTAGGTAATGCATGAGTTACAAAAAAAAATTTCAAATTTTACATTTTTTTTCTTTTTGTAGTTGGCACCATCTCCATCTTCATCTCCTTGCAGTTCTAATCTAATCTCATCCTATGCAATCTAATTTCATAAATTCCTAATTAGACGACCTCAATTTACATTTGAAGGGAGTTCGGTGACCAAAGAAATACAATCAAGAATTATAGAGAAGGCAGAGCTCGCATGCCCTATTTACCAAAGCAAACCACACCATGCATATATTCAATCACATTGGGCTAAGTTTATAATCGTATCATCATGCCAACCATTCACTCTTAGATTCATTATGCCTAATGCAAATTATGAAAGAAATGACAATTTTGGAACTCTTTGTGTAAGACAATTTATAACACTTATAAATAGGTGATTCAATAAACGGCCTTTACTCAGTATAATTTATTTTAAAATTAATCCAATTAATTAAAATAAAATTAAAAATCCAATAACTGATTTTAATCAAAATTAAAATTCCAAATCTAAATAAGTTAGGGTAAGTTATAAAACAATTCTATCTCTTCCTAACAAGCAAAATAGATTTCTAATTGATTATCAAAAATAATTAATTTTAATTTTCAATCAAGTCTAGCAATTAAATTTATCAACTTTAACATTAGGAAATTAATTTGAATAATTTAAATCAATTCATTAGGTCTCATAAATCATGCTTGATTCAAAATTCAAATAATTTCACCAAAATTGTCAAATTCTAACCTAATCACTAACCCTAATTGGAAATTGAATCAAATTCATGCCAAATCAATTTTAGCAAGTTATAACCTTCAAATTAATTTCATAATCATCAAATGAATATGAAAATATTGGAATAAATTTAAAATTTTATTTAAACATGATCAAATTAAAACGAATAAGCTAATCTACATAGAAATCTTTCCCATACAACCTAGACATGTTCAACACAATTAAATCAAGCATCTTTGGCCAAACCAATTTCTGTACAACCTTTAAAACTATTAACTAACCATTTAATTTCATGTTTTAATCATCAATTTTAAATAAAAAAAATTGATTTGGACTTCCATGAGATAAAATCCCCAAAATCATATTCTAGGGTTTGTAACCTAACATAGATGATAGGTCTATCACCATAATGGAGGTCGATTGGTGTCCTAACATTTTTATATTCTTTTCTGTATCACACATAAATATATTTACACATTATTATAACATAATAGTGAAAGAAAAAAAATTATTACAGAGACCATGAACATCAAAATCATATGGCACAAATAAGAGGATTTTTCAAGGTTGTTTCTTTCATGTTCTCCAATTTTAATTGCTTTGGGTGGGCTTTGATACTACTGTTGAGTTATAGAACAATTATGAAAGACAATAAGTAGCATAAAATTGAAGTTTTGACCCAAAGAGGATCACCCAAAATAATTAAAATTATTTTTTTTTAAAAATGCATGGAAAAGAAGGTTATACCTTTCAATTGCCTTTGAGTAGCCTCTTTCACCTTGATGGGTTGTAGTAAACCACAACAATCCAATCTAGGATGTCTCTATGGTATCCACACAAAGGGAAAATAATCTCCAATATGATTGAAGTGGCTTGGCAAGAGATTTTGTGCTGGCAAATCTGAATTGCACTAGAATAAAAGAGAATGATGAAAGGTGGCTAGGTTTTTAAGGGGAAAACTCTTTCCTTTTCTCAACATGAATGTGAATGTTTTTCTCAATATTTTTTTTCTTTTTTATGTGAATACTCAATAAAACCTTTTTAATTTTGTTGGCTCCAAGTCCCTTAAGTTAAATTAGGGTTTTAAGAACTCTAATACCCAAACAGGCCCAACAACTTTAATAAGTCATTCGCCCATTGTTTCTATTCACTAATGGATTCAATCAATTAATATATTATCCAATAATATATTATAAAACTAATCCAATTATTTCTTACCCCTTTTACTGCGTGACCCATTAGGTTCTCAAACACGTTGATGTGTAATTAGGGTTTCCTATATTAAACTCTTCAATTAAGATTGATTCTCTAATTAACTAATTAATATTAAGCATACCAAGATTGACATTTAACAATGCATCATGGCTACCCAAGTATCGAGAAAGTCAAGTGGTTGGACTTCAACTCATATCCTTCTATCAGTAGTGATGTATCCTCTATTGGTCATTCAACTATCATCGAATACCTCATGCAATACCCCTATCAGCAATCTCAAAGAGTCAATAAGAAATGGAATCAAAGTAGAACACTTGATATTCAGTAAACCTTAGATATCTTAAGTCTAAGTATATTTGCAAAACTGCTATGATGAGATATAATCACCGACATTCAATAGAAATTAATGTGATTATCTGAAATAGGTCATCCAGTGTACTTGTTCATATTAACAAGTATCTACATGTTAACTCTAAGCATCCTTATGCCTGCAGCTTATGAGAACTACTCCTTGACCCAGTCAAGAAGTCTAACATGTGCTAGTTTACCTACGTTAACAATGGCCTATCTTGTTAATGTTACAACAAGGGATAGTTTAAGTATAAATATATTTGCACATAATGAGAATCTCACATCATAATTTTTCTTACACTGTGTTTTATACCAGTGACTTTATTAACCAATTTAAGACTTTTAATCAATAACATGAATCACATGAGTACTAAATAATAAAGAATGCCTTTATTGATAAATGAAATACATATAATACAATCTAAAGTAATTGTCTTTCTCCACTCTTAGGTGGCCATTAGGCATTCCTAGATTCCATTTTAGTATGCTTAATGCCATTGAATTGATTAGAAAATCAATTATGAATGAAGAGTTTAGTTCATGAAACTTGAATTTGACTTAAGGATAAATTGATATTTTACTGTCAATGTATTTGGAAACTTAGTGACACACACTAAAAAAGTAAATAATTAAATAAATTGGATTTAAATATATTATTGAATAATATATTAATAAATTTGATTCATTAAGGAAGAAAATAAATGGGTTAGATAGATATTATTAGCTATTGGTCTAAGTTGAGCCTGTTAAATCATTTACAATCAATGATTAATTTGGAGTTAAAACTATAATTAACAAAAATTATAATTGCAATTTAATAATACATAATATTATTAAAATGCAGGGCTAGCCTTAGAGTTAAAAGAAAAAATATATAAAAGAATAGTTCTTTTTGTAACCTTTTATTCTTATTTTTTATTGGGTGATTTCACCATTGCTAGTACAATAAAATCATTCAAGCCACTCCATTTATATTGGAGATATATTTTTTCCATATGTGGATACTATTAAAGGCAATCCTACTTTAAATTATTACAGTCTATGATAATCTAATGTGGAAAAAAATAAAATTTTGTAAATAAAGTGAGATTATATCTAACATCTAATCTCTTAATTGTTTTTGTTCATTTCAATATTAATCTTTGTGATGATTTAAGGGTTGACAAAAATTTTAATTTCTATTATATATAGATTGCTCTTTTAATTTTAGTTTCCAATATGACTAACCTGATTCACTTGCTTGTCATCATATGTGATTATAAATATCACTCTTCTCTTTATTTAAAGATTTTTCACTATTTTTTATTAAGCAATGACAAGTTTTTCTTTTACATAATTTATGCATTGCAAGTTTACTTCCTTTTATTTTTTTTTATATATTTACTTTTATATTTTTAATACATATTTATAAGTTTATAGTTAGATATTATTAATTTTTATTTTTTAAAATAAAAAATGATATTATATATAAAAGAGAATTTAAGATTTACTAGGAATTTCCTTTTTTTAAGTGTTCTCTTTATTTACAAGATTGTCACCAATTTTTATTAAATAATTATAAATTTGCAATGTCTTATTTATAAATTTATGTGATTACTTTATTATTTTCTTTTTTATTTATTTATTTTCTACCTTTTCCTTTTCCATGCATTACAAATTTTTCTTTTTCTTTTTTATCATAAAGTGAAGATAACCTCCATATAAATTATAAAGCCACAACTCTAGGATAAATAACTCTTATTAGATCATGATGCAGCCAATAACCAAGATCTTCAAGTGGAGCTAGAAGTTCTTGAATCCTAATTGGATATTTGCAAGCAAAGGAAGAAAGGAAGTATATTATTGGATATCCCCTCTATGAACGTGTCAAATCTCAACTTGCCAATTCAAAGACAAATGGTTCTCTATCTTATAAACTAGATGAACATTTTTACCAGCTAACATTAACATTGGTTGCTAGTAAAAGCTAAATCACATAGCTACTGTCTAGCTCAATCTTAAGCTTTCTACTCCCCTTTTACCAAGAAAAACAAAGGTCGTGGTGAACACCCCAGAATTATACTCTCATTATAGTATATGACCTTACATTCATCACAAAACTTGTGATCCAAGAACTCCATCATTCCGCACTACACCACTAGCAAATGCCCTTCGTGTAGAAGCATTGAAAGCACCATCACTATTTAATTTGAACCAATCCATGGGCGGTAGGTTCCACTTAATGTTCTTTATCTCCATCCTTGTGTTCCAAATACCAACTTTTACAGCCTCTCTCCTGGCATACTCTATATCTATAATTCTATGTTGAATATCATACATGGTTTCAAACATGCACTCATGCCCTTCAAAAAATAGAGTCTCATTCCAAATGTTCTAAAGGGTCCAACAAGCCAGACCAAATACGATATTTCCATTCTCTTGTATTCCACTAATCCTTCTCCTACCCAGTATCCCATTAACCACACCTCTAACCCCCAAGCAAAAAAGTTATCAATTCATGGGAAACTTGTTAGCATTAACCACACTTATCTTATAAAAGGACAATCTTTTAGCACAATTATAACCAATTCTAGTTGGCTTCCACACCTAAAATAAACCCCATCACTTGTTAGATGTCTTCTTACTCTCTCCTGGTTAGTCATCAACCAAACCATGAAAGCAAGCCAAAGAAACATTTTGACCCTGTATTGGTCTAGCATTTTTATATGATATTTAGGGTTGGCACTAGGTAGGGAATCCCCATTCTTTGTGGGGATTTGCCACCAAATGGGAAGAGGAATCCTCGTATTTTTTCCCCATGGGATATGAATGGGGAGAAATCTCTCCCTGTTGGCTAGGACGGGGTAGGGACAATATAGCCGCCCTATGGGGATACTCGTCACCCGGCTCCCATGGGGACTCGATATAATATACATATTATATGCATATATACATACATATATTATACTATACATATTATTTTATAACATAGCATATATATATATATATTCCATATTTTATTATATATATATATTATATTACATATGTTATATTTTAATTATTTATACATATAAAATAAATTTAACTTTATATATTTTATCTTGTTGTATTTTTAAAATTTTAATGCATATAATTATTATATTATTATCTTATTAAATTTAAAATTATAATGAATTATTATTTTTTTATTATTAAATTTTAATTTTTAAAAAATAAAAAGGGTAAATTCCCCATAGGGCGGGGATGGAGAAAATTTGCCTCCATTTGTGGAGCAAGGGCGGGGACAGGGATTCCTCGCGAAGGCAGAGAGGGATGGAATTCGTAACCCCCCTCCCCCCGTCGCCTCACTCCATTGCCATCCTTAATGATATCCCATTTCTTATTCCTATCATGCTAAGATTGCTTCACTTCAACTTTATAAGCTGATTTAACACTGAATTTTCCACTAGCATAATAAGTTTAGAAGAACTCATCCATTTTGTTGTTAGGCTTTGGTGGAGGGATATGATGCTAAAGATAGTAGAATATATTTTGGAAGATAGCGTGCAAACACATTCCACCTCCATCCCCCATCATCTAAAACCATATTATTTGCTAACCATCACTCTATCCCCGTTGGAATAGGCCTCTCTGTAAGATCCAAAAGTGAAATTGTTTAATCTATCCATCAATATTTCTAGAATTTAACAGTTTGACCATTATTCACATTCCATCGAACACTATGAAGGATTTTTGGCTAGTAATTCCTTAATACCTTCCAAAATAAAGAGCACCCTGCCTACCTGAGCTTTTTCATGGAGGCCATATGTAGTAATGCCATATTTAGAAAGAAAAACATGAGCCTGGAGATATGTCCTATGTAGAATCATATTTCACCAACTTTCATGATGAATGCATAGTTTATAGCTGTCAAATTCTTTAGCCTTAGTCCTCTTGACAAACTTATTACCGTTTTACTAAGTCCATGCTTATTTCCTTTCAATTACCACTTCAAATGAAGGATTTGCATACCTATGCAATCTTGTTACATAGCACCTTTGGAATGACTTGTAAAATTTTCTACTTTCTTAACCTATATCTATGCCTAAAATGATGCCTTTTTTCATATTTACTGTTACATTTTTTTATTAATAAACATTTATAAATTTATATTCATTTTTTATTAATAAACATTTATAAATTTATAGTTGAATAGTAACTATTCTTATTTTTTAAAACTGAATATGCAAAAGTTAATTTTTAATGACTAATTATTAATTTAAAAGTTACTTTGATTTTAAAAATGAAATTTTTAACTAATAATCTAAGTCAATTTTCAAAAAAATATAATTAACTATTAAAATTATATGTTTACAGACATTTTAATAAAGATTATATATTTAATCTATTAACTATGTGAAAAAAGAATAATCATTATTCCTCTTTTTCTTTATATATATATATATATATTGTTATTTTTTTGTACATATTTATAAATTTTCAGTTAAATAATATTTATTCTATTTTAATTAAATAAAAAAAGTTAATTTTTGAAGAATTTTATCCTTCTATTTTGTAAGAATGCATTAAGTTTCATAAAAATATCTATAAATAAAAAATAAAAAACTAAAACATATTCATGCCTGAAATGATAAATAATAATTCTAAAGAAATTTGAGTATGTTTATTAAGAACAAAAACTAGATAAAACAAAAAAAATCACTATCAATTTGAAAAAAAAAAAATAAGGAAAAGATGAAAAGTCGAGAAGAAGGAAAATAGGCTGCTAAAAATTATTTGGCATTTTAATATTTTTGTATTTTCTAAATTCTTTAAATAAATAATAATAATAGAATATATTTTTTAGGATAAAATTAATCAAAATTAAAAATACATTAGAATAGATATTATATTTATATTTTTATCTATACTAAAATTTGTCTTTAGACAGATAAGAATATGCTAAACACAAATTGCAGTTGGGGAAGAAGGTCAGGACAACACTTCATCATCAGTTGGTCTATAGATTGTAAGACCATGCAATCAATATAGCCACACCTGGAGTTTCTACAGATGCTCTGTAAATTTACTCAGATATAGATTCTACTCCAACAATTGTGCAGACTCCCAGATAGTTGCCTAGAGACAAACTCTCAAAACTCATTCCTTTGGAACGGGTTACCAATTATGAGAAGATGCGGCAGAAGTAAGAACATGTTCAGACTACATATTCCAAATTTTTCAAAAAAGCTAATGAAACTGTTAAGAAAGTTTTTTCTGCTCCTTCTAGCTCTAGATCTACTCTAGCAATCTTTCATAGTTGTATGATTACTCGTGTCTCTTTTCCTAGAGAAAAAAAGTTGCAATTCACAGTTTTGATTCCACTGGCAAACAATTTTATGCAGCAAAAATGAAAGGTCATTTTATTTGGGATTCTCCTGGATCAGGAAATTGTGAACTTGGATGCATGTGTTTTATGGATGATGAACCTTGTTCTCAATCAACTAGACTTACAGGATCTAAGAGATTTTTCTCTTCCTATAAAAATTTAAAGTTCTCACCATAAACGTCCACCACCACCAAATGACCAACCCTTGATAGCCATTAAACAGAAGTCCAGAAAAAAAAAAAACTACCCAACTCCTTTAGCCTTTTATGAAGCTTTGAAAGTTCTTGAAAATGAAGGTTTATTGGAAGTACCTAAACCACCAGTCATTCAACCTAAAAAATATATTCCAACAAAACCAGTTCCATTAATATCTACACAAACTTTATGAATGATGTTTAAACCTCCACCACCAGAAGATTTTTCACCACCCCGAAAATAGACTAACCCACAAACCAAAATAAATTCCCGAACTTACATTCAACATACCATTGTTCTTCCTAGTAGACAAACCCAAGAAACAACCCAAGTTGAAGAAGTTTTCAACTAGCATTCTTTGAATGTCCAGACTCAAAACCAGTATCTCTGAATGATCGATAAAAAGATTGATCATTTGTCTTCTAAAGCAGATGCTCATGCAATAGTTCTTAGCACTATGTCTATTGAGATTCAATAGTTATGTCACGGTCTTTCCACCAGAATATCTCAGTTAGACACTGAATTAAGACTTATTATTCAAAAAAGAGAATCTGGTCCTCTCTTTTATGAAAAAGACAGAGAGATACAAAGGCTTAAAGTTCATATCCAACATATTGAAAGAGATCTTCAACTTAAACAAATACAAACACAACCACCACCTTCTCCAGACTATTTCAACCCTTTTCCCAGTTTTTCTTATATTCCACCTCCAGCCTCTGTTTCACCTTTCGGTTCATTTGTTGAATTGTTTCCCCCAGCAAATCCTTAATGTTCTTACGTTCCTTTTTCATATGTTCCTCCTATCACTAAAAAGACTTTTTCAGAAGTTACTTCCATTTCTATCCCTTCTACTTCAAAATCAAAAGATGTCCCTAAAACTTCTTTCCAGCAGATGGCTTTTAATTTCACTTCTGATGATTCAGATACTTCTAGTCCTAAAGAATTTTCTAACGATTATGCTGAGACAGAAGCTGATATTACTCAGCTACTTATGGTAGATCCTCCTAGAGATCCTAGAGATCCACCTCCTCTTCATGTAGATGAACAAGATGAACAATCAGGAGTTGAACGAATGGACCAATAGCCAGAATATATTAATATAAGTACCAGAGGTTCTGGTTCAGGCAATGGACCCTGATTTACTTTTGATGATATTCCCCCATCCAAATGAAGAGGCAGAATTTTGAAATTTAATGCTTGGATAGATGTTCAGATGGTAAAGTATGGTCTCACTTTACAACAAGCATTGTCAAAGTTTGTTACTTGCACCACAGGTTCAATCAGAGAATGGTTCATTAATCTTAGTGAATATGAAAGACTTCAATTCACTAATAGTCAGTCTGTTAGAGCTACTATAACCATCCTTCACAATATTTTCTTTGGAGATTATAGTCCTATTGTTAGAGTTAAAAAATAAGATTTTTACTCCATGAAATGTTGTTCTTTGAAAGAAAAATATATGGGAAAAACACTTTGAAAGGTTAACGAAGAAGTTTTATCAGTTGAAAGGTGCTTTAGACCCAAACATGAAGTTTACTTATATTGCTTCCTTGCCTGATGAATTACAGCCAAAAATTCAATGTATGGTGTAACAATCTGGAAGAGAAGTATCTCAGTTTTCACTTGGTGAAATCCATCAGATAATAATTACTATTTTATGAAAACTTTATGAACAACAAGAATTTTTTTAGAAATGGAATGATGACAGAACTATTTTGAGATCAGCATGTAAGAGGCCTGAATTGAAGATTAAATGTCATGATAAGAAATGTGTTTAAAGACAGTGAAAAGCACTACCACTCCACTTACAAGGAAATCTTAACTGTTAAGTATGGAATAAATAAATTTGAGTTCCATCTTATTGGCCACCATTTTCTCATCCTTCTTGATAATACATCCTTTCCCTGAGTACTTGATTTTAAATAGAAAACCCTACCTCCTCATCAATTGTTAAGATTGTAAGAATGGTTTGCTCGTTATGATTTCTCAATATAGCACATAAAAGGAAAAACCAACCTTATCCCTGACATTTTGTCCAGATCAGCTAAACCTATTGTTCGTATCACCCAAACTCAATCTCTTCCTCTCATCATGATGCATACCAGACCATTTAGTTCTAGACCATCTAGTTCTCCTAGTAACACAGATAGGCATCTTGATTATCAATTTTTATAGTTTCCTTCTGGTCTTCATCCCTCTAACCTAGCTTCTAGTCAGCATTTTGCAAGAAGTCACCTTTTGATTTATCTTTCTGAGGTTCATGATTATTTTCATATTAATCCCGAGCTTAATCTTTTTTATCCTGAGTTCCCATGGTTTTTAGTTTACCATTTGTCCCCTTCAAATCCAAAGATGCATTCAGAGTTATAGTTATTATGGTGCTATTCAACACTATACCACTATGCTATTGAAATTCCCATCATGAAGATGTTAAATTTCCTCCAGAATGAAGATAACTCTAGCTCTTTTCCATGGTGATATCTAAAATGGTTTGATTCAATCCCCAATTGGATCAAAAAATTTAAAAAATTGTCAGATACTATAAAGTTTGGAATAAGCCAAAAGATGAGATTAACAATTCTTTATTCAATCTTCATTTTTTATAGTCCTTATTTTCAGTATCCTAGAACAGGTGTTCTTTGATCCCAGAACCTTGCCTTTGAATGGAAATCTTTTGTTGGCCAGCTTTTTCAGAAAGAAAGCATTCAAACAGATCTAAAGATGCTCCTCTATTAGTTCAATAATTCACATTTACATGTTAGAACTCCACTGATTTGTACATCCCTTATTCCTAATATGAATTGGACCACTACAGTAGTGACTTTGTCTAATGAAGCAAGACAAAGATTTGAAGCATCACTAAATGCACAGATAAGTTTTGCATAAACCACCACTGAGCTTCCTTTCTAGCTCACTGAAGAGCATCGCTAAATGCATAGATAAGTTTTGCAGAAACCACCACGAAGCATCCTTTCTAGCTCACTGGAGAGTACTTTATTGACTATGATATTGATTTTGGTGGACCTCTTAGTCAAACAAAAGATGTGCCTTCCAGCTCCACATCCACTCCACCAGTAGATGTGCCTTCCAACTCATCCCAACCAGTTGTCCAAAGAAATCTTGATGCTACAAATATGAATCAACAAGATATTGATGAGAATATAGCCAGATCAAAATCCACCAGATAGGATATGAACATAATGACAAGTTAATACAGATAAATGACTGAAGATAATCCACTGGTCCCAACATCTTATGACTCAAACTCCTCTGATTATCAAAACATGAACTTGTCACCATCTCACTTTAAATATTGGTTATAGTAGTTCCATTATCTGATATTAGTACTTGTACTGTGTTTGTCTTGATGCAATAATTATGAGAATCTTACAATTCTTTCACATGTTTATTGTCTTTTATAATTGTAATGTCCCTAATTTTTGAACATTAAATAAAATAAATTAAAAATAAATTAGATAAACTAAATAAATGGTTTAAATGGAAAATTAAAAGATTTTAAATGAAAAAGTGAAAGGTATATGCAAAATATACTTAAAGTATACAAGTCAATTAAAAGTCAACTTTCAAAAGTCAAAGTTAAGTGGTATTATTGCAAATATACTTTGAACACTAAAATTATTTAAATAATTTAAAAATAAATTATTTTTGAATCGAAGACATAAAATTATGATTTTATTTAAATAAATAAATAAGTAAATAAAATAAAATTTAAAATTAAAATAAATTTTGATAGTGGAAGATGATGGGAAAGTTAGATATTAATGAAATGTTAATTAACTAATTAAATAATAAAATAATTATATATATAAGTGGATGGGAAAAAGAAATAAGTAAAATTGAGAAAAAATAATTAAAAGAAATTGGATAATTGTGGATAGAAGAAGATATTTTATATATTTAATAATTTATAACTAAAATAATAAATTAATTATATATATATATACACGTGTGGAGGGGAAAAGAAGTTAGAAACGAGATAAAATACTTCTTCTTCTTCCTTCAATTCTTTGTACATTTTTCTTCAAGAATAAGGGTAGAATTTTTGCTTCATTGATACACCAAATTTCACAAAGGATTTAAAGAATTTAAGGTGCTTTTAAAGAATAATCAAGGTTTAGGTAAGTAATTTATGTTTTAAGCGTAGTTTTTTATGATTATGATGAATATGTGTAATTTGAGATAGTAATTGAGGATGTTATAATTATTTAAATTGGTTTGAGTGATGTTATTTTAAGTAGTTAATAATAATTTTAAGGTTGGATTAAATAAATGGTTAGAGTTTGAAAATAGAAGTGTTGAATTTAGGATTTTGGAAAGAGAGTTTTCAAAGATTGGTCAATTGTTTCGTTTTAATGCTTAAATCATGTTCTTTAATAATATAAGTGATGAATTAAGCTTGGATTAATAATTGGATTAAGTTGGAATGAAGAACCTTCAATGACGAAGGTTATGCCATTTTAGAATTTTGAACAAAAGCATATATTTAATTAATGTAATTAGTTTAAACATATTATAATATTTGCATAATGATGTACATTATTTTTCGCTCTCTTTTGCTGTAGTCTCAGATCGCTCAAGCAGGGGGCAAACTGTAGACCATTAATCTTTAACCCAATCCAGTCCGATATTTTTAAACAGTCCAAAATAAATTTTTTGGTATTTTAATTAAAGAATATTTATTTTAATATTTATTACTTATAATATTTATTTTTAATAAAAATAAAAAAATAATAACAATAAAAAAAGATAAAAAATAATTAAATAAAAAATCGGTGACGGAAGAACCGGCGAAAAAAAAAATTTTTGCTGGCGACGAATTGGCTGGCCCGCGCCTAGCACCTGCAGTAATTTTTTTTTGCCAGCGCACTTTCGCACGCTCAGCCTGCACGCGGTTTTGCCAAAACCCTATTCTACTTGGTTTTTAATTTTATTTCCTTAACCAATTAGTATTATGTTTTTTATTTCTTCTTATAAATACCACATTAAAGACACAGAATGGAGGAGCTGAAATTTTTTACTTGACCTTGGACTTTTGGATTTTTTTTTTGGCCAATCTCAAGCTTGAAAGATCAAGAGGTAGCAAACAACAAAGACTCCATCAAAGGCAACCTACACTGTCAACAAAAGTAATGGGGCCCGAACAAATTCAAAGAATGGTGGATGGCGCTCTCAATGCCAAGATTGATGTAATATCCCATATAATACCCCAAAATTTTGGAAATACTAATTGTTGTAAATTAATTAAATGATTAGTGCATATATTTGATTAAGTGAAAAAGAAAAGAGGAAAAAGGAAGATGTGTGTATGTTATGTATATGAAGATATATATATATATAATATATACAAGTTAATATCTTGATAAGGTTAAGAGATATTTTAATTATTTAATTAGATATTAATTAATGATAGTGGAAGATGACATATTTAGTATTAATATTATATTAATATATTTGCTTGGTGGAGAGTGATTAAGGATATATGTTTGGTTAAAGAGAAGTGTTTGGTGAGTGTGGTTTACTATTTGCATCTTCATCTTCTTCTTTCTTCTCCAAGACAGCCAGCCACCATCGTTATCCAAAGAAAAAGAGATTTTATTTCTTCCTAACTCAAGAAATTAAAGGATTTTAAGTGATCAAGTTGGAGTTTTAAGGATTTTCGTCATATTTAGTAAGTTTCCAACTTGTTTCTTTGATTTCCTTTAAGTTTGTGTATTTGAGTTTGTTGGATTGTTTGGTGTAGTTGTGTTTATGGATGTTTTTGGTATGTTTGAAGTTGTTTTGTCTTGTTAACTTTGAATTTGGGGTTGGATTGAAGAAAAAGGGTATTGAAAGATGATAATTGGATATGGTTATTGTTGTGGCGATATCAAGTTTTTGGCCTGACATGCCCAGTGGCACGGCCATGCCTTTGGGCATGTCGTTGGTTCTATTTTCAGTGTGGGTGACACGATCAGTGACACACCCATGTCATTAAGCATGTCATAGTTACTGTATTGGAGGAGTTTTGACACGACCAGTGACACACCCATGTCACTGAGCGTGTCACAGCTTCCGTGTTGTTGTAGTATTGACACGGGCAGTGACACGCCCATGTCACTGAGCGTGTCATAGCTACTGTGTTATTGGAGAATTGACACGTGCAGGGACACGCCCATGTCACTGAGCGTGTCAAAGTTTCTGTGTTGTGGGTTTAGGGCCAGTCATGGATACGCTCGTATTGTTGAGCGTGTCAAGTGTAGAGTTTGCCCTAGATAGTGCTTTTTCTTATTTCCTATGTGTATCACTAAGTGAGTATGTATAATCACCTTTGGTTTAGGCTTTGAAAAGATTTGAGCTATCCTAATCCAAGTGTTGAGGGATATCTTGGAAGAGTATATTGGAATTGGTGTTTGTTGCTCTTAGAGGTAAGTACAAACTTTGAACAAGAATTTATATTTACATGACATTGGGACTTAACACATTTGGTTGAAAAATGCGTTAAGTTACTTACTACATTGTTGATGCATGAGAATAATGCTATGATTCGCATAATGTAAAATATATGATGATGATTCAAAATATATGAATAATGCAATTTGTTATGTATACACTAATGATGGTATGTAAAGCCATTGGTAATGGCTAAACTAATATAAATGAGATATTTGAGGCATTGTGCCTAGTTGATCATCAAAAAATGAGAAAGGATTTGATAATGAAATTATGAAAGAATTATGTGCCTAGTATGTTATTCAATTTTCAGAGTTTTGTTGTTGGTGGCATGCCTAAAAAGTAACAATCCCTTGAAGCTGGGTTGGGCTTGGTCCTTGAAGCCTAGTTGAGTGTTACATGATGTAGCAGACCCTTGAAGCTAGGTTGGGCCTAGTCCTTGAAGCCTAGTTGGGATGTTACATATGAGGTAATCCTCATTGTGATTACGATTCGCCTTCAGGCTAGACAAATGTTGTTATATTGGACCAAAACAGTAACTCTGGAATTTGAATAGCATATTAGATCCTTTTGGGCCCATGCTTGTCTTTGCTTTAATGTGAATTATGAATTGTGATACAAATGAGCAATATAATGTTATGAGTTGTGATATATATATATGTGTTGTACATTGACATTTCATTTGAACTATATTGTTATCAAAGTTTGTATCACTAGGCCTTTGACTTAGCGCGATTGTGATTCATCGCGCAGGTGACAAGGTAGATCCGGTTGAGCCGGAGAATTCAGCTAGACCAAGTTGAGTCTAGGCTTGTGATCTCTTTTGAAGAGTTGTTTGTCGGACATCGAGATTAAAGACAAACTACCAGCATGTATAAGTTTCATATTTTTGTACTTATTGATTTTGATGTATACCTATGTATATTCCGCTGCATATTTCGCTTCTTATTAAAAATGTTTTGGATAAACTTTTTGGTAATGAAGATACAGATGTGTTTTAACCAGAAATGTTTCATCTATTATTTTTATGATATCAATTGTATGTTTTACAATTATACAGATTTTATAAATGATGATTTGATTGCTTAAAATGGTTGTGATATTCTTGTATTCTCTATACGTATATTGCATATATGAGGGTATATAGTGTACGTATATTGGGTATAAGGGTGTTACAATGGAAGAAATAAAAGAGGCCATGGCCGAGACCATGAAGATTCAATTGGCTGTGATTTTAGGGAACAATGTCGAAGCATCTGCTAGCACCAAGAAGCCAAATGATAAGGGGAAGGCTAAAGTTAGTGAAGTAGCTTTTGATGATGATAAGGTGATCATTGATGATGATGACGATTGGGCTCAATACTTCCAAGATCCTCAAGACAAGAAGAAAGAGCCGAAGATTGTTGAAAGATCAGCTATGGAGAAAACTGAAACTTCAAATGTTGAAAAGATGATTGCAGACTTGGAAAAGAAATTAGAGAAAAAGCTGAAAATTGAAGAGATGTCCGAGATCGACAAGTTGTTTGAACTAGATGAAGAGGTCCCTTACAAGTTCAAAATGTCATCCTTTGCAATGTTTGATCGAACCAAAAATTCTCACCTCCATGTGAAGCAGTATATCACCGCTATACAGTCTGCTCGAGCTATTAAGGCGCAAACTTTAAAGTACTTCATTATCTTATTAGACCCTATTATCTAAAATTGGTTCAATACCTTAGATGATGGCACACAAAAGAGTTGGAATCTGTTATATAAGGCCTTCATCCAACAATATGGATATAATGTCGAGATGGAAGTTACATTAATAGAAGTTGAGTCCATTAGACAAAGGTCAAATTAGAATTTTGTGGACTATGTGAAAAGATGGAGGAATAAGGCTGCTTTTCTCAAGAGAAGGCCTGATGAATCCGATCAAATTACAATGATTGTGAGAGGAGTTTTACCTAGCCTTCGCGAAAGGGTGTCTCATACACTCATTCGAGATTTTAAAGACCTTTTGCAAGCTGGTCTACAAATTGAAGAATGGGAAAGAGAGAAGAATCTCTTTTCAACAAGAAGGAACGAGAAAGGAAACTACCAGTTTGGTAACCAAAGCATGCAAAAAGCAGTTGGTGTTAATGCTACGGGCCAAGAAGGAAGAAAGCAGTTTTCAAAATTGGGAAAGCCGCTATCTTAGGTCCTCAATAAGCTACAAAAGAAGGAATTGTTACAATCCTTAAATGCTCGTCCTTTGCCTAACCCTCTCCCACCTAATTTTGACACTAAGGCATTTTGTCAATTTCATCAAATGCAAGGGTACGACACAGATAGATGTGTGAGGTTGAGGCATGAGATCCAAAATTTGATTGATAATGGGAAGATGCCTGAGCCCAATAAGCCAAACACCAAAGACAACCCATTTCCAAGGTTCAATAGAGTACCACCACCGGCGACCTTCATGATTGGAGGAGGTCTGCATGAAAGTTTTGTCATGTCTTCTTTCCAAGATATGGGTGAAGAAGCAACCAAAAAAGAAGTGGTATTTAGCAAAGTTGAACAAGCTATGGTGGGTAAAGAAATAGCAATCTGTGTTGTAAATGAGTTTTGGGATTCAAGCAATAATGATGACGATCTTGTACCCAAGAAGGAGGAATGGACCTGGTTCGAGCCTGAAGAAGATGAGGTAATTAACACAAGATCCGGTAAGCTTTATGCAAGGCCACCACCTAAAGAGGTAGAAGCTAATAAAGGAAAGGAAGTCGAAGGAGGAAATAAAGAAGAGGAAGAAAACACTATGCTTGAGCAGTTAAAAAGAACTCAAGCAAGTGTCAGCATTTGTGACTTATTGGCCACTTCTAAGAAGCACCATGAAACTATGGCCAAGGCCTTGGCTAGCATGCTGATTTCTACCTCCATAACACCGGAGGAACTGATTAACTTCATAAAAGTTGAAGGAGTAATGAAATGTGAAGACATTCAAAAGAAGAGCGAAGTTAATATGGGAATGGTATCTTTCTCAGATACGGATTTACCGGAAAAGGGGAGAGATCACATCTGCCCTCTCTTTATCAAAGTAGAAATCAAAGGAACAAGGACTCCATGTGTGATGGTTGATGATGGGTCCACCATAAATGTCTGTCCACTTAAAATATTTCCAAAGCTAGTTATGTCAACCAGGGATCTAAACCCAACTGATGTAACCATTTGGGCTTATGACAACACCAAGAGGCATGCTAAAGGAACTATCAAAGTTGTTGTGAAGGTTGGTCCAATTGAATCTATTGTTGAATTTGTTGTTTTGGACATACCCATTACCTTTGCTCTACTTTTGTGATGACCATGGTTTCATCCTCTCGGTGGAGTTCCTTGCACCCTTCATCAAAAGATCAAGTTTCCTAACGGAGATGAGACGGTGGTCATCGAGGCCAAAGATAATGAGGTTGTTAATGCTCTAATGATAGAGATGCCTCTCAATGGTTTCCAAGTAGTTATAATTTCTGATGATGAAGTAGTGGACTCTAAGGTCTTGAACATGATGACGAACATGAGCTACCTTCCCAGAGTTGGTCTTGGAAAGGGCAAGCCGGTGTGACAAAGCTTCTAGATTTTAAGACTCAAACTTCTAAGAAAGGGTTAGGGTATGAAGAAGCTAAAAAAGATGTTCATCCAAAGAAGAATGAGAAGATGATCTTCCCACCACTTGAAAAGGTATTTGTCAAAGCTTCAGATATGGGACCACTCCAAGGAAAGCCCGAGTCAATCATGTTCATGGGAAAGTTGATCTTGGGTTTTGAAATTTTTAATGATGTTGTCGAGTTAGTGGAACAAGTGAAGAAAGAGCTCACCCTGCCAGCCGATATGGAGCCCAATCCAGAAGGTGAGAAGGAAGTTATCCTGAAAGCTGAGAAGACTCTAGATGAGATTGCTGCCCTGGCTGAAGAGAAGTTTGAAGATGTCCTGCTTTATGATTTTGAGAATAATGATTTTGATTTTGATTTTAATTTATCTGCTTTGTATGAGGATGATGATGTTTTCTTTTCCAAAATAAATGCAATAAAGTCTGATTTTGCTTACTTGTGTGATGTTTCTGCTGATGGTTACATACATTCAAATAGTGGCTACATGAGAATCTTTAATATTAACTCTGCTGATACACAGTCATTAAATTTGGGAACAACCAAAAATCCTAAAAAATATTAGCATAGCATCCAACTTTAGTCCTGATGAGAGAGAGAGAGATTTGAAAAAATATTTAAAAAATATGAAGAAGTATTTGCTTAGTCTTATGAGGATATGCCTGGAATAAATCGAGACATAGCCGAACACCTGATTCCTACTTACACTCACATGAAACCTATCAAACAAAAGCTTAGGCAGTTAAGACCAGAATAGGCTGAATTGATTAAAGAAGAGGTCAATAAACAAATACAAGTAAAGTTCCTTGAAGTGATAGATTATCCAAATTGGCTAGCCAACATAGTACCCGTGCCAAAGAAAGATGAAAGAATTAGGGTCTGTGTGGATTATAAAGACTTAAACAAGGCTTCCCCTAAAGATGATTTTCCTTTACCCATATAGATATCCTCATTGATAGTGCAGCCTCTAGCGTGTTGCACTCGTTTGTAGATGGATTTTTCGGATACAACCAAGTGTTAATGGCCCAAGAGGATAAGGCCAAAACTGCTTTCATTACTACATGGGGTATATTTTGTTATAGGGTAATGTTGTTTGGGTTAAAGAATGCTGGAGGAACCTACCAAAGGATGGCCACCACATTATTTCATGACATGATGCATAAAGAAGTTGAAGTGTATGTTGATGATATGATGGTGAAGTCGGATACAATAGAACAACACTTCCAAAACTTAGAATTATTCTTCGAAAGAGCAGTGAAGTATAAACTAAGATTAAACCCAAAGAAGTGTGTGTTTGGGGTTACCTCAGGTAAGTTGTTGGGACATGTGATTGGTTCAGATGGCATTGAGATTGACCTTGACAAAGTTAAAGCAATCAGGGATATGCCAGCCCCCAAAATGGAGAGAGAAGTTTTGGGATTCATTAGTAAATTGCAGTACATTAGCAAGTTTATAGCAAAACTCACCACAATCTGTGAACCTATCTTCAAATTGCTTAAAATTAATCAGTTGTTCCTGTGAAATGAAGAGTGTCAAAAGGTCTTTGAGCGAATAAAGGAGTATTTGCTAAATCTACCTATTTTAAAACCATCGAAACCCGGTAAACCCTTGTCACTATACTTAGCAGTAGAAGAAGAGTCAATAGGAGCCATGCTAGCCCAAGCAGATGAGTCAGGGATTAAGCACACAGTTTACTATTTGAGTAGAAAGCTCCTACCTTATGAAATTAAGTATAGTATCATTGAAAAGACCTGTATAGCTATGGTTTGGTCTTCTAAGAAGTTACAACATTACTTTCAATCTTATAGTGTGCAAGCAATTTCCAGGTTGGATCCAATGAAGTACTTAAGGGAGACACCCTCTTTGATTGGGAAGTATGGGCGATGGTTGATAATATTAGAAGAATTTGAGATTGAGTGTGTAACTAGGAAAACAATCAAAGGTAGAGCAGTGGCAAAATTCCTATCCTAACAACCATTACCAGATAGCGAAGAGGTAGTCTTGGAATTTTCGGATGAACATTTAGTGGCCATTGAAGTACAAGGATGGAAAATGTATTTTGATGGGACAGTGAATAGGAAAGGAGCAGGTTTGGGAGTCATACTAGAATCACCCAAAGGAGAACTTAGCCCTTTAGCCAAGAAGTTAAAATTTAGGGCAACCAATAATATAATGGAATATGAAGCATGTATCTTTGGTTTGGAAACCCTAATGATTATGAGGGTGGATAAGGTGGAAGTCTTTGGCGATTCATTGCTAGTAGTATCCCAAGTAAATGGGAAGTGGGAGTTGAAAGAAGAAAAATTACAACCATACCACCATTACTTGACCATGATGAAGAAGAACTTTAAAGAGTGCGGGTTTATACACCTACCAAGAGAAAAAAAAAACTAGATGGCAGATGCCCTAGCCACATCGACTTCGGTATGGGAAAATCTTGTCAACTTATTCCTCAAGCCTCTAATTTTGACCAATTCATCAACTCCTTACTATGAATATGTGACAATCGTAGAAACTGATACAGACCATGATGCGTGGTATGATACTATAAGACGATTTTTGAAGGAAAAGGAATACCCGTTGGGGCAACAAAGAAAGAAAGAAGAATCATAAGGCAGTGGTCCTTACAATACATCACCTTCCATGGAGAGTTATATCGAAGATGGCCTAATGGGGTGCACTTACAATACTTGAGGAAGCCTGCAGTGGAGCATATCATGTCAGAAATACACGAGGGAAGTTGTGGTCCACACATGAGTGGTTTAGCCCTAGTTAAAAAGATAATTCGACAAGGTTACTACTGTCTGACCATGGAGAGAGATTGTATTGAGTTTGTAAAGAAGTGCCAGCAATGTCAGATGTATGGTAATTTGAATCACATGCCACCTGAAGAATTGCATTCTATGTCTTCACCTTGGCCCTTTGCCAATTGGGGCATTGATTTTATAGGAGAGATATATCCGACAGCCTCAAACGGTCACTGTTTCATTGTGGTAGCGGTAGATTATTTTTCAAAATGAGTCGAAACTGAATCTTTTAAAAAATTGGAGGTAAGACAAATGGCTAAATTTATTGAAAAGAATCTCGTCTTTAGGTATGGGGTCCCGCACAGTGTTATATCAGACAATGGGGTACAGTTTCAAGGTGCAGTTAAGGACTTATTCTCGAAGTACTAAATCCATCATCACCGATCCTCTCCTTATAAACCAAAGGCCAATGGTGCAGTAGAAGCAACCAATAAGACAATTAAGCAGATCCTTTCCAAGATGGCTAAGACATACAGGAATTGGTCAGAAATGCTTCCTTTTGCTTTGTGGGGATACAGAACAAGCATGTGAACACCGACTGAAATTACACCATTCTCTTTGGTTTAAGGGATGAAAGCAGTGTTGCCAATTAAAATTGAGATTAAGTCATTGAGAGTGGTCTTGGAAGCTGAACTGCCTAAGACGAAGTGGGTAGTAAGCAGATACACACAATTATCTTTACTAGAGGAGAGAAGGTTAAAAGCATTGTATCATCATCAACTATATCAAAGGAAGATAGCTCGGGCCTATAATAAAAGGGTTAAGATTAGAAAGCTCAGAGTCGGGGATTTAGTGTTGAAACAATGTAAGCCTAATGTATCTGATCTAAGAGAAAATTTTAGACCTAGCTGGGAAGGGTCATATATTGTGAAACAAGTCATGAACAAGGGTGCGGTGAAGTTATCAGATATGGACATGAACGAATTTAGTGAGCCAGTGAACATTGACAGGTTGAAGAGGTTTTATGTATAAAACAAAGGAAGAAAAGGAGCTCGTTAGGTTGAAAACCCAAAAAGGGCGGCCTAGGCAAAAATTATAGCAGTCCGCTAGTTTCAAAAACCCGAAAGGGCGGGCTAGGCAACAATTAGGACTAAGTGAGAGAAAATTGTCAATTAGAAAACCCAAAAGGGCTAGTTGGCAGCAGGAGTGATCTTGTATATGCTAGCTTTATGTTTAGTTGTTCCCTAATTTAATAAAGCATAATTAATATTAAAATTGTTCTATGTGCACGGTTTTAGGTATTTGACCAGATATGGATGAAATAAATAAACACAATAGGAAAAGGTGATGACAAATTATAAAAGGAAAAGAAACATCTCTTATTATTACTTTTATTATTTTTTCATCCTAACAAAACTCTTTCTAAAGAAATTGACAAATGTAAAATCTATGATAGACGATAACTGTAACATGCAGGCCAGCTTTGCTTCAGCCGATCCAAGTAGGCATCAGTCAGATAAGGTATGTCCAAATCAGGAGTAAAATCGAAACCTCGTGGCTCAGTCCCATACTGACTGTCAAGCCGACAAGGATCATAACAAGTACCTCGACGAAGAGCAGCAAGAGGAACATATATCAAGTACATCCGAATGGTGATACGAAAAATCTTCCACCAAGGTACTAACCAACGGATGTTGACTTCATCACTAGAACGGATCCAGTCAACCTAGTCGGCATATGAAAAAAGCAGGGTGAAGTAGTTTCCTAGCAGAGTGATGTCGCGGCAGATATCTGGCAAAATCCATAGATGGAGTATCGAGCAAGCAGAGGCACTCCTAAAGCCAAATCTGTAAGCATAAGAAAAGAATTAAAAAAAAAGAAAAAGAAAAAGAAAAGAAGGGGTCCACTAAGTTGAAAACCCGCAAGGGCGGCTTAAGCAAAAATTAGGACAGCTAGCTAGTTTCGAAAACCCACAAGGGCGGACTAGGCAAAAATTAGAGCAATAATAAAAAAAAAGAGAAACCTAAATTGAAAACCCGAAAGGGTGGTTTAGGTAATTACTTGAAGAAGCAATGAACTCCCGGCTAATTTCCTTAATGATCCCGATTTAAATTGGTCAATCCAACTAAAGTCTCAGCTAACATTATTGGTATTGGTGACAAGCCTCCTTCCATTTGGTCCATGATATCCAGTATTCGTGGATCAATATCACCATCAGAAGAGACAAGAAAAAATTGGCCAAGCAAGCATAGACAAAGCATACATCCCCATGCCTTAGTAGGAGCCAAGTGAGAAAGGCAAAAGTCAATTAAGGGATCAAGCAGAATCTTCTCACCTCTCATCAACTGTAGAACTTCGGGCTTTGAAAGTTGAAATAACATTTGCTTCTTTTGTTGAGTCTTGAAAATTAATATAGGTAATGTCATTAGTTGATTGCTCGAATACCCAAGGATGGCCTCAAATTCTTCAATTATGGGACTTATCTCAAAGCCATTAATCTCAAATGTCCTAGAATTCACATTCCATAAAGAAGCCATGGCATGTAAAAAAGAATGATCCAATTTAATATTTTAAAAACACTTCAAAGTATCAATTTTTAACTAAGATATTTGTTTCCAATGAATGGCTTTCATACTTTTAAATAAACCTTTTATTTTTTTCAAATTGAGTTCGGTCATTACTAACAATTGAAGGGAATTTAGAATTGTTAAAAGGAATTTTGATTCTGAAATTGAAAATTCATGGAAAATTTCCTGGCTTCTGTATGAGGCCATGGCATGGAAAAAGATTTATATAGGATGATTGGCTACTCCAAAATTGACAAGGAATAGCTTGAGACTGAGACACGCAAGGATAGAGAATTAGCGATGAAACAGTTTTGAGTTACCGCATTGCCTTTGGTTTTGTAAATTAGTGCTATTGTGAAAATTTTGAATGTGAAGATGAAAGTAGCATAGAAATAATAATGAAAAAGAAAAAAGAAAAAAGTCAAAAGTTACAGTAAAAGTGTAAATTATATATCATCATTATTATTTTTATCATTTTTTTTATTTATTATACAATATTTCCTCAATTAATACAATACTAATAGATCACTCAGAATGGGTGGAGTATCATGATTAAACAAAGCTCTAAAAAAGTCATCGCCTGTTGGAGGAGGAGGCATGGCATCTATTCCAATTCCACCCGAAGTAGGAGCACCTAAATCTCTATTACCTTGAAATTCAGATCTGTAACGGTTCTCATTCAAAGCAGATGAAAGAATCTCATAGTCATCAATTTGGGTTCCCCTAGATGACAAAGCACCAGGATCTCTCATCCCATAAAATCGGAAGTCTCAAAAATCTTGCTCTGACTGATGATACAATTTTTTAAAATGGGCAACCTGTTGACAACTAGCAGCTAACTCTTCTTGAAATTTCTTATTTTGTTCCTCAAGCATCCGCTGTGAGCCAGAAAGAAAAGGTAAGAGCATTCATAATCATGCATACATGTATAAATTATCATGAAATAGGAAAACCTACCAAGTAATTCATATCAATGCCCTGTGGATGAGGCGAGATCTCTGGTTGATTAGAATGAGCAAATGGAGGAGTGGTAAAGGAAGGTCCAATCCCATGACTAAATGAGCCAGTAGTGTAACACCCTAATACCCTATATACGTACAATACATATTTTCAGCATATGTAAAATATGCATATACGGTACAAAAATGTCACTGACCAATTTAATAAAAATTTTCACATTTCTGTTTTAAAATTTCAAATATTAAATATATAAAATTAAATAATATATAATATTCTTTACTTGCTATAGTAACCTGAAATAACATTTTATATGAAAATCTCTGGGAAAAATTCGTCAGAGTTTTGTTTGTAATTTGGATGTTTCCAAAATTCAATAAAACACAACCTGCATAAAACAAACACTGCAAATAAAATCAATTCACCATTTCATCAATACTTCTCAATTTCTCCATATTTTCTCAAAATAATTATATATATGTATATAAATCAACATCACATATAAGATCCCATCTTAAAAAATTATTCAAATCATTCTTTACAATTTATATTATATACTTCAAAAACATATCATAATATATATAATAACAAAATATACTGTAATATCAAATATCTACATGCTGGAAACTGGCTCTAATCTTGATGTACTGAAAAACTCTTCAAGCTCAATAAATACAAATCTAGACCCGATCAGGTCTAGTAGAACTCTCCGGCTCTACCAAAACGTCCATGACACCTGCGTGACGAATTACAATCGCGCTAAGCCGAAGCCTAGTAATACAAACTTTGATAACAATATAGTCCAAATGCGATGTCAATGCACAACACTTATCTATATCACAACTCATAACATTATATCTCATTATATTGCTCAATTGTATCACAATTCATAATTCACATTAAAGCAAAGACAAGCATGGGTCCAAGAGGATCTAATATGCTATTCAAATTTCAGAGTTACTGCTTTGGTCCATAATGACACCTTGTGTCTAGCCCCGTAGGCAATATATCCATGGATAATGTAACAACCCCAGTCTCTTGGACCTCAACCCTACTAGACCCTTAGGCCCCAGTATCTTGGTCCTCAACCCGGCTAGACTGCTACAGTTTTTTAGGCTTACGACCCAGTCTTTTCACCCCCAAAAACATCACATTTATCAGCTGGCTTGGCTTACGACCTAGTCCTTTTACCATTCCAGCGTTTAGCCCATAGGCAATCATAGGCATGCCGCCAAACTCAGAACTCTAAAAATTGAATAACATACTAGGCACACAATTTATTCATATTTCTCATTATCAAATTCTTTCATAATTCCTTTATCAAAACTTTTCTCATTTTCTCATGATCAAACTAGGCATATTGCCTTATTATGTCATCTTTTTCTCATTTTTTTTCATTTATTCATTTTTCTCGTTATTAATCTCTTTCTCATTGTCACATATTCAATCTAGGCACATGGCCTTATTTTCACTTTTTTTTTCATTTTTTTTCTCATTTTTCACATCTTTCTCATTTTTCTCACTTTTCTCATTTTTCTCATTTTTATCAATATCAATTCATTTCATTATTTCACATATCTCATTTTTATATTCACAACACATTACCCAATTACTTTGGGTATTTTCATATAATATACATATTTCACATTCTACATAATTTACCCTTTATCAATGGCGTTTCACAATGCATTTAGCACATATATGACATTACAAATGTCATAGCACATTATTCATACTCAATCAATGAACCATGTAATTTAACACATTTTTCAACCAATATGTGTTAAGCCCAAATGTCATGCAAATATAAACAATATATTCAAAGTTTGTACATACCTCCATTAGCAACCCAAAGCAAGCTTAACACAACCTTTAATCCTATCCTTCCAATTTGCCCTTCACCACTTGGATGAAGCAAATCAATCTCCCTCAATGCCTATATCAAATGTGATCATAAACAATCATTTAATATTACATTCTAAGGCATTCTCAACATCAAACCTTAATTTAACAACACTCCTGCAAAATTTTAAAAATTAAGTCTTTCCTTTCTTTAACTTAGCAAATCCATATTAACCCATTAAATTATTGTTCTGAGTTTATTTATATCATTACAGACATATTTTAACATATTTAAACCAATTACATTAATTAACCACATGCTTATGTTCAAAATACTAAAATAGCATAACCTTCACCATTGAAGGATCTCCATTCCAACTCAATCCAATTATCATTTCAATCTTATTTCCACCACTTATATCATTAAATAATATGATTTAAGCACTAAAATCAAACAATTAATCATTCTTTAAAATTTCACTTTTCCAAAACCCTAAATCAATACTATCATATTCAAACTCTATCCAAAATTAACTAAATCCATAATTTGATTTTAAAATCCTTTTTTATGCATCAAAATAACACATTTGGAACCAATTTGCACAATTAAAACTCATGGTTTCAAAAACTCAAATGTTCCATAACCCTAAATTCTCTCTCTTCACTAAACTCAACTTAAATTCAACCATTTCTTAAATCTAACCTTAAAATCATTAATAACCAATCAAAACAACTTCATTCATATCCAATTAAGCAATTAAACCATGCTACTATAAAATCCAAAAATTCACATAACACACTTTTCCATAGAATAGGCAAATTTGGTAAAGAAGCTTACCAATTTATGAAGAATCTTCTAAAACTTCACTTAAATCCTTGAAATCTCTTCAATTATGGTTGCTTGGAAGAAGGAAAATCCTCTCTTGAAGCCATAAAAGTCGGTCTTGAAGGAAAGAAGAAGAAGAAGATGAAAAAAAAAGGATTTTCTCTTTCCTCCCACTCACATTTTCAACCTTATATATATTATTATTTTAATATATTTTTAATTAATTAAATAAATAAATTCCAAAGTATTATCTTCCATCCAAAATTATTTATTTTTGAATTATTTTATTAATTTTAAATTTCTAAGATTTAATTACCAAAATACCCTTTTATTTTGACTTTTCTTTTAAAAAGTATTAACTTTTATATGTTGTATATATTTTACATATATATCACATATATATTCCACTTTTTTATTTAAAATCCCTTCATTTTTCATTTAAAACCATTAATTTAATTTATCCATTTTAAATTATAATTTATTTTATTAAATTTTCAAAAATTAGAACTTTTCAAAAAATTTGAGATGTTACACATATGCACAAGTAATGTGTATCATATATACACATCAAATGTACCTATATACACATCAAATGTACCTTATATGTGTATTAAATATATTAAGTATGTAATGTATTAATCCAACATATATAATTAATATACCATATGTATATGTTATATATATACTCTAGATATATATATCTCTAAAATTACGGATGTGACAAGTAGCCGGAAAGTAATTATTAAAACAGTCAAAATAAGTTAAGAAAGAAGTAATTGTTGCAATGGAAAAATGGTAAAAGATTACCTGAGAGGTGCTAGCCCCAAGATGAGGGACGGACCCTCTTCCCTCTTCGTGATACTCCTCTTCATCGCTATCCTCATTTTCCTTGGGAATCTCCTGGACGTCAATAGGAAAGGTTTCAACATTTCCATTGTTGAAAAAACTGGAAAGGTTTCAACATTATAACCTGAGAAAGGTTATATGAAACGCTATCCAGTCCTACTCGAATAAACTGGATATATGATGCACCCAATGGATAGAGAAAGGTTTCAACATTATAACCGTGATGGGCCAACCACCATGCATTTTCCGACATTGATGTGATATTTAAAGTATACTCCAGCAACTCATCAGGATCCTACGTCGATCGGGACCAAGGAACCACTCATACACTCTCTCCCCAAGAAACCAGCCATTAGACACAAGGCCAGTAATGACTCGACGGGTATGTTGAAAAGGCAACTCGGCATTCATGGAAGAAGTCCAGTTCGTCCGCTCTTCTGTGTTACACCAAGCCAAAGTGACCTACAAAATGATATAAGGTAAGTGAACTTTTATATAAATTTTAAAGTATACTAATACTATCTTACCTGGCCCCAGGTTAAGCAACTTAAGAGGTAGCGATGGGTGTGCACATGGTGAGAGCCGGGAACTGCTACACGATCTGACAATAAAAAATTTAATCTCGTATACCCATCTCAAGAAATGACAGGCACCTTCACAAGATTATGCTCATATGCCCATACCTACAACAACAATAAAAATCAAATTCATACAAGAATAAGAATGGAATTGACATTGGTGGAAGAAGAGTACCTCGACAACCACCATGAAACCAACGAAAGACTTCTTATTTCTGCAAATCCTGTCTAGTCCATGATAGATACAGTCAAGGCCAGCTTCACCCCAACCGTAAAGCGGTACCATACTCATATCAATAAGGGCCCTCAACACCGATAAATGGATGGCAGATTTAGTGCTGTATAAAATGGTCAACCTAAGCAAATATAGTAAAAATCTTTGAGCATAGTGTTTGGTTGTTTCCCTACAAGTCCGTCCTTCATAGTTCATCCAATAACTCCGAATCGACTTAATTTTTATCTTGAAAGGCCCTTTTAATGATGGTTCCATACCGATTAACTGTTGAATTTCTTCATGTGTCAAAATATCATTGGTAAGAGGGACCGGAATGCTATAATACCGGATACCAATTATGGTTGTATAATCAACTGGGCTAATGGTCATCTCTCTTATATGTAAGTGAAAAGTATGCATCGTGTCCATCCACCGCGTTGATAATGCTTGAACTACACTCCTGTCTATCAGACACTCCTCAGATGATAATTGCAAGATAAAGCTTTTAAAACCGCAATCTTAGACAATCCGTTTTACCTAAGAGGGTGCTATATCATACTATTGTCGGGCTTTATAGACACACCCTCCGCCCCGGATAACACAACGATCGCATTAACACGGGGCCAGGTAAGTTAACACAAGGTAAGTATATCATCATATCAATACCACTTATTTATAGACTAAACTTACTCATTATATTTTATTTTAATCTATCTATCTATTTGTCTATTAAATTCTTAAATATAGTCATCTAATTAATGTTTTCTCCGAAAACTTAAAAAAATAAAAAAAACACACAAAAACAAAAATAAAATAAAAAATATATAATAAAATGATAAATACATATTTGTGCTATTAAAATATTAAATTGCATTATTACCTTAGTTTTTTGGCTTGAACTGCGATGAAGGTGCATCCCAGCTAGTAGACTTACAGTTCCATTTTCATGCCGTCGAATAAATTCCAATAACTCAGCATTGGATCGGGGTCCTGATCTCGAAGCATGCATTTTCTCCTTAACTCTCTGCTAAACTTTTTTACTTTAATTATGAGAATATGTAAGATTGGATGAGTATTGAAGAAACAAAACTTTTGTGGTTTATAAAGACAAATTGCAAATGAAAAGAAAAAGGAAATGAAGATGAAAGTTTCGGAAATGATGTGAGAACGAAAAGAAGGAATGAAACGTTTATATAGAAAATTGCAAAGGAAAAAGACAAAAAATAAATAAATGAAAAACAGTATTCTCGTGGGAAAAAAAAGAAGAAGAAAAAGTAAAATTTACTGTTGATAAATAGTTAATGAATAGTGCATAAATAATGACTACACAGTGAATAAATAGTAAACTCAAATATTCAATTCAATTATTCAGATATTTGCATGTATACAAATATTTTTACATATTTTGTTAAGAATGGATTATTACTGTACTGGATAATTTCGAAGACGAAATTATTTAAGAGGGAGAGAATTGTAATACCCCGATTTTTTATTTACTTTGGAATAGTAGATGTGAGAGAATATGTTGGTGAAATATGTAAAGAAGATATTATAAGAGATAGATATATATATGAAGGATGATATGTATATATTGTAATTGAAAAACATGGGAAATATAAATACAATATATAAGACATATACATACACCAACATATACATGATGTATATATTGGTGTAGGATAAGTAAATTGTAAAATAATTAATTAATAATAATAACGATAATAATGACAAGAGAAAAAGAAGAAAAGAAAGTCAAAGGGAAGGACAAATATTGTGGTGGAGAATTTTTAGGGGTATTTAATTTTTTTTTTTAAGGTGGGCGGTACCACCGAGATTTTTATTAAAATAAAAAAAAAGTGAAAAAACCCATTAAAGTTCCGTACAAAACCCTTATAAGATGAGGAAGAAACTATCTAAATCTCAAATAAGGAGTACCTAAACAATCGGATAGAACAATGTCTTTCAACATCTTAGGCAAAGAAGCAAAAGTAAAGAAAGAAGAAGAGTGAGAATGAAATCTGCAACTAGTGGCAAGATAATTAGCAGCACCGTTAGCCTCTCGAAATATATGAGTGATCGAGGAAGTAGTATCCAGAAGGAGCCTCTTGACATAATCTGCCGCGTGACCAATACTAGAAGATGAATCAATATGCTGAACTGCCCATGCGGAGTCAGTTTCAACAATTAACGGGTAAAACCGCTGCTGAAGACACCATGGGAGGCTGACCCGAATAGCTTGAAGCTCCGCCATCTTCGATGAGCGAGCATCCAACCCAAAACTACAAGCCGCCACAAAATGACCTCGGGAATCTCTAACAATCTCACCTCCAGCAGAAGCCGAAGTGGTAAATGAGGCATCGACATTGAGCTTAAAGTGATGACACGGAAGGAACCAACGAACAAGCATGGGTTTGAGACCACGCCCACAGCCGAAGTTTGAAGGAAGAAAATCACAGAATTCCGGCAAAGGTTTAGCCTTCTTATCTGCAGCATGACAACAACCCCAATTGTAGATGGTTTTCCGAATAGCCTAAATGATATTAGGAGCATAGAAACCTCCCTCTCCCCAAGCGAGATTGCAGTAGGCCAGCCAAACATTATAAATAATAATTAAAGGAATAAGATTCATAAGCTTTCCAGCACCAGTATTAGGAGATTTGTCCAGCCACCAAAGCATTAATTCTTGCTTCAAACCTGGTTGAGGATTCAAGCAAGACAATAAAGCTGACCTGAAAAACATCCAAATTTTGTTAACTTCCCAACAAGAATAAAAAATATGAGAAGCAGAAGCTGAGTTGGAGCGGCAGAAGGGACAACAAGAGGCAAGGGAAAAACCCATCTGCTGCAATCTAGAGGGCAGAGGCAAACCCTTGTGTAAAATACGCCATGCTAGAACCGAAAACTTAATTGGGATAGTCGAATCCCAAATCATGGAAAAGGAAAGTAGCTTCGACTTTTTTTGTCTCATCTCATCATAGGCAACAGAAAGGACAAATTTTTCCCCTTGAGAATGATTCCAGACCAGCGGCCCCTCACAATCAATCAAATCCGTAGCCGTAGCAGCAATCTTACAAACCCTTTTCCAAATGTTAGAATCAATAATCTGAAATTGGAAGAGGCCTTTGCGATGATATTTTTGGTGCATAAGTCTCGACCATAAGGAATTATTTTCTTGAAACTTCCACCAAAGCTTCAATGAGTAGGCTTCCTGAAGAGATCCAAGAGATCGAATACCTACTCCGCCTTCAGAGACAGGAAAGCAAAATTTATTATAAGCTACCCAGTGATACCGCTTATCCATACCGTGATCCCAAAAGAAATCACTAAACTTCCTCTCTAGAATATTAATGACTTGCTTCGGCAGATTCATTGCACCCATAATATGTATGGGGATGGAATTCAGAACATGTTTAATCAACAGAAGTCTTCCTCCAGAAGTCAGAAGCTTCTTAGTCCACCCAAGCATCTTGGAATTAATTTTATGAATTAAAGATTGACAATACTCCAACCAATTAATACCTTGATAAATTGGGGCTCCAAGATATGTAAAAGGCAATGAGAGGCGCTTAATTGAGAGCAAATGGCTGATTTTATCCACAAAGCTCGCAGGAGCTTTCTTATAGCAGAAGAAAGCACATTTGTCAAAATTTATGGATTGACCCGAACCCTATTGATACATAGAAAGAAAAGCCTTGAAACTTTTAACACTTTTCACATCACCACTAATGAAAATCAAGAGATCATCCGCAAAGGCAAGATGAGACACCACTTCACATCCCCTTTTTGTTTTAAAAGGAAGAATTTTACCCTGAATAATCATTCTATTCAGCCCTCTTGAAAAACCTTCAGAAGCAATGATGAATAACAAAGGAGATAGAGGGTCTCCCTGCTTGACCCCTCTAGTAGGCTTAAAATAACCATAGCTCAAGCCATTAACAATGACTGAAAACCGAGTAGCCTTTAAATGGGAGCTAATTAATGCCACAAACCTATCCGAAAACCTGAACTTACACAACACTGCCTCAAGGTATCTCCAAGATACCCTATCAAAAGCCTTTGCCATGTCTAATTTAATTGAAAAGGGAAGAATTGAAAAGGGAAGAAAAGATTTTTCTTTCTTTCTTTCTTTCTCATTCTTCTTCTTCCTCTAGAATGTGGGAGAGAGAGAGAGAGAAAGGTATGATTTTGTTGGCATACACATCAAATTCATAAGGGCTTTAAGAGAATTGAAGGTGGATATTGAAGATTTGGCAAAGAATTCAAGTAAGTGATCTTTTCCTTGTGTTAATTTCTATAGATTAAGTTTATATTTGATATGGTTAGCGTGTGAAGGTGATGATAATGAAAGATTGAAGTATATATATATGTTGAATTGGTATTTAGATGATGATAATATGGTTATTTGTGAGGATGATGATGAGTTGTTGAAATTGTTTAGTAAGTGTTTAGTATAAATGAGTTGGGGGAATTGAGTAAATGGTACATGGATGATGTATATAATGATTATTATTATGATATGTTGAAGTTATATATGTGTTGAATTGATAAGTGCTTTATGAATATAAGCTAAGATGTTGATTAAGGGTGTTATAGTATGGATTTTGGAGTGATTGTGTTTACATGGATGAGAGTTCGAAATGTATAATTTTTGCCTGACACGACCATGTCATTGGACGAGTCAACGGTGCTGAGTTTAACATTTGTGCCACGACCATTAACACGGCCATGTCATTGGGCGTGTCATAGCTACTGTAAGAGAAAGTAATTGACACGGCCATGAACACACCCGTGTTGTTGGTTGTGTCAATGTTTCTATGAGGCAGAATGAGTGACATGTCCAGTGACACGTCCGTGTTCTGAGCGTGTCAAAGCTTCTGTGTTGTCGGTTTAGGGCACGATCAGGGACACGCCCGTGTTGTCGAGCGTGTCATGTGTAGAGTTTGCCCTAGTTAGTTCTTATTCTTATTTTCTTATGCGTATCACTAAGTGAGTGTGTATAATCACCTTTGAATTAGGTTTTGAAGAGATTTGAGTTGCTCTAATCCAAATGTTAAAGGATTCTTGGAAGAGGAGTTTGGAATTGGTGTGAGTTACTCTTAGAGGTGAGTACAAATCTTATGTGATTATATATAATTGCATGACTATGGGACTTAACACATTTGATTAAAAAATGTGTTAAGTTATTTATTATATTGTTGATGTGTGAGAAATGTGCTATGATTTGTATTATGTGTACTATGTGGAATGTATGTTGAAGATTCTAAATATATGAATAATGTAATTTGTTTTGTATCTCTCAATGATGAAATATGAAACTATTATTAATGGATATAAAGGTGAAATATGAAATATGAAAGATATAATGAGCATTCAAAATGTATGTACAATGTAATTGGTTATGTATACCCTAATGATGAGATGTGAAGCCATTATTGTTGGCTATAATGATGCAAATGAAATAATTGGGGCATGTTTGCCTAGATGATTATGAGAACAAGAGAATGGAATTGACAATGAAATAATAAAAGAATTGTGTGCCTAATATGTTATTCAATTTTCAGAGTTTTGTTATTGGTGGCATTCCTAAAAGTAACAATCCCTTGAAGCTGGGCTGGGCTTGGTCCTTGAAGCCAAGTTTGGTTGAAGTTTAGCATGCTTGACTCCCCTTGAAGCTTAGTTGGGCCTAGTCCTTGAAGCCTAGTTGGGATGTTACAAACCCTTGAAGCTGGGTTGGGCTTGGTCCTTGAAGCAAAGTTGGGTTGATGCTTAGCATGCTTCGCTCCCCTTGAAGCTTGGTTAGGCCTAGTCCTTGAAGCCTAGTTGGGATGATAAATGTGATAATTGAACCAAAACATTAACTCTGGAAGTTGAATGGCGTATTAGTTTCTTTGGGCCCATGCTTGTCTGTGCTTTAATGTAAATTATGGAATTAGATGATTACAATACATAAGCAAATTACTGAAAATGAATGTGGCTTGAGAAATTATGCTGAATGATGAGATTATGAAAATACAATATGATGTGTAATATGTATATGGATGTGGGAATTGTGAGTATTATTTCATGAATGTTCTAATAAGTCATTGAATTGTGGTTTGTTGTAATGATATATGTGTATATGTATATAAATTATAAGAATAGTGGAAATATATGAAGAGTGCATTGAAAAGGGAAAACATGATAAGAAAATGATGATACATGATGTTGATATATGAAGTATGATTTTTCTGTAATGTATGTTTCAAATATTTATTTGTACCACTAAGCTTTCAAGCTTAGCGAGGTTGTGTAAATCGCGCAGGTGAGTAGATGGTTGATCTGGGAGTCATACCGTTATGCCACGAGAAGGGTAAAAGTATTTCGAGACCAACTAGAAGGTAGTGCATACATGTACAATTTGATTATGTTTTGTTTTGATAAAAAATTGTATATATATATATACATAAATGAATTTTGGAAAAGACAAGGCAATTTATATATGTGTAATATCATCAAAAGCATAATGATTTTGTAAATATTCTTTAAATAAAATGTATTATTGCTTGGAACTAAGGTAAGGGTTTTAATCTGTAATGAAAAGTGACATCCTTATACTTTATATACGTACTGCATGTATACAAGGTATATGTATAGTACTTATATAGAGTATAGGGGTGTTACAATTATTTTAGTATCAGAGCTTAGGTTTGAGATTCTCAGCCTAAGTAGATTTAAAAAGAAAAGAGAAAAATTTTTGAAAAGTGAAATTTGTAATACATGCATATGCATTAACACCTAGGTTGGTCTCGGATGTGGCACTATGTGATTTGTGATGTATTTAAATTATATGAGATGGCAGATAGTGTGTGAATGTGGCTTGTGGCTTTACATGAAAGTAAAGCTAGAAAAAAAATGATATGGGAAAATTTGTACAAGTTTAATTGATAAATTAAAGAATGGGAGTTTACTTAAGTAAAGCAAATTTCGAAATTTTTTATTATTGAAGTGTGCTTGTGGGATAGGTTATAAAGAAGTGAATATGAGAATAATGTTGGAAATGAGTTTAAAAAAATCAAGATTGAAGTAAGTACTCTTTTCTCTAAAAATTTGGATTTCTTTCTAATAAAGATTATGTTGGGATTATTAGAGAGAGGAAATATTGTTCGATTGTTAAAATGGATAGATATGATATTAAATTGAGGTGGAATGTTGAGTGAGTTGATTGGTATAGACAAAGTGTGAATTTTTAAGATTTGGTTATGTAAAGTTAAGATTTTTTTTAAAAAAAAGGGATGATGTTGGTTAAAGTAAGGAGATATAATGATGTTGTTTGCATTGTTGTTTTAATGCAAACATTGTTATTTTAATTTTAGAAATGTGATATGGTTAAGTGTTGTTAAAGCTCATGTTAATGGTGGTAATATGTGAAATTTGAATTTTTGAAATGAGCTTTAATAATTGTGAAAATGATATGTTTTGATGTTACATTATGGTATATATATAATGTTTTTAAAGTTAATATTAAGAAAACGAGATTAGTAATTTGAAGTTTAGGTAAAGTAGTAAGTTGAGAGTTTAGAGTTTTAATGGAATTTTAATAAGGAGTATTTAGATATCTATAGTTTAATGTATACTAAACATATGAGCTATTTTGAATGAATATTATTGCATATGAAAGTACTATGAATTGGGTAATGTGATTGATAATACGAAAATTTATTTTGAAATAAAGGGAAAATGACTAAGCATGTGAAAATGAGTTACTTTAGGTAATTAGACTGGAAATGATGAAAATGGATATGAAGGGTATGCTAAATGCATTTAAAAAAAATGTGAGAGAGAGATGTCACATTAGAAATGTGACTAAGATTTATGTGAAGTGTTATTATGGTTAGAGTGTATATATCTGTTGAGTTGATGAATAACCTAAGTCATGTTAAAAGAATGAGAATGATAATGTTCAATGAAAAGTAATACATGTTAAATTTGTATGGATTATATGTAAAAGAGAAATTAAATATAAATGTATGATTATGTGTATACATACATATGATATGTGAGATGAGTTTTTCAATATAAATGCAATTGTAATATGTAAGAAAATGTGGAAAATAAGTTACATTATGAATGTGACTTGTTAATGTGTATGTGGTAGGAAAAAAAAGTTATTGTGTGTTTGTTGTCTTATACAATTACTTGTCTAGTGGTATTGAGAATGATATGGCATGTGTTAGTGGACCTAAGAGAGATTAGGTCTTGACCTGCGCAGAGCTAGACTATGTAATGAAATTGAGAGTGGGAATGGACTCAAGTAATACTAGACAGTGAAATTTTTATTGTAATAACTGAACTTGATGATCATATAATGTTTTGGGCCCTAAAGTATCTGCATGTGAAAATGTTCTATGTATATGTGTATAATAAGAGATTGTAAGGAAAAAGGGGAAGTATAACGTATGAAAATTTTTATAAGAGATAGATTAGAAATGGAGTAATAAATGAAAGTTGTGTAAAATTTGCATATGATCGAATGTTGTGTGTAAGAGATGTTAAAGATAATATTGTTGAATATGAGTTAGGCTAATGATGATCAAATGATCAAGAGCAAATTATTTTGAAACGGAGTTGAAATGTGTTAACTCTTGGTATAGCAAAAGTTTAGAGAATGAATATGTAATCTTTGTGATACAAACTTAGCATTGTAATTGGAAATGTTTGAAGCAGAATAATAGAGGGGTAGTATTGATTTATAAGCCACATGCGTGACCATTAATCTACTATGACCAAATGATTTGTTTAGTATATTTGGCCAGTTAGTTTTGCTATCCATGGACATGGGCCTGAGATGATATGACCGTAGGACAGTTTTTGTAAGATTGATAATTATACTTCAAGAAACATGGTCAAGAGTTATGGTTGGTATGATAATTTTATGTTAGAAATTTGTTTATAATTATAGAAAGTATGGAAAGAGAAGAGAACTGTGAAAATGTATTGAGTTATGGATAATGTGATAGAAAGGTGATTATGTAAATATAGTAATGGTATGAAAAGGTGAGGTAATGATAAATGGGAGAAATTACAAAATGTGATTGAAAGTTATACTGAATATGTTCATGATATAAGGTGAATAAGTTGATGGAAACAATGTTTAAGTGAATGAACTATGGGTAATAAATATGGTATGAAATAATCATGAGACTTATGTGAAAATTGTACTAAGATAATAGAAAACAAAATATATGAATATTGAAAAAATAATTTGAAGTGATTTGTTATAAATAATCATAATTTCAGAAAGTTGAAAAGATGGATCCGAAGAGATTAGAATTTGAATATAAATTTGACCTAATAGAGTTACGTCATATATTGAAATCTAATGATAAGTTTAAATAAGTTAATGGTTGGCTTGAATCGAATAAGATTGAGACGTTGGTATATTGTGACAGATAGATCAATTGATCTAGATTTCGCTAAGATTGCGAATCATTATTGAGATTTAATATGTATAGTTGTACTAAGAGTATAAGATATATGTGATAATGTATATGATGTAATATTCTGATATGTGTATGGACATGAATTAGTTAAGATATATCAGTTGTAAATGATGATAAAGGAAAAAGGTTGAATATCTATAAAGTAAGTTTAAAGGCATTGTATTAATATTAATGTTAAGTGGAAAACATGTTAAAGGAGTTAAGTGTATGAAAAATAAGAATATTGTTATAAATTAAGATTTGATAAGTGTTTATTTTGAAAGTGACGGTAGTGACGGGATAATCAATATTAAGATATAATTCTAAATTTAAAGTTAAGAGAGTATCTATAAAGAGATGAAGTGATAAAATATCTTGAACGTAATAGATGGACGAAGTATATGTATATTATAAGATGATCTGATTCTTATATAAAGATAAATTAATTAGGAATGTAATGAGTTATCTTGATAGCTTTGTTGAGAAAGTAATAATATATATATAGATATATATATATAATGATGAGTTATGAAATTGGGAGAAGATGATTGACTCTAAGGGGGAAAGTAGAGGTTATGTGATTTGGTGAAATAATAACTTAATAATACGATTAACTTCATATGAAAATTAAGATGGTATTTTGTTAAGAATGGATTATTACTGTACTGGATAATTTCGAAGACGAAATTATTTAAGAGGGAGAGAATTGTAATACCCCGATTTTTTATTTACTTTGGAATAGTAGATGTGAGAGAATATATTGGTGAAATATGTAAAGAAGATATTATAAGAGATAGATATATATATGAAGGATGATATGTATATATTGTAATTGAAAAACATGGGAAATATAAATACAATATATAAGACATATATATATACCAACATATACACAACATATACATGATGTATATATAGGTGTAGGATAAGTAAATTATAAAATAATTAATTAATAATAATAATGATAATAATGATAAGAGAAAAAGAAGAAAAGAAAGTCAAAGGGAAGGACAAATATTATGGTGGAGAATTTTTAGGGGTATTTAATTATATTATTATTATATATATATATAAGATAAGTTTGAAAAGGGAAGAAAAGATTTTCTTTCTTTCTTTCTTTCTTTCTCATTCTTCTTCTTCCTCTAGAACATGGGGGAGAGAGAGAGAGAGAAAGGTGTGATTTTGTTGGCATACACATCAAATTCATAAGGGCTTTAAGAGAATTGAAGGTGCATATTGAAGATTTGGCAAAGAATTCAAGAAAATGTTCTTTTTCTTGTGTTAATTTCTATAGATTGAGTTTATATTTGATATGGTTAGTGTGTGAAGGTGATGATAATGAAAGATTGAAGTATATATAAATATATGTTGAATTGGTATTTAGATGATGATAATATGGTTATTTGTGAGGATGATGATGAGTTGTTGAAATTGTTTAGTAAGGGTTTAGTATAAATGAGTTGGGAAATTGAGTAATTGTGTATATAATGATTATTATTATGATATGTTGAAGTTATATAAGTGTTGAATTGATAAGTGCTTTATGAATATAAGCTAAGATGTTGATTAAGGGTGTTATAGTATGGATTTTGGAGTGCTTGTGTTTACATGGATGAGAGTTCAAAATGCATAATTTTTGCCTGACACGGCCAGTGACACAGCCATGTCGTTGGACGTGTCAATGGTGCTGAGTTTAACGTTTGTGCCACGACCATTAACACGGCCATGTCATTAGGCGTGTCATAGCTACTGTGAGATAAAGTAATTGACACGGCCATGAACACACCCGTTTTGTTGAGCGTGTCAATGTTTCTGTGAGGCAGAATGAGTGACACGTCCAGTGACACGCCCGTGTTACTGAGCGTGTCAAAGCTTCTGTGTTGTTGGTTTAGGGCACGATCAGGGACACTCCCGTGTTGTTGAGCGTGTCATGTGTAGAGTTTGCCCTAGTTAGTTCTTATTCTTATTTTCTTATGCGTATCACTAAGTGAGTGTGTATAATCACCTTTGAATTAGATTTTGAAGAGATTTGAGTTGCCCTAATCCAAATGTTAAAGCATTCTTGGAAGAGGAGTTTGGAATTGGTGTGAGTTGCTCTTAGAGGTGAGTACAAATCTTATATGATTGTATATAATTGCATGACTATGGGACTTAACACATTTGATTGAAAAATGTGTTAAGTTATTTATTATATTGTTGATGTGTGATAAATGTGCTATGATTTGTATTATGTATACTATGTGGAATGTATGTTGAAGATTCTAAATATATGAATAATGTAATTTGTTATGTATCTCTCAATGATGAAATATGAAACTATTGTTAATGGATATAAAGGTGAAATATGAAATATGAAAGATATAATGAGCATTCAAAATGTATGTACAATGCAATTGATTATGTATACCCTAATGATGAGATGTGAAGCCATTGTTGTTGGCTATAATGATGCAAATGAAATAATTAGGGCATGTTTACCTAGATGATTATGAGAACATGAGAATGGAATTGACAATGAAATAATAAAAGAATTGTGTGCCTAATATGTTATTCAATTTTCAGAGTTTTGTTATTGGTGGCATGTCTAAAAGTAACAATCCCTTGAAGCTGGGTTGGGCTTGGTCCTTGAAGCCAAGTTTGGTTGAAGTTTAGCATGCTTAACTCCCCTTGAAGCTTGGTTGGGCCTAGTCCTTGAAGCCTAGTTGGGATGTTACAAACCCTTGAAACTGGGTTGGGCTTGGTCCTTAAAGCCAAGTTGGGTTGATGCTTAGCATGCTTCGCTCCCCTTGAAGCTTGGTTGGGCCTAGTCTTTGAAGCCTAGTTGGAATGATAAATGTGATAATTGAACTAAAACATTAACTCTGGAAGTTGAATGGCGTATTAGTTTCTTTGGGCCCATGCTTGTCTTTACTTTAATGTAAATTATGGAATGAGATGATTACAATACATAAGCAAATTACTGAAAATGAATGTGGCTTGAGAAACTATTCTGAATGATGAGATTATGAAAATACAATATGATGTGTAATATATATATGGATGTGGGAATTGTGAGTATTATTTCATGAATGTTCTGATAAGTCATTGAATAGTGGTTTGTTGTAATGATATATGTGTATATGCATATAAATTATGAGATTAGTGGAATTATATGAAGAGTGCATTGAAAAAGGAAAATATGATAAGAAAATGATGATACATTATGTTAATATATGAAGTATGATTTTTCTGTAATGTATGTTTTAAATATTTATTTGTACCACTAAGCTTTCGAGCTTAGCGCGATTGTGTAAGTCGCGTAGGTGAGTAGATGGTTGATCTGGAGTCATACTATTATGCCACGAGAAGGGTAAGAGTATTTCGAGACCAACTAAAAGATAGTGCATACATGTACAATTTGATTATGTTGTATTTTGATAAAAATGTATATATATATATATGCATAAATGAATTTTGGAAAAGACAAGGTAATTTATATATATGTAATATCATCACAAGTATAATGATTTTATAAATATTCTTTAAATAAAATGTATTATTGCTTAGAACTAAGGTAAGGGTTTTAATCTGTAATGAAAAGTGACATCCTTATACTTTATATACGTACTGCATGTATACAAGGTATATGTATAGTACTTATATAGAGTATAGGGGTGTTACAGTATATGCAAAATATATATAAAATATACTTAAAGTATACAAGTCAACTAAAAGTCAAATAGTATTATTATAAATATACTTTGAAAATTAAAATTCTTTAGATAATTTAAAAATAAATTATTTTTGAATGGAAGAGGTAAAATTATGGTTTTATTTAAATAAATAAGTAAATAAAATAAAATTAAAAATTAAAACAAATTTTGGTAGTAGTAGATGATGGGAAAGTTAGATGTTAATGAAATATTAATTAACTAAATAAATAATAAAATAATTATATATATAAGTGGATGGGAAAAAGAAAGAAGTACAATTGAGAAAAATTAATTTAAAAAATTGGTTAATTATGGATGGAAGAAGATATTTTATATATTTAATAATTTATAACTAAAATAATAAATTAATTAAACATATATATATGTGTGTGTGTGTGTGGAAGGAAAAAGAAGTTAGAAATGAGACAAAATACTTCTTCTTCTTCTTTCCATTCTTTGTACGTTTTTCTTCAAGAATAAAAGGAGAATTTTTTCTTCGTTGATACACCAAATTTCACAAAGAATTTAAAGAATTTAAGGTGTTTTTAAAGAATAACCAAGGTTTAGGTAAGTAATTTATATTTTAAGCTTAGTTTTTTTATGATTATGATGAATATGTGTAATTTGAGATTGTAATTGAGGATGTTATAATTATTTAAATTGGTTTGAATAATGTTATTTTGAGTAATTAATAATGATTTTAAAGTTGGATTAAAAAAATGGTTAGAGTTTAGAAATAGAAGTGTTGAATTTAGGGTTTTAGAAAGGGAGTTTTCAAAATTGATCAATTGTTTGGTTTTAATACTTAAATCATGTTCTTTAATGATATAAGTGATGGAATTAAGCTTGGATTAATACTTAGATTGGTTTTAATAAAGAACCTTCAATGGTGAAGGTTATGTCATTTTAGGATATTAAATAAAAACATGTGTTTAATTAATGTAATTGATTTAAATATATTAAAATATATTCATAATGATGTAAATAAACTTAAAATACCAACTTGAATGGATTATAACGGTTTTTCAAAGTTAAAATAAAGTTGGCTTAATTTTGAAGTTTTGATTAGAATGATATTTAATTAAAGTTTAATGTTGAGAATGTCATTGTCCCTTTTCTTCTTTATTATTGTTTTCTAAATTGACAAAAAAAGGTGGGTTTTCTTACTGAACTTGCCTTCTGGGAAACTTTGCTGACTATATATTCAGTAATGAGCACATTAACTTCTTAATTACTTGTGCGTTTGACTTTCGCAATGAAGAGCTATTGTCTTACTACATTTCATTTTTAAGGTGTGTTTTCTGCCATTCAAGTTATCTTGGTTGAAATTGACCATTTCCTTGTATCTATGTTTTGGGATCTCGGTGGCATTTGCTGACTTCCTATTGCATTTTTTTTATGGTTCATGAAGAGCAATAAGTGGAAAGTTGAACAAGAATACTATTTCACTGCTTGTAAAGACTCAAAATGTAAGTTTGTTATTTCTACATCATTTGGATTGTGCCACATAATTATTTCAGTTTCTTGTTTCTTCCCTTTCTCTCTCTCTATCAAATCATGCTAATTTTCCTACTAAAGTAGAGACCTGGTATACATTCTGTGTTGATGATCACCTCATAGTTTATTATGCATGCTAAAGTTATGCCTTTTGTTCAAATTATCAAGGGTAAATTGGATCTAATAATACTTTGAGCTGGATGCCTGAAAAATACGACTTCTTTTTTTAGTAAATTTGCATGAACATTATTGCGAGTATGGGTATGTAGCTGGTGGTAAGTGATCCTAGTACTCAACCAGGAAGCAATGCATGGCTGCTGCCTGAACATTGCCTTCCTGCTGTAGTCATGTTTCATCAGTTTTACACTTCTGTTGAAGTGTCTATAGTCCATAAAAGTTACTTATTTCCTCTATTTCTACCCAGCTACAATAGAAATCTTGCCCTTCTCTTTCTGTACTGTATGCATTTTTTTTGGTCTGTCTATGTTTGTGAGTAGCTTCTGGGATGTTTGCTTTGTGTATGTAGGAAGAAGTAGTTTCTTTTCCATTGTATGTTGATGCAATACGGTTTGCTTTTCATGAGGAGAATATGATTTGCACAGTAGTACGTGCTTTGACACTAAATGTTTATCATGGTAAGTCAATTTTTTCTCCTTATTTCTCTCGACGCAATCACATCCTAATGAAGCAAGGTTTAATTTTTCATATTCTGGTTTCAGTTGGAGATGAATCTGTGAATAGATTTTTTGCCAAGGCCCGTCATGCTGATTATTTTTCGAATTTGGTGACTTTCTTTCGGAAGCAGTGCATTGATCTGAATGCATTGGTCTCTGAAATTCTAAAGTAAGATTAGTATAGTTAAACTTCTAATGAAATTCTGTAGAAATTGTTTGTTTGTTTTTTAACTGTTTGTTTGATTTCTGAGACAGGAATTCAGACTCCAATGCAGCCACTACGGTTCTTGCTGCTGTGGATGAAATTGAAGACAATCTCTACTATTTTAGTGATGTTATTTCTGCTGGGATTCCTGACATTGGAAGGCTAATAACGGACGGCATGTTACAATTTTTGATACTCCCATTACTTCTTCCATCTTTGCGGTAGGATGCCGTCAATGTAATGCTCTTGATCTTTTGCATTTTTCCTTTCATTAATTAATTTTTCTCCTTGGGTTCTGATTACTTTTCTACCAGTTTGTTGGTGCATCTTTTAATTATTTTATGCTTTCTTCTTACTTAACCTTTGTAGCTTTAAATCCAGGAAATACATATTAGTGCTACCACTTCTCTATATCTACTTTGTTGCATCTTACGCGTAGTTAAGATAAAGGATTTGGCAAATACCCTTGCTGATGCTCTCTTTTATCCACCAGAGGTCTTTATTCACAATCTGAAGCTAGGCTCAATGGCCATATGCCTGGCCATGATAAAATAAATGAGACCCAACAGTTGGAAAGTGATAATGTCAGTGAGGTTGATGCTTGTCTAAAGGTTAATTTGCCAAGCTTGGCTTGTCCATTGCAAGTTCATCCAGAAGATGTTGCACAAAATGATTGTAGCTCGCAAGGGGCTTCGAGGTACAAAACTGCTCATGTTTCATTCAAATCACAGTATTGCAACACTTGGTCAAAAGAAAAAGATGTTTTGTATTTTACTGAACATATTGTTATTAGCAAATATGCTTTTCTAGACTTTTCTATGCCTAGACTTCTGTAGAGTATCTAAACCAAGTTTCTTCTCCATGTGAGATAAATTCACTATCACTGTACTTGTTACTAAACCTCAATTTGTCTCTTTTAATTCACTGAACTTGTATGTAAACAACAACAATGTCACTGCTACTGATTTCAATTAAGATTCCGACCAGACCCAGCGGCTCCAATATATAATTTTTTAATTTAAAATATGCAGTCACAATCTCCTTCCCCTCTCTCATACTTCTCTCTTCACATTCTTTCTCTACCCACACAAATGCAACTTCCTTGTTAATTTTGCAAATGTGGACAATAGGAAACATCTGCTCTCTTGCTTCGAAGTAGTAGAAGATAAGAGAATATTGTAATCTTGTGAATTTTGGGGAAGATTCTTTTCCTCGTGTTTTGGTTGCCCTCCAACTGACAGGGATCTCTACAGTGATATATTTTTCTGGTAACCCTTTCTTGTCATTAAGAATGTGTTCTGGTGAGTAAGAATAGGCATTATTTTTTATATGTTCTTTTTGTTAGGATAAGCGGACAACGAGAATGCCTTGGCTGTTGGCTCAAGTCTCAATGAGCCAAAAAATGAATGAAGAGGCTTATAGTGCGAACAAATTGAAAAATTAAGCAATTACCTTTATTCTTATTCTTGTCCTTCAATTTCTTGCTGTAAGATATGCTGTTGCTATATGCATTTTGGGAGACACTCTGTGCTTTGGTCCAAAATCTTCACTTTGCTGAAGATATGTTATTGAGATTTTTTGGGTTTCTTGACTGGGCTTGAGATGCTGATTGAAGCAAAGTTGGCGGATTGAGAGGTTTTGGTGAAAAAGAGTTTGAGTGGGCCCAAGATTTGTTGAACTCGTTTTTGGAGAGATTGGTATTGACAGATGCCACTGGTACAGATTGGAAGATTAGGATATAGAGTTTCGGGTTCAGCCAAGAGTGGAATTTTGGGAGGAAAAGTGGTGGAGAGAGAAAGTGTCAAGAGAGAGGGGAGATAGTGTTTGTAAGAATTATTTTTCAACAAATAAGGAGTCTATGTCATCATTTTAGTGCCTATACACATTATTTTTCATTAAATGAGGAGTCTACATCACCATTTTGGTGAGTTCTAGATGGAATCAAATGGCCATAATTTTTATGTTTTTTCTAAATAAATTTCTGTGATTTTCAAGTTACAAATGTAATTTTTGTGACAATTGTGTCATTAATAACAAGCTCATTAATGGCGAGTCCTCCCGGGATGTGTGCCCATACAAAATACTCTCAGTTTTCCTGTATAGCATGAAATTTTGAAAGATTAATTCCAGTCTCAATATCTGTTTCTTTGATGCCAAAGTGTGTGATATTTTGCAACAGAGCGCCATGGGTTTCTTTTTCCTTGAATTTCGGCAACAGATTTTTTTTTGGCTGTGCCTATGAGTGTCCCTTATTGGATGGTCAATAGCTTTTCTCAAATGAGATTGCTGCATCTTCTGTTGATTGCTGGTAGGCTTTGCAAGAGCCATTAAATTCTTTCTGCATTAAATTTATTAATGATGATGAAGAGATGAAACTGATGTAATAATAAGGCTACGTTTACTACTACCACAATAATTGTATCAGCTCAAATACTTGGTTTATGTCTGCTTCATGTTTTCGGCTTTCTAATTTCTTTGTAATGTTTCTAGGGATGCCTTGCTTTCTTACATCACAAGTGGCAATGATCTAAGTATGCTGGCTACTCTGTTGCAAACAAAAGGTTTTGGCATTGGAATTGTTTAGCTTTATATGCTATTGGTTTTTAATGTTATCTCATTGAAGACTCTCATTTGTAGAATTAAATGAAACAATGCTAGATGCTCTTGGAATTCTGCCTCAATGCAAGCAACATAAGAAGCTGTTGCCGGTAAGCTTTAGAAATAAATTTGTGATTTATTTCGATAGTAGTAGCCTTGAGTATATTATCTTACTCAGTCTATATTGATTGATGCTCTTTCGTTTTTGATTGATGATTTTCTATTGTCATTGGTACTAAATTATGAATTTGGATATTATTGTCACTCTATGGATATTGATTGATGCTTTTCTTATGTTCTGCTTAATTCTCTTTTACATTGTTGCTGCTAAATTATGAATTTGAATTGCTGTATGCAGTACTTCCTTTCTAGTAGTAAATTGTTTGCTGCAAGCTTTTGGAACACACATATTGTTTGATACCTGCCTCATCATGGTTTATATTTAGCGCACGTTCAATATCTGTCATATGTCATACCATAATTGTCTTATATCAAGGATCTTTTCTTAGCTCTGACAATCTCTTAGTTTTTTCAATTTGGTGAAGAAACTCTAAATTTTACAAGAAGTCCTAGTTAGCATCCAATTCTGTGATTTAACAATTCTTTTTGGATGGACCCTGTTGGTGGCTATAGTTGCAACTCATTAAAATTTTTATATTGAATTGCAAAAATCAAAAGAATTGTTCAGAATTGAAATGAGCGCAGTTGTGGGTTCTTTGTGGTCATCACAAATCTTTGTTACTATCTTTCGAATCATAGTTTTGTATGTTATGTATCATTAATTTGTCTGAAGAAAATAAATGCATGTTGATTGCCTAAGGAGATTGAACTGAATTGTTTTCCCCATTCTTTAATAGCAAGCGTTGGTTGGCGAGAGCTCAGGTGAAGATCAACTTTTTGCTTCGAGAATTGGCTCTATAAGAGATGGTTTTAGCAATGAACTTGATATTTATCTACAAAAACTGAAGGTAGTGTTGCCATTTCCTCTCTTTCTCTCTTAGATTGTACTATCTCTGTTTTGGAATAAATGGATATAGAACTCATTAAATTTGCAAATGAATTTCATAAAGAAATTCATTATTAAATAAAGTGTCAGGTTTGGAATGTTAAGTATTTAAACATGGAATTCTTTTCGAATTTGTAGTCCTATTAACTTTTACCTTTTGATATTTTAGAATTCTATAGCTTTGCTGGCTTTTATTCTTTTGCAGTTCAAAATTCATTTGCAAATTCTATCAATTGTAGTATAATTTTTCTCAAGCATAATCAATTCTACATAATTAAAAATGGATATTCATAGATACCGAACATGACAAGTGTTGAATTTATAAATAAATTCCTTAAGATTGTATGGGATTTATTTATTGCCAGACAAGGCCTACGCTTTTATTAGCTTGCAATTTGGATTGTATAATTCTGATTATGGATCATTAAGGGTATGGATCATTGAAATTGACACCTCAACATGTAAATGACTATTTGCATAAGATTGCACATCTTAGTCATGCAAATTTCACTGTCATTACATTGTAAAACATTTGGATTACTTTTTATAACATGGATATGGTTAACATTGCATTTATAAGTGAGACCAATTTATTGTACTTGCAGGATATTAGAAAATATGCAGTAGTTTTATTGCACTAGTTATTTACGCACGTGCGTTTCATGTGATTGTTATGAATTTTGAATGCAGGGTTATATATCATCAAATATTAAGTATTTCACGGAATAAAAGTAGTTTAATTAATAATTAGACAACAATTTAATAAATTTATGAAAATTAGAACTAAGTCAAAATATTTTCATATTTTGCTTTGCTGATAATTATTATTTATATTCTATGAATAAAATAAAGTGAAGCAATTGAATTAAAATTTAATAATTCAAAAACTTGCATTAAATCTATTTGCATGTAAAATTTCAAATATATTGTTATGAGATATAAATTATGAATATTTTAATTGCTTATTAATATTTTCAAGTTTTTAACTAATGCTAACAAATGTAGAAATAAACACAATTTGTGATAAAAATTTGAAAAGAAAGGTAAAGTTGACAAAAAAAAAGATTTGTGTTAAGGAAAGCAACATTTTAAATAGGATTATAAATTCATTTATCTTTTATTAACTTATCCTTTAATTTCAACTTATTAAGTAAAGTACTTATGCTAAAAAAAGACACCTATTAACAATTAAGATGGTTTGTAAAAAAATAAAATAAAATAACCAATATAGAAGAATAAACATGCTCAAATCATAATGAAAATTAAAAGATAGTTGAGTATTTTTTTTTTATCTTTTATAAATAACAAGAAAGATAAATCAAAACATGGAAAACATTTTAAATTAAGTTTTTTGGTTTATAGATTTTTCTAATGAAAAATTTCTAGTGAGAATTTTACTTTTTAGGTTTATACCATTAATTGAATATTTCATTTCTTTTATGTAACTTCAAGTTTGTTAATGGTAATAAACTATGAATTATCACCTACATAAAAAAGATAAAAAAAAATATCATCGGTACACACAAACTTAATAACTCATATAGACATTGACATGTAAGATCAAAGAAAATTGAACTAGAAACCGATAATTAAAAAATAGTATGTAACATTTTATATCTATTACTTCCTTTGTCCTACTGAAATTATCACTTTTGAAGAAAAAAATTTGTTATACTAAAGTTGCAATTTATGAAATCAAGAAAAATTAATTACTTTTTTTTAAACTATACTCTTGCTATTAATGAGTTTATTTATGAAGTAAGAATATAATAATCTTAATATTAATGAATTAACAGAGAGTATTTTAGTTCTATTCAAAATATTTTTTTGTAAAATAAAGAGAATATTATGATTATCTTGATAGTTATGCATGAGCTAAAAGCGACGATTTAAGTAAGACGGACATATATTATTTTTCCATGAATTTTGTACAATTATATTGTGGGAGAGAGTTGTGGAACACTGTTTGCGGTTAGATACTTGTATCTCCTCAAATCAGTTTGGCTTTATGTCTGGTCGATCAACTATGGAAACTATTTTTCTTATAAGAGATTTGATGAAAAAATATAGAGAGATGAAGGACTTATATATGGTTTTTATTGACTTGGAAAAGGCGTATGATAGTCCCTATAGAAGTTTTATGGTGGTCCTAGAGCGTAGGGAAATATCTATACGATATATCCAAGTCTTGAAGGATATGTATGAGGGAGCCATCACCAGTGTCCGCACTGTGGGAGGGGATACTAAGGATTTTTTCGTTTTTATTGTATTACACCAAGGTTTAGCTTTGAGCCCTTATCTTTTCGCCTTGGTCATGGATGAGCTAACAAGACATATACAGGATGAAATTCCTTGGTGTATGATGTTTGCAGATGATATTGTATTAATAGATGAGACTCAAGCATGGGTAAATCAAAAGTTGGAGTTATGGAGAACCACTTTGGAATCTAAGGGTTTTAAGCTAAGTATGATCAAGACTGAGTATATGCATTGTAGATTTAATAGCGAGAATAAAGAAAGAGACAATTGTTTTAGACGGAATAACAGTACCTCATAGTACTTATTTTAAATACCTTGGCTCTATTCTTCAAGAAGATGGGGGTTGTGAAGAAGATGTAAATCAGAGGATTAAAATTGGTTGGAAAAAGTAGAGGGGTGCTACAAGAGTTCTATGTGATCGAAAGATGCTAATTAAATTAAAAAGAAAAGCTTTACCGTATTGCAATACGACTTGCGATAATGTATGGTAGTGAGTGTTGGGTAGTAAAAGGACAACACATGAGTAAAATGCATGTTGTGGAAATGAGAATGATAAGATGGATGTGTGGTCATACTAGGATGGATAGAATCCGCAATGAGTGCATTAGAGAAAAAGTGGGGGTAACGCCTATTGAGGATAAGATAAGAGAAAATATATTGAGATGGTTTGGCCATTTGAAACGAAGACCTAGTGATGCGCCGATTAGAAAAATCGAACAAGTTAGAGTAGATATAGCTAAGAGAGTCAGAGGTTGGCCTAAACTGACTTGGTCAAATATGGTCCAAAATAATCTTATGATGATACATCTATCAGAAGAGATAACTCTAAATCGTATTGAGTGGAAAAGAAGAATCCATATAGCTGACCCCAATTGAGTTGAGATTAAGGCTTTGTTGAGTTGAGTTGAGTTGAGTCTGTACAATTATATTGTGTCAGTACAAAGATCCCAGGTCTTGTTGCTTTTGGAAATTTTCTTGATGGTCTTACTGTTGAGGTTTGACTTAAAATTACATTCAAATTGTCTAGTGTGTATGGGTGGCACTCTCTTTGGTGCTGTCTTTAATGTGGTTCTTATCGTGTATATTCATTAACTATGCTACTTCTAGCTTATATAAATGGAGTAGAACCATTTTTTTTCCTTTTCTGCTGCTTGCTGCTACTTTTGTATTGTTAGTGAGCAGGATTTTAAATAATGGCTGTTGTATGACAAACTATGTCATCCATTTTTTTTGCCTCGCCATTATTTTACAGTTCAGAATCACAGATGGAACAGTCTTTTGGTTGTTTCACCTGCTACTAGCCATTATACTCCTATTGCATAGTGCTTTTCTGCTATATGTTGTTTCTTAAATATGTTGCAATTGATGTCAATTTCTCTGTCCTTTGAGACAGTCATATGGTAGACTTGTGATTCATACAAGTTTAGCAGGAGTGTTTGGTGAGAAGGAAAGAGAGAAAATGAGGGAAAGAAAGGAAAGATGAGATAAGATAGAGGAGAGAGAGAGGGAGAGAGAGAGAGAGAGAGTTAGAGAAGGAAAATAAATTTGTTTACTTCTTTTCTTGAGTTTTAATTACAAATTACAGTAGCTTATAAGTGCTGTTGAACAGTTACAACAGATTGGCGGCTGTAGAAACTCTGATGACTGGCCACTTCTTTTATTGACTATTTGCAATACTTCTATATTGCCTAACATCATACTCAAGTCTTATGATGATTTTCTATATAATTAATTATTCATAGAGTTGTTTGGCTCATTAAAGACGTTTCATTGTCATGTTAATGTCTGTGACTCCAAAGCCCTTGAAATCATTAATACTTTGTGCCTGCACTTTGTACAACACATTTGTACAGCATTAAAATCAGAAATTTATTTTAATTTGTTTGTCCTAGTGCAAAATTTAGCTTTTCTAATATTTCATGTTGCTTCTGGTCTCTTTATAAAAACTCAGTTACATGGATTCTTCCATAAGATGTTCTGTTTATATGTTCCATTTCTGTTTATTGTTTTCACCAGGATCACTATGGCGTGGTGTGCCATTTCCCAGAGGTGGGAATGAGCCCTCGTGTGCATAGATTTCAGGTACATTTTAAATTTGGGAATCAATTGGGAAAGTTTGGTAAATGCTTTATATTTATTGCCCAAATGCATTTAGAGGCTTGGACTGTAGTCAAATTTGCAATGAGCTCTTACATGTTTTAATTTTTTCAATGGAGCACGAACTTTATCGTTTTGATCTATTAAGTCATCCTGAGAATAAAATAATATATATACTGCTGAAAAACAAAAACAACATTATTTTATGTTTTAAAAAATATATTACTATTCTAATAAATGTTTTAAAATTTTAAGTTGGCTTATATATATATATATAAAGATTCCAAATTAGAGAAAAACAATTCTCTTAACTAATCCTACCTACCTCCAACTTAGTTGTTCTTTGCCTTTTTGCCACTGCCGACATAGTTCATTCTTCTCTTTTTCCCTCCCTCCTGTCACTCTCGTTTCTTGAAGATATAAATATCGGCAATGTTTCAAGCACCATCATGACTGCCAATTATCTTACTGGGTAAAAGTTAATCAATGCCGCTGGAACCCAAAAAACTTCAAGCGGCAACATGCACTCATTGGAAAAGAAAAGGGTGTCCAGTGTAGCCATAAGTACTGGCTGCCGATCACAAAATTAAAAAAAAAAATCACAAAACAGAATTGTAAGTCAATTCTGTTTGTATATAATTTGGATTTCTTGGTTTTCTTGTTTGGCTCAAGAATTCAGAAAACACACAAAAGCCATGGATTTTCTAACTTAACCTCCTGGCATTTCATTTTAATTATTTTCCTAGAGAAGTGGAGAAAATGTGGTGGAAAATGGAGGTGTGAAGAAGGCAGAGAACAATTGCAAATGGGGATTACTAGACTTTTACCAGGGAAAGGTGGGTAGGTTGGAGATTAGATAGGGGAAAGAAAATTGTGTGAGGATAGTGAGAGAAGGAAAGAAGGAGATAAGAGAGGGATAAGGCAGAGGAGAGAATAATAGAGAATTTAGAGGGAATACTTTTTAGTATTTTTATACATTTATTAGAATGTTTAAATTCATATATTAAAATGATAATGTTATTACATTATTTGATTTGCAAGAGAGTTTAATTAGTCAAGCAATGAAAGTTTGTGCACAATTGAGCAAAACAAACCATGAAGGGCCGGATTGCACTTTTGACTATAGAACTGGGACTTGTAGATGCATTGGGGCTATAATTATTTTTGGGCGTAGAAGTTTCGCTCGCTTTTTGTTATTGTTTTACCAGGGGATATCATCACTTGTTGAACTGCAGTTACTTTGTTTTGTATACTTGTGTGTTCCTCGTGACAAAAACTCCAAGCCTCCGTTTTCATAATTCTGTAGGAACTTTAATTTGCCAATTTTGTCCTTATTTCAAAACTTAATTTCAATTATGTCCATGTGGTCAAAGTTGAAATAAAGATGGTATTTTATTAATTGAAATAGAAAGTAAATTTTTATCATTTCCCCTTTCCTCTTCCCCCTTTGCCCCGTCCCTTTCCCTTTTTATCTGTACATTCCTCCTTCCGTGAATCAAAGACACTTGGTTGCGTGGTTTTAGTCACACACACCAAGGTTTAAGGAACTGTAAAATGAAGTGCAAAAAGTTGAGACTATCACCTTAGAAGGAGAATTGTAAATGGGAAGCTAGAACAAATTTGAGGTTTGTGATACCTGATTAGCAAACTAACAATTGATAGCCATCTTTTTACTTCAGTCAACTATATCAAGTTTCTCCATTTTCATCATGGTTGAGTTTCATCATTCAAACTACATATGTTAGAATAGCAATTAACACTAAGGTGAAAATTCTTGCAAACTCACATATAAAGGTGCAAGTATGAAGTTTACCAATGGATTTTCTTCTCAATACTGAGAATGAAGTCAGTGCCTTAAAACACCATCAGTTTTATTTCCCTTGCAGGTGACATTGAGAGCATATTACATCTAGAGCAAATATCTATAGAACGCTGTTATGATGGAAAACAATGTAATGGTTGCTAAAATCCTGTTGTGAAGGGGTCATAAAGTATGAAATGGCTGTTATTTGAAATCATGGGAGGCATATATATATATATAATTTCAAATGGTGATAAGAAATTATTATTTATTGTAATTTGGTCACTTGGATATAATTGAAACTAAGTTTTGAAATCAAGACAAAATTGTCAAATCATAAGGCTTGAGATTTTTGTATCGTTGGGCCATTGTGTGTGTGTGTGTGTGTGTTTCCCTTTTTTCCCCTTAAATGAAATATGCTTGCTAGGTACTTGATGCATTGGTCAGTCTCTTTTGCCGGTCAGATATATCTGCAGAGACCTTGTGGGATGGTGGTTGGCTTGTGCATCAGCTACTTCCTTATAGTGAGGCAGAGTTCAATAACCGGCATCTGAAACTGCTGAAGGTAAGTTGTATTTTATATCAAGCGTTGTCTCTCTAGTATATATATTGATGCAGAGCTTGTTTGGTCTATTTGACAAATCTACTGATTGATGACCATCTTTTATCAACTTTATCTTTTTCTTAAATCGAGATAGTATCTCTAGCTTCAGTTGATATCTTATGAAGTTAGTGGAGCATAGATTACTTCATTTGTATATTAGAAAACATTAGTATGCTCATATTTGAAAATTACTGAATAATGATACTTTAGCTTGCTTCTTAATTTTAAAGATTTCTTGGAGGAATGAACAACAATTAGAAAAAAAGGTTTAAGTCTTCAATTTGATGTCTTACAAAGTTTATTTGCAACAGTAATGTTTTAAAGCAGGTTGCATGTTGTTTGATTTTTAGTATCTCCTAAAATTTAGGGTACTGTGTGTAATGGTCCCTCAAATTAAATTTAAAAGTCAAAAATCAAATTATCAGCACCAAGTTTATCAACAAGCTAGTTCATGAACTTATTGTGCAGAACTTAGCTCAAGTTTGGCTCATCTATTACATATGCTTTAAAAGTGAGCTTGAATTTGGCTCATCAATGTTAACGGGTGAGTTGGAGTGAGCTTTTATTGAATCGAGCATTTATTTTTCTCATGAGTTCCTTGATATATTTGTAGTTCTAACTACAAGGAAGATCAACACTATTTACTCTAATTTTTACTGTAAGATATGGAGTGAATGTTTTTGGCAATCATCTTTGCATGTTTTGATTGAGATTTACCTATATTATCATCAATGTATATTTCCTTCTATCAACAAGTTTAATGTTTCTATAACCAGTATAACTGGTTCATTTAAAAAAATGTGATAGACCACCGTCTAATCATATAAATAGTTGAGATTTTTATAAGAATTTTGAATTCATATACTTCTATACTTGCCCAGATACAGATAATAGTCTTGATTGTGTCTGTCTGCTTTTCCTTTTGTGTATCCTTATTCAGCATTCTAGCCATAAATGAGGTTCCTTTAGAATGAGAAGTGAACATAAACCAGGGATGCTTCATGATCAGACGCTGAAATTATTATCATCTGCAATTGCAGAAACTTTTGATAATTAATATTCATTCTCATAATCTGCTGGAATCCTGTCTACCTTTAAAATTTTAACATCGATGTATCTCATAAACATACAGGATTTGTTTCTCTACATCTAGGCCATGTGCTGCCAACAGGTCACTAGTTGAAGTTAAGACTCTGAAAATAGACATAGCAAGCCATGAAATTTACTCTGCATCATAATTTAGCTAAGCGGTCTTACACTTGTAACAATCTATGAACACTTCTCATGGCATAGGATTCATACAAGAAACGAGTTGGTGCTCTTCTAGAGGAGACCGGAGGTATCTGGCCTGATTTACTTGTGACAATCCTATGTGATGAATGGAAAAAATGCAAAAGAGGTATTTGGTGAAACTCTTAAGATAATGCATGACATGTTGGGCGTTGATTTGCTTTACTTCTATTTTTAACAATGAATATTCTGTTTGTAGCAATTGAAGCTTCGTCCCCTCTGAAAGAGTCAAAGTGCATACTCCTGCCATTACGGAAGTCTTCCTGCAATGGTATGCAGCTTCTAAATCTATTTGAATTGTCATGTATTTAGGGACTCTTGTCTTTTGATCATACAGGTGTTGTCAGTTAAACCTTTACTGATTTTTTTTTCTCGGTTACAGATGTTCTTCCTAGTGGATCGTCATTTTTTGCTGGTGAAAGAATGTGGGAATTGGTGAAGGTCTCTGCTTTTTTTTCCTTGCCTAAAATTTTTCTGTCAGACTAAATACTTATGATAGATGAATTGCCTAGAAACCTTGAGGATCACAGTCTGCTGGTTAAGTTGCATGAGGAGTGGGGGCAATTGACCCCCTTCTATTTTGAAATAAAAAAAATATTTATATATATTTAGTAAAATTTTTAGAATTCTTGATCTATTCTCTTTCAAAAATTTTAAATTGCCCCTTATCCTTTTAACTTATGCAACAAGTCGAAGAAAACAAATTTTAATAAATTATTTCTTCCCTAAGTAAATATGTTTCTTTTTTTAAAAAATATTGACAAAAAAAAATTTGATACTCTTTAAATGCAAAAAAAAAGAAGAAAATTAGAGAAAGGATAAACTCTTCAACCAAATTAATTTGAACTTATCTAATGAATTAAGGGATTAAGAAGAAATTGAAAACACAATAAATAGAAAAGAAATTGAGAAAAAAATACAAGATTAGGATCCTTATTTTTTTAATCTTTATTTTTTTTAATTTATTGTCTTTGCTTTTGATTTTCATTTTATTGTTTTTACTTCCAATATTTTGTGATGATTTTTATTTCAATTATTTTTTAAGAAATTATATTCATGATTCAATAGTTTTCTTTCTCTTTATTTTTTATGTATCAACACATAAGTTTTGAAGTTTGTACATAAATAAATATATAAATATATATAAATTAATATTTTTTAATTACTTTTTTTTGGCAAATGAAAATGATTTACTAATAGATTAATAAATTTGCAAAATAGTGACTACCTGAAAAGCCAGCGGGCACTAAAACATAAATAGAGAGGGGCAATTAGGGGGCAAAGTTAGGACTTCCAAGAGATTTTTCTGTCTTTTGGTTGAAGTCCTGTCTTTGCCCCTATTAAGTTACTAGCTTAGGATATTTTCAAAGTGATGTTAAAACTCATTGTAATCTGGTATACTAAGTGTACTCATTAGGCATTTCCTTTTGTAGTTTGCTCATGTTTTATTATGTGTTTCTAATAGTTTTAACTGTTCCCACCTTAGGTGTTTCTTTTGCAACTTCAAATTTTCTCCCTTGGTAGTGCTTTGCCTGAGCAGCCTCCTATGTATTTTCCTACTGATTTTCCTGAAAACTTTCGTGCAAAAGCTGCTGGCTTGGATGTTTTAGGTCCAAAACTGGGCACGGAATTGAGACTTGGTATGTTCTCCATCTGGTAATAAACTCTTTATGGTAATGATGCTAATGTGTGTTCCTGTGGGCATGCACATTCATGTGTTGCTTGCATATGTTCATTTAAGAGTACTGTAAATTGGTGAGTGCTAACTTATGTTCTTAGAATATGATTTTTGGCTTCCTGGACGTAATATTATGACAATCATGTGATGGAACATTTCAAGTCTCTTTTCACTGCCATATGCAGTTGATGCCATGCCTTGTAGTATTGCATTTGAGAGGGTTAAAGAACACACCATTTTTGCTTTCTAGCAATCTCTATGGGCACATCTGGGTGGATCTTCCTTGCAGAAGAATTACCTTTGAAGCAGCATTATGGAGTTGTTCGTTTTGTTGTTCCTTTGGCTGGTTCCAATGTATGTATATCCTTAACAATCACATGGCATATTTGTGCATGAACACCTTTTTCTATATCTTGTATACGAGCTGATGATGCTCAAAACTCAATTCATCTGAGTTGGTGTCTGTTTCGCAGAACCTTGATAATTTCTTGCTTGCAGCCTAGGATCAATGATAAGCATTCAAGATGGTTACACTTGCGCATTCGTCCATCCTCTCTACCCTTTGTTGATCCTGCTAAATCTGCTAACTATAAAAAAATGGGGACGAAATATTTGGTTGATGGGAAATGGACCTTAGCATTCAGGAATGAGGAATCTTGCAAGTTCCCTTTGTCTATGATTCTCGAAGAGATTAACCTACAAAGCAGCGAAGTTGAGAGAAGACTAAGACCTTTATTTGATTTTCAAGGATCTGTAGATGCTTCATATTGTAATTTTGGTTAAGAAAGATTAACAACAAGAAGAAGAATTGGAAGATAAGTAGTAATTTTTCTATATCTTTATTACTGAACAAATCGATTTTTATATACAAGAGTCCATACAATAAAAAGGAAATAATCTATGCTAATAACTGTGAGTAATCCTGTGCATGAAACATTCAAAAAAACTGAAGATTTGATTTGCTGGAGAAGAGGCTCAAAATAAGGAAATGATGATCTGCAGAATCTGATCTTTTTCTGGCTAACACTCCCCCTCAAGTTGAGTAGTAGGATCACTAATACTTAACTTGCTCAGTACCTTCTCAAATGACCTTCCATTGACTGCCTTAGTTAGAATATCAGCTAATTGGTCTTCTGATCTGACATAGGGAAGATCAACAATACCTGTCTCAATTTTTTCCTTGATGAAGTGTCTATCCACTTCAATGTGTTTGGTTCTGTCATGTTGAACTGGATTCTCTGATATGCTGATAGCAGCTTTGTTGTCACAAAGTATTTTGCATGTTTCTATAGGAGGAAAGCCAATTTCTGTGATTAATTTCCTGAGCCATAAAACCTCTGTAAGACCTCTAGCTACTCCTCGAAATTCAGCTTCTGCAGAGGAGAGAGCCACCACCTTCTGTTTTTTACTTCTCCAAGTCACCAAATTACCACCAACCAGTGTGAAGTATCCTGATGTAGATCGACGATCAATAGGATTACCTGCCCAATCAGCATCAGTGTAGCATTGTATTTCTAAGTGGCCATGATTTCTGAACACAACACCTAATCCAAGAGTACCCTTGAGATACCTTATGATTCTGTTTACAGCTTCCATGTGGTGTTTCTGAGGTCGATGCATGAACTGGCTAACCACACCTACAGCATATGCAATATCAGGACGAGTATAGGATAAATATATGAGTTTCCCTACTAGTCGTTGATATCTCTCCTTGTCAGTTGATTCTCCATCTTCTAGAATTCGTAGTCCATGGTTTACTGCAATTGGAGTATCAATGGGCTTACAGTCAACCATACCTGTTTCAGCTAGAAAGTCAAGAGTATTCTTTCTTTGGCAAATAAATATCCCTTGTTGAGATCTAAGGACTTCTATGCCAAGGAAATACTTCAATGCTCCCAAATCCTTCATCTCAAATTCTGCAAACAATTTTTTTCTGAGGCTGGTCATCTCTTCTGTGTCATTTCCTGTGATAATCATGTCATCGACATAGATTATTAAGCATGTAACAAGATCATTTCGTCGTTTGAGGAAGAGGGTGTGATCTGAGTTGCTTTGTTCAAAACCATAATTCTTCATTGCTATAGTAAATCTCCCAAACCAAGCCCTTGGAGACTGTTTAAGGCCATATAATGACTTCTTCAAGTGACAAGCTTCACCTCTCTTGAAACTGTCTGAGAAACCTGGAGGAGCTTCCATATAAACTTCTTCCTTGAGATCGCCATGCAGGAAGGCATTCTTGACATCAAACTGGTGAAGAGGCCATCCCTTGTTAGCAGCAATAGAGAACAACACTCTTATGGTATCAATCTTAGCTACGGGAGAGAAGGTTTCTGAGTAGTTAATCCCGTATGTCTGAGTGTATCCTTTAGCTACTAGGCGAGCCTTGTATCTTTCAACTGTTCCATCAGGCAGGTACTTGATTGTAAAAATCCATCTGCACCCAACTGGTTTCTTTCCTTCTGGAAGTTGGCATCTTTCCCACGTCTCATTCTTTGTCAGGGCTTTCATCTCTTCTTCCATAGCTCTAGTCCAGTTCTCAGACTTCAAAGCTTCTTCTACATTTTTTGGAACTTCTTCAGCATAAAGTTTGGATAAGAAAGCTCTGGCAGTCTTAGATAAGTTTCCTTCACCTATATTGCTTACTGGGTACCTAGATCTTGAGGTTTCCCTTTCTGGTGAGTATCTCTTTGGTGGGACCCCTCTATTACTTCTAGGTGGAAGGATGTATCTGCCATTATTCTCTGGTTCAGTTGCTTCTTCTGTTACATAATTCCTTGGAGACTCTTATTCTGTTACACCATGAGCATTACAAGGATCATTGTTCAAAGGATCAAGAGGACCTCGGATATTGGAGTCAGGTTAGGTAAATCTTCAGTGAGACTGACTTCCTCAGTTTGTACCATTGCTTCAGAGTCTAGCTCAGTGGTCCTGTTAACTTGCTCTTTTGGGTCTGCTTTAAGGAGAAGATCAGAAGCAGGTAACCAACCTAGGGTGTCACTCTCTGTACTCTCCCCCTGACCACTTGGTTGGTTATTGTAGTAAAATTCTGTTTCTAGGAAGTCACAATTCATAGTTGTGAACATCCGCCTATTCTTAGGATCATAACATCTATACCCCTTTTGATTGACTCCATATCCTAAGAATACACACTTAATAGCACATGGATCAAACTTAGTTCTATCACTTTTTGGTACATGGACAAACATAGAACATCCAAAGACTCGTGGTTCAAGGTTCATAGAAGATGGAATTTGAGTTTTTTCTGCTAAAGTCTGAAGGGGTGTTTTAAGGTTAAGGATTTTCGTAGGAAGTCTATTGATTAGGTATGTAGCTGTAGCTACAGCTTCAAGCCAGAAAGATTTAGGGACATGGGAATCAAATAATAAAGCTCGGGTCATTTCTAACAAAATTCTATTTTTTCTTTCTGCTACACCATTTTGTTCTGGTGTATGTGGACAAGTAGTTTGATGAACTATGCCTTTTTCTTGGGTGAAGTTTTGAAGGGTAGAATTGATGAATTCTCCTCCATTATCAGATCGAAGAATTTGGATGTCTGTGTTAAACTGTGTGTTTATCATATTATAAAACAACATAAATTTACTAGCAACCTCAGATTTATTTCTCAAAAAATATATCCAAGTCATTCGGGTACAGTCATCCACAAATATCAAAAAATATCTCAAACCATGACCGCCCACAACTGGTGCTGGTCCCCACACATCAGAATGAACTAAGGAAAAAATAGTGTTTGTCCTGGTATTATTATGACGAAATGTTTGTCTGTGACTCTTAGCAAACACACAAGTCTCACAATTCAAATTATCAATAGACTTAAAAAACTTAGGAAAAAGAAGTTTTAGATAACCGGTTGAGGGGTGCCCTAGACGACGGTGCCATAACCAAGCTTCTCTATCAGCAGTCCCGTGAGCAAGCATCACAGTGCCTTGTTGAGCAACCTCATTCACATAGTACAATCCAAGTCTTTCAGTGCCACGTCCAATTATCTCCCCTGTCCGAATATCCTGTAACAAACAAAAGTTTGGAGCCATTAGAACAATGCAATTCAGCTCTTTTGTAACATGACTAATGGAAAGAAGCTTGTGAGACAATGATGGCACATAAAGACAATTTGACAATTTCAATTTTGGAGAGATTTCAATTGATCCGGCTCCTTTAACTGGTGTGAGTTCCCCACTAGCAGTCTTAACATGAGTTTTCTGAGGTTCTGAAGGTTCAATAATGTCTTTAGCATCATTTGTCATAGTATCAGTAGCACCAGTATCAAATACCCAGTCATCTTGCTCATCTTGATTCTGAACTAGGTTTGCTAAACCTATTTTCTCATGTTTAGGGGTCAAACTGTAATTATTAAAAACTATGGGTCCCTTATTGTAATTCAGAAGAAGCAACTGTGGATGACAATTAACATTACTCTTTAAATCTGCTTCAATTTTAGCATTACTAATACTCCAGGGACTAATTTCAATTTTTTCAAATAATAAGGGATTAATTAAAAAATGAAAATAAGTTGGAGGACTAATAACTCAAGTCCTTTACCTATAAGTCCCTCTGTTTCCATTTTTGGAGAAGCCCTAGCCGCTGCCACCATTGCATTTCCTTCTCTCCCGTTCCCATGGCTGCTGCCGCTGCTGCTGGCAGCACCACCGTCGGTGTTGCTTACGGCGGTGGCGGCCCTTCCTGTTGTACCTTTGTTCCTATTTTTCTCGGTCCACCACTCTAGATAGCCTATCAGTTCGAAACATTGATTCTTTGTGTGTTTGGCCTGACCGCAGTGTGAGCACCGGAGTTTACTTTTATCCGGCCGGGATGATGAGTCCCTTGAGCGGGAGTCTGATCGGCGCTGTTGGCTTTTCGAAATGAGCCCAAGGGCTTCCTGATCTGACCTTCCAGAAGCAATCAACCCCTCGCCAATACCCTGTGATGTCTGATCTGTGATGTTTGAACCACCGAGGATGTTTACTGTTGCAAACTCTTTTCTGATGGTGGCGTAGGCCTCCTCGACGGTTGGTAAAGGATCGGTACGTAGAATCTCTCTCTTAACCTGGTCATACTTGTGGTCTATGGCGTTCAGGAACTGGAACACCTTCTGTTCCTTTCTGATGTTGTTGAACCGAGCTATGTCCGCTACACAGGACATTGGGTTAGGTTCTCTTCTCTCGATCTCTCCCCAAACACCCTGTAATTTGAGCCAGAAGTCTTCTAGCTTCATTGTTCCCTGTTTCATTCCATTTACTTTTGAGTGTAAATCAAAAACCTGTAATTTGTCGCGACCACTACTGTATGTGGTTGCTAAGGCATTCCACAGATCTTTTGATGTTGGGTATTTTGTCAGGTTATTAGCGATTTCGGGTTCTATGTTCTGAATCAGCCATGAGAATACAAGGAAATCATTTTGTTCCCACCGATCATAATCTGGGTCTCCGATGGTTGGTTGATCTGAGGTTCCAGTCAGGTGGCTGAGATAGGCCTTGGATCTGCCTCCAATGGCCACCCTGATCATCCGTGACCAGAGTGTGTAATTCTGGGTATTTAGTTTTAAGCTGAGGGTTAGGGTGTCTGAGTTGTTTTGCTTCTGGTTTGTCTGTTGGGTCTGTTGAGTCTGATGGGTGCTGTTTTTAATGAGGTTAGCAATCCTCATTGTAAGTTCTTCATCTGAGATAGAAGAAGAAACTTCCTCGACCATGTTAAACAGATACTGTTACTTTGATCTTGTGCAGGTAATGGTAAATGATGATTACTGGATTTAATCCTGCTCTGATACCATATTGTAATTTTGGTTAAGAAAGATTAACAACAAGAAGAAGAATTGGAAGATAAGTAGTAATTTTTCTATATCTTTATTACTGAACAAATCGATTTTTATATACAAGAGTCCATACAATAAAAAGGAAATAATCTATGCTAATAACTGTGAGTAATCCTGTGCATGAAACATTCAAAAAAACTGAAGATTTGATTTGCTGGAGAAGAGGCTCAAAATAAGGAAATGATGATCTGCAGAATCTGATCCTATTCTGGCTAACACTTCAAACCAATCTCTACATCATCCTGAGGTTTTGTCTTAATGCAACACTTTCCAATTCTTTGTAAGTTTGCAAGTGGCTTGAGTTTTCCAATAATGGTTTGCTATATGCTCTGGGTGGGAATATTTTTTGTCTGGTCACCCTTCTGTATATGTTTATAAGGCAACATCGAATCGAGTAGGTAATATCCAAAATTGTAGAGTAGCACCCCCAACTTAGTGCCATTCTTTGTCCTGTAGCTTATCTTGCTGTGATTTGTTAGTTTAGCAGGGTTTTCCCTATCATTCTTTAGTTCTAACCTAGGTTTGCTTTTCATTATCGTAATTTTGTAATCTGTGTAACATAATGTAATATTTGAGCCAAGTTCATAGTAAAAGCTTTTCTATACCGCTTTATACAAAATATGTTGCACCTTCAATAATTTTTCCTTCCAGACCTTATCATCTTCGTGGAATATTGTCTGAGATTCCATTTTGATGGTTAAAACAAAAATTGTATATGTATATATACATATTGTTCTTTTCGCTGTATTTTTCTATTACTTCTCTCATTTGATACCAGTTGCTTTGTTGTGGAACTCTTCACTGCTTTATGACAGAGAGGGGATTGTATTTAGCTAACATCTTTTTGGCTTGGCTTCCTTTTCTCATTGTTCCTCAACTGCCAGGAGGATAACTTATTCATGAATCATGATGTTGTAAATTTTAATAATATTTATTTTATTTTTTTTTTTGTTATCTATTCTGATATTTAGAGGACGGTAATGTTGTTTCTCTCTTACCCATTTTGCCCCACACACACACACACACACACCAGCAAAACTTTAAAATGGGTCGTATAAAAACAAAGAAACCTAGGGGATTTATCTAAACAACAGGTGATTAGGCAAAAGCTTCGCTCTTGGATTGATATAAAATTTAAATTAATTTGAACAAATAACATATATATAAAACAAGAATATATAAAAATATATAATTCTTATTTATAATAATTTTATTTTATAAAAAACAGTAATCAATCAACAAAAGCTACTGAATTTAACAATATAAAAATAATTATATAAATAATTATATAAAATTCTTCATACGTGGAATTGTTACACTCAAATGTAGATAAGATTATTATCCATTCGGATTCAGCTTTTAAATTTATATTTGATTATCCATTGGATATACCAACAGATTTATATAATAATTTATGTAATAAAAGACTTTAAAGAAAATAAAAAAAATAATACAAAATTTTAAAATATAAGTTTCTGATGCATCAGATAAACTTTCTTTGCAAGTGCAACGTATATTTATACAAAATAAATTTTAAAATACAAAATACAAGCTTTAAAAATAAATAACTTACAGAAGAACAATAGTGAAGGTGATACTGAAGTGGAAGAAGGGTTTTTGTGAAGAGAGGAAAAGAAAACTTAAACTAGAGTTTAAAGTTCTTCAGAGCTTCTGAAGGTGAGATGTTCTAAAAAAAATATATCATCAAGCTCCAGAAATGGCTTTCTTTTATAGATAGAGGCTCACTGTTCTTTTTACATGCTTGGTACTATGGATAAATAGTAACATATCGTACTATTTGCTTTACTGTATTTTTCATACGTCTAGAACTATAGATGAATAGTATCTTGTCGGGATACTATATGCTTGGTACTATGGATAAATAGTAACATATCATACTATTTGCTTTACTGTATTTTTCATGCGTCTGGAACTATAGATGAATAGTATATTATTGGGATACTATTTGATTTACTATTGAGAACTGTAGATGAACAATTTTGTTGACTTTACTGTAACTTTATCGGGTCCTTCACAGGCCAGATACTGTAGATGAACAGTCTTTTATTAGTTGGCACCGATTTTATTGAATTTGAAGGAATGAGGTTTCTTCTGCCTTTAATTTTCTGACGAGCCAGAGTTAGAGTTAGATTTTTTATTTTTCTTTTTCTTTTCTTTTTTCTCTTTTTCTTTATTTTTCTTTTCTTTTTATTTTTCTTTTTTCTTATCTTTATTTTTATTGGAGGCAGAATACAATAACAACCTTTCTCATTGCTGGGGCAATAATCTGAATTCAAATAAGATATTTTATCAATGAAAGACGATGTCATGAATGATGTAGAAGAGGAGTCAGAAGATGAATATGACTTTCTTCTTCTGGACTGAGCATTATATTTTTTAGAATGAGCTTTATTGGATGATCCAGTAAAGTTAATCTTACTAGGCTTTAGGGACTCAAAGGTTGAAGGAAGAGATTCAACAATCTATTGCATCAAAGCTTTATAATCCTCGGCGGTTTTTGTAGTTGCTAAGAGGACTATATTTTGAGCTCTTTGGGCTCCAAAAGCGGTAGACAACTTTGGGTCAAAGCTAACATGGTCTCTCTTTAATAGTAACTGCTTGACTGTATGCTTATAGGTAGAATTGTGAAAGTCAGTCCACCATTTGATTTTAGTTTTAGTTTTTCTTAATATCACGGATATATTGGTACCTGATTGTTTTGCAGTATCAAAATATCACTGGTATACCTAAGATATATAGAAAATCACAGAAAAGAGAAGATGAGGAAACTTCTTCTCATAAGGGTTTGGATTGCAATGGGCTTTAAAGTACTGAAAGGCTAGTAGTACATCTTGTGATAATATTTTTTCTCATTGCTACAATAATATCACCAGTCAACAAACCATATGAGAATATTATCAGTTTTAATATTATTATCGAAATATATGAGCTAGGAATAGGTTTGGCCAGGGTTTTGAAAAAATAAGGCTTTGAACCAGGCATCAATATAATCTCAATAATTATAAGAAGGGCATATAAAGTTTTGAAGAAGGGTTTTAAATTGTACAAAGATATGCAAAGGCTTTTCCCATTCATAAAGAGAAATAATTTTCTTTATTTTAAAAGAAGAATAAGTTATAATAGGTTTATCCTTGTGATTATAATTATGCTTTAAATAAATAGAATCGGAATCCTCTAGAATATTAATATAATACTCTTGAGGTTTTAAAAATTCAGTTGGTTTAAAAAATCAATTTTTAGGCCATACAGATTCAATAATTTTTTATAGATTCTACTGGACAGGTCCATTTTCTATTATTAATTCTGTAATAAAAAATATTTTAGTAAATCATTCAGCTTTAGGACATTTTAAAGAAAAATTTAAAGAAACAATTTGAGTTGAAGGGTTTGAAAATTCTAACTCAGTTTTAGAAATATTTTGAGATAGAGTTTTAGATTTTGAAGATTCTCCCATCTCTTGTTTTAAATAAGGGATTAGAGCATCACTACCTGGGATATTAAGCGGCTCAAATCCCATAATTTTAAGGCTTTAATAACTTTTGGAGAGTGGGCCAGCTGGGAGACCCATTATTCCATCTGGGCTTTATTACTTCTTTAACCACTTGGGCCCAATATTTTATGGCTTTAATTGCATTTTTAGTGATTTCGTCTGATTAATCAGACATGGCTTTAGGTGATTTAGGCTTTAGGGTTTCTTTAGCTTGATTAGCTGCTTTCTTCTTTTTATTCTCCATGATTTCTAAGAAAAAATTCACGAGTAAGGAAGTCAGGTAAACTGTTATTTTCTCCTTTAATAAATTATATATCAAAATCAAATATACTTAAAATAGCTTGCCATTTAGTAAAAATTTATTTTGAGGTAAAGTTTTTAACATCTTTTTGTAAAACCTCTTTAGCATTGTTACAATCAATACGAAGTAAAAACTTTTAATTTAATAAATCACTTCATGGGCATCCTGCTTTTATATGTTATATAGACTTCTATGTAACTATTGAGAGTGTGAAAGCGACTCTTCATAGGACAATTGTCACTGCTTATGGACCTGAACCTAGGTGATATGACATTCTAGTTTCTGCTTCATCCACCCATGCTCGCGCAGGTGATTCCCTCTAAGTAAATTTTAAAATACATAAAAAAATACTCAAAATCTCTTTTTAATAGTAGAATAATTTAATTGGGATAAATTTCAATATCTTGAATAAAAATGGACTATGGTCTCTACCTCTTTTTATCTGTTTTAATATCCCACCATATCTTATATCTGAAGTATCAGTCTCAACTATCTTTTGAGCTATGGGTCAGCTATATGTATGCAAGGAATAATTTTAAATAGGGTTTTAATTTATTTTACTATACCAGTATGGACTTGTCACGACCCAACCCGGGGGCCACGACCGGCATGCAACCAAACCGAAGTCCGACCACATAAGCCTTAGAAACATTCATAACAGTCTAAGTGCAAAACAGTTCAATACTTATATAATCCTCAATCCTAGTTCAAATGCAAACCATCAATATAATCAAATCACAATAAAATTATTCGGGAAATCTAAAGCAGACAAGTTCTACTTGTTACACAAAAAGAGATTCGGATTCAATCCGCCCGAAAGTTCAATATCCGGAAAACTCTAAGCAAAAGGACTGATAAACACAAACGGAAAACCTGATCGACTTCGCCAAAGAAGAGAAAGAAGATGGACGAAGGCAATCACTGTAAACCTGCAAGACAATCTGTAAGGGTGTGAGCGCTTTATATAGACGCCCAGTAAGCCTATGAGAGGCAGAGAAACATCTAACAGTTATATAAGCAGTACATATAATACATTCACAAATTAAGCAATCAAGATGATGTGTCGGGGTCATCAATCAGTAAACAGTACAGTATAATATCAGTCACATCCGCCCTTATAACTCCTCAGTACAGTACAGTAATCAGTAATTAGGCATGTAGCCTCAATAAACAGTATAGGCATTAAGCCTCAGTAGCAGTATAGGCATTAAGCCTCAGTAACCTCCTTCCCCTTCATGACACACCATCACACAGCACAAGTAATATCAAATTCAATATTCTCACATAAATACAATCACATGCAAGTTTCTCTGTCTCCTAAAACATGCGAGGCTGAGTTCAAAAGAATAGACTAGTGAATATATAGAAAGGATAATATATTATAAGAAGGGTTTATATATATATATAAGTTGTTAGCAAGTAGCACAACACAAACAATTCAAATACACCCATAGAACTTACCTGGTCTAACAATCAGCTAAGCAATCCACCACCCTAAGTCTGAGGTGCTGCTGGACCACCGCCTAACCATTAACCATCAATTAACAACCACCCTTACAAATGTATGAAAGTGCAAATGGGAATGCATGACGTGAATGCACGCAATTCAATAGTTTCCACAACAAGGTTAAACCTTTTTGTCAACCAATCATAACTTAACCATCATAATACCACACCTTTAAACTTACTTTCCAGAATATAAAACATCATTAAAAAGTCCTTACAATTTAAATTTATCAAATACCTTACTTAAATAATCAATATACACAAGATACAATTTTACCGATAAACCTGAATAACGAGTGTCAACTTGTAAAATTCAAAACAATTAACCAGTATATGCAAAATTTATAATTTTCAACCAGAAGTTAATTGGATATCTGAAAAGCATCCTACCAAAATTTCATAATTTTTCGAGACTTAGAAGTTCCTCAATCAATTTTTATTCATAACAGTATACAGCTCACAAGGTATACTGACAGCAGTAGAAAGATCTAATTATTTCAAAAATATAACAACAGAAACATAACTCAACATATTTTTCTTGTAAATTAGACTTCCAGAACTTCAACATATATGAAAATAAAATCTAAAACATTTTTACACATTTTAATATGAATTTCGAAAGTTACAGATGATGCAACCGCACCTACAGTACAGTTCGTCAGACAACAGTAGCAAACTTGAATTTTCCAGAAATATACGATGCTCCAAAATCCCAACAATTATTTTTCACAGATTCAAAACATCTTAATAAACAACATATCAAAATTTCATAATTTTTAGAAACCTCTAAGTCCCTCAATTTAATTTTTAAATCGGATTCATACAACCAGTTACCATACTGGCAGCAGTTGAGAAATAAATTTATTTCGAAATACAAACATTTGACCCAGACCTCAAAATATTTTTTTTATAAACACCTAACATCATATCCTAAAACATATCAAAAATTCAGACCTAGATCATTTACCAATAATTTTTAAAAATTCGACAAAGTTACTGAAAATTAGTAATCACAAGCAGAAATAATTTTTCACTTTATTAATGAATTAAAAATATAAATCAAACATGAAAATTCCAAAATAAATTTCTAGATCAAGTTTAACATCCCTAGAACAGATTAAAATTGCCAAAAATACTAGATCATTTACTTAAACTCCCAAATCAAATATTAAACATCAAGAACCTCCAAAATCATCCTACAACTTTTTAATTATTTTTAATTAATTAAAAATCAAAATAAATAAAAAATATTATTTTCTAACACCCTAAACATCATACAAACATCCAACAACACAAATCATGCCATGAAGTTAGAAGAAATTGAAAAAAAAAACCTCAAAACAAGAAAAGCTGCCAGAATTGGGACGCCCGAAACGACAGGCGATGCAGCCCGCAGCACGCCGAACGACATACCTCCGCACGCCGAACGACAGGAGCGCCGCACGCCGAACGACACCTTGTCTCGCCAAACGACACCGGCTAAATGGCACGCCCACTGCTAAACGACACAGCACGGTTTTTTGAAAAAAATTATTTTTTTCTTCTCCTTTTCTCTCTCCGGCGGCACAAGAAATTAGACACTCAATTGGGTGCCCTAACACCCCCTATTTATATAATTTTTAGGTGAAAAATTACCAATATACCCCTACATTAATTTTTTTTAAAAAAATACCCTAAAACTCTTTAAAAATTCAAAAAAACACCCAACTAACTTATAAAAATTTACAACTAACCCCAAATTTAATTATTTTCAGAATTATTTAAATTAGTTCATTAATTATTTAATTTATTTATTTAATTTAATTTATTTTAATTAAAAATTAATAAATACCCGAAAAATTTCATAAACACAAACCCTAGCAAAATTATGCTTAAAATAACCGTAATGGCATAACGGTCACCAAAATGACATCAAAAACAGCAAAACGAAACCCAAAAATTTTTCGATCGCCAAAATGACCAAAATACCCCCCCCGAAGCCAAAAATACAATATTATACTTAAAACAAACATCTCAACACCCACATTATGAAAATAAGCACCAAACGTTATAAAATGCACCCAAAAGTGAATTGAAGGCAAAATTACCATTTTGCCCCTAGACTTAAAAAACATTCAAAAACCAAGGGTTTTACAATCTAACCTCCTTAAAGTAATTGCGTCCACGCAATTGAATCCAACATAATCATTATCCATCAAAAACTGTCATTACAATAGTTATACACAAATCCGGATGGTATCGTCTACTTAGTATGTGTCGTTATGGTTGATCAGGCCATAACCACAAGATACCAAGCACTAATGATCATTCCAGGTTCGATCCCTTTAGCGTTCATTAAATAAAAACCAATTATCAGATAACCAAAACAAAATCAATGAATAGCGCTTAGCGCTCAACCCAGTCAATATCAGTGCCAATCAATCGAGTATAACATTATCTCTGTTCATTTTTTCAATCCATAACAATATTAATATAATGTACCTCTGTAACCAATAACAGAAATATTCCGTAACTCAACATCATTACACATACACCTTTTCAATAAGATCCATTGCATACAATTGTCAATCATCAGTCACAAACAATATCATGCGATGTATGAGTATGATGTTATGCGGTATGCAAGTGCTCTAACACTAAAACTGAATAATATTACAGTCTACCCCCTTAAAATGATTTCGACCTCGAAATCTAAAACATACCTGAAGACTCAAACAGATGGGGATATTTAGCTTTCATAAGCTCTTCGGCTTCCCAGGTGCATTCTTCAACAGAATGATTGCGCCAAAAGACTTTCATAGAAGCTACATCCTTAGAAAGCAACCGCTTGACCTGACGGTCCAAAATAGTCATTGGCTGCTCCTCATAAGAACAATCATCACTAATCTCTACAGTGTCCGGAGCTAGCACATGATCAGGACTAGGTACATACTTTCTCAACATCGAGATATGAAATGTCGGATGCACAGAAGCCATCTGAGGTGGTAAATCAAGCTTATAAGCAACATCACCAATCCTCTCCAGAATTTCAAATGGATTAACATACCGTGGAGCTAATTTTTCCTTCTTACCAAACCTCATAACACCCTTGAAAGGTGAAACCTTCAGAAACACTCTATCCCCGACAGCAAATTCCAGATTTCTTCTTTTTAAATCAGCATAGCTCTTTTGTCTACTAAAAGCAGTCCGAATACGGTCTTGAATCACTGGTACAACCTCAGCACTGTATTACAAAAGTTCAGGACCCTCAATTCGACGCTCACCAACCTCCTCCCAATATAATGGAGTCCTACACCTTCTGCCATACAGAGCCTCAAATGGAGCCATACCAATACTAGCCTGATAACTGTTATTGTAGGCAAACTCTACCAAAGGAAGATGATCTGCCCAACTGCCACCAAAATCAAGAACACACAATCGCAGCATATCTTTCAAAGTCTGAATAGTCCTCTCCGACAAACCATCTGTCTGAGGATGAAAAGCAGTACTGAAATGAAGATTAGTTCCCAAACCTTCCTGAAGCTTCTGCCAAAATCTAGAAGTAAATTGTGGTCCTCTATCAGAAACTATAGAAACTGGGACCCCATGAAGACTCACAATCCTGTTGAGGTACAGTTTGGCATACTGCGACACTGTGTACTTAGTATTTACTGGAAGAAAATGAGCGGACTTAGTCAATCTGTCAACAATAACCCAGATCGAATCATGCCCACCAGGAGCTTTAGGCAAACCGACAACAAAATCCATATTGATTCTCTCCCATTTCCACTCAGGTAGTGGTAACTCCTTAAGCAATCCCGCAGGCTTATGATGCTCATACTTAACTTGCTGACAAGATAAGCATTGAGAAACAAACTGTGCAACATCATTCTTCATCCCTTTCCACCAGTACAACTGCTTCAAATCCCGATACATCTTGGTGGAACCTGGGTGAACTGTGTACTTAGAGAAATGTGCATCCTTAAGGATATCAGTCTTCAAATCATCTACCTTAGGAACACACACCCTAGTACCAAACTTCAAAACACCTTTATCATCGATAACAAACTCCTTGTTCTCACCGGCTAAGACTTTCTGTCGTAAAATTTCCAAATCCGCATCCTTACTTTGCTCAGAAATAATCCTGTCAAGAAAATTTGGCTTCACAGCCAAACTAGCAAGAAACACCCCTCTACCATTCACAACTTCTTTGTCAGACATATTAAATGTCCAACCCTTATCAAGCAATTGGTGAATCTCAGAAATCAAGGACCTCCTCGTCAAACAAATATGTGACAAACTCCCCATAGACTTGCGACTCAAAGCGTCTGCCACAACATTTGCTTTCCCAGGATGGTACTGAATATTATAATCATAATCTTCCAAAAACTCTATCCACCTCCTCTGCCTCAAGTTCAGATCCCTCTGCGAGTAAACATATTTGAGATTCTTATGGTCAGTAAAAATCTCACATGTAACACCATAGAGATAATGCCTCCAGATCTTTAGTGCAAACACAACAGCAGCCATTTCCAGATCATGCGTAAGATAATTAACTTCATGTTTTTTCAACTGTCTTGAAGCATAAGCAACCACCCTACCATGTTGCATCAACACACATCCCAAACCAATACCAGATGCATCACAGTAAACAACATAGCCTTCATTGCTCTCCGGCAAAACAAGTACAGGTGCAGATGTCAACCTTTCTTTCAGAAAGTTAAAACTCTCCTCACAAGCATCATCCCAAACAAACTTAACACCCTTGCGAGTGAGTTTAGTCAAAGGTGCTGCAAGTCGAGAAAAATCTCTAACAAATCTTCTATAATAACCAGCCAAACCCAAGAAACTTCGTATCTCTGTAACTGTCTTTGGTCTTGGCCAATCCATGAGTGCCTCAATCTTCTTTGGATCAACCTGAACACCCTCAGAAGATATAACATGACCCAAGAACACAACTTTATCCAACCAAAATTCACATTTTGAGAACTTGGCATAAAGTTTATGTTCCCTTAAAGTTTGCAAAACCAGCTTCAAATGTTCCTCATGCTCTTCTTTAGTCTTGGAATACACCAAAATATCATCGATGAACACCACAACAAACCGATCAAGATATGGACTAAACACCCTATTCATCAAGTCCATAAAAGCAGCAGGGGCGTTGGTAAGTCCAAAAGACATTACTAGAAATTCATAATGACCATACCTTGAGCGAAAAGCAGTTTTAGGTATGTCACTCTCTCGCACCCTTAACTGATGATAACCAGACCGAAGATCAACCTTTGAGAAAAACTTCGCCCCTTGCAACTGATCAAACAAATCATCAATCCTTGGTAATGGATATCTGTTCTTGACCGTCACCTTGTTTAGCTGCCGATAATCAATTCACAACCTCATGGAACCATACTTCTTTCTCACGAAAAGAACCGGAGCTCCCCAAGGTGAAGTACTCGGTCGGATGTACCCCTTCTGTAACAAATCATTCAGCTGCTCCCTCAACTCTTTAAGCTCTGCCGGTGCCATTCTATAAGGCGGCATAGAGATAGGATTTGTGCCGGGTACAAGATCAATAGAAAACTCAATCTCCCTTTTAGGAGGTAACCCAGGCAAATCCTCAGGAAAAACATCCACAAAATCTTGCACTATAGGGACGTCTTTTGGTTTAACTTCTTCTTTCTTCACATCCCGAATAGATACAAGATAGGCGTCACAACCTTTACGCAACAACCTTCTAGCTCCCAAAGCAGAAATCATCAGACAAGGACCAATGGTCTTGGAACCATGGAATGTCACCGACTTACCTTCTTCATAATCAAATTGGACTATTTTAGCCCTACAGTCAACATTAGCTCCATGACAAGCTAACCAAGATCACATCAAATTCCAACACAAATAAGACAATCAAATTTGCAGCTAAATCTGTATCCTCAACTCTAATCATACAGTTACTATAAACATCCACCGTCTCTATCTCATTCCCCAGTGGTGTATGAACAAACAAAGGCTCAGCTAAAAGTTCATGTGATCTAGATAATCTAGATGCAAAGCTAGGTGATATGAATGAATGAGTAGCTCCAGGGTCAATAAGAACATGTGCATCAAATGAACATACAGAGAGTGTACCTTGCACCACATTATTATCAGCCCGAGCTTGCTGAGTATTAAGATTAAACACCCGAGCATAATTCTGATTCTGATTCTGGCCTTGGTTCTGATTCTGAGCATTGTTCTGACCTGCTGGCAAGGCAGGTATAGCATTCTGCTGCTGATTATTCTGGTGATAACCCTGATTCTACTGACCTTGATAGCCTCGATAACCTCCATTCTGTCGTCTGCCATTCTGATTACCTCGGCCTCCATTATAACCTCGACCACCATTACCTCTGCCATAACCATTGTCATTACCATTACCGTTGCCACGGTTGTTATTACCCTGATTTCCTACTGGTCTCACATAATTCTACTGCCCTCCTTGATTCTGACTGCACCGAGAATTAGGACAATCCTTCACCTGGTGATCCATCCGTCCACAACCTAAACATGCTCCCATCTGTCTCCAGCAATCTCCTGGATGACGGTTACCACAAAACCCATAAACAGGATTCCTCTGATTCTGATTCTGCAATCGGTAAGTCTGTTGTTGACCACCTCTATTATTTCCTCTCTGATCTCTGTTCTGTCCTTGGTAGCCATGCGAATCATTAGGTCTACTTCTCTTTCTACTAACATCAGTAGTATCCTCAGTCCTGTCAGTCTTACCTCTATTTTCCAAACCCAGAGCTGTGTTCCTAGCCAAATGCAACTCAGTGTAGTTATGGCTAGCAACAAAACCATAATACTTATTGTTCAGTCCCTCCACGAATCTGCGAGTCATCCGAGCCTCATCCTGAATCAAGTGTGTAGCATACTATCGCAGATCCTGAAACTTCTCATAGTACTCAGCTATGGATCTATCCCCTTGCTTTAACCTCTCAAACTCATGGCCTTTTTGCCACATAACATTCTCAGGTATGAAATTCTGCATGAACAAGTCCTTAAACTCATCCCAGACATGAACCCTATCTCTGATTTCATCATCGAACCACACCAGAGCTGACTTCTTTAACTGATGGCCTACCAACTCTATAGATCTATCATCAGTACAGTTGAGAGATAAACAAATCCGATGTACCTCATTGATGAAGTATACCGGATCCTCAGTAGCAGAGTTGGAGAATGTAGGTGGGTTCACTCTGATAAACTCATTTAATTTCACATACTGGGGTTCAACAATAGGTGGCTGATCATTTGCTTGCCTAGCATTCTGATTCATATTCTGCACCAACTGAGCAATTCCATTAGCAAGAGTCTCCATAGATTTACCCATTATCATCATAGTAGTCATAAACTGCTCCTGACCCACTGCAGCAGCTGGTGTAGCCTCTGGTATAGGATTATTCCCAGGAGTAGGTGGTTGAGGATAAGGCACAACTCCTGCAGTATTAACATTCCCTGCTGCAGCTCTAGGAGGTCTCCCACGTCCACGTGGAGGCAGATTAGCACCATTTGCAGTTCCAGAAGTTCCAGCACCAGAGGAACCTCCCCCTATCCGAATTCCAATACTTCTTTGAGACATAACTCCTGATATTAGTATAAGCATATCGGTTAACGCGGAAGCAAAAGAAACACAAAAAGAATTTTTCCTAATGATTTCCGGATACAACTAGACAAATTATAAGTGTGACAGAATCTTATGGCTTTGATACCACTTTTGTCACGACCCAACCCGGGGACCACGACCGGCATGCAGCCAAACCGAAGTCCGACCACATAAGCCTTAGAAACATTCATAACAGTCTAAGTGTAAAACAGTTCAATACTTATCCTCAATCCGAGTTCAAATGAAAACCATCAATATAATCAAATCACAATAAAATTATTCGGGAAATCTAAAGCAGACAAGTTCTACTTGTTACACAAAAAGGGATTTGGATTCAATCCGCCCGAAAGTTCAATATCCGAAAATCTCTAAGCAAAAGGACCGATAAACACAAACGGAAAACCTGATCGACTTCGCCAAAGAAGAGAAAGAAGATAGACAAAGGCAATCACTGTAAACCTGCAAGACAATCTGTAAGAGTGTGAGCGCTTTATATAGACGCCCAGTAAGCCTATAAGAGGCAGAGAAACATCTAACAGTTATATAAGCAGTACATATAATACATTCACAAATTAAGCAATCAAGATGGTGTGTCGGGGTCATCAATCAGTAAACAGTACAGTATAATATCAGTCACATCCGCCCTTATAACTCCTCAGTACAGTACAGTAATCAGTAATTAGGCATGTAGCCTCAGTAAACAGTATAGGCATTAAGCCTCAGTAGCAGTATAGGCATTAAGCCTCAGTAACCTCCTTCCCCTTCATGACACACCATCACACAGCACAAGTAATATCAAATTCAATATTCTCACATAAATACAATCACATGCAAGTTTCTCTGTCTCCTAAAACATGCGAGGCTGAGTTCGAAAGAATAGACTAGTGAATATATAGAAAGGATAATATATTATAAGAAGGGTTTATATATATATATATAAGTTGTTAGCAAGTAGCACAACACAAACAATTCAAATACACCCATAGAACTTACCTAGTCTAACAGTCAGCTAAGCAATCCGCCACCCTAAGTCTGAGGTGCTGCTGGACCACCGCCTAACCATTAACCATCAATTAACAAACACCCTTACAAATGTATGCAAGTGCAAATGGGAATGCATGACGTGAATGCACGCAATTCAATAGTTTCCATAACAAGGTTAAACCTTTTTGTCAACCAATCATAACTTAACCATCATAATACCACACCTTTAAACTTGCTTTCCAGAATATAAAACATCATTAAAAAGTCCTTACAATTTAAATTTATCAAATACCTTACTTAAATAATCAATATACACAAGATACAATTTTACCAATAAACCTGAATAACGAGTGTCAACTTGTAAAATTCAAAACAATTAACCAATATATGCAAAATTTATAATTTTCAACCAGAAGTTAATTTGATATCTGAAAAGCATCCTACCAAAATTTCATAATTTTTTGAGACTTAGAAGTCCCTCAATCAATTTTTATTCATAATAGTATACAACTCACAAGGTATACTGACAGCAGTAGAAAGATCTAATTATTTCAAAAATATAACAACAGAAACATAACTCAACATATTTTTCTTGTAAAGTAGACTTCCAGAACTTCAACATATATAAAAATCAAATCTAAAACATTTTTACACATTTTAATATGAATTTCGAAATTTACAGATGATGCAACCGTACCTACAGTACAGTTCGTCAGACAACAGTAGCAAACTTGAATTTTCCAGAAATATACGATGCTCCAAAATCCCAAAACTTATTTTTCACAAATTCAAAACATCCTAATAAACAACATATCAAAATTTCATAATTTTTAGAAACCTCTAAGTCCCTCAATTTAATTTTTAAATCGGATTCATACAACCAGTTACCATACTGTCAGTAGTTGAGAAATAAATTTATTTCGAAACACAAACATTTGACCCAGACCTCAAAATATTTTTTTATAAATACCTAACATCATATCCTAAAACATATCAAAAATTCAGACCTAGATCATTTACCAATAATTTTTAAAAATTCGACAAAATTACTGAAATATTAGTAATCACAAGCATAAATAATTTTTCACTTTATTAATGAATTAAAAATATAAATCAAACATGAAAATTTCAAAATAAATTTCTAGATCAAGTTTAACATCCCTAGAACAGATTAAAATTGCCAAAAATACTAGATCATTTACTTAAACTCCCAAATCAAATATTAAACATCAAGAACCTCCAAAATCATCCTACAACTTTTTAATTATTTTTAATTAATTAAAAATCAAAATAAATAAAAAATATTATTTTCTAACACCCTAAACATCATACAAACATCCAACAACACAAATCATGCCATGAAGTTAGAAGAAATTGAAGAAAAATTGAAAAAAAAAACCTCAAAACATCAAAGCTGCCAGAATTGGGACGCCCGAAACGACAGGCGACGCAGCCCGCAGCACGCCGAACGACATACCTCCGCACGCCGAACGACAGGAGCGCCGCACGCCGAACGACACCTTGTCTCGCCAAACGACACCGGCTAAATGGCACGCCCACTGCTAAACGACACAGCACAGTTTTTTGAAGAAAAAATATTTTTTTCTTCTCCTTTTCTCTCTCCGGCGGCACAAGAAATTAGACACTCAATTGGGTGCCCTAACACCCCTATTTATATAATTTTTAGGTGGAAAATTACCAATATACCCCTAGATTAATTTTTTTTTAAAAATACCCTAAAACTCTTTAAAAATTAAAAAAAAAACATCCAACTAACTTATAAAAATTTACAACTAACCCCAAATTTAATTATTTTCAGAATTATTTATATTAGTTCATTAATTATTTTATTTATTTATTTAATTTAATATATTTTAATTAAAAATTAATAAATACCCGAAAAATTTTTCGAAACACAAATCCTAGCAAAATTATACTTAAAATAACCGTAATGGCATCACGGTCACCAAAATGATATCAAAAATAGCAAAACGAAACCCGAAAATTTTTTGACCTCCAAAATGACCAAAATACCCCCCGAAGCCAAAAATATAATATTATACTTAAAACAAACATCTCAACACCCACATTATGAAAATAAGCACCAAACGTTATAAAATGCACCCGAAAAGTGAATTGAAGGCAAAATTACCATTTTGCCCCTAGACTTAAAATCATTCAAAAACCAAGGGTTTTACAGGACTTCAGTCCATGGGCTTGAATTTTTCTTGAGCTTATCGTGTAATGGTTTTATAATTCTATTCATATTTGGATAGAATTCTATAACATAATTTAAATATCCTAAAAATCTTTGTAGTTTGACTTTATTAAGGATTTGATCATAAAACTTATCTTCAAAGGCTAAGTTTCTTTTTATGGATTCTAAAATGCCATGTTCTATATAATTACCTAAGAATCTAATTTTTGTCTGAAACAGAGATATTTTAGTTTTACTAAGTACTAATTCATTCTTTTTAACCACTATAAAAAATATTTTTATGTGTTTAAAATGATTATCTAAAGTTGTACTATATATTAATATAGCATCAATGTATACTATACAAAATTTAGTATAAGAATGAAATATATCATTCATCACTCTTTAAAATTTAGAGAGTATATTCTTCAAATCAAAAGGTATTACATTCTATTCGTACTGACCACATGGAACAGTAAATGTTATTTTATATATGTCTTTAGGGTTTATCTGAATTTGTCAAAATTCAGATTTTATATCAAATTTACTAAATATATTTGTTTCATATAACCTTCCTAATCAATCTTTTTTATTTGGAATATGGTACCGAATATATTTTAATGCTTTATTTAAGGGTTTATAATTTATTACTAATCTAGAGGCCCCTTTTTCTATTTAAGAGGCCTTGTTAACATAAAATACTGCACAAGACCGTAAACTTCTAGATTTGGTAATTAATTTTTTATTCACTCAATCACTTATCTCTTTTCTACAAAATTCAATCATATTAGGCATCATTTGAATATGTATAGCTTTAGCTGTAATAGACTTTTCATCAAAGCCTATCTTATATGATAAATCAATCATATATTGCTTTCTATTCCAAAATGCATTTGGAATATCAACACATAATTCATTTTCTATTTGAAGTTTTAACTTATTAACTTTATCTTGTATAAATTTAATTTTTAATTATTCATTTATTTTTTGTAAATAAAATTATTCTTTAAATTATAAAGTTGTCCAGACTTTATTTTTATTATTGGATTTATTCGTAGTTCATAAATTGAATGAGTTTTAAGTAAGTTTAGATTTTTCTTTTTAGGTTTTTCTATCAATGGAAAAATATTTTTTTAATTTTTTACTTTAAAACTTATACTATTATCTTTTATAGAGTAAGGTATAATTTGATTCATAAATGAAGTTTCTAAGATCGCCATATGATGAATATTAGCCAAAATAAATATATTTATTAGTTCTAAATTTTTATCAATTATTGAAATTTCTGTTTTATTAAGAATATTTAATTGAGATTTATTTGCAGCTAAAAATTTTTCATTTGTTTTCTGCCAAAATCTTTTAGGAATTAAGCTAGGTTTAATACAATTCAAATATGCTCCCGTATCAAGTAAAACTATAGTTTCTATATGATAATTATTTAAAAATTTTAATTTTATTTTTATTATATATTTTCTTGACATAATTTTCTGTAATATAAAAATTATATTATCAGAAATTTTATCTTTACTTATTATACTAATTTCATTATTATTAATTTTTTTATTTATTATTTGTTCAACATTTTCTTCATCATCCTCTTCTTTAGAAGAGGAAGTAGAATTTAATAAAAATTTTATTAATTGAGAATTTTTTTTATTTTTAATTTCTGTAATTCTATTTTTATTTCTTTAATTTCTTTTTATAAATCATTTATTGTTGGTTTATTTTTTATTATTTTATTTTATTTAAAATTGAAGTTAAATCATATATATTTTTACTTGTACTAGATCATACTGAATGTTTAGATTTTTCATTAGAATCTTCTAATAATTTATTTAAAAAGTTTTCTTAGATTTTAGGATCATTTATATGTTTTATTACTTTCAAGATAGATTTTTATTTTTTAATTAAAATATTTATTAATTTATTACTAGTTTCAAAACTAGTTTTTGAACATATATCATTTATTTGATTTGTTTCTTCAGAATCTGAATAATTTTCATAATCTGAATATTCTAAATATAATTCATAAATTTTATTTAATACATATTCTTCCAATTCTAGTTCTTGTAGTTTTTTTTATTAAATCTATAAAATCTGGAAGTGTATCATTTTTTTTATCACAATTATAATATTATAAATCTTTATATGATTTAAATTGTTTATCTTTCTTTTTAAATTTTTTTTATTACTAGATTTTTTAGATATATAAGGTTTCTGTTTCTTATAATAATCTTCTTTATTGTATTTTTTTTATAATTCCTTTTATATTTTTTATATGATTTTCTATATTTTGTAGAACATTATCCTCCACAGTCTTTATAATTTTGAGTTATACTGTAATCAAACTGTTTACAGAATGAGCCTAATTCTTATTTAGTTTTTCTCATTTAAAATTTTAATAATTTTTGAAGTTTTATGTCTTGACAAAGTTTTAATCCTTTTTTTTGTACTATACTGACCAATTTGCCATAAGTCAAACTATTATAAGGAATAAGATTTTCATATTCATGTTTTATATGATTTCTAACTTTCTCACTTAGGAAGAAGAGCAATCCTGCTAAGAATTTTTTTTAGAGAGCTTGATTGGAATCTTCTCTAAGTATAATCCTAGTTAGAAAAGTTATTTTATAAAACTAAAAATTACTAAGTTTTTTACACCTAAATTTACTTAGTAGTCCAACATTTTTATCTTTTAAATGAGTAGGATCTCCTATAAAGTGAAGTAATATAGTCAGTATCAATGTTCCCACTGCATTCTAAATAGTATCACCATATTCATTTAATACAGGGGTTCCAACTTCATAAGTTTTTATAGTATTTAATATTTCTAAATATTATTCATCAGTGAAATAATTATCCTACCAACCTTTTAATTGGCCTTTGAACTTGGCTATAATTAATTCTGCTATAGTTCTATCTGATATATCAGTTTGGGTTCTATAAGCATTGACAACCATTGTCATCTATTATAGAAGACTCAGAATATTATATTCTGATAGGCTATCAATATTTTATTTATATACGGAAGATGCATTATATTTATATTGTGATAAGATATTAGGTCTATCTATAATTTTTAAGTCTAGGGCAGATATTTGTGGATCTATATCTCTACTAAAAGATTCAAGATCTTCAGTTTTAGACTGAGAATTCTCAACTAAATTCAAATCCTGATCTTGGATTACTATATTAATAATTTTAAGTTTTAGAATGAGAAGTTTCTTGAATAACTTGTTTTGACTCAGAAGTTGAATTAATTTTACTTAATTGATCATTAATAGCTTTTACAAAATCAAAATATTTAAATTTGACTTCTTATTGTCCTGTTTTTTGAAACCTCAAAAGGTTTAAAAATATGAATTTTTAATTTTTTTTTATCTGAAATTGACTTTACAATTTTTATTATTTCTCTATCTTTAATAGAATTTTCTATTCTATTTAATTGTTTACCTATACTGATTAAATGTACATTTAAAAAATTATTTTGTTCTAATATCTTTTTATTTAGATCATCATTTGCCTACTGTTTTAAATGGTGTAATTTTAATTTCTCTATCACCGTGCATAAATATACTAGCAATTTTAGATAGATGTTCGCTTTGTATAATTTTATTTTCTACTTTCCATTCTGTTTATTTATTCCTAGTAGTTATAGGATTTATAAATTTTTTTGCTTTAATTTTTTTTCATAAATTCTTTTAAACCAATCAAAGAATTTCATATTAACTTCATATTGTTTTACAAAATTAATATATTCATTCTTTATAGATTCAAAATTATTTACTTTATTAAGTACTTCTTTTAACTTGTCTATATTTTTTACTGTAGTTAAGTCTTTATCTAATTTATCTTTATTAAATATAAATTCTTTATTAATTACATTTAATTTTTTATCTATATTTACTACATTTTCTGTTACAAAAGAAGCTATAGGTGACATAGATAGAGAAATAGACTGTTTTCTATATTGTTCGTGGTTATAATTAGAATTTATTTCTATAGGGTTCATATTTCCTATAGGATTATAGAAAAGATGTGATACAGTTATACTGTAATCTATATATTTTAACTTATTACTGGTTTCAGGTATATCTAATGTAGAATATCTAGATTTTACTACTGTTTGTAAAATAGGTTTAGGCTTCTTTTCTTTATATGAAACAAATATTACAAAAGGTAATTATGAAGCCCTTCCTATATCCACTATTGAAGCAAATGAAGAAGAGTCAGAATACCTACTGTCACGACCCAACCCGAGGGCCACGACCGGCATGCAGCCAAACCGAAGTCCGACCACATAAGCCTTAGAAACATTCGTAACAGTCTAAGTGCAAAACAGTTCAATACTTATATAATCCTCAATCCTAATTCAAATGCAAACCATCAATATAATCAAATCACAATAAAATTATTTGGGAAATCTAAAGCAGACAAGTTCTATTTATTACACAAAAAGGGATTCGGATTCAATCCGCCTAAAAGTTCAATATCCGGAAATCTCTAAGTAGAAGGACATATAAACACAAACAGAAAACCTGATCGACTTCACCAAGAAGAGAAAGAAGATAGACGAAGGCAATCACTGTAAACCTGCAAGACAATCTATAAGGGTGTGAGCACTTTATATAGACGCCCAGTAAGTCTATGAGAGGCAGAGAAACATCTAACAGTTATATAAGCAGTACATATAATACATTCACAAATTAAGCAAACAAGATGGTGTGTCGGGGTCACCAATCAGTAAACAGTACAGTATAATATCAGTCACATCTGCCCTTATAACTCCTCAGTACAGTACAGTAATCAGTAATTAGGCATGTAGCCTCAGTAAACAGTATAGGCATGAAGCCTCAGTAGCAGTATAGGCATTAAGCCTCAGTAACCTCCTTCCCCTTCATGACACACCATCACACAGCACAAGTAATATCAAATTCAATATTCTCACATAAATACAATCACATGCAAGTTTCTCTATCTCCTAAAACATGCGAGGCTGAGTTCAAAAGAATAGTCTAGTGAATATATAGAAAGGATAATATATTATAATAAGGGTTTATATATATATATATATAGGTTGTTAGCAAATAGCACAACACAAACAGTTCAAATACACCCATAGAACTTACCTGGTCTAACAGTCAGCTAAGCAATCCGCCCTCCTAAGTCTGAGGTGCTGCTGGACCACCGCCTAACTATTAACCATCAATTAACAACTACCCTTACAAATGTATGCAAGTGCAAATGGGAATGCGGACGTGAATGCACGCAATTCAATAGTTTTCATAACAAAGTTAAACCTTTTTTTTGTCAACCAATCACAACTTAACCATCATAATACCACACCTTTAAACTTGCTTTCCAGAATATAAAACATCATTAAAAAGTCCTTACAATTTAAATTTATAAATACCTTACTTAAATAATCAATATACACAAGATACAATTTTACCGATAAACCTGAATAACGAGTGTCAACTTGTAAAATTCAAAACAATTAACCAGTATATGCAAAATTTATAATTTTCAACCAGAAGTTAATTTGATATCTGAAAAGCATCCTACCAAAATTTCATAATTTTTCGAGACTTAGAAGTCCCTCAATCAATTTTTATTCATAACAGTATACAGCTCACAAGGTATACTGACAGCAGTAGAAAGATCTAATTATTTCAAAAATATAACAATAGAAACATAACCCAACATATTTTTCTTGTAAATTAGACTTCCAGAAATTCAACATATATGAAAATCAAATCTAAAACATTTTTACACATTTTAATATGAATTTTGAAAGTTACAGATGATGCAATCGCACCTACAGTATAGTTCGTCAGACAACAGTAGCAAACTTGAATTTTCCAGAAATATACGATGCTCCAAAATCCCAAAAATTATTTTTCTCATAAACTAGACTCAATTTCGAGCCACATATCCAAATTTTAGATTTTTATCATGTTCCAATATTTAATTAAAAATCGAGCAACATACAACACTAAAATCAAACTTCAGCAGAGAATTAAATCATCCAAAAACTCAAAGAAAACAATTAATTCGAAAACCCTAACACCCAAATCAATTCAATCAAACCCTAAGTCAATACCTTCATCAAATTTCAGAACCCAACACACTAGCCCAAATCAATTAATTCAACACCAAAATCCATCAAAACAATAAAAACCCCAAAACCTAACCTATTTTGTAAAAATCAATTTAATTAAATAAAAATTTGAATTTAGCCAAATTAATTAAGAAAAATACCAACCCAATATGATACTAATATGAATTAATCAAATGGAAGTCGAAATAATGAAAAAGGAATCAAGAAAAAACCTCAAAAATATCAAAAACTCGAAACGACACTAGCCATCTGTTATGGAAGCCCCTGGCTCGCGCTTCTCTGCTGAATGATGCTAGCCACCCGCCGAACGACACTGCGCGCTGGCACGCCGAGACCCAAAACGACAGCCCTCTGATTTTTGCTCCCAAAACCAAATTTCTCCCCTTTTTTTCAAAACACCCGAAAATAGAAGACCAAAAACATTACCCCCTCTGACATTTAGGCCTATTTATAGGAAAACAACTCTTCAAAATTATACTTTTATCCCAATCTAATTTATTTTAATTAAAAACACCCCAAAACTATTTATTTTTATAAAAATTTACCCAAAACCATAAAATTCACAAAATTAACTCAAATTTATTTTTAACTTCAAACTTTAACCCAAAATAATTTATAAATATGTTTTACGCATAATAATACCCAAAAATACCGAAAACGACAAAAATCCAAAAATGACGAAAATACCCTCGGCACCCAAAAATACAATATTATACCCAAAACGAACGTCTCGTTGTCCTGAGTATCAAAAAGACATTCAAACCATCAAATTATGTTCAAACAACATGTGAGGGTACAAAATGACTATTTTGCCCCTATACTTAAAATCATTCAAAAACCAAGGGTTTTACACCTACTGTTTATATTATGTCTACTAAATTTTAATTTAACTTTACCATCTTCATATTGTTCAATTTTACTAAGTTATATATTGGATTTTACTGTTTTCTCAAGTTCTGAAGGGGGAGCTGCATTTTTCAAAATTCACTCATCAGGAAGACTAATGTCTTTCCATTAAATGGTTTTGGAGATTACTGTGTGAGCTTTACTGAGGTCTATTTGAAAATTTTTAGTTTCTCCTGTTTTAGGTTTCATTATGTATTTAGTTGTAAAAGATAAAACCAGGGCTTTATAATATATTTTGTACATTAATACTCATGAATAGATCAAACATTTTATAATTATATGTTTTAATTTCTAGTATAGCACTCTTTAATATATTAGGGTCATTTAGAGATATTGTGATATTAAAAAAACAATCAAAGGAGATAAGTCCACTGCTAAGGCTAGTCTCTATCATTCCTAAGAGAGAATTATTGAAATTTAAAAATTTGGCATCTCTAACTATTGCTAATATACTTGTATTTAGACCTTTACTACTTAAGGGCTTTATATCAATTTGTACAAGTCCTATATGTGTATATATATATATATATATTTACTTTTATAGTGCTTTATAGATTCTGGAGATAACAATGTAATCTTTTTAAAAGATTTACTTAACTGTACATCCATTTCTTCTGCTTTAACTATATAATTATTTTTAAATATATTTAATTTAAGTATTTTATAGATTTATTCTTTATCTACTTTAGGTATTACCTAATTATCTATTGCTTTATTAAAATCTTCTAAAATTATTTCATTTATATTTACGATTCTTTTAATTTCTGATGACTCAGAATTATTAGATTTAGTTGTACTAGTAGATTTACATAAAAATAGTTTTATTTTTAAATATTTTAAAAATATATTTTAAAGTATTTTCTTGTTGATTTTATACTCGACCAATGATTTATTGCCCTAAATGCCTACCCATTGACTGAAACAGAACTTACTGTATTTTTAAATTTTAGACAATAATATTCACTTCAAGATCTATAAGTCAAATATCTAACTATGAAAACAGTTTTATATCTATCTACTACCACCCCTAAAAATAATAACAGCTCTTATACCAGCAAAATATATATATATATATATATATATATATCTTTAATATATAAATATATATTAAAAAAATTAAAAAAATTTTGCATTTAATGTAAAATATTTGTTTCTATAATTAATTTTATTTTATATTAGAATGACGTCTTCACATTATTTAGGAGATATAAATATTTTAGTTTTTTTTTATAAATAATATAAAAGAAGATTAATATTTTTTTAAAGAAGGAAAAAAGTAAATTATAAATTATAAATAATATATTATCAATTGAGTATAAATAAATAAGTGGTGTAATTATTTATGATTTTTTAAATATCATTTTTATTTTTTGTATATTTTATTTATTTTTTAATTTTACTCTTAAATGTGTTAATATATTTTAAATATTTATTCTATATAACTAAATAATTAAGATTATTTTAAAATAAAATATGTATATTTTTGAATCAAGATGTTATTCTAGTATATATATTCCTAAAGTAGCGATTAATCATGATTTATTCATACTTTAAAAAAATTACAATTCGGTGCAATTATAAGTAGTGGGGGCAGTTGTGTTTAAATTATTTAGTTCTTCTGTGTTGATCTTTCCTCTGCCTTACCTCAAAAAAAAAAAAAAATCTTTCCTCTGTCTTGTTAAAGTCTTTGTTGGTGGGTTTTTGCTGCTTGGCCATTGAAATTCCAGTGAGAACTCTTTTTTTTTAAAAAAAAAAAAAAGAAAGAAAAATTTCTGCAACTGATTGCATATAATTTCTCAATATTGTGTAGATGACTAACAGAATATTTCCGTAGACAAGTCAAGCATTGATGCTCTTACTCTGTAGGGTTTCCATTGAAATAACACCGATTTTTTGTTTTATTTTATTTTATTTTTAAATGGCAAGATTCTTCTGAGAGATTATTTTGTGACGAGTAATTAGCACCTTAATTGTATTTTCAATTTAACTTGAGTAAAGAATTCTAGATAACAATAATTAAAGAAATAAAATATAAAATTTTTGAAAAATAAATATTAACCCTAGACTAAAATATTAATTTTAAAATAATAAAATTGAAGTCCTAATTAAATTATTAGATTTCTAAATGGTTAAAAAAAAAACTAATTTCATGAATTTAATTTTATACATCAAAGCTTAACATAGCTATAAGTGCATCCTTTTAGATAATTCAAGATCAATTCCTTCATCTCCTGCTGTAATACTGAAAAAAAAGAAAATGGCCAATTTGATGAAAATTATAATTGAAAGTAGCTAATAACTTCTCAAATTATTTCAAACCGAAGAAAATACATTTTTATATACATTGTAATATTATATAGTGGGATCCATAAGAATTGATACTCATGAAAGTAGAATCTAATTATTACTTGAGATTTGATTTTTGTCATAATACGGTTTATTAAATCAAAATGGGCCATATTAATATATGGGTTTATATGAATAATAATTGAACAGACAATGATGGACTGTCAGTACGAATCATCTATCATTTCCTTATAATAAGACTATTCTTTTTCTCAACATGGCAAAAGCTTTTCTAAAGTAGTGCAACATTTATTTATGTGTATTTTAATTAATTATTAATTAAAATTAATATATAAATAAAAGAATATAAACAGGAAATAATTGTATGTTCAATGATAGGAAGACAGGTCCCACTTCATCCGTTTGATATAATCATATCTTTGGTTAATTGTTAAGAGTCTTTTAGGTCAAAATATTCATACTGTTTAATAGAAACTTAATTGAAGTGATAAGTGTTATTGGCTTCTAGTGGAGACTACACAGCAAGATAAGGTTTTTTTTTTTTGGCTTGATTATAATATTAATATATGAACAGACACTCAATGGTACTAAAACGCAATTTATTGTAATACCAAGGATTAATTTTGTTGATAACTTAAAAAAAATAGTTAACTGAATTTGTATCTTTATTTTATCTATTCATATGTTCATATTAGGTTGTTTAATAATATTTTTGATAAGAAAAATTATTAATTTAACTTCAATTCTTAAAGTCTTATTAATTATTAGTTTTCAGAAAATTACACAAGTATTATTTTTGTTTTTAAAATATTATTTATATGGTGTTTATATATATATACACAGAGAGAGAGTATGGATTAACTTAATACGATAAGTGGATTTCTTATATTTTATTTCCTCTTTCTTTTCTCCTTTTTTTACACATTCACTATTTATTTTTTTTTCTCTCATTTTGTTTTTTCAAGTTGTTATTTTCATTTTTTTTTGGATTGATTATCTTATTTTGACTATTGTTTTATACATGCATTAAGTTTTTTGAATGAATGAATTTTTTATTCTTATTGTTTTTTTTTAAATATTTTTAAATATAATAAAATTGAAATTCATAGTTAAAAAAATATGTTTTGGTTGAATGAATTCTTTACACAATGTTATAGAAATGGGAGCTACTTTTATTTATATAAATAATCATTCAATGAGCCTTTTACAAGTGTGTTTTCTTTACAGCAAAGAAAGGAAAATTTTGTTGCAAATATTTTGTACAGCAAATAAGAATTATTTTGGAAGAATTGAATCTGATTAGCTGATGTGAGCTACAATCTGATCTGCTGATATTAGCAGAGTTGTTACTATGAGCTAAGATGTGTTGCAGCTGCTACTAATGTAATTCCTAACATCCCTCTTCAAACTTGGTAGTGGGATTGGCCTCTCTACCACTCCAAGTTTATCTCTTAATAGATAAAATTTTGATATAGTAAGAGATTTTGTTAAACCATCAACAATTTGATCTTGTGAAGGCACATACCTGACTTCTAATTTCTTCTACTGAATTTGTCTCAAATGAAGTGGATGTCAGCTTCAATGTGTTTGGTTTTGAAATGATAAATAGGGTTGCTTGCTATTGATTTGCACTCATGTTATCTGACCATGTTATAGGTATTTCTGATAGTGGAAACCCAAGTTCTTTAAGTAGAGATTCAAGCCAAGTGATTTCACAAGAGACATGAGCTAAAGCTCTATTTTGCACTTGATCTAGCAATAAGTGGTTGCTTTTCGAGCTCCAAGTTACTATTGTTGGACCATAATAGACATAATAGCCAGCAACAAATTTTCTGTCATCTATGTTGCAAGCCAATCAGCATCTGAGTAACTAGTTAATGTGTACATGTCAAAAGGTCGAATATGAATACCAAAATTCATGGTTCCTTTAAGATATCTCAAAACTCTCTTAACTGCCTCCATGTGTTTGGTTGGAGTTTCCTTTAGAAATTGACTTAATTTGTTGATGAAGTAGGCAAGTTCAGGCCTTTTATGAGTAATGTACGACAAAGCTCCTATGATTCTTCTATATGTAGTAACATCTGTGAAAGGTACATCATCACTGATTTACAGATTCTTAAGAGTTGCTAGTGTTGAGCATTCTTTTGAATTTTCAGTATTAGTTCTTTTGAGTAATTCTTCAATGTTGTTAGTTTGAGTTAAGAAAAATACCTGTTTCATCTCTCATTATTTCAATGCCCAGGAATAGATGCAGTGGTCCAAAGTCTTTCAAGGCAAAGAGTTTGTCAAATTCTTAAATGAAACGTTTGACTGAGGTTGAGTTGCTTCCTAATTAGGACAAACACGATTTCACATTTGTCTTTCAAGACAAACAAGGAAGAGTCACACTCTGAATTTATGATGCCTCACTTTTTCAGGGTGTCTCTCAATTTTTCATTGCTTTATACCATAGAGAGCTCTATTCAATCATAAGGTACCAAATTATTTTTTACTGATTGAAATCTTTTCTTTACAGGACTCAATGACTTTTCCAAGAACTTTTTACGAAGGATGACGTAAATGCCTATGCTACAACTTGAGTTTCTTTATATTTACAAACTCACTTGACAACTTTTATCTTTTCTCCTTTTTTTACACATTCTTTATTTATTTGTTTTTTTTTTCTCATATTTTTTTCAAATTGTCATTTCTATTTTTTTTTTTGCATTATTTGCTTTTTTTTACTATTGTTTAATACATGCATTAAGTTTTTTGAATGAATTAATTTTTTATTCTTATTATTTATTTTTATTTTTTTAAAATATATTATCATTGAAATTTGTAGTTAAGGTATTTGGTTTTGGTTGAATGAATTCTTTACACAATGTTGTAGATATGGAAGCTACTTTTATTTGTATAAATAATCATCCAGTGAGCCTTTTACAAGTGTGTTTTCTTTACAGCAAAGAAAGGAATAATTTGTTGCAAATATTTTGTACAACAGATAAGAGTTATTTTGGAAGAATTGAATTTGATTAGCTGATGTGAGTTGTACTATGACATCAGCAGAGTTATTACTGTGAGCTAAGATGTGTTATAGCTGCTACTAATGTAATTCCTAATATTTCCCTTCAAACTTGGTAGTGGGATTAGCCTCTCTATCACTCCAATTTTGTCTCTTAATAGATAAAATGTGATCCAGTAAGAGCCTTTATTAACCCATCAACAATTTGATCTTGTGAAGGCACATACCTGACTTCTAATTTCTTCTCCAGAATCTTGTCTCGTATGAAGTAAATGTCAACTTCAACGTGTTTAGTTCTGAAATGATTAATAAGGTTGCTTGCTATTGATTTGCACTCATGTTATCACACCATGTTACAGGTATTTCCGATGGTGGAAATCTAAGTTCTTTAAGTAGAGATTCAAGCCAAGTGATTTCACAAGAGACATGAGCTAAATCTCTATACTCAGATTCTACACTTGATCTAGCAATAAGTGGTTGCTTTTTCAAGCTCCTAGTTACTAATGTTGGACCATAATAGACATAATAGCCAACAATATATTTCCTGTCATCTATGTTGCAAGCCCAGTCAGCATCTGAGTAACTAGTTAATGTGTATATGTCACAAGGCTGAATATGAAGACTGAAATTCTTAGTTCCTTTGAGATATCTCAAAACTCTCTTAACTGCCTTCATGTGTTTGGTTGTAGGTTCCTGTAGAAATTGACTCAATTTGTTGATGATGTAGGCAAGGTCAGGCATTGTATGAGTAATGCACAACAAAGCTCCTATGATTCTTTTATATGCAGTAACATTTGTGAAAGGTTCACCATCACTGACTGAAAGATTCTCAAGAATTGTTAGTGTAACACCCTTATACCCTATATACGTACAAAACATATTTCTAGCATATGTAAAATACGCATATACGGTACAAAAATGTCACAGACGGATTTACTAAATTTTTTTTTGACATTTAAAATTTTAAATTCTAAATATATAAAAATTAAATAGAATATAAATATTATTTACTTGTTATAAGAACCCAAAATAAATAATATATATATAAAATATCTGGAAAAATTTGCCAGAGTTTTATCTGTATTTTGGATATCCCAAAATTTAGCAATTACTCAACCTGCAAAAAGAAAATACTCCCAATAATTTCCAATCTTCCTCTCAACCACTTCTCAATTTCACCAATTTTCTCAAACATTTATACATATAGATATATATATAATTTAAAACACACTTACTCTCCCATTTCAAATACATTGACCCAAACATTCTTTATAATATACAATACGTAAAATTCAAAATATAATATATTATGCATAAAACTCAGAATGTACAATAACATAAAAATATATACATCTTGCTGGCAGTGTTTCTGATCTCGAATTTAACTCTACAAGCTCAACTACAAGTCTACATCCGACTTGGTCTAGAAGAACTCTCTGGCTCAACTGGGTTTACCCTGTCACCTGCGCGATGGAAACAATCGCGCTAAGCCGAAGCCTAGTAGTAGAAACTTTGATAATAACAATATAACTCAATGCAATACCAAATGCACAATGTCACATCAATCCACTTTCTTATATTTTTTTAAATAATTCATAAGCACAACTCATAACATTATATTACTCAATTGTATCACAATTCATAATTCACAGTAAAATAAAGACAAGCATGGGCCCAAAAAGGATCTAATATGCTATTCAAATTTCAGAGTTACTGCTTTGGTCCATAATGACACCATGTGTCTAGCCCCGTAGGCAATATATATATCCAAGAATAATGTAACAGCCCCAGTCTCTTAGACCTCAACCCGGCTAGACCCTTAAGCCCCAGTATCTTGGTCCTCAACCCGGCTAGACCGCTACAGTTTTTGAGACTTACGACCCAGTCTTTTCACCCCAAAAATATCATATTTATCAGCTGACCTGGCTTACGACCCAATCTTTTCACCATTCCAGCGTATAGCCCGTAGGCAATCATAGGCATGCCGCCAAACACAAAACTCTGAAAATTGAATAGCATACTAGGCACACAATTTATTCATATTTCTCATTATTAATCTCTTTCTCATTTTTACATATTTAATCTAGGCACATTGCCTTATTTTCACATTTTTTTTCTCATATTTCTCATTTTTTCACATCTTTCTCATTTTTCTCATTTTATCAATATCAATTCATTTCCTTATTACACATATCTCATTTTTGCATTCACAACACATTACCCAATATGCATAATATTGGGTATTTTCACATAATATGTATATTTCACATGTTATACAAATTAGCCATTATCAATGACTTTTCACAATGCATTTAACACATATATAATATTACAAATGTCATAGCATATTATTCATACACAATCAATGAACCAAGTAGCTTAACACATTTTTCAACCAAAATGTGTTAAGTCCAAATGTTATGCAAATATAAATATTATATTCAAAGTTTGTACATACCTCCACTAGCAACCCAATGCAAGCTAAAAACAACCTTCAATACAATCTTTCTAACTTGCCCTTCACCACTTGGATGAAGTAAATCAATCTCCCTCAATGCCTAAACCAAATGTGATAGCAAATAATCATTTAGTATCACATTTAATGACATTTCCAACATTAAACCATAATTACACATCACTCCTACAAATTTTTAAAAATTTAGCCTTTCCTTACTTCAACATTGGAATTCCATTCTACTACAATTAAATTAGTGTTTTAAGTTTATTTATATTATTAAAAACATATTTTAATACATTTAAATCATTTACATTATAAAAATACACTCTTATATATAAAATCTCAAAAATGGCATAACCTTCCCCCATTGAAGGTTTTTCATTCCAACACAATCCATTACTCATTCCAAGCTGATATTCATCACTTTTAACACAAAACAACATGCTTAAACAAATAAAATCACACAATTCAACCACTTTGAAAAATCACTTTTCCAAAACCCTAAATCTCCACTTCCATTCTCAAAATCCAACCCAACACCACCAAATCCAATATTTGACTTTAAAATACTTGTTTATGAATCAAAACAACTCATTTGGAATTAATTTGCACAATTAAAGTTCATATTTTCAAAACCCCAAAAATCCATAACCCTAAATTCTCTTTCTTCACCATTCTTTAACCAAACTCCATCATCTCTTCAATCTAACCATAGAATCATTGTTAACTACCCAAAATAACATCATACACACCAATTCCAATAATTAAAACATACTACATAAAAATCCAAACTCTCACATAATCTAAATTTCCAAGGAATTCAAAGAAAAGAGATGGAAACTTACTAATTTTGGTGGAAATCACCAAAAATCCACTTGAAACTTGTTAATTCCTTCAATTTATGGAGTATGAAAGAAGCAAAATCCTTGGTCTTCAATAATCCATGGAAGCCACATTCTCGAGAAGAAGAAGAAGAAGACTTTTAAATATTCTTTCCTTTTCATCTTTTTTTTAACCACATATATATATATATATATTAAAATAATTTAATATTTAATAATTTAATTATTTTTTTAATAAATTAAAAGTCCTAATTTCCCTCTTCCATTCAAAATTAATTTGTTTTTGAATTATTTTATTAATTTTGAATTTATAAGATTTAATTACCAAAATACCATTTTCTTTTAAAAAGTGTTGACTTTTATATATGTTATGTATATTTTGCATATATATCATATATATTTTTCACTTTTTCATTTAAAATCCCTTCATTTTTCATTTAAAACTATTAATTTAATTTATCCTTTTAAATTATAATTTATTTTATCAAATTTTCTAAAAATTAGAAATTTTTAAAATTTTTTGGATGTTACAGTTAGTATTGAGCATTCTTTTGAATTTTTAGTATTAGTTCTTTTGAGTAATTCTTCAATATATTTAGTTTGAGTCAAGAAAATACATGTTTCTTCTCTCATTACTTCAATGCCCAGGAATAGATGCAATGGTCCCAAGTCTTTCACGGCAAAGAGTTTGCCAATTCTTGAATGAAACATAATTCTTGAAGATAAAAATTAAAGTTACCAATGATATTCTAACATTCGAAGAAGTCCAATAGTTAATCGGTATGGAAACATCATTTAAAGAGCCTTTCAAGATAAAAATTGAGCCGATTCGGAGTTATTGGATTAACTACGAAGGACGGATTCATAGAAAAACATCCAAACAATATGCTCGAGAATTTTTACTGTATTTGCTCGGGTCGACCATTTTAGGCAGCACCGAATTCACCATCCATTTGTCGGTGTTGAGGGCCTTTACTGATATAAGTATGGTATCGCTTTACAACTGGGGTGAAGCTGGCCTTGCCTGTCTTTACAATGGACTTGACAAAATTTGCAGAAATAAGAAGTCTTTTGTTGGCTTTATGGCAGTTGTCGAGGTACTCTTCTTCCACCAATGTCAATTCCATTTTTATTCTTTCATGAATTTAATTTTTATTATTGTTGTAGATATGGGTATATGAGCACAATCTTGTGAGGGTGCCTGACATTTTTCGAGAGAGAGTCGGGTATTCAAGATTAAATTTTTTATTGTCAGATCGTGTAGAAGTTTTCGACTCTCTCCATGTGCACACTCAATGCTAACTCTTGAGTTGCTTAACCCGGGGCCAGGTAAAATAGCATTAGTATACTTTAAAATTTATATAAAAGTTCACTTACCTTATGTCATTTTGTAGGTCAATTTGGCCTGGTAGAACACAGAAGAGCAGACGAATTGGACTTCCTCCATGAATGCCGCACTGCCTTTTCAATATACCAGCCAAGTCATTGCCGACCCTGTGTCTAGTGGCTGATTTCTCAGAAAGAGAGTATATTAGTGGTTTCTTAGTCCCGAGCAGTGGAGGATCCCGATGCGTTGCCCGAAGTATACTTTAAATATCACATCAATGCCGGAGAATGCATGGTGGTTGGCTCAGCACGGTTATGATGTTGAAACCTTTCTCTATCCACCGGGTGCATCTTATACCCAGTTTATTCAAATAGGGCTCTTGAACTTTGATGTATCCCTTGTTGGTGTATGGGAGATTTCCGAGAAAAATGAGGATAAAGATGAGGAGGAGTATCACGGAGAGGGAAGAGAGTCTGTCTCACATCTCGGGGCTAGCACTTCTCAGGTAAACTTTTATCATTTTTTCCATTGCAATTACTTCTTTCTTAACTTGTTTTGATTGTTGCAGGCTGCTGGCTCGTTTGGTCATGAGGCTGGACCTTCTTTTACTGCTTCTCTATTTGCTCATTCTAATCAACCAGAGATGCCATCTCATCCACAAGACATTGATATGAATTACCTGGTAGGTTTTCTTGTTCCATGATAATTTATGCTATATGCATGCATGATTATGTATGCTCTTACTCTTTTCCTTTCTGGCTCACAGCAAATGCTTGAGGAACAAAACAAGAAACTTCAAGAAGAGTTGGCTGCTAGCCGCCAATAGGTTGCTCATTTTGAAAAATTATATCACCAGTCAGAGCAAGATTTTTGAGACTTCCGGTTTCAGGGGATGAGAGATCCTGGTGCTTCGTTATCTAGAGGACCCTAAGCTGATGACCATGAGATCCTTTCATCTACTTCGGATGAGGACTGTTACAGATCTTAATTCCAGGATAATAGAGATTCAGGTGCTCCTACTTCGGGTAGACTCGGGATGGGTGATATGCCTCCTTCTTCAATAGGCGATGACTTTTTTAAAGCATTGTTTGATCATGATCCACCACCTCATTCCTAGTGATCTATTAGTATTGTATCAATTGAGGAAATGTTGTATGATAAAAATAATAATGATGATTTGTAATTTGCATTTTTACTGCAATTTGTTTTTTGGCTAGCCTTCATATCTTCTCCTTACCCCCTGTATAGGCTCAAACCTATGATTTTTTCTATGCGGCTTTGGTTGATGTTTGTATATTGTCTAGCTCATCGAACAAGCATGCATGTCTTCCTTTCTTTTGCAAAATGACTAGAGTTTCCTCAAGCAATGGGTCTTCTATGCCCCCTGATTTTATACCCGCTTCATCTTTGCTTCATAGAGCGTCTGTTGAATAGACAATATAATATAAGAAAATACCATGTGATATGCTCATGTATGCATGATATGCATGAATAACACTTACAGTGATTTCGTCAACTCACAGACCAAGGTTATCAGCAGAAGTGTTCTCATTGACTCCTTCCAGATGCCTATTTAGGTCTTGCTTTGGAATAACGGGATGCTTCTCATATATGGCTTTTATCTTTGAGATATTGAAAATATAAATAATGGAGGCCCCAAGCAGCAGAGATACATCCATTTCATACTAGAATTCAGCATGCTAGTTGGTAGCTTTTCACATCCTTGCCAATTACTATTTACTTTGCCCAATGTGTCCTTTAAGGTTCGATGATTCGACATACTTCCCTTAACTTGAAGGCTTCGTGTGACAAAAATATTTTTTTAAATCAAATGTTGGCTTTGTCAAATCAATGTCAATTTACCTCAGGACTCGATTTTTCAAATTAACATATCTATAACATGACAACCCTAGTTACTGTACTAAACTCGAAAATTATTTCTATCTAAGCAAGAACTGTTGCACTTCAGATAGGCACATACACATTACTTGGTCAAAGATCTCATTTGAGTTTGAATATTATCTATCTCATATGCATGCTTATTCAAACTATCTCCACTAATAGACTCTACCTACCAAGAGAGATCAACAAGTCTTTAATAGGCTTGAAATGGTGTCTATAAGATACACGGGTTTAAATGAAGGCCATTTTGAGATTAGAGCTGATGTGACACAATGGACAAATATTCATACTACAAACTGCTTATTTGAACTTTTGACAGCTGGGAGCAATCTTGCTAGACTCTAAATTTCTTCAATCTTCTTGGCATTAATCTGGATCTTGATTAAGACAGTCTTTGCCCTTGCAAAAAGTTTGGTACCCAAATTTATTTCTTTTCTTCTTCACCCTTTTCTTTCTTTTTATTTTTTTTTACTCTTCCCTTTCTTTGAGCATTTTATCATTTTGTCCTTCTTCCTTATAGGATTGTACAGAACTTTCAAGAACTAGATGGTCTTTCTCCTTTTTCTTTGATTTTGATTGAATCTTTGGTTGGGTTGGACCAATTCAAGTCAAACTGTCCTTATAAAGCAAATGGAAGCCTTTTGCTGCTTTAGGTAAAAAAGAACTCAGTTGGCTTTCTGAACCGCCTTTTTAGGTTTTATCTTTCTTTTTTCTTTTCTTTTTTTTCCTTTTTTTTTCTTTTGTCCTTTTTTCTTTTCTTTTCTTCTTTTCTTCTTCTTTTCTCTTTTTTTTTCTCTTTTTTTTTGTTCTAGCTCTAAAAGAGTTATCTTATTTGTACCAACTTGAATTTCTAATAATGGATGAATGGAGTGACATAAATCTCCTTTAACAGGGATAAATCATTTGTTACTCTGATGTTATCTTGATAGATTGGAGATATTAGGTGAACTTCAACTACCCTTATGGTCTTGAGAATATCAACTATCCTTATAATCTTGACTATTCATTCATTTCTTTGAACTTCTTGCCTCTTCATCTTAGTGATCATAAGACTTGTCAAAAGTATCACAACAACTCAAGGTAGGTTGTTGGGGTTATATGCCAATGAAAAGAAAGCTAAAATTTTATGAAGGCTCAAAGGGATAATTAGGGATTGATATTTAATTAGGTGGATACTAGTTGTTGGCTTGTCAAACAATGTTTAGATCATCTCTTCCTTAAATAAGCAGAGTTCAATTTTGCCTCAAAAATTTATCAAAGCATGTTCTAAGACTGACTAGGACATAGACAAAGGTAATTATGCAGGAGCCCTCTCTAAATAAGCATACACAATTCAATGCTATAAAGAAATTTTCTCACCTAGTAAAGTCATTCAAGTCATGATGCCTAGATACATTAATTTATGAACATCAAGCTAGATTTCTCATTGGTTGAGCACTAAAATGAACAAAGACCAAAAAATTTTTGATGAAAGTAATTTATTCCAACAAATTTAAATTTGAAAAACACGATTGTTCCAATTAAATATTAAAGAAAGTAAAATTGAAAAATAATATTCAAGCTAAGGAAAGTTTGTTGAGTTAAGCTTCTTTTCCTTTCACATCTTTAATATTTTCATCTTGAAAGGATGATAAAACAAAATCTTCTTCCAATCTTTTTCCTACCATGAACGTTGCTGGTGGTGATACTCTTCCAAATTTAGGCAAATGGTTGTTCTTGGTATTGGACTTGTCTGGCTCAGGTAGCTTACCATTGTCGATTAGATTCTGGATCTCATGCCTCAACTTTATACAATTGTCCATTTCATGTCCAAGCCTTTGATGAATTTGGCAAAATGCATTAGTATCAAAGTTAGGTGGAAGAGGATTAGGCAAAGGGCGAGGAGTCGAGGGTTGTAACAATCTCTTCTTTTGTAGCTTGTTGAGAACCCAAGACAGTGGCTTTCCTAATTCTGAAAACTGCCTCATTCCTCCTTGACTAGTGGCATTAACATCAGCTTCTTTTTGTGTACTTTGATTGCTAGGCTGATAATTTCCTTTCTCATTCCTTCTTGCCGAAAAGCGATTCTTCTCCCTTTCCCATTCTTCAATTTGCAGACCAACTTGGAGAAGATCTTTGAAGTCCCTTCTAAAGGTGTGAGACAGCCTTTCATGAAGGTTGGGCATGATGCCTCTGACTATCATCCTAATTTGGTCTGACTCATCAGGCCTCTTCTTGAGCAGTGCATCCTTATTTCTCCATCTTTTCACATAGTCCACAAAATTTTTATTTGGCCTTTGTCTAATGGACTCAACTTCTATTAAGGTAACTTCTAGCTTGACATTGTACTCATACTACTGAATGAAAGCCTTGTACAACATGTCTCAATCTTTTTGAGTACTTTCCTCTAAGGCGTTGAACCAATTTTGGACAACAGGGTCCAATGAGAGCATAAAGTACCTTAGAGTTTTAGTCTTAGTAGCTCTAGCTGACTACATAGCAGTGATGTACTGCTTTACATAGAGATAGGGGTTTCTAGTACCATTGTACCTAGCGAAGGAAGGCATCTTGAACTTATAAGGTACCTTCTCATCTTGTTCAAACAGTTTGTTGATCCCGGACATCTCTTCGGTTTTCAGCTTCTTCTCAAATTTCTTTTCTAAATCAGCAATCATCTTCTCAACATCAGATGTCTTGGTCTTTTTAACAGTTATCTTCTCAATAACCTTTGGCTCCTTTTTGTCTTGAGGATCTTGGAAGTATTGAGCCCAGTCGTCATTATCATCAAGGACTACCTTGTCATCATCAAAAGCCACTTTACCAACCTTAGCCTTCCCTTTGTCCTTTGGCTTCTTGGTGCTAGCAGATGCTTCGACATTGTTCTCTAAAATTGTAGCTAGTTGATTCTTTATGGTCTCGTCCAGGACCTCTTTTATTTCTTCCATTTTGGCATTGATGGCGTCATCCACCAGTCTTTGAATTTGTTCGGGCTCCATTGCTTTTGGTGAGCAAGTGATTAAGTTGCTACTAGATTTTTCTTCTCCGGCATAGGTAGGAATATCGTAAGCTTTTGAACAGTCGTAATCCAGGGCTGTGAGCTAGAGAGGATCAATGATATGAGATGCAAATGTATGTATGCATGTATGCATAAATAATAAACAAAGATAAGTAGAGCGTCCCTTCCAACCTTATAACATCCACACACGAATGACGAGTCTCTTTTTCTAGGTAATATGGTTAACAAAATGCCAACATGGGGTATCTTATTTTTCAAATAATTTCCTTGGACGTTTTAACTAATAGTTATATTTTTAAAATGGAAATCAGTTCATGATAATTTCCATTAATTAGGTTTTAATCCATTTAACCAACTAAAGTAGCTTTTATGCTATATTGGATTAAAACTAAATTAAGAGGTTTATTATAAATAGATTTCGCATTTGAAAAAGTAACTAGTGGTTCATGCCAATAACAAGCCCATGATTAATAACTTTTAGTATAAACTAGGCTCACAATTAATTTTTGGTATTTCGTAATTGACCTAAATAATTTGCAAGCTCTTTGTAAGAAAATGTTGGATAAAAATAAATTTGTTTCTAAGCCCATTGTAAAAAGATTTTATAAAAAATGAATTTTGGGCTTTGTATTTGAGTCTTAAGAAAAGAATTTTTTGATTTATTTTTAGAAAAAGTTTTACGTCCAAAGACCATCTTGAAAAGTTTTGAAAATAGATTTAGTCTCTTGGACTTTAAAGAAAAATTTATTTGAGCTCACAATGTAATTAGGTCATATTAGAAAAAGGACAAACCAAATAAGCCATGATTTAAACCAAGATAAACTAACCATAGTCAGACAACAAGCATTTGGGGTAAAAACCTAAGGAAAGTAACTAGGCCAATTACATGAGCTTTAGTCTTTGGGTTAAAAGGCTTAGGTTCCCATAGCAAGTATATACCAAATGGTACAAGGCTATGAGTGGTTGCCATGCTCGATCTCCATACCTTGAGTGAAGGTATGGTATCCCTTACATAACACAATAAGGGTAACACGGGCATCCTAACGCACACGATGCAAACTAATATGATGCAATGGATAATATCATGATAAGAAAGAATAGAATAATAAAAAGACCAACGGAATCAACTTCTCTTATCCCCAGTTGAGTAGCCACTGTGAGTGAGGATTTTTGTCCCCACTCCCGGTGGAATGGTTCTTGCTAATTAGGCACTATTTAGGCTCAGGGCCTTAGAGAACACAAGCCTAAGCCCAGAGAAAATAGAGTTTCCACCCGGACGGGCCAAAAAAAAAAGAAAGGGGTGGATGACTTGATTATTAAGAAATTCCCAACCCTCTAATGGGTTCGAAAAGTTAGATACGTGTGGAGAAGGCGAGAAATGACCCAGCACTCCCACAACACCCGGTTCATTGGAACCGGCCTCCTTTGCAGGTCTTAATATTATAAATTTCTTAAATATAATAATATTATCCATATTACATGCAACAATTTAAATAGAGCATTATTATACTAAAATCAAAGCAATGTCCAAACGAAGTAAATAAATGGACACCCATTCAAGGATGGAAACATGTCCTTACATCGTCCATGTCTAAACTAAATAGAACACCCACCGAAAGGTGAAAACATGTCCTTTACATTGGTCCAAAATATAAAAGCAATTTAAATTATATGAAATTAATTAATGAGGTACCCAATAATGGAAATATGTCTCTTACAATTTTAATACCAAAACAAACAAATAATAATCATAATAATAAAGAGAATATCCATCCATGATAAATTAAATAAATCAAATATTGAAATTAAATAAATCAAAATATATAATAAACTACGTAATCAAATCTAAAATTAAATAAAGCAAATAAATATATAAATTTAGGTTTATGTCTCAATTTAGGATTCTTTAATTAACATTTAGGGTTTTGGAATTTTGAAATTATTATTATTATTATTTAGGCTATTGTGAGGGTTTTTGAAAAAATGAAATTGATTAGGTTTTTATAATTTTAAGAAAGTAGTAAGATTTTTGGGTAATCAAATTAGGGTTTAGGGTTAACATCATGAAATTAGGGTTTTGGAACCTTAAGACATTAGGGTTTATAATTTTAAAAGATTGGGTTTTAGGTTCACTGAATTATGGTTACTGAGTTAAGAATTAGGATTTAGATTTACTAGATTGAGTTATAAGTTCACTGGATTAGGGCTTTAGGGTGTTGATGAATTTGTCATAAAGTTTTGATGTTTTAAGAATTAGGGTTTAGGAAAACTAGGGTTTACTGGATTGGGTTTTAAGAAAACAGATTGTTGTTTTGGTTTTTAGAAAGGTGTAATTAGGATTTTAGATTGAAAAACATGTTTTAATGGCTATTAAAATTTTAGGATTTTATGGTTAAGATATTAGGGTTTTATGGTTTAAAATCTTGATTCTATATATTATGATTTTGAATTTAGAATTTGATGCTTCAACGTAATCAAAGTTGAGTGTGCTTTTAATATTGACTATAATAACTATTTCAAATTTTTATTAGATGAAAACAAATATAGAAAGCCAAATTTATTGTTTAAAGATTAAAATACCTCACTGAATGATATTGTTTAACAAAATAGATATTGTGTAAGTTTGAAAATGAAATTAATTAAGATTTAGGTTTTGAATAACTTAGGGTTTATGAAATTAGATTTGTGTTGAATGATTATATTATTTACTTTAATTAAGACCTTAAGTATTGTATGAATTAATTCATGCTACTGCCTAAACTAAATTGAATGAAGAATTAAATAATTAAGGCAGTGTGATGATGGCTTAAAAGATGAAGATGATTAATGATTGAATAAATTAAAATTAGAGCAATTTACCTACGTTTGAAGGCTCCACCAAATTTAAAGAGATTGAACCAAGCTGTTGCCTGCTTCAGATTTAATTTTGGTTGAGCAAAGCAATATGGAGATGATTGCTTCCTTTGGTTGCTGTCTCTTGAATTTTTTCTCGCTTGCTATGGTTTTCTTTTGGCCGAAAGAATTTTAAAGTCCCAAGTTTGGTTCTAAGTTTCATCCTCCAAAGTCAAAAGTCCAAAGTCCAGATCAAGATCCAGTAAAATAATTTTTCGATCCTTAATTCTGTATTTTAAAGTGGTATTTATAGAAAAAATAAAAAACCTACTTCTAATTGTCTAAGAAAATTAAAACCATTTAGGAAAAGAAATCAAAACCAAATAGAATTCGATTTCGGAAAAAACTACGTTGGAAAAAAAACTGCTGCGGACTACGAAAATTGCGAGTGAAAGATGGGGCGGGCCAGCCAATTTACAGCAGAAATTTTCTGCAGCGAATTGGGCAAGCCAATTCGTCCCAGGAAATTCCTACGGCGAATTGGCCCAAGCCAATTCACTTTTCATCGCTGATTTTTTCGTTGCCGATTTTTATTTATTTATTTTTTGTTGTTATTTTTTATTTATATTTTTTTAAATTTGCTAATATTACTCTTTTTATAAATACTTAAATAAATATTATTTAATTAAAATATTAGAAATTTTTTTTTAGAATATATAAAAAATAACTGTATTAAAAATTAAGGTTATACACTTCCCCCTTCATTCGTTTTACCTAACTCTAAAACCATCGTTCTATGAAACCAGAGAGGTACAAACTAGCGAGTTTCAGCCTTCTTTCCTCTGGAGCATCATATTTCTTAAACTATTTCTCACACTTCCACAGCCACGACTGCGTCTCCTTTCCTTTGAAAATAGGTACGTCTATCTTCGGTAACAATCTTTTGTAATAACCCCGATGTAGCTCTTCACCATTACCGGACACAAACAAGTGCTCTGTGTCGCGTAATCGAGAAGCAGTAATGGGAGTTGTAGGTAACATACTCTTACTAGCGTCAATGAGTTCTAGACTTATGGCTCTTTCCCTTTGCCTTGTTGGTTATGTGAGACAGTCATCTTCCTCTCAAAAATGGGTAAGTCCATTTTGGATAGGAGTCGATTATAATAATCTTTACCGCCACCTTTACCTGGAGCGTTTCCTACAAAAAGGGCTTCAGTCTCTCTAGCTCTTGTACCCACAAAAGCTTCATCAGGTGTGTTGATTTGAATATATGATTTTGGTGAAATTTCTTCCCCAACAACGTTAGTTTCTTCCATTGAGGTCTTCTCCTTGCCTTTATCTTGCAGATTTTGGAGGAGCTAGATCATCTCATCCATTTGAATCCCCAACTTAATTTGTTCTTCCAACAGTTGGTTGAAAGTATAATGTTGCTCTTCCTGGGATGTCTCAAGCCTGCTGTTCACCTCCATTTTACATGAGGTAAACCTTTCTGTTCCCTCTATTTCTTTGATTTCTTCTGTTGCTGTTTTTCTACCCTTTTTTTTGTTGTTTTACCCATTTGATTTGAAAAATATTAGTTGTGCCTAGATCGATTCTCTGATACCAATTTGTAACAAACCAACACTGAAATAGAGAAGGTTAGTAATAAGAGATAGAAATTGAGGAAAGGGGAGAGTAAAAAGGATAGAAGGGAGAGAAACAGAATAGAGAAGAAGAGAGAAAGGAGAGATGTAATTTTGATATTTGATAAAATGATTGATAACTTCTGAATTGATTACAATGGCATATATAGGAATGTTAGCTACACAAAAGGAATTGTTGATCCACTAATTCAAAATATTCCTTCGTGCCTCTACTGTGCTGGCTTTGTTAGCAGGTTTGTTATAACCAATTTGTCCCATTCACAACACATCACCTTCGTACTTGCTCTTACTAAATTGCACTTCTTCCTTACATATGTAACAGGTTGAATGTTTCTCCTTAATCTACTCCAGCATTTTGATAGAGCCCCTTTGCTATCGATCTTGCTTTACATCTCTGAAAACTCCTATCTACATTTCTTTTAACTCTGAAGACCTACTTTTTGCCTACAATATTCATTGATGGTAGCCAAAGGACTATAGTCCAAGTATTGTTTTCTTTCAAGGCCTTTAGTTCTTCCTCTATAGCTACTTTCCAACATCTTGATTTAAAGCTTCTTTTACTGAAGCATGTTCAATAGGAGAAGTGCAATCAACAATATATAGTTAGAAATATGAGGAGTATTGCTTTGGCTTAAAGATTTCTGCCTTTGATCTTGTCAACATTCTGTATGTCTCAGTATTGCTCCTTTGCATTGGTTGTTCTGATTGTATTTGTTCTGCATTATCAATTTGATATTCTATTTAAGGCTAATAAAATTTTTGTTGTTCTTCATTGTCTGCAACTTCACAATCATAGTTAGAAACTTCACTAAAGTCCAAGTTTTGAGGGTCAAAACCCCCTTCACTTGTTAGTCTTCTTTCATGATCATACCTTTGTCGTGTTCTAGATTCAGCATTTGAGGATTGCTCTCGTGCGGCAGAAGTAGTCAATTGGTTTATATCAGTTTATCTAGGATCTTGGGTTAACCGTGTCTTATGGTTTGATGATGACGCTGTTAGCCAGGAAGGTATATTTACAAGAGTTTACATTTCTGATTCTTTAGTGTTTAGGAAGTTGCTGTGGAATGGACATTCTTGTTCATTTAACGCAATATGTTTGGATATGTAGATTCTTCTAGTCGAGCTTAAACACTTGAACCTCTTATGTGAGTTGTTGTAACCTAATAAGACACATTTGGTTGAATGATATTGGAATTTGTGTGTTTGATAAGATCTTAGGCAATGATAATATGCACAACCAAGGATTTTGATGGATTTATAATTTGGTACCCTATGATTCAATTTTTCTAAGGGGCTTTGGTTGTTGAGAATTGGAGTTGAGAGTCTGTTTATAAGGAAGACAACTATTTGAAAGGCTTTTGGCCAAAACTTCAAAGGGACTTTTGATTGAGCTAATAGTGTGAGTCTAATTTTCACTAGGTGCCTATGTTTTCTTTCTACTCTACCATTCTAAGTAGAGGTATGTGGACATGAGTATTAAGTTTTTATGCCATGTTGCTAAGGTTCAAGTATTCTTCCTATATCAGACTGTATACACTTAATTTTTCTTTCAAACTAATCCTCAACCGTATTTTTGAATGACATAAAGGCTTCAAATAGGCCAGACTTTAATCTTAAGGGTATATCCAAGAGAATCCATTGTAATAATCTAAGAATAATACATAATATATATCTAGCACTTGATGTTATTGGTGCAGATCCCCATAAGTTAGAATGTATACGTTGAAGTGGTTGAGAAGAATGAGAGTGTGAAGAAGTGAAAGGTAACAAATGTGATTTTCCTAATTGACAAGCATTATAGAAAGGAATTAATTGCTTTTCATTGATTGAAATCTTTTCATTACAGGACTCAATGACTTTTGCAAGAACTTTTAATGAAGGATGAGTGATGACCTAAACGCCTATGCCACAACTTGAGTTTCTTTATATTTACAAACTCTGACAGATTGGAGATAAGAACTTGATGAGATGGTTGTTTGTGATTGATTTTTGGTTGATCATTAAGCTCAATTTGATATAGACATTCCTTATGCTTCCCTTGTAGTAGAACTCTCCCCATATCCTTGTCCTTCACAACACAACAAGAAGAGTTAATATAACATCAACATCATTCGAAGCTATCAATTTAGAGATACTTATTAAATTCTTTTGTATTTCTAGTGTGTGTAAGGTATCTTTAAGCAATAGATAATTATTGTTGCTAGTAGGTAATTTCACTAAACCAATATGGCAAAAATCTAATTTCTTACCATTTCCCACAGATAGTGATTCTTGACCATCATACTCTTTTTTCTGTTGCAAAATTGCTGCTATCATGAGTGATATGGTTGCTAGCACTATTATCAGCAAACCAAGCTGTGTCTGGGATGTCATTTGCAGAAGTCAGGTAGACTGAGTGAGATGACAAGTTCTTGTTTGAGTTAGGCAGTGATACCATAGAGCTCTTGTCTTATATGTAGCAGCATATTGCAACTGTGTGTCCATACATGCTATAAACTTGACATGTTAACTTTTTTCTTCCTCCACCTCTGTAATTTTGACCTCTAGAACTTCTGCCTCCTCTGTTATTGTTTGTTGATCTTCCTCCAGAATATTATTGCTACTGATTTCTATTTCTGGATTTTGTGCTTTGTGCAGAATTGGCCACTGCTTGTCCGAAATTGATTGCTGAAATCCCTGCATTCAATTGCTTCAATCTTCTTTCATAGCTCAACACTTTCGATTTGACAAACCAGTGGATTATAATCTTGTTAGTCAAGACCAGTAAGAACTTGAGTTACAAGAACTTCCAGTGAGATGGGATGCCCATCCAGTGTGACATTGTCAACAAGGTTCTTCACGACTTTCAGATACTCTTCCATTTTTAAATTCTCCCTTTTTGCATTTTTGCAAATTCCCTTTTGTAGAAGGCAACATTGGATTGAGTCTTTACACTAAAGAGAACATTGATTGCATTCCACAAATTTCTGGAGGTTTCATATCCCATGAGTTCAGATGCTATAGTTGGCTCAGATACATTGTAAATCCATCCCAGGAGCATTCGGTCTTAGGCGAACCACTCTTCAAACTCAAGGTTTGCTATCATCTGGACCATTTCTCCTTTTGTAACTTCATTAAACTCAGGTGGGCTACGTTTCGCACCTGTGATATAACCCTCAAGCTTGTTTCCTTTGATCAATGGCAACACCGTGTTTTTTCAGAGTAAGTAGTTCTCATGAACTTAACCATGGAAAAGGAACCCATTTGGTTTCCTAAGACATTCAAAGCTTTGACAGTTGTAGCTATGCTACTTTCTTTATTCTTAGCATTTTGGATTATTATCCTTGCTGCCTAAGGTTGTTGAGCTACTGCCATTCCCAGCCATTGGCAGTCAATAGGCTCTGATACCCAGTTAAGAAATTAGGTTTTAGTTGAATGAATTCTCTACACAATGCTGTAGAGATGGGATCTACTTTTATTTATATAAATAATCATCAAATGAGCCTCTTACAAGTGTGATTTTTTTACATCAAAGAAATGAATAATTTATTGCAAATATTTTATACAACAGATAAGAATTATTTTCGAATAATTGAATCTAATTAGCTGATGTGAGCTGTAATCTGACATCAGCAGAGTTGTTGTTAATGTGAGCTAAGATGTGTTGTAGTTGCTACTATTGTAATTCCTAACATTTGTCCTAGTCGTTCTCTATTGAAAAATTTTATTTTTCACAGGCTAACTAGTTGAATAAAATATTTGTTAAATATGCATGTCAAGTATGAAAGATTATATTTAAACCCCTTAAAATGAGATTTAATTTTAATTAAAATATAAATCAACCCAAAGATAATTTTACCATTTTAAAAAAAATATTACATGGATTCACGATAAATATTGGGATAATATTTTCTAGGAGAAGGTTCTCAATAAACTATTAATGTTATTCGGAGTGAGTTCCACTTCTAATTTGATATCTTCCGCTACTCTTTGTTTTTTTTTTCCAACTTTCTAAGATAATATTCTATTATTTAAAAATATTGGACAGTCAAATTCAGAGATAGTTGCTTCGGACCTAATGGTCAAATTATTCATCATTGCTTAGGCAAAATGACCAATTCTCTCTCTCTCTCTCTCTCTCTCTCTCTCTCTCTCTCTCTCTCTCTCTTTATCCCTTTGCTTTGCTTTGGTTCATTATTAACGCATTATTATTAATTAATTTATCATTATGAACGTTGTATACGATAAAAATTAATGGATATTAGGGATCAAATCGCACAATCTGTGCTGCTTATCTTGAAAGATCTAGAATACCAAAACTTTAAAACTCCAATAGTTCATTAGTGTGATTGGTGCAGCATGCTTCACTCAATTAAAAACCAGTCAAGTTAATTTAAAAATTTTAATAAATTTACAAAAATTGAAAAGGAAAAGAAAAACAAATTGAATTGTGATAATTAAAATAATCAATTTCCAATTCTATAATAGGTTGATTGGATAAATCCCTTAAACGTACACCCTTTAGGTTTTATTTTTATTTTTTTTCTTTGTAGAAATGGTCTAAATGGAATTATTGCTCTAGTGTTTTCTTCTTCTTCTTCTTCTTCTTCTTTTAAATTGATTTATATATTTATCTTTTAAATTGACTATGAAGTATAAGTCTCAAGATGAGAGAATTAGTACTATAGAGATTAAGTTGTGATCATACATGCACTTAAGAATTTAAATCAATAAATCAACTTTGATTAGGTAATTAATTTAAAGGAAAAGCAAAACACGTCCTATTAATTATGAAAATTAGCGGTTACACAAAGTAAAGTGATGGTAAGGGATTTTACAGAAAAAGAATAAAGAAAAAAGAAAAAGGAGTTGAAGGATTATAAGTTAGTCGATAAAAGAAATTTGGATATTTTTGGGAAGACAAGTACCCTTGAATCCATTCTCCATAACTTTATCATTTCTGCCTTTAAAACGAAGCCCAAGTACTCCCACAGCACCTTCTTTCCCTCCATTTTTAACTCTTTCCAATGTATTTTTTAATATGTCTTTTACCCATTTTTCCATCTGACTGTTGACAAAATTACCATATCCATCTACTACCTCTTCTAACACTCTCTCTTCAATGCTAAACCCATTCTTATTTTCATCCCCAAATACGTCTTCGAAACACTTGTTCATCTTTGATGACAAAACCTCTCTTATCTTCCTATTTTGATCTTCATTTCTATCAAAAACAAAACGATTCTTGATTGATTCAAGAAACCCATTTGGAGTAACTGGATTAGATGTTGTTTCAAGGGTCAAATCACTAGAAATGGGACATGGATCATCTTCATCGGCCTTGATGTTGAGATCAAGAGTACTAGTGTTAAAGCTTGACTGTCTTGACATGTCTTTTCTTGGATTCTTATTAGTCTTGGTTGAGGAAATGTCCTCCAATTCGGTTAATTTTCTTTTGTGATCCATGTTTGGTGTCCCGAGTCTTGCTGGCTTTCTTTCCTTCACCTCAAGCATCATCTGGATAACAAAATCTTGATCTCGAAATCTCATGAATTCACCATCCCTTGTCAAAATGATTATCGATTCTCCGAAATTTTCAGTTTCAATTTGTTTCAAGAACTGAGAATCAGCAAAATCAACATCTTCCACCAAAGCAACAACCCTCTTTTCTTGGTTTCTTAAGGCTTTTATGACGGCCTCATTATCCGTTCTCCCCATGTTCATGCGAAGAAGCAAATCAGCAGAACCCAAAACAGACTCTGCAATTGCAAGGGCCATTCTTCTTTTGCCTAAAATGTCATTCCCTTGGAGAAGTAGGTAACAAGTCCCTTCTGTTGTTGATTTGGATTGAATCAGAGCTTTTGCGACTGAATGTATAATGGTTTGGGATTGCCAAGGAACATTCTCTTGCAATAGCTTATACAAATCCATTTCTCCTATTTCAGACAGTAAGAAAGAATTTCCAAGAGCAAGGGTGATTTTAACTTCTGTACCTTGAGTGTTTTTAAGAGAATCTAAGTTTGGTTGCTTTTGGGTTCTTCCACTAATGTCAAAGTTGAAATCAATGGTGCATGACTGTTGACGTCGAAATTTAGGCACCAAGGAGACTGAATTTGAATCTTGGAAGATGTTATTGTTGTTTTGGGCTGACCACCAAGAAGCATATGAGTAGCTTTGATTACTGTTGTGCAAATTAGTAAGGGAACCCCAATGGTGGTGTAGCCTGCATGATCCATTCCATTTCCTTCTCAACTCAACCAATTCATCCTGACAATTTAATTATTAACAACTAATTAATTCGTTAATTACTTTCTGAAATTCTTATATAATTAAACAGGGCAAGTGTTTAATTACCTTCTGATTATTATTGGCATTATTGTGTTGTGGATGAAGCCAAGGAGGCACATTCTTGTTGTGGCCTGATTTCAAGAGTGCTTGAGCTTCATTTTCATAGTTGGAAGTGCATTCTGGACAGCAACTTAGTTCATTATACTCGCCACTGCTAATAATCAAAGGTTTTGTTTCAACTCCTTGAGATGGGTTTTGGGAGAAGCTTATCCTGGATTCATGGATACTGCAACAACTAATATACATTAATGTTTTGTGATTATAGACTAATTATAGTAAAAAGGGTCTGTCACTTTAACAAAGTGAAAGTTTCAGGTTACAGTTTTAGTGTTTTGGTTAAATCAATTAAAGAAAAAAGTGATATAAAGGACAGAATAACAATAATTTTACATAATACAAACACACAAAACAATACAAGTAATACCCTATATCCAAAAAAGTTCGAGCAAAAGATCAATTAATGTTTCTTCAAGTATTCAAATTTGGCTTTTGTTTTGTTGTTTTATTATTAGAATTCTGCAAGTATGCAGTTACTATATCCTGAAAGCAGAAGAAGAAAGTAAAAAAGCATATAATATATATGTGTAAGGAAAGCGATTCATTGTGTCTCACCAAACCACACTTTTCTTTCACAAATGTTTTGGACTCATTCAGACGATAATGCTCCAAACTTCAAATTAACCAATATAAAAATAAAAATAAAAATAAAAATAAAAATAAAAATAAAAATAAAAATAAAAATAAAAATAAAAATAAAAATAAAAATAAAAATAAAAACCTGGAAGCATGAAGGCTCAAAGCAAGCCCCGCTGAGGGAACAGAAACAGGTTGAAGTGCCCATTGAATCTCAAGAGGAGGTTGCCTCATCTGGCATCTCATGTATGTTTGGTAATTTGCTGTTCCCATTAACCAAATCTTTGCATTTTTATATTCTGATGATGAGACTATCTTTCCAATTTCTTCAATTAAATGTTCAACTGGATTATATCCTCCAACTGATCCGTTACCAACATTACTACTACTTGTTTGATTTTCTTCAACTGTCCATTTCAGGTCTCCTGTGTATATAATAGCCCCGCCTTCTCGTCCTCCTCCACCAACAATAGGTTCCACTTTTCTTTTCAGTTGTGAAATATTCATTTCCACATCCTCTTTCTTCATGAATCTTATTGAAACTGGTGCAAACTGGAATTTTACAAACTGTACTTGTTTCATTTCTGTTGGAACCTCTCCTCTTTCTACTCTTCCCATTAACTCCCCAACAAGTCCTTCTGTTATGGACACACTGTCACCCACTATCACAGTGTTTTTTCTCTTGTTTCTCGATAGTACTTGTAAAACCAACTTTATATCTTCCTTCACAGAAATTGATGAATCTGTGAAATTGTTGGTAAAGATCTTCTTTTGTGGGGAAAAGACAAGTGGGTTTTTCTCAGAAGAGTAAGTCAAGAAATGGGTTTGCCAAAAACTAGCAGCTGTAGGCTGAGTTTCAGCAGGAGAAGGAGAAGAAGGAGAAGAGAAAACACCACCAGAATTAGTACTGTAACAGTACTGAAACACAGAAGAAGATGAAGAATCCTCTATGTTGTTCTTAACAGCAGTGCTAGAGAAGCCAGCTTCTCTCATAACCCTACTAACACTAGGATCATCTAAAATAGAAATGATAAGCTGTTCTAACTCAACCTTAATGGTTAAAAGAGGTTGCTGTTGCTGTTGTTCGATGCAACCTCTTCTTTGATGAGCTTGAGCTCTTTTAAGAGCAGCGATCAAAGCATTAGAAAGAGAAGGTTGAGCATGAAGTAAAGGTGAAGGAGTTGCTGGAAGTCTGTTTAAAGCAACATTAAAGCAAAGCTCAAGAGCTCTGCATTGAAGAGGATGATGATGTGAAGTTTGAAAATTATGAGGCTGAGATTTAAGACAAGCCCTTCTCAAAAGACTAGCTCTTGAACTGAGTAACGTTGCAGCCACATGAAGAGGAGTGACCTGAGCATGGCCTCTCCTTCTTGCCAAGGTTAGAGAATGCTTCAATACTGAAGCAGCCTCTGTTGTGAGGGTCTGCTGAACTGTACAAGCTCCTGAGCGCATTACTTAGCCAAAACCGACCCCCCACACCCCCCCTTAGTAAGAGCACCAATGTTGCTGCAGAACCGAAAACTTAAATTCTCTTATCTTCCTTCTTCTTCTTCTTCCCCTAACACCACCGCCACCACCACAACCAACTAAAAACTTAAAGCTTTAGTCGTAAAAAAAAAAAGAAAAGAACTTAAAATCTAATCAAAGCCCACCTGAATAAACGACACAAAGCCTCAAATGGAGATTGCTTAGTTATCTTAGGAGAAACTATAGAGAGAGTTTTAGAAGAGCTAGACTAGACCAAGCCACCACCTTTATACTTCATGTCTTGATATTTTCTTACTTATTTTTCTTATTATTATTATTATTTTTATTCTTTTAATATAAATAAAAAGATACAGTAAGCTTTTCTCTTTTTTATTAAAAAAAAGGTTGTTTTTAAACTTGCTGATACTTTCTCTCCCTCTCTCTCTCGCATGAGTTTATTACAGTTAGAATGCACAATCTTTGTTATTGATTATAGATATCTTTGAATGTTGCTATAAAGTGTACTCTAATATGTCACTTGATTTTTTTTTTTTGTTTTAGTGATAATTACTAATTAGGGTTACTTTTAATAATCATTTTTTCTTTTTGTTGGGATTACATTTTGAATGAATGGCATGATGCACTTATCTGATAAATTTTGTCCCCAAAACCATCAAAAGCTGCAAAAGAAGATTTCAATCTACCTTATTTTTCCAACTTCCTTTCTTTTCTCTTATTTTATTGAAAAAATAATACACTACACTATATTTTTAAAAATTTTTATTTTTTATTAAAGATATTTTAGTAATTTTATTATAAATTCATATATTATAAACTGTGTAAAATTTATAAATTTATTATAAATTTATGATAAATTCATTATAAACTTATTGTAAACTAATTGTAAACTATAAAAATATGATATTTTGATAAATATTTTATAAATTCTGGTATTTAATAAATATTTTATAAATATAATAAATTTAGAATTATTTTTAAATTTTCTTATATTTTTATCAAAAGTCCTATTTTATTTTAGGGTTATGCACACTTTAAGAATAATTAATCAGCATGAAATTGTAATAATAATTTTAATTTAATTATGATATTGAAATATTTTTTTAAAATTTTTGATTTCAAATTTCTATCCGAATTAAATTAAAAAAAATCAACTTGCAGTTATATATATTTTTTATAGAACAAACATCAAAAGCTAATAATATAAAATATTATTTTTTAAAAAATATATAAGATAATTTCATTTCATACAAAATTGAAAAAAAAAAAAAAGAACAGGGAACCACAATTCAAAAAATTTACTTAGACTGAGGAGGTTCCTCCCTTTTTTTTCCACGTCGGTTCTTTGAATAGACAGACAAAGCCAGCAGAAATTCAAGAAAAGTGGTAAAAAAGAACAAAAATTAAAAATTAAAATTAAAAAAAAAACAAAAACAAGACAGACCGTGTATGTTATATGAAAAGATAAAAAGCAAAGTGGAATTTTTATTTTTCCTTTCTCTTTCTTTTATTTTTTACATCTCCCTTCTCTTTCTCATACTTAATTATAATTTCGTTATTTTCTTTGTAATTACATATGGTTTTATTCTCATATGTAGCTAGGAAAATAAAATAAAAGAAAAGAAAAGAAAGGAAAAGAAAAGAAAAGTGATTTCAGTTTCTCTCTCTCTTCACTCCAATCCTCGTAGAGAGACAGCATTTTATTCCCAAAGTAGGCAAAAAGCAAGCCTCTGTCTGCCATACTTCATAGCATTATTGGGTTCTTTTTCAGCTCTCTCTCTCTTCTGTCTGCAAACTGCATCACTTTTTGTCTTAATCTCATCTCATTAATTTCCAACAACCCACTTTCTTAATTTTCTCTTTTCTTTTCCATTTTAAGCATTTTTTAAACTAATATCTACTGTTCTAGTTTTAATTACTACTACTTATTTGTTATATATACATTAACATGCTTGTATATTAAGAAACATGCTTAATTCTACTTCCACAATTTATCTATTAATTTTGTTGTTTAACTAAATTAATATATGAAAATATGTTTCAATTATTGCAGGAAATCAAGCAAAAACCAAATAAAAAATTTTAAATTTAAAAATAAATCAAAATTTTTGTATAAATTATTTTTTTAGTCAAAGACATACCTAAAACTCGAATTAGAAATATCAAATTAAGTTAGAACAATCTCTTATCAATTGATATATGAACTTAGTGGTTAAATCAAGTAACTTGATAAACTAATATAAAATTTTAATTATGGATTCTATTTTAATTTTTTACTATTTATATATAAAAAGACCATTTCATATAAATAAATTTGAATAAGTTTCATACAGTTCCAATAAAAAACTAATATTAATTAATTTTCTTCTTCTAAATCATGTATATCTTTTCCACTAAATCATGTCAATAATTAAGTTCCTTCATTAGTGATGGGGCGTAATGTAATTGTAAAGTTTTCCCATGAAAAAAATAACAACAAAGAGATGAAGTTATTTACATCAAACTATAATCTTTTTGTTCTTTTTCTGATCAAATTATGATAAAGTAAATTAAATGGGCGCTTTCTTTTTCATTCACGTCAGTCAACACTATAATAAATAATCTCTTTCAATAATAAGATTACATATTATACAAAAATAAAAATTAATATAAGTAGAAATTAATAATTAATAAGATCGCCCATATTATATAAAATTTTTGTTACAATTTTTTTTTTCCTAATGATATCATTATAAACATTTCACGTTACTATTAATATGCTATTGACACATGTTGATATTTGATAAATATTATTAAGACACATACTATTGATTGTTTTTAAAGATATGTATGAAATGATATTAAATTACTCTTGTTAAATCTAATATTTATTATAATGAAATACTCTTTACATACTAAACTGATATATACACATTTTTTATTTTATAAAAATTAAAAAATTATTTTAATTAAAAAATTTACGTATATTTTATTTATTCCACCTTTATTTTTATATGAGATATATTTCTTAAATATTTTTAATAAATAATATCAAATATTATAATTTATAAATAAAATAGATATTTAATATATTAATTTATTAAAATAAAAAATAAAATTTTAAATTTTAAAAATAAAAAAATTATATCTATAATTTTTAATTAAGGCCTTAAGTGAAAATTACAAGAAATTAAGAAGTTATTTGAATAAAGGAAGTATGAATACGCGTGGCTTCCAAGGAGATAAGCAATCTATCTAAAACCAGTTAAAAGATGGATTCAAAGGTTATTTTCCCCAAGCTGTTATTTTGCATTAAAAGGAGCCAAAAGAAATTTGCTAAAGCCATCACCAAAGGGATGCTTTGATTAAAGGTATATTTGAAAATAACGTTCAACAAAACATTACTTATTATCAAACAAAAAATTAATTTTCATTTTTGAAAATAATTGAATATAAATTCTTAAATTCATAATGAAATTTTAACCGTCCATTTTAAATTTAATAATTGAGATATATATTACAAAATAAATTACTTTAATACCCCAAAAATAATTTTAACATAATTGACAATTTGATCTCTATACTATTTTAAAATTAATTTTTTGGTGGTTGAGATTCATTGATTAACCACACTTTGGTGTTTTTGTATATTAAATTAAAATTTTTAATGTTATTTTAGATTATTTATATGTATTTTTATTCCTAAAATTTTCAAATATAATATAATTCCGTTTATTAATTATTATTTTATATAAAACATTTAAATTTTTTTACTTTTCATTAAAATTTTTAATGTTATTTTAGATTATTTATATGTATTTTTTTACTTTTCATATATAATTTAATCTTTATTGTGTGATAATGAGCCATATCTGTTCATGGATAAGAGAAAATCTTCAGCTAAAAATAAAATCTCATATAATCAATTCGTACATGTAACACATGCTGTGTTTATTTATTTATTTTATTTAGAAGAATGTTTAAATTTTCTTGCTGTATTGCTTAGATTATGTCTTTGCACAAATAAATATAGAAAAAACCTCTTTTATGTTGGGGTCAAAAAAGTAGTAAATTAATAACATAATATGCATTCAAACAGGGTCTTAATAACCCTCCTAGTCAAAGTCATATATATCGTCTAAAGCTTAATACTTTCATATGCAAACTTTGTATAATAATATTACAAAAATAAACCCTTTTAATCACTCTTCTCCTTTACATATATTTTCTTATGATTGAAAGCTTCATATGATCTCTAATGTGTTAGTTGCTGTAAAAGAGAGATAAAAAAGATAATCCAATATTGAGTGATAATGCCAATGATAGGATTTTTTTTTTAAATAGTGTCCAATTAATATAATAAAACTGAATATAACTCAACTCAATAAAACTTTAATCTTAAATTAATTAAAGTTGGCTATATGAATTTTATTTTTCACTCAAAATAATTATAGACTACGTTTGTGGAGAATAAAATTAAATAAATATATTTAAAAATAAGTCTATTGTGATTGTGAGTATTTAATTACAATTAACACCGGTCAAAATAATAAAGCAGAATTTTTATTTATAATATGCATTAATTAGTTCAATAAAAATATTTATTTTATTGAATTCGTAATCATAATTTTGGACTACGCAAGTATTAATAAGGTATATATGTGGAGGGCACTCCCCACTTGGCTTTATGCCCTGAATAATAATAAGCTTCATTGTTGGGTTATCAATTGGCCTTTATCCTGAAGAAATTATGATATTAATTGGACGAAAAAGGCGTAAAGAGAGCCAAATTATTACAACATAATACAAAATTCAAAGTGAATAATAGGTTTCTGTAATGAGAAGAAAAGTAACCCTTTATACATTAATTGATGAATTTCTTTGTGAAATGAATGTGTCTTCAATTCTTTTGGAGTCCAATGATTTGGTTTGATTTTTTCCTTACAAATTTTCAACAAAGTAAGAAAAGGAGTAAATCTCGTTAAAAGAGACATGGAGGCCCACAACTTCTTGCAAAACCAAATTCAAGTTATGTTATTTACCCTCCTTCACAAATCCCCAAATTAATTAGACTAAGTAATTATAAAATTTTTAAAATTTTACATATTATACTAATTACTCTTTATATTTTTAACATCTAATTTTTACATTCTTTAATTTTTAAAAATTAAACTGTTTAGTCATTTTATTAATATTTTTATCTTAAAAATATTAATCAATTACTTTGATATTATAAAATAATTTATTTATTTTTCCTTTATATATATATTTTTTATTATTTATTAAGTTATGCTTATTTTTAATTATATATATATATTTTACATATAATTTATTTTAATTTTATAAATATTTTAATAAGTTATTTTAATTTATATGTATTTTTATAAAGATAAATATATTATTAATTTATATATATTCTTACAAAGATAAATATATTACAAAATAACTTATTTGCTCTTCATTTATATATATTTATCTTTATTATTTGTTAAGTTTATTTTATTTTTAATTTTATTTTATATATAGATCATCTGCAAAATCATAAAAGATATTATTTATATTATTTAAAATTATTTTTTTAGTAATACTTATAAAATTAAAATAAATGATATCTATAGATTATCTGCAAAATAATAAAAGATATTATTCGTATTATTTAAAATTATTTTTTAATAATATTTATAAAATTAAAATAAATTATGTATAAGAAATATAAATAAAATTAAAATTATGCATGACTTAACAAATAATAAAGAAAAATATATATAAAAAAATAAATAAATTATTTTATAATATCAAAATAATTGACTAATATTTTTATGATGAAATATTAACAGAAGGACTAAACAGTTTAATTTTTAAAAACTGGAAGATGCAAAAATTAGATGTTAAAAATACAGTATAATATGCAAAATTTCAGAAACTTTATAATTATTTAGCTAATTAATTACTCCTTTTTATTTGGTTAATTTCCAATAATAATAATAATAATAATAATAATAATAATAATAATAATAATAATAATAATTAGTGAATTAAATTAACTAGCTTAATAGCTTAGCTAATGAATTTATGATCATGTATTAATAGATTTCAAATATTAAAGATTTCTACTTGCTTGAAAACTCTCTTAGTTAAATTGGAGTTAGTTAAATTACACTTTGATCCTTGAACTTCTATGTTATACAATTTGGTCAATATAACTTTTAAAATTCATATAACATTGTAATATTCTTCAGTTTTAGTGTTAGTTTTAGTGATTAGAGCATTTGCATACCAGCATAACATCATACTCATACATCGCATGATATTGTTTGTGACTGATGATTGACAATTGTATGCAATGGATCTTATTGAAAAGGTGTATGTGTAATGATGTTGAGTTACGGAATATTTCTGTTATTGGTTACAGAGGTACAGTATATTAATATTGTTATGGATTGGAAAAATGAACAGAGATAATGTTATACTCGATTGATTGGCACTGATATTGACTGGGTTGAGCGCTAAGCACTATTCATTGATTTTGTTTTGGTTATCTGATAATTGGTTTTTATTTAATGAACGCTAAATGGATCAAACCTGGAATGGTCATTAGTGCTTGGTATCTTGTGGTTATGGCCTGATCAACCATAACGACACATACTAAGTAGACGATACCATCCGGATTTGTGTATAACTATTGTAATGACAGTTTTTGATGGATAATGATTATGTTGGATTCAATTGCGTGGACGCAATTACTTTAAGGGGGTTAGATTGTAAAACCCTTGGTTTTTTTTTTGAATGATTTTAAGTCTAGGGGCAAAATAGTCATTTTGTGCCCTCATATATCATTTGAACATAATTTGATGGTTTGAATGTCTTTTTGATACTCAGGACGACGAGATGGTCGTTTTGAGTATAATATTGTATTTTTGGGTGCCGAGGATATTTTCGTCATTTTTGGATTTTTGTCGTTTTCGGTATTTTCGGGTATTATTATGCATAAAACATATTTATAAATTATTTTGGGTTAAAGTTTGAAATTAAAAATAAATTTGAGTTGATTTTGTGAATTTTATGGTTTTGGGTAATTTTTATGAAAATAAATAGTTTTGGGGTGTTTTTAAATTAAAATAAATTTGATTGGGGTAAAAATATAATTTTGAAGAGTTGTTTTCCTATAAATAGGCCTAAATGTCAGAGGGGGTAGTGTTTTTATTCTTCTATTTTCGGGTGTTTTGAAAAAAGGGGGAGAAATTGGTTTTGGGAGCAAAAATCAGAGGGCCCGTCGTTTCGTCAGTGTGGGCGCAGGGTGCCGGTGTCGTTTGGCGAGGGATGTGCGTGGTTCGGCGAGGCACACTCCTGTCGTTCAGCGTCTCGCGTTCTGTCGTTTGGCGTGCTGCGGGCTGGCTCGCCGATGTCGTTTTGACCTCTGTTCCAGCAACCACAGTTTCGAGTTTTTGGGTGTTTTTGAGGTTTTTCTTGATTCCTTTTGCATTATTTTGACTTCCATTTGATTAGTTCATATTAGTATCATATTGGGTTGGTATTTTTCTTAATTAATTTGGCTAAATTCGAATTATTATTTAATTAAATTGATTTTTACAAAATAGGTTAGGTTTTGAGGTTTTTATTGTTTTAATGGATTTTGATGTTGAATTAATTGATTGGGCTAGTGTGTTGGGTTCTGGAACTTGATGAATATATTGAATTAGGGTTTGATTGAATTGATTTGGGTGTTAGGGTTTTCGAATTAATTGTTTTCTTTGAGTTTTTGGATGATTTAATTTTCTGCTGAAGTTTGATGTTAGTGCTGTATGTTGCTCGATTTTTAATTAAATATTGGAACATGATAAAAATCTAAAATTTGGATATGTGGCTCGAAATTGAGTCTAGTTTATGAGAAAAATAATTTTTGGGATTTTTGAGCATCGAATATTTCTGGAAAATTCAAGTTTGCTACTGTTGTCTGAAGAACTGTACTGTAGGTGCGATTGCATCATCTGTAACTTTCGAAATTCATAATAAAATGTGTAAAAATGTTTTAGATTTGATTTTCATATATGTTGAAGTTCTGGAAGTCTAATTTACAAGAAAAATATGATTGGGTTATGTTTCTGTTGTTATAGTTTTGAAATAATTAAATCTTTCTACTGCTGTCAGTATACCTTGTGAGCTGTATACTGTTATGAATAAAAATTGGTTGAGAGACTTCTAAGTCTCAAAAAATTATGAAATTTTGGTAGGATGCTTTTAAGATATCAAATTAACATTTGGTTGAAAATTATAAATTTTGCATATACTGGTTAATTGTTTTGAATTTTACAAGTTGACACTCGTTATTCAGGTTTATCGGTAAAATTGAATCTTGTGTATATTGATTATTTAAGTAAGGTATTCGATAAATTTAAATTGTAAGGACTTTTTAATGATGTTTTATATTCTGGAAAACAAGTTTAAAGGTGTGGTATTATGATGGTTAAGTTATGATTGGTTGACAAAAGGTTTAACCTTGTTGTGGAAACTATTGAATTGTGTGCATTCACGTCATGCATTCCCATTTGCACTTGCATACATTTGTAAGGGTGGTTGTTAATTGATGGTTAATGGTTAGGCGGTGGTCCAGCAGCACCTCAGACTTAGGGTGGCTGATTGCTTAGCTGACTGTTAGACCAGGTAAGTTCTATGGGTGTATTTGAATTGTTTGTGTTGTGCTACTTGCTACCAACTTATATATATATATAAACCCTTCTTATAATATATTATCCTTTCTATATATTCACTAGTATATTCTTTCGAAGCCAGCCTCGCATGTTTTAGGAGACAGAGAAACTTGCATGCGATTGTATTTATGTGAGAATATTGAATTTGATATTACTTGTGCTGTGTGATGGTGTGTCATGAAGGGGAAGGAGGTTACTGAGGCTTAATGTCTATACTGCTACTGAGGCTTAATGCCTATACTGCTACTGAGGCTCAATGCCTATACTGTTTACTGAGGCTACATGCCTAATTATTGATTACTGTACTGTACTGAGGAGTTATAAGGGCGGATGTGACTGATATTATACTGTACTGTTTACTGATTGGTGACCCCGACACACCATCTTGATTGCTTAATTTGTGAATGTATTATATGTACTGCTTATATAACTGTTAGATGTTTCTCTGCCTCTCATAGACTTACTGGGCGTCTATTTAAAGCGCTCACACCCTTACAGATTGTCTTGCAGGTTTACAGTGATTGTCTTCGTATATCTTCTTTCTCTTCTTGGCAAAGTCGATCAGGTTTTCCGTTTGTGTTTATCGGTCTTTCTGCTTAGAGATTTCCGGATATTGAACTTTTGGGCGGATTGAATCCGAATCCCTTTTTGTGTAATAAGTAGAACTTGTCTGCATTAGATTTCCCGAATGATTTTATTGTGATTTTATTATATTGATGGTTTGCATTTGAACTAGGATTGCGGATTATATAAGTATTGAACTGTTTTGCATTTAGACTGTTATGAATGTTTCTAAGGCTTATGTGGTCGGACTTCGGTTTGGCTGCATGTCGGTCGTGGCCCCCGGGTTGGGTCGTGACAAACATCCCTAATTTTGATATACCCTAAAATTGAATAATACAATGGGATAATTAAATATGCTAAAAGAGATATGAAGATAAATAATATTAATAATATCAATGTTAAACATAAGTAAAAGAAAAGAGAGAAAAAAGAAAGCTAAGCACAATGTGAGAAAGAAAGAGATATATAAAATAGATACATAATATACAAACACACAAATATATATTTATTGAAAGATTGATGTAAATGCTATTATATTTTAATACCCTACACATGTTCTTGATTTGTAATATTAAGTTGGCATGCCGAAGATTATAGATGCGTCATGATGTGATTATTATATTTATATCTACGAGCGGGATACTACAGTATTGTGATGCTTTAGCATCGAGACATTTCAGTGTCAAGAAGACTTGAGATATGATATTTATATACCTTTGGGCGAAATACTTCGGTGTCATGATACTTTTTTTTTCTAGTGTCGAGATCTATAGGTCGTGATAGGCGTATTTAATATTACTGAGACTTGGATATTTGTGTAAGGGCATAACTTAAGTATCTTATGATTTGAAATGTTGAATACATGCATTTATTTAAATTTTAGTTGCAGTTATGAAATTCTTTTTAACTTATGATTATTTCATTAATGGAATGATATATGTTTAATTTATTACGATTTGAGATTTTTTATTTTATTTTATTTTATTTTTTTTAAAAATAAGTATCATTAAATTATATACCTTAGTAAGATTAAATTCTCTTACATATGTAATAGGGTCACAGATTAAAAAGGCCCTAATAAGTAAAAAAAAAAAACTTAGTATTGAGAGTGATCATAAAAGCTAAAAGTTCTTACCACAAGTTTGATAAACATGTTATCCCAAGATGGCAAGCAAGAGAAAAGGAGAACTAAGTCAAGATGGCAAGCTTAAAGTTTTTTTCTTAGCTATGTAATGCTCTACAATTTTCTTTTTTTTTTTTTTAAAAAAAAACTAAAGTTTCTTGGCCTATTTATAACATTCAAATCTTGAACTAGTCATTTGAATAATGAATTAGTAGGTTACAACTTGATTTCATATTGTTTGTTTCTTTAATAATTGTTCAGATCTTTTGTGCAATCCCACTACCTAATGTGCGATTGCTCAGGAAATTATGCGATTGCCTTACTTGTTGAGTAGTCGCCATTTTTGAAGTTTATCCAACAAATCTTTCCAATGGTCGATGCTAGTTGCCCGACAAGTTGGTGGTTTCATATCTTGCCAGCCTGTACATGTCTCACGGTTGCACACCATGTTTGTGCAGTCGCGCAACTATAAAAATGACCATTTGTGCAATAATTCTTCTTCCAAGTGTCTGTAGATTATTTATCCATGATAATATCTAGGTTTATCGTGGTTGCACAAAGTCAAGGTTCTCACCGTACAACCTCACCACAATCTATTCTGTGTTATTTTGGGATTTTACTTCAACTTATGTACGGTTGCTCAAACAATTGAGTGGTTGCACAAAGCCTTGGGTAGCCAATTCATCACCTCTATTTCTGACCGCTATCTATTATATAACTTTTGCATTTTTCTCCATTGACTGTGCGATCGCTCAACTTCATTGTGTGGCGCACAAAATTATAACAGTCAGATTATCAATATGCTAGAGACTGTGATCTTCCTTGTGTTTGAGTAGTTTATTTCTCCCGATGTTGTGCAGTCGCACATTTTACTTGTGCGGTTACATAATTACTTTAAAGATAATCCTACAAGGAACACTTGTTCAAATGATTAATACTTTATTAATTTGATTATCAATTATCAAAATATATTTTATTATCCAATTATTTGGCCAATAATCTCCACCTTTTTGACTTTGCAATCAATTTGAATTAAATCATGTAAAGCTTAAGGCTTTGTTTAGATGGCTAGCATTATGGTTTATTATTGTATGGTATGGTATTGTAAGCAGTGTATTATCATGGATACCATTTCTTAAGAGACAATATTCAAAATGACAATGTTATTTTAGAATTCATTGGCACTTAAAATCAACTTACATATATTTTTACTAAAACTTTAAATGATGATAGAATGAATTTTATAAAGCAACATAGAAGAATGATATATGGAAACACTCTAGATTGATTATTTGATTGAATACTTGGATTGACTTGTTTGTGCATATCTATGATGAATTAAGATTGCTTATGCATCAATTCCTTATTACATCTATTTTGATCAATACAATGAAAATCCATCATCAAGATTGTTTTATTAAGTGTCATGGTCGCTCATCATGATGTAATGGTTACATAATCAATGACTTGATGAAACCTGAGAAGTTACTATTGTGCGGTCGAACAATCACTAGAGCAGCTGTGCATTTAAAAAATTTTTAAATTTCTCGATCGCTATCCAATTATTGTGTGAACGCACCTAATTTATAATGATTGCAATACAAGTATTGCAATCGCACATTATTTTGAGCGGTAGTACATGACTATAAAATTTAAAAAATATAAATATTGGAAACTCATAAATTCTACCCATTTTGCCCCTGATGGTCACATAATGGCTAGTTCTCATAATTTTCTTATAAATAGCTCTAATTTTTAGTGAAAAACACTTTTACAAACATCAAAACACCTACTCAAAGCTTTCTCTCAAGACTCTTACTCTTTGAAGACATCTGTGAAGAATTGAAGCTTCTCCAACACTCTCTCTTATATCTTTTTATTTTTCTTTTTAATTTTTGATTAAAAATGGCTCCTAAAACTAAATCCACTAAGAAAAGCTTACACCCATAGAAAAAGGGAAGGGTATTGTCTTTAGAGAGGCCTAATCTCAAGCCAAACCACAAACCTATAGAAGTGTTGAACCCTCACAAACTTAGCGACAAAAATGATGAGGAGAAAAGTAAATATTACATGCTTAAGAAAAAGAAACTAGAGGCCACCAAAATGACATCTGAAGCAATGTTTATAACCCTTAATATCAAAGAGGACATTTATGGATTCTTAGAGAAAATAGGTTGCATAAAACTATCTTTTCCCAATGAGTTAGGATATTATAGTTTAACTAGAGAGTTCCTAATGACCCTCAAACTTGAGAAGAACCATAATGCCCTTATTGATTTTTATGGAGCCTACTTTCATCTCTTTAATCAGGAGTTTGCCTTATCTATTGATGACTTTGTTGAAATTTGGGGATTTCAAATTGAAGGTGCTTTCTCATCTCCATAGAAAATGTGTAAGACAATCGAGATTGCAAAGCAATAAATTTCAAAACTCTCACCTTTTGGCTTCTTCATAAGATCATCACATTTATTGTTCACCAAAGGAGTGATGGTAATGAAAAAGTCACTCAACGTGACTTATTCTTCATGTTCTTCATGTATGTAATGATTAATGGTGCACCAATATAAACAACCCGCTTTTTTATTGATACCTTCCTCCACCATAAAAAGTATACAGTTGGAACCTTCTTCTTATCCTCCCAAGTCACTCAAATGGCTAGACATTAGGATTGCTCACCCATGAAAATCTAGCAACTCTAAGTTATCCTCTAGACCCTGCCAATAATTCCATCAATATTGCCTGCCTTGAACATGTTAGATGTATCAAGAAAGCAGATGACCACTATGAATATTTTTTTAGAAGTAAAGGTGTGATTCAAAGAGAAAGGAAAAGGCCTAGAGTAAACATAATAGGAGAAGAAGGTGAAGAACCCCTAGAAGTAGAGATTGAGTTCCCTCCTAAACCATCCAAATCAACAAAAGCAAAGGGAGAATCTTCCAAGACTATGAACCTCATTCTCAAAGTCAATTCACAAACAACTCTCTCGTTTCAAGAGGATGTCGCCAAATGGATCACACAAACAACTCTCTCATATCAAGAGAGATGTCACAAAATGGATCACAAAGCTAAACAAGAAAGTGGATCTTTTATCACACATCCACCATGATCTTTATGACATACAGGGAAATTTAGAATCCCTTAATGTGAACTTTAGGATTGGGATGTGAATGAGCACATTGAGAGTCCTTTTAAAGAATCCTTTGTGAATTATGTTGAAAAACCTTCTTCACCCACTCCACCTCTTGATGAGGAAGATCCAGAAGCACAAGATTAAGAAGTTACTCAACCCACTTCTAGGAAAGGAAAAGAAATTGCAAAAGATTAAAATTAGTGATTGTGTTTTATGCTTATATGTTTCTTTCTTCTATGATCTTTGTTTATTTTTTAACACTTAATGTAATGATCATAGATTTGTTTTGCTTATTCTTAATTGAAATCTCTATGGTTGGTTTGTTATTTTATTTATTGTTATTTATATATTGGAATCTTTATGGCCACTATTTGTTTTACCTTTCTCAAAAGGGGAGAAGTTTCATAAAATTGAATAAGTTTAAAATTGAAGTTTAAAAAGAATATAGAAAGATAAATGGGGAGAAAATATGTGAACATTGAATGCATATGTTAAGGGGGAGAACCTCGATAAGATAAAATTAAGCTAAAAGAAAATTGTTCTTTAAACGTTTACCCCTGATTTATATGATGGTTTGTGATGATATGGTATTGTTTAAATATTTGTTTGTTTTGATTTCCAATGGGATGGTATTGTTCTTCATGGTATGGTTTTTTGGCCAATTTTTGAAACCACTGATTTGGTGGTTTCACATGGTTTAAAATTTTTATGTTTCAAAAATACCCTCCATAAATATTTCATTTTCCAAAATTAACATTTCAACTTAATAATTTTTAATTTCTTTCATTATTGTTTTTTATACATTAATTGTATTACAATTTTTTTAATTTAGCTATTAGAAAATAATTTATTATATATTTTATTGATTTTAGTTTTTTATGCCTTTAATTGAAATTTGTTATTGATTATAGAACCTGACTTCAACATGAACTAAGATTCATGTCAATGTAGGCAACCAATTCAACATAAACCAAGATTATGTAACCAATTCGACATTGGCCCTTTTATTTCCATTTAATCATAATCGAATTATTTTAAAATTAGACCGACCATATTTAAGCCTTTTAAACTTATTCAGGGCCAAAATTAAGGGTCTACAGTTCCATCTTGCTTTTGTTGCACTCAAGTTTTATAGATGAAGCAACAATTGCTAGATTATGGTAAAAAGCTTGATCATATTCCCATCAAATCTGATAGCACAAGTGCCATAAATCTATCCAAAAATTCAATCCAACATTCTAGGTCAAAACATATAGATACCATTATAAATACAAAGTCGAGGTTAGTAAGTGGGAGGCAGTCATAAAGAATAGCAATTAGATTTCAATAATTAAAAACAGTGAGCAACTCAAAGAGTAAAACAAAAAGGCACAAAAACAAAATAGCAAAAGCAATTAGCAAAAAGCCAAAGAAACAGAAAGCCGGAGACATAACATCAAGGCTTGTTTTACTCAAGCGAATTGCACAAGAGCAAGGCATAATCTTTGAGATTGTGTTCAAGCTTGGATCAACGCAATTACTTGGTAGAACTAACAAATGAATGTATATTCTTAATATAAATTAAATCCCTTTAATTGATCATTCACATAGACATGTTATTAACTGTTTTAAATTAATATTGCAACATTTATAGTTTTGAACCCTAATTGCATTTTGTAATCTTACTTTTATAGTTCAAAACTTTAATTTTTAGTTAAAACCCTAATTTGGTTAGTAAAAAACCTAAAACCCTAATTTGGTTAGTAAAAAACCTAAAACCCTAATTCTATAATCAAATCATAAATTTCACAATCAAACCCTAATTTTCCAATAAAATTTATTTTGTAAACTGCACCCTTAATCCCCACAAACGGCGCTACCCCTTGACCCTCGCCCGCTAACCGGCTAGTGGGACCACCTTATACACTACGCCCTATATTCCCTTAACGAGTTAATATTAAGATGTGTTTATGGATTGTAATTTTAATTTCCATTTAATTAAGTCATAGTTTTATAATTTTTTGTATGATGATATAATGCAATTTTTATTTGGAGGATTATGTAAAAGGTATGTTTCCACTTGTGGGTGCATTATTTATTAAGTTTTGTAGTTTAATTTATTTTATGAATTTTGGATCTTTGTAAATGATACGTTTTCACCAATCGGTGCGTATTTTATTTACTTATATTTTGGACATTGGACATTGTAAGGGCATTTTTTCATCTAGTATGGATGCTTATTTTATTTGATTGCTTTGATTTTAATATAATGACTATTTATTTATTATGATTGCATGTAATATGGATGGTATTATAATAATTAAGAATTTAATAATATTTAGACTTGAAAAGGAGGCTGGTTTCAATGAATAGGGGCTATAGGGGTGCTGGTAACTCTCATCTTCTCTATGCGTATCCAATTTTTCGAACCCAATAGGGGGTTAGGGATTTCTTAGAAATCGAGTCATTCACCCCCTTCTTTTCTTTTTTGGCCCGTCCGGGTGGTGACTCCATTTCTTCAAGTTTAGGCCCATGTTCTCTAAGGCCTCGAGCGTAACAGTGCCGAAGTCGTAAGAACTATTCCACTGAGAGTGGGAGTAAAAATTCTCGCTTATAGTGGAGACTCCACTAGGGTTAAGAGAATTAATTTTGTTAGTCTTTATATTATTTAATTCTTTATTATTATGGTATTATTCATTACATCATTTAGATTTACATTGTGTATATGAGTTAGGATGCCCTATAGAACCCGTTTTATGCGTATGTGAGTGATACCATTCTTTCATTCAAGGTATAGAGATTGAGTATTGCATAAGCACTCATAGCCTTACACTTTTTGGTATATACTTACTATAGGGATCTTAGCCTTTTTACCCCAAAGGCTAAAGCCCATATAATTGGCCTAGTAACTTTGCTTAGGTTTACCCTTATTGCTTGTTGATTGACTATGATTGATATGTCTTAGTTAAGTTTTGGCCTATTTGGTTTGTCTTTTTCTAATATGACCTAATTATAGTGAAGGCTCAAAATTGTTTTATGACCCATAAATTCTTTTAATCTTAAAAGCCCAAATCATTTTCAAGAATAGGTTTGAAACCTTTTCAATAAAGTTGGGTCAATAATTGTCCCAAGTACGAAGCCCAAAATTGATTTTTGAAACAAATTTTTACAATGGGCTTCAAAATGTTTTCAAAATAGGCCAAAAATCATTTTTCACCTTGTGGCTTATCTTTCTTACAACTCTTTTTACAATGGGCTTTCAATTGCAAAATTTTTAATGGAATTTTAACTAATTAGGTCAATTACGGAATGCTAAAATCAAATGTGGGCCTTATTTATACTAAGACTTGTTAGTTGTGGGCTTGTTTATGGCATGAATCATTAGTTGATTTTCCAAGTAAAAAATCTATTTATTATAAACCTATTAATTTAGTTTTAATCCAAACAATGGCAAAAATGCTGCTCTAATTTTTCAAGTGGATCCAAATAATTAAATTTTAATTAGTGGGAGTTATCATAAGCTTATTCTATTGGTTATTTCTTCTAAATGATTCTTTTAAAATAAAATATCCCCTGCTAATATTTTATTGATTATGATACTTAGAAAAAGAGAACCGCCACTTGTGTGTAGAAGATATAAGGTTGGAAGGAATGTCTTGACTTAATCTATTTGTTTACTTGTTACATATGTATACATGCATTGCATTACATAGCATTGATCTTTTTTGGCCCACAGACATAGAGTAGATAGTTCAAAAGCTTATAATAATCCCACCTATGGCTCAGAATCCAGGAGAATTCAACCAGTTTCACATCAAAAGCAATGAAATCTGAGTAAGTTCAGAAGACGGTGAATGATGCTCTCAACTCCAAGATGGAAGAATTGAAGGGGGCCTTGACTGAGACCGTGAGAAGTTAATTACTTTCACTATTGAAGGATAACAATGCAGAAGCATCTGTTAGTAACAAGAAACAAAAGGATAAGGAAAAAAGCTAAGGTAGCTGAAGTAGCCTCTAGTGAAGACATGGCAGCGATGGATGATGATGACTGGAGTGCATATTTTCAAGATCTTCAAGAAAAGAAGAAAGATAAGAATGTTGTGAAAAAAGTTAAAAATTCTGCTGTGAAAAAATTGATTGCTGATTGATGAGGAGGTATCAGAGGTGGACAAGCTTTTTGAGGATGATGAAGAGATTCCTTATAAATGCAAGATGCCTCCATTTGCAAAGTTTAATGGAATAGAAAATCTCCACTTGTATGTCAAGCAGTACATCACTGCCATGCAGTCTGATTGAGCTACTAAGTCTCAAATTTTGTATTATTTTATGCTTTATCTAGATCTTGTTGTGCAAATATGGTTCAATACCTTGAAGAAAGCACTCAAAAGAATATGAATTTTCCGTACAAAGCCTTCATTTAGCAATATGGATACAATGTTTAGCTGAAAGTAACCCTGATGGAGGTGGAAACTATCCAGCATAAGCAAAATAAGAATTTTATTGACTATGTGAAGAGGTGAAGAAATAAGACTACTCTCCTCAAAAAGAGACCTGATGAGTCTGACCAAATTATAATGGTAGTAAGAGGTGTCCTGCCCAACCTCCATGAAAGGCTATCTCATACTCTTATCAGATATTTCAAAGACCTTTTTCAAGCTGGCTTGTAAATAAAAGAGTGAAAAAGGGAGAAGAATCATTTTTCTAGAAGAAGAAATGAGAAGAAAAATTATCAATCTGATGATCAGAGCACACAAAAAATAGTGGATATCAATGCAACAACTAGTCAAGCAAATAAGAGATAATTTTTCAGATATGGGGAGACCATTGTCTTGGGTTTTCAACAAGTTATAGAAAAAAAGGGGTTATTATAACCATTGGCCCCTCAACCTCTACCAAATCCACTTCCACCAAACTTCGATACTGAGGCTTTCTGTTTATTTCACCAAACACATGGGCATAAAATAAACAAGTGTGTTAGGTTAAAACATGAGATTTAAGATTTGATCAATAGTGGTAAGCTTCCTGAACTCAACAAACCTAACACAAAAAATAATCATTTGCCTAAGCTTAGAAGAATACCTCCTCCAGCTACTTTGATGATAGGGGGAGAATTGGATGAAAAAGTTGTCTTTTCATCTTTTCATGACATAGGTGAAGAAATAACAAAAGAGGAGGTTTCACTGGCAAGAATGAATCATCTATGGGTGAGAAAGTACTGACCGTTTGTGTTTTGAAGGAATTAGAATCTAAGGAAGAAGACTGAGTTTGGTCTAAACTCTAGAAAGGAAAAGTGCAAAATACTCACCCCAACATGTCCAAGTAGACTCTAACTCAACCAGCCTCAATTGGCTTGAATGTTGGTCATTTTATTTTGCTTTCTTTGGTATTTTATTGGAATATTTATATTTTTTTAAATTAAAATTGTTTGAATAAATTACTTTTATTGAATTTATAATTTTATTAGTTTTGTCATTTTGGTTCTTTGAGCGGGGATTTTCGCCCCCACTTTCTGTGGAATGGTTCCGGCAACTTCTGCACTGTTTAGGCTCAGGGCCTTAGAGAACACGGGCCTAAGCCTGAAGAAAATGGAGTCACCACCTGGACGGGTTGGAAAAAAGAAAGGGGTGGATGACTCAATTCTTAAGGAATCTCCAACCTCCTAATGGGTTTGGAAAGTTAGGTACGTGTGGGGAAGGTGAGAAACGGCCTAGCACCCCCGTAATACCGGGTTCATTGGAACTGGCCTCCTTTGCAGGTCTTAATATTATAAAATTCTTAAATATAATAATATTATCCATATTACATGCGATAATTAAAATAAAGCATCATTATATTAAAATCAAAGCTATATCCAAACAAAATAAATAAATTGACACCCATCCGAGGATGAAAACATGTCCTTACATAGTCCATGTCTAAAACTAAATGGGACACCCACCGAAAGGTAGAAACGTGTCCTTTACATTGGTCCAAAAAACTTTAAAATAAAATAAATTACATGATGTTTAAATAATGAGGTATCTACAAAATGGAAATATACATCTTATAATTTTAAAATTAAGATAAATAAAAGAATATTCAATCATCTAATTATAAATAAAAGCAAACCATTCATAAAATAAAATAAACCATTCATCATTAACATATAACAAATCACATAATCAAACAAATAAATAAAATTAGAATTCAATCCATTAAATAAACAAGGTTAAGGTTTAAGATTTAGGATTTAAGAAATTAGGGTTCTGGGATTTAAAGTTTGAGGAAATAGGATTTTGGTTATGGTTTTAGGCTACTGGGAGTACTGGGTGTTGGTTTAATAAATTATGATTTCTAAATTTTGTCTTTGAGGAATTAAGATTTTAGCATTTAGAATTAGGGTTTTAAAGAATTTAGGGTTCAGGAAAAATGATTTAGGGTTTTTTGAAAAATAAAGCACTTTAGGGTTTGTTTGAAGAATAATTTATGGTTCTGGAAGAAGAGCTTAAGAATTTGAGATCTAAGGTTTGAAAGTTAATTTTTGGGATTACTGGATATTTGAAAAACAGATTAGGATTTAAGAAAGCAATTTTGAATCTTAGAATTTTAGAAAATAATTTAGGGTTTTGATAATTGCAAAACTATTTTGGGGTTTTAGAATTACAAAGCAAATTAGGGTTTGGGTCTTAAAGTTTACTGGAGTTAGGGTTTTATCAAAACATGATTATTATAAAAACTTTAAGACCACTTTAACATGGATTTTTTGATAAATACTTATATACAATATGACTATTGGACGTTTAAAACATTATTTGAATAATCTAATGCTATGGTGATTTAATGGAACAAGCTGCTGTGAATATTTGAAAACAAAATTAATTAAGATTTAGGGTTTGAATAACTTAGGTTTAAGAAATTAGCTTTGTGTTTTGTGGTTTTAGAAAAGTGTAATTAGGGTTTTAGTTTTCAAAAATATATTTTACGGGTATTAAGGCATTAGGGTTTTGGAAAAACGCTTTTAGGGTTTTAAATAAAATTTGGATAGTAAGTAGAACAATTGATCAAATAACAAAAACATGCATGTTTAAATAATTTATCAAATTATATGATGAAGCAACTGTAAATATAAGCAAAGAAATAGAGATTCAAACCTCCGTTGTTGGTTTCACCACAATCTTTGAATTCTGGTTGAACAATAATAAAGACAGTGTAGACTGCCTTTGATGGATTGTTGTTGCTTGCTCACTGCCTCTTGCTCCTTCAAGGTTCTCTTTTTTGGCCAAAAAATTCCAAAGTCCGATAAAAAATTTTAGATCTTTCATTCTGTGTCTTTAATATGGCATTTATAAGAAAAAATAAAAAACCCTAATACTAATTGTCTAAGGAAATAAAAACTTTTTAGGAAATAAAATTAAAAATAAAGTAGAATAGGGTTTTGGCAAAATCGTGCGCCGACTAGGCTTGCGAAAGTATGCTGGCTAAGAAGTTCTGCAGGCGCTGGGCGCGGGCCAGCCAATTTGATGCCAGCGACGAAAAATTTTTGTCGCCAGCGACGAAAATTTTTTATCGCTGATTCTTCCGTCTTCGATTTTTATTTATTTATTTATTATCCATTTTTATAATTAGTTTTTTTATTTTTATTAAAAATAAATAGTTTAAAATAAATATTATTTAATTAAAATACCACAAAAATTATTTTGGACTGTTTAAAAATATCGGATTGGACTGGGTCAAAAATTAATGGTCTACAGTTTACCTCCTAAGACTACAGTAAGAGAGAGCGAAAAATAGCGTGATTTTTGGCTATGTTTAGAGCCATTCTAGACTCCGTAACCAAGGTTGGTTTGAGTTCTAGACTCAAAAATAATTTGAGTTCTGGACCCGAGGTGAGTTTTGAATTTGGGTTTTGGACCCAAGGTAAGTTCTGGACTTAAAGATAATTTGGGTTCTAGGCTCGGGATAAGTTCTGAGCTTAAAAAAAAGTTTGGATTCTGGACCCATGATAAGTTCTGGACTTAAAAGAATAATTTGGGTTCTGGACCCGGAATGATTCAGATCTTGGATCCAAGGAGAGTTTTGAACTCGAAAATGATTTGGGTTATGGACCCGAAATGAGTTCTAGACTAAAAAATGATTTTGGTTCTGTAGACCCTTAATTTTTTACCCCAATTTGATACGGTTCTAATTAAAGGATGCCAAAATAAAATTGATCCGACTTTAAATATTTAAACCTAGTTTATAATTTTTAAAGGAGCTGGTTCGGATTAAAGAGGCATAAATTCAATTGTAAAACCTTAAAATCAAGTGGAATTGGCCCAAATTAAAACTTTTCGGTCCATAAGTTAAAAAAGGCAAGAATAATTTGAGTGAGGCCGGCCGGGGAGACATGAGGCAGCCCAGATCGATATGAGGTTGGACTCATGTCGACCTAGGCAAGCTAGGTCAACATGAGCACGCTTCATGTCGACCTTGGCAGCCCAAGGTCGACATGAGGTTGGTCTCATGTCGACCTAGGCAAGCTAGATCAGCATGAGCATGCTTCATGTTGACCTTGGTAGCCCAAGGTCGACATGAGGTTGGTCTCATGTTGACCTAGGACAACCAGGTCGACATGAGGTTGGATAAGCTTCCTAATTCAACTAAAATTCATTTTAGGAACTGATTTATATTAGGTTAAGGATTCTGAGTGAGGTTCGGCTATAAATATTAACGTTTTAGAATTTAGAAAGGGGAGAAAACATTAACAAAGGGAAGGAACATTAAAGAGGGTCGGCAATTGAGATTAACAGAGGATTAAACCACAAAGCAGAAGAGACGGCAACAAGGAGAGAAGAACAGTAGTAGCTTTTTGGAGAATGAAGGAAACCACAAACAGAAAAATCAAAACAACCAAAGAAGAAGGCAGAATCCATATTGTCTTCACATTGTTCATCCAGAAATCAATTTGGAGGAACCAACGAACGGAGGTTTGATCTTTAACCATAAATTACTCATGATCACAGTAGCTTCGTTTCTTTGATTAATAAAAACATGCATGCAGTAACTTTATCTTTGAAACATGCAGTACCTTGATCTTTAAACATGTAGTAAATTGATTTTTCTTTCAATAACTTTAATCATTTGCTTTAATTAACACATGGATCAGTTGATATTCATAGCCCCACTTGCATGTTTCATAAAAAACATATAACTATCCAGTAGCCTTAAGGATTTAAATTGATTGTTAGAACTTATTTTGTTTACTTTAACTTCAAGAACCGTAGGTTATTTTATTAAAACTCAAAACTCAAACTATTTTTATCCAAAAGCCTAAACCATTTCATTATTAAACTCCAAAATATTGATTAATTTTCCAAAACCTTAATTTATTTTTCCAAATCCAAAATTATGTTTTTTTAGGCAGTAAGTCAAATCCAAAAACCCTAACTATCCAAAACCCTAATTCCAAAAACCCTAACTATCCAAAACCCTAATTCCGAAACCCTAGTTTCCAAAACCCTAGTTTCAAAAACCCTAAAAATTCTAATTTCAAAACCCTAATTATAAAACTTTAGTTTCTAAAACCCTAAGTTCCGAAACCCTAAATTCAATTGATAATTCTTTAAAATCCTAAATTTATATATTTATTGCTTTATTTAATTTTAGATATGATTATATAGTTTAGTATATTTTTGATGGTTAATTTATTTAATTTCAATACTTGATTTATTTAATTTATCATGGATGGATATTTTCTTTATTATTATAATTATTATTTATTTGTTTTAGTATTAAAAATGTAAGAGGTATGTTTCCACTTTATGGGTACCTCATTAGTTAAATTTACGTAATTTAAATCGCTTTTATATTTTGGACCAATGTAAATGACATGTTTTCACTTTTTGGTGGTGTTCTATTTAGTTTATACATGGATGATATAAGGACATGTTTCCATCTTCGGATGGGTGTCCATTTATTTGCTTTGTTTGGACATTGCTTTAATTTTAATATAACGATGCTCTATTTCAATTGTTACGTGCAATATGGATAATGTTGTTATACTTAAGAATTTTATAATATTAAGACCTGCAAAGGAGGGCGGTTCTAATGAACCGGGTGTTGTGGGGGTGCTGGGCCATTTCTCACCTTTCCCACACGTACCCAACTTTTTAAACCCATTAGGGGGTTAGGGATTCCTTAGGAATAGAGTCATCCACCCCTTTCTTTTTCCCGGCCCGTCCGGGTGGCGACTCCATTTTCTCCGGACTTAGGTCCGTATTCTCTAAGGCCCCGAGCCTAAACAGTGCCGAAGTCATAAGAACCATTCCACCGGGAGTGGGGGCAAAAATTTCGCTCACAGGTTGTAGACCTAAGACTGACCTTTTATCAGTTGAGAATTCTAGCTTAACTGGTTATTCCATTCTTTAATGGATTGTGGGTCTTTATCCATCAAAAATGGATCTTTATCCATTGGAGATTGGGTCTTTACCCTTGAAACATGAATCTTCATCCATTAGAAAATTAGGTCTTTACCCTTAAAATATGGATCTTTATCCATTGGAGATCAGGTATTTACCCTTGAAATATGGATCTTTATCCATTGGAGATCGGGTCTTTACCTTTGAAATATGGATCTTTATCCATTGGAAATCAGATCTTTACTCTTGAAACATGGATCTTTATCCGTTGGAAATTGGGTCTTTACCCTTGAAACATGGATCTTTATCCATTGGAGATCGGATCTTTACCCTTGAAACATGGATCTTTATTCGTTGGAGATCGAGTCTTTACCCTTGAAACATGGATCTTTATCCATTAGAGATCGAGACTTTACCTTGTTTTTAACTCTTTTAGCTGGACTGATCTTTTGTTTCTTGCATCTTCATTCTTTTGAGAGTTCTAATTTTCTTCTTTTTCCATTCTTTTTGTTCTTCCTTTGCACTTTTATAAAAAATTCAGTCCTTTTTTTTAGCTAGCCTTCATATCTTCTCTTTGCCCTCTGCATGGTAAAATATTGGAAGTGAGTTTCAAAATATTTTGTACATACATAAACTCAAAAAATATTGAAAGGAGAAACTTTGCCCCCTGTGTAGGCTCAAACCCATGATTTTTTCTACGCGGCTTTGGTTTATGTTTGTATATTGTCTAGCTTATCGAATCAAGCATGCATTTCTTCTTTCTTTTGTAAAATTTATGGTGCTTCCTCACATAATGGGCTTTCCATGCCCCCTGATTCCATATCCGCTTTATGATTGCTTCATAGAATATTACTGCTTATTTTTTACAAAGAAAAATGGAGTGTGATATGCTCATGTATGCATGATATGCATGAATAATGCTTACAGTGGTTCCATTGACTCACAGTCTGAGATGCTCAGTTGAAGTGTTCTCATTGACTCCTTCTAGATGCTTGTTCAAGTCTTACAGAAGGCTTCGCTTTTATGGCTTTTATCTTAAAGATGTTGGGGACATGAGTGGTTGAGACCCCGAGCGGCAGAGTGAGAGATACATCCATTTTAAATTATGATTCAGTATGTCAATTGGTAGCTTCTTCATAACCTTGCCAATAATCATTTCCTTTGCCCAATGTATCTTTCGAGGTTTGATGGTTCGACATACTCCTCTTAACTTGAAGGCTTTGTAAAAAAAATTTTCTTTTTTCTTGATTTTTTAATTTTGAAATCAAATATTGGCTTTGTCAAATCAATGTCAATTTACCTCAGGACTTGATTTTTCAAATTAACATATCTATAACATGACAACCCTTATTACCATACTAAACTTGGAAATCATTTCCATTTAAACAAGAATTGTTGCACTTCAGATAGGCACATACACATTACTTGGTCAAAGGTCTCATTGAGTTTGAATATTGTCTATCTCATATGCATGCTTATTCAAACTATCTCCATTAATAGACTCTACCTACCAAGAGAGATCAACAAGTCTTTGATAGGCTTGAAATAGGGTCTATAAGGGACACGAGTTAAATGAAAGCTATTTTGAGATTAGAGCTGATGTGACACTATGGACAAACCCTTACACTACAAATTTCTTGTTTGGACTTTAGGCAGTTGGGAGAAGGAATAAGATAGAGCTTTGAATGTTCCCCCATCTTCTTGGCATTAATCTGGATCTTGATTGGGATAGTCTTTGTCTTTGCAAAAAGTTTGGTACCCATATTCATTTCTTTTTTTTTTTCTTACTCTTCCCTTTCTTTGAGCATTTTATCATTTTGTCCTTCTTTCCTGTAGGACTATCGAGTACAGGACTTTCAAGAATTGGGTGACCTTTCTCCTTTTTCTCCAATTTTGATTGAATCTTTGGTTGGGTTGGACCAATTCAAGTCAAACTATCCTTATAAACCAAATGAAAGTCTTTTGATGCTTTAGGTAAAAGAGAACTCGGTTGGCTTTTTGAACAATTTTAGGTTTTATTTTCTTTTCTTTTTCATATTTTTTCTTTCTTTCTTTCTTTTTCCTTTCTTTTCTTTTTTTTTTCTTCGCCCTTTTTTTCTTTTTTTTTTCTTTTTCCTTTTTTTTTCCTAGCTCCAAAAGCGTTGTCTTGTTTGTACCAACTTGTATTTCTGGTAATGGATGAGTGGAGGGGTATTAATCTGCTTTAGTCCTGACTTTATCTGTGATAGTTGGTCTAATTCAGGTGAATTTCAACTACCCTTATGGCTTTGAGAACATCAACTATCCTTACGGTCTTGGCTATGCATTCCTTTCTTTTTGATCTTCTTGCCTCTTCATCTTAGTGATCATAAGACTTGTCAAAAGTGTAAAAACAGCTCAGGGTAGGTTGTTGGGGTTTGTAAGCCAATGAAAAGAAAGTTAAATTTTATGAAAACTCAAAGAGATAACTAGGGATTGATATTTAATAGGGTGGATACTAGTTGTTAGCTCGTCAAACAATGCCTATATCATTTTTCTCTTAAATAAGCAGAGTTCAATTTTGCCTCGAAATTTTGTCAAAAATATTCTAAGATTGACTAGGACCTATGCAAAGGTAATTATGCAGGAGCCCTCTCTAAGTAAGCATACACAACTCAATGTGTGAACACTCGAATTTTGAGGCTCGGAAAGCCGATTTTCTCAGACTGCTGACGATCGGACCGGACCGGAGGTCCACGGTAAAGTTCACCGGAAATATATCAATATGGTACTTGAAATGTCCGGGACGGCGTGAGGATCACGGATATGGTCCCGGAATATTTTTCAGAGGCTCGTGGCTGCAGAAAAATCAGTTTTGACACCAGTAGCGCGAGTCGGGCACCTTTTTTGGGGCCAGAGCCGGCGGCCCGGCCGCCGTACAGTTCGGTTTTTTGCCTATAAATAGGCTTCAGATTTTCAGAAAAAGAGAGTTTTTTTGACATCCCACGCCCAGGTGCTGACGAAATTTTTATGCTTAAGAATTTCTAATATTGTGTTGTAGAAAGCAAGAATCATACTCAAAAGTGTAAGAAAACAAGATCTGGAACTTAGAAGTGGAAAAATTCTAATCAAGGTAATATCATAATTCATCTTTGGTCAATTCGAGCATATCATAAGCATTCTAATCTTCTTCTTAATTTCTTCTTCGGTCAAAGACCTAATCCTTTTAGGTCTAAAGCCTAATTAACTAATCAATCAACACTTCGGCATGAAGCCGCGAATCAATCAACTTTTTGGCACGGAGCCTAAATTGTATCTTTTTGGTACAAAGTACCTAAATTTCACAATTAAAATCAATCTTTTGGCCAAAGGCCTAAATTGCACGATTTTGGTACAAAGTACCTAAATTTAACAAATTTGCACTAAGTGCTAAAATTAACAACTTTGGCAAAAAGCCCGACAAATGCACGAAGCATACACACACACATGCATGAAACATAAATTTCATCGCCTTTAAATAGGCTTTTCCTAACTACATGGGCTTTGATCTCTTATAAAAATGAGAGTATGTAGGCATATTTGAGATTCACCTCAAATAACAAGTCCACAATTTATCAACCATCTCTTCTTCTTCCTTTATATTTTTTCTTTTGGATTCATTTCTTATTTGACAAATTAATCAAATACATGACATAGTCCCCGAATCCTCCTTGGGTTCATAGATTAGAAGCCTTTACATTGGAAGCATTAATTGGAGTCAAACAAGGGTTTTCTTAGTTTTTCCCTTTGAACAGAAAAAACTGAGTGGCGACTCCTGACAACGAGTGAACGTTCGCCCGAATCCTTTTCAGACGGAACCCGAGGTTCACAATTTGGCGACTCCACTGGGGACCATAAAAATGATTTATGGGATTCTAAGTGTACTACTATTGCTTATTTGATTAATTTGACACTAGGGACCATAAAAACGATTTATGGGATCCTAGTAGATTGTTATTATTTGTTTAACCGATTTGCCCTTCTGTAGGATATTTTTGTTTATTTTGCAGGGTACCTTAGCAATATATATCCTTCCTTTAAGAATATTGGACTGAAGATTGAAGAAAGGAATCTTTTTCCTTTGATGGATCTATTGTTTGACTACTTGTGCATTTATTTTGTCATTCAGAGAATCTTTTTCTCTTGTATATATGGGGGAATCATTTTCCTCCATTGCATAAAAAATTGTTTTCAAATGAATTTCTTCTCTTTCTGTTCAAAGTTCTGAGTCTGGATAGCAAGTAGCGCTGACCGGCAGGTCTCCTTGATTATGCCGGCGGACAGCCAAAGCGTCCTCCCTGTTGTCGCAAACCATTCCAATCCTTTTGGAGTGGCCCATGAGTAATCGTACTGTTGGACCCACGCGAAACTCCTTGTTTCACATGTGGTTAGGTATATCTTACTCAAGACTCAAGGGTCCCTATGATAAGCCGATTCTCTATTTTTCACATAACAATAGAACCTTCCCTTAGGTTGTATGTACCCAATGATAGTGCTGCATTCCATTAAAATGAATTATGATGTGATGAAGTGCATTCATGCAACATAACAACATTGTTTTGGGGAAAAATTTTGATGTATATAAGTGGACCAAGAGTTTTTCCTACCCTACACACCACCCTGATCTCTTGCCCTTAACCTTTGCAGGTACCCACTGTCCGTGTGCCTTCACCTACACCAGACACACCAATACCAACTGTGCTATCCCCTACAAATTCTACTACCCCAACTTCACCAACTGCTCCAATTACTGAAATGGCTACTATTGAACAGATTAAGGCCTTGCTGGATGGACAGGTTAAGGAAATTGAAGCTAGAATGCAAGAGAGAATTGATGAAGCTTTAGCTACCCAAATGGTAGCCATCCTGGCTGAATTGGGAGGAGTACCAAAGACAGCCACTACTTCTGGAAATTTAGGGAAAGAACCTATTGTGGGACAAACTAGTACCCCCATTACTGCTCAGAATAATACCCCTGTCATCAATTTGGAGGATTCACCCTCTAAGACTGAGACTGATGAACTAAAAAAGAAACTTAAATTGCTTGAAAGGTCAATCACTGCCATGAAAACTCATAAAGAGGTGGTAGACATGGATTCCTTATCCTTGTTTCCCCAAGCTAGATTGCCTCCAAAATTCAAGATGCCTGGGATGGATAGATTTGATGGGACTACTTGCCCTAAAACTCACCTGAAAATGTATGTGGGAGCCTTAAGTCCTTGGGGTTTAAATGATGAGCTCTTTGCTCAGTTATTCCAACAATCCCTGACTGGTGCTGCCCTTAAATGGTTTGTGAGTCTAGACCGTTCCAAGATTAAGACATGGGAAGACATCTGCAATGCATTTAACTCTCAATACCACTACAATATTGAGGTGGATGTCACTAGAAGAGAACTTGAGACCACCAAACAAAACAACAATGAACCCTTCTCCTCGTTCCTTACGAGGTGGAGGGCAAAAGCCGCCCAGATGATCAATCGCCCTTCAGAACAAGAGCAGATTGATATCATAATCAGGAATTTAAGACCTACATATCAGGCTCAACTGCAAACCCAATATCTACCTACTTTCAAATCTCTCATTGCGACTGCAACCAAGGTAGAAGATTTGATACAGTTGGGTAAAATAGTGGATGAGGGGGCTGCTTTGAAATATAAGAAACAAAGCCAAACTCCTTCCTCAAGCAAGGTCAATCAAGTGGCCAATATTGCCCCTATGAATCCTTTACGTGTGGGCAATCTTGGGCCGAGAAATCAGCCGAGAAGGCAATATACTGACCTCGGAGTGCCCCTTCATTTGGTGTTTAAAAAGGCTGTGGAAGGGAAATATTTGAAGCCTTTGGACCCAAGACCTCCTCCAAACCCATTACCTTCCAGTTATAAAGTCAATGAATATTGTAAATACCATCAAGGGAATGGGCATAAAACAGATGCTTGCTGGACACTGAAAAACCGCATCCAGGATCTGGTGGATAGTGGTGACATCATTCCTCTCAGGAGGCAACCAAACATTAACACTAATCCTTTGCCCAATCACTCCATCTATGCCATTACTGTGGAAGAAGAGCTGTTTGATCCTTTCGAACTTCTCTCAGAAATGAATGAAGTGTGTGTGTTAGATTTGAACGACCTTGCTGAAGAGGTCAGTGCTCTGATAAGAAGTGGAAGACAATATCAGCCACTTAACTTGGGAAAAACCCCTACAACCTCAAATCACCCCCATAAGAAGACTCCAGAGCCAAAAGAAGACCCTGTCCTTACTCAGCTTAAGCAAACCCAAGCTAAGGTGTCAATTTGGGAGCTCCTTGCTTCCTCATTCCCACACCGTCAGGCTCTCAGCGAAGCTTTGAGTCAACTTGATACACTAGTGGACACAAGCCTAGAAGCTTTGGTGGCCACTTTGACCCAATCAACCAAGGCATTGAGTATCAGATTTTCTGATGTAGATTTACCAGAAGACGGTAAGAAACACAATGATGCTCTATACATCACCATACAGACTGGGGGAAAGACTGTGCCCATGGTTCTCATTGATAATGGGTCAGACTTAAATGTGTGTCCTTTGAAAGTAGCAAGCTGTTTGGGGTTGGAGACTACAGATCTTACACCTTCTGATCAGATTGTGAGAGCATATGATAACACTCGAAGAGAAATTTTGGGTGTTGCCACTCTAGAAATTGCTATTGGGCCGGTGAAAATGAAAGAGCCCTTCCAGGTCATTGATGTACCCGCGAGCTTTAATCTCCTCCTTGGAAGGCCGTGGATTCATCAAATTAATGCTGTACCTTCTTCATTACACCAAAAACTTAAATTCCCTTTTGAAGGAAAAATCATCACTATCAAAGGGGATACCTGTGAAATCAACAAGAAAACCATGGATCAGTCTCTCTTTGAGGTTGTTCCTGGTGAAACCGCCATGACCTTGACTGGGTTTCATTACGACACAGTTCAATGCATTGAATGTGAAAAACCAAAAGGACCATTTGTCTCATATGACTTTGGGGAGGTCCAAATCAATTGCCTAGTGGGAATGATGTTGAGGGTAGGTCTATTGCCCGGAATGGAAATGATGAAGTCTGGAAGAAAAACACCCGTAGTACGGCCATGGGAAGAGCCTGAGAATAAGGAAACTTTTGGCTTGGGGTACAAACCTACAGACGATGAAATAGAAGAGTTTGAGCGTGGAAGAAAGAAAAAGGGAAATTGGGGGGCAAGAAGCCTCAAAATGCGCCCTTACTTTAGAACTCTGAATGGTCACTTTTGCAAACCTGGAAAGGCAGTTCATCACCGTGGTTTTTAGGAACCATTCTATTCTCCTATGACCAGAAAGAAGCTACCGGGTTTTGAAATGTTTGCTGATGTTGTGGCCATAAAAGAAGAAGAGCCAGAACCTGAAACTGACCCCCAAATGGAAGATTTCATGCCGCCTAGTCTCTTTGATGAGGTTGCTATGATAACCAATGTCGAAGACAAAAGGGACTTCACAAAGCTGATCAAGACTACAGATGGACCACTGATGAACTGGTATGCCGAGGAGGGACAAGCTGCTGTAGACAAAACTAGTCCAGTGTCACACCTTGAACCCGAGTCTTGTACCGAGTCAAATTCTGAGTCAAACACCAAGCCAAAGTCTAATTCTGAGTCTTCTGTAGTTTCAGATTTAGAGAACCCTAATGTCAAATCTAATGTAATCTTGGAGAATGACTCCACCATTATCAATGAAATTGTTCGGATTCTTGGTTACCCTGTGTCTTCTGCTTTCCAAGTATTATCTAGCAAAAATGAAATAAATGAAATAAAAGAAATAAATGAAAAGATAATAATTGGCAAAGAAAATGAACATACATACATTGCATATGATTGTGTGAATAAAGAACAGGTGGTTGAATGCATCAAAAGATATGTCGACTGCTTCATGTGGAAGACAAGAGATGTCACGGGAATAGACCCAGCCATAGCAGTTCATAAGATTCCGCTATACCCCGATGCAAAGCCGGTTATGCAGAAGTTGAGAAGAATGAAGCCGGAATGGTCTTTGAAAATTAAAGAGGAGGTTGCCAAGCAACTGGACAATAAGTTCATAGAACCAATTGCCTACCCTTCATGGTTAGCAAACATCGTACCGGTCCCGAAGAAAGACGGAAAGGTCAGGATGTGTGTTGATTATAGAGATCTGAATAAGGCTTGTCCCAAGGACAATTTCCCGCTACCACACATCGATTTGCTGATAGATAGGATGGTTGGGCATATGATGGTTTCCATAACTGACCTTACGGTTGGATACAATCAGATCCTGGTGCACCCACCAGACAAAGAGAAGACAGCTTTCATTACAGAATGGGGCATTTTTTGCTATAGGGTTATGCCTTTTGGATTGATAAATGCAGGGGCTACCTACCAAAGGATGGCGACAACAGTCTTTCATGACATGATACACATGATTGTCAAGTCAAAATCTCCAGAAGAGCACGTTGAAGCACTTGAGAAGTTCTTCCTTAGACTTCGCAAGTACAACTTGAAGCTTAACCCTGCAAAGTGTCTATTTGGAGCAACATCGGGCTTATTTTTGGGATATTTGGTAAGCAAAAAAGGAATAGAAGTTGATCCGGCAAAGTCAAAGGCCATTCTGAAAATGCCTCCACCAAGAACAGAAAAGGAGATTCGAGGCTTACTAGGTAGATTACAGTATATCAGTCGATTCATATCACAGTTGGCTGAGACTTGTGGTCCAATCTTTAAGCTACTAAGGAAAGGTGCTTCACAAGAATGGAATGAAGACTGTCAGAAGGCCTTTTCGACAAGATCAAAGAATACTTGTTAAGTCCGCCAATTCTACAACCTCCCAGAATGGGAAAACCTCTGCTCTTGTATTTGTCTGTAACAGATGAAGCCATGGGGGCAATGCTAGCTCAAGAGGCTGAAGATACAAAGGTGGAAAATGCAATTTACTACCTCAGCAAAAGGATGCTGGACTATGAGTTAAAGTATAACAGGATTGAGAAGTTGTGTTTAGCATTGTATTGGGCTTGCACGAAGTTACAACACTACTTGTCTTCTTACACTACTTATGTCATTGCAGAACAGAGTCCCTTGAAATTTCTTATGGAGAGGCCTGTTTTGGACAACAAAATGGCTAAGTGGGTGTCAACATTGGCAGCCTTTGACTTGAAATTTGTTCAAAGGAAAGCTGTGAAAGGCGGGGCAATAGCTGGCCAATTAGCAGAATTACCTATAAAAGACGAGATGCGAGAAATGGGTTTCCCTGACGAAGACCTCTTGAATGTGGAAAGAAGTGTTTGGGAGATGTATTTTGATGGAGCATCCAATTATCATGGAAACAGAATTGGAATTGTGTTCAAAACTCCTTGTGGAGAATACATTCCATTCGCAGTTAAACTTGACTTTAGCTGTACAAACAACGAAGCAGAATATGAAGCTTGCATTAATGGGCTTGAAGCAGCCCTGAAATTGGGGATTAAGGACCTAAAGGTCTATGGTGATTCTATTTTAATAGTATTACAAGCTTTAAGGAAATGGAAGATAAGAGAAGAGCGTTTGGTTCCTTACCTACAACGCCTTGATCATTTGGCACAATAGTTCAATGATCTGTCCTTCGAATATCTCCCAAGAGCAAAGAATCAGTTTGCTGATGCCTTGGGTACTTTAGCTTCCATGATCAATATCAGGGAGGGGAAAGTCATTCGTCCATTGAAAGTTCAGCTTCAAAAGCAACCCGCCCATGTAATGCACTTGGCCGATGGTAAACCATGGTTTTGGGATATCAAGACCTATCTCAAGGATGGAAGTTATCCGGAGGGATCATCAAAGGTTGATCAGAGGGCAATAAGGCAGCTTGCCACAGGTTACATTCTTAATGGAGATATCCTCTACAAAAGAAGTTGGAATGGAATGCACCTAAGGTGTGTAAATGAAGCAGAGGCTAAGCGGATAATGGAAATGGTACATGGGGGCGAATCAGGACCGCATATGTATGGAATCGCCTTGGCTCGGAAAATAGCCAATCTAGGATATTACTGGTCCACCATGAATACAGACTGTGTATCATTTGTGCAAGAATGCCATCAGTGTCAGATATTTGCTAAGCTGCAGAAGCAACCTCCCGTTGCCCTAAATACAATCACTTCTCCATGGCCCTTCGCTACTTGGGGAATTGATATAATTGGAAAAATACATCCAAAAGCCTCGAATGGACATCAGTTTATCTTGGTAGCAGTGGATTACTTCACAAAGTGGGTTGAAGCAGCTTCCTATGCAGAATTAGATGCCAAAAAGGCCGCGCAGTTTGTCCGAACCAACATCCTTTGTCGGTACGGAACACCATTTGAGATTATCACTGATAATGGAACTCATTTCCAAGCAGAATTTGCTAAGCTCTTGAAGGATAAGAATGTCCAGCATCATAAGTCCTCTCCTTATAGACCTCAAACAAATGGAGCTGTAGAAGCAGCGAACAAGTCTATAAAGGTGATCATACAAAAAATGATCAAGGAACATAGGCGTTGGCATGAGAAGTTACCGCTGGCTCTGTGGGGATATAGAACATCAATTAGAACTCCTACTGGGGCAACCCCGTATTCCCTGGTGTACGGAATGGAAGCTGTACTCCCCATTGAACTGGAAGTTCAATCGGCGAGGATAATTCAAGAAAGTCAGATAAATGAAGCTGAATGGATCAGCAGTTATCATCATCAGTTGTTGGGTTTAGATGAGAAAAGACTTCAAGCTCTACATCAGATTCAAGGATATCAGAGGCGAATGGCCAGACATTTCAACAAAAAGGTCAAAGATCGAAAGTTGGAAGAAGGTTGTTTGGTCCTGAAAGAGATCAGAACACCTGTTACAGATCCTCGTGGGAAGTTCCGTCCTCATTGGGCGGGACCCTACATTTTGAAGAAAATACTTTCCGGTGGAGCCGTCATCTTGTCTGATTTGGATGGTCTGGAGTTCACAAACCCATGCAATCTGGATCAATTAAAAAAATATTATGTATGATCATGCATTGTAAGGAACTACATTAGACCTGATTCTCACAAACTAATTCGAGATATGTAGGCAGCTCTCCTTGAGCACGGTCTAAATTTTAATAAAAATCATTCATTTTTCTTTTGCCAACATTGAAAAAAAACAAAAAAACAAAACAAAAACAAAACAAAAAAACAAAAAATCCCACTAAGCCAAAAACCCACAAAGGGCGGCTTAGGCAATAGTGGGGCCCGCTAAGTCAAAAACCCGCAAAGGGCGGCTTAGACAAGAATGGGTAAGAGCTCGCTAAGTTGAAAATCCGAAAGGACGACTTAGGCAAAAATTAGAGCAAATAAGTAAAGTAGATAATGCTTGGAAAGCAAACAAAAGAGTCAATCATTAAGAGTCATTCATTACAAAAAGAATCATCTGTTACAAAAAAGAGTCATTCAGAAAGAGTCATTCATCCTATAAAATACACAACTAATCAAAAAGGTCAAGTCATATTCCCAAAAAACCAAAAAGGTAAAAAGACAACCCAAAAACAGAAAAGACAATGGAGTCACCCTGGGATCTAAATCCTACGCCTCCTACGGGGGGCGGAGTCTTCGGCGTCTTCCTTAGTCCCGGAACTCTCCGCAATATCTACCTTTTCCTCGCTAAGAGGAACCACCTCCTCTCCCTCCAACTCTTGCAGCAATGCACACCTCCTCAGTTTTTCAACAGGCCAAACCTCAGCTATAAACCAAGTCCTGTACTCTGGAGTGGGCTGAACAAGGGAAGGCTCTGCAAGAGGCCTGATCATCTGATGGTCTCTGACCCAAGTCTGTAGAATAGCCCGAGTAACTCCGGGAGTAATAGGAGAAGCAATGGTAAGCCCGACAGGAAGGGGAATCCTCTGATCAATACCCATCTGCCTGAGGACTCGGGAAGCACTGTACCATGTACTGTGGGTGAACACAAGAAGGTATACATGGTTGTGCATTGCATTTGCCTCCATGAATTGAGCAATCCTATACCAAGGGATGAACCATAATAATTCTTCCGGCCCAAGCTCAAATAGCCAGATAGTCCACTTGGCCATCGAAGGAAAAGAAATCTGAATTTTCCTGGTGCGGTACTGCGAAGGGTTGTAGGTCAAAGTCTGGGGGGCCGCAACCACTCGAAGATGGTCTCTCAGCCAAACCTAAAAAAAATAGATCCTTTCTATTTTACAAAGGAAAAGAGAGATGATGGAATAAGAAAAAAAAACAAAAAAAAAACAAAAGGTATGACAAAATTACCTGAAGGATGATCGGGGTAACGGTCCAACGTTCAAATCCGAGTGCACATCTGTCGAGACTCTGAATAGTCTCAGCCAGAATCATGCCCCCGATACAGTTGAGCTCTTCCATTTGCCTAACCATTGGACAAAGTTTCAAATCTCCAAAACCGGGGTCACGGTTGAAGAGAAACCCAGCTAACAGACAAAAGACGAAGGCTCGCATTCTATGCCTCAATTGAATATCATCTTCAAAATCGGCAGTCAAGAATTCATCAATTAGAGGAAGCAGCATCGCCTTATCCCCGTCTACAATCATAGCTTGGGCTTGGGGTTTTGTGAAGCTAAAAAGTCTCTGAAAAGATCCCACATAGCCGATTTGAACCTCATGCCTTACAAGAGGGGCATTTGGGTCGCATCCGATGATCTAGCAGAATTCCTCAAAAAGAGGACACATCTCCTCCATCCGAGCCCCAAATCTAAAAACATGGGCTTGGGGATCCCAAAACCTGATGCAAGCATGCAAGAAATCCCAGTCCACAGCTACACCTCTAAGGGTGGCGACAGCTTTCAACCCGTATCTCCCCATGTTGATCCTTTCAACATTATGGAGACTTTTGGTCCAATTATGCATCACGTGATTGAAAAGGGGGTTCATTGTTATTTGAAAAAAAATAATAATAAGATCTTGCAGTAAGAAGATTGCTTTCTGGCCCACAGATGTAAGACAACTTCGAATTTTATACTACGGCGGCTCAACCGCCACCGACCCATCCTGACTCCTGATGTTTTGAAAAATTCTCGTGTGTTGGCCCTGTTTAGGATCTGTTATGTGCTATTTTTGGGGTTGTGTCAGGGACTTATTTTGAAAATAGATTTCTAAAAGAAAAAGCATCATGCATACATATGTGCTGTTAATACTAACAAATAAGTGCAGGTTTACAGATAAGTTCATATAACAGCTGAAAAGCATGAAAGGTACAAAGTACAGAAGGAAAATAATTCAAATACAGCAAGCATAGTTCAAGACAAGTATGAAAAAGATCAGTGCCGGCCTCTCCGTCTTTGCGGCCTGCTCTGCCTCTCATAAGCAGCATCAGTCCAAGCACCAGACAGCTCATTCGAGAAAGCAGTAATCAGCGCCGCCATTTCCGTAATCAGGCCCTCAGGTACCTGTAAGAAGAGACAGAATCACAATCAATTTCAAGAGAATTTTATGAATCCTTTTCATGAAAAGTTCTATGAGAATATACCTGAGTGACATGAGCAAAGCTCCGATATAATGCACCCTCTGCACTAATTGGTCGGGTCACCCAACCACCAGGTGCATGATGACGAACAGCATAAGGCAGCCTCAAGTCGGCTAAAATAGGGTCAAATTGGCCGGTAGCTGTAAGGACGGATGCGGGAGGCCTGAAATGAGATGAGCTGCTGCTTGCTCCAGTGTGTGATGGTTCGGCCCTGAAAGCGGAAGCCTCAGCCCTAGAGGAAGAGGGTCTGTCAGCTCGCCAGTCGGGAAAGGGATGGTTTCTCGGAGTGCTAGAAGTGGGAGCCGAAGAATGGGAAGACCGATAAGGGGGTACAGAGTCAAATCGTGTCCCAATGCGTGGCATCAGTCGCTGAAGACAGTAGAAATCATAATCATCCTCATCCGGGGCATAAGTCGACTCGAAAGGGTCGCCCTCATACTGGGACACAGTAACAGGCAGAAGTGTTGAAGATAGCATATCATCAGGGGGATCCGTGGGAGCTGCACGGAAACCGGCAATCTGGAAAGTCACCCTCGCAGCAAGATAATACCGTCGAAACTCTGGATGGGGAAGTATGAATCGTCGTCGAGTCAGAAACTCTGATCGCTGAAAGCTGTAATCTTGAGCTATCCACTCTGCCAGTCGGCTAGACATCACTTTAGATGCAACCTGTAAAAAATTTGTTATATTAGTGAATCATTTTCTTTAATATAATAAAAAAGGATGATGATAAAGCATTTACTGAGTTCAGTGGGCAGCTGTCGAAGAATGATCTCAGCTCTCTGATGGGAAGTTTCCTCTTTGGTACTTCTACCCTCTCTCTATACCACCTCCAAGCAATGGGGGAAAGAGGATCTGCAGGGGCAGGTATCTCACGAAGAAAAGGGGCGATGTCAGGAAAGTACTCGTAAGCCCAAGTCTGAAAAAAAAAAGATATATCAAAGTGGGTGTATGTCAACATATATAAGATAAGGGAAATGTTCTTTACATTACCTCCCAGAAGTAATACAGGCCACATGGAGTAATGCGGGTATAGCAGAGGTCTGACATGTCGTCATACAACCTACACAGCATCATGCTAGCCCAATCGTACGTATGAAGTCGTGTTAGGTCAAGTAGGCTCTTCAGCACATTGAGACTCACTGCATCCTTCCTATTTGATAAGAAGGAGCTAGCAAACAGGAGAAGCAAGGTAAACCTGGCCACCTGGTCAGCAGTAAGATTGCCCATCTCGTAACCAGTGTAGATACCTGGCGCCTGCTCCACAAGCCACCTCCGCTGAATGCAGCGAGGCGCCTGATATCGAGGATAGTCAACCCCGATCAAAGTAATCATGTCAGCTGAAGAAATGTCCTGCCGCCAGTCATCATAGGATTCCACCATCTCAACACCAAAGGGAATCCCAGAAATGATGGAAAAGTCGGTAGGCGTCATTGTCATTTCCCCCCAAGAAAAATGGAAAGTGTCAGTAGTGGGCCACCAGCGTTCGGCCAACGCGCAGATCAACTCCCTGTGAATATCTCTACCCACATCTATAGCCCTCAAATGGTGGAAAAAAGCAGGTCTGATAAGATCCCCCACTGGGTGCCCGGCATCAAAGATGTAAGCCGGAATAGTGACCATCGGACGCTCAGCTATAGATATCTTGATCGTAGAGTCCTAAAAAAAAAAATTTCAAATTCAGAAAAGTTGGACAAATTCAGAAAAGATTTAAGTTCTTTCCCCAGCCGGGTGTGGATTCCTAAAAGGATTATTTCTAAGTTCTTTACTAGAAAGAATTACTGATGGCAGAACATAATGAAGCCTAGTACTAATCCTAATTCATTACTAGTACATGTAAAGGAAAGGTTCCTAAAATTTATTTCTAAGTTCCTTACTGGAAATAAATAAAATTCCTAAGCATGCATACTAGATGGACAAACGGGAGAGTACTAACCTCATAGCAGCCGGTCCGAGAACTGTGCTTCTCCTCCTCAAGTAAAAGATTGTAGGGAGGGAGTGGGATTTCGAAATCTTCAAAGCCAGTGAAATCCATCGTCAAAAGAAAATTTGAAAGAAGAAGAATGAATGAAAGCAAATGAAAATTGAATGGAAATGAGCCTATTTATAGGGAAAAGGTAAAAAACGCGGGTCTTTCTACCCCTCGCTCAAAATTCGCTCTTTAGAAGGCCACTGGGCCCCATAAATCATTTTTATGGACCCCAGTGGGGGGCAATTGTGAACACTCAAATTTTGAGGCTCGGAAAGCCGATTTTCTCAGACTGCTGACGATCGGACTGGACCGGAGGTCCACGGTAAAGTTCACCGAAAATATATCAATATGGTACTTGAAATGTCCGGGACGGCGTGAGAATCACGGATATGGTCCCGGAATATTTTTCAGAGGCTCGTGGCTGCAGAAAAATCAGTTTTGACACCAATAGCGCGAGTCAGGCACCTTTTTTGGGGCCAGAGCCGGCGGCCCGACCGCCTTACAGTTCGGTTTTTTGCCTATAAATAGGCTTCAGATTTTCATAAAAAGAGAGTTTTTTTGACATCCCACGCCCAGGTGCTGACGAAATTTTTATGCTTAAGAATTTCTAATATTGTGTTGTAGAAAGCAAGAATCATACTCAAAAGTGTAAGAAAACAAGATCTGGAACTTAGAAGTGGAAAAATTCTAATCAAGGTAATATCATAATTCATCTTTGGTCAATTCGAGCATATCATAAGCATTATAATCTTCTTCTTAATTTCTTCTTCGGTCAAAGACCTAATCCTTTTAGGTCTAAAGCCTAATTAACTAATCAATCAACACTTCGGCATGAAGCCGCGAATCAATCAACTTTTTGGCACGGAGCCTAAATTGTATCTTTTTGGTACAAAGTACCTAAATTTCACAATTAAAATCAATCTTTTGGCCAAAGGCCTAAATTGCACGATTTTGGTACAAAGTACCTAAATTTAACAAATTTGCACTAAGTGCTAAAATTAACAACTTTGGCAAAAAGCCCGACAAATGCACGAAGCATACACACACACATGCATGAAACATAAATTTCATCGCCTTTAAATAGGCTTTTCCGAACTACATGGGCTTTGATCTCTTATAAAAATGAGAGTATGTAGGCATATTTGAGATTCACCTCAAATAACAAGTCCACAATTTATCAACCATCTCTTCTTCTTCCTTTCTATTTTTCTTTTGGATTCATTTCTTATTTGACAAATTAATCAAATACATGACATAGTCCCCGAATCCTCCTTGGGTTCGTAGATTAGAAGCCTTTACATTGGAAGCATTAATTGGAGTCAAACAAGGGTTTTCTTAGTTTTTCCCTTTGAACAGAAAAAATTGAGTGGCGACTCCTGACAACGAGTGAACGTTCGCCCGAATCCTTTTCGGACGGAACCCGAGGTTCACACAATGTTATAGAACAATTCCCTCACCTAGTAAAATCATTCGAATCATGATGCATAGATACGCTAATTTATAAATATCAAGTTAAATTCGTCATCGGTTGAGCACCAAAATGAACAAAGACCAACAAAAATTTAACGAAAATAATTTATTCAAGCAACTTTAAATTTAAAAAATATAATTGTTCCAATTAAATACTAATGAAAGCAAAATAAATAGAGTAACACTCAAAGCTAATGGAAGTGTGTTGAACAAAATTTCTCCTCATTCCACATCTTTAATATTCTCATCTTGAAAAGAAGATATAATAAAATCTTCTTCCAATCCTTTTCTTATCATGAAGGTTGCTGGTGGTGGTACTCTATTGAACCTTGGCAAAGGATTGTCTTTTGTACTAGGCTTATCAGGCTCAGGCAGCTTACCACTGTCAATTAAATTTTGGATCTCATGTTTTAGTCGCAAGCATTTGTCTGTCTCATGTCCTTATGTCTGATGAAATTCAAAAAGGTATTAGTATTAAATTTTAGGAGTAAAGGATTCGGCAAAGGTCGAGGGGCCAATGGCTATAATAGTCCCTTCTTTTGTAGCTTGTTGAAGACCCAAGACAAAGGCTTTCCCAGATCTGAAAATTGTCTTCTATTTTCTTGACCAGTTGCATTAACATCAACTTCTTTTTGCGTGCTTTGATTGCCTGACTGGTAGTTCCCTTTCTTATTCCTTCTTACTAAAAAGCGATTCTTCTCCCTTTCCCATTCTTCAATTTGCAGACCAGCTTGGAGAAGATCTTTGAAATTTCGGATGAGTGTATGAGACATCCTTTCACGAAGACTAGGCAACACCTCTCACAATCATTCTTATTTGATCATATTCATCGGGCCTCTTCCTGAGCAATGCAGCCTTATTCCTCCACCTTTTCATATAGTCCACAAAATTCTCATTTGGCCTTTGTCTAATGGACTCAACTTCCATTAAGGTAATTTTCAGCTCGACATTGTACCTATATTGCTTAATGAAAGCCTTGTACAACATGTTCCAATCTTTTTGAGTACTTTCCTCTAAGGAGTTAAACCAATTTTGAACAACAGGGTCCAATGAAAGCATGAAATATCTTAGAGTTTGAGCCTTAGTAGCTCTGACAGACTGCATGGCAGTGATGTACTGTTTAACATGCAAGTGAGGATTTCCAGTACCATTGTATCTAGCGAAGGAAGGCATTTTAAACTTATAAGGGACCTCCTCATCTAGTTCAAACAACTTGTCGATCTCGTACATCTCTTCAATTTTTAGCTTCTTCTCGAATTTCTTTTCTAAATCAGCAATCAGTTTCTCAACATCAGAAGTTTTAGTCTTTTCTACAGCTAGTCTTTCAACAATCTTCGGCTCTTTCTTCTTGTCTTGAGGATCTTGGAAGTATTGAGCCCAATTGTCATCATCATCAATGATCACCTTATCATCATCAAAAGCCACTTCACCAACTTTAGCCTTTCCCTTATCTTTTTTAGTGCTTGCGGATGCTTCGGCATTGTTTCCAAACATTGTAGTCATTTGATTCTTCATGATCTTAGCTAGGGCCCCCTTTAGTTCTTCCATTTTAGCATTCAGGGTGTCATCCACCATTCTTTGAATTTGTTTGGGCTCCATTACTTTTAGTGAAAAAGTGATTGAGTCATTGCTAGATTCTTCGTCTCCGACGTAGGTCGAATTATCGTAAGCTTTTGAACTGTCATAATCCAGGGTTGTGAGCCAGAAAGGATTAATGATATATCATGTGATGCATGTATACACAAACAATAAACAAACAAGGATAAATAGGATGTTCCTTCCAATCTTATAACTTCCACACACGAATGGCGAGTCTCTTTTCCTAGGTATATAGTTAACAAAAATACCAACATGAGATATTTTATTTTCAAAAAATTTCCTCAGACAGTGCAACCAATAGTTATATTTTCAAAAATGAAAATCAATTCATGATAATTCCCATTTATTAGGCTTTAATCCATCCAATCAACTAAAGCAGCTTTTATGCTATATTGGATTAAAACTAAATTAAGAGTTTTTATTATAAATAGATTTCTCACTTGAAAAAGTAACTAATGATTCATGCCAAAACAAGCACATGGTTAATAATTCTTAGTATAAACTAGGCTCGCAATTAATTTTTGGTATTTTTGTAATTGACCTAAATATTCATAAACTCTTTCAAAAGATTATGAAAATAATTTTGTTTCTAAGCCCATTGTAAAAAGATTTTAGAAAAAATGGATTTTGGGCTTTGTATTTTGGTCATGAGAAAAGAATTTTTGACTTGTTTTTTAGAAAAGTTTTATATCCAAAGACCATCTTGAAAAGTTTTAAAAATAGCTTTGGTCTTTTAGACTTTAAAGAAAAATTTATTTTGAGCTTACAATGTACTTAGGTCATATTAGAAAAAGAACAAATCAAATAAGCCATGATTTAAGCCAAGATAAATTAACTGTGGCCAAACAACAAGCATTTGGGGTAAAAACCTAAGGAAAGTAACTAGGCCAATTAGTCTTTGGGTTGAAAGGCTTAGGTTCCCATAGCAAGTATATACCTAAAAGGTACAAGGCTATGAGTGGTTATACCATGCTTGATCTCCATACCTTGAGTGAAAGTACGGTATCACTTACATAACACAACACTGGTAACACGGGCGTCCTAACTCACGCACACGATACAAACTAAATGATGCAAAGGATAATATCATAATAAGAAAGAATAGAATAATATAAAGACCAATGGAATCAACTTCTCTTATCCCTAGTAGAGTTGCCATTATGAGCGGGAATTTTTGACCCCACTCCCTGTGGAATAGTTCTTACGACTTCGGCATTGTTTAGGCTCGGAGCCTTTGAGAACATGGGCCTAAGTCCAGAGAAAATAGAGTCGCCACCCAGACAGGCCGAAAAAAAAAGGGATGGATGACTCGATTCTTAAAAAATCTCCAACCCCCTAATGGGTTTGAAAAGTTGGGTACGTGCGGGGAAGATGAGAAATAGCTCAGCACCCCCACAATGCCCGGTTCATTGGAACCAACCTCCTATGCAGGTCTTAATATTATATAATTTTTAAATATAACAATATTATCCATATTACATGCGACAATTAACATAAAGCATCATTATATTAAAATCAAAGCAATATCCAAACAAAATAAATAAATGGACACCCATCCGAGGATGGAAATATGTCCTTACATAGTCCATGTCTAAAATTAAATGGGACACTACCAAAAGGTGGAAACGTGTTCTTTACATTGGTCCAAAAAACTTTAAAATAAAATAAATTACATGATGTTTAACTAATGAGGTACCCACAAAATGAAAACATACCTCTTAAAATTTTAAAACTAAGACAAATAAAAGAATATTCAATCATCTAATTATAAATAAAAGCAAACCATTCATAAAATAAAATAAACCATTCATCATTAACATGTAACAAATCACATAATCAAATAAATAAATAAAATTAGAATTCAATCCATTAAATAAACAAGGTTAAGGTTTAAGAATTAGAATTTAAGAAATTAGAGTTCTGGGATTCAAAAGTTTAAGGAAATAGGATTTTGGTTATGGCTTTAGGCTACTGGGAGTACTGAGTGTTGGTTTAATAAATTATGATTTCTAAATTTTGGCTTTGAGGAATTAAGGTTTTGGCATTTAGAATTAGGATTTTAAAGAATTTAGGGTTCGAAAAAAATGGTTTAGGGTTTTTTAAAAAATAAAGCACTTTAGGGTTTGTTTGAAGAATAATTTATGGTTCTGGAAGAAGAGCTTAAGAATTTGGGATCTAAGGTTTGAAAGTTAATTTTTGGGGTTATTGGATATTTGGAAAACATATTAGGATTTAAGAAAGCAATTTTGAATCTTAGAATTTTAGAAAATAATTTAGGGTTTTGATAATTTTAAAACTATTTTGGGGTTTTAGGAATTACAAGGCAAATTAGGGTTTGGGTCTTAGAGTTTACTAGAGTTAGGGTTTTATCAAAACATGATTATTATAAAAACTTTAAGACCACTTTAACATGAATTTTTTGATAAATACTTATATGTAATATGACTAATGGATGTTTAAAATATTATTTGAATAATCTAATGCTATGGTGATTTAATGGAAGAAGTTGCTGTGAATATTTGAAAACAGAATTAATTAAGATTTAGGGTTTGAATAACTTAGGGTTTAAGAAATTAGATTTGTGTTTTGTGGTTTTAGAAAAGTGTAATTAGGGTTTTAGTTTTCAAAAATATATTTTATGGGTATTAAGGCATTAGGGTTTTGAAAAAAATGCTTTTTAGGGTTTTAAATAAAATTTGGATAGTAAGTAGAACAATTGATTAAATAACAAAAACATGCATGTTTAAACAATTTATCAAATTATATGATGAAGCTACTGTAAACATAAGCAAAGAAATAGAGATTCAAATCTTCGTTGTTGGTTCCACCATAATCTTTGAATTTTGGTTGAACAATAATAAAGATAGTGTAGGCTGCCTTTGTTGGATTGTTGTTGCTTGCTCACTGCCTCTTGCTCCTTCAAGGTTCTCATTTTTGGCCTATAAAATCCAAAAGTCCAAAGTCCAATAAAAAATTTCAAGTCCTTCATTTTGTGTCTTTAATGTGGTATTTATAAGAAAAAATAATAATAAAAAAACCTAATACTAATTGGCTAAGGAAATAAAAACTTTTTAGGAAATAAAATTATAAACCAAGTAGAATAGGGTTTTGGCAAAACCGTGCGTGGGCTGGGCATGCGAAAGTGTGCTGGCGAAGAAGTTCTGCGGGCGCCGGGCGTCGGCCAGCCAATTCGCAGCAGGAAAAATCTGTGGCGAATTGGCCTAAGCCAATTCGTCGCCAATTCTTATTTATTTATTTCTATCCTTTTTTATTATTACTTTTTTATTTTTATTAAAAATAAATATTATAAGTAATAAATATTATTAAAATAAATATTATTTAATTAAAACACCACAAACATTATTTTGAAATGTTTAAAAATATCGGATTGGACTGGATCAAAAATTAAGGGTTTACAGGTGCTCAACTAATGACAAATCTAGTTTGGTATTTATAAATTAGCATATCTATGCATCATAATTTGAATGACTTTACCTGGTGAGGGAATTGTTCTATATCATTGATCTGTGTATGCTTACTTAGAGAGGGCTCCTACATTATTACTTGTGTCTAGATTCTAGTCGACCTTAGAACATGCTTTGATGAACTTTCATGGTAAAATTGAACTTTGCTTATTTAAAAGTTAAATGATCTAGGCATTGTTTGGTGAGCCAACAACTAGTATCCACACTATTAATATCAAACCCTACTTTGTCCTTTGAACCTTCATGAGATTTTAGCTTTCTTTACATTGGCTTATAAACTCCAATAATGTACCCTAAGCTGTTATGACACTTACGATAAGTCTAATAATCACTGAATTACCAAGAAGGCAAGAAGATTGAAGAAAGGGATGCTCAATCAAGACTGTGAAGAAAAGTCAAAGTTTACCTGAATTTAGGTCCGATGGCATCAAGATCACAAAGGATTCATCCTCATTAAAGTGGACTTGTGTTGCTCCATAGTTAGAAGCATAGGATAGTACAAACAAGAAGACTCTCTCTTAAAGCTAAAAAAAGAAAAGAAAAAAGAGAAAAAAAAAGAGAAAAAAAGAGAAAGGACGGAAAAGATAAAGGAAGGAAAAAAGGAAAAAAGAAGAAGAAAGAAAGAGGAAAAGAGAAAAAGAAAAAGGAAATAACAAAAGTTTGAAAGAGCATTTCAGAAAGCCAATCGAGTTCTTTCTACCAGAAAATAGAAGACTTCCACACAACCTACGAGAAGAAGTTTGACTTGAATTGGTCCAACCCAACCAGAGATTCAGCCAAAATCAAAGAAATAGGAGAAAAACCATATAGTTCATAATACCCATTACAACTCTTGAAAGTTCTGCACTTGATAGTCCAATAGAGAAAAGGACAAAATAATGAAATGCCAAAAGAGAGAAAAGAAAAAGAAAAAGAAAGAAAAGGGGGAAAAAGAAAAAAAGAAAAAGAATAAAAGGAAAAAATGAGGGTCTCAAACTTTTTGCAAAGGCAAAGATTATCCTAATCAAGATCTGGATTCATGCCAAAAAGATAGAAGAACATTCAAAGCTCTATCTTTTTATGCTTCTAACTGTTTAAGGTTCTAACAAGAGGTTTGTAGTGTGAAGATATGTCCATAGTGTCACATCAGCTCCAATCTAAAAATGGCCTTCGCTTAATTCATGTCCCTTATAGACCCCATTTCAAGCCTATTAAAGGCCTGTTGATCTCTGTTGGTAGGTGGAATCTGTTAGTGGAGATAGTTTAAAAAAGTATGCATATGAGATAGATAATATTTAAACTTGATGAGGCCTTTGGACGAGTAATATATATGTACCTATATGTATAACATCATAACCCTAGTTTTCACATCAAATTCGAGAGTCATTTTCATTTGAGCAAGAGCTATTGCACTTCAGATTAGGAAAAACTAGCATATGATTTTTAAATTTCAAAATGTTTCTTGTCACGCAAGTGCCTAAGAATAGGGAAGTACATTGCACTGTTAAAACCTTAAAGGACAAATTGAGTAAAAAGAAATGATCATTTGCAAGGTTATGAATAAGCTACCAACTAATGTGTTGAATCATGTATCTTTGACTATCCTGCTTGGGCCTCAATACTTATGTTTTATATATCCTGGTGTTGAAGCTATGCATATGGCATCTTCTCATGATCCAATGCAAGACCCACATGAATATCTAGAAGGAACCAATATGAGTGCTTCATCCTATCACTTTAGCCTATGAGTCAATATAACCACTGTAAGTATTACCCATGTATATTATGCATACATACATGAGGATATCACATTGCATTTTGTCATCTTGTGTTGCCTATCTTTTTCAAAGCGAATAGTTGACACCCTACAAAGCAAACAATGAGAAGCAGGCATAGCGTCAGGGGCATGAAAGGCTCATTGCTTAAGAAAGATCTAATCACTTTGCAAAGATGAAGACGCATGCTTGCACAAAGAATGAGACAAAATAAAAACATCAGTTGAAGCCATCAGTTTTAGCCTACATAGGGAGGCAAAACCTCTCTTTTTTAATTTTTTGAGTTTATATGTGTACAAAATATTTTTAGATTTTCTTGCAATATTTTACCACACAGGGGTCAAGAAGGAGTATATGAAGAATAAAGGGCTAAAAAATAGCCAAATTTTTTGCAAAGCATAAACCATTAAAGAATGGAACAAGTGGCTAAAAGAAAGCCGGAACTCTTTAATGATAGAAGGCTAATCATGCTAGAAGAGCTGAAGTCAATCCATTGAAGAATGAAATAAGTGGCTAGAAGAAAGCTCACACCCTCAAATGTTAGAAGTTCAGTCCAGCTGAAGAGCTGAAGTCGATCCATTTAAAAATGAAATAAGTGGCTAGAAGAGAGACCGCACCCTCAAATGATAGAAAGTCAATCTAGCTAGAAGAGCTGAAGTTAATCTATTGAAGAATAGAACTAAGTGGCTAGAAGAAAGCTAGAATTCTCAAATGATAGAAATTCAGTAAGCTAGAAGAGCTTTGTGGGTCTAAAACCCAAACCAATCCAGTTCTAAAACTCAAACCAATTCAAGGTCCAGAAAGTAAACCAATCTGGATCCAGAACACAAACCAAGACATTTTGGGTCTAGAACACAAACCAATTCGAGTCTAGAACCCAAACCAATTATGGTCTAGAACTCAAGCTAATACGGGTCTAGAATCTAAATCAATTCACGGGTCTACAACCCAAACCAAGATAAACCCAAACCACTCAGGGTTTATAACACAAACAAAACCACGGGTCTAGAATACAAACCAAACCATTGGTCCAGAACCCAAATCAAATTGTCGAGTCCAGAACTCAAGCCAAATCTCGAGTCCATAACCCAAACCATATCTCGGGTCCATAACCCAAACCACTTCACGTCCAGAACCCAGACCAAACCATAGGTCTGGAACTCAAACCAAGTCATGAGTCCATAACCAAAACCTGTCGGGTCCATATCCCAAACTAAATCTCGGGTCTAGAATCCAAACTATATCTTTAGTCCAAAACCCAAATCAAATCATGGGTCCAGAATCTAAACAAGAAGGTAGTGGGTCCAGAACCCACCCTCATCCGAGATCAGCTTAAAGACATATTGCTTTTCACTCTCTCAATGAATTTAAGATCATTCAAGTAAGGGACAAAAGTGTAGAATCTTAATTTTGGCCCTGAATAACTTTAAAAAGCTTAAACATTGTCGGTCTAATTTTAAAATAATCTGGTTCTGATTAAATGGAAATAAACGTGCCAAACCAAGTTGGTTGGACCTCGCGGGCCAAAATTGGTGTGCAAATTCAACATGAGCCAAGACTAGAATCTTAGTTCATGTCAAAGTCAGCCTGAAGAAATTTGAATCCTAAGAGGATGGGAAAGCTTGGCTGGCTTGGGTTTTACCCTAAATACCATTATAAATACAGAGCTAAGGTTAGTAAGGGGGAGGCAGTCATAGAGCTTTGCAATTAGATTTTGATAATTAAAAGCAGTACGCAACTCAGAGAGTAAAATAAAAAGGAACAGAAACAAAATAACAAAAGCAATTAGCAAAAAGCCAAAGAAACAAAAAGCTAGAGACATAACATCGAGGCTTGTTTTACTCAACAGGAGCAAGGCAGAATCTATGAGATTATGTTCAAGCTTGGATCAATGCAATTACTTGGTGGAACCAACAAATGAAGGTATGTTCTTAATATAAATTAAATTCCTTTAATTGATCATTCTCATAAGCAGGTTATTAACTGTTTTAAATTTATATTGCAACATTTATAGTTTAGAAGCCTAATTGCATTTTTTTAATCTTACTTTTATAGTTCAAAACCTTAATTTTTAGTTAAAACCCTAATTTGGTTAGTAAAAAACCTAAAATCCTAATTCTACAATTAAACCATAAACTTCACAACAAAATCCTAATTTCCCAATAAAATATATTTTGTAAATTGGGCCCCCGATCCCACGCAAGCGGCGTTGCCCCCTTGACCACTGCCAGCTAACCGACTAATGGGACCGTCATATGCACAGCGCCCTATATTCCCTTAATGAGTTAATATTAAGATGTGTTTGTAGATTGCAATTTTAATTTTTATTTAATTAAGCCCTAGTTTTATAATTATTTCTATGATGATGGATTGCAATTTTTATTTAGAAGATAATGTAAAAGGAATATTTCTACTTGTGGGTGTCTTATTTATTAAGTTTTATAATTTAACTTATTTAATGGATTTTGAATTATTGTAAAGGACATGTTTCCACCAATCGGTGGACATCATGTTTTATTTACTTATATTTTGGACATTGGACATTATAAGGGCATGTTTCCATCTAGTATGGATGCCTATTTTATTTAACTACTTTGATTTTAATATAATGAATATTTATTTATTATAGTTTTATGTAATATGGATGATAATATAATAATTAAAAATTTAATAATATTTAGACCTGAGAAGAAGATATGTTCCAATGAACCGGGCGCTATGGGAGTGTTGGGTCATTCTCACATTCTCCATACGTACCCAACTTTTTGAACTCAATAGGGGGTTGGGGATTCCTTAGAAATTGAGTCATCCATCCTTTCTTTTCTTTCTCAGCCTGTCTGAGTGGCGACCCTGTTCCTTCAGTTTTAGGCCCATGTTCTCTAAGGCCCTAAGCTTAACAGTGCTAAAGTCGCAATAACCATTCCACTAGGAGTGAGGGTGAAAATCTCTACTCATAGTAACATATTTAGCTTTGGCAATAGATAAAGCAATTGACACTTGTTTCTTGCTAAACCAAGAAACTAAGTGATCATCAAGAATATGGCATGCATTGGTTGTGCTCTTCCTATCTAATAGGCTATCGAGATAGAGGAGTGAAGCTCATGATGCCTTCATCCCATGGAAGAATGGATCCTGAAGCTTACTTGGATTGGGAAAAGAAAATTGAATTGGTATTTGATTGCCATGAGTACACTGAGTCCAAGAAGGTTAAGCTAGCTGTTGTTGCATTTGAATATTATGCCATCACTTAGTGGGATGACACCAAGCAAAGAAGGAGGAGGAATATGGAGAGGCCAATCAAAGAATAGAGGGACCTTAAGTCTATTATGAGAAGAAGGTTTATACCAAGCCACTACTACAGAGAGTTATACAACCTTAGTCAAAAGTTAACTTAGGGAGCCAAAAGTATAGAGGATTATTACAAGGAGATGGAAGTATGCATGATTAGAGCTAATGTGGAGGAAGATGGAGAAGCCACCATGGCTAGATTCTTAAACGGGTTAAATAATGACATAGCCAATGTGGTGGAGTTACAACCATAAATGGAGCTTGAAGAGCTACTACACTTAGCATCGAAAGTGGACAGGCAATTGAAGAGGAAGAGCAATTTGAGTCAGTTTTCATCTTCAACTTGTTTCAAACCTACCTAGAAGAAAGATGAAAAGGCTACATCATCTAAGCCTAAAACCAAGCTCAAAGAAGTTTCTAAGGCTCTTAACACTCATAAGGAGAAAGGCAAGACCAAATCCACTTCTAAGATTAAATGCTTTAAATGTGGTGGTGTAGGTCATTACATGAGGGAATACCTAATCATAGGATGATGTACATGAGAAATAGGGATTATTTTTCAACTAGTGATGAGGAGAAAGGGGAGAAAAAGGAGAAGTCTAAAGAAGAAGATAGTAAAGATGAAGGAAATGATCTTATTCCTGCAGAGATTGTAGAGCACTTGTAGCTAGATGAGCTTTGAATTTACAAGCTTAAAATGATGAATGTGATTAAAGGAAGAACTTATTCCATACAAGGTGCTTAGTAGAGGATAGAGTTTGTGATGTGATTGCAGATGGCGGGTATGTGACAAATGTTCCAAGTACCACCCTAGTAGAGAAGTTTGGTCTACCAACTATCAAGCATCCACAATCTTGCAAATTGAAGTGGCTCAATGATTGTGGAGGAATTAGGGTATCCAGGCAAGTGCTTATGGCTTTCAAAATAGGCAAGTATCGAGAAGAGATATTACTTAATGTAGTACCTATGCAAGCAGGACATTTGTTATTAGGAAGGACATGGCAATATGATAGGAGGGTAATGCATAATGGTTTCACCAACCATTACTCATTTTAGAAGGATGGAAGAAAAATTACTTTGGTACCCTTATCACCTAAGGAAGTATATGAGGGAGAGGTACAAAGGAAGTTAAGAGAAAAAGAGAGCAAAAGTGAGAGAGAAGAAAGTAAGCAAGAGGGAGAGAGTACCAAAGATAAGAGTGAAAAGAAATAAGAGATTAAAAAGAAGAGGAGTGAGAAAGGAGAGAACTCAAAGAAAGAGAGAATAGAATTAAGTGAAGGAAAAAAGAAAACATAGTTTTTACGCAAAAGAAAGAGAGTTGAAAAGTAATTTTTAAGCCCAAAAATCTCTCATTGTACTTTGGTACAAAGAGAATTTTATGAATATATCTAACCTTGATTATTTGCCTAATGCTATGGATTCTTTATTGCAGGAATTTGAGGATGTATTTCCTGAAGAAATACTGAAAGGACTTCCACTTTCGAGAAGCACAGAGCATAAAATTGACCTCATTCCTGGAGCTTTAATTCCCAATAGACCAGCTTATAGGAGCAATCTTGAAGAGACTAAGGAGTTACAAAGACAAGTCGAGGAGTTATTAGAAAAGGGACATGTTTGAGAGAGATTAAGTCCATGTGCTATACCAGTGTTGCTTATACCTAAGAAAGATGGGACTTGGCAGATGTGTGTAGGCTGCAGAGCCATAAATCATAATAAATTATAGACATCCTATCCCTAGACTTGATGATGTGCTTAATGAATTGAGTGGTGCATGCATTTTTACTAAAATTGACCTTAAGAGTGGATACCACCAAATTAGGATGCATCCTATAGATGAATGGAAAGCTGCATTTAAAATTAAGTATGGGTTGTATGAATGGTTGGTTATGCCATTTGTCCTAACTAATGCACTAAGTACTTTTATGAGACTTATGAACCATGTTTTGCATAAATTTGTTGAAAAATTTACTATTGTATATTTTGATGATATACTCATTTATAGCAAAACCATGGATGAGCATATTAGGGATGTTTTAAGAGTTCTCAGGGAAGAAAAACTTTATGGCAATGCTAAGAGTGCACTTTTTGATGATATGCTAAATAAATTGAGTGGTGCATGCATTTTTACTAAAATTGACCTTAAGAGTGGATACCACCAAATTAGGATGCATCCTATAGATGAATGGAAAGCTAAATTTAAAATTAAGTATGGGTTGTGAATGGTTGGCTATGCCATTTTTCCTAACTTAATGCACTAAGTACTTTTATGAAACTTATGAACCATGTTTTGCATAAATTTGTTGAAAAATTTATTGTTGTATATTTTGATGATATACTCATTTATAGCAAAACCATGGATGAGCATATTAGAGATGTTTTAAGAGTTCTCAGGGAAGAGAAACTTTATGACAATGCTAAGAGTGCACTTTTTATAGTGATCAACTTGTCTTCTTAGGATTTATTGTTAGTAAAGATGGATTTACTGTTGATGAGGAAAAGACTAAAGCTATTAAAGAGTGGCCTAGACCTTATTTGATTAGTGAAGTTAGAAGTTTCCATGGACTAGCTAGTTTCTATATGTTAAAGACTTTAGTACTATTACTACTCCTTTGACTAGCAGAGTTAAGAAAGATGTAGGCTTTAAGGGAACTGATGTTCAAGAGGACTCCTTTAACTTACTGAAAGATAAATTGTGTTCTGCTCCTATTTTATGTTTGCCTAACTTCATTAAGACTTTTCAGATTGAATGTTATGCCTCTGGAGTAGGTATTGGTGTTGCTTTGTTGTAAGAAAAATGACTATTTGCATATTTCAATGAGAAGTTAAATGGAGAACAACTCAATTACTCTACTTATGACAAAGAGTTGTATGCTTTGGTGAGGACATTGGATGTGTGGTAACACTATCTATTACCAAAAGAGTTGGTGATCCATACTGACCATGAGTGGCTAAAGCATTTGAGGGGATAAAGAAAGTTGAACAAAAAGCATGCTAATGGGTTAAGTTTATTAAAACCTTTACATATGTTATCAACTTGTTGGAAGCATCAGAGATAAAAAAAATATAGAGGCACAGAATGTCTAGCAACTGCCCAACACTTTATGCAGTCGCGCTTCTTGTCTAGCAGCCTACCATGTGGTCGCACCAATGACTGCTAGCTACACTGCCTATTTTTTATACTTTGAATACTTATTCCATTTTTACATATTTGATTTATGGTATGGAGGTTCATTATTGTCTTTGGACTCTAGAAACTGATGTGTTAAGGGCTACTTATATTTTAGGCCCATTAGTTGTTTTCTTTTTTTTATTAGTGATTAGAGTTGTGCTTGTTACTAAACAACATAACCTAGGGTTTTTATGTTTGTAAATAGTATTTAAACTCTTGTTTGCCACTAAAAAGGAGTTGGCCATTTTGATAATAGGATTTTCAAAATTCTTGAGAGATCATTATCTCTAGTTTCTTGGTTCTTGGTTGCATCAAGGTTTCTACTTGCAAAGTTAATTACTTTGAGGTAGCTTATTTCCAAGGTTCTCTTCCACAGGTTAGATTTGGGTTGCGAACTTGGCAAGGATCATATTTTATATTCCAAAGGATTGATATAATGCGCAAAGGCGAGATGGTCTCTAGTTGTGTATACTAGTGGTTCGTGTCAATCAATGCTTTTCTCTTGGTTATAGCCTTTGGCAACCAATTGGGCATTGTTTCTAATAATGATTCCATCTTCATCAAGCTTATTTCTTTACACCCATTTGTAACCAATAATTGGATGATCCTTGGGTCTAGGAATAAGTTCTTATACTTTGTTTCTCTCAAATTGATTGAGTTTATCTTATATAGTAATCACCCAATATTCAACACTAAGAGCCTCCTTAATAGTCCTCGGCTCAATTTGAGAAAAAAAAAAGCTACAATAGAATCTAAATATTTAAATTTGAATCTAGTAGTTACCCTCTTTGACGTATCACCAGTGATAAGTTCTTTAGGATGATCCTTTCTGTGTTGCCATTCTTTGGGTAGTTTTTGAGTTTCTTCTATCATGGACTCCTTTTGTTTCACTATTTGTTCTAGCTCATCATTGTTTTCTTTTGGAGCATCATTGTCTTCAAGGTTTTTAAGTGTTCTTACAAGATCATTGAGAGTACTATCTTTCTCATGATCAAGTTTAGTAAATTCATCCAATATGACATGAATTGATTCTTCAAATACTAAAATTCTTCTATTAAGAATTTTATATGCTTTGCTAATGGATGAATATCCTAAAAATATTCCTTCACCCGATTTGGATTAAAATTTTCCAAGCTTGTCCTTCGTGTTCAATATAAAGCTTTTGCATCCAAATACTCTAAGGTATGAAATTTTAGATTTTCTTCTATTCTATAGCTTATAAGAAGTTTTATTCATTAAATGTCATTTGAAAACTTGATTTGAAATATAGCAAGCAGTATTAACGGGTTCGACCCAAATGTACAAAGAATACTATACTCATTAAGCATTTTTCTAGCCATTTATATCAATGCTTTCTATTTTTCCTTTTAACCACACTATTTTGTTACAGTGCCCTATGAGCTAAAATGTTATCTGAAATACCAAAATCATAACAAAACTTTACCAAATCCTCATTTTTAAATTATTTACCCTGACCACTTCTAATGGATGTAATCACATATCCTTTTTTTTATCTTGAACTCTTTTAGCAAAAACTTTGAAATTGTTAAAAGCTTTATTCTTATGAACAAAGAAATTAGCCCATATGAACCTTGAGTAGTCATCCACAAGTACAAATGTATATAATTTACCACCTAGACTTGCAACTCTATTTGGTCCAAATAAGTCTAAATGAATTAGTTCTAAAGGTCTAGAAGTACTTACAATATTTTTGAATTTGAAAGGACGTTTGTGTTGCTTCCCAAGTTGACATGGTTCACATACTTTATCTTTGAAAATTTTCATTTTGGTTAGCCCATCTACAAGTTCTTCCTTACTTAGATATTGGAGTTGGTCCATACTAGCATGTCCTAATCTTCTATGCCAAAGCCAAGCATAATTGCTTATGGTATCTAAACATTCAAAAGCTTTATTAGAGTGTAGATCAATTTTATTAGTGTTGCCAATTCTACCTCCTTTGAATGCAAGTTTACCATTAGAAGAGGTAATTTTGCATCCTTTTGAGTCAAAATTGACATTGTATCCCTTATTACATAATTGACTAATACTATGCGAATTGTCTTTTAAGCCATCAACTAACTACACATTATCAATTAAATTCTTACCAAGTATACCAATGGAACTAATCCCAACAATCTTACCTTTAGCATTATTTTCAAAAGTTACATTATCTCCTTGTTTGTAGGTGAGAGTTGAAAAGAGTTTTGCATTTCTGGTCATATGTCTTGAGCATCTGCTATCCATAAGCCAAATACATTCTCCTTATTTATAGGTGAGAGTTAAAAAGAGATTTGCATTTTTAGTCATATGCCTTAAGTATCCACTATCTACAAGCCAAATACTTCATTGGTAGTAGATTTTAGACACACCTTCAAGACAATAAGGTTTATTTTCTTTCAGGTACCCAAAAATAAACTTGGGTCCTATGGGCTTAGTTATTGAAGGGTCCTCTAATTTGAGGTGAGCGTTCCTAATATAACAAAAATGTACTTGCATGATCAAATTTCATGCAATAATGACATTGATGTAAGGTTTTATGTCTTTGTATCCTTTTTCTATTGAATTTCGAAGGATTATGTTAACAATTACAATTATGTATGGGATGGGATTGTTTTTATGCATACTTATGCTTGTGTTCATGCTTTGTGTACATATGTGTATAATTTGCCTTTGGCAACTTTGTTCTAGAGCCTAATGAGCCTTGAGTAGCCTTTTTGGGACTTTTAGGCTTAGTGTGTGCATTAGTGTTCTTTACAACTTCAACATTAGATGTTTGAGTTGTAAAAGATTTGATAAATGTTGGTGCATTAGGTGTATTAGTAGTTGAACCATTGAACCCTAAACCATGTTCGGAGGAAGGTGACATTTGAACACTAATTAATGTATCTAAGGCCTCTTTACCTTTGTGAAATTTTGAAATAGAGCTCTTTAATTCATTTATTTCTTCTTTCAAAATTTTATTTCCCTTTGTAATTTTATCTAAACTATATGAATTTTTAGACATTTCATCTAAAGACTTCATTAATTATTCATTTGAAGTCTTCAATTCTAAAGTAGAATCTTTTACAAAAATAAAGTCATTTTCTAGCTTACAACATTTTCCTTTATAGAATTTCATTTTTAAAAGTATTTTTGTACTCTAAGATTCATTTGCTCAATTAAATCACTATCATCTAAAGCAGCATCAATATTATCACAAATTATACTAGAGTTTAAAGATAAAGGACCTACCTCATTAGAGTATTATTATCTTCTTCTATGGCCATGAGACAAAGATTGGCAATTCCTTGCTCTTCTTCATCTTTTTCACTTAAAGAGTCATCATCCCATGTAGCTTTGAGAGACTTCTTCTTTTCTTTGTCCCATTTATTTATGTTCTTTAATTTGGGACAATCAGTTTTGATATGACCCAGTTTGTCATATTTGTAGCATTTTAATTCATTCTTCTTTTCCTTGTCTTTGAAAAAGAATTTTGAGAAGTTTCATTTATTAGCTTGCATTCTTCTCATTATTTTCCATTCACTAACTCTTTTGTATAGCCTGGCCAATTCTTCATCATCATCACTATCTTCTTCACTTGAGCTCTCAAATTCTTTAGTGGTCTTGAGAGCTATAGCTTTTCTCTTGTCCTTCTTAACTTTATCATCTTCTTTTTTAGTATGCAATTCAAAAGTGAGGATTTTCCAACTAGCTCATCGGTCCTTAGTGTGCTAACATCATAAGCTTCTTTAATTGTAGAAATCTTTGACTCAAAGTTCTTCCTAGCTCTAAGTGCTCTTAATAATTTGCTATTGACATCACCTAGATCATATACTTTTCCATATTTCTTCAAGTCATTGACAGTAAAAAGTAACTGATTTATCATTTCAGTGACATTCTCGTTTGGCTTCATCTTGAAGGGTTGATACTTATACACAAGCATTTGAGTCTTGGTGAACCTCACTTGAGTGGTACCCTCATGATAATTCTTAAGAGTTTTTCAATTGCTATATGCACTAGTAAGATGTTGGACTCTTCCAATCTCTTCTCTAGACATAGAACTCGGTAAAATGGAAGTGGCTCTATTATTCTTATAAAGAGCCCTCTCTTGAGCATCAATCCATTGTGCTCTAGGAGTTAGTACTTAGACACCTTCAACTTCTTGAGTAGGAGGCTTCCACTCATTAACTACACACTTCCATAGTTCAATTCTCTCACTATCTAGGAATAAATATATCTTGTATTTCCAATAAGAATAATTGGTTTCATCAAAGTATGGTCTAAGATGATAATTTAAATTTCCATGAGAAGGAACAATGGAGGTGGATGTTGAGGGGCTAGATGGAGTGGGGGCTGCAATTATGGACCAAATTTTCAAAATTAAGCTTTTTAAAAATTTAAGGCTCTAATACCAATTATTATCCCAAAATGGCAACCAAAAAAGAAAAGGGGGGAAGGGGGAGGTGTATGAATTGGTAATTTGATGAAAACAAACAACATAAAAAGAGTATAGAGTATAGAAGAATGAACTCAAAGATTTTATAGTGGTTGGGATCAAATCAATCCTACATCCACCCCTCAACTTCAAGTTGAGAATTTCACTAACTTTGGATTTTTACAACTTGGTTGTAATATCCCAAACTATACCCTAAAAGTTTTGGAATTATTGTTATATTTGGAGTTAATGTATATGTTTAATGGAAGTAAAAAGGGGAAATATTATAAGATGATATATATATAAGGAAATATGGGAATATAAATACCATATAAAAGATATATACATATACATCACATATACATGAGATATAAAGTGGTGTAGGGAAAGTGAGTTATGTATATATTTTTATAATTAATTAATTAATAATTATGGTGATAAGGACAAAAAGAAAAAGAGAAAAGAAAGTCAAAGGTTGGAAGAGAGTGTGTGGTGGAGATTTATTGTTTTTATTATTATTGTTATTATTATTATTATTATTATTATTATTATATATATATTTGAAATAAGAATAAGAAGAGAAGAAAAGGAAAAAAAAAAAACGTGTTCTTCTTCTTCTTCTTCTTTTTGGCCGAGAGAGAGAGAGAGAGAGAGAGAGAGAGAGAGAGAGAGAGAGAGAAGCTAGAGAGAGAAGGAGGTGATTTTGCTTTTATTTACACCAAATACTTAAGGATTTCAAGTGGATAGTAAAGATTTGGCTAAAAATCCAAGTAAGTTCTCTTTCTTGATTTCTTTGGTTTATTTGAAGTTGTATGAAGATTTGATTGTTGATAATTGAAATTAGGGTTGTATTATTGTAGTATGTTGGAGTATGTTTGATTTAATTAGGTTGGTGTTGGTGATTGAAGAGCAAGAGTTGGGTTTAGTGGAATTTCTTTTCTGTTTTACAATTGGTAAAGGCTGTGACTTGTACGATTTTTAATTAATTATAGAAAAATGTTCTTGAAGTGAATTTTTGATATGTTGTGACTCTATGAGTCTAGAATGACTGAAAAATATGTTGATTCGATTTTGGAATGGTTATGATTTTGGAAAGATTATTTTTATTAGATCTGTTCCAGCAGGTACCTTAACTGAGACAGCTATATTTCGGGATTTTTAATAAAATGTAGAAAAATTATATTCAATTGAATTTTGGATATGTTGTTGCTTAATGAGTCTAGTATTTGAGAAAAATAATTTGGAACCAAGTTGATTGAATTTAATTTATGAAATTCACAAAGTTTAGAACTGCTGCCAGGATGCAGGGCAATTGGGGCAGTCTGTTTGGGTGAACTATTTGACCAAGATTTTGTGTTCAGTTTGATCTGAAATTTTAAAGGAATGATTTTAAGATGTAAAATTAAGTTCTGTAAAAATTTTAGAGTTTTTAGTCAAGTATATTATTTTATACAAATTTTCAAAATAAGGATAAAATTTAGTCTAAAACCAGAATTTACTATTCATATGGTCATTTTGCTAATATTCCTTTTGGATTAGGTTGTGAAGAGGTTGAATTGCCCTAATCTAAGTGTTGAGGATTCTTGGAAGAGTAGGTGTATAGAGTGGTGTAAGTTGGTTTTAAGGTAAGTACAAAGTTTATATGATTGCACTTATTTACATGAATTAAGACTTAACACATTTGTTTGTAAATGTGTTAAGTGAATTACTATATTGTCAATATAATTTGATTAAGGTTATGATTGGATGATGTGAAAGATATGAAGATCATTCAAATAGGTTAGTACAATGCAATTTGTTATGATAAATATTGTAATGATGAATTGTGCTAATGTGTTTTGAGAAATGATGAAATGTATTGTAATTGTGGTTGGTAATAATGATTGAAATGAAATAAATAGACATGTTGATTATATGATGATGAATTTAAGATATATGCTCAATATAATTGTTTATGTATACTTGAATGATGAAGTGCTATAACGTGAATTGAAATATGATAAGAGGTGAAGCCATTGAGATTGGCTATGATGAATCAAATGAGATGTGAAGCCATTGTGTTGGCTACGAGAATGTAAATGAATTATAATTGAGGCATGGTTGCCTGTTTTGAAAATGAAATGAATTGAGAAAGAAATGTACAAATATATAAATGAAAAGAGTTGTGTCTAATATGTTAATTCAACTTTCAGAGTTCTGGATTTGACGGCATGCCTATAACATATGAAATGTAACAGTCTAGCCGGGTTGAGGATCTCCTCAAGTTGTTGAGTTGATGGTCCAAGAGACTGGGTCTGTTACACTATATGAATTATAAATGTGAAATATATGAAAAGTAACAGTCTTGCCGGGTTGAGGATCTTCTCGATTAGTCGGGTGAATGGTCCAAGAGACTGGGTCTGTTACACTATCCATGGATAGAGATATGATATATGTTGCCTACGGGCTTGATTATTGTGATTATGGATCAAAGCAGTAACTCTGAACTTTGAATAACATATTAGTGTTTTGGGCCTGAGTCTGTCTTTATTGTCAATGTGAAATGCAAGTATTGAAATATTGATTGTGAGTATTAATAATGAATTATGCTTGGTGGATTGTGAATAATATAATGTTATTAAGTGTAATAGGAAAATGAATTGTGGTTGATGATAAAGGTTGTCTTTATTGGAAATATGATTTATGATTTATATGATATGTAGATTGTGTATTGCAATAATGAGTGATATGATGTGTAATGTGTGCATTGCAATAATGGTTGGTATGGTATATATATAATGTAGGGGTATTAATATATTGGTTTTGAGTATTGGTGATGCATTGGGGTTGGTGATAATATTATATATATATATACATCTTATATGAAATTAGCTAGGATATATTAAAGATAAAGTTAAAAAGAAAAGAAGATATGATAAGAACTAATTATATATTGAATCGATGTATCATTACATATCAATACTTCTATACTATATGTTTATATTTTATATTTGGACTACTAAGCTCTCGGGCTTAGCGCGGGTGTTTATTCGCGCAGGTATTTAGATGGAAGATATGAAGTCTTTTGTTATGCCACAAGAAGAGTAAAGTTTGTCGAGACCAACTAGAGGGTTATGCATACATGTATAAATTTTAATTATGATGTATTTCTGACGAGAGAGTATTTATATGTATAAATCTAGTAATGTATAATAACTGTATGGTTTTAAATTGAGTTGGATTGTGAATATAGAAGTGTGAATTCTTCTTGCAGGATTGTAGTTGAGGTTATAAGGGTGGATTATTGGGAGTGTACTTGAGTTGAATTGTGAAACAAAATGTTTTTCAAATATAAGAAAAATCAGTTTTGTCGACACTTGGGACCTAGAATTTTAAGGGAGACTCCGTCAAAATTTTTTTTAAAAAAATTTTTATAAGTAACATTAAGTAAGCTGACATAACCAGAGCTCGTATCTTGATGTAGCATTCCTCCTCGGCTTATTATAGGTCGGGAAGGGGTGTTACAATTGTTTTGGTATCAGAGCTTAGGTTCGAGATTCTCGGCCTAAGTAAATTTAAAAAGAAAATGTTTTAAAAAGAAAAATGATGATGAATGAAAATGAAAAGAATGAAATTTTTGATACATGCATATGCATTAACATCTAGGTTGGTCTCGAATGTGGTATTATATGAATTGAAATGTATTGAATTGTATGAAATGGATAATAATGTGTGGATGAAGTTCTATATGAATGGAAATTTAAAGAAAGCAATGAGATGGAAAAATTTATGTAAGTTTAAGTGATAAATTAAAGAATGGTAGTTTCCTTGAGGAAAGAAAATGTGAAATATGATTATAATATAAAGAAATGATCAGGAAAATAAAGTTAAAAAAATGAATTAAAAACAAAATCAAAATCAAAGTATGTAATCTTTCCTCTACTATTTGAATCTCTTTCTAATAAAGCTTATGCTTGGATTGCAAGGGAGAGGAAATATTGTTGATGGATAATATGGATGGATATGTAATTATAATGAAGAGAATATGGTGGAATATTGAATGAGTTGAGTGATATAGACAAAGTGTGATAACTTAAGGTTTGAATATGTAAAGTTAAGAAAAAAAAATGATAGGGGTTAAGCAAGGAGATAAAATGGTGTTGTTAGTATTGTTAATTTAATGTAAACATTGTGGTTTGAATGGTAGGAATATAATATGCTTGAGTATTGTTAAAGCTCATGTTAATGGTGATAATGTGTAATATTTGGATTTTTGAAATGAGCTTTAATGATTGTAATAAGGATATATTTTGATGTTGCTTTGTAGTATGTATATATAAGATGTTTACTTAAGTTTATATTAATAAAACGAGATGAGTAAATTGAAGTTTAAGCAAAGTAGTAAGAGGAGAATTTATAATGTTAACGGAATTTGGATAAAGATTATTTAAATATCGAAAATTTAATGTATAGTACGTATATGAGTTAAGTGGAATGAAAATTTTTGCATATTAAGAATGACTTACAGATATGTAATTTGATGAACTAAAAGTTGGCAAGTGATGAAGTAATCATGATAAGGTTGACTACTTGGAAGGTGATAATGGGATGTAAGATGCTAGTGATCAAGGATTGAGTTGATCACTTGAAAGTGTAATGTACGCATAGTATTGCGTGTTTGTAACCTATACAACTACATATCTATTAGTGTTGAGAATGAGTACTCTTGCATTGATAAACTTGTGCAAAGTTAGGTCATGTGATAATATTAATAGTGAGAATTGGATTGAGCAATGTTAGTTCAAGAAATTGAGATTTGTGATAACGAAATTTGGAAATTTTATAGGGATTAATGGGCGATGTGTATATGATTGGATGTAAGGGACATATGTATAAATATGTGAGATATATATAAATAATTTAAGTCATGTAAAAAAAAAAAGAAGATGAAAATGGTGTTGTTCAATGAAAAATAATAAATGTTAAATGTGTATTGATGGTATGAAAAAGAGGAATTAAATATAATTGTAAAGTGTAAGAAATATGAAAGCAAGTCACATTGTGAACGTGACCTATGTATGTGAATGTGGTATAATTATTTGTATAGTGGTATGAAGAATGATATGGCATGTATTAGTGGATCTATGAGAAATTAAGTTTTGATTTATGAAGAGTTAGACTATGGATTGTAATGGAAAGTGAAAAAGGACTCGAGTAACAATGGACGATGAAATTGTTATGATAATAACTGAGCTAGACTATCATATAATGCTTTCTGGTTGAAGGATTATGCTTGTGGAAATATATTATATGTATATGTGTTTAATAAAGATGGAAAGTATAATGTATGAAAAGTTTTATAAGAGATAGGTTAGAAATGGAAGTTGTATAAAGTTTGTATATGATTGAATGTTGTACACATAAGTGTTATAAGTAATATTGTTGATGTGAGTTAGGCTAATGATAATCATATGATCAAGAACAAATTGTTTTGGAGACGAAGTTGAATTATGTCAACTTTTGAGATAGTTGGAAATGTTTGAAGAAGAATAATAGAGGAACAATATTGATTTATAAACTACATATGTGACTATTAATATACTCTGGCTATATAATTTGTTTAGTGTAATTGGCTGGTTAAGTTTGTTATCAGCATATTTGGGCCTAAGGTGATATGATTGTAGTATTATGTGGGTGAGATTGATAATTTTGTTTCAAGAAATATGGTTAGGAGTTGTGATTGGTAAAGTGGTATCTTATCAATTCTATGTTAGAAATTTGTTTATAATTATGAAAAATATGAATAGAGAAGAGAACCGTGTAAATGTCTTGAATTGTGAAGAATGAATAAAAAGTGATTATGTAATCATAGTAATGGTATGATAATGTGAGAATATGATAAATGGGAGAAATTTATGAAATGTGATTGAAAATGATACTGAATATATTTTTGTTATAAGATGAATTAATTGATGGAAACAATGTTAAGTGAATGAACTATGGGTAATAATTATAGTATGAGAAAAATTATGAGAATTATGGGAGATTGCACTGCTATTATTGAAAGCAGAAGATATATATGAATATTGAAAGATAATTTGAAGTAATTTGTTAGTAAGGAGTCGAACAGATGGATCCTAAGGGATTAGAAGTTGAGAATGAGTTTGACCTAATAGAATTGTGTTATGTATATTGATATGTGATGATAAACTTAAATAAGTTAATGGTTGGTTTGAATGGAATAAGATTGAAATGTTGTTATTTTATGACAGCTAGATCAATTGATCTAGAATTCATTAAGATTGTGAATTATTATCGAGATTTAATATGTATAGTTATGCTAAGAGTATAAGATATATATGATAATGTATATATGAAGTGATATGCTGATACATGAATGAATTATGATATATCAATTATTAAAGATAATGAAAGGAAAAAGGTTGATTATCTGTAAAGTAAATTTATAAAGATTGTATCGATATTAATATTAAGTGAAAAACATGGTAAAGAGGGATTTAAGTATAAGAAATGAAAATATTGTTATCAATCAAGGTTTGATAAGTGGTTATTTTCAAAAGTGATTGTAATAACAGGATAATCTATAGTAAGATTTAATTCAATAATTTCCAAGATTAAAGTTAAGAGATTGCCTATAAAAAGATGATTTGATTATTGTATAAAAGAAAATTTCTTTGAAATGTAATGAGTTATTTTGGGTGTTTTGTTGAAAAAGTAATAAGATAAATATAGCTATATAATGATGAGTTGTGAATTGGGAAAAGATGATTGACTAAAGGTGGAAGAGTAAAAGTTATGTAATTTGATGAAATCATAATATAAGAATACGATTACCTTCATATGAATTAAGATGGTGTTTTATTATAAATGAATTGTTATTGTGCTGGATAATTTCGAGGACGAAATTATTTAAGGAGGAGAGAATTGTAATATCCCAAACTATACCCTAAAAGTTTTGGAATTATTGTTATATTTGGAGTTAATGTATATGTTTAATGGAAGTAAAAAGGGGAAATATTATAAGATGATATATATATAAGGAAATATGGGAATATAAATACCATATAAAAGATATATACATATACATCACATATACATGAGATATAAAGTGGTGTAGGGAAAGTGAGTTATGTATATATTTTTATAATTAATTAATTAATAATTATGGTGATAAGGACAAAAAGAAAAAGAGAAAAGAAAGTCAAAGGTTGGAAGAGAGTGTGTGGTGGAGATTTATTGTTTTTATTATTATTGTTATTATTATTATTATTATTATTATTATATATATATTTGAAATAAGAATAAGAAGAGAAGAAAAGGAAAAAAAAAAAACGTGTTCTTCTTCTTCTTCTTCTTTTTGGCCGAGAGAGAGAGAGAGAGAGAGAGAGAGAGAGAGAGAGAGAGAGAGAAGCTAGAGAGAGAAGGAGGTGATTTTGCTTTTATTTACACCAAATACTTAAGGATTTCAAGTGGATAGTAAAGATTTGGCTAAAAATCCAAGTAAGTTCTCTTTCTTGATTTCTTTGGTTTATTTGAAGTTGTATGAAGATTTGATTGTTGATAATTGAAATTAGGGTTGTATTATTGTAGTATGTTGGAGTATGTTTGATTTAATTAGGTTGGTGTTGGTGATTGAAGAGCAAGAGTTGGGTTTAGTGGAATTTCTTTTCTGTTTTACAATTGGTAAAGGCTGTGACTTGTACGATTTTTAATTAATTATAGAAAAATGTTCTTGAAGTGAATTTTTGATATGTTGTGACTCTATGAGTCTAGAATGACTGAAAAATATGTTGATTCGATTTTGGAATGGTTATGATTTTGGAAAGATTATTTTTATTAGATCTGTTCCAGCAGGTACCTTAACTGAGACAGCTATATTTCGGGATTTTTAATAAAATGTAGAAAAATTATATTCAATTAAATTTTGGATATGTTGTTGCTTAATGAGTCTAGTATTTGAGAAAAATAATTTGGAACCAAGTTGATTGAATTTAATTTATGAAATTCACAAAGTTTAGAACTGCTGCCAGGATGCAGGGCAATTGGGGCAGTCTGTTTGGGTGAACTATTTGACCAAGATTTTGTGTTCAGTTTGATCTGAAATTTTAAAGGAATGATTTTAAGATGTAAAATTAAGTTCTGTAAAAATTTTAGAGTTTTTAGTCAAGTATATTATTTTATACAAATTTTCAAAATAAGGATAAAATTTAGTCTAAAACCAGAATTTACTATTCATATGGTCATTTTGCTAATATTCCTTTTGGATTAGGTTGTGAAGAGGTTGAATTGCCCTAATCTAAGTGTTGAGGATTCTTGGAAGAGTAGGTGTATAGAGTGGTGTAAGTTGGTTTTAAGGTAAGTACAAAGTTTATATGATTGCACTTATTTACATGAATTAAGACTTAACACATTTGTTTGTAAATGTGTTAAGTGAATTACTATATTGTCAATATAATTTGATTAAGGTTATGATTGGATGATGTGAAAGATATGAAGATCATTCAAATAGGTTAGTACAATGCAATTTGTTATGATAAATATTGTAATGATGAATTGTGCTAATGTGTTTTGAGAAATGATGAAATGTATTGTAATTGTGGTTGGTAATAATGATTGAAATGAAATAAATAGACATGTTGATTATATGATGATGAATTTAAGATATATGCTCAATATAATTGTTTATGTATACTTGAATGATGAAGTGCTATAACGTGAATTGAAATATGATAAGAGGTGAAGCCATTGAGATTGGCTATGATGAATCAAATGAGATGTGAAGCCATTGTGTTGGCTACGAGAATGTAAATGAATTATAATTGAGGCATGGTTGCCTGTTTTGAAAATGAAATGAATTGAGAAAGAAATGTACAAATATATAAATGAAAAGAGTTGTGTCTAATATGTTAATTCAACTTTCAGAGTTCTGGATTTGACGGCATGCCTATAACATATGAAATGTAACAGTCTAGCCGGGTTGAGGATCTCCTCAAGTTGTTGAGTTGATGGTCCAAGAGACTGGGTCTGTTACACTATATGAATTATAAATGTGAAATATATGAAAAGTAACAGTCTTGCCGGGTTGAGGATCTTCTCGATTAGTCGGGTGAATGGTCCAAGAGACTGGGTCTGTTACACTATCCATGGATAGAGATATGATATATGTTGCCTACGGGCTTGATTATTGTGATTATGGATCAAAGCAGTAACTCTGAACTTTGAATAACATATTAGTGTTTTGGGCCTGAGTCTGTCTTTATTGTCAATGTGAAATGCAAGTATTGAAATATTGATTGTGAGTATTAATAATGAATTATGCTTGGTGGATTGTGAATAATATAATGTTATTAAGTGTAATAGGAAAATGAATTGTGGTTGATGATAAAGGTTGTCTTTATTGGAAATATGATTTATGATTTATATGATATGTAGATTGTGTATTGCAATAATGAGTGATATGATGTGTAATGTGTGCATTGCAATAATGGTTGGTATGGTATATATATAATGTAGGGGTATTAATATATTGGTTTTGAGTATTGGTGATGCATTGGGGTTGGTGATAATATTATATATATATATACATCTTATATGAAATTAGCTAGGATATATTAAAGATAAAGTTAAAAAGAAAAGAAGATATGATAAGAACTAATTATATATTGAATCGATGTATCATTACATATCAATACTTCTATACTATATGTTTATATTTTATATTTGGACTACTAAGCTCTCGGGCTTAGCGCGGGTGTTTATTCGCGCAGGTATTTAGATGGAAGATATGAAGTCTTTTGTTATGCCACAAGAAGAGTAAAGTTTGTCGAGACCAACTAGAGGGTTATGCATACATGTATAAATTTTAATTATGATGTATTTCTGACGAGAGAGTATTTATATGTATAAATCTAGTAATGTATAATAACTGTATGGTTTTAAATTGAGTTGGATTGTGAATATAGAAGTGTGAATTCTTCTTGCAGGATTGTAGTTGAGGTTATAAGGGTGGATTATTGGGAGTGTACTTGAGTTGAATTGTGAAACAAAATGTTTTTCAAATATAAGAAAAATCAGTTTTGTCGACACTTGGGACCTAGAATTTTAAGGGAGACTCCGTCAAAATTTTTTTTAAAAAAATTTTTATAAGTAACATTAAGTAAGCTGACATAACCAGAGCTCGTATCTTGATGTAGCATTCCTCCTCGGCTTATTATAGGTCGGGAAGGGGTGTTACATTGGTGCTTTTACAAGCTCACACAAAACTTTACAAGGTTTGAGAATTTTCTACTAACCCAACAAGAGTTTTACCAAGGCTCACTATAAAACCTAGTGTTTCAAAGATCACACTAAACTTATACAATGATGTTTAATACTCGCACCCGGCATTCAAAGATTACAAATAGAAATTAAGATGCAAAGTAAATAAAAATGTTTTTCTTGGCTACGTAATGCTCTACACTTTTCTTTAAAAAAAAACTAAAGTTTCTTGACTTATTTATAGCATTCAAATCTTGAACTAGCCATTTAAATAGTGAATTAGTAAGTGACAACTTGATTTCATATTGTCTCTTTCTTAAATAATTGTTCAAACCTTCAGTGCGGTCACATTGCCTAAGGCGCAATCACTTAATACATTATATGATCACCCCACTTATAGAGCGGTCACCCATTTTGAATTTTATCTAACAAATCTTTCCAATAGTCGATGCATATTGCCCGACAGGTTGGTGATTCCATATCTTGCCAACCTGTATATGTTTTGCAATCACACACCATGTTTGTGAGGTTGTGCAACAATAAAAATGACCATTTGTATAATAATTCTTCTTAGACATGTCTATAGATTATTTGTCCACAATGTCGGCACTGAAATTCAAATCTTTAGGTTTATCACGGTCGCACAATGATAGGGCTCTCGCCGTACAACCTCACTATGATCTATTCTGTCTTGTTTTGAGATTTTATTTCAGCTTATACATAGTCGCTCAAACAATTAAGCTGTCACACAAAGCCTTGGATAGCCAATGCTTCACCGCTATATATTCTATAACTGTTGCAATTTTCTCCACTGATTGTGCGATCGCTCAACTTTATTGTGATCTTCTCTGTGTTTGAGTAGTTTATTTCTCCTGATATTATATGGTCGTACAATTTCTTTAAAGATAATCCTACAAGGAACACTTGTTCAAATCATTAGTACTTTATCAATTTGACTGTCAATGATCAAAATAGAGTTTATTGTCCAATTATTTGGCCAACAAAACCAATGGAAGTTTTATAAATATTATGTTTATAAATATTGTATATTATTTTTATCCATTACTATTTAGTTGATTTTGTGTTTCTTTGGGATGATAATTGGAGTAGTTGTGGAGTTTGTGAAATTTGAATTTTTAGAAGTGCATTTTTGCTACAAGATTGTAAATTTTCAAGATTTGACGATAATGATGTTATAAACAGTACTCTGGTAAAATTGTCATAAAACATTTTATGTAGTTTAATCAAAACTATATTTTTTAATTAGTATTATTTATTTGTATATATATACATATAATATTTAAATTTTTGAATAAATTTTCATTTTTATACTGAGGTTTTAAACGAATATTTATACAGTTTGGCTTATGTAGCATTAGTGTATTCTAGATGCATATTTTATGTATATAGGATATATGGATGTTACATTTATTTTAGTTTCAATGTCAAGTTAGAGATTTTTGAATTAGGTGGCTTTAAAAAATGTTAAAATGTTATTTGAATTAAGATGCATGGATATGTATTAGCACCAATATCAGTCTCTAATATGGAAATATTTATTTATGTTTTTAGATTAAAGTTATGATGGCTTCTAGAACTCAAAGATCAGAGAAGGAGATCGTGGAGAGTAATACTCTGGATGTTAGGGGTTGATAATAGATCGAGAGTGAGTGTAAAGGATGTCGGGAATTCTTCACAACCTGTTAGACCAGTAGCACATGGTTCTCTGAATTGGGTTCAATAGATGGTAAAGTATTTCCATCATATCCCTTCCCTTAGCAAGGCAGGAAGTATGATAGCTCAGTAAGTTTGAAGCAGCAAATTTCATAGTTACTATAGATCCAGTAGAGATAGAGCACTGGTTAGACAGAGTTGAACCAGCCTTTGTGCCATTAAAGGCTACTCTATAAGAGAAGTTTGATTATGTAATTTCATTATTTCAGGTTATGAATATGATTGGCAAAAGATTGTCTCTTATGGTTTAGATAGACCACCACTGCTGACATTCACTAACTTTTTAGCAGAGTTTAAGAAGAAGTACACGCCCAGAGATTACATAAATGAGAAAAAGTGGGAGTTTTTTACTCTTAGGCAGGAGTCGAGATTAGTATCATATTACAAGGAGTTTCTATGATTGAGCAAGTATGCGGGAGGGATTTTTACTGATGAGCAAGACAAATGAAGCATATTGAAGTTGGATTGAAGCCTACTATTCGATGTCAGGTAACAGCAGTTCAATATGAGGTATTTTTAGATTTGTGTCAGCTGCTAGGAATGTAAAATAGACTCAGGAGGCTGTAACTATCTCTTCTTTAGAGGAAAGCAAGAGTATAAGACCCCATTTTAAGGCAGAATCATCATCTAATAAGAGAGGGCATGTAAATTTACCATAGTGATTTAGGAGGAGCCAGGGGCAGCCTAGCAAGTCATTTTAGTTGAGACAGAGGTCTACATCATCAGCTACTAGTGCTTCCACATCCTCTTTTAAGAGATTTGCTCCCCCTATATTTGCTTAATGTGGTAAGATACATAGAGGTACATGTTAAAGGACTAGTTCAGGGAGTTGCTTTAGATGTGGGTCCAAAGACCACTACGTGAGAGTTTGTCAAAAACTATCGATGGCCAAACAAATAGAGACTACAATGTCTAGGCGGAGCATTAGAGGATTGAGAGGTGGTCGATCAGGGCCTAGTCAGGGAGAGGAGTCAATGTCAATGAGTAGACTAAAAAAGGCTAGAGCTTCCCAAAGAGTCTATATGATGTAGCGAAAGCAAAATGCTATAAATGTGATTATTGGTAAATTCTCTTTATTTAGCATTATTGTTCATACATTGATTGATCATGGATCAACACATTTTCATATCTGTGCTTTTGTTATGCATGTTGATGATAAGCATGTTAAGCCCTTAAAGTATGATGTGTTAGTTACTAATCTTTTGGGGGCATAATGTAGTTATCAGTAAGGTGTACTGAGGTTGTCCTATGTCAGTGCATGATGCTGAGTTCTTAGGTGATATGATAGAAATGACTTTTTAAGATTATAATCTTTTTTTGGGAATGGATTAGTTATCAAGACATTAGGCTATAATACATTATCAACTGAAGCATGTTACATTGAGAACATGAGATGGTGAGGATGTTGTGGTTTCGAGTGAGCAGCAACACCTCCTATCTAATTTTATTTTAGCTATCACAACTAGAAGAATGATTCAAAAGGGTTGTGAAGCTTATTTGGCTCATGTGTTTTTAGATGAGTTGCCTGGGTTACCTCCTAAGAGAGAAGTGGAGTTTAACATTTATGTGATTCTAGGCACCACACCCATTTTCATTACTCATTATTGGATGGCACCTGTATATTTAAAAGAGTTGAAGATGCCATTACAGGAGCTGCATGATAACATGTAAATTCACCCTAGTGTATCTCCATAGGGAGTTCCTATTATATTTGTAAAGAAGAAGGATGGAACCTTACAGTTATGTATCAATTATCGATAGTTGCATAAAGTGACTATCAAGAATAATTACCCATTGCCTCGCATTGATGATCTCTTCAATCAATTAAAGGGGGAAATTGTGTTTTTAAAAGGTTGACTTGAGATTAGGATACTATTATTTGGGATTAAAAGAGGTGGATATTCCTAAGACTACTTTCACACAAGGTATGGTCGTTATGAATTCCATATGATGCTTTTGGAGTTAATGAACAAACCAACTATTTTTATGAATTTAATGAACCAGATCTTCAGGCTATACTTGGACTAATTTATAGTGGTGTTTATTGATAATATCCTAGTTTTCTCTAATAATAAAGATGATCATGATAGGTACCTAAGAATTGTACTGTAGACTTTGAGGGAGAAGCAGTTATATGTTAAAGTGTGAGTTTGGCTTAATTAAATTGCTTTCCTTGGTCATGTGGTATTAGCAAATGGTATCAAGGTTGATCCTAATAAAGTGGAGGCAATTTTAAATTAGAATCCACCAAAGAATGTGATAGAGGTTACGAGTTTCTTGGGTTTGGGTAGTTATTATTGTTGATTTATGAAAGGGTTTTCTATATTAGCTAAGCCACTTACCAGGTTACTCTGAAAAGATGTGAAGTTTGTGTGGATGGATTGGTCAATCATGTTTTGATCAGTTGAAAGTGATTTTGACTCATGCTCCAATTCTTACCTTACCCATAGAAGGTAAGCCATATGTGATTTATAGTAATGCTTCACATAATGGTTTAGGGTGTGTTTTGATACAAAAGGGTAGAGTTATTACCTATGCTTCCAGACAGTTGAAACCTCATGAGTTGAATTATCCAAGGCATGATTTGGAGTTGATAGTTATAGTGTTTACTTTGAAAATTTGGTGATACTATTTATATGATGAGAAATGTTTTATTCATATAGATCACAAAAGTTTGAAGTATTTGGGATCCCAGAGGAAACTGAACCTTAGACAAATATGATGGTTAGAGCTTATTAAAGACTATGACTACACAATTGATTACCATCCGGACAAGGTGGATGTAGTTGTTGATGCACTAAGTTGGAAATCTTTGGCTATGATGACTGTTAATTCTTTGTTATCACTGTTGGAATTGAGAGCTTTAAATGCCCACTTGGAGATTGCTTATAATGGTGTCATTGTGGGTCAATTGCAAGTTAATCCAATTTTACTCAATCAAATTCGTGAAGCTCAAAAGAAGGATTAGAAATTGAAAAAGATAATTGAGGAGATACATAAGGGGGAGAGTATGGATTTTATGATTAGAGATGATGGTAGTTTATGGTATCTAAGTCAATTATATGTTTCTGCTGACATAGATTTGAAGAAAATAATTCTGGATGAAGCATGTTAATCCCCCTATGCCATGCATCTTGAGAGCACTAAAATGTATCAAGATTTAAAAGAATATTATTGGTGGCTAGGGATGAAGAAAGATATAATAGAGTATGTAACTAGATGCCTTATAGTAGGTTAAGCCTACACATCAGGCTCCTTTGGGTTTATTATAACTTTTATCAATTCTAGAATATAAGTGGGACCGAGTGACAATGGATTTTGCGTCTAGACTCTCTGTCATATAGAGTAACATGATGTAATTTGGTGATTCTTGATAGAATGAAAAAATCAATGCATTTCAACCCAATCAGGACAGTTTACTCTCTTGACAGGCTAACATAGTTGTATATTAGTGAAAAGGTGCAGTTGCATGGTGTTACAATTTCTATAGTATCATATCGAGACCTATAGTTTACATTGAGGTTCTCGAAGAGTTTGCAAGGTACCTTAGTACTCAACTATACTTTAGCACCGCTTTTCATCTTCAGATAGATGGACAGTCAAAAAGGGTAATACAGGTGTTGAAAGATATATTAAGAAATTGTATAATTGATTTTATGGGGAGTTGGGGTCGACATCTACTACTGATTGAATTTGCTTATAATAATAGTTTTCAGTCCAGTATAGGAATGTCATATCATGAAGCATTATATGGTAGAAGGTTCAAAACAACTATATGTTAGAATGAAGTTGGTGAAAGGAAGCTTGTGGGTCCCGAATTGATAAAAGAGATAAAGGAAAAAGTGAAGATTATTTGAGAGCTGTTGAAACCAACATCAGATAGACAAAAGTACTATTTCAATTTGAAGCGAAAGGATATAGAATATAATATAGGTGACAAGCTGTTCTTGAAGGTGTCACCATGGAAGAAGATTTTGAGGCTTGGTTAGAAAGTCAAGTTAAGTCATTGTTTCATTGGGCCTTATAAGATACTTGAAAGAGTTGAGTCTGTTGCTTCCAAGTTGGCTTGTGACCTGAGTTAAAGAAAATTTATAATGTTTTTCTTGTTTCCATGCTTTAGAGGTATAAATTGGATCTATCTCATGTATTGTCATTTGAATTGGTTGTGATGAATCCAAATCTAGCTTATGAAGAGGAACCGTTGGCTATTTTGGTGCATGAGGAGAAAGAATTGTGGAAAAAGAAGATTTCTTTGGCAAAAGTGCTATGGAAGAATCATTCAACCAAAGAAGCAACATGGGAAAGTGAAGAGGTTATGCGGAGCCAATATCCACAACTCTTCCAGAGATAAACAACAGGTAATTTCGAGGATAAAATTTCTTAAGCAGGAGAGAGTTGTAACATTCCTAATTTTAATATATCCTAAAATTGAATAATACAAAGGGATAATTAATTTGTTAAAAGAGATATGAAGATAAATAATTTTAATAATAACAATATTAAACATAAAAAGAAAAAAAGAAAAGAGGAAAGAAAGAAAGCTAAGTATAAAGTGAAAAAGAAAGAGATATATATAATATATACATAATATGTACACATAATACACACACATATATTTAAGTTAAATAGAAGAAAAAAAAATATGTAGCATACATAAATGTGAGAAATGAAAATAAAAGGAAAAAAAAGTATAAAAGGATAAGGAGGAAAGAAGAAAAGTAAAACTTTTCTTCTTATTTCTTCTTCTTCTTCTTCTTCTTCTTCTTCTCATCTTGAAAGAAAAATAGGAAGAGAACTTTTCATTTTCTACTCAAATTTTCATCTAAAATCAAAAGATTTCAATAGGATTTTGAAGGAAAATTGAAGATTCAAGTAAGAAATATTCTTTTTAAACTTGATTTTATGAGTTTTTAGCATATGTAAGTTTAGAAGTTTGAGAGAGAAAGTTTGTTTATGTTGAGAAAGATGATGAATATGGGAAATAGTTTGGGTAATGAAGATAATATGATATTTATATGATGAATTTGTGATTAATCGATTGAATAGAGTTTATGATGAAAGTTAGGATTTATGAAACTTTTGGAATAAGGATTTTTTATGAGTTTAGTTTGTATTATAATAATTAGGAGTTAATTTGAGTATTTTTAAGTATGAATGTGTTTAGTTGAAGAATTGAACCCTTGTTAATTTAGGGGTATACTTTACCCAACTTGGTTCAAGATGATGGAGAATTACTTTATTTGTTTTGACATTAGGGAAGTGATTGATTTGATTTTTGGAGCTAAATTGAGGTTTGTACAATAGAAATATTTAATTAAAGTTGTTATGTTTTTATATAAACTTACTTTGGTATTATTTTTACATTGTTACTTGATTATATTTGTAAAAATCATATTAAATTTTATAAATCCTAATATAAATGTAAAGTGACATTTGATTTGATTATTTAAAAAGAAAACTAATACATTATGAAACTTGTGGTTTACATGATGAATTAAAGTATTTTAAAAGGTCATTTAAATTATGAAAATTATATATATTGATTATGTGAGTTTTGATGAATTGTGAGGAAATTATGGAAATGGTGATTTGAGATAAATTTTGAAAGATTAATGGAAATGTTATTATGTTTTAATGCCCTGCACATATTCTTAATTTGTAATATTAAGTTTAGTACTATTGAGTTAACATGCTAATGATCATGGATGTGTCATGATGTGATTATTATATTTACGCCTACGAGCGAAAAATTACAGTATTGTAATACTTCGGCATCAAGACCCTTCGGTGTTGAGGAGACTTAAGATATAATATTATGATTTCGGGTGAGATACTCAAGTATTACAACAATTTATCTCTAGTGTCAAGACTTATTAGTCGTTATGGTCATGTTCAATGTTACTAAGACTTTGACATTTGTGTAAGGGAGTAACTTAAGCATGTTTTGGTTTGAAATGTTGAATATATGTATTATTTAAATTTTAGTTGCAGCTATGAAATTCTTTTTAACTTATGATTATTTCATTAATGGAAGGATTTATGTTTAATTTATTATAATTTGAGGTTTTTATTTTATTTATTTATCTATTCATTTATTTATTTTCAAAGTAAGCACCACTAATTTCTATAGCTTAATACGATTAAATTTTATTAAGTAGGTGACAAGGTCACACATAGAAGAAGCTTCGATAAGTCTGACAAAATTTAAGATTGAGGTTGATCATAAAAGCTTAAAGTTTTTGCCATAAAACTATTCCAAGTGGTATTGCATATCATGTATAGTCTTTGCATCCCATATATTATAGTTTTGTAATTATAACTATTTTATATTTGATAAATCAATTGAAGTTTTGTACATATTATATTTATATAAATATTATATATTATTTTTATTTATTACTATTTAGTTGATTTTGTATTATTTTGAGATGATAATTGAAGTAGTTATGGAGTTTGTAAAAATTGAATTATAGAAGTTCATTTTTTTCTATAGGATTGTAAATTTTGAAGATTTGGTATAATGATTTTATAAACAGCACTTTAGCAAAATTTTCATTGAAATTTTTATATTGTTTAATCAAAACTATGTTTTTAATTATTATTATTTATTTGATATATATATGTATATAATATTTAAATTTTTGAATAAGTTTTCATTTTTATACTAAGGTTTTAAGTGTGCATTTCTACAATTTAACTTCTTTAATACTCTTGTATTATATATATATATATATATATATATATATATATATTATAGTGTATAAAATATTACAATTCAAATCTTTAATTTGTTGTATAATTAAGCGCAGGAAACCCCAAAAGCTTTCTAACTTGTATAATCATTTTAAAGAATTTTTAGCTAAGTCCAACTTAAATTTTTATTTTAATCTTCCATAATTTATCTTTTTTATATATGGTCCATTACATTTTGAAATTGTTGACAAGGAATTTAAATTATCATTACATAATATACTAAAAGAGCCACACCTAATAAATAATGAAATTTCAAAAAATAACTTTTTTTTTTAATTTTAAGTTTTGCACTTTTTTTGAATTGTCAGTTTTACATTTTTTTTTATTTTTTTTATTTCCTTTTGTTTACTTTTCTTCCTTTTTTATTTTTATTTTTTTTTAACTTTTTAATAACTCGAGAAATATTTCAATAAAAAGTATTTAAGATCCAAATTTAATTTTATAAAATAAAATATGTCCTTACTTTAGTTACATACTTTTTTTTTATCTTCTTCTCATTATATTTAATCATTTAAATATAAAATTAATTAAAATATTAAATTTTAGATATTGTATTTATATTTTTTACTCTTAGTTGATTTTATTTTCTTTTATTTTAGATATTGTATTTATATTGTTACTCTTAGTTGATTTTATTTTCTTTTTTTAATTTATGAGTATTATATTTTGTCATTAATTTATTTTATTTTTTCTTTTTTAACTCATAAGCTATATTATTATTATTATTATTACTAAACTTTTTATTATTATCTTGTTTTAAATTTTTAATGGGTAATACATATTTACTTTAAAAATAATTTAAAATGGAAATGTTATTATTATAATTGGATTTATAACAAAAATTATAATTAATAAAAATTTTAAAAATATTATTTAAATTTTAATCAAAGAAATAAAATTAGAAATTAATATTTTGATTATTTTTAATTAGATTTAATTAAAAACATATCTTATACATTATACATGTCGTATTATAAATATTTTTATAATATATAAATTAAAAATTGTTAAAATTATGTGCATTTATGTATATAATTTTATTTTTATGTATTAATTATTTATTAATATATTAATTATAATTATATATTAATACATAAATTATTCTTTCATTTACATATAATGTAATATATATAATCTACAGTATAGGACAAGCTTATTATATGCTTGTATATACTAAAAGTGTTACAAGCAATGAATAGTAGAAATCTTAAAAAACAAAATCTATTTTTTATTTTTCCAGGTTTTTTTTTTAAGTTTTCTTTCAACTAAGCTTTTTTTTCCCTCTTCCTTTCCTTCTTCCCTTTTTATATTAACTATATATACAATTTTATTTAATTTTTTTATATCAAGCAATTTAAATGTAAAATTAATTTAAAATATTAAATTTTAGATATTAAATTTATATTTTTACCCTTAATATATTTTATTTTTTCTTTTAATTTATAAGTATTATATGATGCTCTTAATTGATTTTATCTTCCTTTTTAACTCATAAGCTATATATTACTAATCCTACTACTATTACTGTGTAGTTTAGAAGTTTTTATTTCAATAAAAGTGATTTTTCAAAATTTTTTATTTTTTATTTTAAATTTTAATAGATTTTATGAATTAATTCCTAGAATAATTACTTTCAAATTTTAAAATATTATTATTATTATTATTATTATTATTAATTTTTTAAAGAACAATATAAATTTAATTATTTTAAAAATAATTTAAAATGGACATATTATTATTATAATTAGATTTTGATTTTCATTGTTTCACTTTATTTTCAATAGGCTTTTCTCATTTAAAAATATTTTTATTATACCAACTTAATATAAATTTTAATATAATTATTTATTCTTTTACCATTTTTACATTTGTTTTTAATCATATGATTTCCAGTTAAATTTTATAATTTTTTTTGTTTTTGTCCAAAGAAAGTTAATAAGTAATAAATTTTTACTTATTTTTTGTATTCAAAATATTATTTTTATTTTTTAAACTTTTTAACTAAAGCAATAAAATTTAAAATTAATATTTTAATTATTTCTTTGATCAAATCTCAAAGCAATTAAAAAAATATCTTAATATATTAGACATGTTTTATATAAATATTTTATAATATATAAAATTTTTTAATATTGTATAATTTTATATATAATATATCTTTTATGTATTAATTATATATTGATATATAAATTATTTCTTCAGATAAATATAATGTAAAATACATAGACCGTAGCATAGCGCGGCAAAATTGCATGCTCGTAACGGGCTAAAAGTAAACCTATTGCTTTTAAATTAATTTAGTAACCATTTAGTAATAATGATGATTTTTATTATATTTTTAAATTTTTATTTTTTACCAAATATTTTTTTATCATCTATAAAAATATATAATAAATTTGTAGGAATCATTATATCTGAATTTGATGTATAATAAACTCATAATAAATTTTGTATATAATATAAAAAGCTAGTTAATTCTAATATGATTATATCAATTATTTACATCATGGTCAAAATATAGAAAATTACTCCCTCCATTACCTTTCAAGTGTCAACTTTTACTATTTCACCAATATTAAGAAAATCATTTATTAGCATTTTTTACTAAAATACCCTTTCACAAATAATAAAGATGCATTTAATAAGCAAGTTAGTAAATCTTAACAAGTATAATATTGAAATAAAATGAATAATTATGTCTTATTTTTCTAAATGGACACTTATTTAGGAACAAAAATAGTTTCTTAAGTGGACACTTAAAAGTGAATGGAGGGAGTACACAATTAATTTTATCCATTAAATGATAATAAATACTAATTGCAAAATAAAATCAAAGTGCACTCGAAATATTAGTTTTAATATATATATATATAATACATTGTTATTTTCGGGTACCATCAAACTTAATGTAGATGTGTCATTCTCTCCGTCATCTTCAGCTGGTGGTTGTATTCTTCGGGATTCCTACGGCAATGTTATTGCTACTTCTGCCTTTGATATTAAAGCGACTAATCCCGCAGAGGTGGAATTTCAAGCTCTATCCATTAGTCTCCTTTGGTGTCTTCAACAACAAGTGGACAATTGCAATCTAGTTGTGGAAAGTGACTCTAAGATTAATGTGGATCTGCTACATTCGGGCTCCAATTTATCTTCTTCGGTTATTTGTCAAATTCAAAGTTTAATGCATCACCATCATATCACATTAAGTCATTTTTATCGTGGGGGAAACCATGCAGCCAATTTCTTGGCTAGATATAGTCGTTTCTTTTCCATTACTTGTAATTTTGTTTCATTTGCTTCTCTTCCCCCTATTTTGAAGGGGATTGTACTATCAGATAACTCTGGTTTGCCATATTTGAGATATAAATAAATATGATCTTCTTTTTAAAAAAAAATACATTGTTATTTTCAGTTACAATTATTTAAAAAAAAAAGATATTGCAATTGATCTACGACACCTAAAAAATAAATAAATAAAAAGCATCGCAACTGAATTTAAAAGTTGCTTTTAGAGCTACAATTCAAAAAAAAAAATCTATGGATTTATAGAGCAAAAAATAATAATAATACATTTAAATAATAAAAAATATATATTTTTTTAGTCAGTTATTGTTATTCTGTAAAAGTAGAAAATATTTTTTGTTTTTTATTATTAAAGAAACTACCTTTTATTATTATTTTCAAATTACATGACTAAATAATTAATTTTGTTACTTTTTTTCAATAATCACATGACGAAATATTTAAGATTATTAATTTTTTTATAATCACAATTATATAGATGGATTCTAAGAATTACTGGGGGTAGACTTGTAGCATTTGGAGTTTAGGGGACCAAAATCTAATTTCTTAAAAAAATATGCGCAATAAATATATTAAGGGAATTTAAAAAATTTGGGATGGAGGGGACAAAGATGATATAGTTTTGCCCCTATATTATATATGTGTGTGTGTGTGTGTAGGTGACATGGAAGACATTGTAGACAATAATTTAGACCAAACAGATAAGCATCAGTCCAATAGACAAGCTTATTAAAGTCTGATTGCAAGTTAATCTGTAAAAATATTAATAGACAATATATATTTTTTAAAAAATCTCTTCACTTGGATGTAGTTCTTGTATTTCACTTGTTTTTCATTACACAAGGCTTTGATACATTTTCAAATTGAGAATTTCTATAGGAGCGGGCCTATAATGAATGCGTGGAAAGATCAAAAAGTTGGGAAAAAGAAAATATTTTTTAGTTAGAAGCATAAAATTAGTTAAGCATGTATTTGAACAAGCATATATCTAAAATGGAAGATTTTATGTTTATTATCAACCATAACCCTCCTTTGCTATATTGGAACTGGTAGAAAGGAGATTATGAAAAATCATAAGAGAAGACTAGCATCTTATATTCCTTCCATCAGTCACTTGGCCATACTATTAGTTATTTCCTTTGGAGCCGACTTTGAATCACTATCATCTGCATCTCTTTTCTTTAGTTTTTTTTTTCTTCTTTTATGCTGGGTTTGAGAAAGGAGGTACTACCTCTTTGCCTCGGGTATTACGTCACCCTTAACATATAGATATAAATTTTATAATATCTAGACATAATTTTTTTATATAGATCTATTTGATTCATTTGACTCTTGCTCAAGCAAGATGATGAAAAAATATCATATCTAGTTCCTTTGGATGATGGATCTATAAGAATTCACTTATTTTGACAAAAAGAGATAAAGTTCTTATCCTTTCTCTAATAGTAGATTCTGGAAGCCTTAATATCAAAGTTGATAGTCTATCTTTTTCCTAAAATATGATTCAATATTGGATGTTTACTTGAGCATTAAGGAGAAAGAAAGATTAGAGCAATGATTACCTAAAGATCCAAAAATACCTCATTAATTGGAATTGAAATGTATCCTATTTGATTTCAATTGTCCATTAAAGATGATTTATGAAGTTTCTACGATAACATCCCTATTTTTAGTGTACATTGGAGTAATCAACATGGAAGATTAAGTAGGTGTGATTAGAAGATAGAAATATGAGAGTTACATCAAATAGATACAAGATATATAGTATACTTGATATATATACTTGAAATATATATTACATATACAAGATATATACATACACACAAAATATACTATACTATATATATACTATATATATATATATATATATATAGTATATAGTTGTGTTGGAAGATAGTAGTAGTATTAGTAGTAGTAGTAATAAGAGAAGACAAGAAAAGAAAGTCAAAGGAGGAAATAAGGTGATTGGTGGAGAATTAATTAATTATTAAATAAAAAGGATAAGAATGGGAATTAAAGGAAAAGACTCCATCTTCCTCTTTTTGCTCTTCCATGGCTGACTTGGAGAGGTTAGAGAGAGAGAGAGAGAGAGAGAAATTTCTTTCTAATCACATCAAATTCTATAAGGATTCCAAGAAGATTTAAGGAGATTTTGAAAGTTTACTAAGAATTCAAGTAAGTACTCTTTTTTAAGCTTATTTTTAATTAATTTTAAGAATATGTTTGGATTATTTAGAGAGAGAAAATTGTGATTAATTGAGAAACATGATAGTTATGATATGGTTGGGATGTATATGTGTTAGTTTGATGAACAATTCATGGAAATGAACTTAAATAATGAATTTAGGGTTATGGGATGATTATGTATGAATAAGGGTTTTGATATAGATGAATATAATTCTTATAATAGATTGATTTAATGTTGTTTAAATATATATATATATAATGATTATATGGTTCGAAATTGATTATGGGCAAGTTTGCACAAAGTTGATAAATGTAGGATTATGTAAAATTAGAGTTTTGGTATTGATGTAAATAATTATTCAAATGGAATAATTTAATGTTGTTATAGTGTGTGTGTGTGTATATATATATATATATGGTGATTTTATGGTTGGAAATTTAATATGGTTAAGTTTGGATACAGTTAGGGCTTATAGCAAGAATATGTGAAAATAGGGTTTGTAAATGTGATGTTTATAATTATTGAATTGAAGTGTTTTGTTATTATTTTGATCATGTTAATGGTTTTCAATGAATAATGTTAGTTATTATATGAATTATGTGCATGTAGGATAAGAAATTCCCTTAAAAGATCATTTGGGTTTGGTTAAATTAAGAGATGGAGAAGGAATTGGAGTAATTTCAAGGCTTTATCAAGGTTAGTACACAATATAATTAATATTGTTTCAAGTCCATGGTATTTGGCATAACACATAGTGAATTGGAGAATGTGTTATGTCGCTTTTATTTTGGCTATGATAAGGATATATGTATTGTATTATTAAGACAGTGATTAATGCACGAGGGATATAAGATGAGCCATTTTAGAATGGTCATTGCTATGGTTATGTGCATAAAGTATGAGATGTGAAATATGTTGAAAGTGATTATTACATGGAATGATCACTTGGAAAATAGAATATGGATATGAAATGTGGGAACTAAGCAAATGTGATGAAAAAGTGTTGAAAATAAACAATGAAGGAATTGTGTAATATCCCGAAGTACACCCTAAAAGTTTGGAATAATTATTGTTGTATATGGATTTAATGTGTATGTTTAATGAAAATCAAAAGAAGAGCAATGAATTAATTTAATATCTTGATTTTGGTGTACATTGGAATAGTAGTAGTAAGATGATATGTTGGTAAAGTATGCAAGGAAAAATATTTAAGAGATAAATGTATATGAAGAATAAAATGTATATTTGGCATTTGGAAAATATATGGGAAATATAAAGGTGATATATAAGAAATATACATATACCAACATATACATCACATATACATAAGGTATATTGTTGTAACACCCCTTCCCGACCTACATGTGTAAGCTGGGTAGAGGCGCCACACTAACCTAATGTTGCTACCAATTTTACTTAGTCAAATTTTAGTTCCGATTTTTTTTTACAAAAATTTTGCCATAGTTTCGCCTAAAAATTGAGTCCCAAGTGTCGACAAAACCGGTTTTTTTCTTATTTTTAAAAACATTTTACACAAACCAATGCAAACAAAATCATTCTCAGTACACTCCCAATAAATCCCCCTTGTAACCTCAACTACAACCTGCAAAAAGAATTTACACTTCTAGTGCAACATAAAATAAAGGTTTTGTGACAACCCCTATATTTAAATATTACACAGCGGAAGTTATAAAATATTTACATATTTACATACTAAACATTTCTTTACAAAATATAAAGAAATATACATGATTGGCAAGTCTGCTCTGATCTTTAAGCTCCAAAAATGGATTCAACAAGGTCTACTCTCACTTGGTCTTGATGAACTCTCGGGTTCAACTCTATCCACTCTATTACCTGCGCGATTAAACACTATCGCGCTAAGCCAACGACTTAGTAAGATAAAACATGTTAATGGTATGCTTAAATGTAATGCAATGCCACATATGTTATTGATAAGATCAACATCATAAATATAAAGTTAACACATAATTATGCATTTCACAAATCATAGTCATATGAGTATACCACATTTCAACATCTTTCCACATTCAACATTACTCAATCATACTCAATAACCAACATCTCATTTCATTAACTCATAACATTATTTAGGACATTTATATAACCTTGACACCTATGGGCCCAACAAGTATTTAATATGATATTCAGAGTTCAGAGTTACTGATTTGGTTCATAGTCACAATAATCACGCCCGTAGGCAATGTATATACATGTATCTCTATCCATGGATAGTGTAACAGACCCAGTCTCTTGGACCATCACTCAACACATATGAGGAGATCCTCAACCCGGCAAGACTGTTACAAATCATATATCTTATATTCACAATTCTCATAGTGTAACAGACCCAGTCTCTTGGACCATCAACTCAACACATATGAGGAGATCCTCAACCCGGCAAGACTGTTACCTTTCATCATTTCTTAGGCATGCCACCCAAATCCAGAACTCTGAAACTGAATAACATATTAAACAAACAATTCATTTATTATATAGTTACCATTTCCATTCTCAAATTCTCATCACATTTAGGCAAACATGCCTTCTTTCTTTCAATATCATCATCATAGCCAATCACAATGGCATTGTCTCATATCATGTCTTATTTGAATTATCATTTCAATTTCAATGTATATTATTCATGAAACACATAACCATTTACAATGCATAACATAACATTATTCAATCTCAACAATGCAATTAGGGCAAAGAACAATTGATATGATTCATATGAATAATACATTCTGGTTTTAGACTCCATTTTATCCTTATTTTGAAAAATTGTATAAAATAATCTACTTGATTAAAAATTCTAAAATTTTTACAGAATTTAGTTTTGTATCTTAAAATAATTCCTTTAAAATTTCAGATCAAACTGAAAACAAAATCTTGGTCAAATAGTTCACCTAACCAGACTGCTCCAATTGCCCTGCATCCTGGCAGCAGTTCTGAACTTTGTGAATTCCATAAATCAAATTCAATCAACGTGGTTCCAAATTATTTTTCTCAAATACTAGACTCACTAAGCAACAACATATCCAAAATTCAATTGGATATGATTTTTCTACATTTTATTAAAAATCCCGAAATATAGCTGTCTCAGTTAAGGTACCTGCTGGAACAGTTCTACTAAAAATAATCTTTCTAAACTCATAACCATTCCAAAATCGAATCAACATATTTTTCAGTCATTCTAGACTCATAGAGGCACAACATATCAAAAATTCACTTCAAGAACATTTTTCTATAATTAATTAAAAATCATACAAGTCACAGCCTTTACTAATTGTAAAACAGAAAAAGAATTTCACTAAACACAACTCATCTCATCATCAAACCAACAAACCCTAATTCCTTTCTCACACCACTTCAAAAGAATTGAAGAATTTAAAGAAAAGATCTTACCTTAGATGAAGAAATCCACAAATCTTTAACCAAAACCCTTGCTTCCTTCTTCAAATTGCTTCAAACCTCAAGATCACCTCTCTTTCTCTCTTGGTTTTTGGAGAGCCGGCACCTCTTGAAAGAAAGAAGGAAATGATGAAGACACAAAGTCAAATTTGCTTTTAATCTCCACCAAGTGATCTTATCCAAGCAATTACCAAAATGCCCTCAATCATATAACTAACTTTTTGTCTCATATAAGCCCTTATATGTAATTGCACATTCCACAAAAATATCTTATTGCATTGACTCTTCCTTTGACCCATTTATATGTTATATATATCATCATATACACAACATATACATTTGTCTCTAAACCCTAAATTTCTTCTCCAAAACACATACAAAAACATTCTCTTCCAATTTCTTATCAACTTATCATATATACATAATTCAAGTGCAACAACACTAACACCAAGACTACTAGGGCATAATTAGGGATATTACAATTCTCCCCCTCTAGAAAGAAATTTCGTCCTCGAAATTACCTGAAATTAACTCTGAAATAACTGAGGATACTGGTCTCGCATGGTATGCTCACTTTCCCAAGTTGCTTCCTCTCTTGCATGATTCTTCCACAGAACTTTTACCAAAGGCACATTCTTATTTCTTAACTCTTTTACATCACGTGCCAAGATAGCAACTGGTTCATCTTCAAATGTCAAGTCTGGGCTCACTTCAATAGATTCAAATGGCAACACATGAGATGGATCCGACCTATATCTCCTCAACATAGAAACATGGAATACATTATGAATACGATCCAACTCAGGTGGCAAAGCAAGTCGATACGCCACTGGCCCAACTCTTTCTAACACTTCATACGGCCCAATGAAACGAGGACTCAATTTTCCTTTCCGACCGAACCTCAAAATCTTCTTCCAAGGAGACACTTTCAGAAATACCTTATCTCCAACATCAAACTCTATATCTCTCCTTTTCAGATCTGCATAAGACTTCTGTCGGTCTGAAGCTGCTTTTAACCTGCCTCGAATCAACTTTACTTTTTCTTCAGTTTCTTGAATCAAATCAGGACCAACCAACTTATTATCTCCAAGCTCATTCCAACAAAGAGGTGTCCTACACCGTCTGCCATACAATGCTTCAAACGGTGCCATACCAATGCTGGATTGGTGACTGTTGTTGTAAGCAAACTCCACAAGAGGTAAAAACCTATCCCAACTTCCAGAGAAATTGATGACACAGCTTCTCAACATGTCCTCAATAATCTGTATCACCCTCTCTGACTGTCCATCCGTCTGTGGATGAAAAGCAGTGCTGAAGTGCAGTCGAGAACCTAAAGCACTATGCAAACTCTTCCAAAATCTGGAAGTAAACCTGGGATCTCGATTAGACACTAAAGAAGTTGGAACACCATGCAGTTTCACAATCTCATGGATATACAGCTCAGCCAATCTCTCCAAAGAGTAATCCATTCGAACCGGAAGAAAATGAGCTGTCTTAGTCAATCTATCCACAATCACCCATATGGCATCATGCTTCTTTTGTGTCAATGGAAAACCAGACACAAAATCCATTGTTACTCTTTCCCACTTCCATTCTGGCACTGACAATGGTTGAAGCAACCCGGTTGGAATTTGATGCTCTGCTTTAACCTTCTGACAGGTGAGACATTTCGATACAAACTCAGCAATGTCTCTCTTCAACCCCATCCACCAATAATGCTGTCTCAAATCATGATACATCTTCGTATTACCCGGATGCATAGCAAACATTGACTGATGAGCTTCTTCCAAAATGACCCTTTTCAAATCAGCATCATCGGGTACACACAATCGGTTTTTAAACCATAGGCTCCCATCACTTTTCACAACAAAATCTCTAGTCTTCCCATTCTTGCAATCTGAAATAATCTTCTGAATCTTCATATCAATCAACTGAGCCTCTTTGATCTGATCTAACAAAACTGGTTTCAAAAGCAACTGTGCCAACAATGCACCATCATCACAACGTACAAAACTGGCATGCAATGCTCTCAACTCAACAAGCAACGAGAGCGAGTAAACTGTTAAACCAGCTAAAGACTTCTGACTCAAAGCATCAGCAACAACATTTGCTTTACCTGGATGATAGTCAATCAAGCAGTCGTAGTCTTTAATCAATTCTAACCATCTCCTCTGACGAAGATTGAGTTCTTTCTGGACACCCAAATACTTCAAACTCTTGTGATCAGTATAGATGAAACATTTCTCCCCAAACAGATAGTGGCGCCAAATTTCAATGCAAACACAATGGCAGCCAATTCCAAATCATGGGTCGGATAGTTAAGCTCATGCGGTTTCAACTGTCGAGATGCATAAGCTATTACTTTACCTTCTTGCATCAACACACATCCCAAACCACTATGTGAAGCATCACTGTAAATCACATATGGTTTGCCTTCTACAGGTAAAGTAAGAACAGGCGCTTGAGTCAACATATCTCTCAACTGCTCAAAGCTCGCCTGACACTGATCTGTCCACAAAAACCTCACTCCCTTACGAAGCAATCTGGTGAGTGGAGTAGCTATCAAAGAAAATCCTTTCACAAACCGCCGGTAATAGCCTGCCAAACCTAGAAAACTTATAATCTCTGTCACAGACTTAGGTGGACTCCAATTCAGAATAGCTTCAACTTTACTTGGATCAACTCTAATGCCTTCTGCTGAAACAATATGTCCGAGAAAAGCTACTTGATCCAACCAGAACTCACACTTCGACAATTTAGCAAACAACTGCTTCTCTCTCAAAATCTGCAACACAATCCGCAGATGCATATCATGTTCCTCCTCATTCCGCGAATACACCAGAATGTCATCGATGAAGACCACTACAAACTGATCCAGATAGGGCCTAAATACCCTATTCATCAAATCCATAAAAGCTGCAGGTGCATTCGTCAGACCAAAAGGCATAACTAAAAATTCATAATGCCCATATCTGGTCCGGAAAGCTGTCTTCGGAACATCTTCAGCTCTGACTCTCAGCTGATGGTACCCTGATCTCAGATCAATTTTGGAAAACACAGCTGCACCCTTCAACTGATCAAATAGATCATCGATTCTAGGCAAAGGATATTTATTCTTAATGGTCACTTTGTTCAATTGCCTATAATCGATACATAATCTCATAGTACCATCTTTCTTCTTCACAAATAGCACAGGAGCTCCCCAAGGAGAAACACTGGGGCGAATGAATCCTTTGTCCAACAACTCCTGTAATTGCACTTTTAACTCCCTCAATTCTGCTGGTGCCATTCTGTAAGGAGTAATCGAAATAGGAGTGGTACCGGGCAACAATTCGATACCAAACTCCACTTCTCTCTCAGGAGGCAATCCTGGCAACTCCTCGGGAAAAACATCTGGGAACTCAACAACTGTGGCAATGCTATCAATGGGAGAACCCTTTACTCTAGTATCTACCACATGAGCAAGATAGGCTTCACATCCCTTTCTAATCAACCTCCTAACTGCAACAGCTGAAACAAATAAGGAGGCTAGCTGTTCCTGCTCATTAGATACTATCACCTCTCTACCATCACCAGTTCTCAAAGAAACAATCTTCTTCTTACAATCTACCACAGCTCCATGTCGAGATAGCCAGTCCATGCCTAGAATCACATCATATTCCTTAAATGGCATCTCAATCAAATCTCCAAGGAACTCCTCACCTTGCACCCTCACTGCACTATCTTTATGCACTTTACTAACTATCACACTATGCCCTAGAGGATTTGTCACCAAAACATCAAATCCTAGGGACTCAGCATGCATATCAAACACAGGCAAAACAGATGCACTAATATAAGAATGGGTGGATCCGGGATCAATCAAAGCAAGTACTGCAGTATCAAATAAAGAAAAAGTACCAGCTATAACTGCCGATGCATCCGGCTGCCTTTGCATAACATACATCCTCTGGGAAGATCCAACCTCCTCTGGTCTACTCTCCCTGGATGTAGCACCTCCTCTAAAACTGAACCCTGGTCTACCTCCTCGGCTGGCACCTCTGCCTCCTCTGCCTCCCCTCACACTAGCTCGAGAAGCAGCAGAATCAACTGGCATCTGCTCCTGCCTCTCAGGACAGTCTCTCACAAAGTGGTCAGGTGATCCACACCTGAAGCATACCCCTGATCTACTATGCCTCCAACAAACGCCCCCATGTCTTCCACCACACTGGTTACACACAGGTAAGGTGGATCTCTGAACTCCAGGAGTAGGAGCACTCGCTACTGAAGCTGCAGGTCTAAATCTCTGCCTCTGGAACTGCACTGACCTACCAGCTGATCTTTGACTTCTACTGACCCGAGGAGCAAAGCTTCCCTTACCTCTTTTAGCAGAAGAAGACTCTGCCTCAAATTGGGGCCTTCTAATCCTAACCTCTTCCTCAGAAGCAGCTGCAATATTCTGAGCTTTCTCCACACTCCGAGCTGCTGCCACAAGCTGAGAAAAATCCTGATACCGAGAACCAGCCACATAGCACATAAGAGAGGGCCTCAACCCCTCCTCAAATCTCCGGCATCGATCTATCTCATCCGATATAATGCCCCCGGCATACTCACTCAACCGGATAAATTCAACCTCATACTCTGTCACAGTCCGGTTGTTTTGCTTCAAATCTAAAAACTCTCTCTTCTTCCCATCTTTATACTCCCTCAGAGTATACTTCAATTCGAACTCCCTCAGAAAATCTGCATAGGACAATGTTGGGGGATCTTCCATAGAATGGGGCACTGTCTTCCACCAACTATAAGCATCCTTCTGCAACAATGATCTTGCATAATCAAACTTTTCCTCTGGAGTGGCTTGCAACTGCACAAATATTCTCTGAACTTTGTCTAACCATTGCTCAGCCACAACTGGATCAGTAGTACCTATAAAATCCTCTGCTCCAAACTTCCTTAGTTTATCATATTGCCTCACTGCTACCAAAGGCTGTGGGGGTGGTGGTGGTGGCTGTGGTTGCACTGGTGCTGGCCTCAAAGCCTCTATCACATGCCTAACCCAAGCTGGCGGAACCTCCTCCCCAGCTGATCTCCCTGACACCGAAGCAGGTGCCTCCTCAACACTAACAACCCTAGCTCCATCATCAGGGGCAATACTCTCGGCACTACCCTCAACCGACTGTCGTGAGTGAGAATCCATCACAACCTAACACTGCAAACACAGCAGATTATATCTTATTAAAGATCAGAGACTGCCAATCTCAAACGTATATGTTATTCAAAACCACTTTTTAAGTAAAAATAGTCTTTTTATTACATTTTACCTAGGTTGAGAATCTCAAACCTAGGCTCTGATACCAAAACAATTGTAACACCCCTTCCCGACCTACATGTGTAAGCTGGGTAGAGGCGCCACACTAACCTAATGTTGCTACCAATTTTACTTAGTCAAATTTTAGTTCCGATTTTTTTTTACAAAAATTTTGCCATAGTTTCGCCTAAAAATTGAGTCCCAAGTGTCGACAAAACCGGTTTTTTTCTTATTTTTAAAAACATTTTACACAAACCAATGCAAACAAAATCATTCTCAGTACACTCCCAATAAATCCCCCTTGTAACCTCAACTACAACCTGCAAAAAGAATTTACACTTCTAGTGCAATATAAAATAAAGGTTTTGTGACAACCCCTATATTTAAATATTACACAGCGGAAGTTATAAAATATTTACATATTTACATACTAAACATTTCTTTACAAAATATAAAGAAATATACATGATTGGCAAGTCTGCTCTGATCTTTAAGCTCCAAAAATGGATTCAACAAGGTCTACTCTCACTTGGTCTTGATGAACTCTCGGGTTCAACTCTATCCACTCTATTACCTGCGCGATTAAACACTATCGCGCTAAGCCAACGACTTAGTAAGATAAAACATGTTAATGGTATGCTTAAATGTAATGCAATGCCACATATGTTATTGATAAGATCAACATCATAAATATAAAGTTAACACATAATTATGCATTTCACAAATCATAGTCATATGAGTATACCACATTTCAACATCTTTTCACATTCAACATTACTCAATCATACTCAATAACCAACATCTCATTTCATTAACTCATAACATTATTTAGGACGTTCATATAACCTTGACACCTATGGGCCCAACAAGTATTTAATATGATATTCAGAGTTCAGAGTTACTGATTTGGTTTATAGTCACAATAATCACGCCCGTAGGCAATGTATATACATGTATCTCTATCCATGGATAGTGTAACAGACCCAGTCTCTTGGACCATCACTCAACACATATGAGGAGATCCTCAACCCGGCAAGACTGTTACAAATCATATATCTTATATTCACAATTCTCATAGTGTAACAGACCCAGTCTCTTGGACCATCAACTCAACACATATGAGGAGATCCTCAACCCGGCAAGACTGTTACCTTTCATCATTTCTTAGGCATGCCACCCAAATCCAGAACTCTGAAACTGAATAACATATTAAACAAACAATTCATTTATTATATAGTTACCATTTCCATTCTCAAATTCTCATCACATTTAGGCAAACATGCCTTCTTTCTTTCAATATCATCATCATAGCCAATCACAATGGCATTGTCTCATATCATGTCTTATTTGAATTATCATTTCAATTTCAATGTATATTATTCATGAAACACATAACCATTCACAATGCATAACATAACATTGTTCAATCTCAACAATGCAATTAGGGCAAAGAACAATTGATATGATTCATATGAATAATACATTCTGGTTTTAGACTCCATTTTATCCTTATTTTGAAAAATTGTATAAAATAATCTAATTGATTAAAAATTCTAAAATTTTTACAGAATTTAGTTTTGTATCTTAAAATAATTCCTTTAAAATTTCAGATCAAACTGAACACAAAATCTTGGTCAAATAGTTCACCTAACCAGACTGCCCCAATTGCCCTGCATCCTGGCAGCAGTTCTGAACTTTGTGAATTCCATAAATCAAATTCAATCAACGTGGTTCCAAATTATTTTTATCAAATACTAGACTCACTAAGAAACAACATATCCAAAATTCAATTGGATATGATTTTTCTACATTTTATTAAAAATCCCGAAATATAGCTGTCTCAGTTAAGGTACCTGCTGGAACAGTTCTATTAAAAATAATCTTTCTAAACTCATAACCATTCCAAAATCGAATCAACATATTTTTCAGTCATTCTAGACTCATAGAGGCACAACATATCAAAAATTCACTTCAAGAACATTTTTCTATAATTAATTAAAAATCATACAAGTCACAGCCTTTACTAATTGTAAAACAGAAAAAGAATTTCACTAAACACAACTCATCTCATCATCAAACCAACAAACCCTAATTCCTTTCTCACACCACTTCAAAAGAATTGAAGAATTTAAAGAAAAGATCTTACCTTAGATCTTTCTAAACTCATAACCATTCCAAAATCGAATCAACATATTTTTCAGTCATTCTAGACTCATAGAGGCACAACATATCAAAAATTCACTTCAAGAACATTTTTCTATAATTAATTAAAAATCATACAAGTCACAGCCTTTACTAATTGTAAAACAGAAAAAGAATTTCACTAAACACAACTCATCTCATCATCAAACCAACAAACCCTAATTCCTTTCTCACACCACTTCAAAAGAATTGAAGAATTTAAAGAAAAGATCTTACCTTAGATGAAGAAATCCACAAATCTTTAACCAAAACCCTTGCTTCCTTCTTCAAATTGCTTCAAACCTCAAGATCACCTCTCTTTCTCTCTTGGTTTTTGGAGAGCCGGCACCTCTTGAAAGAAAGAAGGAAATGATGAAGACACAAAGTCAAATTTGCTTTTAATCTCCACCAAGTGATCTTATCCAAGCAATTACCAAAATGCCCTCAATCATATAACTAACTTTTTGTCTCATATAAGCCCTTATATGTAATTGCACATTCCACAAAAATATCTTCTTGCATTGACTCTTCCTTTGACCCATTTATATGTTATATATATCATCATATACACAACATATACATTTGTCTCTAAACCCTAAATTTCTTCTCCAAAACACATACAAAAACATTCTCTTCCAATTTCTTATCAACTTATCATATATACATAATTCAAGTGCAACAACACTAACACCAAGACTACTAGGGCATAATTAGGGATATTACAATTGTGGTGTAGGTAAAGTAAGAGTATATATATATATAATTAATGAATTAAATAATAAAAGAAAAAGAATAAAAGAAAGTCAAAGGGAAGAAGAGAGTGACAAGTGTATGGTGGAGGTTTAAAGGGTTTTAATTATTTATATATATATATAATTAGCTAAGGAAGAGAAGATAATATCTTCTTCTTCTTCTTCTTCTTGCACGAGAGAGAAAGAGAGAAAGAGAGTGAAGGAGATATGATTTTAATCCTTTTACATATCAAATTCATTGAGATTTTGAGAGTATTGAAGATTATTATTGAAGATTTGGCATATTATCCAAGTAAGTATTCATTTCTTTGTGTGGATTCCTATTGTTTGAGTTTGGGATTTGATATGGTGGATTTGTGATAATGATGATAATGAAAGATTAAAGTGTATAAATATGTTGAATTGATATTTAGATGATGATTTGGGTTATTCGTGATGATGATGATGAATTGTTGATATTGTTGAGTAAGGGTTTAGTATAAGTGAATTGGGGATTTGAGTAGTTGATTCATGGGGATGTATATATGATTATTGTTATGTTATTGAAGTTATAAAAGTGTTAATAAGTGTTAATTTGATAAGTAATTGATGAATATAGTCAAGATATTGATTAAGGGTGATGAAGTATGAGTTTTGAAATGTTTATGTTTCTTGGTTGAGATGTCGAAATGTATGATTTGTGCATGGCACGGCCAGTGACACGGCCATGTTGTTGGGCGTGTCAATGATACTGAGTTGGATGTTTATGACACGACCATTAACACGACCGTGTTACTGAGCGTGTCATAGCTACTGTAAGGAAAAGTAATTGACACGGCCATGAGCACGCCCGTGTTGTTGGGCGTGTAAATGTTTCTGTGAGGCAGAATGAGTGACACGTCCATTAACACGACCGTGTTACTGAGCGTGTCAAAGCTTCTGTATTGTTGGTTTAGGGCACGATCAGGGACACGCCCGTGTTGGTGAGCGTGTTATGTATAGAATTTGCCCTAGTTAATTATTCTTCTCATATTCTTATTATGTATAATTATCTTTGGATTAGGCTTTGAGGAGATTGTGTTGCATTAATCCAAATGTTGGAGGATTCTTGGAAAAAGAGGTTAGATTGGTATAAGTTGCTCTTGAGGTAAGTGCAAATGTACATGGTTGCATTCTTTTAATATGATTTTGAGACTTAATACATTTAGTATAAATGTGTTAAGTAATCTATTATACTATTAATATAATGTGACTAACGTTATAATTTGTATAGTGTGAAAGCTATGATGATGATTCAAAAAGGTATGTGCAATGTAACTTGTTATGATAAATATAATAATGTTTGAAATGAAATATATGGACATGTTGTCTATATGATGATGAAGTTATGATGTGTGTTCAATGTAATTGATTATGTATACCTGAATGATGAATTGCTATAATGTGAATTGAGATATGATAAGATGTGAAGCCATTGTGATTGGCTATGATGATTTGTGATTGGCTATGATGATTTAAATGAAATGTGAAGCCATTGTGATTGGCTATGATGATTTAAATGAGATAAATGAGGCATGTTTGCCTAGTTAATGATGAGAATTGAGAATGCAATTGATAATGAAATAATAAATGAATTGTGTGTGTCTAATATGTTGATTCAATCTTCAGAGTTCTGGATTTGGCGGCATGCCTAGAAAATGTGAAAATGTAACAGTCTTGCCGGGTTGAGGATCTCTTCAATTTGAGTGAATTGAGGTCCAAGAGACTGGGTCTGTTACACTATGTGAATTATTGATACGAAATATATGAAAAGTAACAGTCTTGCCGGGTTGAGGATCTCTTTGAATTGAGATCCAAGAGACTGGGTCTGTTACTTGATAAAATGTGAAATGTGAATTGTAGTAACAGTCTAGCCGAGTTGAGGATCTCCTCGAGTTTAGCCGAGTTGATGATCCAAGAGACTGGGTCTGTTACACTATCCATGGATAGAGATATGAGATATATTGCCTACGGGCTTGATTATTGTGATATGGACCAAAGCAGTAACTCTGAACTTTGAATAACATATTAGTATAGTTTGGGCCCAGGTCTGTCTTGGTTGTCAATGTGATTTATAAATGATGAATAATAAGTAAATAATGAGATCTATATTTGCTTTTATTGGAAATGTGATTCATGATTGGTGAATTATGAATAACATAATGTTATGAAGCATGATATGTAATGTGTGTATTGATATATTGATTGTGAGTATTATTGATGAGTTGTGGTTGGTGTAAATGATATGTAGGTATGTATGTGATATATGTGATTAGTTGAGATATGTGAAAGGTGTTATTAAAAAGGGAAATCACGATAAGAAACTAGTAGTACATGAAGTTAATGTATATATATATATGTGTTAGAATTTCTGTGTTATATGTTTATATTCTATATTTGCACTACTAAGCTCCCGGGCTTAGCGCGAATGTGTTATCGCGCAGGTTCTAGGTGGAAGATATGAAGTCTTTCGTGATGCCATGTGAAGAGTAAGAGTTGTCGAGACCAACTAGATGGTGTTGCATACATGTATAACTTTTAATTATGATGTATTTCTGACAAGAATATATTTTTATGTACAATGAGGTTTTGATAAAGATACGATTATTAAATATATGTAAGAGCATTAAAAGTATAATGATTTTATAAATGTTCTTTAAATTAATGTATGGTGATTTGAACTCTGCTAAAGGTTTTTTTTAAATTGTAACGAAAAGTGACATCCTTATGCTCTATATACTTACTGTATGTATACTAGGTATATGTATAGTACTTATATGGAGTATCGGGGTGTTACAATTATTTTGGTATCAGAGCTTAGGTTCGAGATTCTCGGCCTAAGTGGAATTAAAAAGGAAAAATTTTGAAAAGCTTAAATAGAATTAAAAAGGAAAGGTTATGAAACGAAATTATAATACATGCATATGCATTAACACCTAGGTTGGTCTCGAACGTGGCATTATGTGATTTGTGATGTATATAAATTACATGAGATGAATGATATTGTATGAATGAGATTTTATATGTAAGTATATATGAAAAAATTGGTACAAGTTTAATTGGTAAATTCAAGAATGGGAGTTTATTTAAGGAAAACAGATTTTGAAACCTTGACTATTGAAAGGTGATTGTAATGTAAGGAATGAATAGGAGAATGAAGTTGAAAATGTTTTGAAAATAAAATCAAGATTAAAGTATGTACTCCTTCTTTTACATTTTGAATCTCTTTATAATAGAGTTTATGTTGGGTTTGCTAGAAAGAGGAAATATTGTTGGATTGCTAATATGGAAAGGGATGGTATTATGATGAAAAGAGTATGGTGGATTAGTGAGTAAGTTGATTGATATAGACAAAATGTGATTATGTAAGGTTTGGGTATATAAAGTTAAGGTTTTGCTTAAAAGAAAAAGAGAGGATGTTGGTTAAGTAAGAAGATATATATATTGGTATTGTTTGTATTGTGATTTTAATGCAAACATTGTGATCTCAATGTTAGAAACATGATATGCTTGAATATTGTGAAAGCTCATGTTACTAGTGATAATATGTGACATTTGGATTCTTGAAATGAGCTTAATAACAGTGAAAATTGTATGTTTTGATGTTATATGGTGGTATATATATATGATGTTTTTAAAGTTGATATTAAGAAAAGATGAGTTTTGCAAAATGGAAGTTTAGATGAGATGGTAATTTAAGAATTTAGAATTTTAATGGAATATTGATAAAGATTTTTATATATATTGATACATAAATGAGTTATTTGAAATGAACATTATTGTATATGAGATTGATGGTATGAAAATTTGTTTTGAGATAATAAGGGAAGTGGATAAGTAAGTGTTACTTTAAGTCATTTGACTAGAAAGGAAAAATGGATACGGAGGTATATTAAATGTTTTCTGAGACAACAGTGAAAGAGATGTCACATTAGGAATATGACTAAGATGTAGGTGAAGCATTGCTATAACTAGAATGTATACATTTGTTGTGTTGAGAAATAATCTAAGTCATGTTATAAGAACAAGAATGATAATGTTCAAAGGAAAGTAACAAACACTAAATTTGTGTAGAATGTATATAAAAGAGAAATTAAATAAAATTTCATGATCATGTGTTTACCTGTCGAGGATATGTGAGATAGATCTGTTGATATAAATGTAATTTTGATATGTAAGAAATGTGAGTCATATTATGAAGGTGATTTATGAAGGTGAATGTGGTATAACTATTGGATTAGTGATATGGTTGTGTGCTTTAGTGGACCTAAGAAAGATAAGGTCATGGATTGAACAAAACTAGACAAATTATATGACGGAATTAAAAGTAAGAATGGACTTGTGTAATACTGGATAGTGACATTGTTATGGTGATTAATGAATTTAATGATCATATGATATTTAGAGTCCCAAAGTATTCGCATATGGAAAAGTTCTATGTATTTGTATATTATAAGAGATTGTAAGGACAAAGGGAAAGTATAATGTATAAAACTTTGAAGAGAGATAAATTAGAAATGGAATAGCAGACGGAAAATTTTGTGAGATTTGTATAATATCGATTATGTATATGTAATAGATGTTAATAATAATATTGATGAAACATGAATTAAGCTGATAAAGATCATATAATCAAGTGTAAATTGATTTGAAATGGAGTTGAAAGGTGTTAATTCTTGATGTAGTAAAAGTTTAGAGAATGAATATGTAATGCTTGTAATACAACTTAATATTGTAATTGGAAAGATTGGAAATGGAATGATAGAGGGACAGAATTGATTTATAAGCTACAGTCGTGGTTAATGATCTCTTATGGTCATAGGAATTGTTTAATATAATTGATTGATCAGTTTAGCTGTTCTCAGATTTGGGCCTAAAATGACATAACCATAATATAGTGTTGATGAGATTTACGATTATGTTTCTAGAAACATGGTTAAAGGATATGATTGGTGAAGTTGAATTTTATAATTTCTATGTTAGAAATTTGATTATTACTATGAAAAGTTAAGAAGGAGAAGAGAATTGTGAAAATAATTTGAGTTATGAATAATGTGATATAAAGGTAAATATGTAAATATAGTAATGGTATGAAAGGTGAGGAAATGTTAAATGGAAGGAATTGCAAATTATATGATTGAAAGTTATACTGAATATAATTATAATATAAAGTGAATAAATGGATGGACTTAAGGTTTAGATGAGTGAACTGTGGATCATAAATATGGTATGAGATAATTATGAAAATCTTGTGGAAATTGTATTAAGATAATGTGAGGTGATTTGTTATTAATAATTATGGATCCGAAGAGATGGGAATTTAAAAACAAATTTGACCCAACGGAATTAAGTCATATGAATATTGTGAAATTTAACGATAAATTTAAATAAGTTAATTGTTGGTTTGATTCTAACCAGATGAGGATATTAGTATATGGTGACAGATTGATTAATTGATTTAGCTTTTGCTAAGATTGCAAAGTTTTGGTTGAGATTTAATACGTACAGTTGTGCGAAGAGTATACGATTTGAGTGATAATGTATATGAGGTGATATTTTGATCTATGAATGGACAGGGATGAATTAAGTTATATCAGTTGTAACTGATGATAAAAAGAAAAAGATTGAATACTTGTAAAGTAAGTTTAAAGACATTGTACTAATATTTATGTGAAGTGAAAAGCATGCTAAAGAAGGAATTGAGTGTATGACAAATAAGGATCTTGTTATTAATAAATGTTTGATCAAAGTATCTTCTAAAAGTGAGTATAATGACGGGATAAAGGAATGATGAGATATGAATTGATGTTTTGTAAGCTTGAAGATAATGATTAGACGAACTATAAGGATATTAAGATGATCTGATTTTGTATAAAGGTAAATTTAATGGGAATGTGAGGAATTATCTTGATTGCTTTGCTGAGAAAGTAATAAGATATATATATTATGATGAGTTATGAATTTAGAGAAAGTGATTGATTCTAAAGGGGGAGAGTAAACATTATAAGATTTGACGGCGTAATAACTTAAGCATATAATTAACTTCATATGGAAGTTAAGATGGTATTATGTTAAGAATGAATTGCTATTAAACTAGATAATTTCGAGGACAAAATTATTTTAAGGGGGAGAGAATTGTAATATCCCGAAGTACACCCTAAAAGTTTGGAATAATTATTGTTGTATATGGATTTAATGTGTATGTTTAATGAAAATCAAAAGAAGAGCAATGAATTAATTTAATATCTTGATTTTGGTGTACATTGGAATAGTAGTAGTAAGATGATATGTTGGTAAAGTATGCAAGGAAAAATATTTAAGAGATAAATGTATATGAAGAATAAAATGTATATTTGGTATTTGGAAAATATATGGGAAATATAAAGGTGATATATAAGAAAAATACATATACCAACATATACATCACATATACATAAGGTATATTGTGGTGTAGGTAAAGTAAGAGTATATATATATATAATTAATGAATTAAATAATAAAAGAAAAACAATAAAAGAAAGTCAAAGGGAAGAAGAGAGTGACAAGTGTATGGTGGAGGTTTAAAGGGTTTTAATTATTTATATATATATAATTAGCTAAGGAAGAGAAGAAAATATCTTCTTCTTCTTCTTCTTCTTGCACGAGAGAGAAAGAGAGAAAGAGAGTGAAGGAGATATGATTTTAATCCTTTTACATATCAAATTCATTGAGATTTTGAGAGTATTGAAGATGATTATTGAAGATTTGGCATATTATCCAAGTAAGTATTCATTTCTTTGTGTGGATTCCTATTGTTTGAGTTTGGGATTTGATATGGTGGATTTGTGATAATGATGATAATGAAAGATTAAAGTGTATAAATATGTTAAATTGATATTTAGATGATGATTTGGGTTATTCGTGATGATGATGATGAATTGTTGATATTGTTGAGTAAGGGTTTAGTATAAGTGAATTGGGGATTTGAGTAGTTGATTCATGGGGATGTATATATGATTATTGTTATGTTATTGAAGTTATAAAAGTGTTAATAAGTGTTAATTTGATAAGTAATTGATGAATATAGTCAAGATGTTGATTAAGGGTGATGAAGTATGAGTTTTGAAGTGTTTATGTTTCTTGGTTGAGATGTCGAAATGTATGATTTGTGCATGGCACGGCCAGTGACACGGCCATGTTGTTGGGCGTGTCAATGGTACTGAGTTGGATGTTTATGACACGACCATTAACACGACCGTGTTACTGAGCGTGTCATAGCTACTGTAAGGAAAAGTAATTGACACGGCCATGAGCACGCCCGTGTTGTTGGGCGTGTAAATGTTTCTGTGAGGCAGAATGAGTGACACGTCCATTAACACGACCGTGTTACTGAGCGTGTCAAAGCTTCTGTATTGTTGGTTTAGGGCACGATCAGGGACACGCCCGTGTTGGTGAGCGTGTTATGTATAGAATTTGCCCTAGTTAATTATTCTTCTCATATTCTTATTATGTATAATTATCTTTGGATTAGGCTTTGAGGAGATTGTGTTGCATTAATCCAAATGTTGGAGGATTCTTGGAAAAAGAGGTTAGATTGGTATAAGTTGCTCTTGAGGTAAGTGCAAATGTACATGGTTGCATTCTTTTAATATGATTTTGAGACTTAATACATTTAGTATAAATGTGTTAAGTAATCTATTATACTATTAATATAATGTGACTAACGTTATGATTTGTATAGTGTGAAAGCTATGATGATGATTCAAAAAGGTATGTGCAATGTAACTTGTTATGATAAATATAATAATGTTTGAAATGAAATATATGGACATGTTGTCTATATGATGATGAAGTTATGATGTGTGTTCAATGTAATTGATTATGTATACCTGAATGATGAATTGCTATAATGTGAATTGAGATATGATAAGATGTGAAGCCATTGTGATTGGCTATGATGATTTGTGATTGGCTATGATGATTTAAATGAAATGTGAAGCCATTGTGATTGGCTATGATGATTTAAATGAGATAAATGAGGCATGTTTGCCTAGTTAATGATGAGAATTGAGAATGCAATTGATAATGAAATAATAAATGAATTGTGTGTGTCTAATATGTTGATTCAATCTTCAGAGTTCTGGATTTGGCGGCATGCCTAGAAAATGTGAAAATGTAACAGTCTTGCCGGGTTGAGGATCTCTTCAATTTGAGTGAATTGAGGTCCAAGAGACTGGGTCTGTTACACTATGTGAATTATTGATACGAAATATATGAAAAGTAACAGTCTTGCCGGGTTGAGGATCTCTTTGAATTGAGATCCAAGAGACTGGGTCTGTTACTTGATAAAATGTGAAATGTGAATTGTAGTAACAGTCTAGCCGGGTTGAGGATCTCCTCGAGTTTAGCCGAGTTGATGATCCAAGAGACTGGGTCTGTTACGCTATCCATGGATAGAGATATGAGATATATTGCCTACGGGCTTGATTATTGTGATATGGACCAAAGCAGTAACTCTGAACTTTGAATAACATATTAGTATAGTTTGGGCCCAGGTCTGTCTTGGTTGTCAATGTGATTTATAAATGATGAATAATAAGTAAATAATGAGATCTATATTTGCTTTTATTGGAAATGTGATTCATGATTGGTGAATTATGAATAACATAATGTTATGAAGCATGATATGTAATGTGTGTATTGATATATTGATTGTGAGTATTATTGATGAGTTGTGGTTGGTGTAAATGATATGTAGGTATGTATGTGATATATGTGATTAGTTGAGATATGTGAAAGGTGTTATTAAAAAGGGAAATCACGATAAGAAACTAGTAGTACATGAAGTTAATGTATATATATATATGTGTTAGAATTTCTGTGTTATATGTTTATATTCTATATTTGCACTACTAAGCTCCCGGGCTTAGCGCGAATGTGTTATCGCGCAGGTTCTAGGTGGAAGATATGAAGTCTTTCGTGATGCCATGTGAAGAGTAAGAGTTGTCGAGACCAACTAGATGGTGTTGCATACATGTATAACTTTTAATTATGATGTATTTCTGACAAGAATATATTTTTATGTACAATGAGGTTTTGATAAAGATACGATTATTAAATATATGTAAGAGCATTAAAAGTATAATGATTTTATAAATGTTCTTTAAATTAATGTATGGTGATTTGAACTCTGCTAAAGGTTTTTTTTTAAATTGTAACGAAAAGTGACATCCTTATGCTCTATATACTTACTGTATGTATACTAGGTATATGTATAGTACTTATATGGAGTATCGGGGTGTTACAAATTGGCTATGCCAAATTAATAATGTATATGAAATGTATGTTTGCCTTTTATAGTATCTTGTTCTAGAGAATTATTTTTGGTACTATGATATGACTTGTCTCTAGATGTTGAATATCACTATTATTTACCTTTAGGCTAAACATTAAGCATCACTATTATTTACCTTCAAGGCTAGACAAAGGGTGTCAACAGGGGAACTAATGTAACACTTAGATCCCCCAGTGTCGCAATAGACCATAATAATATCTCTAGAACTGAAATAATGTATAAGGTTATTTGGGCCCAATGTGTGTGTTTGTGATATGTTTATGTGTATTTATGTATTGTGTTGTGGATAATGGTATATGATGAATTAGTTGTGATGAGATAAGATATGCAAGACAATATGATGATTTCATGATGAATAATGTATAGTGATGGGTTGTAACTAGACCATGGGATATTGTGTGATTGCCAATGCTATACAAATATTTGTCCAGAGAAAGTTGAGAATGATAAATCATATGCTGAAAGATCTAAGCAGAGCTATGTCTAGAGTCTAAAATTACCTGAGCAGATTTGGGTCATGGAATTGATAATGTGTGTACTGGACTTGGTAGTTGTATAGGCAAAATGAGCCGATGAGTATGTGAATGTGCTTATATTTTAGAATTTGGTGATATAATTATATATGAGGTATGGAATAAAAATTAACAATTATAAAAAAATATTGTAAAGCCATGATTTAAGAAAAAGAAGAATAAATGCATGTATAATATTTATTGTTGTTTTTAAATATGTTAATATATAATACTAAGCTTGTAAGCTTAGTGCGGTAATGTGTTTCATGCAGGTTAACAAGTTGCTATTTAGAGAGAGAGCTATGATGTGGATGATACTTGGTGACTTAGGGTGCCGCAAGACCAATTGTGTCATTTGCATTTATGTATAAATATGAATTTAAGTATTTTTTATTTATGTACATTAGTATATAATACTTGTGTTGGTATATAAAGAATTGTGAGGGCTGTATATATATGCATATACATATAAAAATATTTAATTATGATAAATAGTGTTTTGAGTTATGGATATGAATATGTGTTTATGAATTGGTGATTTTGAGAATTGGTGAAAACTGTATTTTTGGGAATGTTCAATTTTATACATGTTGTGTTTTGATGAATCTGAGGAATATTGAATTTACTGACAAAACTTTGGTGAAAATTTTTCCTAGACAATTTTTTCTTAAGTTTTTATTTTTAACAATTTACTACTTGAGCATCTCTTTGTTTATTAATAAATATTTCTATTAATTGAAATGAGAATTTTGATTAAGGAGGTTATCGTGGCACTCTTATAATTTATATGCATATTTTACATATATAGGATATATATACTATATATATAGGGTATAAGGGCATTACACATATTTCTTCCATAAGAACGAAGAAACAGTTATCATAAATACAAAAAAAAAAGATGAATTTTTCATCCAATAATTTTGAATTGATTTTTCTAGATGGACATGATAATGTATTAGTAAACCTAATACATAATTTAAATGTGGAAATTTATCCCTAAAAAAGAAATATTGAAGGAATTGATCATAATTTGTGATATTTTACTACATTTGACCTTTATGGCAATAATATATTAAGGTATAATTGCAACTTTAATTTTAAAATATTTTTGTTTTCACTTCCTTTGATTTTTCAATAAGGATTTAATTTTATTCTCTTTAAATTAGGATTTAACTTTCCTTTGTTATCCTAGTTAGGGTTGGATAGATTGCCTATTGTTGTCCCAATTATACCAAAATTCTAGATGAGGAGTGTGCATTTTTTTCACTCTTTTTTCCCTCACATGAAATGTAATAAATTGAATAAGGACCAATCAAAGAAGATGAAAGAGGAAGGATTAAACAAACACAAAGTTTATAATGGCTTAGGGCAGTCGAATTCTGTTATGTCCACACTCTTAAGTCTACCAGTTAGGATTCTAATAACACAATGGAATAGTATCCAATCACACTAACAATAGTTTTACTTTGGGATTTTGGCCTTACACTAGTTAGAATTTAGGAATTTTGCCCTTACAATAGCTTGAATTCAAGATTTTGCCTTTATAACTCACACAAAAGTATACAAATGAGAGTTAAAGTCTTTAAACTCTTACAATTACAAGCTCTTAGAATAAAGAATTTGAGCTTTTGAGCTTTTTAAGGACTCTCCATAATTAAGTCAAAATGAATTTCTAATTTAAAACTTACAAGAAAAATATTTGCACTTTTATGATTTTTAAGGTCTTTTGAATAGTAAGAGTCATTCCACCGATGCAGTGGGATACTATGCTATAACGCTCACAATAGTTTTACTCCAAGGATTCTCCCTTGCACTAGTTAGACTATGGAAATCCCTCCCTTATAATAGTTTGAATTTGAGATCTTGCCCTTACAACTTGCACAAAAGTTTACAAATGAGAGTTAAAATATCTCTAGACTCTTAACACTACAAGCTCATAGAATAAAGAATTTGAGCTTTTGAGATTTTTTAAAGACTGTGCAATTGAGTAAAAAATTAATTTCTAATTTGAAACTAATAAGAAAAATGTTTAGACTTTTAGGATTTTCAAGGTCTTTTAAATAGCAAGAGTCTCAAAAAGTCTTCATATAGTTTGATTTTTTCTCCCTTTATGGGCTTAAGTTGTTTGGCCATGAAAAAACACTTTTCAGACTTGGAAAGTGTGCTCAACAATGAGTTTTAGTATAATAGGAATGGTCATTTCATGAACTGGAACATTCGTTACTCGTGTGCTTTTGTGACGGCCCAACCCAACACGTGCTCTAAGTAACCTACTTTTTTTATGGATCAACCTATGTCTCTAAAATGGTTAACCTAAGTTACTTAGATTTATTGAGTTGGCCTATATAAACCTCTCTTCATTAGAATTATTGAGTTGGCCTATATAAACCTCTCTTCATCTTATTCCACAACAGATGTGGGATTTTTTTCCTACTCTTGACATAGCAGCATAAGAACCTTAAGCTACTACTTTAGCTAGCACCTTCTCTAACTAGCTCTTGATGCTAATAGGTCATCCAACCTAAGATGTTACAATCTCCCTTCCTTTCAGATGCAATATCCCCATCACAACTAGGCTAATTCATATTTACATTTGAGCTTAGTTAAGGGTCTTTCCCCATAAGGCGATGTAGACATAGAGGGGACTTATACAAGTTTCTAGAGGTCACTCTTATGATGTAGCACTTAGCCCAACCAGTTCTAGAGGTGACTCCCACCGTGTAGTACTTAGCCTTATATAACATTTAGATTTGCACTTCTGACCGGTTAATGGCTTTGATACCAATTGTAATGGCTTGACCCAATACTTGCTCCAAATAACCAGCTAGTTTCAAGGCTCAACCTATAACCCTAAAATGGTTAACTCAAGTTGCTTATATAATATTGAGTTAGCCTGTATAAACATCTCTTCATCTCATCCCATAATTGATGTAGGATTTTCTTTCCTACTCTTAACCCTCAAGCTAACAACTCCCCTAATTAGCTCCTCAATTTAGCATGTCACTCAACCAGAGGTGTTACAATTTTATTTTTGCAATGATTGCTTTGCTTGGTTTTGACTGGATTTTGATTTGTTCCCTTAATGTAGAATAAGCATTCTTGATGCAAAATGACCATGCAATTTGCTTCTTCTAAAATTTCATACTTTTAGCTTTTGATAGAATAATCATTTTTTTCCATACATTCCTTGTCCTTTATGAAAAAATTATACTTTTATTTAACAAGTTAACCATGAATAATTTTTGCTATTCCTAATATATATGTGGTGTCTTTTGTTGGCGTGAAAAACCATTAGTCAAAGCATTCATGTGGTCAAAAGACCATTAGTCTTGCCAAAACAACTTCAATGTCTTAGAATGGTTATCCTTCATCAAACAATCTTGTATAGAGCTTTTGTCTAAATTTTGTAAAGTTAGCTTTATCATAAAATGGACATTCCTAAGACAAATCATTCGTGTAAGAAGTCTCTATATGTTTCAACCTTTTGTTCACCTATATTGAATGGTCATTTCATTTAGGAAAACGATAATTCCTCGTCACAAAATATGCAAAATAGAAGCAATTTCCCTCTCAGCTTCAAGTTTGTAGAACATGCACTTATAAAAATTAGTTTTTATCATCATTAAAATTATTTCATATACGGAGACAATACCTATAAATATGTTATGATTTTTACTTATTTAGCATCTTATCAGTAAATATTGTGTTTATTTAGTTTCCTATGTGAAACTAAATGAACACAATATTTGTCTTAAAGGTATAGTCACATGCTAACCATTGTGTTTCTATGTTGTGTAGATAGCACCAAAGTGGGCAACTAAACTCATCCAATATGATAGTCGGTGATAATGGTGGAGGATGTGGTGGTTTGCATAGCAAATGTCAGAGAGCTAAAGTCTCAAATTTAGAGTCGATATTAAATGTCTTGAAGGATAGGGTGGATTTTTTATTCCAATGTCTAGATTGGCATTTTAAAGATGGCAGATTGCCTAAATACCTTAGTAATAGGTGCTAATAGATATGAAGATGCTACAGCACTATATGTTAGAGATAATGTTTCTTGTATCATTGCTTTTGTTTGAGAGATATTTTCCTTACATTTCTGATTGACAACATTTTACGATGAAGAATTAGAAGATGAAGAATATTTGATCAAACTTGTAAGTAGTTATCCTGGAAGTGATTATGGAGAGATGAATGAATTTAAATTGAAGGAAGATATTCCCTACTTTCATGGCAATTTAAATATAAAGGATTTCTTAGTTTGGATTATAGATATAGACATATTCTTCAAATATATGGAAAATTCTGAAAGTTGGTAAATTTTGTAACATATAGATTGATAGGATTGTGCTTGTGTAACACCCTTAATCGCCAATCAGATAGGGTTGATTATGTATAGCAGTATTTAAGATTTCAATTTAAATATGGAATTAAGGGAAGCTAGAATATACATATATACAAGTCTTACACATGAAGTCCGAGTAATTAAATTTAAAATTAGTAACAATTAAGTTAGGCAAATTAAATTAATTATAAAATTATCACTTAAAAGACTATTAGATTTTGATTGCGAATTAGACCAAATTTTAAGAATATTAAACATTAAACAAATCACTAATGATGGCTTATTAAATAATATTTAAAATACGAAGTATAATTAAGTTGGCTTCAAAATCAGTGGAGAATATTTTAATAGGAAACTAAACTTTGTAATATAATAATATGTTAATAACAAATGGCATGATGGAGACATGTGTGAAGTAATGGCCAGATAAAATTTGGTGATTTTACAAATGTTTATGTTGTCTCTTGTTGGCAAATAAGAAGAGGGTGAATTTGTTCTTTTTGGAGTTTTAGGGCAAATATAAAATCATTTGGAAATGAAAAAGGAGGATTAGAGAAGAAAGAAAGAAAGCAAATGATTTATAGTAGTTTGAATTCAATAATCCTACATCCACTCCTCAACAACAAGTTAAGTACTTCATTATAGATTTTTATAAGTTCAACCCTAACTTGGTGTTTTATAAGCTCACACCAAACTTTTACAAGATTTGAGATTTTTCCTCACAACTCAATAAGATTTTTTTCAAGGTTCATTCTCTAACCTAGTGTTTTACAAGATCACACCAAACTCACAACAAGGTGTTTAATGCTTACACCCAATAATCAAAGACAATTAATGAAAAATTGAGTACAAGGCAAATTAAGAAATAAAATTACAAGAGTTTGGCTATTAATTGCCCAAAAGATGTATTAAATAATATTTGGTAGGGTATTTATAGCCATCTTGCTCTAAAAGAGCTATTTGAATTGAATTAAAATGAGGAAGATCAAACTTTCACCAACTAAAATATCTTGCATTTAATGTTGTTAAAGTATTCTCACGGTCGCATGTCTTGTGTCATGGTTGTGAGATGCCTTTAGCGGTAGTATTGTCCTCAGCGTAGTTGCAAAACTGCTACTAGGCCTACTAGTTAATTCCAACAGCTAGTCCATGTGGCACTGACAGGTCGGCGAAAACCATTCTATGCTAGACTTTATGAATATCACAGTCACACTTCTTCTATCATGGTTGCGAGACTCACTATTTGACTTTTCCGCGATTTTGACCTTCGCAATGGCTGCCTTCCATTGGTGCACAAATTTTTCACCAAAACTCTAACCAATTTGAACGATGCGATTATGCCATGCTGAAATCGCAGTGGGAGAGAGATTATCGCGTCGAGCTTGAGACCATGACGTTTGACCGTGAACCTTTACGCCAAACTTATAAAATTACCTTTTAGCTCTCTCACGGTCGCTACAATGGTGGTGCGGTCACAAGATTACTCTAATGCCTGTTGAAGCTTGTCGCACCTCTAATTACGAACCCAACTGTGACTTGTGAGAATTTTCATCCATTAATGTTTCTTAAATGAAATATATCATTTTTTTTATATATCAAAAATGGGCCATTTAGACTCTTACCATTAAGGAAAGTTCACTTGCCGTTAAAATATATTGAGGTGACATTATAAAACCCACTTATTCACTTTATATTTTATAAAATAAATGAAAATATTAAAAAATATATTTTTAAATAATTAAAAATGTTGAAATATATATTTTAAAAGATAATTTTTCATAGATTATAAAAATATATATTATATACTCCATGGTATTTTTTAAAAATAAAAATTATAAAAAATAATTTTTTATTGAATTAATTTCTATATGATAAAAAATTAATTTTTATAATTTTTTATTCAGGATTCGATATTTGTTAAATTTTATTTTTTTATATAATTTTTAAAACTTTGATAAATAGAATATAATAATTTTCTTTAGTCTCAGTCGCAAAATAAAAATAATAATTTTTCTAATTTCTAATTTTAATAAAAATAAATTTTTTCTTATTTGAAAATTTTTTAATATTTAATATTTTTATTTCATTTTATTTAAGTTTTTAAATTAATATTTTTTTAAAAATATTCTTTTAATATTTCTAATTATTTAAAATATTTTTTATTTTTAATTATTTAAAAATAATTTTTAGTACTTTTTAGTTATTTTAAAAAATATAAAGTAAATAAGTGAGTCTCATACTAGCACTTCAGTATTTTTAACTTAAGTTAACTTTTCTTAACAACAATGGTCTAAATGGCCAATTTTTGACAAAAAAAAAAAAAAGAAGACATATTTGGTTAAAAATAATATAAGTGTTAAGCTGAGACTATGGTAATACTTCAGATGTTTATTTAAAGCTTTGGCCTAAAAAGTTTTCAAGTGCATGATATTTAAATATATACTATATTTATTTCACTGAAATTGTTACTTTTGCAAAAAAAAAATGTCCTACTAAAATTGTTATTTCATAAATGTTGCGTTAATCCTAATTTTGCAAGTGCACAGTATCGCGATAGGTAATGTAGTGTGTGAATGAGTGCCGATTTCACAAGGAAGATGCAAATTTCAAGTGTCAAGCCACTAAATTCATTATTATTTGGAAAGTTAAAATTAGTTGTATTGAATTCTATTCCTAATTTAAGCAAACTAAATTAATAAAATTTAACTTCTTATATTTAAATTCATAATGTTAGATGTTTTCAATTAATTTCCTACGGTTTTCCTAAATTATTAATTTAATTCTAATTCCTTTGATTATTGATTGAATCTTCCTTAATTAAGTTTTATTCTTTCTCAAAATCTAAAACTAATTTTAAGATTAATTCATATATCTACTCTCATGACCATAAGAATTAATTCAACCCTTAAGTTAGGTGAAAATTTTCAAGCAAAAAGTTTTCTTAAAATTATTATCTCCTTAAAGTAATATTATGCCTAAACTCTCGCTATTTCATATAATATTTTAAATCATGTAACTATTGGCTATATAACTAAACAGCACAACGATAATAAAATAACTAAATAGAAGCAATATTGAATTAATTTGTCAATTAGCAAACCATAGGAGAATCTAAAGAATTAATCTAACTCTATGTTAGGGTTTTAGTTTCTCATGATCAAAATGAAAAGAATTATACTTAAACATAAAGTATAATTTAAACAATAACTTGAATTGAAATGAATAAAAGAGTAGAAAAGATTAAAGAAAAACTTTGAATTTTGATCTTAGATTGACTGAAATTCATGATCTTGCTTGAATCTCTTTCTTGCTAGCCTCCTTTTCCTTTCTCTCTCAAGATAGCAAAGATTGCAAAGATATTGAATTCTAGGTCTAAAGGTTGCTTAAAAAGTGATTTATAGGATTAGGGTTTACAAGAATTCCAAATTAGGACAAAATTTATAGAAAATTTGAAATCTGGCATCATTGAGAGATTAGGCATGGGCATGTATAATTCATAACACAGTCATGCATAATGTTTCAGTTCTTTAGTTCTTCAATTCTTTCTTTTAGCAGTTTCAAATTGGGATGCATGGGCATACCTACTTGGCTTGCACAGCCGAGCATTTTGTTTTAGCAGTTTCATTAATTAATATTTTTTAAAAAATTGTGTATAATGTTTTTTTAATCAAAAAAATATGTAACATTAATTAATGAAGTAAAAATATAGTAACCTTAATAATGAGTTTATGGAAGATATTTTAGTCCATTCAAAATAATTTTTTATAAGAGAATTTAATGATTACCTTAATAGTTATGCACGCTGAAGATTTCAAGTATCTTTTATATTATTGTAAAGAATTAGAGATTTATTATAATAATTGTAGCTAAGACAAAGAAAAAATATATGTTAGCCAAATACTTTCAATTTTGATCTTTAGCACTCAATTGAAAGGTTAATATGTTGCCAGAACAAGACAAAAATAGTGGCCACCCAACAACCTTAGACGACCACCCCTAAAGCCTTGAAAAACATATAAAGTCACAGTAGTGCTCGCGGTAAGAAGCTCAACTAGAGGGACGACCGAGAAAGGTTAATCCATGACTGTCCATCTATAAGGATGCTTGTACCTCAAGATTCCAAAGCTCACAGTAAGGAACATGGTGATAGGTGCAGTATGAAGAATGGTCACGTAACATATTTTAGCGACCATCCTTGTCCATGCGTGACCATCAACTAAAATCATATAGACTAATAGTAGAATTCACGGTCTCAAGTGCGCTCTCAAAAGTTTGATGCGAGTCATCCAATTCAACTGCTATCTCAGCAAAGGATGACTGCAATTTTTTTATTTTGGCAAAAATTCTTTTTGACAAATGAAACAATGATACGTGGAATGACCGTTGGAAGAGTAGAATTAGAATTCAAAAAGGGCAACCATCTCGATAGTTATAGGCTGGCAAAAGATAGTTAAAACTTCTCTGTCTGAGGACTAACACTTTACCGTTGGAAATTTTTCAATGGAAGTGACCATCTTAGACAATCATACGACCACCCAACCTACTTGGGAGACCATCCTTTGGTACTGGATGATCGCTACCTATGCAAAATCATTATATTTGTAACAGCTAGCAAAAAATAATCTAAAACATTATTTGTAATGGCTAGTTAAACCAGATTGGCTAGAAATACCCCTAGAAACTTCGCTTTTAAAAGGATAAATGTTTCTTTGCGATAGCCAAAAATCAACAACTATTACTTATTTACATTAAAACTTTTTATGTACTTATTGAGTATTGGGTGTGAGCATTAAATACCATTGTAAATTTGAGTGTGAGCTTTGAAACATTTAATTTTTAGATTAAACCTAGAAAAACTCTTGTTGGGGTTGTGAGGAAGATACTCAAACCTTGTAAAAGTTCGGTGTGAGCTTATGAAAACACCAAGTTAGAGTTGAGCTTGTAAAAACTCAAGATTAGTGGAACCCTAATAAGTTATTAAGGAATTGGGATGTAAGATTGAGGTAATTCGAACCATTATAAACTCTTTGTGTTTGTTCTTCTCTACCTAATATTATCATGTTATCTTTGCTTTTAATTTTTAATTTGGCATCTCTTCTTCAAAACAACCAATTCACTCCTCTCTTGGTTGCCATCTTGGGACAATAATTGGTATCGGAGCCTCAAAATTTCAAGAAGTTTTATTGTGAAATTTGATCCACCATGGCAGCCATTCCTGATGCTTCAACCTCTTCATCTCATGGAAATCTTAATTCTTATCTTAAACCTTACTTGGATGGAGCAGATTACTCTTATTGTAAACATAGGATGTATTTGGTCCTTGATAGTGAAGGAGTTAAGATTTGAAAATATGTGGAAAATGAGTGAAAAGCTCCTACTCATAATGTTGATTGTGTACAAGTGCCTCTCCCTAGAGAAAAGTGGGTCGATGCTCAAGAAACATTTTTCTACAAGAATAATAGGGCAGCCTCTATCTTGGTGAACTCCTTTCTAGAGAAAAGGATAAAAGAGTTCAACATTTTATTTGCGCACATAGCATTTGGAAAATTCTTGAGAATTATCAGGAAGGTACCACCCAAGTGAGGTTCACCAAGGCTCAAATGCTTGTGCATGAGTATGAACTTTTCAAAAAGAAGCCCAATGAAAATGTCACCAAAATGATGAATCGGTTACTTGCTATTGTTTGACTTAAAGAAATATGAAAAATTCTATGATCAAAGTGATATCAATAGCAAAATATTAAGAGCACTTGGAGCCAAGAAGAACTTTAAATCAAAAGTTTCTTCAATTGGAGAAGCTCATGATCATAGCACATTAAGAACTGATGAGCTAGTTGGAAAACTCCTCACCTTTGAATTGCATACCAAAAAAGAAGATGACAAAGGTGAGAAGCATAAGAGAAAAGCAATTGCTCCCAAAGTCACTAAAGAAGTTGAAAGCTCAAGTGAAGAAGATAGTGATGATGATGAAGAAATGGCCATGCTATCTGAAAGAGTAAGTGAATGGAAAAGAAAGAAGAGATGGCAAGCAAATAAAGGTAATTCATCAAAATTCTCTTTCAAAGAAAAGGAGAAGAAAAATGAAATAAAGTGTTATGAATGTGGCAAGATGGGTCACATCAAAACTGATTACTTCAAAATGAAGAAAAAAATGAAATGAGATAAAGACAAGAAGAAGTCTCTCAAAGCTATACGGGATGATGACTCCTCGAGTGAAAAAGAAGAGGAGGAAAAGCAAGGAATTGCAAATTTAGGTCTCATGGCTATTGAAGATGATAATGATCACACCAATGAGGTAGGTACTTTATTATTAAATTCTAGTGCATATAGTGATAATATTGATGATACTTTGGATGATAGTGATTTAGTTGAGCATATGAACCTAAGAGTCCAAAAATATTTTTCTAAGATTGAAATTCTATATAAAAAAAAATGCTCTAAGCTAGAAAAAGACTTTGTTTTTTTAAAAAATTCTACTTTAGAATTAAAGACATCAAATGAATAATTGTTGAAATCTATTGATAAAATATCTAAAAATTCATCTAGCCTAGAGAAAATTTTCAAGGAAAATGATATTTTAAAAGGAGAAATAGATGAACTAAAGAACTCTATTTCTAAGTTTCATAAAGGTAAGGAAGCCTTAGATACATTGATTAGGATTCAAAGGTCACCTTCCTCCAAGTATGGTTTAGGGTTCAATGGCTCTTCTACTACTATATCTAATACACCAATATTTGTTAAAGCTTCTAAAACTCAAACCTCTAGTGTTAAAGTTGTAAAGAATAAAAATGTACACACTATGCCTAAAAGTCCTAAAAAGACTACTTAAGGCTTACTAGGCTTTGAAGCTAAGATTGAAAGAGCAAATTATGCACATATGTATACACAACTTGAACACAACCACAAACATGGACATAAACATTCTTATCCAATATGCACTTGTAATTTCCAATTTAAGTTAAGTAGAAAAAGGATGCAAAAACATAACATTTCATATCAATGTCAATATTGTTTGAAATTTGGTCACAAAAGTAAATATTGCTACATTATGAAGGTTCACCTTAAATTAGAGGATCCTTCTATAAATATCTTCTAAGGACCCAAGTTTATTTGGGTATCTAAAAAAAGATAAACCTTATTGTCTTGTAGGTATGCCTAAAGTTCACTATCAATGAAAGTGTTTGGCTTGTAGATAGTGGGTGTTCAAGGAACATGACCGGTAATACAAAACTCTTTATAACTCTTACTTACAAATAATGAGGTAATGTGACATTTGGAAATAATGCTAAAGGAAAAATTATTGGTATGATTGATGATGTTTGGTTAGTTAATGGATTGAAATATAACTTGCTTAGTGTTAGTCAATTATGTGAAAAAAGATATAATGTCAATTTTAATTCCAAACGATGCAAAATTATCTCTTCTAGTGGTGAACTTGCATTCAATGGAAGTAGAATTGGCAACACTTATAAAATTGACCTACACTCTAATAATGCATTTGAATATTTAGTCACTATTAGTAATGATGCTTGGCTATAGTATAAAAGATTAGGATATGTTAATATGGATCAATGGAAATGTAACATCCCAATGGCCCTGGGCTTACGACTCAGTCTTTTCACCCAGCTCGCTTTAAGGGACTGCTACAGTACCACTTTCCCTCACGGTTTCATGGCAGGATTTGTTTATTTGGCTCAATTAAGAGTCGCCTCCCTCGTTTCAATCCCAAGACCTCTTTTCTACTAGAAGAAATGGTACTCATTCAACTCATGGTTTCCTCTTAAGGGAGGAGGTCGCGGGTTTGAATGAGGGAGGCGACCTCATTGAGGCTAAATAAACAAATCACTGCTTGGGAACCGTGAGGTGAACGGGTACTGTGGCGGACTGAGACGATGAAAAGGTCGGGGTGTAAGCCGAGCCCAGTTGAAATAATAGGGGGACGCTACAGAAATTGATTGATAAATGAAAAACATTGAACATTGATTATTAAAAATATTGCATTAACTGAAATTCAATGGGAATAAAATTTTGACCTTAACAAACATTGCACTTAAAACACAATATTAAATAGAACTAAAAGTGCATAATTATTCAAATAACTTGAATAAGCATAAGTTTTGGGAGAGATTGTAAGGGGAAATTGTCATTTCAATTTCAATTTATATTATTGTTTAATTATTCTCCATCTCCATTCAATTTGATTGCCAAAGTTAAAAAGAGAGAGATTATTAACCAAATACTCTCATTTTTTATTTTTAGCACTCAAATTCAATAATGCATTTAATATGTTTTTAAGATTCTTGGTGCTGGAATAAAATGTTAAATATATTGCCAAAACAGGATAAAAATAGTGGCCACCCCATAGCCTTGGACGACCGCCCCTAAAGCCTTGAAAAACATATAAAATCACAATAGTGCTCACGGTGAGAAGCTCGACCAGAGGGACAATCGAGAAAGGTTAATTCACGAATGCCCATCTAGAAGGACGATCACACCTTAAGCGACAAATATTCTAATACTCACAATAAGGAATATGGTGGTAGGCACAGTATGAAGAATGGTCATATAACATATTTTAGCGGTCGTCCTTGTCCATGCATGATCATCCATATATTTCTAAGCTAAAATCACATAAACTGGTAGTAGAGTTCATGGTCTCAAGTTTTCTCAGAAGTTCAAAGCGAGTCATCCAATGCGACCATTATCTCAACAAAGGGAAACTGTACTTTTTATATTTTGGCAAAAACTCTCGTCGACAAATGAAGCAATGACACTTAGAATGACCGTTGGAAGAGCAGAATTGGAATTCAAAAAGGGAGATTATCCCTTGTCTTTGGGCGACCATCCTAATAGTTATAGGCTAGCAAAAGATGGGCAAAATTTCTATGTCTGAGCACTAACACTTTATTATTGGAAAATTTTCAAAAGGAGCGACTGTCCTCAAAAAGCATACGATCGCCCAACCTGCCTGGGAGATCATCCTCTGGTACTGGATGAGCGCTACCTATGCAAAATTATTATATTTGTAACAACTAGCCAAATAAAATCTAAAACACTACTTATAACGGCTAGTTAGACCAAATTGGCTATAAATACCCCCTAGAAACTTCACTTTTAAAAGGATGAATGTTTCTTTGTGATAGCCAAAATGTAACAACCTTTACTTCTTTGCATTAAAACTTTTTATGTACTTATTGAGCGTTGGGTGTGAGCATTAAATACTATTGTAAGTTTAAGTGTGAGCTTTGAAATACTTAGGTTTCAGAGTGGGCCTAGAAAAACTCTTATTGGAGTTGTGAGGAAGATACTCAAACCTTGTAAAAGTTCAGTGTAAGCTTGTAAAAACATCAAGTTAGAGTTGAGCTTATAAAAACTCAAAATTAATGGAACATTAACAAGTTGTTAAGAAATTGGATGTATGACTGAGGTAATTTGAACCACTATAAAGTCTTTGTGTTTGCTCTTCTCTTCTCTACTCTTCTCTTGCTTTCTTTACTTTTAATTTTTAATTTGGGATCACTTCTTCAAAACAACCAATTCACCCTCCCCTCTTAATTGTCATCTTGAGACAATAGTATATAATTTAATTTAATAAAAGGTATATAATTTAATTTAATAAAAGAAAATCTAATTAGAAACTTGGGCCAATTAAACTTCAATTATATTTGTAAGCAATTTTGAGCCAAAGTAAGGAATCCTCATGAAATTTCTTCCATTAATATAGAATTTATAAGGACAAATATAAATATTAAATATTATTTTATTTTTTTCCTATAATTAATAAAATAATTTTAGGATATATCATAATTAAATGCTAAATAATTTTTGGTATTTTTAATTAAATCATTTAAGAAAATCTAATACTAAGAAACCAAATCTACACTACAAAAAAAAAATAGTTTTTCGCAGTGAAATTTTAGAGGCGCTTTACAAAACCGCCTCTAAACAAAAAAATAAAATAAAATAAAAAACTTTACCATTGATGTTCTATTTTTCTTTTTTTGAATAGATTGATGTTCTAATTTGACAAAGAACAAAATGATAATACAAATTGTGCCTCTCTCTCTCTGATCTTTCCCTTTCTTGTTCGTTCTTTCCCTCTTGCTCCCTTCCATCGGCAACTGATTTCCATCGGCAACTGATCAAGAAGATCTCACCATCTCCATCAGCGATTCAGTGCTTCTCACCATCTCAATCGATTACCCAGCTAGTCTCTCTTACGTTTGCCTTTTCATTTACAGTTAGTTTTTTATTTTAGGGTTCACTGTTTCCCTCTTTGCAATTAATTTGATATTATTCTACTTATGATGTGTTATTCTGTTTTTGATTTTAGGTTTCATTGCTTCATTGCTTATTATGTTTCATTGTTCATTGCAACGAACTATGATTTGCCAAAATAAATCTTTCTAATGATGATAAATGCTTCATCTACTTGAATTCCCTTCTGAAAACTTACCAAAATGCAGGTACCTATCTACTTATAATTAATTAATTAATTAAGCCGTTAATTTTAATTACTGAAATTATATATATGTTTTTGAAGTTCCAGCAATCTATGCTTCAAATATATATGTTCGCCTCTGTACAATTGATAATCTCGAAAGGTTGGAAATAGATCGATATTTCAGAGCTGAGATTGAAATAATTCTGGATGAAATATACAGGTGAAGTCATTTATATTTACAGTTACAAAAAATATATATCAATTGGACTTATGTTAATATAAATAATTAATGCATGTCTCAATGTGGTTGGCATTTATGCGTCATACAAAGTTTATTCTTTTCTAGTTTTGTCGTTAGGGGTGTTAGATACTATTTAATAGAATTGGATTTGGGATAAGCATTACCTAATCTATCATGATTAGTTCTCCTTTTGTATGTCAAAGTGTTTTTTGCATATAAAAATCATAACAATATGCGTAATGGTTCTTAAACCGAATTTATTGGATAGAAGGCAAATGTGGAAGGGTGTTAAACAAACCATGTATAGAAAGTGCATGAGAAATTTTATTTCTTAGAATATTTACTATAAATTTTCAAAGCCATCAACTAGTTTTAGACTTTGGACAAGTAAAATATCACTCCGAAGTTTCGTGATACAATAGAATTGATTAACTGCACAAACAAGTTTTTGTTTTGTGAGTATGGATTTATTTTCCTTGCATGTTGACTGTCAGTTGTGGTAGCAATCTTCTAATTTCTCATGTACTATGCGAAACAGAGTATTCTTGGATTGATTTGACTTGCTCCATCAAAGAAAAGAAAATTTTAGATTCTTAAAGACATCAGTGGAATTGTCAAACCATCCAGGTATTTTTAGCAGATTGTTCATATATTCTAATCCATGTTGTTTGTAACAATTGATGATGCATTTGTAAAATAGTTTATGGAATTTGTTTCTTGTGGAGACTTCTTTAAGGGTTTAGAGGTTGGTTGTGGCAATGGCAGTTCTATAATTCCAATCCTACAGTAATCTCTTTGGTCTCTACAAGCTACAATTTCCCTTCTATTTTGATGTATTGAGGTTTTTTATTAACGATTTATTAAATTTTCTTTTGTTAGTAGTAACAAAAGCATAATCATTTATGCATGTGATTGAGAAGGCGAAAGAGGTTGTTGTGGATACATCTGATATCGTTTTTGCTCAAAACCATTTTAAACCATTCTATTGTTATTTTGCTTTCACTGGGTTACCCAAGTAGTGGTTTTGTGATCCTTGCAGACTCATTTGTCCGCCAAAACAGCAAGAATGCTTCTCTTCAAGTTAGTTACTTTCTTTTTCTTCCTTTTTTTTTTTTGCTCAAGTAACATGAAATATTGTCAAATGGGTATGTTTTAATTTTTTGGAATTTCTGTTTCCTTCTCAGATGTTGAAGAGACAAGCACTATAAATATCCGAGGTTCATATTATTGTTCCATTTAATTGGTGTAGCCTTTACTGGCATATGTGGGTTTTTATTTATTTTTGTACATAACATTCGATTTCTTTATTTGAATATTGATTTTGGCATGGATTTGGTCTTTGAAGGTGTTCATCAATGTTCCATGGTGATACCTTGCATTCATTGGGTGATCAGTCTTTTCCTGACAAAGGATGAAGAACAAATTTGTATTTGCTGGTCCATCTAAATCTATTAAGACCCATTTTCAGGTATGTGCTAAAAATTCCTTTAGCTGACCTTTCTTTCTTTTTCTTGATTGATCATTAATAGATCTTTAGGTATCTTTTCTTTAATGGTGTTGAAAAAACAATCCTTCACTCCATTTCCTTTTCAATGCTTAATAATTGCCATTTATGTTTCTATTATTGGTAAATCATACTTGAAAGTGACTTTATTTTTGGCTTATGATTATAGCAAATTGTTTTGTAGGCTTGTGATGCTAGTAGTAGTCAATATCTAGCCATAGAGAATTAATGTATACTTACAAATAGCTATTCACATTCAAGTTATACTAGCAGTAATAATGAAAATTCAAAAATATTTTGTTGGATATTTTTTTTTGAATATTGTAATTGCATTGTCATTAGATATAAATACATTTGTTCATTATCAAATTTATTCAATTAATTGTTTATGAACATTATATTGAAGATTTTATTTAAAAAATATATATATTTTCATCATATTCATTATACATATAATTCAAATGTTATAAATAAATATTATAGGATTATTTTAGCTATTTCTGAAAGCTGCTACTAAAAAAGCTTGAATAAAAAATGTAGATCCGGTAAAAGGCTTGAATAAAAAAATGTAGAGGCGGTTAAAATCGCTCCTACAAAGTTGCATCTACAAAGTGGAGGTGCTGCTATATTAACATGTAGAGACGATTTTAACCATCCCAACAAAATTGTGTATGCAAAGTGGAGGCGCCGCTATATTAACATGCAGAGGCAGTTTAAACCGTCCATCTCTACAAAAAAATTTTCTGACCGTCCTTAAATTTACCGAAAAAAAAACTATAAAGACGGAAACTTTCGCAGCAAAAATAGGGCGATTGTAAAAATCGCTAGTAGATATTGTTTAACCGTCTTTATGTGGAGAAGAAAATATTTCTATAGTTATATTTTATTGTAGTACTATTAAAAATCATTTAAATAAATCATGATTCTTTTTATATAATTTAACAATAAAATCAGAATATTTTGATATTTTTTTTATATTTTAATTATTCCAAATAAAAAAATTCATATGAATTTTATCATTTTGAAATTTATTTCAAATACATAAATTTTTATCATTAATTTAATTGAATTATTTCAAATATTTTTTTAAGTACTATGAAATGAATATCGGTTGTTAAATTTAATTTATTTGTTAACATCAAAATTTTAAAGTCTTGATGGCCAAAAAAAAAATTAAAGTCATTTTTAACCGTTAATTAGAGTTGTCATTTGTGAAATTAATTTTGTTCACAATATTAATTATTTAAAGTTTATTCTTTTTTTTTGCTAGACTTTAAATATTCGTTATCTTGATAATTAATTAATTTTGGACATGAAGAATCATATAAAAGCGGTTTAAATCGCCTTTATACAATCGCCTCTACAAAAAATTGTTTTAGCAGTCCTTAAATTTCTTGAAAAAATTATAGAGACGGGTCTTTCGCAGCAAAAATGGGGCGGTTATAAAAATTACCGTAAACATTATTTAACCGTTTCTATGTGGAGAAGAAAATACCTTTACAACTATATTTTGCTATAATGTTGTTAAAAATTATTTAAATGAATTATGATTCTTTTTATATAACTTTAAAATTAAAATTTTCTGATATTTTTTCTATATTTTAGTTATTCTAAATAAAAAAAAATTCATATTACTTTTATCATTTTGAAATTTATTTCAAATTCATAAATATTATCAATGATTCAATTAAATTATTTTAAATATTTTTTAAGTACTATAATATGAATATCGGTTAAATTTAATTAATTTGTCAATATCAAAATTTTAAAGTCATAGCAAAAAAAATATTCATATGAATTTTATCATTTTAAAATTTATTTCAAATACATAAAATTTTATCATTAATTTAATTAAATTATTTCAAATATTTTTTAAAATATCATAATACGAATATTGGTTTGTTAAATTTAATTAATTTATTAATATCAAAATTTTAAAGTCCTGATGGCTAAAAAAATTAAAGACATTTTCAACATTTAAATAGAGTTGTCACTTGTTGAACCATTCTTTTTTTTTTCACAAAATTAATGATTCAATGTAATATTTTTCAGTTTTAGTGTTAGAGCATTTGCATACCAGCATAACATCATACTCATACATCGCATGATATTGTTTGTGACTGATGATTGACAATTGTATGCAATGGATCTTATTGAAAAGGTGTATGTGTAATGATGTTGTACTCGATTGATTGGCACTGATATTGACTGGGGTGAGCGCTAAGCGCTATTTATTGATTTTGTTTTGGTTATCTGAAAATTGGTTTTTATTTAATGAACTCTAATGGATCAAACCTGGAATGGTCATTAGTGCTTGGTATCTTGTGGTTATGGCCTGATCAACCATAACAACACATACTAAGTAGACGATACCATCCGGATTTGTGTATAGCTATTGTATGACAGTTTTTGATGGATAATGATTGTGTTGGATTCAATTGCGTGGACGCAATTACTTTAAGAGGGTTAGATTGTAAAACCCTTAGTTTTTGTTTGATTTTAAGTCTAGGGGCAAAATGGTAATTTTGCACCTTAGGGGCAAAATAGTCATTTTGTGCCCTTTGAATGTCTTTTTGATACTCGGGACGACGAGACGGTCGTTTTGAGTATAATATTGTATTTTTGGCTTCGGGGGGGTATTTTGGTCATTTTGGCGATCGAAAAATTTTCGGGTTTCGTTTTGCTGTTTTTGATGTCATTTTGGTGACCGTGATGTCGTTACGGTTATTTTAAGTATAATTTTGTTAGGGGTTGTGTTTCGGAAATTTTTCGAAAATTTATTAATTTTTAATTAAAATAAATTAAATAAATAAAATTTGGGGTTAGTTGTAAATTTTATAAGTTAGTTGGGTGTTTTTTTGATTTTTTAAAGAGTTTTAGGGTGTTTTTAAATTAAAAAAATTAATTTAGGGGCATATTGGTATTTTGCCAATTAAAAATCATATAAATAGGGGTGTTAGGGCACCCAATTGAGGGTTTTATTATTTGTGCCTCCGGAGAGAAAAAAAGAAAAAGAAAATCAAAATTTTCTTCAAAAATCGGGTGGCTGTCGTTTAGCAGTGGGCATGCCATTTAGCCGGTGTCGTTTGGCGAGGCAGGGTGTCGTTCGGCGTGCGGCGCTCCTGTCGTTCGGCGTGTGGAGCTTGTCGTTCGGCGGCTGGGCGACGCGGCTCGCAGGTGCCGTTTTGACCTCTGTTCCAGCAGCCCGTTTTTTCGATTTTTTTTGGAGTTTTTGAGGTTTTTCTTGATTCCTTTTGCATTATTTCGACTTCCATTTGATTAGTTCATATTAATATCATATTGGTTTGATATTTTTCTTAATTAAATTGGCTAAATACGAATTATTATTTAATTAAAATGATTTTTACAAAATAGGTTAGGTTTTGAGTTTTTTTTTTGTTTTGATGGATTTTGGTGTTGAATTATATTGATTGGGTTAGTGTGTGGGTTCTGGAACTTGATGAATATATTGAATTAGGGTTTGATTGAATTGATTTGGGTATTAGGGTTTGCGAATTAATTGTTTTCTTTGAGTTTTTGGATGAATTAATTCTCTGCTGAAGTGTGATATCAGTACAGCATGTTACTCGATTTTTAATTAAATATTGGAACGTGATAAAAATCTGAAATTTGGATATGTGGCTCGAAATTGAGTCTAGTTTATGAGAAATAATTGTTGGGATTTTGGAGCATCGTATATTTCTGGAAAATTCAAGTTTGCTACTGTTGTCTGACAAACTGTGCTGTTGATGCTATTGCATCAACTGTAACTTTTGAAATTCATATTAAAATGTGTAAAAATGTTTTTGATTTGATTTTCATATATGTTGAAGCTCTGGAAGTCTAGTTTACAAGAAAAATATGTTGGGTTATGTTTCTGTTTGTGATATTGTTGAAATAATTTGATCTTTCTACTGCTGTCAGTATACCTTGTGAGTTGTATACTGTTTTGAATAAAAATTGGTTGAGAGACTTCTAAGTCTCGAAAAATTATGAAATTTTGGTAGGATGCTTTTCAGATATCAAATTAGCTTCTGGTTGAAAATTATAAATTTTTCATTTACAGGTTAATTGTTTTGAATTTTATAAGTTGACACTCGTTATTCAGGTTTATCGGTAAAATTGTATCTTGTGTATTTTGATTATTTAAGTAAGGTATTTGATGAATTTAAATTGTAAGGACTTTTTAATGATGTTTTATATTCTGGAAAGCAAGTTTAAAGGTGTGGTATTATGATGGTTAAGTTATGTTTGGTTGACAAAAAGGTTTAACCTTGTTGTGGAAATTATTGAATTGTGTGCATTCACGTCATGCATTCCCATTTGCACTTGCATACATTTGTAAGGGTGGTTGTTAATTGATGGTTAATGGTTAGGCGGTGGTCCAGCAACACCTCAGACTTAGGGTGGCGGATTGCTTAGCTGACTGTTAGACCAGGTAAGTTCTATGGGTGTATGTGATTATTTGTGTTGTGATTATTTGTGTTGTGCTACTTGCTAACAACTTATATACATATATAAACCCTTTTTATATATATTATCCTTTCTGTATATTCACTATACTATTCTTTCGAACCCAGCCTCGCATGCTTTAGGAGACAGAGAAACTTGCATGTGATTGCATTTATGTGATAATATTGAATGTGATATTACTTGTGCTGTGTGATGGTGTGTCATGAAGGGGAAGGAGGTTACTGAGGCTTAATGCCTATACTGTTACTGAGGCTTAATGCCTATACTGTTTACTGAGGCTACATGCCTAATTACTGATTACTGTACTGTACTGAGAAGTTATAAGGGTGGATGTGACTGATATTATACTGTACTGTTTACTGATTGGTGACCCCGACACACCATCTTGATTGCTTAATTTGTGATTGTATTATATGTACTGCTTATATAACTATTAGATGTTTCTCTGCCTCTCATAGACTTACTAGGCGTCTATAAAGCGCTCACACCCTTACAGATTGTCTTGCAGGTTTTCAGTGATTGTCTTCGTCTATCTTCTTTCTCTTCTTTGCGAAGTCGATCAGGTTTTTCGTTTGTATTTAGCGATCTTTCTGCTTAGAGATTTCCGGATATTGAACTTTTGGGCGGATTGAATCCGAATCCCTTTTTGTGTAATAAGTAGAACTTGTCTACATTAGAATTCCCGAATGATTTTATTGTGATTTGATTATATTGATGGTTTGCATTTGAATTAGGATTGCGGATTATATAAGTATTGAACTGTTTTGCTTTTAGACTGTTATGAATGTTTCTAAGGCTTATGTGGTGGGACTTCGGTTTGGCTGCATGCCGGTCGTGGCCCCCGGGTTGGGTCGTGACAAAAAAAATTAATAAATATTCGAAAAATTTCCGAAACACAACCCCTAACAAAATTATACTTAAAATAACCGTAACGACATCACGGTCACCAAAATGACATCAAAAACAGCAAAACGAAACCCGAAAATTTTCCGACCTCCAAAATGACCAAAATACCCCCCGAAGCTAAAAATACAATATTATACTCAAAACGACCGTCTCGTCGTCCCGAGTATCAAAAAGACATTCAAAGGGCACAAAATGACTATTTTGCCCCCTAAGGTGCAAAATTACCATTTTGCCCCTAGACTTAAAATCAAACAAAAACCAAGGGTTTTACATTCAAAGTTCATTTTTTTTTTTGCTAGACTTTGAATATTTGTTGTCTTAGTAATTAATTAATTTTGAACATAAAGAATTGCCTATAAAATTTTTTTTCGGCGCTCCTTAAATTCGTCAGAAAAATTATAGAGATAGGGACTTTTAGAGTAAAAATGGGGTTTTTTAATCGTCCCTTTGTGGAGAAGAAAATACATATATAGCTATATTTTATTATAGTGCTACTAAGAATCATTTAAATAAATTAAGATTTTTTTATATAACTTAACTATTAAATCAGAATATTTTGACTTTTTTCTATATTTTCATTATTCCAAATAAAAAAATTCATATAAATGTTATCATTTTAAAATTTATTTCAAATACATAAATTTTATCATTAATTCAATTAAACTATTCCAAATATTTTTTTAAGTACCATACAACGAATATCAGTTGTTAAATTTAATTAATTTGTTAATATTAAAATTTTAAGGTCTTGATGTCCCAAAAAAATTTAAAATTATTTTCAACCGTTAATTAGAGTTTTCACTGTGAAATTATTCTTTTTTTTTTCACAACATTAATTATTCAAAGTTTATTTTTTCTTGACTTTTAATATTTATCTTGATAATTAATTAATTTTGGACACGAAGAATCATGTCGCCTCTACAAAATCACTTCTATAAAAAAAATTTTTGGCAGTCCTTAAATTCGTAGAAAAAACTATAGCAGAGTCATTCGCAACGAAAATAGGGCGGCTGTAAAAACCCCCGATAGACATTGTTTTACCATCCTTATGTGGAGAAGAAAATGTCTCTATAACTATATTTTGTTATAGTGCTACTAAAAATCTTTTAAATAAATTATGATTCTTTTTATATAACTTAACTATAAAATTAAAATATTCTGATTTTTTCTACATTTTAGTTATTCCAAATAAAAAAATTCATATAAATTTTATAATTTTATAATTTATTTTAAATTCATTAATCTTATCATTAATTCAATTAAATTATTCTAAATATTTTTTTAAGTTTCATAATATGAATATCAGTTGTTAAATTTAATTAACTTATTAAAATTCAAATTTTAAAGTCATGATGAATAAAAAAAAATTAAAATCATTTTCAATCGTTAATTAGAGTTGCCACTTGTGGAACTATTTCTTTTTTTTTTCAATATTAATTATTCCAAGTATATTTTTTTTGTTAGTCTTTGAATAATCGGATTCTTGGTAATTAAATAATTTTGGATATGAAGAATCATATAAAGACGGTTTAAACCGCCTCTATAAAATTGCCTCTACAAAATATTTTTTCGGCTGTCCTTGAATTTGCCGGATAAACTACAGAGATGAGGCCTTTCCCAGCAAAAATGAGGCGGTTGTGAAAATTGCCGGTAGACATTGTTTAACCATCCTTATGTATTGAAGAAAATGCCTCTTTAGCTATATTTTATTGTAATGCTACTAAGAATTATTTAAATGAATTATGATTCTTTTTGTATAACTTAATTATAAAATCAGAATATTTTATTTTATTTTTCTATATTTTGATTATTCCAAATAAAAAAATTAATATGAATTTTATCATTTTAAAATTTATTTTAAATATATAAATTTTATCATTAATTCAATTAAATTATTCTATATATTTTTTTAAATACCATTATATGAATATCGTTTGTTAAATTTAACTAATTTGTTAATATCAAAATTTTAAAGTCTTAATGGCAAAACAAAAAAATTAAAGTCCTTTTCAACCGTTGATTAGAGTTGTCACTTGTGAAATCATTCTTTTTTTTTCACAACATTAATTATTTAAAGTCTTATTTTTTTTTGCTACACTTTCAATTTTATTATCTTGGTAATAAACTAATTTTGGACATGAAAAATCATATTAAACAGCTTCTACAAAAATTTTCACCGGCGGTCCTTAAATTTGCAGAAAAATTATAGAGATTGGGCTTTTCGAGGCAAAAATGAGCCGGTTGTAAAAATCATTATTCGACATTGTTAAACCATCACTATGTGGATAAGAAATTGTCTCTACAACTATATTTTTTTATTGCTATTAAAATTCATTTAAATGAATCATGATTCTTTTCATATGACTTAACTATAAAATTAGAATATTTTGATTTTTTTCTATATTTTAATTATTTCAAATAAAAATATGCATATGAATTTTATCATTTTGAAATTTATTTAAAATATATAAATTTTATCATTAATTCAATTAAATTATTTCAAATATTTTTTTAAAGTATCATAATACGAATGTTGGTTATTAAATTTAATTAATTTGTTAATATAAAAAATTTAATGTCCTAATAGCAAAAAAAAATTAAAGTCATTTTTAACAGTTAATTTGAGTTGTCACTTGCGGAACTATTCTTTTTATATATATATATATATAATATTAATTATTTGAAGTCATTTCTTTTATTTTTTTTTTGCTAGACTTTAAATATTTATTATCTTGGTGATTAATTAATTTTGGACATAAAAAATTATGACCGATTCTACAAGAACTTTTTTCTTCGGTCCTTAAATTCGCCGAAAAAACTATAGAGACCGGGCCTTTCGTAGCAAAAATGGGGCGGTTATAAAAATTGGCGACAAACATTATTTAAACGTCTCTATATGGAGAAGAAAATACCTGTACAGCTATGTTTTGTTGTAGTGATACTAAAAATTATTTAAATAAATCATGATTCTTTTTATATAACCTAACTATAAAATCAAAATATTCTGATATTTTTTCTACATTTTAATTAATCCAAATACAAAAATTCATATGAATTTTATCATTTTGAAATTTATTTCAAATATATATATTTTATCATTAATTTAATTAAATTATTTCAAATATTTTTTTAAGTATCATAACACGAATATCAGTTGTTAAATTTAATTAATTTGTTAATATTAAAATTTTAAAGTCCTGATGACTCAAAAAAGTTAAAGTCATTTTCAACTGTTAATTAGAGTTGTAATTTGTGAAACAATTCTTTTTTTTTCCACAACATTAAATATACAAAGTTTGTTATTTTTTTTTCTAGACTTTAAATATTTTTATTTTGGTAATTAATTAATTTTGCACATGAAAAATCATGTAAATGTGGTTTAAATCGCTGCTACAAAAATTTTTTTCCGTGGTCCTTAAATTTGCCTAAAAAAGTTTAGAGATAGGGCCTTTCACAGTGAAAATAGGGCAGTTGTAAAAGTCGTCGGTAGATATTATTTTACCGTACATATGTGGAGAAGAAAATGCCTCCATAGCTAAATTTTGTTGTAGTGCTATTAAGAATTATTTAAATGAATTATTATTATTTTTATATAACTTAGCTATAAAATCAGAATATTCTGATATTTTTCTATATTTTATTTATTCTAAATAAAAAAAATTCACATGAATTATATTATTTTAAAATTTATTTCAAATACATAAATTTTATCATTAATTTAATTGAATTATTCAAAATATTTTTTTAAATACTATAATATGAATATCGGTTATTAAATTTAATTAATTTATTAATATCAAAATTTTAAAATTCTGATGGCCAAAAAAAAATTAAAGTCCTTTACAATCGTTAATTAGAGTTATCACTTTTTGAAATTATTTTTTTTCTACATCATTAATTATTCAAAGTCCTTTTTTTGCTAGACTTTAAATATTCATTGTCTTGGTAATTAATTAATTTTGGACATAAATAATCATGTAGAGCGGTTTAAACCGCCTTTATAATCTAAATTTTTTTTTCGGCGGTCCTTAAAATCGCCTAGAAAACTATAGAAATTGGGCATTTTCGCAATGAAAATGGGCGGTTATAAAAATCGCCGATGGATATTATTTAACCGTCCCTATGCGGATAAGAAAATATCTCTATAACTATTTTTGTTGTAGTGCTACTAAGAATCATTTTGTCACGACCCAACTGGGAAGCCGTGACCAGTGTATAGCTGTACCTAAGCACAACAATACAAGTCTGAATACTTACTAATTAACACAATACATAATCCTTTTCTAAGTTCAATACACTCAATTTTATGTTCCAAATGTTCTAGTTATAATGCAAGATATCTAAATGTTCCACTCTTAAATGCAATCACAAACAAGAGGAAATATTCCACTCTTATTACAATCAAAGGGTTCGGACTCGGTCCGCCCATATTTTATTCCAGAAATCTCTATTTAGAAACGAAATAATGTCTAACCAAGATTGATGACAAGAAATTCAAAGGAACTACTGCGGAGAAATAACGACGTATACTAACAAACGCTCTGAACCTGCAAAATCAGTCTATAGGGGTGTGAGCGTTATATAGACGCCTAGTAAGCTCATGAGAGGCAGAGAAACTTTTCTATAACAATAAACAATATATATAACAAGAACTTCAATCACAATCAATTCATACAAGATGGTGTATCGGGGTCCATTAATATTATAATACCTCATCCTTCAATCAATATCAATGTACAATTGAGCTTATAGCCCCAATGAGCAATCAGGCTTATAGCCTCAATGAACAATCAATAGCAATAGTCAATGAACAATCTCAATCAATAACCTCCGTCCCCATATGACACACCATCACACAACACAAAGATTTTCAAGTTCATTTAATACAATTAATAAATCAAACACATACGTTTCTCTGTCTTCTATTCACATGCAAAGCTTGGGTAGAAAGAATAGTCTAGCGAAATTGAAAGGAATAAATATATATTGAGAAGGGCTATAATATATATATAGTATTTGGTTAGCAAGTAGCACATCACAAGTAATCACGTACACCTATGAAACTTACCTGGTTTGCGGAGAAATCCAGACACCCTCACCGACCTACTGATTTTGAGCACCGGTTTGGTTATCGCCTAAGAAAATGTTTACATGGCCCAATAATCAATATCACTAATATATCTAACATGATGAATGTCATGCATGCCGTGAATGCCGAAACATCAAACATATAGTCAAATAATGAAAAATACTTCTAGTACATATTTCTAAGTAATTTCATCTCAGCGATCATTAGAGCATCTAAATTAAATTAAAGATACAATCTGACCTATAATCCATCAATTTACAAAAATCAAATTTTATATTGAGCCAAATTGGCTCAAACCAAGACCATGGTTTAACTTGGCAATTAAACGTATCCTAACTTAAATTTTAAAAGTCCATTAAATAAACCAAGGTTCTAACTTTCAGAATATCAAAATTTACTTATTTAATCCAAACATTAAACATTTTTGCATAAAACTCCTTTCGAAATCCTAAAATCACATTTTCAACTAAAACTAATAAAGTTTACTAACATAGTGATTGATTTCAAAAATTCACATAAAATAATTTTAACGCTTAAAAATTTTGGAAAAGTTCCAGAAGGTCCTCCAATATACAAATGCATGCCGTGCAAAATTTCATAGCAATCGGAATTGGTTTAGTCCCTCAAAAATACTTTGTGATATTCTAGTTCCAGCTTGGAACCCAACAGACAGTTTGCCAAAAACACACCAATTGCATCCCCTTACAGTTACAGTAAAAATTCCCAATTATTTTTTCCATACAAATAACTCCAGCATAAAGAACATATAAAAATTTTAAAATTTTTTTGTAAACATATAGGTCCCTCAAATTAATTTTATAAACAGCTTTATACAACCAGTTACCATACTGGCAGCAGTTGAGAAATAAATTTATTTTGAAACACAAACATTTGAACCAGACCTCAAAATATTTTTTATAAACACCTAACATCATATCCTAAAACATATCAAAAATTCAGACCTAGATCATTTACCAATAATTTTTAAAAATTCGACAAAGCTACTGGAATATCAGCAATCACAAGCAGTAATAAATTTTCACTTTATTAATGAATTAAAAATATAAATCAAACATGAAAATTCCAAAATAAATTTCTAGATCAAGTTTAACATCCCTAGAACAGATCCAAATCAAATTTGGTTACAAATCATAAGCCTATTTTCATTAATCTTAAATCCAAACTCAATAACACCAATAACACCCTTAAACAATTTAACCTATTTAAATTCATTAAAAATCGAAATCAACCTTAAAATTTTATTTTTAAACATCCTATATGTTATACTAACACCAAATAACAGAAATCATGCCATGAAGTTGGAAGAAATTGAAGAAAACCTCAAAATCTCAAAACTGGCCAGAATTGAGAAGCCCAAACGACAGGCCTCAGACCACGCTGCCCCGCCGAACGACGCGCGTGGCACGCCCGACGACACGCCCTCCAGCCGGCAGCTTTGCGTTGAACGACACGCTCAGCACGGCGAACGACACCACCCTTTCGCGCGCCCTCTGACCGAACAATAGCTACTCTGATTTTGACCCAAAATTAATTTTTACTCCCTCTTTTCTCTCTCTGTCGGCACAAGACTCCTAGGCATCTGTTTGGGTGCCCTAACACCCATATTTATAGTAATTTGGGTTGGTAAATTACCAATAGATCCTTAAATTAATTTATTCTATTTAATTTAATTTATTAATTAATTATTAATTACTCAAAAAAAATACTTAAAATAAAACCCAAACAATATTATAGTTAAAACGACCGTAATGACGTCGTGGTCATGAAAATGGCAATATAAATTTCAAAATCGATCTCGAAAATTTTTCAACCTCCGAAATGACCAAAATACCCCTAAAGCTAAAAATACAATATTATACTTAAAACGACAGTCTCGTCTCAACCCCAATATAAAAGTAAGTACCAAACGATTTAAAATGTCCTTGAATATATAAAGAGTGTAAAATTACCATTTTACCCCTGAACCAGAGGTTTCACAATCTAACCCCTTAAACAAATTTCGCCCTCGAAATTTACTCAATCACAGAATTATTATCAAAACACCTTTATTATTTTGGTTACACACAAATCTGGAAAAGCATAGTTCACTTAATACGTGTTGTTATGGTTGATCAGGCCATTAATGACTATTCCAGTTTTGATCCTGTTAATATTCATTATGAGACAATTTAAAATATTTCAAATTCTAACATATCTTAATAATCATAACAAAATTTTAATACTTCAAGTGACTTATCCAAAAATCAATCTAACCAATACCAATATCATACAATGTTTATCAATCTATCCAATGTCATTCTATCCATAATTTGAAACTATGTCTATTAATTAATCCAATGCCATCCCCTCAATCAGCAAAACTATCACAATTTCAATCAAACAAAACACATATTATTCATTTACGATGCACAAAAGATGTAATGTTATGCATGAATATGATGTTATGCCAAAATGTATGTATTCCACCATTCTAAAATACTACACTCTAACCCCCTTAAAATGATTTCGCCCACGAAATCTATAACGTACTTGAAGACTCAAACAAATGGGGATATTTTGTTTTCATGAGTTCTTCTGCTTCCCAGGTGCATTCCTCCATAGAGTGATTACGCCAAAGAACTTTCACTGAAGCGACACCTTTTGTACGCAATCTCTTTACCTGACGATCCAGAATGGCCATTGGCTGTTCCTCATATGAACAGTCATCACTGATTTCCACAGTTTCTGGTGCTAACACATGTTCTGGATTCGCAACATGCCGCTGAAGTATAGATACATGAAATGTCGGATGAACAGCTACCAATTCATGTGGGAGATTTAACTTAGAAGCCACATCACCAATCCTTTTAATGATCTCATACGGACCAATGTAACTCGGAGCTAGTTTACCCTTCTTGCCAAATCTCATAATTCCTTTAAAAGGTGACACTTTCAAGAATACTTTATCACCAACAGCAAACTCTAAATGCCTCCTTTTAAGATCAGCATAACTCTTCTGTCTACTAAAAGCAGTCCGAATCCGATCCTGAATGACTGGCACAACCTGAGCATTATATTGTAAAAGTTCAGGACCCTCAATTCGGCGCTCACCGACCTCTTCCCAGTACAATGGAGTTCTACACCTTCTACCATACAATGCTTCAAAAGAAGCCATGCCAATGCTAGCTTGATAACTGTTATTGTAGGCGAACTCCACTAATGGAAAATGATCTACCCAACTGCCTTTGAAATCCAAAACACACAACCGCAGCATGTCTTCTAAAGTCTGAATAGTTCTTTCTAACTGACTATCTGTCTGTGGATGAAAAGCTGTGCTGTAATTAAGATCAGTGCCTAATCATTTCTGAAGTTTTTGCCAAAATATCGAAGTGAATTGGGCACCCCTGTCAGACACAATAGAGACTGGTACTCCATGTAAGCTCACAATCCGATTAATATATAGCTTTGCATACTGAGAGACTGTATACTTAGTATTAACCGGGAGAAAGTGTGCTGACTTGGTCAATCTATCAACTATCACCCAAATTGAATCATAGCCACCAGGAGTTTTAGGCAACCCAACAACAAAATCCATGGTGAGTCTTTTCCATTTCCATTCAGGTAGTGGCAATTCCCTGAGCAAACCTGCTGGTTTGTGGTATTCATATTTAACCTGTTGACAAGGTAAGCATTGGGACACAAACTCTGCAACATCATTCTTCATCCCTTTCCACCTGTACATCTGCTTTAAATCTCGATACATCTTAGTAGAACCAAGATGTATGGTGTATTTGGAAGAGTGAGCTTCTTTTAAAATTCGAGTCTTTAAATCATCTACTGTAGGAACACACATTCTCGAACCAAACCGTAAAACTCCTTTTTCATCTATCAAGAAACCCTTGGATTCGCCTGTTAAGACTTTTTGACGGATCGCTTCCAATTCCTCATCTTTGCTCTGGGTTGAGACAATCTCATCTAAAAAGTCAGGTTTGACTGTTAGATTAGCGAGAATTACTCCTCTATTTCCGACAATCTCCTTTTTAGACATGTGAAGAGTCAACCCATCACCAAGCAATTGATGTACCTCCCAAATCAAAGGTCTTCTAGCTACTGATATGTGTGATAGACTTCTCACAGACTTACGACTTAAAGCATCTGCCACAACATTTGCCTTACCAAGATGATATTGAATGTTGTAATCATAGTCTTCAAGAAACTCCACCCATCTCCTCTGTCTCAAGTTTAGATCCTTCTGAGCATACACATACTTGAGATTTTTATGGTCGGTAAAAATCTCGCAAGTGACACCATAAAGATAGTGTCTCCAAATCTTGAGTGCAAACACAACTGCAACCATTTCTAAATCATGTGTAGGGTAGTTTACCTCATGCTTTTTCAGTTGTCTGGAGGCATAGGCAACCACCTTACCATGTTGCATTAGAACACAACCCAAACCAACACCGGATGCATCACAATAAATAGAATACCCTTCAGTGCCCTCTGGCAAAATAAGTACTGGTGCAATGGTCAATCTCTCTTTAAGAGTAGCAAAACTCTCCTCACAAGCATCATCCCAAACAAACTTAACACCCTTACGAGTAAGCTTTGTCAATGGAGCAGCCAATCTGGAAAAATCTTTGACAAATCTTCTATAATATCCTGCTAATCCCAGGAAACTCCGTATTTCAGTTACAGTCTTCGGTCTTGGCCAATCCATGACTGCTTCAATCTTCTTTGGATTAACCTGAACACCTTCTGCTGATATAACATGACCTAGAAATACAACTCGATCCAGCCAAAATTCACATTTGGAGAACTTAGCATACAGCTGATGTCCTCTTAAGGTCTGCAAAACCATCTTCAAATGTTGCTCATGCTCCTCTCTGGATTTTGAATAGACTAGAATGTCATCGATAAACACGACAACAAACCGGTCAAGATAAGGACTAAACACCCTATTCATCATGTCCATAAAAGCAGCAGGAGCATTAGTAAGTCCAAAGGACATTACAAGAAATTCATAATGACCATACCTCGTGCGGAAAGCAGTCTTAGGTATGTCACTCTTCTTCACCCTCAATTGATGATAACCCGACCGTAAATCAATTTTAGAGAAGTACTTTGCCCCTTGTAATTGATCGAACAAATCATCAATCCTAGGTAGCGGATATCTATTCTTCACTGTCACCTTGTTCAGCTGTCGATAGTCAATACACAGTCTCATTGATCCATCCTTCTTCTTCACAAAGAGAACTGGAGCACCCCAGGGTGAACTACTCGATCTGATATACCTCTTCTGTAATAGGTCATTCAGCTGCTCTCTTAATTCCTTAAGCTCTGCTGGCGCCATTCTGTATGGTGGCATAGAAATAGGATTGGTTCCAGGTACAAGATCAATGGAAAATTCAATCTCTCTTTCAGGAGGCAATCCGGGTAGATCATCTGGAAACACATCTACATAATCTCGCACCACAGGAACATCTCAAGTTTTGCTTCTTCCTTGGCCACATCTTGTATGGAAATAAGGTAACCATTACAGCCCTTTCTTAGCAATCTTCTAGCTCCCAAAGCAGAGATTAAATGACTAGTGCCATTGATTTTGGAACCATAAAATGTCACTGTCTTGTCACTCTCATATGTGAACACTACTGTCTTATTTTTACAGTCCACATTAGCTCCATGACGAGCTAACCAATCCATACCCAAAATGACATCAAACTCTATCACATCTAACACAACTAAATTTACAGGTAATTCAACATTCTCGAGTTTGACTATACATTCTTTATACACCTTTACAGACTCTACCATTTCTCCTAAAGGCGTGTGAACAATTAATGGCATACCCATAATTTCAGATGTTTTACCCAATCTAGATGCAAAACTAGGTGATATGAATGAATGAGTAGCTCCAGGATCCATTAAAATATGTGCATCTAGTGAACAAACAGAAAGAATATCTTGCACCACATTGTTGTCAGCCTGCGCCTGCTGGTTATTCAAGTTGAACACTCGGGCATAATTCTGATTCTGGCCTTGATTGTGATTGTGATTTTGATTTTGACCATTTCGTTGTCCAATTGGTTGAGCAGCTCTATCATTCTGCCCTTGATTACCATGCTGGTTTGCCTCACGACCCTGTTGATATTGTTGGCCCTTATAACCTTGGTAACCTCTTCCTCCATTGTAACCTCGTCCACCCTGGTAGCCTCTACCTCGGTATCCTTGACTGCCATTCTGACCACGGCCTCCATTACCTCTACCATAACCATTACCATTTTGATAGTTACTATGATGCCCTTGGTTACCGGCTGATCTGAACTGAGTTTGTTGTCCTGTTCGAGTTCGATTGCGCCTTGGAACCTGACAGTCCTTAACTTGGTGACCCATTTGGCCACAATTATAACAAGCACTGTCATTTTTCGGCAATCTCCTGCATGGCGATTACCACAAAAATCACAAATAGGGTTTGTGAAACCCTGTTGTTGTTGATAACGTCCACTGCCATTATTATTTCTCTGGCCATTATATTGTCCCTGATAATTTTGCTGATTGTCTTGTCTACTCCTCTTCCTGCTTGACTCACTAGTGTCATCTTTCCTTTTTCTATTTTCCAAACCAAAGCTGTATTAACTGCCAAGTGAAACTCCTTATAATTATGACTGGCTATCAGTTCATAATATCTATCATTCAGGCCCTCCACAAACCTATTTGTCATAGATTCATCGTCTTGGGACACCCAGGTAGCAAACTTCTTCAATTCTGGAAATTTTTTCCAGTACTCAGCTATGGACTTGTTGCCCTGAGTCAATGTCTCAAACTCCCTCGCCTTGGCCTTCATCACATTTGGAGGCATAAAATTCTGCATAAACTTTTTCATGAATTCCTCCCATTTTTCAATCTTTCTCTGGATAGAAACTTTGTACCACTCCTCAGCTGATTTTTGAAGTTGATGCCCTGATAACTCTATAGCTCTCTTTTCAGTACATTTTAAAGCATCACAAATCTTTTTGATCCTACTAAGAAATGCCAATGGATCTTCTATAGCAAGGTTAGAAAATGTTGGTGGATCAACTTTGATGAATCTATGCAGGTCCACATCATCAGTTAACCCGTCACCTCTAACTGGAGGTTAAACATTTGCCTGTACATTATTTTGTCCTATATTCTGGGCTAGTCGAACAAATCCATCAGCAAGAGCTTCCAAGGACCTAGTAACAGTCTGAAAGGTAGCCAAGTATTCATCTCGACCCACTGCAGCGGCTGGTGCCCCTTCTGAAACAAGCACATTATCACGAGCTAGAGGTGGTGGCTCTTGTTCTCCGCTGAATGGCACATCAAATAAATCTTCATTCTCTGGTACAAAATTCTGATCTTCCATCCCTTGCACATATTCATTTACTACTCTCTGAGGTCTTCCACGTCTGCGTGGTAGAGTAGGCTCCTCCATGTGAATAGCTGGCTGATGCTCAGCTTCTGCCGATATCCTAACGTTACTGGCCCCACCAAGTAAAGGAAATCGAGTATCTTGTTGAGGCATTGCACCTGCTAGCAGAGAAACAGGTTGGTTAACGCAGAAAGGAAGCAAATGATTTGAAATGGAGGATCCTAAGGATTTCTGGATAATGTTTAAACAAAAATGAAACCTAGGCTCTGATACCACTTTTGTCACGACCCAACTGGGAAGCCGTGACCGGCGTATAGTTGTACCTAAGCACAACAATACAAGCCTGAATACTTACTAATTAACACAATACATAATCCTTTTTTAAGTTCAATACACTCAATTTCATGTTCCAAATGTTCTAGTTATAATGCAAGATATCTAAATGTTCCACTCTTAAATGCAATCACAAATGAGAGGAAATATTCCACTCTTATTACAAGCAAAGGGTTCGGACTCGGTCCGCCCATATTTTATTCCAAAAATCTCTATTTAGAAACGGAATAATGTCTAACCAAGATTGATGACAAGAAATTCAAAGGAACGACTGCGGAGAAATAACGACGTATATTAACAAACGCTTTGAACCTGCAAAATCAGTCTATAGGGGTGTGAGCGTTATATAGACGCCTAGTAAGCTCATGAGAGGCAGAGAAACTCTTCTATAACAATAAACAATATATATAACAAGAACTTCAATCACAATCAATTCATACAAGATGGTGTGTCGAGGTCTACCAATATCATAATACCTCCTCCTTCAATCAATATCAATGTACAATCGGGCTTATAGCCCCAATGAGCAATCAGGCTTATAGCCTCAATGAACAATCAATAGCAATAGTCAATGAACAATCTCAATCAATAGCCTCCATCCCCATATGACACACCATCACACAACACAAAGATTTTCAAGTTCATTTAATACAATTAATAAATCAAACACATACGTTTCTCTATCTTCTATTCACATGCAAAGCTTGGGTAGAAAGAATAGTCTAGCGAAATTGAAAGGAATAAATATATATTGAGAAGGGCTATAATATATATATTGTATTTGGTTAGCAAGTAGCACATCACAAGTAATCACGTACACCCATGAAACTTACCTGGTTTGCGGAGAAATCCAGACACCCTCACCGACCTACTGATTTTGAGCACCGGTTTGGTTATCGCCTAAGAAAATGTTTACATGGCCCAATAATCAATATCACTAATATATCTAACATGATGAATGCCATGCATGCCGTGAATGCCGAAACATCAAACATATAGTCAAATAATGAAAAATACCTCTAGTACATATTTCTAAGTAATTTTATCTCAGCGATCATTAGAGCATCTAAATTAAATTAAAGATACAATCTGACCTATAATCCATCAATTTATAAAAATCAAATTTTATATTGAGCCAAATCGGCTCAAACCAAGACCATGGTTTAACTTGGCAATTAAACGTATCCTAACTTAAATTTCAAAAGTTCATTAAATAAACCAAGGTTCTAACTTTCAGAATATCAAAATTTACTTATTTAATCCAAATATTAAACATTTTTTCATAAAACTCCTTTCGAAATCCTAAAATCACATTTTCAACTAAAACTAATAAAGTTTACTAACATAGTGATTGATTTCAAAAATTCACATAAAATAATTTTAACGCTTAAAAATTTTGGAAAAATTTCAGAAGGTCCTCCAATATACAAATGCATGCCGTGCAAAATTTCATAGCAATCGGAATTGGTTTAGTCCCTCAAAAATACTTTGTGATATTCTAGTTCCAGCTTGGAACCCAACAAACTGTTTGCCAAAAACACACCAATTCCGTCCCCTTACAGTTACAGTAAAAATCCCCAATTATTTTTTCCATACAAATAACTCCAGCATAAAGAACATATAAAAATTTCAAAATTTTTTTGTAAACATATAGGTCCCTCAAATTAATTTTATAAACAGCTTTATACAACCAGTTACCATACTGGCAGCAGTTGAGAAATAAATTTATTTTGAAACACAAACATTTGAACCAGACCTCAAAATATTTTTTATAAACACCTAACATCATATCCTAAAACATATCAAAAATTCAGACCTAGATCATTTACCAATAATTTTCAAATCATCTACCTTAGGAACACACACCCTAGTACCAAACTTCAAAACAGCTTTATCATCTATAACAAACTCCTTGTTCTCACTGGCTAAGACTTTCTGTCGTAAAATTTCCAAATCCGCATCCTTACTTTGCTCAGAAATAATCTTGTCAAGAAAATTTGGCTTCACAGCCAAACTAGCAAGAAACACCCCTCTACCATTCACAACTTCTTTGTCAGACATATTAAATGTCCAACCCTCATCAAGCAATTGGTGAATCTCAGAAATCAAGGACCTCATCATCAAACAAATATGTGAAAAACTCCCCATAGACTTGCGACTCAAAGGGTCTACCACAACATTTGCTTTTCCAGGATGGTACTGAATATTATAATCATAATCTTCCAGAAACTCTATCCACCTCCTCTGCCTCAAGTTCAGATCCCTCTGTGAGTAAACATATTTGAGATTCTTATGGTCAGTAAAAATCTCACATGTAACACCATACAGATAATGCCTCCAGATCTTTAGTGCAAACACAACAGCAGTCATCTCTAGATCATGCGTATGATAATTAACTTCATGCTTTTTCAACTGTCTTGAAGCATAAGCAACCACCCTACCATGTTGCATCAACACACATCCCAAACCAATACCAGATGCATCACAGTAAACAGCATAGCCTTCATTGCCCTCCGGCAAAACAAGTACAGGTGCAGATGTCAACCTTTCTTTCAGAAAGTTAAAACTCTCCTCACAAGTATCATCCCAAACAAACTTAACACCCTTGCGAGTGAGTTTAGTCAAAGGTGCTGCAAGTCGAGAAAAATCTCTAACAAATCTTCTATAATAACCGGCCAAACCCAAGAAACTTCGTATCTCTGTAACTGTCTTTGGTCTTGGCCAATCCATGACTGCCTCAATCTTCTTTGGATCAACCTGAACACCCTCAGAAGATATAACATGACCCAAGAATACAACTTTATCCAACCAGAATTCACATTTCGAGAACTTGGCATAAAGTTTATGTTCCCTCAGAGTTTGCAAAACCAGCTTCAAATGTTCCTCATGCTCTTCTTTAGTCTTGGAATACACCAAAATATCATCAATGAACACCACAACAAACCGATCAAGATATGGACTAAACACCCTATTCATCAAGTCCATAAAAAGCGGCAGGGGCGTTGGTAAGTCCAAAAGACATTACCAGAAATTCATAATGACCATACCTTGAGCGAAAAGCAGTTTTAGGTATGTCACTCTCTCGCACCCTTAACTGATGATAACCAGACCGAAGATCAACCTTTGAGAAAAACTTCGCCCCTTGCAACTGATCAAACAAATCATCAATCCTTGGTAATGGATATCTGTTCTTGACCGTCACCTTGTTTAGTTGCCGATAATCAATACACAACCTCATGGAACCATCCTTCTTTCTCACGAAAAGAACCGGAGCTCCCCAAGGTGAAGTACTCGGTCGGATGTACCCCTTCTGTAACAAATCATTCAGCTGCTCCCTCAACTCTTTAAGCTCTGCCGGTGCCATTCTATAAGGAGGCATAGAGATAGGATTTGTGTCGGGTACAAGATCAATAGAAAACTCAATCTCCCTTTTAGGAGGTAACCCAGGCAAATCCTCAGGAAAAACATCCACAAAATCTTGCACTATAGGGACGTCTTCTTGTCACAACCCAACCCGGGTGCCACGACCGGCATGCAGCCAAATCGAAGTCCGACCACATAAGCCTTAGAAACATTCATAACAGTCTAAGAGCAAAACAGTTCAATACTTATATAATCCTCAATCCTAGTTCAAATGCAAACCATCAATATAATCAAATCCCAATAAAATCATTCGGGAAATCTAATGCAGACAAGTTCTACTTATTACACAAAAAGGGATTCGGATTCAATCCGCCCAAAAGTTCAATATCCGAAAATCTCTAAGCAGAAGGACCGATAAACATAAACGGAAAACCTGATCGACTTCGCCAAAGAAGAGAAAGAAGATAGACGAAGGCAATCACTGTAAACCTGCAAGACAATCTGTAAGAGTGTGAGAGCTTTATATAGACGCCCAGTAAGCCTATGAGAGGCAGAGAAACATCTAACAGTTATATAAGCAGTACATATAATACATTCACAAATTAAGCAATCAAGATGGTGTGTCGGGGTCACCAATCAGTAAACAGTACAGTATAATATCAGTCACATCCGCCCTTATAACTCTTCAGTACAGTACAGTAATCAGTAATTAGGCATGTAGCCTCAGTAAACAGTATAGGCATTAAGCCTCAGTAGCAGTATAGGCATTAAGCCTCAGTAACCTCCTTCCCCTTCATGACACACCATCACACAGCACAAGTAATATCAAATTCAATATTCTCACATAAATACAATCACGTGCAAGTTTCTCTGTCTCCTAAAGCATGCGAGGCTGAGTTCAAAAGAATAGTCTAGTGAATATATAGAAAGGATAATATATTATAAGAAGGGTTTATATATATATATATAAGTTGTTAGCAAGTAGCACAACACAAACAGTTCAAATACACCCATAGAACTTACCTGGTCTAACAGTCAGCTAAGCAATCTGGCACCCTAAGTCTGAGGTGCTGCTGGACCACCGCCTAACCATTAACCATCAATTAACAACCACCCTTACAAATATATGCAAGTGCAAATGGGAATGCATGACGTGAATGCACGCAATTCAATAGTTTCCATAACAAGGTTAAACCTTTTTGTCAACCAATCATAACTTAACCATCATAATACCACACCTTTAAACTTGCTTTCCAGAATATAAAACATCCTTAAAAATTCCTTACAATTTAAATTTATCAAATACCTTACTTAAATAATCAATATTCACCAAATACAATTTTACCGATAAACCTTAATAACGAGTGTCAACTTGTAAAATTCAAAACAATTAACCAGTATATGAAAAATTTATAATTCTCAACCAGAAGTTAATTTGATATCTGAAAAGCATCCTACCAAAATTTCATAATTTTTCGAGACTTAGAAGTCTCTCAACCAATTTTTTATTCATAACAGTATACAGCTCACAAGGTATACTGACAGCAGTAGAAAGATCTAATTATTTCAAAAATATAACAATAGAAACATAACCCTACATATTATTTTTTAAATTAGACTTCCAGAACTTCAACATATATGAAAATCAAATCTAAAACATTTTTACACATTTTAATATGAATTTCGAAAGTTACAGATGATGCAATCGCATCTACAGTACAGTTCATCAGACAACAGTAGCAAACTTGAATTTTCCAGAAATATACGATGCTCCAAAATCCAAAATATTATTTTTCTCATAAACTAGACTCAATTTAAAGCCACATATCCAAATTTTAGATTTTTATCATGTTTCAATATTTAATTAAAAATCAAGCAACATACAGTACTAACATCAAACTTCAGCAGAGAATTAAATCATCCAAAAACTCAAAGAAAACAATTAATTCGAAAACCCTAATACCCAAATCAATTCAATCAAACCCTAATTCAATACATTCATCAAATTTCAGAACCTAACACACTAGCCCAATCAATTAATTCAATAACCAAAATCTGTCAAAACAATAAAAACCCCAAAACCTAACCTATTTTGTAAAAATCAATTTAATTAAATAATAATTCGAATTTAGCCAAATTAATTAAGAAAAATACCAACCCAATATGATATGAACATGTTCTAGGTAGATGGGAGTCAAATCAAAGCAAAAGGGTGGAAGAAAAACCTCTAAACACACAAAATAGCAAAAATTGCTGCTGCTGGAAAGGGAAGCAAAACGACGCCTGCGAGCCGCTTCGCCCAGCAGCCGAACGACGTGGTCACCAGGCCAAACGACAACGCTCCTGGCCCGAGCTTCTCCGCGGAACGATAGAAGCCTCTCGCCAAACGACAATGGCCACGGCGCGCGCACAGTGCCAAAACGACTGCCCTCAGATTTTTGCCCCAAAACCCTATTTTTTTAAGCCACCCGAATTTAAAGTGATCTAAAACCTTCCCCCATCAAACCTAGGCCCTATTTATAGGAAAGAAAACTTTTAAAAATATATTTTGACCCAAATCTAATTTATTTTAATTAAAAACACCCCAAAACTATTTATTTTCATAAAAAATTACCCAAAACCATAAAATTCACAAAATCAACTCAAATTTATTTTTAACTTCAAACTTTAACCCAAAATAATTTATAAATATGTTTTACGCATAATAATACCCGAAAATACCAAAAACGATGAAAAATCCAAAAATAACGAAAATACCCTCGACACCCAAAAATACAATATTATACTCAAAACGACCGTCTCGTCGTCCTGAGTATCAAAAAGACATTCAAACCATCAAATTATGTTCAAACATCATATGAGGGCACAAAATGACTATTTTGCCCTTAAGGTGCAAAATTACCATTTTGCCCCTAGACTTAAAATCATTCAAAAACCAAGGGTTTTACAATCTAACCCCCTTAAAGTAATTGCGTCCACGCAATTGAATCCAACATAATCATTATCCATCAAAAACTGTCATTACAATAGTTATACACAAATCCGGATGGTATCGTCTACTTAGTATGTGTCGTTATGGTTGATCAGGCCATAACCACAAGATACCAAGCACTAATGACCATTCCAGGTTTGATCCATTTAGAGTTCATTAAATAAAAACCAATTATCAGATAACCAAAACAAAATCAATGAATAGCGCTTAGCGCTCAACCCAGTCAATATCAGTGCCAATCAATCGAGAATAACATTATCTCTGTTCATTTTTCCAATCCATTACAATATTAATATACTGTACCTCTGTAACCAATAACAGAAATATTTTGTAACTCAACATCATTACACATACACCTTTTCAATAAGTTCCATTGCATACAATTGTCAATCATCAGTCACAAACAATATCATGTGATGTATGAGTATGATGTTATGCTGGTATGCAAGTGCTCTAACACTAAAACTGAAGAATAATACACTTATGGTTTAACTTCTTCTTTCTTCACATCCCGAATAGATACAAGATAGGCATCACAACCTTTACGCAACAACCTTCTAGCTCCCAAAGCAGAAATCATCTGACAAGGACCAATGGTCTTGGAACCATGGAATGTCACCGACTTACCTTCTTCATAATCAAATCGGACTATTTTAGCCCTACAGTCAACATTAGCTCCATGACCAGCTAACCAATCCATTCCCAAGATCACATCAAATTCCGACACAGATAGGACAATGAAATTTGCAGTTAAATCTGCATCCTCAACTCTAATCATACAGTTACTATAAACATCCACCGTCTCTATCTCATCCCCCAGTGGTGTATGAACAAACAAAGGCTCAGCTAAAAGTTCATGTGATCTAGATAATCTAGATGCAAAGCTAGGTGATATGAATGAATGAGTAGCTCCAGGGTCAATAAGAACATGTGCATCAAATGAACATATAGAGAGTGTACCTTGCACCACATTATTATCAGCCAAAGCTTGCTGAGCATTAAGATTAAATACCCGAGCATAATTCTGATTCTGATTCTGGCCTTGGTTCTGATTCTGAGCATTGTTCTGACCTGCTGGCAAAGCGAGTACAGCATTCTGCTGCTGATTATTCTGGTGATAACCCTAATTCTGCTGACCTTGGTAGCCTCGATAACCTCCATTCTGTTGTCTGCCATTCTGATTACCTCGGTCTCCATTATAACCTCAACCACCATTACCTCTGCCATAACCATTGCCATTACCATTACCATTGCCACAGTTGTTGTTACCTTGATTCCCTACTGGTCTCACATAATTCTGCTGCCCTCCTTGATTCTGACCACGCCGAGAATTAGGACAATCCTTCACCTGGTGATCCATCTGTCCACAACCTAAACATGCTCCCATCTGTCTCCAGCAATCTCCTGGATGACGGTTACCATAAAACTCACAAACAGGATTCCCCTGATTCTGATTCTGCGATCGGTAAGTCTGTTGTTGACCACCTCTATTATTACCTCTCTGATCTCTGTTCTGTCCTTGGTAGCCATGCGAATCATTAGGTCTACTTCTCTTCCTACTAACATCAGTAGTATCCTCAGTCCTGTCAATCTTACCTCTGTTTTCCAAACCCAGAGCTGTGTTCCTAGCCAAATGCAACTCAGTGTAGTTATGGCTAGCAACAAAACCATAATACTTATTGTTCAGTCCCTCCATGAATTTGCGAGTCATTCGAGCCTCATCCTGAATCAAGTGTGTAGCATACAGTCACAAATCCTGAAACTTCTCATAGTACTCAGCTATGGATCTATCCCCTTGCTTCAACCTCTCAAACTCTTGGCCTTTTTGCCACATAACATTCTCAGGTATGAAATTCTGCATGAACAAGTCCTTAAACTCATCCCAGAAATGAACCCTATCTCTGATCTCATCATCGAACCACACCTGAGCTGACTTCTTTAACTGATGGCCTGCCAACTCTATAGATCTATCATCAGTACAGTTGAGAGCTAAACAAATCCGACGTACCTCATTGATGAAGTATACCGGATCCTCAGTAGCAGAGTTGGAGAATGTAGGTGGGTTCACTCTGATAACCTCATTTAACCTCACATACTTGGGTTCAACAGTAGGTGGCTGATCATTGGCTTGCCCAGCATTCTGATTCATATTCTGCACCAACTGAGCAATTCCATTAGCAAGAGTCTCCATAGATTTACCCATGGTCATCATAGTAGTCATAAACTGCTCCTGACCCACTGCAGCAGCCGGTGTAGCCTCCGGTACAGGATTATTCCCAGGAGTAGGTGGCTGAGGATCAGGCACAACTCCTGCAGTATTAACATTCCCTGCTGCAGCTCTAGGAGGTCTCCCACGTCCACGTGGAGGCAGATTAGCACCATCTGCAGTTCCAGAAGTTCCAGCACCAAAGGAACCTCCCCCTATCCGAATTCCAGTACTTCTTTGAGACATAACTCCTGATATTAGTATAAGCATATCGGTTAACGCGGAAGCAAAAGAAACAAAGAAAGAATTTTTCCTAATGATTTTCGGATACAACTAGACAAATTATAAGTGTGACTGAATCTTATGGCTCTGATACCACTTTTGTCACGACCCAACCCGGGGACCACGACCGGCATGCAGCCAAACCAAAGTCCGACCACATAAGCCTTAGGAACATTCATAACAGTCTAAGTGCAAAACAGTTCAATACTTATATAATCCTCAATCCTAATTCAAATGCAAACCATCAATATAATTAAATCCCAATAAAATCATTCGGGAAATCTAATGCAGACAAGTTCTACTTATTACACAAAAAGAGATTCAGATTCAATTCGCCCAAAAGTTCAATATCCAGAAATCTCTAAGCAGAAGGAGCGATAAACACAAATGGAAAACCTGATCGACTTCGCCAAGAAGAGAAAGAAGATAGACGAAGGCAATCACTGTAAACCTGCAAGACAATCTGTAAGAGTGTGAGCGCTTTATATAGACGCCCAGTAAGCCTATGAGAGGCAGAGAAACATCTAACAGTTATATAAGCAGTACATATAATACATTCACAAATTAAGCAATCAAGATGGTGTGTCGGGGTCACCAATCAGTAAACAGTACAGTATAATATTAGTCACATCCGCCCTTATAACTCCTCAGTACAGTACAGTAATCAGTAATTAGGCATGTAGCCTCAGTAAATAGTATAGGCATTAAGCCTCAGTAGCAGTATAGGCATTAAGCCTCAGTAACCTCCTTCCCCTTCATGACACACCATCACACAGCACAAGTAATATCAAATTCAATATTCTCACATAAATACAATCACATGCAAGTTTCTCTGTCTCCTAAAGCATGCGAGGCCGAGTTTGAAAGAATAGTCTAGTGAATATATAGAAAGGATAATATATTATAAGAAGGGTTTATATATATATAAGTTGTTAGCAAGTAGCACAACACAAACAGTTCAAATACACCCATAGAACTTACCTGGTCTAACAGTCAGCTAAGCAATCCGCCACCCTAAGTCTGAGGTGCTGCTGGACCATCGCCTAACCATTAACCATCAATTAACAACCACCCTTACAAATGTATGCAAGTGCAAATGGAAATGCATGACGTGAATGCACGCAATTCAATAGTTTCCATAACAAGGTTAAACCTTTTTGTCAACCAATCATAACTTAACCATCATAATACCACACCTTTAAACTTGCTTTCCAGAATATAAAACATCATTAAAAATTCCTTACAATTTAAATTTATCAAATACCTTACTTAAATAATCAATATTCACCAAATACAATTTTACCGATAAACCTGAATAACGAGTGTCAACTTGTAAAATTCAAAACAATTAACCAGTATATGCAAAATTTATAATTCTCAACCAGAAGTTAATTTGATATCTAAAAAGCATCCTACCAAAATTTCATAATTTTTTGAGACTTAGAAGTCTCTCAACCAATTTTTTATTCATAATAGTATACAGCTCACAAGGTATACTGACAGCAGTAGAAAGATCTAATTATTTCAAAAATATAACAACAGAAACATAACCCAACATATTTTTCTTGTAAATTAGACTTCCAGAACTTCAACATATATGAAAATCAAATCTAAAACATTTTTACACATTTTAATATGAATTTCGAAAGTTACAGATGATGCAATTGCATCTACAGTACAGTTCGTCAGACAATAGTAGTAAACTTGAATTTTCCAGAAATATACGATGCTCTAAAATCCCAAAAATTATTTTTCTCATAAACTAAACTCAATTTCGAGCCACATATCCAAATTTTAGATTTTTATCATGTTCCAATATTTAATTAAAAATCGAGCAACATACAACACTAACATCAAACTTCAGCAGATAATTAAATCATCCAAAAACTCAAAGAAAACAATTAATTCGAAAACCCTAATACCCAAATCAATTCAATCAAACCCTAATTCAATACATTCATCAAATTTCAGAACCCAATACAGTAGCCCAATCAATTAATTCAATAACCAAAATCCCTCAAAACAATAAAAACCCCAAAACCTAACCTATTTTGTAAAAATCAATTTAATTAAATAATAATTCGAATTTAGCCAAATTAATTAAGAAAAATACCAACCCAATATGATATGAACATGTTCTAGGTAGATGGGAGTCAAATCAAAGCAAAAGGGTGGAAGAAAAACCTCTAAACACACAGGGAAGCAAAACGACGCCTGCGAGCCACTTCGCCCAGCCGCCGAACGACGTGGTCACCAGGCCGAACGATAGGCCAAATCTCACCAGACGACACGCACTCCTCGCCAGACGACGATGCGGGCTGCTGCGTGACAAGCCTATAACGACGGCGCACCAAATTTTGTCTAAAATCCTATTTTTTAAGCCACTCGAATTTAAAGTGATCTAAAACCTTCCCCCATCAAACCTAGGCCCTATTTATAGGAAAGAAAACTTTTAAAAATATATTTTGACCCCAATCTAATTTATTTTAATTAAAAACACCCCAAAACTATTTATTTTCATAAAAAATTACCCAAAACCATAAAATTCACAAAATCAACTCAAATTTATTTTTAACTTCAAACTTTAACCCAAAATAATTTATAAATATGTTTTACGCATAATAATACCCGAAAATACCAAAAACGACGAAAAATCCAAAAATGACGAAAATACCCTCGGCACCAAAAAATATAATATTATACTCAAAACGACCGTCTCGTCTTCCTGAGTATCAAAAAGACATTCAAACCATCAAATTATGTTCAAACAACATATGAGGGCACAAAATGACTATTTTGCCCCTAAGGTGCAAAATTACCATTTTGCCCCTAGACTTAAAATCATTCAAAAACCAAGGGTTTTACAGGGCGGCTGTAAAAACCACCGGTAGGCAATATTTAACCGTCCCTATGTGAATAAGAAAATGTATCTACATCTATATTTTGTTGTAATGTTACTAAGAATCATTTAAATGAATCATGATTCTTTTTATATAACTTAACTATAAAATCAAAATATATTAACATTTTTTTCTACATTTTAATTATTTTAAATAAAAAAATATCATATGAATTTTATCATTTTGAAATTTATTTCAAATACATAAATTTTATCATCAATTCAATTAAATTATTCCAAATATTATTTTAAATATCATAATACGAATATCGGTTGTTAATTTTATTTATTTGTTAATATAAAATTTTAAAATCCTGATGGCAAAAAAAAAATTAAAGTCTTTTCAACCGTTAATTAGAATTCATTTGTGAAACTATTTTTTTTCTTTCACAGTATTAATTATTCAATATCTATTCTTTTTTTTTTTTGCTACACTTTGAATTTTTGTTGTTTGAAAAATTAATTAATTTTGGACATAAAGAACCATGTAAATCGACACTACTAAAGCTTTTTTAAACAGTCCTTAAATTCGTTAGAAAAACTATAGAGATTGGGCCTTTCGCAGAGAAAATGGGCAGTTATAAAAGCTGCTGTTAGACAATGGTTAACGTCCCTATATAGATAAAAAAAAATCTCTATAACTACATTTTATTGTAGTGCTACAAGAAATCATTTAAATAAATCATAATTCTTTTTATATAACTTAACAATAAAATTACAATACTCTATTTTTTTTCTACATTTTAAATATTCTAAATAAAAAAAATTCATATGAATTTTATCATTTTGAAATTTATTTCAAATACATAAATTTTATTATTAATTCAATTAAATTATTTCAAATATTTTTTCAAGTAGATAACACAAATATCTGTTGTTAAATTTAATTAATTTATTAATATCAAATTTTTAAAGTAATGACGGCCAAAATAAAAATTAAAGCTATTATCAACTGTTAATTAGAGTTATCACTTGTTTAACCATTCTTTTTTTCACAACATTAATTATTCAAAGATCATTCTTTTTTTGTTAGACTTTAAATATTCATGGTCTTCGTAATTAATTAATTTTTGACATTAAAAATCATTCTCTATAAAAATTTCTTCCGGCGGTCCTTAAATTCGCAAGAAAAATGATAGAAATTGGGCCTTTCACAGCGAAAATGTGGCAATTGTAAGAATCGCCAGTAGACTTTATTTAACCGTTCCTATGTGGATAAGAAAATATCTCTAATGCTATATTTAATTGTAGAGCTACTAAGAATTATTTAAATAAATCATGATTCTTTTTATAGAACTTAACTATAAAATCAGAATATTCTGACATTTTTTCTACATTTTAAGTCTTCTAAATAAAATTTTTTATGAATTTTATCATTTTAAAATTTATTTCAAATACATAAATTTTATCATTAATTGAATTAAATTATTCTAAATATTTTTTCACGTACCATAACACAAATATCGGTTGTTAAATTTAAATAATTTGTTAAAATCAAAATTTTAAAATCGTGACGGCAAAAAAAGTTAAAGTTCTTTCCAACCGTTAATTAGAGTTACAGGTTATGGAATCATATTTTTTCTCAGCATTAAATATTCAAAGTTCATTCTTTTTTTTTTGCTAGACTTTGAATATTTATTATTTTAGTAATTAAATAATGTTAGACATAAAAAATTTTATAGAGGCAGTTTAAACCACCTGTACAAAATTTTATCCTGGTAGTCCTTAAATTCGCCGAAAAAACTGTAGAGACTGGGTCTTTCTCAGCGAAAATGTGACGGTTGTAAAAATCACCGGTAGACATTATTTAACCGTCCTATGTGGATAAAAAAAATATCTCTACAGTTGTATTTTGTTGTAGTCCTACTAAGAATCATTTAAATGAATCATAATTCTTTTTATATAACTTAACTAAAAAATCATAACAATCGAACGTTTTTTCTACATTTTAATTATTCCAATTAAAAAAATTCACATGAATTTTATCATTTTTAAATTTATTTCAAATTCATAAATTTTATCATTAATTTAATTAAATTATTCAAAATATTTTTTCTAAGTATCATTACAAGAATATAGGCTGTGAAATTTAATTATTTTATTAATATCAAAATTATAAATCCTGAAGGCCAAAAAAAATTAATGTCATTTTCAACCGTTAATTAGAGTTACCACTTATTGAACCATTCTTTTTTTTTTTCATAACATTTATTATTCAAAGTCCATTCTTTTTTTTGCTAGAGTTTGAATATTCGTGGTCTTCGTAATTAATTAATTTTTTACATGAAGAATCATGTTGAGGTGGTTTAAACCACATTTACAAAAATCTTTTTCGATGGTCCTTAAATTCGTTTGAAAACTATAGATACTGGACCTTTCACATCGAAAATGGGGCAGTTGTAAAAATCGCCTGTAGACATTATTTAACCGTCCCTATATGGATAAGAAAATGTCTCTACAACTATATTTTATTGTAGTGTTACAAAGAATTATTTAAATAAATCATGATTACTTCTGTATAACTTAACTATAAAATCAAAGTATTCTGACATTTTTATACATTTTTAATATTCCAAATAAAAAATGTTATATGAATTTTATCATTTTGAAATTTATTTCAAATACATAACTTTTATCATTAATTCAATTAAATTATTCCAAATATATTTTCAAGTACCGTAACACAAATATCGATTGTAATATTTAATTAATTTATTACTATCAAAATTTTTAAGTCCCGGCGACAAAAAATATATATTAAAGTCTTTTTCAACCATTAATTAAAGTTACCAGTTGTGGAACTATTCTTTTTTTCACAGAATCAATTATTCAAAGTTCTGTCTTTTTTTACTAGACTTTGAATATTTATTGTCTTGGTAATTAATTAATTTTGTACATAAAAAATAATGTAGAGGCAGTTTAAACTGTCTCTACAAAATTTTTTTCCGGCGGTACTTAAATTCGCCCAAAAAACTTTAGAAATTAGACCTTTCGTAGCAAAAATTGGGTAGTTATAAAAATCACCAATAAACATTATTTAATCATCCGTATGTAGAAAAAAAAAATATTTATAGCTATATTTTGTTGTAGTGTTACTATAAATTATTAAAAATATATCATGATTCTTTTTATATAACTTAACTATAAAATCATAATATACTGATTTTTTTTTACATTTTAATTATTCTAAATAAAAATATGTCATATGAATTTTATCATTTTAAAATTTATTTCAAATACATAAATTTTATCATCAATTCAATTAAATTATTCTAAATATTTTTTAAATATTATAACACGAATATCGGTTGTTAATTTTAATTAATTTATTAATATAAAAATTTTAAAACACCGATGGCAAAAAAAAAAAAATTAAAGGCCTTTTCAACCTTTAATTAGAGTTGTCACTTCTGGAACTATTCTTTTTTTATTCCACAACATTAATTATTCAAAATCTATTCTTTTTTTTTGTGACACTTTGAATTTTTGTTGTCTAAAAAATTAATTAATTTTAGACATGAAGAACCATATAAATCGACTCTACTAAATCTTTTCCTGACAGTCTTTAAATTTGTCGAAAAAATTAGAGACTGAGCTTTTCGCAAAGAAAATGGGGCCGTTGTAAAAGCTGCTGGTAGACAATGTTTAACCGTCCCTATCTAGATAAAAAAATATTTCTACAACTACATTTTATTGTAGTGCTACTAGGAATTATTTAAATAAAACATGATTCTTTTTATACCACTTAACAATAAAATTAGAATACTCTGACTTTTTTTTCTTTATTTTAAATATTCCAAATAAAAAAATTTATATAAATTTTATCATTTTAAAATTTATTTCAAATACATAAATTTTATCATTAATTAAATTAAATTATTCTAAATATTTTTCAAGTACATAACGCAAATATCGGTTGTTAAATTTAATTAATTTATTAATATCAAAATTTTAAAGTAATGACGACCAAAATAAAAAATTAAAGTCATTTCCAACTGTTAATTAGAGTTACCATTGTTGAACCATTCTTTTTTTTCACAACATTAATTATTCAAAGATCATTTTTTTAATAGACTTTAAATATTTATTGTCTTTGTAATTAATTAATTTTAGACATAAAGAATCATCCTCTACAAAAATTTCTCCCGGCAATTTTTAAATTCACCAAAAAAACTATAGAGACTGAGCTTTTGGCAATAAAAATTGGACGGTTAAAAAAACCGATAGTGAACATTGTTTAATCTTCTCTATGTAGATAATAAAATATATCTACTGCTATATTTTGTTGTAGTGCTACTAAGAATCATTTAAATGAATTATGATTCTTTTTATATAACTTAACTATAAAATCAGAATATTTTGACATTTTTTCTACATTGTAATTCTTCCAAATAAAAAAAAAATTATTTGAATTTTATCATTTTGAAATTTATTTCAAATACATAAATTTTACCATTAATTGAATTAAATTATTCCAAATATTTTTTCAAGTACCATAACACGAATATCGGTTGTTAAAATTAATTAATTTATTAATATGAAAATTTTAAAATCATGACTACAAAAAAAATTAAGGCATTTTCAACCATTAATTAGAGTTACTGGTTATGAAACCATTCTTTTTTTTCTCAACATTAATTATTCAAAGTCCAATTTTTTTTTTTTGCTAGACTTTGAACATTCATTATTTTGGTAATTAAATAATTTTGAACATAAAGAATCGTGTAGAAGCGGTTTAAACGACTTCTATAAAAATTTATCTCGGCAGTCCTTAAATTATTTGAAAAAATTGTAGAAACTGAGCCTTTCGTAGTGAAAATGTGACAGTTGCAAAAACTGCTGGTAGACATTATTTAACTGTCCTTATGTGGATAAAAAAATATCTCTACAGCTGTATTTTATTGTAGTGCTACTAAGAATCATTTAAATGAATCATGATTCTTTTTATATAATTTAACTACGAAATCAGAATATTTTGAAATTTTTTTTTCATTTTAATTATTTCAAATAGAAAAATTCATATAATTTTATTATTTTAAAATTTATTTTAAATTCATAAATTTTATAATTAATTTAATTAAATTATTCTAAATATTTTTTCAAGTACCATAACACGAATATCGGTTGTTAAATTTAATTAATTTATTAATATCAAAATTTTAATGTCCTGATGGCCGTAAAAAATTTAATTTCTTTCCAACCGTTAATTAGATTTACCAGCTGTGGAACCTTTTTTTTTCACAACATTAATTATTCAGTTTCAATTCTATTTTTTGCTAAACTTTTAATATTTATTATCTTGGTAATTAATTAATTTTAGACATGAAGAATCTTGTAGAGGAGCTTTATAAAAAAAATTTTCGGCAGTCCTTAAATTCATCGAAAAAACTGTAGAGGCAGGGTCTTTCGCAGAGAAAATGGGGCGATTGTAAAAACCCCTAGTAGACATTATTTAACTATTCCTATATGGATAAAAAAAATATCTCTACAGTTGTATTTTATTGTAGTGCTATTAAGAATCATTTAAATGAATCATGATTTTTTATATAACTTAACTATAAAATCAGAACATTCTGACATTTTTTTTACATTTTAATTATTCCAAATAAAAAAATTTATATGAATTTATCATTTTGAAATTTATTTCAAATTCATAAATTTTTTATTAATTTAATTAAATTATTCATAATATTTCAAGTACCATAACTAGAATATCGGGTGTGAAATTTAATTATTTTATTAATAACAAAATTATAAGTCCTGAAGGTAAAAAAAAACTAAAGTCATTTTTAACCGTTAATTAGAGTTACCACTTGTTGAATCATTTTTTTTTCTACAACATTAATTATTCAAAGTTCATTCTTTTTTTTTGCTAGAGTTTGAATTTTTGTGGTCTTTGCAGTTCATTAATTTTTTACATGAAGAATCATGCAGAGGCAGTTTAAACATCTAAAAAAATATTTCCCGATTGTCCTTAAATTCGCCTGAAAAACTATAGATACTAGGCCTTTCACATTAAAATTGGGGCGGTTGTAAAAATCATCGGTAGATACTATTTAACCGTTCCTATATGAATAAAAAAATATCTCTATAGGTATATTTTATTGTAGTGTTACAAAAAATTATTAAAATAAATCATGATTCCTTTTATCTAACCTAACTATAAAATTAGAATATTTTGACATTTTTATACATTTTAAATATTCCAAATAAAAATGTCATATGAATTTTATAATTTTGAAATTTATTTCAAATATATAAATTTTATCATTAATTCAATTAAATTATTTCAAATATTTTTTTCAAGTACCATAACATAAATATCGGTTGTAATATTTAATTAATTTATTAATATCAAAATTTTAAAATTCTGACGGCAAAAAAAATATATTAAAGACATTTTCAACCATTAATTAGAGTTACTAGTTGTGAAACTATTCTTTTTTTTTCCACAACATCAATTATTCAAAGTCCATTCTTTTCTTTTCTTTTTTGCTAGACTTTGAATATTCATTATCCTAGTAATTAATTAATTTTGTACATAAAGAATCATGCCGCCTCTACAAAAAATTTATCTGGCGGTACTTAATTTTGCCAAAAAACTTTAGAGACTGAGCCTTTCGTAGCGAAAATGAGGTGGTTATAAAAATCACCGGTAGACATTGTTTAACCATTCGTATGTGAATAAGAAAATGTATCTACAACTATATTTTGTTGTAGTGTTACTAAGAATCATTTAAATTAACCATGATTCTTTTTATATAACATAACTATAAAATCAGAATATACTGACATTTTTTTCTATATTTTAATTATTCCAAATAAAAAAATACCATATGAATTTTATCATTTTGAAATTTATTTTAAATACATAAATTTTATCATTTTGAAATTTATTTTAAATACATAAATTTTATCATTAATTAAATTAAATTATTCCAAAATTTATTTTTAATACCATAACACGAATATTGGTTGTTAATTTTAATTAATTTGTTAATATAAAAATTTTAAAATCCTGATGGCAAAAAAAAATTAAAATCATTTTCAACCGTTAATTAGAGTTTTCACTTGTGGAACTATTCTTTTTTTCTTCCATAGCATTAATTATTCAAAAATTTATTTTTTTTGCTACATTTTGAATTTTTATTGTTTGAAAAATTAATTAATTTTGGACATGAAGAACTATGTAAATCGACTCTACTAAAGGTTTTTTCGGCAATCCTTAAATTCACCAAAAAAACTATAGAGACTGGGCCTTTCATAAAGAAAATAGGGCAGTTGTAAAAGCTGCTGGTAGACAATGGTTAACCGTCCCTATGTAGATAAAAAAAAATATCTCTATAACTATATTTTATTATAGTGCTACAAGAAATCATTTAAATAAATCATGATTCTTTTTATACAACTTAACAATAAAATTAGAATACTCTGTTTTTTTTCTACATTTTAAATATTTCAAATAAAAAAATTCATTTAATTTTATCATTTTGAAATTTATTTCAAATACATAAATTTTATCATTAATTCAATTAAATTATTTCAAATATTTTTTCAAGTATATAGCGCAAATATCGGTTGTTAAATTTAATTAAATTATTAATATCAAATTTTTAAAGCAATGACGACCAAAATAAAAAATTAAAGTCATTTTCCAACTGTTAATTAGAGTTACTACTAACCATTATTTTTTTCACAATATTAATTATTCAAAGACCATTTTTTTGTTAGATTTTGAATATTCATGGTCTTCGTAATTAATTAATTTTTAACATGAACAAATCATTCTCTATAAAAATTTCTTCCGGCGGTCCTTAAATTCGTTAAAAAAACTATAGATATTGGGTCTTTCAAAGCAAAAATGGGGCGGTTGTAAGAACCGCCAGTGGGCATTATTTAACCGTCCCTATATGAATAAAAAAATATCACTAATGCTATATTTTGTTGTAAAGCTACTAAAAATTAATTAAATAAATCATGATTCCTTTTTTTTCGTGAAAAGAATATCTCTTGAAAAAAAAGTCATTTTCAACCGTTAATTTTGATTTATTTATTTACAACCGTCCCATTTTCGCTGGGAAAGGCCTAATCTCTATAGTTTTTCTGACGAATTTAAAGATCGCTGAAAGAATTTCTTATAGAGAATGATTCTTCATGTTAAAAATTAATTAATTATAAAAACCATGAATATAAAAAGTTTAACAAAAAAAGAATGGTCTTTGAATAATTAATGTTACGAAAAAAAAAAGAATGGTCTTTGAATAATTAATGTTATGAAAAAAAAAAGAATGGTTCAACAAGTTATATAATAAAATATAGCATTAGAATATTCTGATTTTATAGTTAAGTTATATAAAAAAAATCATGATTTATTTGAATAATTCTTAGTAGCTCTATAATAAAATATAGCATTAGAGATATTTTCTTATTCACATAGGAACGGTTAAACAATATCCACTGACGGTTCTTACAACCTCCTCATTTTCGTTGCGAAAGGCCCAAATTCTATAGTTTTTCTGGCGAATTTAAGGACCACCGGGATAAGTTTTTATCAAGGATGATTCTTCATGTCAAAAATTAATTAATTATGAATACCATGAATATTCAAAGTCTAATAAAAAAGAATGGTCTTTGAATAATTAATATTGTGAAAAAAAAAGAATAGTTCAACAAGTAGTAACTCTAATTAACAGTTGAAAATGACTTTAGTTTTTTTGGCCTTCAAGATTTATAATTTTGATATTAATAAAATAATTAAATTTTGCAACCGATATTCTTGTTATAGCACTTGAAATAAATTTTATATGAATTTTTTTATTTGGAATAATTAAAATGTAGAAAAAAATGTCAGAATGTTCTGATTTTGTAGTTAAGTTATATAAAAAGAATCATGATTCATTTAAACGATTCTTAGTAGCACTAAAACAAAATACAACTATAGAGATTTTTTTTATCCACATAGGGACGGTTAAATAATGACTACCGGTCATTTTTATAATTGTCATATTTTCACTGTGAAAAACCCAGTCTCTATAGTTTTTTCAGCGAATTTAAGGACTGTCGGAATAAGTTTTTATACAGGTGGTTTAAACTGCCTTTACAGGATTCTTTATGTCCAAAATTATTTAATTACCAAGATAATGAATATTTAAAGTCTAGCAAAAAAATGGACTTTGAATATTTAATGCTGAGAAAAAAAGAATGGTTCCATAACCGGTAACTCTAATTAACGGTTAAAAAAAACTTCAATTTTTTTTCCGTCACGATTTTAAAATTTTGATTTTAACAAATTAATTAAATTTAACAACTATTATTCGTGTTATGATACTTGAAAAAATATTTGGAATAATTTAATTCAATTAATGATAAAATTTATGTATTTGAAATAAATTTCAAAATGATAAAATTCATATGATTTTTTTATTTGGAAGAATTAAAATGTAGACAAAATGTTAGAATATTCTGATTTTGTAGTTAAGTTATATAAAAAGAATCATGATTTATTTAAATAATTTTTATTATAGCTCTACAATAAAATATAACATTAGAGATATTTTCTATTTCACATAGGGACAGTTAAATATTGTTCGCTAGCTGTTCTTATAACCGTGCCATTTTTTATGCGAAAGGCCCAAATTCTATAGTTTTTCTAGCAAATTTAAGGACTGCCGGGAGAAATTTTTATAGAGAATGATTCTTCATGTCAAAAATTAATTAATTTTGAAGCTCATTAAAATTCAAAGTCTAATAAAAAAAAAAGAATGGTCTTTGAATAATTAAAATTGTGAAAAAAATTGATTCAACAAGTTGTAACTCTAATTAACGGTTGAAAATGACTTTAGTTTTTTTGGCCTTCAAGACTTATAATTTTGATATTAATAAAATAATTAAATTTTACAACCGATATTCTTGTTATAGTAGTTGAAATAAATTTCAAAATGATAAAATTCATATGAATTTTTTTATTTGGAATAATTAAAATGTAGAAAAAAAATGTAAGAATGTTCAGATTTTGTAGTTAAGTTATATAAAAAGAATCATGATTCATTTAAACTATTCTTAGTAGCACTATAATAAAATACAGCTGTAGAGATATTTTTTTATCCACATAAAGACGGTTAAATAATGTCTACCAGTCATTTTTATAATTGTCATATTTTCGCTGTGAAAGACCCAGTCTCTATAGCTTTTTCGGCGAATTTAAGGACTGTAGGGATAATTTTTTGTATAGGTGGTTTAAACCGCCTCTACAGGAATCTTTATATCCAAAATTATTTAATTGCCAAGATAATGAATATTCAAAGTCTAGAAAAAAAAAGAATGGACTTTGAATATTTAATGCTGAGGAAAAAAGAATAGTTCCTTAACCGGTAACTCTAATTAACGGTTGAAAAAGTCTTTTTTTTTATCGTCACGATTTTAAAATTTTGATATTAACAAATTAATTAAATTTAACAATTGATATTCTTTTTATGATACTTGAAAAAATATTTGAAATAATTTAATTCAATTAATGATAAAATTTATATATTTGAAATAAATTTCAAAATGATAAAATTCATATAATTTATTTTTGGAAGAATTAAAATGTAGAAAAAATGTCAGAATATTCTGATTTTGTAGTTAAATTGTATAAAAAGAATCATGATTTATTTAAATAATTCTTAGTAGATCTACAATAAAATATAGCATTAGAGATATTTTCTTATTTACATAAAGATAGCTAAACAATGTCCACTGGCAATTCTTACAATCGCCCCATTTTTACTGCAAAAGGCCCAATCTCTATATTTTTCTGGATAATTTAAGGAGCACAAGGAGAAGTTTTTGTAGAGAATGATTCTTCATATCAAAAATTAATTAATTAAGAAGACAATGAATATTCAAAGTCTAGTAAAAAAAGAATAATCTTTGAATAATTAATATTGTGAAAAAAAAAAGAATAGCTCAACAAGTGATAACTCTAATTAACGGTTGAAAATGACTTTAGTTTTTTTGGTATTCAGGACTTAAAATTTTGATATTAATAAAATAATTATATTTCATGACCGATATTCTTGTTATGGTACTTGAAATAAATTTTAAAATGATAAAATTCATATGAATTTTTTTTGAAAAAATTAAAATGTAAAAAAAATGTCATAATGTTCTGATTTTGTAGTTAAGTTATATATAAAAAATATGATTCATTTAAACGATTCTTAGTAGCACTATAATAAAATACAATTGTAGAGATATTTTTTTTATCCATATAAAGGCGGTTAAATAATGTATATCAATCATTTTTATAATTATCACATTTTTGCTGTGAAAAACCTAGTCTCTATAGTTTTTTCGGCGAATTTAAGGACTGTAGGGATAATTTTTTGTACAAGTGGTTTAAACCGCCTCTACATGATTCTTTATGTCCAAAATTATTTAATTACCAAGATAATGAATATTCAAAGTCTAGCAAAAAAAAAGAATGGACTTTGAATATTTAATGCTGAGGAAAAAGAATCGTTCCATAACCGGTAACTCTAATTAACGGTTGAAAAAGACTTTAATTTTTTTTTTGTCGTCACTATTTTAAAATTTTGATATTAACAAATTAATTAAATTTAATAACTGATATTTGTGCTATGAAAATTGAAAAAAAAAATTAGAATAATTTAATTCAATTAATGATAAAATTTATGTATTTAAAATAAATTTCAAAATGATAAAATTCATATGATTTTTTTTATTTGGAAGAATTAAAATGAAGAAAAAATATCAGAATATTCTGATTTTGTAGTTAAGTTGTATAAAAAGAATCATGATTTATTTAAATAATTCTAAGTAGCTCTACAATAAAATATAGCATTAGAGATATTTTTTTTATTTACATAAAGACGATTAAACAATGTCCATTGGCATTTCTTACAGCCGTCTCATTTTTACTACGAAAGGCCCAATATCTATAGTTTTTAGGCATAATTTAAGGACCGCCGAAAATTTTTTTTTTGTAGATGATGATTCTTAATGTAAAAAATTAATTAATTACAAAGACTATAAATATTCAAAATCTAATAAAAAAGAATGGTCTTTGAATAATTAATGTTGTGAAAAAAAAAAATGGTTCAACAAGTGGTAACTCTAATTAACAGTTGGAAATGATTTTAGTTTTTTTGGCATTCAGGACTTATAATTTTGATATTAATAAAATAATTAAATTTCACAACCGATATTCTTGTTATGGTACTTGAAATAAATTTCAAAATGATAAAATTCATATGAATTTTTTATTTGGAATAATTAAAATATAGAAAAAAATATCAGAATGTTCTGATTTTGTAGTTAAGTTATATAAAAAGAATCATGATTCATTTAATCGATTCTTAGTAGTACTATAATAAAATACAGCTGTAGAGATATTTTTTTATCCACATAGGGAGAGTTAAATAATGTCTACCAGTCATTTTTATAATTACCTTATTTTTGCTGTGAAAGACCCAGTCTCTAGTTTTTTCGGCGAATTTAAGGATTGTCGGGATAAGTTTTTGTAGAGGTGGTTTAAACCGCCTCTATAGAATTCTTTATGTCTAAAATTATTTAATTATAAAGATAACGAATATTCAAAGTCTAGCAAAAAAAAATAATGGACTTTGAATATTTAATGCTGAGGAAAAAAGAATGGTTCCATAATCGGTAACTCTAATTAACGATTGAAAAAGACTTTAATTTTTTTTTTAACATCACGAATTAAAATTTTGATATTAACAAATTAATTAAATTTAACAACTGATATTTGTGTTATGATACTTGAAAAAATATTTAGAACAATTTAATTCAATTAATGATAAAATTTATGTATTTGAAAAAAATTTTAAAATGATAAAATTCATAATATTTTTTTATTTGGAAAAATTAAAATGTAGAAAAAATGTCAGAATATTCTGATTTTGTAGTTAAGTTGTATAAAATGAATCATGATTTATTTAAATAATTATTAGTAGCTCTATAATAAAATATAGCATTAGAGATATTTCGCGAAAGACCTAATCTCTATAATTTTTCTGGATAATTTAAGGACTACCGGGAGAAGTTTTTGTAGAGGATGATTCTTCATGTAAAACCCTTGGTTTTTGAATGATTTTAAGTCTAGGGGCAAAATAGTCATTTTGTGCCCTCATATGTTGTTTGAACATAATTTGATGGTTTGAATGTCTTTTTACTCAGGACGATGAGACGGTCGTTTTGAGTATAATATTGTATTTTTGGGTGCCGAGGGTATTTTCGTTATTTTTCGTCATTTTCGGTATTTTCGGGTATTATTATGCGTAAAACATATTTATAAATTATTTTGGGTTAAAGTTTGAAGTTAAAAATAAATTTGAGTTGATTTTGTGAATTTTATGGTTTTGGGTAATTTTTTATGAAAATAAATAGTTTTTGGGTGTTTTTAATTATAATAAATTAGATTGGGGTCAAAATATATTTTTAAAAGTTTTCTTTCCTATAAATAGGGCCTAGGTTTGATGGGGGAAGGTTTTAGATCACTTTAAATTCGGGTGGCTTAAAAAAATAGGGTTTTGGGGCAAAAATCTGAGGGCCGTCGTTTTGGCACTGTGCGCGCGCCGTGGCCATTGTCGTTCGGCGGAGAAGCTCGGGCCAGGAGCGTTGTCATTCGGCCTGGTGACCACGTCGTTCGGCAGCTGGGCGAAGCGGCTCGCAGGCGTCGTTTTGCTTCCCTTTCCAGCAGCAGCAATTTTTGCTATTTTGTGTGTTTTGAGGTTTTTCTTCCACCCTTTTGCTTTGATTTGACTTCCATCTACCTAGAACATGTTCATATCATATTGGGTTGGTATTTTTCTTAATTAATTTGGCTAAATTCGAATTATTATTTAATTAAATTGATTTTTACAAAATAGGTTAGGTTTTGGGGTTTTTATTGTTTTGAGGGATTTTGGTTATTGAATTAATTGATTGGGCTAGTGTGTTAGGTTCTGAAATTTGATGAATGTATTGAATTAGGGTTTGATTGAATTGATTTGGGTATTAGGGTTTTTGAATTAATTGTTTTCTTTGAGTTTTTGGATGATTTAATTCTCTGCTGAAGTTTGATGTTAGGGCTGTATGTTGCTCGATTTTTAATTAAATATTGGAACATGATAAAAATCTAAAATTTGGATATGTGGCTCAAAATTGAGTCTAGTTTATGAGAAAAATAATTTTTGGGATATTGGAGCATCGTATATTTCTGGAAAATTCAAGTTTGCTACTGTTGTCTGACGAACTGTACTGTAGATGCGATTGCATCATCTGTAGATGCGATTGCATCATCTGTAACAACAACCGTGGCAACGATAATTGTAATGGAAATGGTTATGGCAGAGGTAATGGTGGTCGAGGTTATAATGGAGGCCGAGGTAATCAGAATGGCAGATGACAGAATGGAGGTTATCGAGGCTACCAAGGTCAGCAAAATCAGGGTTATCACCTGAATAATCAGCAGCAGAATGTTGTACCCGCTTTGCCAGCAGGTCAGAACAATGCTCAGAATCAAAACCAAGGCCAGAATCAGAATTAGAATTATGCTCGAGTATTTAATCTTAATGCTCAACAAGCTCGGGCTGATAATAATGTGGTGCAAGGTACACTCTCTATATGTTCATTTGATGCACATGTTCTTATTGACCCTGGAGCTACTCATTCATTCATATCACCTAGCTTTGCATCTAGATTATCTAGGTCACATGAACTTTTAGCTGAGCCTTTGTTTGTTCATACACCACTGGGGGATGAGATAGAGACGGTGGATGTTTATAGTAACTGTATGATTAGAGTTGAGGATACAGATTTAGCCACAAATTTGATTGTCCTATCTGTGTTGGAATTTGATGTGATCTTGGGAATGGATTGGTTAGCTTGTCATGGAGCTAATGTTGACTGTAGGGCTAAAATAGTCCGATTTGATTATGAAGAAGGTAAGTCGGTGACATTCCATGGTTCCAAGACTATTGGTCCTTGTCAGATGATTTTTGCTTTGGGAGCTAGAAGGTTGTTGTGTAAAGGTTGTGACGCCTATCTTATATCTATTTGGGATGGGAAGAAAGAAGAAGTTAAACCATAAGACGTCCCTATAGTGCAAGATTTTGTGAATGTTTTTCCTGAGGATTTGCCTGGGTTACCTCCTGAAAGGGAGATTGAGTTTTCTATTGATCTTGTACCCGGCACAAATCCTATCTCTATGCCCCCTTATAGAATGGCACCGGCAGAGCTTAAAGAGTTGAGGGAGCAGCTGAATGATTTGTTACAGAAGGGGTACATCCGACCGAGTACTTCACCTTGGGGAGCTCCGGTTCTTTTCGTGAGAAAGAAGGATGGTTCCATGAGGTTGTGTATTGATTATCGGTAGCTAAACAAGGTGACGGTCAAGAACAGATATCCATTACCAAGGATTGATGATTTGTTTGATACTCAGGACGACGAGACGGTCGTTTTGAGTATAATATTGTATTTTTGGGTGCCGAGGGTATTTTCGTTATTTTTGGATTTTTCATCGTTTTCGATATTTTCGGGTATTATTATGCGTAAAACATATTTATAAATTATTTTGGGTTAAAGTTTGAAGTTAAAAATAAATTTGAGTTGATTTTGTGAATTTTATGGTTTTGGGTAATTTTTTATGAAAATAAATAGTTTTGGGGTATTTTTAATTAAAATAAATTAGATTGGGGTCAAAATATATTTTTAAAATTTTTCTTTCCTATAAATAGGGCCTAGGTTTGATGGGGGAAGTTTTTAGATCACTTTAAATTCGGGTGGCTTAAAAAAATAGGGTTTTGGGGCAAAAATCTGAGGGCCGTCGTTTTGGCACTGTGAGCGCGCCGTGGCCATTGTCGTTCGGCGGGAGGCTTTTGTCATTCGGCGGAGAAGCTCGGGCCAGGAGCGTTGTCATTCGGCGGCTGGGCGAAGCAGCTCGCAGGCGTCGTTTTGCTTCCCTTTCCAGCAGCAACAATTTTTGCTATTTTGTGTGTTTTGAGGTTTTTCTTCCACCCTTTTGCTTTGATTTGACTCCCATCTACCTAGAACATGTTCATATCATATTAGGTTGGTATTTTTCTTAATTAATTTGGCTAAATTCGAATTATTATTTAATTAAATTGATTTTTACAAAATAGGTTAGGTTTTGGGGTTTTTATTGTTTTGAGGGATTTTGGTTATTGAATTAATTGATTGAGCTAGTGTGTTAGGTTCTGAAATTTGATGAATGTATTGAATTAGGGTTTGATTGAATTGATTTGGGTATTAGGGTTTTTGAATTAATTGTTTTCTTTGAGTTTTTGGATGATTTAATTCTCTGCTGAAGTTTGATGTTAGTACTGTATATTTTTTGATTTTTAATTAAATATTGGAACATGATAAAAATCTAAAATTTGGATATGTGGCTTGAAATTGAGCTAGTTTATGAGAAAAATAATTTTTGGGATTTTGGAGCATCGTATATTTCTAGAAAATTCAAGTTTGCTACTGTTGTCTGACGAACTATACTGTAGATGCGATTGCATCATCTGTAACTTTCGAAATTCATATTAAAATGCGTAAAAATATTTTAGATTTGATTTTCATATATGTTGAAGTTCTGGAAGTCTAATTTACAAGAAAAATATGTTGGGTTATGTTTCTGTTGTTATATTTTTGAAATAATTAGATCTTTCTACTGCTGTCAGTATACCTTGTGAGCTGTATACTGTTGTGAATAAAAAAATTGGTTGAGAGACTTCTAAGTCTCGAAAAATTATGAAATTTTGGTAGGATGCTTTTCAGATATTAAATTAACTTCTGGTTGAGAATTATAAATTTTTCATATACTGGTTAATTGTTTTTAATTTTACAAGTTGACACTCGTTATTCAGGTTTATCGGTAAAATTGTATTTGGTGAATATTGATTATTTAAGTAAGGTATTTGATAAATTTAAATTGTAAGGACTTTTTAATGATGTTTTATATTCTGGAAAGCAAGTTTAAAGGTGTGGTATTATGATGGTTAAGTTGTGATTGGTTGACAAAGGTTTAACCTTGTTATGGAAACTATTGAATTGCGTGCATTCACGTCATGCATTTCCATTTGCACTTGCATACATTTGTAAGGGTGGTTGTTAATTGATGGTTAATGGTTAGGTGGTGGTCCAGTAGCACCTCAGACTTAGGGTGGTGGATTGCTTAGCTGACTGTTAGACCAGGTAAGTTTTATGGGTGTATTTGAACTGTTTGTGTTGTGCTACTTGCTAACAACTTATATATGTATATAAACCCTTCTTATAATATATTATCCTTTCTATATATTCACTAGACTATTCTTTCGAACTCAGCCTCGCATGCTTTAGGAGACAGAGAAACTTGCACGTGATTGTATTTATGTGAGAATATTGATATTACTTGTGCTGTGTGATGGTGTGTCATGAAGGGGAAGGAGGTTACTGAGGCTTAATGCCTATACTGCTACTGAGGCTTAATGCCTATACTATTTACTGAGGCTACATGCCTAATTACTGATTACTGTACTGTACTGAGGAGTTATAAGGGCGGATGTGACTGATATTATACTGTACTGTTTACTGATTGGTGACCCCGACACACCATCTTGATTGCTTAATTTGTGAATGTATTATATGTACTGCTTATATAACTGTTAGATGTTTCTCTGCCTCTCATAGGCTTACTGGGCGTCTATATAAAGCGCTCACACCCTTTCAGATTGTCTTGTAGGTTTACAGTGATTGCCTTTGTCTATCTTCTTTCTCTTCTTTGGCGAAGTCGATCAAGTTTTCCGTTTGTGTTTATCGGTCCTTCTGCTTAGAGATTTCCGAATATTGAACTTTTGGGCGGATTGAATCCGAATCCCTTTTGTGTAATAAGTAGAACTTGTCTGCATTAGATTTCCCGAATGATTTTATTGGGTTTTGATTATATTGATGGTTTGCATTTGAACTAGGATTGAGGATTATATAAGTATTGAACTGTTTTGCTCTTAGACTGTTATGAATGTTTCTAAGGCTTATGTGGTCGGACTTCGGTTTGGCTGCATGCCAGTCGTGGCCCCCGGGTTGGGTCGTGACACTTCATATCAAAACTTAAATTAATTATGAAGACTATGAATATTCAAAGTCTAATAAAAAAAAGAATGGTCTTTGAATAATTAATGTTGTGAAAAAAAAAGAATGGTTCAACAAGTGGTAACTCTAATTAACGGTGGGAAATGTCTTTAATTTTTTTGGCAATCAGGACTTATAATTTTGTTATTAACAAAATAATTAAATTTCACAACCGATATTCTTGTTATGGTACTTCAAATAAATTTCAAAATGATAAAATTCATATAAATTTTTTTATTTGGAATAATTAAAATGTAGAAAAAAATATAAGAATGTTCTAATTTTTTAGTTAAGTTGTATAAAAAGAATCATGATTCATTTAGATGATTCTTAGTAGCACTACAACAAAATAAAGCTGTAGAGATATTTTTTTATCCGCATAGGGACTGTTAAATAATATCTACCGTTCATTTTTATAATTTTCTTATTTTCGCTGCAAAAGAGCCAGTCTCTATAGTTTTTTCGGGGAATTTAAGGATTGTCGGGATAAGTGATGGGTGTCGAAGCCACCAAAAATAATAAAACTGCTCTTTCTACAAAAGAAAACTTGTAAATAGGGTGAGAAGGGTCGAACCCTAGGGACTAGCCTTGCCCAAGGCTAACCAAAACCTGACCTGTTGTAATTTAAGAAAAATAAAATAAAAACAGGGGAATTATATTTATGAAAAATAAAACGAAATTAAGTTAAAGAAGTGATCAAGAACGAAATTAGGACAGCAAAAATAATTAAAAACTTGAAACAATGGAAGTGAACTCAGTCAAGGACGATTCGCGGTATGAAGTTCTCACGGATTGATCACGGGCTAAAAATAATCTTTTTAATTCATATTCGCAGACAAGTTATAGCCTTCAAGCTAGCGTCTCCGACCAATCTTTCCGTTCTGAATAGGTTAAGCAAGACATAGCGCTATGAATAACCCCTAACCAATAAACAACCCTAATACTAGTGACAGGATTTAATCCATCGGCTGCAATGAATCCTAGAAAGACCTTGCCCTAACCAACAAACCTACTAGTCGAGATTCATTTAGATTAGATCATACAATTACTTGATATAACCCAAAAGATTCTACCCAATCAAATTATACCAATCGCCACTTGTATCAACTCGAATAAACAATTACGAATTTAATCTCATTGATTAGCTATATGTATCCTATCAATTAATCAATTGGCTAGATCAATCAACTAATAAAAATACACTAAGGATGGATTTTCCCAATAAGCCACAGTAAAAGTATGAATGCAAAAGAATCAAAAAGAATAATTAGGCACAATCAAACCTCACAATCTTAAGAACTTCAACCTTGAATTAATCCTTGACTGAAATAAAGAGTTTAGCCACACATGGCCATGGAAGAACAACAAAAATTCTGTAAAAGTAAACCTCAAATTCGTATCTCTCTTTTGGGAGGTAAAAAGTATCCTCCCAAAACCCTAAAAATAACTTAAATACTTAATAAAGGGTGGGGCCAACCTAATATAACAAAAAGGCCCACTAAAAACTACTTAAATCCTATTACAAGTCGGATTAGAAGTCCTCAAATACTACTAAAACGCGTGGACCCGTCACTTAATTAAATCAGCCCGTTAAGGTCTGCCTGGCCGTTAGCCTTGGGCAAGGCTAAGGCCTCTGCTGACAATCTGACAATCTGTCATAAAGAAAATCCACCTTCATGTCATTTGCTCCAATACTTCCAATCCAGCTCCAAATAAGCATCTTTATTGCAAATCCATCGTTCCTGTCCAGAATAACAAAAACCAAGTAAAAGCTCTTCTTTTTAATGTGAATAACATCAATTAAGCACAAAAACAAAGTAATAAACATGTTGGATTTGCAGCCTATCAATAAGTTTTTGAATAAATGGTTTAAACCGCCTCTACAAAAAAAATTTATATCCAAAATTATTTAATTATCAAGATAATGAATATTTAAAGTCTAGTAAAAAAAAGAATGAACTTTGAATATTTAATGCTGATGAAAAAAGAATGGTTCCATAACCGGTAACTCTAATTAAGGGTTGAAAAAGACATTAATTTTTTTTTGACGTCATGATTTTAAAATTTTGATTTTAACAAATTAATTAAATTTAACAACTAATATTCGTATTATGATACTTAAAAAAATTATTAGAATAATTTAATTCAATTAATGAAAAAATTTATGTTTTTGAAATAAATTTTAAAATGATAAAATTCAAAAGATTTTTTTATTTGAAAGAATTAAAATGTAGAAAAAATGTCAGAATATTCTGATTTTATAATTAAGTTGTATAAAAAGGATCATGATTTATTTAAATAATTCTTAGTAGTTCTACAATAAAATATAGCATTAGATATATTTTCTTATTTACATAGGGACGGTTAAAAAATTTCCACTGGCAGTTTTTCCAACTGCCATATTTTTGCTGCAAAAAGCCCAATCTCTATAATTTTTCTGGATAATTTAAGGACCGGCGGGAGAAGTTTTTATATAGGATTATTCTTCATGTCAAAAATTAATTAATTACGAAGACTATGAATATTCAAAGTCTAATAAAAAAGAATGATCTTTGAATAATTAATGTTGTGAAAAAAAAAACAATGGTTCAACAAGTGGTAACTCTATTTAACGGTTAAAAATGACTTTAATTTTTTGGTATTCAGGACTTATAATTTTGATATTAACAAAATAATTAAATTTCACAACCGATATTCTTGTTATGGTACTTGAAATAAATTTTAAAATGATAAAATTCATATAAATTTTTTTATTTGAAAAAATTAAAATGTAGAAAGAAATATCAGAATGTTCTAATTTTATAATTAAGTTGTATAAAAAGAATCATGATTCATTTAAATGATTCTTAATAGCACTACAAAAAAATACAGCAGTAGAGATATTTTTTATCCACATAGGGACAGTTAAATAATATCTACCGTTCATTTTTGTAATTGTCATATTTTCGCTGTAAAAGACCTAGTCTTTATAGTTTTTTTTGGCGAATTTAAGGACTGTCGGGATAAGTTTTGTACAAATGGTTTAAACCGCCTCTACAGATTTTTTTATGTCCAAAATTATTTAATTATCAAGATAATGAATATTAAAAGTCTAGCAAAAAAAAAAGAATCAACTTTGAATATTTAATGATGAGGAAAAAAATAGTTCCATAACCAGTAACTCTAATTAACGGTTGAAAAAGAATTTAATTTTTTTTTACCGTCACATTTTAAAATTTTGATATTAACAAATTAATTAAATTTAAAAACTGATATTTGTGTTATGATACTTAAAAAAATATTTAGAATAATTTAATTCAATTAATGAAAAATTTTATGTATTTGAAATAAATTTTAAAATGACAAAATTCAAATGATTTTTTTTATTTGGAAGAATTAAAATGTAGAAAAAATGTCAAAATATTCTGATTTTATAGTTAAGTTGTATAAAAAGGACCATAATTTATTTAAATAATTCTTAGTAGCTCTACAATAAAATATAGCATTAGAGATATTTTCTTATTTGCATAGGGACGGTTAAACAATGTCCACTGATAGTTCTTCCAACTGCCCCATTTTTACTGCGAAAAGCCCAATTTCTATAATTTTTCTGGATAATTTAAGGACCGTCGGGAGAAATTTTTGTAGAGAATGATTCTTAATATCAAAAATTAATTAATTACAAAGACTATAAATATTCAAAGTCTAATAAAAAAAGAATGGTCTTTGAATAATTAATGTTGTGAAAAAAAAAGAATGGTTCAACAAGTGATAACTCTAATTAACGGATGGAAATGACTTTAATTTTTTTGGCATTTAGGACTTATAATTTTGATATTAACAAAATAATTAAATTTCACAACCGATATTCTTGTTATGGTACTTGAAATAAATTTCAAAATTATAAAATTCATATAAATTTTTTTATTTGGAAAAATTAAAATGTAGAAAGAAATATCAGAATGTTATAATTTTATAGTTAAGTTGTATAAAAAGAATCATGATTCATTTAAATGATTCTTAGTAGCTGTAAAACCCTTGGTTTTTGGATGATTTTAAGTCTAGGGGCAAAATGGTAATTTTGCACCTTAGGGGCAAAATAGTCATTTTGTGCCCTTTGAATGTCTTTTTGATACTCGGGGCGACGAGACGGTCGTTTTGAGTATAATATTGTGTTTTTAGCTTCGGGGGGTATATTGGTCATTTTGGCAGTCGAAAAATTTTCTTTGAATGTCTTTTTGATACTCGGGGCGACGAGACGGTCGTTTTGAGTATAATATTGTGTTTTTGGCTTCGGGGGGTATTTTGGTCATTTTGGGCGGATTGAATCCGAATCCCTTTTTGTGTAATAAGTAGAACTTGTCTGCTTTAGATTTTCCGAATGATTTTATTGGGATTTGATTATATTGATGGTTTGCATTTGAATTAGGATTGAGGATTATATAAGTATTGTACTGTTTTGCACTTAGACTGTTATGAATGTTTTTAGGCTTATGTAGTCGGACTTCGGTTTGGCTGCATGCCGGTCGTGGCCCCGGGTTGGGTCGTGACAAAGGTGGTATCAGAGCAGGTTAGATTCAATCACACTTATAATTTGTCTAGTTGTATCCGGAAATCATTAGGAAAAAATTCTTTCTGTGTTTCTTTTGCTTCCGCGTTAACCGATATGTTTGAGTCTTCAGGTATGTTTTAGATTTCGAGGTCGAAATCTTTTAAGGGGGTTAGACTGTAATATTCTTCAGTTTTAGTGTTAGAGCACTTGCATACCAGCATAACATCATACTCATACATCGCATGATATTGTTTGTGACTGATGATTGAAAATTGTATGCAATGGATCTTACTGAAAAGGTGTATGTGTAATGATGTTGAGTTACGGAATATTTCTGTTATTGGTTACAGAGGTACAGTATATTAATATTGTTATGGATTGGAAAAATGAACAGAGATAATGTTATACTCGATTGATTGGCACTGATATTGACTGGGTTGAGCGCTAAGCGCTATTCAATTATTTTGTTTTGGTTATCTGAAAATTGGTTTTTATTTAATGAACTCTAAATGGATCAAACCTGGAATGGTCATTAGTGCTTGGTATCTTGTGGTTATGGCCTGATCAACTATAACGACACATACTAAGTAGACGATACCATCCGGATTTGTGTATAACTATTGTAATGACAGTTTTTGTGTATAATGATTGTGTTGGATTCAATTGCGTGGACGCAATTACCTTAAGGGGGTTAGATTGTAAAACCCTTGGTTTTTGGATGATTTTAAGTCTAGGGGCAAAATGGTAATTTTGCACCTTAGGGGCAAAATAGTCATTTTGTGCCCTTTGAATGTCTTTTTGATACTCGGGGCGACGAGACGGTCGTTTTGAGTATAATATTGTGTTTTTAGCTTCGGGGGGTATTTTGGTCATTTTGGCAGTCGAAAAATTTTCTTTGAATGTCTTTTTGATACTCGGGGCGACGAGACGGTCGTTTTGAGTATAATATTGTGTTTTTGGCTTCGGGGGGTATTTTGGTCATTTTGGGCGGATTGAATCCGAATCCCTTTTTGTGTAATAAGTAGAACTTGTCTGCTTTGGATTTTCCGAATGATTTTATTGGGATTTGATTATATTGATGGTTTGCATTTGAATTAGGATTGAGGATTATATAAGTATTGTACTGTTTTGCACTTAGACTGTTATGAATGTTTTTAGGCTTATGTAGTCGGACTTCGGTTTGGCTGCATGCCGGTCGTGGCCCCGGGTTGGGTCGTGACAGAAGCACTACAACAAAATACAACAATAGAGATATTTTTTTTATCCACATAGGGACAATTAAATAATATCTACCGTTCATTTTTGTATTTGTCATATTTTCGCTGTAAAAAACCTAGACTTTATAGTTTTTTTGGCGAATTTAAGGACTGTCGGGATAAGTTTTTGTACAAATGGTTTAAACAGCCTCTACAGAATTTTTTATGTCCAAAATTATGTAATTATCAAGACAATAAATATTTAAAGTCTAGCAAAAAAAAGAATGAAATTCGAATATTTAATGATGAGGAAAAAAGAATGGTTCCATAACCGGTAACTCTATTTAACGGTTAAAAAAGTGACACGACCCAACCCGGGGCCACAACCGGCATGCAGCCAAACCGAAGTCCGACCACATAAGCCTTAGAAACATTCATAACAGTCTAAGTGCAAAACAGTTCAATACTTATATAATCTGCAATCCTAGTTCAAATGCAAGCCATCAATATAATCAAATCACAATAAAATCATTCGGAATATCTAAAGCAGATAAGTTCTATTTATTACACAAAAAGGGATTCGGATTCAATCCGCCCAAAAGTTCAATATCCGGAAATCTCTAAGCAGAAAGACCGATAAACACAAACGGAAAACCTGATCGACTTCGCCAAGAAGAGAAAGAAGATAGACGAAGACAATCACTGTAAACCTGCAAGACAATCTGTAAGGGTGTGAGCGCTTTATATAGACGCCCAGTAAGTCTATGAGAGGTAGAGAAACATCTAACAGTTATATAAGCAGTACATATAATACAATCACAAATTAAGCAATTAAGATGGTGTGTCGGGGTCACCAATCAGTAAATAGTATAGTATAATATCAGTCACATCCGCCCTTATAACTCCTCAGTACAGTACAGTAATCAGTAATTAGGCATGTAGCCTCAGTAAACAGTACAGGCATTAAACCTCAGTAGCAGTATAGGCATTAAGCCTCAGTAACCTCCTTCCCCTTCATGACACACCATCACACAACACAAGTAATATCAAATTCAATCTCACATAAATACAATCACATGCAAGTTTCTCTGTCTCCTAAAACATGCGAGGCTGAGTTCGAAAGAATAGACTAGTGAATATATAGAAAGGATAATATATTATAAGAAGGGTTTATATATATATATAAGTTGTTAGCAAGTAGCACAACATAAACAATTCAAATACACCCATAGAACTTACCTGGTCTAACAGTCAGCTAAGCAATCCGCCACCCTAAGTCTGAGGTGCTGCTGGACCACCGCCTAACCATTAACCATCAATTAACAACCACCCTTACAAATGTATGCAAGTGCAAATGGAATGCATGACGTGAATGCACACAATTCAATAGTTTCCATAACAAGGTTTAACATTTTTGTCAACCAATCATAACTTAACCATCATAATACCACACCTTTAAACTTGCTTTCCATAATATAAAACATCATTAAAAAGTCCTTACAATTTAAATTCATCAAATACCTTACTTAAATAATCAATATACACAAGATACAATTTTATCGATAAACCTGAATAACGAGTGTCAACTTGTAAAATTCAAAACAATTAACCAATATATGCAAAATTTATAATTTTCCACCAGAAGTTAATTTGATATCTGAAAAGCATCCTACCAAAATTTCATAATTTTTCGAGACTTAGAAGTCCCTCAACCAAATTTTTATTCATAACAGCATACAGCTCACAAGGTATACTGACAGCAGTAGAAAGATCTAATTATTTCAAAAATATTACAATAGAAACATAACCCAACATATTTTTCTTGTAAATTAGACTTCCAGATCTTCAACATATATGAAAATCAAATATAAAACATTTTTACACATTTTAATATGAATTTTGAAAGTTACAGATGATGCAATCGCACCTACAGTACAGTTCATCAGACAACAGTAGCAAACTTGAATTTTCCAGAAATATAAGATGCTCCAAAATCCCAAAAATTATTTTTCTCATAAACTAGACTCAATTTCAAGCCACATATCCAAATTTCAGATTTTTATCATGTTCCAATATTTAATTAAAAATCGAGCAACATACAGCACTAAAATCAAACTTCAGCAGAAAATTAAATCATCCAAAAACTCAAAGAAAACAATTAATTCGAAAACTCTAATATCCAAATTAATTCAATCAAACCCTAATTCAATACATTCATCAAGTTCCAGAACCCAACACACTAGCCCAATCAATTAATTCAACACCAAAATCCATCAAAACAATCAAAACCCCAAAACCTAACCTATTTTTGTAAAAATCAATTTAATTAAATGATAATTCGAATTTAACCAAATTAATTAAGAAAAATACCAACCCAATATGATACTAATATGAACTAATCAAATGGAAGTCGAAATAATGCAAAAGGAATCAAGAAAAACCTCAAAACACCAAAAAACTCAAAAAATCGAGCTGCTGGAAAGGGAGCAAAACGACATCGGCGAGCCAGCCCGCAGCACACTAAACGACGGTCTCGCCACGCCGAACGACAGGATCCTTGGCCCGCATCTCTCCGCCGAATGACAATCCTCTCTCGCCGAACGACGCTGGCAATGGCGCGCGCACAGTGCGAAACGACAGACTCTGATTTCTGTCCCAAAAATCTAATTTTCTCTCCTTTTTTCAAAACACCCGAAAATAGAAGACCTCTAACAATACCCCCATCAGATTTTAGGCCTATTTATAGGAAAACAACTCTTCAAAATTATATTTTTACCCCAAACTAATTTATTTTAATTCAAAAACACCCCAAAATTATTTATTTTCATAAAAATTATCCAAAACCATAAAATTCACAAAATCAACTCAAATTTATTTTTAACTTCAAACTTTAACCCAAAATAATTTATAAATATGTTTTACGCATAATAATACCCGAAAATACCGAAAACGACAAAAATTCAAAAATGACGAAAATACCCTCGGCACCCCAAAAATACAATATTATACTCAAAACGACCGTCTCGTCATCCTGAGTATCAAAAAGACATTCAAACAATCAAATTATGTTCAAACAACATATGAGGGCACAAAATGACTATTTTGCCCCTAGACTTAAAATCATCCAAAAACCAAGGGTTTTACAATCTAACCCCCTTAAGGTAATTGCGTCCACGCAATTGAATCCAACACAATCATTATACACAAAAACTGTCATTACAATAGTTATACACAAATTCGGATGGTATCGTCTACTTAGTATGTGTCGTTATGGTTGATCAGGCCATAACCACAAGATACCAAGCACTAATGACCATTCCAGGTTTGATCCATTTAGAGTTCATTAAATAAAAACCAATTATCAGATAACCAAAATAAAATCAATGAATAGCGCTTAGCGCTCAATCCAGTCAATATCGGTGCCAATCAATCAAGTATAACATTGTCTCTGTTTATTTTTCCAATCCATAACAATATTAATATACTGTACCTCTGTAACCAATAACAGAAATATTCTGTAACTCAACATCATTACACATACACCTTTTCAATAAGATCCATTGCATACAATTGTCAATCATCAGTCACAAACAATATCATACGATGTATGAGTATGATGTTATGCTGGTATGCAAGTGCTCTAATCACTAAAACTAACACTAAAACTGAAGAATATTACAGTCTAACCCCCTTAAAATAATTTTGACCTCGAAATCTAAAACATACCTGAAGACTCAAACAGATGGGGATATTTAGCTTTCATAAGCTCTTCGGCTTCCCAGGTGCATTCTTCAACAGAATGATTGCGCCAAAGGACTTTCACAGAAGCTACATCCTTAGAACGCAACCGCTTGACCTGACGGTCCAGAATAGCCATTGGCTGCTCCTTATAAGAACAATCATCACTAATCTCTATAGTGTCCGGAGCTAACACATGATCAGGACTAGGTACATACTTTCTTAACATCGATATATGAAATGTCGGATGCACAGAAGCCATCTGAGGTGGTAAATCAAGCTTATAAGCAACAACACCAATCCTCTCCAGAATTTCAAATGGACCAACATACCGTGGAGCTAGTTTTCCTTTCTTACCAAACCTCATAACACCCTTGAAAGGTGAAACCTTCAGAAATACTCTATCCCCGATAGCAAATTCCAGATTTCTTCTTTTCAAGTCAGCATAGCTCTTTTGTCTACTAAAAGCAGTCTGAATACGGTCTTGAATCACTGGTACAACCTCAGCACTGTATTGCAAAAGTTCAGGACCCTCAATTCGACGCTCACCAACCTCCTCCCAATATAATGGAGTCCTACACCTTTTGCCATATAGAGCCTCAAATGGAGCCATACCAATACTAGCCTGATAACTGTTATTGTAGGCGAACTCTACCAAAGGAAGATGATCTGCCCAACTACCACCAAAATCAAGAACACACAATCGCAGCATATCTTCCAAAGTCTGAATAGTCCTCTCCGACAGACCATCTGTCTGAGGATGAAAAGCAGTACTGAAATGAAGATTAGTTCCCAAACCTTCCTGAAGCTTCTGCCAAAATCTAGAAGTAAATTGTGGTCCTCTATCAGAAACTATAGAAACTGGGACCCCATGAAGACTCACAATCCTGTTGAGATATAGTTTGGCATACTGCGACACTGTGTACTTAGTATTTACTGGAAGAAAATGAGCGGACTTAGTCAATCTGTCAACAATAACCCAGATAGAATCATGCCCACCAGGAACTTTAGGCAAACCGACAACAAAATCCATATTGATTCTCTCCCATTTCCACTCAGGTAGTGGTAACTCCTTAAGCAATCCCGCAGGCTTATGATGCTCATACTTAACTTGCTGACAAGATAAGCATTGAGAAACAAACTATGCAACATCATTCTTCATCCCTTTCCACCAGTACAACTGCTTCAAATCCCGATACATCTTGGTGGAACTTGGGTGAACTGTGTACTTAGAGAAATGTGCATCCTTAAGGATATCAGTCTTCAAATCATCTACCTTAGGAACACACACCCTAGTACCAAACTTCAAAACACCTTTATCATCTATAACAAACTCCTTGTTCTCACCGGATAAGACTTTCTGTCGTAAAATTTCCAAATCCGCATCCTTACTTTGCTCAGAAATAATCCTGTCAAGAAAATTTGGCTTCACAGCCAAACTAGCAAGAAACACCCCTCTACCATTCACAACTTCCTTGTCAGACATATTAATTGTCCAACCCTCATCAAGCAATTGGTGAATCTCAGAAATCAAGGACCTCCTTGTCAAACAAATATGTGACAAACTCCCCATAGACTTGCGACTCAAAGCGTCTGCCACAACATTTGCCTTCCCAGGGTGCTACTGAATATTATAATCATAATCTTCCAGAAACTCTATCCACTTCCTCTGCCTCAAGTTCAGATCCCTCTACGAGTAAACATATTTGAGATTCTTATGGTCAGTAAAAATCTCACATGTAACACCATACAGATAATGCCTCCAGATCTTTAGTGCAAACACAACAGCAGCCATCTCCAGATCATGCGTAGGATAATTAACTTCATGCTTTTTCAACTGTCTTGAAGCATAAGCAACCACCCTACCATGTTGCATCAACACACATCCCAAACCAATACCAGATGCATCACAGTAAACAGCATAGCCTTCATTGCCCTCCGGCAAAACAAGTACAGGTGCAGATGTCAACTTTTCTTTCAGAAGGTTAAAACTCTCCTCACAAGCATCATCCCAAACAAACTTAACACCCTTGCGAGTGAGTTTAGTCAAAGGTGCTGCAAGTCGAGAAAAATCTCTAACAAATCTTCTATAATAACCAGCCAAACCCAAGAAACTTCGTATCTCTGTAACTGTCTTTGGTCTTGGCCAATCCATGACTGCCTCAATCTTCTTTGGATCAACCTGAACACCCTCAGAAGATATAACATGACCCAAGAACACAACTTTATCCAACCAGAATTCACATTTCAGATGGTGAACGGCGGTCTGAACCAGAGAGTGAGAACCGAGAAACGACAAAGCAAAGCTACTCTTGAGGAAGAAATCGTCGGCCGAGTAGATGGTGGATGGCGAATAGAAGAATCGCGAGTCGAGATGTGGCTTCTGTTCGAATCGGAACTGAAATCGCTTTGGGTTCTGCGATTTGCGAATGGTGAGAAGAAAAAGGCGATGAAAGGTTTTTGTTGTTTTTTTTTTTTTAGTTGATGTAGTTTAGATCGCAAAATCAGTGGAACTTGATCTCGTTGGAACCGAAAACAAAAGGATTTGGTTGCGTTTGGAAGTGAAAGGCTGTATGTGGTGGCGTGTGGAGGAGTTTTGGAACGACGGTGGTGAGGGCTAGGATTGGTGATGGTTTGGTAACCCTAGCAGAGCGGTTTGAACGAGTGAGAAGAGAGAATATGGTAATTTTCGATTACCCCCATATGTAAAGAGTAATAAAAAGGAAAATAAAATATAATTAGCCGTTAGGATAAAACGACCACCCTCCAAAACTTAAAACGCAAAGCAAACACTTATATATTTTTTTCAAAACTTAAAATCGATAAAAACTAAGTCCTATATGTACCACTCTACCATTAAAGAGTCAGTTTTAACCTCTCAACATACTGAACTGCACTAGAAAATCTAAGGAAGAAGAAGAACTGTTCAAAAATAAAAATAATAAAAATAAATGAAAAATAAATTTTTTTTTTCAAATTAAAAATAAAACTGAAAAATTGAAGTCAATGAAATCTCAAATGCTGGGTTGACTCCCAGTAAGCACCAAAGTTTACTGTCCATGGTTAGACATTCTTGAACTTCCTCAAGTCATCTTCTCTGGTTCCTCCAAGTCCAAATTCTCAGACTGAGGAACCTCCAAACTTTCATAAAATGGCTTCAACCTGTGACCGTTGACCTTAAAAACTTTGTTGGTTTCAAGACTTTGTATCTCCACTGCACCATGAGGAAAAACATTAATAACAACAAAAGGTCCCAACCATCTGGACCTCAACTTACCAGGAAATAAACGTAATCTAGAATGAAAAAGAAGAACTTTCTGACCAACTTTGAATTTTTTCCTTAACACCATTTTGTCATGGAAGGCTTTAGTTCTCTCTTTGTAAATCCTAGCACTGTCATAAGCATCATTCCGAATCTCCTCCAACTCTTGCAGCTGCAACTTCCTTTCCTCTCCAGCTTCATCCATCTTCATATTGCAATATTTGATTGCCCAATATGCTCGATGCTCCACTTCCACTGGCAGGTGGCATGGTTTCCCAAAGACTAACCGATAAGGTGACATACCAATCGGAGTCTTATATGCTGTTCTATAAGCCCACAATGCGTCGTCAAGCTTAGAACTCCAATCCTTCCTGTTGGGACTTACAATCTTCTCAAGAATGGACTTCACTTCTTTGTTCGAAATCTCAGCTTGTCCATTCGTCTGTGGATGGTAGGCTGTAGAAACACGATGTGTAACACCATATTTCTTCAAGAGATTCTCCATCACCTTATTGCAGAAATGTGTACCTCGATCACTGATGATCGCTCTTGGAATCCCAAACCTTGCAAAAATGTGGCTCTTTACAAAACTAACTACTGTCTTAGCATCATCAGCTCTTGTAGCTTTGGCCTCCACCCACTTCGAGACATAATCTACAGCCAGCAAAATGTATATGTTTCCACATGAGGATGGAAATGGCCCCATGAAATCAATGCCCCATATGTCAAATATCTCACAAACAGTAATAGGAGTGAGAGGCATCTGATCTCTATGACTTAAACCACCTGTTTTCTGGCCATTCTCACAAGACTTACAGTACATGTAAGAGTCCTTGAACAATGTTGGCCAGAAAATGCCACATTCCAAAATTTTGCGAGCTGTTCTCTTAGGTCCAAAATGACCCCCACACACTGAAGAATGACAGAACTTTAGTATTGATGGAACTTCCACACCTGTAACACATCTCCTTATGACTTGGTCAGAACAATACTTCCATAAGTAAGGATCATCCCATATATAATACTTGGCATCTCTTTTGATCTTGTCTTTCTCTGCTCTTGTCAAAGTATCTGGTGAAGTACCAGTAACCAAGTAGTTCACAATGCCAGCATACCATGGGATCAATGGTTGAATACTCAGAAGTTGTTCATCGGGGAAGTCATCATCCAAAGGAGATGGTATCTCATTCAATAGCAACCGGCTGAGGTGATCAGCTACCAGATTCTCAGACCCTTTCTTATCTTTTATCTCCATGTCAAACTCTTGAAGTAGAAGGATCCAACGAATAAGTCGTGGCTTTGATTCCTTCTTCTTGAGTAAGTACTTCAGGGCTGCATGGTCAGAATAAACGACCACCTTTGTTCCCAGCAAATATGATCTAAACTTTTCTAAGGCAAACACAATTGCCAAAAGCTCTTTCTCTGTGGTGGAATAGTTACTTTGAGTGTTGTCCAAAGTTCTTGAGGCATAATATATGACATGAGGATTCTTCTCAATCCGCTGCCCAAGAACAGCCCCCACAGCGTAGTTGCTCGCATCGCACATTATCTCAAAAGGATATTTCCAATTCGGTGGCTGCACTATTGGGGCCGAAATCAGTTCTTTCTTCAGCTTGTCAAATGCTTCCCTACACTCTTCAGTAAACTCAAAAGGCACATCCTTTTGCAGCAACTTGCACAATGGTTGAGAAGTCTTTGAAAAATCTTTGATAAAGCGCCTGTAAAAACCTGCATGACCAAGAAAAGAACGAATCTCCCGCACACTTGCGGGGTAAGGCAAAGATTTAATGACATCTATTTTAGCCTTATCAACCTCAATGCCTCTAGCTGAAACTATATGACCTAGAATTAAACCCTGATCTACCATGAAATGGCATTTCTCATAATTTAAAACTAAGTTAGACTCTCTACATCGTTTTAGCACTTTTGTAAGGTTAGTTAGACATTCATTGAAGCTATTACCATAGACTGTAAAGTCATCCATGAACACCTCAATTATTTCCTCAACAAAATCAGAAAAGATACTAACCATACATCTTTGGAATGTCGCAGGTGCGTTGCAAAGGCCAAACGGCATCCGACGATATGCAAAGGTACCAAATGGGCAGGTGAAGGTCGTCTTTTCTTGGTCTTCGGGCGCCACCGGCACTTGAAAGAAACCTGAATAACCATCAAGACAACAATAGTGAGAGCGACCAGCTAACCTTTCTAGCATTTGGTCAATAAATGGTAGTGGGAAATGGTCCTTCCTTGTGGCAGCATTCAACTTCCTGTAATCGATACATACTCTCCACCCATTTTGAACCCTAGTAGGCACTAGTTCCCCTTCATCATTCTTGACCACTGTAACTCCGGTCTTCTTTAGCACAACTTGTACCGGACTCACCCACTTGCTATCGAAAATTGGATAGATCATACCCGCATCTAGCAATTTCAGAATCTCCTTCTTCACAACTTCCATCATTGGTGGATTCAATCTTCTTTGAGCATCTCTACGTGGCTTGCTGCCCTCTTCCAAAAGGATCTTGTGCATGCAAGTAGATGGGCTCAATCCTTTTATATCAGCTATAGTCCACCCAATATCCTCCTTATGCTCCTTTAAAACCCGAATCAGCTTCTCCTCTTCCCCCTTACTTAGCTTGTTGGAGATAATAACCGGCAATGTATCTCCTTCTCCCAAGTATGCATATTTTAAGTGCTCGGGCAGCAACTTTAATTCCAACTTAGGGGCCTGCAAAACAGAGGGTAAAATCTTCTCATGGTGAGAAGGTAGGCTAACACGGTTGGCTTTAGATCCTAGAGGCTGGTTTGCCTCCATTCCACACACGATTTCATGTAAGCTTTCCTTAAGAGAGAGATTTTCCCCAAGCTCTTCTAAGCTGTCCAAATTAATGTCCCTGCAAAGCACTACATCAAGCTCATCAGAATTATTTAATTCAAAAGACTCTTGAACCAAAGGATCAATTATGTCAATTCCACACAAGCTAGACACATCACAAGGATATTTCATGGCTTCATACACATTGAATTGAACGGTCTCACCATCAAATTCCATGGTTAGTGTCCCTTCATAAGCATCAATCTTTGTTCTTGCAGTGCGAAGGAAGGGCCTCCCAAGTAGTAAATCAGCAGATGTTGAGGATTTGTCATCCTCCATATTAAGTACATAAAAATCAGCAGGAAAAATTAACTCACCCACTTGAACCAAGACATCTTCTAGTAACCCCACCGGGTACACTATAGACCTGTCTGCCAATTGAATCACAACACGGGTTTCTTTTAAAGGTGAACCCTTGAAAGATGAGTAAATGGACAGCGGCATCACATTAATGGATGCCCCAAGATCACACATAGCTTTTTTAATTCCTACTTTGCCAATTTTACAAGGGATAGCAAACATACCTCGATCCTTACACTTTTGAGGGAGCTTTCTTTGGATCATGGCTGAGCAATTTTCTGGCATCAACACCTTCTCTTCACTAGCCAACTTCCTTTTGTTTGTACACAGCTCCTTAAGAAACTTAGCATAACGAGGGATCTGCTTGATAGCTTCAAGTAATGGGATGTTCACTTCAACCTTGCGGAAGGTTTCCCAGATGTCTTTCTCCTCCTTTTCTTTCCTTGAACTAGCAAATCTCTCAGGAAAAGGGGGCTGAACTCTAAAGGTATGTGGCTGCTGCAATTCAGTTTGCTTTGATGGCTCAATTTGCTGAATTTCTACCTCTTTTTCAGCTTCTTTCTTACTTGCATGGCTGCCCTTCTTTGGAGTTGTTGTTCCCAGCTCTTTACCACTTCTCAATGTGATGGCACTAACATTTTCCTTGGAATTAACCATTGTTTGAGAAGGTAGCTTCCCTTGTGTCTCTAGCTTACTTAAAGAAGTAGCTAGTTGGCTAATTTGAGTCTCCATGTGTTGCATCCCTTTTCTTGTCTCTTGTTGGAAACTCCTAGCATCTTGTTGCATGTTCTTTGTTTCTTGTTGAAGTTCCAACATGGTCTTTGTGGATTGTTGCTGCATTGTAGCCAAGGATTGAATCATATCCTCCAAATACTTGTTTGAACTAGAAGGCTGTTGTGGAGGTGGCCTTGGTTGTGTATAACCCTGCTGCTGCCTATTCCCATAACTGAGGTTAGGATGCCTCTTCCAACTCTCATCATAAGTGTTGGAGATGGGAAAAGTTGACCGTTGGGGCTGCCCATATGTACCTCCCATTGCATTAACTTGTTCTTGATCAATTTGCCATGAAGGACATGCATCCGTTGGATGTTCAAAAGAACTACAAGCTTCACATGCTTTCACCCTCTTACTAAGCCCTGCAGCTACATCTTTAAGCACAAAGGTAAGTTCAGAAAGTTTTTGCTCAACGGAAGAGTTACTTACCTGACACACTTTCCTTGAAGGTTCGTCGCTTTGCCCAAACTGCTGTGAGTTGGCTGCCATATTTGAGATGATTTCCTTAGCTTGATCCGGAGTCTTATGCACAAGAGCTCCTCCACTAGCGGCGTCTACCATTTTCCTCTCTAAGGCAAGCATCCCTTCATAAAAATAGAGGATAAGTGATTGATCCGTAATGCCATGTTGTGGGCAGCTTGCACACAACTTCTTGAATCTCTCCCAATACTCATGGAGGCTCTCCACATCCTTTTGCCTTATACCACTAATCTCCCTACGAATTGTAGCTGCCCTAGAAGCTGGGAAATACTTATCTAAGAAAGCAGTAGCCATCTCCGTCCAAGAGCTTATAGTACCGGATGGAAGATTGAGCAACCACTCCTTAGCACTATCTTTAAGAGCAAAAGGAAATGCTCTAAGCTTAATCTGCTCCTCTGTCACTCCTTGGGGTTTCATGCTAGAGCAAACACCATGGAACTCCTTAAGGAAATTGTGTGGATTCTCAGATTGTATCCCATGGAAGGTAGGAAGTTGATGAATCAACCCAGACTTCAATTTGAATGGCACAGTTAACTCCGGAAAGGCAATACACATAGGCTGCTGGTTTGTTGGGGGCAGCGTGTAGCTCTCTAACAGTCTTGTTATCACCCATATCTTTTTCTATATCAAACTCGGTTGTAGATTCTTCAAGTTCCGAGCTTTCTTCTTCAAATTCGGTTGAAAATTCCACCGAACCAGTTGCTTCAACTTCCAAATCAGATGTGAAAGTCACTTCTGACCGCTTTTGCTCTTTGGTTCTCTTCCTCAACAACCGGGCTGTTTTCTCTATCTCCGGATCGTACTATAATTGCAGTTTTTCAGACCTGGTCATCCAAAAACAAAACAAAACAAACAGTAATGTTGCCAGTCCCCGGCAGCGGCGCCAAAATTGATGGTTGTCGAAACCACCAAGATAATTCCTACTCAACTGTAAAACAAAAACTGTAGAAAGTGTGAAAGGGTCGAACCCTAGGGACTAGCCTTGCCCAAGGCTAACTAGAACTGACAGTGAACTAAAAATTAAAAGTAAAAGAAAAACGGGGATTTGTGTAATTAATTATGTAAAACGAAATTAAACAGCAAAATTGATAATAAAAACCTGAACAATGGGAGGTGAATTCAGTCAAAGGAAGTTCGCGGTATGAGATTCATTTGGATTGATCATCGGACTAAAAATAATCTTTTAATATCAAATCACAGACAAGTTATAGCCATCGAAAAAGCATCTCCGGCCAATCTTTCCGTTTATAATAGATTAAGCAAGACAAGCGCTATGAATAACCCCTAATTGATTAACAACCCTAATACAAGCGACAGAATTTAATTAATCAATTGCAATAAACTCTAGAAAGACCTAGCCCTAATCAACAAACCTAAAAGCAAGATTCATTTAAATCAGATCATACAATTACTTAATATAACCCGAAAGCCTGGTTACAATCAGATTATATCAATCGCTACAAGCATCAAATCAACTAAACAATTACGGATTCAGCATCAATGATTAGCTATATGCATCTTATTAATCAATTGATTGATCAGTTCAATAAATTAACAAAACACATTAAGGAATATAGTTTTCCAATAAACTGCAGTAAAAGTATGAATGTAATAATGAATAAAAAGCAAATAAGAACATTAAAACCTCACAATCCTGAAGAATCTCAACCTTGAATCAACCTCCGACTGATTAGAGAGTTTAGCCACGCATGGCTAATGAAGAAGACATTGAAAAGTTATGAAAAATGTTCTGAAATTCGTAACTATGCAGAAGGTAGAGAAGAACTCCCGTAAAAAGACCTAAAACACGATTATAATGTCTAAAATTAGGGCCCCACCATAATATTACAAAAGTGCCCTTTAAAATATAATTAATTCTTCTTCCTAAGCTCTATTTAAGCTCAAAACGACATCAGAATGGTAGGTTAAGTCGTTCTAATTAAAACAGCCCCGTTCCAGCAAGGTTCGGCATTAGCCTTGGGCAAGGCTAACTTCAGACTGCTCCAAATCGTCCTCCAAAAATTCCAGCTCCAAGTCCTTTGCTCATAAATGCTCCAATTAAGCTCCAAATGGTTCCTTTTAGTTAAATCCAACATTCCCTAACCAAAACAATAAAAACCAAATAAATTCTCATATTTAAGCACAAATATCAATATAAAAGCACAAGATTAGGTACTAAAATCATGTTGGATTTACACACTAACAAATTAAAATGTAGAAAGAAATATCAGAATGTTCTAATTTTATAGTTAAGTTGTATAAAAAGAATCATGACTCATTTAAATGATTCTTAGAAGAACTACAAAAAATACAGCAGTAGAGATATTTTTTTATCCACATAGGGACAGTTAAATAATATCTACCGTTCATTTTTATAATTATCATATTTTCACTGTAAAAGACCTAGTCTTTATAATTTTTTTTGGCGAATTTAAGGATCGTCGGGATAAGTTTTTGTACAAATGGTTTAAACCGCCTCTACAGAATTTTTTATGTCCAAAATTATTTATTTATCAAGATAATGAATATTTAAAGTCTAACAAAAAAAAAAGAATGAACTTTGAATATTTAATGATATGGAAAAAAGAATGGTTCCATAACCGGTAACTCTAATTAACGGTTGAAAAAGACATTAATTTTTTTTTTTGCCGTCACAATTTTAAAATTTTGATATTAACAAATTAATTAAATTTAAAATTTGATATTTGTGTTATGATACTTGAAAATATATTTAGAATAATTTAATTCAATTAATGAAAAAATTTATGTATTTAAAATAAAATTTAAAACGATAAAATTCAAATGATTTTTTTTATTTGGAAGAATTAAAATGTAGAAAAAATGTCAGAATATTCTGATTTTATAGTTAAATTGTATAAAAAGGATCATGATTTATTTAAATAATTCTTAGTAGCTCTAAAATAAAATATAGCATTAGAGATATTTTTTATTTACATAGGGACGATTAAACAATGTCCACTGGCAGTTCTTCCAACTGCCCCATTTTTGCTGCGAAAAAACCAATCTCTATAATTTTTTTGGATAATTTAAGGACCGCGGGAGAGTTTTTTGTAGATGATGATTCTTCATGTCAAAAATTAATTAATTACGAAGACTATGAATATTCAAAGTCTAATAAAAAAAGAATGGTCTTTGAATAATTAATGTTGTGAAAAAAAGAATGGTTCAACAAGTGGTAACTCTAATTAACGGTTGGAAATGACTTTAATTTTTTTAGTATTCAGGACTTATAATTTTGATATTAATAAAGTAATTAAATTTCATAACCGATATTCTCGTTATGGTACTTGAAATAAATTTCAAAATTATAAAATTCATATAAATTTTTTTATTTGAAAAAAATTAAAATGTAGAAAGAAATATCAGAATGTTCTAATTTTATAGTTAAGTTGTATAAAAAGAATCATGATTCATTTAAATGATTCTTAGTAGCACTACAACAAAATACAGCAGCAGAGATATTTTTTTTTATCTACATAGGGATAGTTAAATAATATCTACCGTTCATTTTTATAATTGTCATATTTTCGTTGTAAAAGACCTAGTCTTTATAGTTTTTTTTGGCGAATTTAAGGTCTGTCGGGATAAGTTTTTGTACAAATGGTTTAAACCGCCTCTACAGAATTTTTTATGTCCAAAATTATTTAATTATCAAGATAATGAATATTTAAAGTCTAGCAAAAAAAAAGAATGAACTTTTGAATATTTAATGATAAGGAAAAAAGAATGATTCCATAACCGGTAACTCTAATTAACGGTTGAAAAAGACATTAATTTTTTTTTGTTGTCACGATTTTAAAATTTTGATATTAACAAATTAATTAAATTTAAAAATTGATATTTGGGTTATGATACTTGAAAATATATTTAGAATAATTTAATTCAATTAATGAAAAAATTTATGTATTTAAAATAAATTTTAAAATGATAAAATTCAAATGATTTTTTTTATTTGGAAGAATTAAAATGTAGAAAAAATGTCAGAATATTCTGATTTTATAGTTAAGTTGTATAAAAAGGATCATGATTTATTTAAATAATTCTTAGTAGCTCTAAAATTGTAAAACCCTTGGTTTTTGTTTGATTTTAAGTCTAGGGGTAAAATGGTAATTTTGCACCTTAGGGGGGCAAAATAGTCATTTTGTGCCCTTTGAATGCCTTTTTGATACTCGGGACGACGAGACGGTCGTTTTTAGTATAATATTGTATTTTTGGCTTCGGGGGGTATTTTGGTCATTTTGGCCGTCGAAAAATTTTCGGGTTTCGTTTTGCTATTTTTGATGTCATTTTGGTGACCGTGATGTCGTTACGGTTATTTTAAGTATAATTTTGTTAGGGGTTGTGTTTTGGAAATTTTTCGGATATTTATTAATTTTTAATTTAAATAAATTAAATAAAATTTGGGGTTAGTTGTAAATTTTTATAAGTTAGTTGGGTGTTTTTTTTTATTTTTTAAAGAGTTTTAGGGTGTTTTTTTAAATAAAAAAAATTAATTTAGGGGCATATTGGTAATTTGTCAATTAAAAATCGTATATATAGGGGTGTTAGGGCACCCAATTGAGGGTTTAATTATTTGTGCCGCCGGAGAGAGAAAAAGAAAAAAAAATCAAAATTTTCTTCTAAAACAGTGGCCCGTCGATTCGTCAGTGCGCGCGCCAGGGTGCCAATGTCATTTGGCGTGTGACCATGTCGTTCGGCGAGGAGCTGCGGGCTGGAGGCGTTGTCGTTCGGCGTCTCGCGTTCCTTCGTTCGGCGTGCTGCGGGCTGGCTCGCCGATGTCGTTTGACCTCTGTTCTAGCAGCTTTAAATTTCGAGTTTTTGGTGTTTTTAAGGTTTTTCTTGATTCCTTTTGCATTATTTCGACTTCCATTTAATTAGTTCATATTAATATCATATTGGTTTGATATTTTTCTTGATTAAATTGGCTAAATTCGAATTATTATTTAATTAAATTGATTTTTACAAAATAGGTTAGGTTTTGAGTTTTTATTGTTTTGGGGGATTTTGGTATTGAATTAATTGATTTGGCTAATGTGTTGGGTTACGAAAATTGATGAAGGTATTGAGTTAGGGTTTGATTAAATTGATTTGGGTGTTAAGATTTTCGAATTAATTGTTTTATTTGAGTTTTTGGATGAATTAATTTTCTGCTGAAGTTTGATTTTTGTGCTGTATGTTTCCCGATTTTTAATTAAATATTGGAACATGATAAAAATCTGAAATTTGGATGTGTGGCTCGAAATTGAGTCTAGTTTATGAGAAAAATAATTTTTGGGATTTTGGAGCATCGAATATTTCTGGAAAATTCAAGTTTGCTACTGTTGTCTGACAAACTGTGCTGTTGATGCTATTGCATCAACTGTAACTTTCGAAATTCATATTAAAATGTATAAAAATGTTTTTGATTTGATTTTCATATATGTTGTAGTTCTGGAAGTCTAGTTTACAAGAAAAATATGTTGGGTTATGTTTCTGTTTGTTATACTTTTGAAATAATTAGATCTTTCAACTGCTGTCAGTATACCTTGTGAGTCGTATACTGTTTTGAATAAAAATTGATTGAGAGACTTCTAAGTCTCGAAAAATTATGAAATTTTGGTAGGATGCTTTTCAGATATCAAATTAGCTTCTGGTTGAAAATTATAAAATTTTCATTTATAGGTTAATTGTTTTGAATTTTACAAGTTGACACTCGTTATTCAAGTTTATCGGTAAAATTGTATCTTGTGTATATTGATTATTTAAGTAAGGTATTTGATGAATTTAAATTGTAGGACTTTTTAATGGTGTTTTATATTCTGGAAAATAAGTTTAAAGGTGTGGTATTATGATGGTTAAGTTATGTTTGGTTGACAAAAAGGTTTAACCTTGTTATGGAAATTATTGAATTGTGTGCATTCATGTCATGCATTCCCATTTGCACTTGCATACATTTGTAAGGGTGGTTGTTAATTGATGGTTAATGGTTAGGCGGTGGTCCAGCAGCACCTCAGACTTAGGGTGGCAGATTGCTTAGCTAACTGTTAAACCAGGTAAGTTCTATGGGTGTATGTGATTATTTGTGTTGTGATTATTTGTGTTGTGCTACTTGCTAACAACTTATATACATATATAAACCCTTCTTATAATATATTATCCTTTCTATATATTCACTAGACTATTCTTTTGAACCCAGCCTCGCATGCTTTAGGAGACAGAGAAACTTGCATGTGATTGTATTTATGTGATAATATTGAATGTGATATTACTTGTGCTGTGTGATGGTGTGTCATGAAGGGGAAGGAGGTTACTGAGGCTTAATGCCTATACTGCTACTGAGGCTTAATGCCTATACTGTTTACTGAGGCTACATGCCTAATTACTGATTACTGTACTGTACTGAGAAGTTATAAGGGCGGATGTGACTGATATGATTACTGTACTGTTTACTGATTGGTGACCCCGACACACCATCTTGTTTGCTTAATTTGTGATTGTATTATATGTACTGCTTATATAACTGTTAGATGTTTCTCTGCCTCTCATAGACTTACTGGGCGTCTATAAAACGCTCACACCCTTACAGATTGTCTTGCAGGTTTACAGTGATTGCCTTCGTCTATCTTCTTTCTCTTCTTGGCGAAGTCAATCAGGTTTTCGTTTGTGTTTTTGTTCCTTCTGCTTAGGGATTTCCGGATATTGAACTTTTGGGCTGATTGATTCCGATTCCCTTTTTGTGTAATAAGTAGAACTTGTCTGCATCAAATTTCCAGAATGATTTTATTGTGATTTGATTATATTGATGGATTGCATTTGAACTAGGATTGAGGATTATATAAGTATTGTACTGTTTTGCACTTAGACTGTTATGAATGTTTTAATAGGCTTATGTGGTCGGACTTTGGTTTGGCTGCATGCCGGTCATGGCCCCCGGGTTGGGTCGTGACAAAAATAAAATATAGCATTAGAGATATTTTTTTATTTACATAGGGACGATTAAACAATGTCCACTGGCAGTTCTTCCAACTGCCCCATTTTTGCTGCGAAAAAACCAATTTCTATAATTTTTTTGGATAATTTAAGGACCGCGGGAGAGTTTTTTGTAGATGATGATTCTTCATGTCAAAAATTAATTAATTACGAAGACTATGAATATTCAAAGTCTAATAAAAAAAGAATGGTCTTTGAATAATTAATGTTGTGAAAAAAAGAATGGTTCAACAAGTGGTAACTCTAATTAACGGTTGGAAATGACTTTAATTTTTTTAGCATTCAGGACTTATAATTTTGATATTAATAAAGTAATTAAATTTCATAACCGATATTCTCGTTATGGTACTTGAAATAAATTTCAAAATTATAAAATTCATATAAATTTTTTTATTTGGAAAAAATTAAAATGTAGAAAGAAATATCAGAATGTTCTAATTTTATAGTTAAGTTGTATAAAAAGAATCATGATTCATTTAAATGATTCTTAGTAGCACTACAACAAAATACAGCAGCAGAGATATTTTTTTTATCTACATAGGGATAGTTAAATAATATCTACCGTTCATTTTTATAATTGTCATATTTTCGCTGTAAAAGACCTAGTCTTTATAATTTTTTTGGCGAATTTAAGGACTGTCGGGATAAGTTTTTGTACAAATGGTTTAAACAGCATCTACAGAATTTTTTATGTCCAAATTTATTTAATTATCAAGATAATAAATATTTATAGTCTAACAAAAAAAAAGAATGAACTTTGAATATTTAATGATAAGGAAAAAAGAATGGTTCCATAACTAGTAACTCTAATTAACGGTTGAAAAAGACTTTATTTTTTTTTTGCCGTCACGATTTTAAAATTTTGATATTAGCAAATTAATTAAATTTAAAAATTGATATTTGTGTTATGATACTTGAAAATATATTTAGAATAATTTAATTCAATTAATGAAAAATTTTATGTATTTGAAATAAATTTTAAAATGGTAAAATTCAAATGATTTTTTTTATTTGGAAGAATTGAAATGTAGAAAAAATGTCAGAATATTCTGATTTTATAGTTAAGTTGTATAAAAAGAATCATGATTCATTTAAATGATTCTTAGTAGCACTACAACAAAATACAGCTGTAGAGATTTTTTTTATCTACATAGGGACAGTTAAATAATATCTACCGTTCATTTTTGTAATTCTCATATTTTCGCTGTAAAAAACCTAGTCTTTATAGTTTTTTTTGGCGAATTTAAGGACTGTCGGGATAAGTTTTTGTACAAATGGTTTAAGCCGCCTCTACAAAATTTTTTATGTCCAAATTTATTTAATTATCAAGATAATGAATATTTAAAGTCTAGCAAAAAAAAAAGAATGAACTTTGAATACATAATGATGAGGAAAAAAGAATGGTTCCATAACCGGTAACTCTAATTAACGGTTGAAAAAGACTTTAATTTTTTTTTTGCCATCACAATTTTAAAATTTCTATATTAGCAAATTAATTAAATTTAAAAATTGATATTTGTGTTATGATACTTGAAAATATATTTAGAATAATTTAATTCAATTAATGAAAAAATTTATGTATTTGAAATAAATTTTAAAATGATAAAATTCAAATGATTTTTTTTATTTGAAAGAATTAAAATGTAGAAAAAATGTCAGAATATTCTGATTTTATAGTTAAGTTGTATAAAAAGGATCATCATTTATTTAAATATTTTTTAGTAGCTCTACAATAAAATATAGCATTAGAGATATTTTTTTATTTACATAGGGACGGTTAAACAATATCCACTGGCAGTTTTTCCAACTGCCCCATTTTTGCTGCGAAAAGCTCAATCTCTATAATTTTTCTGGATAATTTAAGGACCGCCGGGAGAAGTTTTTGCAGAGGATGATTCTTCATGTCAAAAATTAATTAATTACGAAGACTATGAATATTCAAAGTCTAATAAAAAAAGAATGGTCTTTCAATAATTAATGTTGTGACAAAAAAAAGAATGGTTCAACAAGTGGTAGCTTTAATTAACGGTTGGAAATGATTTTAATTTTTTTAGCATTCAAGATTTATAATTTTGATATTAACAAAATAATTAAATTTCACAACCGATATTCTTGTTATGGAAATAAATTTTAAAATGATAAAATTCATATAAATTTTTTTATTTAAAAAAATTAAAATGTAGAAAGAAATATCAGAATGTTCTAATTTTATAGTTAAGTTATATAAAAAGAATCATGATTCATTTAAATGATTCTTAGAAGCACTACAACAAAATACAACAGTAGAGATATTTTTTTATCCACATAGGGAGAGTTAAATAATATCTACAATTCATTTTTATAATTGTCATATTTTCGCTGTAAAAGACCTAGTCTTTATAGTTTTTTTGGCGAATTTATAATTAAATTTCACAACCGATATTCTTGTTATGATTTGTCACGACCCAACCCGGGGGCCACGACCGGCATGCAGCCAAACCGAAGTCCGACCACATAAGCCTTAGAAACATTCATAACAGTCTAAATGCAAAACAGTTCAATACTTATATAATCCTCATTCCTAGTTCAAATGCAAACCATCAATATAATCAAAAGACAATAAAATTATTCGGGAAATCTAAAGCAGACAAGTTCTATTTATTACACAAAAAGGGATTCGGATTCAATCCGCCCAAAAGTTCAATATCCGGAAATCTCTAAGCAAAAGGACCGATAAACACAAACGGAAAACCTGATCGACTTCGCCAAAGAAGAGAAAGAAGATAGACGAAGGCAATCACTGTAAACCTGCAAGACAATCTGTAAGGGTGTGAGCGCTTTATATAGACGCCCAGTAAGTCTATGAGAGGCAGAGAAACATCTAACAGTTATATAAGCAGTACATATAATACATTCACAAATTAAGCAATCAAGATAGTGTGTCGGGGTCACCAATCAGTAAACAGTACAGTATAATATCAGTCACATCCGCCCTTATAACTCCTCAGTACGGTACAGTAATCAGTAATTAGGCATGTAGCCTCAGTAAACAGTATAGGCATTAAGCCTCAGTAGCAGTATAGGCATTAAGCCTCAGTAACCTCCTTTCCCTTCATGACACACCATCACACAGCACAAGTAATATCAAATTCAATATTCTCACATAAATACAATCACATGCAAGTTTCTCTGTCTCCTAAAACATGCGAGGCTGAGTTCGAAAGAATAGACTAGTGAATATATAGAAAGGATAATATATTATAAGAAGGGTTTATATATATATAAGTTGTTAGCAAGTAGCACAACACAAACAATTCAAATACACCCATAGAACTTACTTGGTCTAACAGTTAGCTAAGCAATCCGCCACCCTAAGTGTGCTGCTGGACCACCGCCTAACCATTAACCATCAATTAACAACCACCCTTACAAATGTATGCAAGTGCAAATGGGAATGCATGACGTGAATGCACACAATTCAATAGTTTCCATAACAAGGTTAAACCTTTTTGTCAACCAATCATAACTTAACCATCATAATACCACACCTTTAAACTTGCTTTCCAGAATATAAAACATCATTAAAAAGTCCTTACAATTTAAATTTATCAAATACCTTACTTAAATAATCAATATACACAAGATACAATTTTACCGATAAACCTGAATAACAAGTGTCAACTTGTAAAATTCAAAACAATTAACCAGTATACGAAAAATTTATAATTTTCAACCAGAAGTTAATTTGATATCTAAAAAGCATCCTACCAAAATTTCATAATTTTTCGTGACTTAGAAGTCCCTCAATCAATTTTTATTCATAACAGTATACAGCTCACAAGGTATACTGACAGCAGTAGAAAGATCTAATTATTTCAAAAATATAACAATAGAAACATAACCCAACATATTTTTCTTGTAAATTAGACTTCTAGAACTTCAACATATATGAAAATCAAATCTAAAACATTTTTACACATTTTAATATGAATTTCGAAAGTTATAGATGATGCAATCGTATCTACAATACAGTTCTTCAGACAACAGTAGCAAACTTGAATTTTCCAGAAATATACGATGCTCCAAAATCCCAACAATTATTTTTATCATAAACTAGACTCAATTTTGAGCCACATATCCAAATTTTATATTTTTATCATGATCCAATATTTAATTAAAAATCGAGCAACATACAGCACTAACATCAAACTTCAGCAGAGAATTAAATCATCCAAAAACTCAAAGAAAACAATTAATTTGGAAACCCTTATACCCAATTTAATTCAATCAAAACCTAATTCAATACATTCATCAAGTTCCAGAACCCAACACACTAGCCCAATCAATTAATTCAACACCAAAATCCATCAAAACAATAAAAATCCCAAAACCTAACCTATTTTGTAAAAATCAATTTAATTAAATAATAATTCGAATTTAACCAAATTAATTAAGAAAAATACCAACCCAATATGATACTAATATGAACTAATCAAATGGAAATCGAAATAATAGAAAAGGAATCAAGAAAAACCTCAAAAACACCCAAAAACTCAAAAATTGTGGCTGCTGGAACAGGGGTCAAAACGGCATCGGCGAGCCACGCCGCGCCACGCAAAACGACGGAACGCGGGACGCCGAACGACAATCCCCTAGCTCGCCGAACGACCCTAGCAACCACCGAACGACGCTGCGTGCTGGCACGCCGAGACCCAAAATGACAGCCCTCTGATTTTTGCTCCCAAAACCAATTTCTCTCCCTCTTTTCAAAACACCCGAAAATAGAAGACCAATAACCTCACCCCATCTGATTTTTAGGCCTATTTATAGGAAAACAACTCTTCAAAATTATATTTTTACCCCCAATCTAATTTATTTTAATTAAAAACACCCCAAAACTATTTATTTTCATAAAATTTACCCAAAACCATAAAATTCACAAAATCAACTCAATTTTATTTTTAACTTCAAACTTTAACCCAAAATAATTTATAAATATGTTTTACGCATAATAACACCCGAAAATACCGAAAATGACAAAAAATCTAAAAATAACGAAAATACCCTCTGCACCCAAAAATACAATATTATACTCAAAACGACCGTCTCATCGTCCTGAGTATCAAAAAGACATTTAAACCATCAAATTATGTTCAAACAACATGTGAGGGCACAAAATGACTATTTTGCCCCTAGACTTAAAATCATTCAAAAACCAAGGGTTTTACAATCTAACCCCCTTAAAGTAATTGCATCCATGCAATTGAATCCAACATAATCATTATCCATCAAAAACTGTCATTACAATAGTTATTCACAAATCCGGATGGTATCGTCTACTTAGTATGTGTCGTTATGGTTGATCAGGCCATAACCACAAGATACCAAGCACTAATGACCATTCCAGGTTCGATCCATTTAGAGTTCATTAAATAAAAACCAATTATCAGATAACCAAAACAAAATCAATGAATAGCGCTTAGCGCCCAACCCAGTCAATATCAGTGCCAATCAATCGAGTATAACATTATCTCTGTTCATTTTTCCAATCCATAACAATATTAATATACTGTACCTCTGTAACCAATAACAGAAATATTCCGTAACTCAACATCATTACACATACACCTTTTCAATAAGATCCATTGCATACAATTATCAATCATCACTCACAAACAATATCATGCGATGTATGAGTACGATGTTATGCTGGTATGCAAGTGCTCTAACACTAAAACTGAAGAATATTACAGTCTAACCCCCTTAAAACGATTTTGACCTCGAAATCTAAAACATACCTGAAGACTCAAACAGATGGGGATATTTAGCTTTCATAAGCTCTTCGGCCTCCCAGGTGCATTCTTCAACAGAATGATTGCGCCAAAGGACTTTCACAGAAGCTACATCCTTAGAACGCAACCGCTTGACCTAACGGTCCAGAATAGCCATTGGCTGCTCCACATAAGAACAATCATCACTAATCTCTACAGTGTCCGGAGCTAGCATATGATCAGGACTAGGTACATACTTTCTCAACATCGAGATATGAAATGTCGGATGCACAGAAGCCATCTGAGGTGGTAAATCAAGCTTATAAGCAACATCACCAATCCTCTCCAGAATTTCAAATGGACCAACATACCGTGGAGCTAATTTTCCCTTCTTACCAAACCTCATAACACCCTTGAAAGGTGAAACCTTCAGAAATACTCTATCCCCGACAGCAAATTCCAGATTTCTTCTTTTCAAATCAGCATAGCTCTTTTGTCTACTAAAAGCAGTCCGAATACGGTCTTGAATCACTGGTACAATCTCAGCACTGTATTGCAAAAGTTTAGGAACCTCAATTCGACGCTCACCAACCTCCTCCCAATATAATGGAGTCCTACACCTTCTGCCATACAGAGCCTCAAATGGAGCCATACCAATACTAGCCTGATAACTGTTATTGTAGGCAAACTCTACCAAAGGAAGATGATATACCCAACTACCACCAAAATCAAGAACACACAATCGCAGCATATCTTCCAAAGTCTGAATAGTCCTCTCCGACAAACCATCTGTCTGAGGATGAAAAGCAGTACTGAAATGAAGATTAGTTCCCAAACCTTCCTGAAGCTTCTGCCAAAATCTAGAAGTAAATTGTGGTCCTCTATCAGAAACTATAGAAACTGGGACCCCATGAAGACTCACAATCCTGCTGAGGTACAGTTTGGCATACTGCGACACTGTGTACTTAGTATTTACTGGAAGAAAATGAGCGGACTTAGTCAATCTGTCAACAATAACCCAGATCGAATCATGCCCACCAGGAGCTTTAGGCAAACCGACAACAAAATCCATATTGATTCTCTCCCATTTCCACTCAGGTAGTGGTAACTCCTTAAGCAATCCCGCAGGCTTATGATGCTCATACTTAACTTGCTGACAAGATAAGCATTGAGAAACAAATTGTGCAACATCATTCTTCATCCCTTTCCACCAGTACAACTGCTTCAAATCCCGATACATCTTGGTGGAACCTGGGTGAACTGTGTACTTAGAGAAATGTGCATCCTTAAGGATATCAGTCTTCAAATCATCTACCTTAGGAACACACACCCTAGTACCAAACTTCAAAACACCTTTATCATCTATAAAAAAACTCCTTGTTCTCACCGGCTAAGACTTTCTGTCGGAAAATTTCCAAATCCGCATCCTTACTTTGCTCAGAAATAATCTTGTCAAGAAAATTTGGCTTCACAGCCAAACTAGCAAGAAACACCCCACTACCATTCACAACTTCTTTGTCAGACATATTAAATGTCCAACCCTCATCAAGCAATTGGTGAATCTCAGAAATCAAGGACCTCCTCGTCAAACAAATATGTGACAAACTCCCCATAGACTTGCGACTCAAAGCGTCTGCCACAACATTTGCTTTCCCAGGATGGTACTGAATATTATAATCATAATCTTCCAGAAACTCTATCCACCTCCTCTGCCTTAAGTTCAGATCCCTCTGCGAGTAAACATATTTGAGATTCTTATGGTCAGTAAAAATCTCACATGTAACACCATACAGATAATGCCTTCAGATCTTTAATGCAAACACAACAGCAGCCATCTCCAGATCATGCGTAGGATAATTAACTTCATGCCTTTTCAATTGTCTTGAAGCATAAGCAACCACCCTACCATGTTGCATCAACACACATCCCAAACCATTACCAGATGCATCACAGTAAACAGCATAACCTTTATTGCCTTCCGGCAAAACAAGTACAGGTGCAGATGTCAACCTTTCTTTCAGAAACTTAAAACTCTCCTCACAAGCATCATCCCAAACAAACTTAACACCCTTGCGAGTGAGTTTAGTCAAAGGTGTTGCAAGTCGAGAAAAATCTCTAACAAATCTTCTTTAATAACCAGCCAAACCCAAGAAGCTTCGTATCTCTGTAACTGTCTTTGGCCTTGGCCAATCCATGACTGCCTCAATCTTCTTTGGATCAACCTGAACACCCTCAGAAGATATAACATGACCCAAGAACACAACTTTATCCAACCAGAATTCACATTTCGAGAACTTGGCATAAAGTTTATGTTCCCTCAGAGTTTGCAAAACCAGCTTCAAATGTTCCTCATGCTCTTCTTTAGTCTTGGAATACACCAAAATATCATCAATGAACACCACAACAAACCGATCAAGATATGTACTAAACACCCTATTCATCAAGTCCATAAAAGCAGCAGGGGCATTGGTAAGTCCAAAAGACATTACCAAAAATTCATAATGACCATACCTTGAGCGAAAAGCAGTTTTAGGTATGTCACTCTCTCGCACCCTTAACTGATGATAACCAGACCGAAGATCAACCTTTGAGAAAAACTTCGCCCCTTGCAACTGATCAAACAAATCATCAATCCTTGGTAATGGATATTTGTTCTTGACCGTCACCTTGTTTAGCTGCCGATAATCAATACACAACCTCATGGAACCATCCTTCTTTCTCATGAAAAGAACCGAAGCTCCCCAAGGTGAAGTACTCGGTCGGATGTACCCCTTCTGTAACAAATCATTCAGCTGCTCCCTCAACTCTTTAAGCTCTGTCAGTGCCATTCTATAAGGCGGCATAGAGATAGGATTTGTGCAAGGTACAAGATCAATAGAAAACTCAATCTCCCTTTCAGGAGGTAACCCAGGCAAATCCTTAGGAAAAACATCCACAAAATCTTGCACTATAGGGACGTCTTCTGGTTTAACTTCTTCTTTCTTCACATCCCGAATAGATACAAGATAGGCGTCACAACCTTTACGCAACAACCTTCTAGCTCTCAAAGCAGAAATCATCCGACAAGGACCAATGGTCTTGGAACCATGGAATGTCACCGACTTACCTTCTTCATAATCAAATCAGACTATTTTAGCCCTACAGTCAACATTAGCTCCATGACAAGCTAACCAATCCATTCCCAAGATCACATCAAATTCCAACACAGATAGGACAATCAAATTTGCAGCTAAATCTGCATCCTCAACTCTAATCATACAGTTACTATAAACATCAACCGTCTCTATCTCATCCCCCAGTGGTGTATGAACAAACAAAGGCTCAGCTAAAAGTTCATGTGATCTAGATAATCTAGATGCAAAGCTAGGTGATATGAATGAATGAGTAGCTCCAGGGTCAATAAGAACATGTGCATCAAATGAACATATAGAGAGTGTACCTTGCACCACATTATTATCAGCCTGAGCTTGCTGAGTATTAAGATTAAACACCCGAGCATAATTTTGATTCTGGCCTTGGTTCTGATTCTGAGCATTGTTCTGACCTTCTGGCAAAGCGGGTACAACATTCTGCTGTTGATTATTCTGGTGATAACCCTGATTCTGCTGACCTTGGTAGCCTCGATAACCTCCATTCTGTCGTCTACCATTCTGAATACCTCGGCCTCCATTATAACCTCGACCACCATTACCTCTGCCATTACCATTACCGTTACCACGGTTGTTGTTACCCTGATTCCCTACTGGTCTCACATAATTCTGCTGCCCTCCTTGATTCTGACTGCGCCAAGAATTAGGACAATCCTTCACCTGGTGATCCATCCGTCCACAACCTAAACATGCTCCCATCTGTCTCCAGCAATCTCCTGGATGACGATTACCACAAAACCCACAAACAGGATTCCTCTGATTCTGATTCTGCAATCGATAAGTTTGTTGTTGGCCACCTCTATTATTACCTCTCTGATCTCTGTTCTGTCCTTGGTAGCCATGCGAATCATTAGGTCTACTTCTCTTCCTACTAACATCAGTAGTATCCTCAGTCCTGTCAGTCTTACCTCTGTTTTCCAAACCCAGAGCTGTGTTCCTAGCCAAATGCAACTCAGTGTAGTTATGGCTAGCAACAAAACCATAATACTTATTGTTTAGTCCCTCCACGAATCTGTGAGTCATCCGAGCCTCATCCTGAATAAAGTGTGTAGCATACTGTCGCAGATCCTGAAACTTCTCATAGTACTCAGCTATGGATCTATCCCCTTGCTTCAACCTCTCAAACTCTTGGCCTTTTTGCCACATAACATTCTCAAGTATGAAATTCTGCATGAACAAGTCCTTAAACTCATCCCAGACATGAACCTTATCTCTGATCTCATCATCGAACCACACCTGAGCTGACTTCTTTAACTGATGGTTTGCCAACTCTATAGATCTATCATCAGTACAGTTGAGAGCTAAACAAATCCGACGTACCTCATTAATGAAGTATACCGGATCCTCAGTAGCAGAGTTGGAGAATGTAGGTGGGTTCACTCTGATAAACTCATTTAATTTCACATACTGGGGTTCAACAATAGGTGGCTGATCATTTGCTTGCCCAGCATTCTGATTCATATTCTGCACCAACTGAGCAATTCCATTGGCAAGAGTCTCCATAGATCTACCCATGGTCATCATAGTAGTCATAAACTGCTCCTGACCCACTGCAGCAGCCGGTGTAGCCTCAGGTACAGGATTATTTCCAGGAGTAGGTGGCTGAGGACCAGGCACAACTCCTGCAGTTTTAACATTCCCTGCTGCAGCTCTAGGAGGTCTCCCACGTCCACGTGGAGGCAGATTAGCACCATTTGCAGTTCCAGAAGTTCCAGCACCAGAGGAAACTCCCCCTATCCGAATTCCAGTACTTCTTTGAGACATAACTCCTGATATTAGTATAAGCATATCGGTTAACGCGGAAGCAAAAGAAACACAGAAAGAATTTTTCCTAATGATTTCCTGATACAAGAAGACAAATTATAAGTGTGAATGAATCTTACGCTTTGATACCACTTTTGTCACGACCCAACCCGGGGGCCACGACCGGCATGCAGCCAAACCGAAGTCCGACTACATAAGCCTTAGAAACATTCATAATAGTCTAAGTGCAAAACAGTTCAATACTTATATAATCCTCATTCCTAGTTCAAATGCAAACCATCAATATAATCAAATGACAATAAAATTATTCGGGAAATCTAAAGCAGACAAGTTCTATTTATTACACAAAAAGGGATTCGGATTCAATCCACCCAAAAGTTCAATATCCGGAAATCTCTAAGCAAAAGGACCGATAAACACAAACGGAAAACCTGATCGACTTCGCCAAAGAAGAGAAAGAAGATAGACGAAGGCAATCACTGTAAACCTACAAGACAATCTGTAAGGGTGTGAGCACTTTATATAGACGCCCAGTAAGTCTATGAGAGGTAGAGAAACATCTAACAGTTATATAAGCAGTACATATAATACATTCACAAATTAAGCTATCAAGATGGTGTGTCGGGGTCACCAATCAGTAAACAGTACAGTATAATATCAGTCACATCCGCCCTTATAACTCCTCAGTACAGTACAGTAATCAGTAATTAGGCATGTAGCCTCAGTAAACAGTATAGGCATTAAGCCTCAGTAGCAGTATAGGCATTAAGCCTCAGCAACCTCCTTCCCCTTCAAGATACACCATCACACAACACAAGTAATATCAAATTCAATATTCTCACATAAATACAATCACATGCAAGTTTCTCTGTCTCCTAAAACATGCGAGGCTGAGTTCGAAAGAATAGACTAGTGAATATATAGAAAGGATAATATATTATAAGAAGGGTTTATATATATAAGTTGTTAGCAAGTAGCACAACACAAACAATTCAAATACACCCATAGAACTTACTTGGTCTAACAGTCAGCTAAGCAATTCTCCACCCTAAGTCTGAGGTGCTGCTGGACCACCGCCTAACCATTAACCATCAATTAACAACCACCCTTACAAATGTATGCAAGTGCAAATGGGAATGCATGACGTGAATGCACACAATTCAATAGTTTCCATAACAAGGTTAAACCTTTTTGTCAACCAATCATAACTTAACCATCATAATACCACACATTTAAACTTGCTTTCCAGAATATAAAACATCATTAAAAAGTCCTTACAATTTAAATTTATCAAATACCTTACTTAAATAATCAATATACACAAGATACAATTTTACCGATAAACCTGAATAACGAGTGTCAACTTGTAAAATTCAAAACAATTAACCAGTATATGCAAAATTTATAATTTTCAACCAGAAGTTAATTTGATATCTGAAAAGCATCCTACAAAAATTTCATAATTTTTTGAGACTTAGAAGTCCCTCAATCAATTTTTATTCATAACAGTATACAGCTCACAAGGTATACTGACAGCAATAGAAAGATCTAATTATTTCAAAAATATTACAACAGAAACATAACCCAACATATTTTTCTTGTAAATTAGACTTCCAGAAATTCAACATATATGAAAATCAAATCTAAAACATTTTTACACATTTTAATATGAATTTCGAAAGTTACAGATGATTCAATCGTATCTACAGTACAGTTCTTCAGACAACAGTAGTAAACTTGAATTTTCCAGAAATATACGATGCTCCAAAATCTCAAAATTTATTTTTATCATAAACTAGACTCAATTTTGAGCCACATATCCAAATTTTAGATTTTTATCATGATCCAATATTTAATTAAAAATTGAGCAATATACAGCACTAACATCAAACTTCAGCAGAGAATTAAATCATCCAAAAACTCAAAGAAAAAAATTAATTTGGAAACCCTTATACCCAATTTAATTCAATCAAACCCTAATTCAATACATTCATCAAGTTCCAGAACCCAACACACTAGCCCAATCAATTAATTCAACACCAAAATCCATCAAAACAATAAAAATTCCAAAACCTAACCTATTTTGTAAAAATCAATTTAATTAAATAATAATTCAAATTTAACCAAATTAATTAAGAAAAATACCAACCCAATATGATACTAATATGAACTAATCAAATGGAAATCGAAATAATGGAAAAGGAATCAAGAAAAACCTCAAAAACACCCAAAAACTCAAAAATTGTGGCTGCTGGAACAGGGGTCAAAACGGCATCGGCGAGCCACGCCGCGCCACGCAAAATGACGGAATGCGAGACGCCGAACGACAATCCCCTGGCTCGCCAAACGACTCTAGCAACCACCGAACGACACTGCGTGCTAGCACGCCGAGACCCAAAACGACAGCTCTCTGATTTTTGCTCCCAAAACCAATTTTTCTCCCTCTTTTCAAAGCACCCGAAAATAGAAGACCAATAACCTCACTCCATCTGATTTTTAGGCCTATTTATAGGAAAACAACTCTTCAAAATTATATTTTTACCCCCAATCTAATTTATTTTAATTAAAAACACTCCAAAACTATTTATTTTCATAAAATTTACCCAAAACCATAAAATTCACAAAATCAACTCAAATTTATTTTTAACTTCAAACTTTAACCGAAAATAATTTATAAATATGTTTTACGCATAATAACACCTGAAAAATACCGAAAATGACAAAAAATCTAAAAATAACGAAAATACCCTCGGCACCCAAAAATACAATATTATACTCAAAACGACCGTCTCGTCGTCCTGAGTATCAAAAAGACATTTAAACCATCAAATTATGTTTAAACAACATGTGAGGGAACAAAATGACTATTTTGCCCCTAGACTTAAAATCATTCAAAAACCAAGGGTTTTACATGATTCTTGAAATAAATTTCAAAATGATAAAATTCATATAAATTTTTTTATTTGGAAAAATTAAAATGTAGAAAGAAATATCAGAATGTTCTAATTTTATAGTTAAGTTGTATAAAAAGAATCATGATTCATTTAAATAATTCTTAGTAGCACTGCAACAAAATACAGCAGTAGAGATATTTTCTTATCCACATAGGGACAGTTAAATAATATCTACAGTTCATTTTTGCAATTGTCATATTTTCGTTGTAAAAGACCTAGTCTTTATAATTTTTTTGGCGAATTTAAGGACTGTCGGGATAAGTTTTTGTACAAATGGTTTAAACAGCATCTACAGAATTTTTTATGTCCAAATTTATTTAATTATCAAGATAATAAATATTTATAGTCTAAAAAAAAAAAAGAATGAACTTTGAATATTTAATGATAAGGAAAAAAGAATGGTTCCATAACTAGTAACTCTAATTAACGGTTGAAAAAGACTTTATTTTTTTTTGCCGTCACGATTTTAAAATTTTGATATTAGCAAATTAATTAAATTTAAAAATTGATATTTGTGTTATGATACTTGAAAATATATTTAGAATAATTTAATTCAATTAATGAAAAATTTTATGTATTTGAAATAAATTTTAAAATGGTAAAATTCAAATGATTTTTTTTATTTGGAAGAATTGAAATGTAGAAAAAATGTCAGAATATTCTGATTTTATAGTTAAGTTGTATAAAAAGAATCATGATTCATTTAAATGATTCTTAGTAGCACTACAACAAAATACAGCTGTAGAGATTTTTTTTATCTACATAGGGACAGTTAAATAATATCTACCGTTCATTTTTGTAATTCTCATATTTTCGCTGTAAAAAACCTAGTCTTTATAGTTTTTTTTGGCGAATTTAAGGACTGTCGGGATAAGTTTTTGTACAAATGGTTTAAGCCGCCTCTACAAAATTTTTTATGTCCAAATTTATTTAATTATCAAGATAATGAATATTTAAAGTCTAGCAAAAAAAAAAGAATGAACTTTGAATACATAATGATGAGGAAAAAAGAATGGTTCCATAACCGGTAACTCTAATTAACGGTTGAAAAAGACTTTAATTTTTTTTTTGCCATCACAATTTTAAAATTTCTATATTAGCAAATTAATTAAATTTAAAAATTGATATTTGTGTTATGATACTTGAAAATATATTTAGAATAATTTAATTCAATTAATGAAAAAATTTATGTATTTGAAATAAATTTTAAAATGATAAAATTCAAATGATTTTTTTTATTTGGAAGAATTAAAATGTAGAAAAAATGTCAGAATATTCTGATTTTATAGTTAAGTTGTACAAAAAGGATCATGATTTATTTAAATAATTCTTAGTAGCTCTACAATAAAATATAGCATTAGAGATATTTTTTTATTTACATAGGGACGATTAAACAATGTCCACTGGCAGTTCTTCCAACTGCCCCATTTTTGCTGCGAAAAACCCAATCTCTATAATTTTTCTGGATAATTTAAGGACCGCCGGGATAAGTTTTTTTAGAGGATGATTCTTCATGTCAAAAATTAATTAATTACGAAGACTATGAATATTCAAAGTCTAATAAAAAAAAGAATGGTCTTTAAATAATTAATGCTGTGAAAAAAAAATGAATGGTTCAACAAGTGGTAACTTTAATTAACGGTTGGAAATGACTTTAATTTTTTTGGCATTCAGGACTTGTAATTTTGATATTAACAAAATAATTAAATTTCACAACCGATATTCTTGTTATGGTACTTGAAATAAATTTCAAAATGATAAAATTTATATAAATTTTTTTATTTGGAAAAATTAAAATGTAGTAAGAAATATCAGAATGTTCTAATTTTATAGTTAAGTTGTATAAAAAGAATCATGATTCATTTAAATGATTCTTAGTAGCACTACAACAAAATACAACAGTAGAGATATTTTTTTTATCCACATAGGGACAGTTAAATAATATCTACCGTTCATTTTTGTAATTATCATATTTTCAATGTAAAAAACCTAGTTTTTATAGTTTTTTTGGCAAATTTTAGGACTGTCGGGATAAGTTTTTGTACAAATGGTTTAAATAGCCTCTACAGAATTTTTTATGTCCAAAATTATTTAATTATCAAGATAATAAATATTTAAAGTCTAGCAAAAAGAAAGAATGAACTTTGAATATTTAATGATGAGGAAAAAAGAATGGTTCCATAACCGGTAACTCTAATTAACGGTTGAAAAAGACTTTAATTTTTTTTTTGCTGCCACAATTTTAAAATTTTGATATTAACAAATTAATTAACTTTAAAAACTGATATTTGTGTTATGATACTTGAAAAAATATTTAGAATAATTTAATTCAATTATTGAAAAATTTTATGTATTTGAAATAAATTTTAAAATGATAAAATTCAAATGATTTTTTTATTTGGAAGAATTAAAATGTAGAAAAAATATCATAATATTCTGATTTTATAGTTAAGTTATATAAAAAGGATCATGATTTATTTAAATAATTTTTAGTAGCTCTACAATAAAATATAGCATTAGAGATATTTTTTATTTACACAGGGACGATTAAACAATGTCCACTGGCAGTTCTTCCAACTGCCCCATTTTTGCTGCGAAAAGCCCAATCTCTATAATTTTTCTGGATAATTTAAGGATCACCGGGAGAAGTTTTTGTAGAGGATAATTCTTCATGTCAAAAATTAATTAATTACGAAGACTATGAATATTCAAAGTCTAATGAAAAAGACTGATCTTTGAATAATTAATGTTGTGAAAAAAAATAGTTCAACAAGTGATAACTCTAATCAACGGTTAGAAATGACTTTAGTTTTTTTGGCATTCAGGACTTATAATTTTGATATTAATAAAATAATTAAATTTCACAACCGATATTCTTGTTATAGTACTTGAAATAATTTTTAAAATGATAAAATTAATATGAATTTTTTTTATTTAGAATAATTAAAATGGAGAAAAAAATGTCAGAATATTCTGATTTTGTAGTTAAATTATATTAAAAAAATCATGATTCATTTAATCGATTCTCAGTAGCACTACAACAAAATGCAACTATAAAAATATTTTTTATCCAAAGAGGGATGGTTAAATAATGTCTACTAGTCATTTTTATAATTGTCATATTTTCGCTGTGAAAGACCCAGTCTTTATTGTTTTTTCTGCTAATTTAAGGAATGTCGGGATAAGTTTTTTGTACAGGTGGTTTAAATCGCCTCTACAGAATTTTTTATGTCCAAAATTATTTAATTACCAAGATAATGAATATTCAAAGTCTAGCAAAAAAAAAAAGAATGAACTTTAAATATTTAATGCTGAGGAAAAAAGAATGGTTCTACAACCGGTAACTCTAATTAACGGTTAAAAATGACTTTAATTTTTTTTGCCGTCATGATTTTAAAATTTTTATATTAACAAATTAATTAAATTTAACAACTGATATTCGTGTTATAATACTTGAAAAAATATTTGCAATAATATAATTCAATTAATGATAAAATTTATGTATTTGAAATAAATTTTAAAATTATAAAATTCATATGATTTATTTTATTTGGAAGAATTAAAATGTAGAAAAAATGTCAGAATATTCTGATTTTGTAGCTAAGTTATATAAAAAGAATCATGATTTATTTAAATAATTATTAGTAGCTCTATAATAAAATATAGCATTAGAGATATTTTTTTATTCACATAGGGACGTTTAAATAATATCTACTGATAGTTCTTACAACTGTCCCATTTTTGCTGCGAAATGCCCAATTTCTATAGTTTTTCTAGATAATTTAAGGACCGCTGGGAGAAAGTTTTTATTGAGGATGATTTTTCATGTTAAAAATTAATTAATTACGAAGATTATGAATATTCAAAGTCTAATAAAAAAAAGAATGTTCTTTGAATAATTAATATTGTGAAAAAAAATGGTTCAATAAGTGGTAACTCTAATTAATGGTTGAAAATGACTTTAGTTTTTTTTACCACTCAGGACTTATAATTTTTATATTAATAAAATAATTAAATTTTACAATAGATATTTTTGTTATGGTACTTGAAATAAATTTCAAAATGATAAAATTCATATGAATTTTTTTATTTGGAATAATTAAAATGTTGAAAAAAAAGTCAGAACGTTCTGATTTTGTAGTTAAGTTGTATAAAAAGAATCATGATTCATTTAAATAATTCATAGTAGTACTACAATAAAATACAACTGTAGAGATATTTTTTTATCAACATAGGGACGGTTGAATAATATCTACTAGACATTTTTGTAATTGTCATATTTTCGCTGTAAAAAACCCAGTCTCTATAGTTTTTTGGCGAATTTAAGGAATGCCTAGATAAATTTTTGTACAGATGGTTTAAATCGCCTCTATAGGGTTCTTTATTACTAAAATTATTTAATTACTAAGATAATGAATATTCAAAGTTTAGTAAAAAAAAAGAATGGACTTTAATTTTTAATACTGAGGAAAAAAATGGTTCCATAACCGGTAACTCTAATTAACAGTTGAAAAAGACTTTAATTTTTTTTTTTGCAGTCACGATTTTAAAATTTTGATATTAATAAATTAATTAAATTTAATAACTGATATTCGTATTATGATACTTGAAAAAATATTTAGAATAATTTAATTCAATTAATGATAAAATTTATATATTTAAAATAAATTTTAAAATGATAAAATTCATATGATTTTTTTTATTTGAAAGAATTAAAATGTAGAAAAAATGTCAGAATATTATGATTTTATAGTAAAATTGTATAAAAATGATCATGATTTATTTAAATAATTCTTAGTAGCTCTACAATAAAATATAGCATTAGAGATATTTTCTTATTTACATAGGCACGGTTAAACAATGTCCACTGGCATTCTTACAACCGCCCCATTTTTGCTTTCGGGACTTATAACAAGTGGTAACTCTAATTAATGGTTGAAAATGACTTTAGTTCTTTTGGCTTTCGGGACTTATAATTTTAATATTATAAAATAATTAAATTTCACGACCGATATTCTTGTTATGGTACTTGAAATAAATTTCAAAATGATAAAATTTATATGTATTTTTTTATTTAGAATAATTAAAATGTAGAAAAAATGTCAGAATATTAAGTTATATAAAAAGAATTATTATTCATTTAAACAATTCTTAATAGCACTACAATAAAATACAGTTGTAGAGATATTTTTTTATACACATAGGGACGGTTATATAATGTCTACCAGTCATTTTTATAATTATCATATTTTCGCTGTGAAAAACCCAGCCTTTATAGTTTTTTTTTATAAATTTAAGCACTGTCGGGATAAGTTTTTGTACAGGTAGTTTAAATCACCTCTACAAGATTTTTTTATGTCTAAAATTATTTAATTACCAAGATAATTAATATTCAAAGTCTAGCAAAAGTTGGAGAATGTAGGTGGGTTCACTCTGATAAACTCATTTAACCTCACATACTAGGGTTCAACAGTAGGTGGCTGATCATTGGCTTGCCCAGCATTCTGATTCATATTCTGCACCAACTGAGCAATTCCATTAGCAAGAGTCTCCATAGATCTACCCATGGTCATCATAGTAGTCATAAATTGCTCCTGACCCACTGCAGCAGCCGGTGCAGCCTCAGGTATAGGATTATTCCCAAGAGTAGGTGGCTGAGGATCAGGCACAACTCCTGCAGTATTAACATTCCCTGCTGCAGCACTAGGAGGTCTCCCACGTCTACGTGGAGGCAGATTAGCACCATCTGCAGTTCCAGAAGTTCCAGCACCAGAGGACCCTCCCCCTATCCAAATTCCAGTACTTCTTTGAGACATACCTCCTGATATTAGTATAAGCATATCGGTTAACGCGGAAGTAAAAGAAACACAGAAAGAATTTTTCCTAATGATTTCCGGATACAACTAGACAAATTATAAGTGTGACTGAATCTAACCTGGCTCTGATACCACTTTTGTCACGACCCAACCCGGGGGCCATGACCGGCATGCAGCCAAACCGAAGTCCGACCACATAAGCCTATTAAAACATTCATAATAGTCTAAGTGCAAAACAGTACAATACTTATATAATCCTCAATCCTAGTTCAAATGCAATCCATCAATATAATCAAATCACAATAAAATCATTTGGGAAATCTAATGCAGACAAGTTCTACTTATTACACAAAAAGGGATTCGGAATCAATCCGCCCAAAAGTTCAATATCCGGAAATCTCTAAGCAGAAGGACCAAAAACACAAACGAAAACCTGATCGACTTCGCCAAGAAGAGAAAGAAGATAGACAAAGGCAATCACTGTAAACCTGCAAGACAATCTGTAAGGGTGTGAGCGCTTTATAGACGCCCAGTAAGTCTATGAGAGGCAGAGAAACATGTAACAGTTATATAAGCAGTACATATAATACAATCACAAATTAAGCAAACAAGATGGTGTGTCGGGGTCACCAATCAGTAAACAGTACAGTAATCATATCAGTCACATCCGCCCTTATAACTTCTCAGTACAGTACAGTAATCAGTAATTAGGCATGTAGCCTCAGTAAACAGTATAGGCATTAAGCCTCAGTAACCTCCTTCCCCTTCATGACACATCATCACACAGCACAAGTAATATCACATTCAATATTATCACATAAATACAATCACATGCAAGTTTCTCTATCTCCTAAAGCATGCGAGGCTGGGTTCGAAAGAATAGTCTAGTGAATATATAGAAAGGATAATATATTATAAGAAGGGTTTATATATGTATATAAGTTGTTAGCAAGTAGCACAACACAAATAATCACAACACAAATAATCACATACACCCATAGAACTTACCTGGTCTAACAGTCAGCTAAGCAATCCGCCACCCTAAGTCTGAGGTGCTTCTGGACCACCGCCTAACCATTAACCATCAATTAACAACCACCCTTACAAATGTATGCAAGTGCAAATGGGAATGCATGACGTGAATGCACACAATTTAATAATTTCCACAACAAGGTTAAACCTTTTTGTCAACCAAACATAACTTAACCATCATAATACCACACCTTTAAACTTGCTTTCCAGAATATAAAACATCCTTAAAAATTCCTTACAACTTAAATTCATCAAATACCTTACCTAAATAATCAATATACAGAAGATACAATTTTACCGATAAACCTGAAAAACGAGTGTCAACTTGTAAAATTCAAAACAATTAACCAGTATATGCAAAATTTATAATTTTCAATCAGAAGTTAATTTGATATCTGAAAAGCATCCTACCAAAATTTCATAATTTTTCAAGACTTAGAATTCCCTCAATCAATTTTTATTCAAAACAGTATACAACTCACAAGGTATACTGACAGCAGTAGAAAGATCTAATTATTTCAAAAGTATAACAAACAGAAACATAACCCAACATATTTTTCTTGTAAACTAGACTTCCAGAAATACAACATAATCAAAATCAAATCAAAAACATTTTTATACATTTTAATATGAATTTCGAAAATTACAGTTGATGCAATAGCATCAACAGCACAGTTTGTCAGACAATAGTAGCAAACTTGAATTTTCCAGAAATATTCGATGCTCCAAAATCCCAACAATTATTTTTCTCATAAACTAGACTCAATTTCGAGAAACATATCCAAATTTCAGATTTTTATCATGTTCCAATATTTAATTAAAAATCGGGAAACATACAGCACAAAAATCAAACTTCAGCAGAAAATTAATTCATCCAAAAACTCAAAGAAAACAATTAATTCGGAAATCTTAACACCCAAATCAATTTAATCAAACCCTAACTCAATACCTTCATCAAATTTCGGAACCCAACTCATTAGCCAAATCAATTAATTCAATACCAAAATCCCCCAAAACAATAAAAACTCAAAACCTAACATATTATGTAAAAAATCAATTTAATTAAATAATAATTCGAATTTAGCCAATTTAATCAAGAAAAATATCAAACCAATATGATATTAATATGAACTAATTAAATGGAAGTCGAAATAATGCAAAAGGAATCAAGAAAAACCTTAAAAACACTCAAAAACTCGAAAAATCGAGCTGCTGGAACACTGGCCAAACGACAGGGGCGAGTCACGCCCGCAGCACGCCAAACGACGGTCTCCTCACGCCGAACGACAGGAGCCTTGGCCCGCGTCTCTCCGCCGAACGACAAGCCTCCCTCGCCGAATGACGCTGGCTATGGCGCGCGCACAGTGACCAAACGACGGCCGCACTGTTTCTGCCTAAAAACCCTAATTTTCTTCCCTTTTTTCAAAACACCCGAAAATAAAAGACCAAAACCCTACCCCATCAGATTTTAGGTCTATTTATAGGAAAATAACTTTCCAAAATTATAATTTTACCCCAAACTAATTTATTTTAATTAAAAACACCCCAAAACTATTTAAAAATTCAAAAAAAATACCCAACTAACTTATAAAAATTTACAACTAACCCCAAATTTAATTTATTTAAATTAAAAATTAAATAAATTTTTGAAAAATTTCTGAAACACAACCCCTAGCAAAATTATACTTAAAATAACCGTAACGACATCACGGTCACCAAAATGACATCAAAAACAGCAAAACGAAACCCGAAAATTTTTTGACCGCCAAAATGACCAAAATACCCCCCGAAGCTAAAAACACAATATTATACTCAAAACGACCGTCTCGTCACCCCGAGTATCAAAAAGACATTCAAAGGGCACAAAATGACTATTTTGCCTCTAAGGTGCAAAATTACCATTTTGCCCCTAGACTTAAAATCATACAAAAACCAAGGGTTTTACAATATAACCCCCTTAAAGTAATTGCGTCCACGCAATTGAATCCAACATAATCATTATCCATCAAAAACTATCATACAATAGCTATACACAAATCCGGATGGTATCGTCTACTTAGTATGTGTTGTTATGGTTGATCAGGCCATAACCACAAGATACCAAGCACTAATGACCATTCCAGGTTTGATCCATTTAGAATTCATTAAATAAAAAAAAAACCAATTTTCAGATAACCAAAACAAAATCAATGAATAGCGCTTAGCGCTCAACCCAGTCAATATCAGTGCCAATCAATCGAGTACAACATCATTACACATACACCTTTTCAATAAGATCCATTGCATACAATTGTCAATCATCAGTCACAAACAATATCATGCGATGTATGAGTATGAAGTTATGCTGGTATGCAAGTGCTCTAACACTAAAACTCAAGAATATTACAGTCTAACCCCCTTAAAACGATTTCGACCTCGAAATCTAAAACATACCTGAAGACTCAAACAGATAGGGATATTTAGCTTTCATAAGGTCTTCGGCTTCCCAGGTGCATTCTTCAACAGAATGATTGCGCCAAAGGACTTTCACAGAAGCTACATCCTTAGAACGCAACCGCTTGACCTGACGGTCCAGAATAGTCATTGGCTGCTCCTCATAAGAACAATCATCACTAATCTCTACAGTGTCCGGAGCTAGCACATGATCAGGACTAGGTACATACTTTCTCAACATCGAGATATGAAATGCCGGATGCACAGAAGCCATCTGAGGTGGTAAATCAAGCCTATAAGCAACATCACCAATCCTCTCCAGAATTTCAAATGGACCAACATACCGTGGAGCTAATTTTCCCTTCCTACCAAACCTCATAACACCCTTGAAAGGTGAAACCTTCAGAAACACTATCTCCGACAGCAAATTCCAGATTTCTTCTTTTCAAATCAGCATAGCTCTTTTGTCTACTAAAAGTAGTCCGAATACGGTCTTGAATCACTGGTACAACCTCAGCACTGTATTGTAAAAGTTCAGGACCCTCAATTCGACGCTCACCAACCTCCTCCCAATATAATAGAGTCCTACACCTTCTGCCATACAGAGCCTCAAATGGAGCCATACCAATACTAGCCTGATAACTGTTATTGTAGGCAAACTCTACCAAAGGAAGATGATCTACCCAACTACCACCAAAATCAAGAACACATAATCACAGCATATCTTCCAAAGTCTGAATAGTCCTCTCCGACAAACCATCTGTCTGAGGATGAAAAGCAGTGCTGAAATGAAGATTAGTTCCCAAACCTTCCTAAAGCTTCTGCCAAAATCTAGAAGTAAATTGTGGTCCTCTATCAGAAACTATAGAAACTGGAACCCCATGAAGACTCACAATCCTATTGAGGTACAGTTTGGCATACTGCGACACTGTGTACTTAGTATTTACTGGAAGAAAATGAGCGGACTTAGTCAATCTGTCAACAATAACCCAGATCGAATCATGCCCACCAGGAGCTTTAGGCAAACCGACAACAAAATCCATATTGATTCTCTCCCATTTCCACTCAGGCAGTGGTAACTCCTTAAGCAATCCCGCAGGCTTATGATGCTCATACTTAACTTGCTGACAAGATAAGCATTGAGAAACAAACTGTGCAACATCATTCTTCATCCCCTTCCACCAGTACAACTGCTTTAAATCCCGATACATCTTGGTGGGACCTGGGTGAACTGTGTACCTAGAGAAATGTGCATCCTTAAGGATATCAGTCTTCAAATCATCTACCTTAGGAACACACACCCTAGTACCAAACTTCAAAACACCTTTATCATCTATAACAAACTCCTTGTTCTCACCGGCTAAGACTTTCTGTCGTAAAATTTCCAAATCCGCATCCTTACTTTGCTCAGAAATAATCCTGTCGAGAAAATTTGGCTTCACAGCCAAACTAGCAAGAAACACCCCTCTACCATTCACAACTCCTTTGTCAGACATATTAAATGTCCAACCCTCATCAAGCAATTGGTGAATCTCAGAAATCAAGGACCTCCTCGTCAAACAAATATGTGACAAACTCCCCATAGACTTGCGACTCAAAGCGTCTGCCACAACATTTGCTTTCCCAGGATGGTACTGAATATTATAATCATAATCTTCCAGAAACTCTATCCACCTCCTCTGCCTCAAGTTCAGATCCCTCTGTGAGTAAACATATTTGAGATTCTTATGGTCAGTAAAAATCTCACATGTAACACCATACAGATAATGCCTCCAGATCTTTAGTGCAAACACAACAGCAGCCATCTCCAGATCGTGTGTAGGATAATTAACTTCATGCTTTTTCAACTGTCTTGAAGCATAAGCAACCACCCTACCATGTTGCATCAACACACATCCCAAACCAATACCAGATGCATCACAGTAAACAGCATAGCCTTCATTGCCCTCTGGCAAAACAAGTACAGGTGCAGATGTCAACCTTTCTTTCAGAAGGTTAAAACTCTCCTCACAAGCATCATCCCAAACAAACTTAACACCCTTGCGAGTGAGTTTAGTCAAAGGTGCTGCAAGTTGAGAAAAATCTCTAACAAATCTTCTGTAATAACCAGCCAAACCCAAGAAACTTCGTATCTCTGTAACTGTCTTTGGTCTTGGCCAATCCATGACTGCCTCAATCTTCTTTGGATCAACCTGAACACCCTCAGAAGATATAACATGACCCAAGAACACAACTTTATCCAACCAGAATTCACCTTTCGATAACTTGGCATAAAGTTTATGTTCCCTCAGAGTTTGCAAAACCAGCTTCAAATGTTCCTCATGCTCTTCTTTAGTCTTGGAATACACGAAAATATCATCAATGAACACCACAACAAACCGATCAAGATATGGACTAAACACCCTATTCATCAAGTCCATAAAAGCAGCAGGGGCGTTGGTAAGTCCAAAAGACATTACCAGAAACTCATAATGACCATACCTTGAGCGAAAAGCAGTTTTAGGTATGTCACTCTCTCGTACCCTTAACTGATGATAACCAGACCGAAGATCAACCTTTGAGAAAAACTTCGCCCCTTGCAACTGATCAAACAAATCATCAATCCTCGATAATGGATATTTGTTCTTGACCGTCACCTTGTTTAGCTGCCGATAATCAATACACAACCTCATGGAACTATCTTTCTTTCTCACGAAAAGAACCGGAGCTCCCCAAGGTGAAGTACTCGGTCAGATGTACCCCTTCTGTAACAAATCATTCAGCTGCTCCCTCAACTCTTTAAGCTCTGCCGGTGCCATTATATAAGGTGGCATAGAGATAGGATTTGTGCCGGGTACAAGATCAATAGAAAACTCAATCTCCCTTTCAGGAGGTAACCCAGGCAAATCCTCAGGAAAAACATCCACAAAATCTTGCACTATAGGGACGTCTTCTGGTTTAACTTCTTCTTTTTGCACATCCCGAATAGATACAAGATAGGCATCACAACCTTTACGCAACAACCTTCTAGCTCGCAAAGCAGAAATCATCTGACAAGGACCAATGGTCTTGGAACCATGGAATGTCACCGACTTACCTTCTTCATAATCAAATCGGACTATCTTAGCCCTACAGTCAACATTAGCTCCATGACAAGCTAACCAATCCATTCCCAATATCACATCAAATTCCAACACAGATAGGACAATCAAATTTGCAGCTAAATCTGCATCCTCAACTCTGACCATACAGTTACTATAAACATCCACCGTCTCTATCTCATCCCCCAGTGGTGTATGAACAAACAAAGGCTCAGCTAAAAGTTCATGTGATCTAGATAATCTAGATGCAAAGCTAGGTGATATGAATGAATGAGTAGCTCCAGGGTCAATAAGAACATGTGCATCAATTGAACATATAGAGAGTGTACCTTGCACCACATTATTATCAGCCCGAGCTTGCTGAGCATTAAGATTAAATACCCGAGCATAGTTCTGGTTCTGATTCTGAGCATTGTTCTGACCTACTGGCAAAGCGGGTACAACATTCTGCTGCTGATTATTCTGGTGATAACCCTGATTCTGCTGACCTTGGTAGCCTCGATAACCTCCATTTTGTCGTCTACCATTCTGATTACCCCGGCCTCCATTATAACCTCGACCACCATTACCTCTGCCATTACCATTGCCGTTACCATTACCGTTGCCACGATTGTTGTTACCCTGATTCCCTGCTGGTCTCACATAATTCTGCTGCCCTCCTTGATTCTGACCACGCTGAGAATTAGGACAATCCTTCACCTGGTGATCCATCTGTCCACAACCTAAACATGCTCCCATCTGTCTCCAGCAATCTCCTGGATGATGGTTACCACAAAACCTATAAACAGGATGCCCCTGATTCTGATTCTGCAATCGGTAAGTCTGTTGCTGACCACCTCTATTATTACCTCTCTGATCTCTGTTCTGTCCTTGGTAGCCATGCAAATCATTAGGTCTACTCCTCTTCCTACTGACATCAGTAGTATCCTCAGTCCTGTCAGTCTTACCTCTGTTTTCCAAACCCAGAGCTGTGTTCCTAGCCAAATGCAACTCAGTGTAGTTATGGCTAGCAACAAAACCATAATACTTATTGTTCAGTCCCTCCACAAATCTGCGAGTCATCCGAGCCTCATCCTGAATCAAGTGTGTAGCATACTGTCGCAGATCCTGAAACTTCTCATAGTACTCAGCTATGGATCTATCCCCTTGCTTCAACCTCTCAAACTCTTGGCCTTTTTGCCACATAACATTCTCAGGTATGAAATTCTGCATGAACAAGTCCCTAAACTCATCCCAGAAATGAACCCTATCTCTGATCTCATCATCGAACCACACCTGAGCTGACCTCTTTAACTGATGGCCTGCCAACTCTATAGATCTATCATCAGTACAGTTGAGAGCTAAACAAATTCGACGTACCTCATTGATGAAGTATACCGGATCCTCAGTAGCAGAGTTGGAGAATGTAGGTGGGTTCACTCTGATAAACTCATTTAACCTCACATACTAGGGTTCAACAGTAGGTGGCTGATCATTGGCTTGCCCAGCATTCTGATTCATATTCTTTACCAACTGAGCAATTCCATTAGCAAGAGTCTCCATAGATCTACCCATGGTCATCATAGTAGTCATAAATTGCTCCTGACCCACTGCAGCAGCCGGTGCAGCCTCAGGTACAGGATTATTCCCAAGAGTAGGTGGCTGAGGATCAGGCACAACTCCTGCAGTATTAACATTCCCTGCTGCAGCACTAGGAGGTCTCCCACGTCTACGTGGAGGCAGATTAGCACCATCTGCAGTTCCAGAAGTTCCAGCACTAGAGGACCCTCCCCCTATCCAAATTCCAGTACTTCTTTGAGACATACCTCCTGATATTAGTATAAGCATATCGGTTAACGCGGAAGTAAAAGAAACACAGAAAGAATTTTTCCTAATGATTTCCGGATACAACTAGACAAATTATAAGTGTGACTGAATCTAACCTGGCTCTGATACCACTTTTGTCACGACCCAACCCGGGGGCCATGACCGGCATGCAGCCAAACCGAAGTCCGACCACATAAGCCTATTAAAACATTCATAATAGTCTAAGTGCAAAACAGTACAATACTTATATAATCCTCAATCCTAGTTCAAATGCAATCCATCAATATAATCAAATCACAATAAAATCATTCGGGAAATCTAATGGAGACAAGTTCTACTTATTACACAAAAAGGGATTCGGAATCAATCCGCCCAAAAGTTCAGTATCCGGAAATCTCTAAGCAGAAGGACCAAAAACACAAACGAAAACCTGATCGACTTCGCCAAGAAGAGAAAGAAGATAGACGGAGGCAATCACTGTAAACCTGCAAGACAATCTGTAAGGGTGTGAGCGCTTTATAGACGCCCAGTAAGTCTATGAGAGGCAGAGAAACATGTAACAGTTATATAAACAGTACATATAATACAATCACAAATTAAGCAAACAAGATGGTGTGTCGGGGTCACCAATCAGTAAACAGTACAGTAATCATATCAGTCACATCCGCCCTTATAACTTCTCAGTACAGTAATCAGTAATTAGGCATGTAGCCTCAGTAAACAGTATAGGCATTAAGCCTCAGTAACAGTATAGGCATTAAGCCTCAGTAACCTCCTTCCTCTTCATGACACACCATCACACAGCACAAGTAATATCACATTCAATATTATCACATAAATACAATCACATGCAAGTTTCTCTGTCTCCTAAAGCATGCGAGGCTGGGTTCGAAAGAATAGTCTAGTGAATATATAGAAAGGATAATATATTATAAGAAGGGTTTATATATGTATATAAGTTGTTAGCAAGTATCACAACACAAATAATCACAACACAAATAATCACATACACCCATAGAACTTACCTGGTCTAACATTCAGCTAAGCAATCCGCCACCCTAAGTCTGAGGTGCTGCTGGACCACCGCCTAACCATTAACCATCAATTAACAACCACCCTTACAAATGTATGCAAGTGCAAATGGGAATGCATGACGTGAATGCACACAATTTAATAATTTCCACAACAAGGTTAAACCTTTTTGTCAACCAAACATAACTTAACCATCATAATACCACACCTTTAAACTTGCTTTCCAGAATATAAAACATCCTTAAAAATTCCTTACAATTTAAATTCATTAAATACCTTACCTAAATAATCAATATACACAAGATATAATTTTACCGATAAACCTGAAAAATGAGTGTCAACTTGTAAAATTCAAAACAATTAACCAGTATATGAAAAATTTATAATTTTCAACCAGAAGTTAATTTGATATCTGAAAAGCATCCTACCAAAATTTCATAATTTTTCAAGACTTAGAATTCCCTCAATCAATTTTTATTCAAAACAGTATACAACTCACAAGGTATACTGACAGCAGTAGAAAGATCTAATTATTTCAAACGTATAACAAACAGAAACATAACCCAACATATTTTTCTTGTAAACTAGAATTCCAGAACTACAACATATATGAAAATCAAATCAAAAACATTTTTATACATTTTAATATGAATTTCGAAAATTACAGTTGATGCAATAGCATCAACAGCAGAGTTTGTCAGACAACAGTAGAAAACTTTAATTTTCCAGAAATATTCGATGCTCCAAAATCCCAAAAGTTATTTTTCTCATAAACTAGACTCAATTTCGAGCCACACATCCAAATTTCAGATTTTTATCATGTTCCAATATTTAATTAAAAATCGGGAAACATACAGCACAAAAATCAAACTTCAGCAGAAAATTAATTCATCCAAAAACTCAAAGAAAACAATTAATTCGAAAATCTTAACACCCAAATCAATTTAATCAAACCCTAACTCAATACCTTCATCAAATTTCGGAACCCAACACATTAGCCAAATCAATTAATTCAATACCAAAATCCCCCAAAATAATAAAAACTCAAAACCTAACCTATTATGTAAAAAATCAATTTAATTAAATAATAATTCGAATTTAGCCAATTTAATCAAGAAAAATATCAAACCAATATGATATTAATATGAACTAATTAAATGGAAGTCGAAATAATGCAAAAGGAATCAAGAAAAACCTTAAAAACACTCAAAAACTAGAAAAATCGAGCTGCTGGAACACTGGCCAAACGACAGGGGCGTGCCACGCCCGCAGCACGCCAAACGACGGTCTCCTCACGCCGAACGACAGGAGCCTTGGCCCGCGTCTCTCCGCCGAACGACAAGCCTCCCTCGCTGAACGACGCTGGCTATGGCGCGCGCACAGTGACCAAACGATGGCCGCACTGTTTCTGCCTAAAAACCCTAATTTTCTTCCTTTTTTCAAAACACCCGAAAATAAAAGACCCAAAACCCTACCCCATCAGATTTTAGGTCTATTTATAGGAAAATAACTTTCCAAAATTATAATTTTACCCCAAACTAATTTATTTTAATTAAAAACACCCCAAAACTCTTTAAAAATTCAAAAAAACACCCAACTAACTTATAAAAATTTACAACTAACCCAAAATTTAATTTATTTAATTTATTTAAATTAAAAATTAAATAAATTTTCGAAAAATTTCTGAAACACAACCCCTAGCAAAATTATACTTAAAATAACCGTAACGACATCACGATCACCAAAATGACATCAAAAACAGCAAAACGAAACCCGAAATTTTTCCGACCGCCAAAATGACCAAAATACCCCCCAAAGCTAAAAACACAATATTATACTCAAAACGACCGTCTCGTCGCCCCGAGTATCAAAAAGACATTCAAAGGGCACAAAATGACTATTTTTCCCCTAAGGTGCAAAATTACCATTTTGCCCCTAGACTTAAAATCATATAAAAACCAAGGGTTTTACAATCTAACCCCCTTAAAGTAATTGCGTCCACGCAATTGAATACAACATAATCATTATCCATCAAAAACTATCATACAATAGCTATACACAAATCCGGATGGTATCGTCTACTTAGTATGTGTTGTTATGGTTGATCAGGCCATAACCACAAGATACCAAGCACTAATGACCATTCCAGGTTTGATCCATTTAGAATTCATTAAATAAAAAAAACCAATTTTCAGATAACCAAAACAAAATCAATGAATAGCGCTTAGCGCTCAACCCAGTCAATATCAGTGCCAATCAATCGAGTACAACATCATTACACATACACCTTTTCAATAAGATCCATTGCATACAATTGTCAATCATCAGTCACAAACAATATCATGCGATGTATGAGTATGATGTTATGCTGGTATGCAAGTGCTCTAACACTAAAACTCAAGAATATTACAGAATAATAAAAATGTAGAAAAGAAGTCAGAATATTCAGATTTTGTAGTTAAGTTATATAAAAAGAATAATGATTCATTTAAATGATTCTTAGTGGCACTACAACAAAATACATCTGTAGAGATATTTTTTTATCCATATAGGGACGGTTAAAAAATGTCTATTAGTCATTTTTACAATTGTCATATTTTTTTTGTGTGAAAGACACAGTCTCTATAGTCTTTTTGGCGAATTTAAGGACTGTCGGGATAAGTTTTTGTACAGATAGTTTAAACCGCCCCTACATAATTTTTTATGTCCAAAATTATTTAATTACCAAGATAATGAATATTCAAAGTCTAGCAAAAAAAGAATGGACTTAAAATATTTAATGCTGAGGGAAAAAGAATGGTTCCATAACCGATAACTCTAATTATCGGTTGAAAAAGACTTTAATTTTTTTTTTACCGTCATGATTTTAAAATTTTGATAGTAACAAATTAATTAAATTTAACAACTGATATTCGTGTTATGATACTTGAAAAAATATTTGTAATAATTTAATTCAAATTTTGATAAAATTTATGTATTTGAAATAAATTTTAAAACGATAAAATTCAAATGATTTATTTTATTTGGAAGAATTAAAATGTAGAAAAAATTTCAGAATATTCTGATTTTGTAGCTAAGTTATATAAAAAGAATCATAGTTTATTTAAATAATTTTTACTAGCTCTACAATAAAATATAGCATTAGAGATATTTTTTTATTCACATAGGGACGGTTAAATAATGTCTACTGGCAGTTCTTACAACTGTCCCATTTTTGTACGAAAAGCCCAATCTCTATAGTTTTTCTAGATAATTTAAGGACCGTCGGGAGAAATTTTTATAAAGGATGATTCTTCATGTCAAAAATTAATTAATTACGAAAACTATGAATATTCAAAGTCTAATAAAAAAAAGAATGTTCTTTGAATAATAAATGTTGTGAAAAAAAAAGGTTCAACAAGTGGTAACTCTAATTAACGGTTGAAAATGACTTTAGTTTTTTTGGCATTCAGGACTTATAATTTTAATATTAATAAAATAATTAAATTCCACAATAGATATTCTTGTTATGGTACTTGAAATAAATTTCAAAATGATAAAATTCATATGAATTTTTTTATTTGGAATAATTAAAATGTAGACAAAATGTCAGAACGTTCTGATTTTGTAGTTAAGTTGTATAAAAAGAATCACGATTCATTTAATTGATTTTAAGTAACACTACAATAAAATACAGCTGTAGAATATTTTTTTATTCACATAGGGACGGTTAAATAATATCTACCAGATATTTTTATAATTGTCATATTTTCGCTGTAAAAGACCCAGTCTCTATAGTTTTTTGGCAAATTTAAGGACTGTCGGGATAAGTTTTTGTACAGATGGTTTAAACCGCCTCTACAAGATTCTTTATTTCTAAAATTATTTAATTACCAAGATAATGAATATTCAAAGTTTAGTAAAAACAAAGAATGGACTTTGAATATTTAATACTGAGAAAAAAAAGAATGGTTCCATAACCGGTAACTCTAATTAACGGTTGAAAAAGACTATAATTTTTTTTACTGTCACGATTTTAAAATTTTGATATTAACAAATTAATTAAATTTAACAACTGATATTCGTATTATGATACTTAAAAAATATTTGAAATAATTTAATTCAATTAATAATGAAATTTATGTATTTAAAATAAATTTTAAAATGATAAAATTCATATGATTTTTTTTTATTTGAAAGAATTAAAATGTAGAAAAAATGTCAGAATATTCTGATTTTATAGTTAAGTTGTATAAAAAGGATCATGATTTATTTAAATAATTCTTAGTAGCTCTACAATAAAATATATCATTAGAGATATTTTCTTATTTACATAGGGACAGTTAAACAATGTTCACTGACAGTTCTTACAACCGCCCCATTTTTATTGCGAAAAGCCCAATCTCTATAATTTTCTGGATAATTTAAGGACCAACGGGAGAAGTTTTTGTAGAGGATGATTCTTCATGTCAAAAATTAATTAATTACGAAGACTATGAATATTCAAAGTCTAATGAAAAAAGACTGGTCTTTAAATAATTAATGTTGTGAAAAAAATATGGTTCAACAAGTGATAACTCTAATCAACGGTTGGAAATGACTTTAGTTTTTTTGGCATTCAGGACTTATAATTTTGATATTAATAAAATAATTAAATTTCACAACCGATATTCTTGTTATAGTACTTGAAATAAATTTTAAAATGATGAAATTCATATGAATTTTTTTATTTAGAATAATTAAAATAGAGAAAAAAATGTCAGAATATTATAATTTTGTAGTTAAATTTTATTAAAAGAATCATGATTCATTTAATAGATTCTTAGTAGCACTATAATAAAATACAGCTGTAAAAATATTTTTTTAATCCAAATAGGGACGGTTAAATAATGTCTACTAGTCATTTTTAGAATTGTCATATTTTCGCTGTGAAAGACCCAGTCTCTATAGTTTTTTCTGCTAATTTAAGGAATGTCAGGATAAGTTTTTTGTACAGGTGGTTTAAATCGCCTCTACAGGATTTTTTATGTCCAAAATTATTTAATTACCAAGATAATTAATATTCAAAGTCTAGCAAAAAAACAAAGAATGGACTTTGAATATTTAATGCTGAGGAAAAAAGAATAGTTCTACAACTGGTATGTCACGACCCAAACTGGGGAGCCGGGACCGGCGTAAGGCTATACCTAAGTACAACCTTACAAGCCTAATTTAAATTTATTATTAAAGTGCAAAATTACTAAGTTCAATAAATTTATTCCATAATCAAGTCATCAATAGAAATGATACTATTAAAAATTAAGTTCAATAATTAAAACTCAAACTAGATGCAAAGAAACAGTTTACTCCTTATTACAAGAAAAAGGGTTCGGACACGATTCACCCAAAAATATCCAGAAATCTCTACGGAGTAAGGAAAACATGCAGACGAACCAAAATCCACAACCAAACTAGAAGATCCACAAAAAGATCGACCGAGCTCACTAAGGAATATAACTTCAACCTGCAAGTCAATCTATGAGGGTGTGAGCGATATAAATACGCTCACTAAGCTCATGAGAGGCATAGAAACACTAATACAATCAGAGTAATATATATCAAGTAACAACCACAATAATCACATACATGATGGTGTATCGGGGTCTACAAAATATAACATCCTCCTCTTCCAACCATATCCAAGAACAAGTAGGCACGTGGCCCCAAGAGCAAGTAGGCATAAGCCCCAAGAACAAGATTGATATCGATATATAAAATAATCTCCATAATCACAATCCACATCCTCCGTCCCCATTAGACACACCATCGTACATCACAAAAATATTCAATATCACATCAAGGCATTTAGCAAATAGCATACAAGTTTCTTTGTCTCCTATTCACATGCAAGGCTAGGGCAAGAAAGGATAATATATCGAAATTAGAAAGAATAGTATATTCGAAGGGTTTATATAGATATAATAGTTTAGTTAGCAAGTAGCACATCACAAACAATACACATACACCCATGAACTTACCTGGTATCCAAAGAAAGCTTAGCCCAATCCTCACAACCTACTGACCTCGAGCTTCAGCCGGATTATTGCCTAAGGAAAGATAATTACATAGTCCAACAATCAATCCCACTATCTCATCTATCATGGGGGATGCAATGCATGCTATGAATGCAAAAAGACCAATACTTAACCAACAATTAACCAAGATAATCCAAAATCAAAAACCAACCCGACTCAACTCAAAATTATGGTTCAACCCAATGGTTAAACCGATCGTACCTCAAAAATACAAAATTAATTAATTAATTAATTAAAATTTAATAGAACCAGAACCTCAACTCAATTTTTATAACTCATTTATCAAATAATATCACATCATTCCCTATGCAAAAATCATAATTCATACCAACATCGAAAACCGATAAAATTTCTTAAGTAGTCCCTATAATTCAAAAATTTCCAGAAAATAATTCCATCATTCAAAAACTCTGGAAAAATTCCAGTAGCTTCTCCAACATCAAACTAATGTGTGTGCAAAATTTCAGATTAATCCAAATTTATTTGATCCCCCAAAAATATTTTACAACATTCTGGTTCTGTTTGAACCACTAAAAATCAGCATAGCAAAAATCATCATAAATCCCTCACATTTCGTTATCACAAAATTATCCAAATAATTTTCTCATATTATAGACATCAGTATGAACAACATATAAAAATTTCATAATTTTTCAAGACATCTAAGACCTTCAAAATAATTTTTAAATCAGACATCATCAGAAAACCCTTAACCAACAGCAGTGCCAATACTTAATTTATTTTGGAACCTAAACATTAGAACCAGACTCAAAATTATTTTTCACAGATTCTAAACATCCTAATAAAAAACATATCAAAATTTCATAATTTTTAGAAACCTCTAAGTCCCTCAATTTAATTTTTAAATCGGATTCATATAACCAGTTACCATACTGGCAGCAGTTGAGAAATAAATTTATTTCGAAATACAAACCTTTGACTTAGACCTCAAAATATTTTTATAAACACCTAACATCATATCCTAAAATATATCAAAAATTCAGACCTAGATCATTTACCAATAATTTTTAAAAATACAACAAAGTTACTGAAATATCAGCAATCACAAGCAGTAATAAATTTTCACTTTATTAATAAATTAAAAATATAAATCAAACATGAAAATTCAAAAATAAATTTCTAGATCAAGTTTAACATCCCTAGAACATATTACAATTGCCAAAAATACCAGATCATTAACTTAAACTCCCAAATCAAATATTAAACATCAAGAACCTCCAAAATCATCCTACAACTTTTTAATTATTTTTAATTAATTAAAAATCAAAATAAATCAAAAATATTATTTTCTAATACCCTAAACATCATACAAACATCCAACAACACAAATCATGCCATGAAGTTGGAAGAAATTGAAAAAAAACCTCAAAACATCAAAGATGCCAGAACTGGGACGCCCGAAACGACAGGCGACACAGCCCGCAGCACGCCGAACGACATACCTCCGCACGCCGAACGACAGGAGCTCACCTCGCCGAACGACTCCAGCGCCTCGCCAAACGACACCAGCTAAAATCGAACCCTCTACCGAACGACAACAGCACAATTTTCTGAAGAAAATTATTTTTTTTCCTTTTCTCTCTCCGGCGGCACAAGAAATTAGACACTCAATTGGGTGCCCTAACACCCCTATTTATACAATTTTTAGTTGGTAAATTACCAATATACCCCTAGATTAATTTTTTTTAAAAAAAATACCCTAAAACTCTTTAAAAATTTAATATCACACCCAACTAACTTATAAAAATTTACAACTAACCCCAAATTTAATTATTTTCAGAATTATATTAATTAGTTAATTAATTATTTAATTTATTTTATTTTAATTAAAAATTAATAAATACCCGAAAAATTCCCGAAACACAACCCCTAGCAAAATTATACTTAAAATAACCGTAATGACATCACGGTCACCAAAATGATATCAAAAACAGCAAAACGAAACCCGAAAATTTTCTGACCGCCAAAATGACCAAAATACCCCCCCCGAAGCAAAAAACACAATATTATACTCAAAATAAATATCTCAACACTCACATTATGAAAATAAGCACCAAACGTTATAAAATGCACCCGAATATGAATTGAAGGCAAAATTACTATTTTGCCCCTAACTCCAATTTCCCCAAAAATCAAGGATTTTACACGGTAACTCTAATTAACGATTGAAAATGACTTTAATTTTTTTTGCCGTCATGATTTTAAAATTTTTATATTAACAAATTAATTAAATTTAACAACTGATATTCGTGTTATGATACTTGAAAAAATATTTGAAATAATTTAATTCAATTAATGATAAATTTTATGTATTTAAAATAAATTTTATTTGGAAGAATTAAAATGTAGGAAAAATGTCAGAATATTCTGATTTTGTAGCTAAGTTATATAAAAAGAATCATGATTTATTTAAATAATTATTAGTAACTCTACAATAAAATATAACATTAGAGATATTTTTTTTATTAACATAGGGATGGTTAAATAATGTCTACTGACAGTTCTTACAACTGCCCCATTTTTGCTGCGAAAGGCCCAATTTCTATAGTTTTTCTAGATAATTTAAGGACCGCTGGGAGAAGTTTTTATAGAGGATGATTTTTCGTGTTAAAAATTAATTAACTACGAAGACTATGAATATTCAAAGTCTAATAAAAAAAGAATGTTCTTAGAATAATTAATGTTGTGAAAAAAAATGATTCAACAAGTGGTAACTCTAATTAATGGTTAAAAATGACTTTAGTTTTTTTTACTACTCAAGACTTATAATTTTTATATTAATAAAATAATTAAATTTCACAATAGATATTTTTGTTATGGTACTTGAAATAAATTTTAAAATGATAAAATTCATATGAATTTTTTTATTTGGAATAATTAAAATGTTGAAAAAAAAAGTCAGAACGTTCTGATTTTGTAGTTAAGTTGTATAAAAAGAATCATGATTTATTTAAATAATTCATAGTAGTACTACAATAAAATACAGCTGTAGAGATATTTTTTTATCCACATAGGGATAGTTGAATAATATCTGCCAGACATTTTTTGTAATTGTCATATTTTCGCTATAAAAGACCCAGTCTCTATAGTTTTTTGGCAAGGACTGCCGAGATAAGTTTTTGTACAGATGGTTTAAATCGCCTCTACAGGGTTCTTTATTACTGAAATTATTTAATTACTAAGATAATGAATATTCAAAGTTTAGCAAAAAAAAAAAAACGAATGGACTTTGAATTTTTAATACTGAGGAAAAAAAATGGTTCCATAACCGGTAACTATAATTAACAGTTGAAAAAGACTTTATTTTTTTTTGCCGTCACGATTTTAAAAATTTGATATTAATAAATTAATTAAATTTAACAACTGATATTCGTATTATGATACTTGAAAAAATATTTGAAATAATTTAATTCAATTAATGATAAAAATTATGTATTTGAAATAAATTTTAAAATGATAAAATTCATATGATTTTTTTTATTTGAAAGAATTAAAATGTAGAAAAAATATCAGAATATTATGATTTTATAGTAAAGTTGTATAAAAATGATCATGATTTATTTAAATAATTCTTAGTAGCTCTATAATAAAATATAGCATTAGAGATATTTTCTAATTTATATAGGGATATTCTTGTAATGGTGTCACGACCCAACCCGGGGGCCACGACCGGCATGCAGCCAAACCGAAGTCCGACCACATAAGCCTTAGAAACATTCATAACAGTCTAAATGCAAAATAGTTCAATACTTATATAATCAACAATCCTATTTCAAATGCAAACTATCAATATAATCAAATCACAATAAAATCATTCGGGATATCTAAAGCAGACAAGTTCTATTTATTACACAAAAAGGGATTCGGATTCAATCCACCCAAAAGTTCAATATCCAGAAATCTCTAAGCAGAAAGACCGATAAACACAAACGGAAAACCTGATCGACTTCGCCAAGAAGAGAAAGAAGATAGACGAAGACAATCACTGTAAACCTGCAAGACAATCTGTAAGGGTGTGAGCGCTTTAAATAGACGCCCAGTAAGTCTATGAGAGGCAGAGAAACATCTAACAGTTATATAAGCAGTACATATAATACATTCACAAGTTAAGCAATCAAGATGGTGTGTCGGGGTCACCAATCAGTAAACAGTACAGTATAATATCAGTCACATCCGCCCTTATAACTCCTCAGTACAGTACAATAATCAGTAATTAGGCATGTAGCCTCAGTAAACAGTATAGGTATTGAGCCTCAGTAGGAGTATAGGCATTAAGCCTCAGTAGCAGTATAGGCATTAAGCCTCAGTAACCTCCTTCCCCTTCATGACACACCATCACACAGCACAAGTAATATCAAATTCAATATTCTTACATAAATACAATCACATGCAAGTTTCTCTGTCTCCTAAAACATGCGAGGCTGGGTTCGAAAGAATATACTAGTGAATATATAGAAAGGATAATATATTATAAGAAGGGTTTATATATATATATAAGTTGTTAGCAAGTAGCACAACACAAATGTATACAAATGTGTCACGACCCAACCCGGGGGCCACGACCGGCATGCAGCCGAACCGAAGTCCGACCACATAAGCCTTAGAAATATTCATAACAGTCTAAGTGCAAAACAGTTCAATACTTATATAATAATCAATCCTAGTTCAAATGCAAACCATCAATAAAATCAATCCCAACAAAATTATTCTGGAAATCTAATGCAGACAAGTTCTACTTATTACACAAAAAGGGATTCGGATAAAATCCGCCCAAAAGTTCAATATCCGGAAATCTCTAAGCAGAAAGACTGATAAACACAAACGGAAAACCTGATCGACTTCGCCAAAGAAGAGAAAGAAGATAGACGAAGGCAATCACTGTAAACCTGCAAGACAATCTGTAAGGGTGTGAGCGCTTTATAGACGCCCAGTAAGTCTATGAGAGGCAGAGAAACATCTAACAGTTATATAAGCAGTACATATAATACAATCACAAATTAAGCAAACAAGATGGTGTGTCGGGGTCACCAATCAGTAAACAGTACAGTATAATATCAGTCACATCCGCCCTTATAACTTCTCAGTACAGTACAATAATCAGTAATTAGGCATGTAGCCTCAGTAAACAGTATAGGCATTAAGCCTCAGTAGCAGTATAGGCATTAAGCCTCAGTAGCAGTATAGGCATTAAGCCCCAGTAACCTCCTTCCCCTTCATGACACACCATCACACAGCACAAGTAATATCAAATTCAATATTCTCACATAAATACAATCACATGCAAGTTTCTGTCTCCTAAAACATGCGAGGCTGGGTTCGAAAGAATATAATAGTGAATATATAGAAAGAATAATATATTATAAGAAGGGTTTATATATATATATATAAGTTGTTAGCAAGTAGCACAACACAAACAATTCAAATACACCCATAGAACTTACCTGGTCTAACAGTCAGCTAAGCAATCCGCCACCCTAAGTCTGAGGTGCTGCTGGACCACCGCCTAACCATTAACCATCAATTAACAACCACCCTTACAAATGTATGCAAGTGCAAATGGGAATGCATGACGTGAATGCACACAATTCAATAGTTTCCACAACAAGGTTAAACATTTATGTCAACCAATCATAACTTAACCATCATAATACCACACCTTTAAACTTGCTTTCCAGAATATAAAACATCATTAAAAGGTCCTTACAATTTAAATTTATCAAATACCTTACTTAAATAATCAATATACACAAGATACAATTTTACCGATAAAACCTGAATAACGAGTGTCAACTTGTAAAATTCAAAACAATTAACCAGTATATGAAAAATTTATAACTTTCAACCAGAAGTTAATTTGATATCTTAAAAGCATCCTACCAAAATTTCGTAATTTTTCGAGACTTAGAAGTCCCTCAATCAATTTTTATTCATAACAGTATACAGCTCACAAGGTATACTGACAGCAGTAGAAAGATCTAATTATTTCAAAAATATTACAATAGAAACATAACCCAACATATTTTTCTTGTAAATTAGACTTCCATAACTTCAACATATATGAAAATCAAATCTAAAACATTTTTACACATTTTAATATGAATTTTGAAAGTTACAGATGATGCAATCGCACCTACAGTACAGTTCATCAGACAACAGTAGCAAACTTGAATTTTACAGAAATATACGATGCTCCAAAATCTCAAAAATTATTTTTCTCATAAACTAGACTCAATTTAAAGCCACATATAAAATTTTCAGATTTTTATCATGTTCCAATATTTAATTAAAAATCGAGCAACATACAGCACTAAAATCAAACTTCAGCAGAAAATTAAATCATCCAAAAACTCAAAGAAAACAATTAATTCAAAAACCCTAATATCCAAATCAATTAAATCAAACCCTAATTCAATACATTCATCAAGTTCCAGAACCCAACACACTAGCCCAATCAATTAATTCAACACTAAAATCCATCAAAACAACAAAAATCCCAAAACCTAACCTATTTTGTAAAAATCAATTTAATTAAATAATAATTCGAATTTAACCAAATTAATTAAGAAAAATACCAACCCAATATGATATTAATATGAACTAATCAAATGGAAGTTGAAATAATGCAAAAGGAATCAAGAAAAACCTCAAAAAACCCAAAAACTTGAAAATTTCGAGCTGCTGGACAGAGAGCAAAACGACATCGGCGAGCCACGCCGCGCCACGCGAAATGACGGAACGCCAGACGCCGAACGACAATCCCCTGCCTCGCGCTGCTCCACCAAACGACAAGCCTGCTACGCCAAACGACACTGGCACCCTGCGCGCGCACTGACGAAACGACGGGGCTCTGTTTTTCTGCCTAAAATTCTATTTTTCTCTCCTTTTTTTCAAAATACCCGAAAATAGAAAGACCTCTAACAATACCCCCATCAGATTTTAGGCCTATTTATAGGAAAACAACTCTTCAAAATTATATTTTTACCCCAATCAAATTTATTTTAATTCAAAAACACCCCAAAATTATTTAATTTCATAAAAATTACCCAAAACCATAAAATTCACAAAATCAACTCAAATTTATTTTTAACTTCAAACTTTAACCCAAAATAATTTATAAATATGTTTTATGCATAATAATTCCCGAAAATACCGAAAACGACAAAAATCCAAAAATGACGAAAATACCCTCGGCACCCAAAAATACAATATTATACTCAAAACGACCGCCTCGTCGTCTTGAGTATCAAAAAGACATTCAAATCATCAAATTATGTTCAAACGACATATGAGGGTACAAAATGACTATTTTGCCCCTCGGCTTAAAATCATTCAAAAACCAAGGGTTTTACAATCTAACCCCCTTAAAGTAATTGCGTCCACGCAATTGAATCCAACATAATCATTATCCATCAAAAACTGTCATTACAATAGTTATACACAAATCCGGATGGTATCGTCTACTTAGTATGTGTCGTTATGGTTGATCAGGCCATAACCATAAGATACCAAGCACTAATGACCATTCCAGGTTTGATCCATTTAGCGTTCATTAAATAAAAATCAATTATCAGATAACCAAAACAAAATCAATGAATAGTGCTTAGCGCTCAACCCGGTCAATATCAGTGCCAATCAATCGAGTATAACATTATCTCTATTCATTTTTCCAATCCATAACAATATTAATATACTGTACCTCTGTAACCAATAACAAAAATATTCCGTAACTCAACATCATTACACATACACCTTTTCAATAAGATCCATTGCATACAATTGTCAATCATCAGTCACAAACAATATCATGCGATGTATGAGTATGATGTTATGCTGGTATGCAAGTGCTCTAATCACTAAAACTAACACTAAAACTGAAGAATATTACAGTCTAACCCCCTTAAAATGATTTTGACCTCGAAATCTAAAATATACCTGAAGACTTAAACAGATGGGGATATTTAGCTTTCATAAGCTCTTCGGCTTCCCAGGTGCATTCTTCAACAGAATGATTGCGCCAAAGGACTTTCATAGAAGCTACATCCTTAGAACGCAACCGCTTGACCTGACGGTCCAGAATAGCCATTGGCTGCTCCACATCAGAACAATCATCACTAATCTCTACAGTGTTCGGAGCTAGCACATGATCAGGACTAGGTACATACTTTCTCAACATCGAGATATGAAATGTCGGATGCACAGAAGCCATCTGAGGTGGTAAATCAAGCTTATAAGCAACATCACCAATCCTCTCCAGAATTTCAAATGGACCAACATACCGTGGAGCTAATTTTCCCTTCTTACCAAACCTCATAACACCCTTGAAAGGTGAAACCTTCAGAAACACTCTATCCCCGACAACAAATTCCAGATTTCTTCTTTTCAAGTCAGCATAGCTCTTTTGTCTACTAAAAGCAGTCCGAATACGGTCTTGAATCACTGGTACAACCTCAGCACTGTATTGCAAAAGTTCAGGACCCTCAATTCGACGCTCACCAACCTCCTCCCAATATAATGGAGTCCTACACCTTCTGCCATACAGAGCCTCAAATGGAGCCATACCAATACTAGCCTGATAACTGTTATTGTAGGCAAACTCTACCAAAGGAAGATGATCTGCCCAACTACCACCAAAATCAAGAACACACAATCGCAGCATATCTTCCAAAGTCTGAATAGTCCTCTCCGACAAACCATCCGTCTGAGGATGAAAAGCAGTACTGAAATGAAGATTAGTTCCCAAACCTTCCTGAAGCTTCTGCCAAAATCTAGAAGTAAATTGTGGTCCTCTATCAGAAACTATAGAAACTGGGACCCCATGAAGACTCACAATCCTGTTGAGGTACAGTTTGGCATACTGCGACACTGTGTACTTAGTATTTACTGGAAGAAAATGAGCGGACTTAGTCAATCTGTCAACAATAACCCAGATAGAATCATGCCCACCAGGAACTTTAGGCAAACCTATAACAAAATCCATATTGATTCTCTCCCATTTCCACTCAGGTAGTGGTAACTCCTTAAGCAATCCCGCAGGCTTATGATGCTCATACTTAACTTGCTGACAAGATAAGCATTGAGAAACAAACTGTGCAACATCATTCTTCATCCCTTTCCACCAGTACAACTGCTTCAAATCCCGATACATCTTGGTGGAACCTGGGTGAACTGTGTACTTAGAGAAATGTGCATCCTTAAGGATATCAGTCTTCAAATCATCTACCTTAGGAACACACACCCTAGTGCCAAACTTCAAAACACCTTTATTATCTATAACAAACTCCTTGTTCTCACCGGCTAAGACTTTCTGTCGTAAAATTTCCAAATCCGCATCCTTACTTTGCTCAGAAATAATCCTATCAAGAAAATTTGGCTTCACAGCCAAACTAGCAAGAAACACTCCTCTACCATTCACATCTTCTTTGTCAGACATATTAAATGTCCAACCCTCATCAAGCAATTTGTGAATCTCAGAAATCAAGGACCTCCTCGTCAAACAAATATGTGACAAACTCCTCATAGACTTGCGACTCAAAGCGTCTGCCACAACATTTGCTTTCCCAGGATGGTACTGAATATTATAATCATAATCTTCCAGAAACTCTATCCACCTCATCTGCCTCAAGTTCAGATCCATCTGCGAGTAAACATATTTGAGATTCTTATGGTCAGTAAAAATCTCACATGTAACACCATACAGATAATGCCTCCAGATCTTTAGTGCAAACACAACAGCAGCCATCTCCATATCATGCGTAGGATAATTAACTTCATGCTTTTTCAACTGTCTTGAAGCATAAGCAACCACCCTACCATGTTGCATCAACACACATCCCAAACCAATACCAGATGCATCACAGTAAACAGCATAGCCTTCATTGCCCTCCGGCAAAATAAGTACAGGTGCAGATGTCAACCTTTCTTTCAGAAAGTTAAAACTCTCCTCACAAGCATCATCCCAAAGAAACTTAACACCCTTGCGAGTGAGTTTAGTTAAAGGTGCTGCACGTCGAGAAAAATCTCTAACGAATCTTCTATAATAACTAGCCAAACCCAAGAAACTTCGTATCTCTGTAACTGTCTTTGGTCTTGGCCAATCCATGACTGCCTCAATCTTCTTTGGATCAACCTGAACACCCTCAGAAGATATAACATGACCCAAGAACACAACTTTATCCAACCAGAATTCACATTTCGAGAATTGGCATAAAGTTTATGTTCCCTCTGAGTTTGCAAAACCAACTTCAAATGTTCCTCATGCTCTTCTTTAGTCTTGGAATACACCAAAATATCATCAATGAACACCACAAAAAACCGATCAAGATATGGACTAAACACCCTATTCATCAAGTCCATAAAATCAGCAGGGGCGTTGGTAAGTCCAAAAGACATTACCAGAAATTCATAATGACCATACCTTAAGCGAAAAGCAGTTTTAGGTATGTCACTCTCTCGCACCCTTAACTGATGATAACCAAACCGAAGATCAACCTTTGAGAAAAACTTCGCCCCTTGCAACTGATCAAACAAATCATCAATCCTTGGTAATGGATATCTGTTCTTGATCGTCACCTTGTTTAGCTGCCGATAATCAATACACAACCTCATGGAACCATCCTTCTTTCTCACGAAAAGAACCGGAGCTCCCCAAGGTGAAGTACTCGGTCGGATGTACCCCTTCTGAAACAAATCATTCAGCTGCTCCCTCAACTCTTTAAGCTCTGCCGGTGCCATTCTATAAGGCGGCATAGAGATAGGATTTGTGCTGGGTACAAGATCAATAGAAAACATAATCTCCCTTTCAGGAGGTAGCCCAGGAAAAATCCTCAGGAAAAACATCCACAAAATCTTGCACTATAGGGACGTCTTCTGGTTTAACTTCTTCTTTCTTCACATCCCAAATAGATACAAGATAGGCGTCACAACCTTTTCGCAACAACCTTCTAGCTCCCAAAGCAGAAATCATCAGACAAGGACCAATGGTCTTGGAACCATGGAATGTCACCGACTTACCTTCTTCATAATCAAATCGGACTATTTTAGCCCTACAGTCAGCATTAGCTCCATGACAAGCTAACCAATCCATTCCCAAGATCACATCAAATTCCAACACAGATAGGACAATCAAATTTGCAGCTAAATCTGCATCCTCAACTCTAATCATACAGTTACTATAAACATCCACCGTCTCTATCTCATCCCCCAGTGGTGTATGAACAAACAGAGGCTCAGCCAAAAGTTCATGTGATCTAGATAATCTAGATGCAAAGCTAGGTGATATGAATGAATGAGTAGCTCCAGGGTCAATAAGAACATGTGCATCAAATGAACATATAGAGAGTGTACCTTGCACCACATTATTATCAGCCCGAGCTTGCTGAGTATTAAGATTAAACACCCGAGCATAATTCTGATTCTGATTCTGGCCTTGGTTCTGATTCTGAGCATTGTTCTGACCTGCTGGCAAAGCGGGTACAAAATTCTGCTGCTGATTATTCTGGTGATAACCCTGATTCTGCTTACCTTGGTAGCCTCGATAACCTCCATTCTGTCATCTACCATTCTGATTACCTCGGCTTCCATTATAACCTCGAACACCATTACCTCTGCCATTACCATTACCGTTGCCACGGTTGTTATTACCCTGATTCCCTACTGGTCTCAGATAATTCTGCTGCCCTCCTTGATTCTGACCACACCGAGAATTAGGACAATCCTTCACCTGGTGATCCATCTGTCCACAACCTAAACATGCTCCTATCTGTCTCCAGCAAACTCCTGGATGACGGTTACCACAAAACTCACAAACAGGATTCCTCTGATTCTGATTCTGCGATCGATAAGTCTGTTGTTGACCACCTCTATTATTACCTCTCTGATCTCTGTTCTGTCCTTGTTAGCCATGCGAATCATTAGGTCTACTTCTCTTCCTATTAACATCAGTAGTATCCTCAGTCCTGTCAGTCTTACCTCTGTTTTCCAAACCCAGAGCTGTGTTCCTAGCCAAATGCAACTCAGTGTAGTTATGGCTAGCAACAAAACCATAATACTTATTGTTCAGTCCCTCCACAAATCTGCGAGTCATCTGAGCCTCATCCTGAATCAAGTGTGTAGCATACTGTCGCAGATCCTGAAACTTCTCAGAATACTCAGCTATGGATCTATCCCCTTGCTTCAACCTCTCAAACTCTTGGCCTTTTTGCCACATAATATTCTCAGGTATGAAATTCTGCATGAACAAGTCCTTAAACTCATCCCAGACATGAACCCTATCCCTGATCTCATCCTCGAACCACACCTGAGCTGACTTCTTTAACTGATGGCCTGCCAACTCTATAGATCTATCATCAGTACAGTTGAGAGCTAAACAAATCCGATGTACCTCATTGATGAAGTATACCTGATCCTCAGTAGCAGAGTTGGAGAATGTAGGTGGGTTCACTCTGATAAACTCATTTAATTTCACATACTGGGGTTCAACAATGGGTGGCTGATCATTGGCTTGCCCAGCATTCTGATTCATATTCTACACCAACTGAGCAATTCCATTGGCAAGAGTCTCCATAGATCTACCCATGGTCATCATAGTAGTCATAAACTGCTCCTGACCCACTGCAGCAGTCGGTGTAGTCTCAGGTACAGAATTATTCCCAGGAGTAGGTGGCTGAGGACCAGGCACAACTCCTGCAGTATTAACATTCTCTACTGCAGCTCTAGGAGGTCTCCCACGTCCACGTGGAGGCAAATTAGCACCATCTGCAGTTCCAGAAGTTCCAGCACCAGAGAAACCTCCCCTTATCCGAATTCCAGTACTTCTTTGAGACATAACTCCTGATATTAGTACAAGCATATCAGTTAACACGGAAGCAAAAGAAACACAGATAGAATTTTTCCTAATGATTTCCGGATACAACTAGACAAATTATAAGTGTGACTGAATCTTATGGCTCTGATACCACTTTTGTCACGACCCAACTCGGGGGCCACGACCGGCATGCAGCCAAACCGAAGTCCGACCACATAAGCCTTAGAAACATTCATAACAGTCTAAATGCAAAACAGTTCAATACTTATATAATCCGCAATCCTAGTTCAAATGCAAACCATCAATATAATCAAATCACAATAAAATCATTTGGGATATCTAAAGCAGACAAGTTCTATTTATTACACAAAAAGGGATTCGGATTCAATCCGCCCAAAAGTTCAATATCCGGAAATCTCTAAGCAGAAAGACCGATAAACACAAACGGAAAACCTGATTGACTTCGCCAAGAAGAGAAAGAAGATAGACGAAGACAATCACTGTAAACCTGCAAGACAATCTGTAAGGGTGTGAGCACTTTAAATAGACGCCCAGTAAGTCTATGAGAGGCAGAGAAACATCTAACAGTTATATAAGCAGTACATATAATACATTCACAAGTGAAGCAATCAAGATGGTGTGTCGAGGTCACCAATCAGTAAACAGTACAGAATAATATCAGTCACATCCGCCCTTATAACTCCTCACTACAGTACAGTAATCAGTAATTAGGCATGTAGCCTCAGTAAACAGTATAGGCATTGAGCCTCAATAGGAGTATAGGCATTAAGCCTCAGTAGTAGTATAGGCATTAAGCCTCAGTAACCTCCTTCCCCTTCATGACACACCATCACACAGCACAAGTAATATCAAATTCAATATTCTCACATAAATACAATCACATGCAAGTTTCTCTGTCTCCTAAAACATGCGAGGCTGGGTTCGAAAGAATATACTAGTGAATTATAGAAAGGATAATATATTATAAGAAGGGTTTATATATATATATATAAGTTGTTAGTAAGTAGCACAACACAAACAATTCAAATACACCCATAGAACTTACCTGGTCTAACAGTCAGCTAAGCAATCCGCCACCCTAAGTCTGAGGTGCTGTTGGACCACTGCCTAACCTTTAACCATCAATTAACAACCACCCTGACAAATGTATGCAAGTGCAAATGGGAATGCATGACGTGAATGCACACAATTCAATAGTTTCCACAACAAGGTTAAACCTTTTGTCAACCAATCATAACTTAACCATCATAATACCACACCTTTAAACTTGTTTTCCAGAATATAAAACATCATTAAAAAGTCCTTACAATTTACATTTATCGAATACCTTACTTAAATAATCAATATACACAAGATTCAATTTTACCGATACACCTGAATAACGAGTATCAACTTGTAAAATTCAAAACAATTAACCAGTATATGCAGAATTTATAATTTTCAACCAGAAGTTAATTTGATATCTTAAAATCATCCTACCAAAATTTCATAATTTTTCGAGACTTAGAAGTCTCTCAACCAATTTTTATTCATAACAGTATACAGCTCACAAGGTATACTGACAGCAGTAGAAAGATTTAATTATTTCAAAACTATAACAACAGAAACATAACCCAATCATATTTTTCTTGTAAATTAGACTTCCATAACTTCAACATATATGAAAATAAAATCTAAAACATTTTTACACATTTTAATATGAATTTCGAAAGTTACAGATGATGCAATCGCACCTACAGTACAGTTCTTCAGACAATAGTAGCAAACTTGAATTTTCCAGAAATATTCGATGCTCCAAAATCCCAACAATTATTTTTCTCATAAACTAGACTCAATTTCGAGCCACATATCCAAATTTTAGATTTGTATCTTGTTCCAATATTTAATTAAAAATCGAGCAACATACAGCACTAACATCAAACTTCAGCAGAAAATTAAATCATCCAAAAACTCAAAGAAAACATTTAATTCGAAAACCCTAACACCCAAATCAATTCAATCAAACCCTAATTCAATATATTCATCAAGTTCCAGAACCCAACACACTAGCCCAATCAATTAATTCAACATCAAAATCCATCAAAATAATAAAAACCTCAAAACCTAACCTATTTTGTAAAAATCAATTTAATTAAATAATAATTCGAATTTAGCCAAATTTGTAAAACCATTGGTTTTTGTATGATTTTAAGTCTAGGGGCAAAATGGTAATTTTGTACCTTAGTAGCAATATAGTCATTTTGTGCCCTTTGAATGTCTTTTTGATACTCGGGGTGACGAGACGGTCATTTTGAGTATAATATTGTGTTTTTAGCTTCGGGGGGTATTTTGGTCATTTTGGCGGTCGAAAAATTTTCGGGTTTCGTTTTGCTGTTTTTGATGTCATTTTGGTGACCGTGATGTCGTTACGGTTATTTTAAGTATAATTTTGCTAGGGGTTGTGTTTCAGAAATTTTTCAGAAATTTATTTAATTTTTAATTTAAAATAAATTAAATAAATTAAATTTGGGGTTAGTTGTAAATTTTTATAAGTTAGTTGGGTGTTTTTTTGAATTTTTTAAGAGTTTTGGGGTGTTTTTAATTAAAATAAATTAGTTTGGGGTAAAATTATAATTTTGAAAAGTTATTTTCCTATAAATAGACCTAAAATCTGATGGGGTAGGATTTTGGGTCTTTTATTTTCGGGTGTTTTGAAAAAAGGGAAGAAAATTAGGGTTTTTAGGCAAAAACCAGTGGAGCCGTCGTTTAACCACTGCGCGCGCGTAGCTGGTGTCGTTTGGCGAGGAACGTGGGTCGTTCGGCGTGCGGCGCTCCTATCGTTCAGCGTGCTGTGGTCCGTCGTTTGGCGCGCTGCAGGCTGGCTCGCCGATGCCGTTTTGGCCTCTGTTCCAGCAGCCAGTTTTTTAAATTTTTTGGTGTTTTTGAGGTTTTTCTTGATTCCTTTTGCATTATTTCGACTTCCATTTGATTATTTCATATTAATATCATATTGTTTTGATATTTTTCTTAATTAATTTGGCTAAATTCGAATTATTATTTAATTAAATTGATTTTTACAAAATAGGTTAGGTTTTGAGTTTTTTTATTGTTTTGATGGATTTTGGTGTTGAATTAATTGATTGGGTTAGTGTTTTTGGTTCTAGAACTTGATGAATATATTGAATTAGGGTTGATTGAATTGATTTGGGTGTTAAGGTTTTCGAATTAATTGTTTTCTTTGAGTTTTTGGATGATTTAATTCTCTGCTGAAGTTTGATTTTAGTGCTGTATGTTGCCCGATTTTTAATTAAATATTGGAACATGATAAAAATCTGAAATTTGGATATGTGGCTCTAAATTGAGTCTAGTTTATGAAAAAAATAATTTTTGGGATTTTGGAGCATCGTATATTTCTGGAAAATTCAAGTTTGCTACTGTTGTCTGAAGAGCTGTGCTGTTGATGCAATTGCATCAACTGTAACTTTCGAAATTCATATTAAAATGTATAAAAATGTTTTTTATTTGATTTTCATATATGTTGTAGTTCTGGAAGTCTAGTTTACAAGAAAAATATGTTGGGTTATGTTTCTATTTGTTATACTTTTTAAATAATTAGATCTTTCTACTGCTGTCAGTATACCTTGTGAGTTGTATACTGTTTTGAATAAAAATTGATTGAGGGAATTCTAAGTCTTGACAAATTATGAAATTTTGGTAGGATGCTTTTCAGATATCAAATTAACTTCTGGTTAAAAATTATAAATTTTTCATATTCTGGTTAATTGTTTTGAATTTTACAAGTTGACACTCGTTTTTCAGGTTTATCGGTAAAATTGTATCTTGTGTATATTGATTATTTAGGTAAGGTATTTGATGAATTTAAATTGTAAGGAATTTTTAAGGATGTTTTATATTCTGGAAAGCAAGTTTAAAGGTGTGGTATTATGATGGTTAAGTTATGTTTGGTTGACAAAAAGGTTTAACCTTGTTGTGGAAATTATTAAATTGTGTGCATTCACGTCATGCATTCCCATTTGTACTTGCATACATTTGTAAGGGTGGTTGTTAATTGATGGTTAATGATTAGGCGGTGGTCCAGCAGCACTTTAGACTTAGGGTGGCGGATTGCTTAGCTGACTGTTAGACCAGGTAAGTTCTATGGGTGTATGTGATTATTTGTGTTGTGATTATTTGTGTTGTGCTACTTGCTAACAACTTATATACATATATAAACCCTTCTTATAATATATTATCCTTTCTATATATTCACTAGACTATTCTTTCGAACCCAGCCTCGCATGCTTTAGGAGACAGAGAAACTTGCATGTGATTGTATTTATGTGATAATATTGAATGTGATATTACTTGTGCTGTGTGATGGTGTGTCATGAAGGGGAAGGAGGTTACTGAGGCTTAATGCCTATACTGCTACTGAGGCTTAATGCCTATACTGTTTACTGAGGCTACATGCCTAATTACTGATTACTGTACTGTACTGAGAAGTTATAAGGGCGGATGTGACTGATATTATACTGTACTGTTTACTGATTGGTGACCCCGACACACCATCTTGTTTGCTTAATTTGTGATTGTATTATATGTACTGCTTATATAACTGTTAGATGTTTCTCTGCCTCTCATAGACTTACTGGGTGTCTATAAAGCGCTCACACCCTTACAGATTGTCTTGCAGGTTTACAGTGATTGCCTTCGTCTATCTTCTTTCTCTTCTTGGCGAAGTCGATCAGGTTTTCATTTGTGTTTTTGGTCCTTCTGCTTAGAGATTTCCGGATATTGAACTTTTGGGCGGATTGAATCCGAATCCCTTACTGTGTAATAAGTAGAACTTGTCTGCATTAGATTTCCTGAATGATTTTATTGTGATTTGATTATATTGATGGTTGCATTTGAACTAGGTTTAAGGATTATATAAGTATTGTACTGTTTTGCACTTAGACTGTTATGAATGTTTTTATAGCCTTATGTGGTCGGACTTCGGTTTGGCTGCATGCCGGTCATGGCCCCCGGGTTGGGTCGTGACAAAAGTGGTCTCAAAGAAGTACTAGAATTTGGATAGGGGGAGGTTCCTCTGGTGCTAGAACTTCTGGAACTGCAAATGGTGCTAATCTGCCTCCACGTAGACGTGGGAGACCTCCTAGTGCTGCAGCAGGGAATGTTAATACTGCAGGAGTTGTGCCTGATCCTCAGCCACCTACTCTTGGGAATAATCCTATACCTGAGGCTGCACCGGCTGCTGCAGTGGGTCAGGAGCAATTTATGACTACTATGATGACCATGGGTAGATCTATGGAGACTCTTGCTAATGGAATTGCTCAGTTGGTGCAGAATATGAATCAGAATGCTGGGCAAGCCAATGATCAGCCACCTACTGTTGAACCCCAGTATGTGAGGTTAAATGAGTTTATCAGAGTGAACCCACCTACATTCTCCAACTCTGCTACTGAGGATCCGGTATACTTCATCAATGAGGTACGTCGGATTTGTTTAGCTCTCAACTGTACTGATGATAGATCTATAGAGTTGGCAGGCCATCAGTTAAAGAAGTCAGCTCAGGTGTGGTTCGAGGATGAGATCAGGGATAGGGTTCATGTCTGGGATGAGTTTAAGGACTTGTTCATGCAGAATTTCATACCTGAGAATATTATGTGGCAGAAAGGCCAAGAGTTTGAGAGGTTGAAGCAAGGGGATAGATCCATAGCTGAGTACTATGAGAAGTTTCAGGATCTGCGACAGTATGCTACACACCTGATTCAGGATGAGGCTCGGATGACTCGCAGATTTGTGGAGGGACTGAACAATAAGTATTATGGTTTTGTTGCTAGCCATAACTACACTGAGTTGCATTTGGCTAGGAACACAGCTCTGGGTTTGGAAAATAGAGGTAAGACTGACAGGACTGAGGATACTACTGATGTTAGTAGGAAGAGATGTAGACCTAATGATTCACATGGCTACCAAGGACAGAACAGAGATCAGAGAGGTAATTATAGAGGTGGTCAACAACAGATTTACCGATTGCAGAATCAGAATCAGGGGTATCCTGTTTGTAGGTTTTGTGGTAACCGTCATCCAGGAGATTGCTGGAGACAGATGGGAGCATGTTTAGGTTGTGGACAGATGGATCACCAGGTGAAGGATTGTCCTAATTCTCGGCGTGGTCAGAATCAAGGAGGGCAGCAGAATTATGTGAGACCAGCAGGGAATCAGGGTAACAACAACCGTGGCAACGGTAATGGTAATGGCAATGGTTATGGCAGAGGGAATGGTGGTCGAGATTATAATGGAGGCCGAGGTAATCAAAATGGCAGACGACAGAATGGAGGTTATCGAGGTTACCAAGGTCAGCAGAATCAGGGTTATCACCAGAATAATCAGCAGCAGAATGCTGTACCCGCTTTGCCAGTAGGTCAGAACAATGCTCAGAATCAGAACCAAGGCCAGAATCAGAATCAGAATTATGCTCGGGTGTTTAATCTTAATGCTCAGCAAGCTCGGGCTGATAATAATGTGGTGCAAGGTACACTCTCTATATGTTCATTTGATGCACATGTTCTTATTGACCCTGGAGCTACTCATTCATTCATATCACCTAGCTTTGCATCTAGATTATCTAGATCACATGAACTATTAGCTGAGCCTTTGTTTGTTCATACACCACTGGGGGATGAGATAGAGACGGTGGATGTTTGTAGTAACTGTATGGTCAGAGTTGAGGATGCAGATTTAGCTGCAAATTTGATTGTCCTATCTGTGTTGGAATTTGATGTGATATTGGGAATGGATTGGTTAGCTTGTCATGGAGCTAATGTTGACTGCAAGGCTAAAATAGTCCGATTTGATTATGAAGAAGGTAAGTCGGTGACATTCCATGGTTCCAAGACCATTGGTCCTTTTCTGATGATTTCTGCTTTGGGAGCTAGAAGGTTGTTGCGTAAAGGTTGCGACGCCTATCTTGTATCTATTCGGGATGTGAAGAAAGAAGAAGTTAAACCAGAAGACGTTCCTATAGTGCAAGATTTTTGTGGATGTTTTTCCTGAGGATTTGCCTGGGTTACCTCCTGAAAGGGAGATTGAGTTTTCTATTGATCTTATACCCGGCACAAATCCTATCTCTATGCCACCTTATAGAATGGCACCGACAGAGCTTAAAGAGTTGAGGGAGCAGCTGAATGATTTGTTACAGAAGGGGTACATCCGACCGAGTACTTCACCTTGGGGAGCTCCGGTTCTTTTCGTGAGAAAGAAAGATGGTTCCATGAGGTTGTGTATTGATTATCGGCAGCTAAACAAGGTGACGGTCAAGAACAGATATCCATGACCGAGGATTGATGATTTGTTTGATCAGTTACAAGGGGCGAAGTTTTTCTCAAAGGTTGATCTTCGGTCTGGTTATCATCAGTTAAGGGTACGAGAGAGTGACATACCTAAAACTGCTTTTCGCTCAAGGTATGGTCATTATGAGTTTCTAGTAATGTCTTTTGGACTTACCAACGCCCTTGCTGCTTTTATGGACTTGATGAATAGAGTGTTTAGTCCATATCTTGACCGGTTTGTTGTAGTGTTCATTGATGATATTTTGGTATATTCCAAGACTAAAGAAGAGCATGAGGAACATTTGAAGCTGGTTTTGCAAACTCTGAGGGAACATAAACTTTATGCCAAGTTCTCGAAATGTGAATTCTGGTTGGATAAAGTTGTGTTCTTGGGTCATGTTATATCTTCTGAGGGTGTTCAGGTTGATCCAAAGAAGATTGAGGCAGTCATGGATTGGCCAAGACCAAAGACAGCTACAGAGATACGAAGTTTCTTGGGTTTGGCTGGTTATTATAGAAGATTTGTTAGAGATTTTTCTCGACTTGCAGCACCTTTGACTAAACTCACTCGCAAGGGTGTTAAGTTTGTTTGGGATGATGCTTGTGAGGAGAGTTTTAACCTTCTGAAAGAAAGGTTGACATCTGCACCTGTACTTATTTTGCCGGAGGGCAATGAAGGCTATGTTGTTTACTGTGATGCATCTGGTATTGGTTTGGGATGTGTGTTGATGCAACATGGTAGGGTGGTTGCTTATGCTTCAAGACAGTTGAAAAAGCATGAAGTTAATTATCCTACACACGATCTGGAGATGGCTGCTGTTGTGTTTGCACTAAAGATCTGGAGGCATTATCTGTATGGTGTTACATGTGAGATTTTTACTGACCATAAGAATCTCAAATATGTTTACTCGCAGAGGGATCTGAACTTGAGGCAGAGGAGGTGGATAGAGTTTTCTGGAAGATTATGATTATAATATTCAGTACCATCTTGGGAAAGCAAATGTTGTGGCAGACGCTTTGAGTCGCAAGTCTATGGGGAGTTTGTCACATATTTGTTTGATGAGGAGGTCCTTGATTTCTGAGATTCACCAATTGCTTGATGAGGGTTGGACATTTAATATGTCTGACAAAGGAGTTGTGAATGGTAGAGGGGTGTTTCTTGCTAGTTTGGCTGTGAAGCCAAATTTTCTCGACAGGATTATTTCTGAGCAAAGTAAGGATGCAGATTTGGAAATTTTACGACAGAAAGTCTTAGCCGGTGAGAACAAGGAGTTTGTTATAGATGATAAAGGTGTTTTGAAGTTTGGTACTAGGGTGTGTGTTCCTAAGGTAAATGATTTGAAGACTGATATCCTTAAGGATGCACATTTCTCTAAGTACACAGTTCACCCAGGTTCCACCAAGATGTATCGGGATTTAAAGCAGTTGTACTGGTGGAAAGGGATGAAGAATGATGTTGCACAGTTTGTTTCTCAATGCTTATCTTGTCAGCAAGTTAAGTATGAGCATCATAAGCCTGCGGGATTGCTTAAGGAGTTACCACTGCCTGAGTGGAAATGGGAGAGAATCAATATGGATTTTGTTGTCGGTTTGCCTAAAGCTCCTGGTGGGCATGATTCAATCTGGGTTATTGTTGACAGATTGACTAAGTCCACTCATTTTCTTCCAGTAAATACTAAGTACACAGTGTCGCAGTATGCCAAACTGTACCTCAATAGGATTGTGAGTCTTCATGGGGTCCCAGTTTCTATAGTTTCTGATAGAGGACCACAATTTACTTCTAGGTTTTGGCAGAAGCTTCAGGAAGGTTTGGGAACTAATCTTCATTTCAGTACTGCTTTTCATCCTCAGACAGATGGTTTGTAGGAGAGGACCATTCAGACTTTAGAAGATATGCTGCGATTGTGTGTTCTTGATTTTGGTGGTAGTTGGGCATATCATCTTCCTTTGGTAGAGTTTGCCTAGAATAACAGTTATCAGGCTAGTATTGGTATGGCTCCATTTGAGGCTCTGTATGGCAGAAGGTGTAGGACTCCATTATATTGGGAGGAGGTTGGTGAGCGTCGAATTGAGGGTCCTAAACTTTTGCAATACAGTGCTGAGGTTGTACCAGTGATTCAAGACCGTATTCGGACTGCTTTTAGTAGACAAAAGAGCTATGCTGATTTGAAAAGAAGAAATCTGGAATTTGCTGTTGGGGATAGAGTGTTTCTGAAGGTTTCACCTTTTCAAGGGTGTTATGAGGTTTGGTAAGAAGGGAAAATTAGCTCCACGGTATGTTGGTCCATTTGAAATTCTGGAGAGGATTGGTGATGTTGCTTATAAGCTTGATTTACCACCTCAGATGGCTTCTGTGCATCCGACATTTCATATCTCGATGTTGAGAAAGTATGTACCTAGTCCTGATCATGTGCTAGCTCCGGACACTGTAGAGATTAGTGATGATTGTTCTTATGAGGAGCAGCCAATGGCTATTTTGGACTGTCAGGTCAAGCGGTTGCGTTCTAAGGATGTAGCTTCTGTGAAAGTCCTTTGGCGCAATCATTCTGTTAAAGAATGCACCTGGGAAGCCGAAGAGCTTATGAAAGCTAAATATCCCTATCTGTTTGAGTCTTCAGGTATGTTTTAGATTTCGAGGTCGAAATCGTTTTAAGGGGGTTAGACTGTAATATTCTTCAGTTTTAGTGTTAGAGCACTTGCATACCAGCATAACATCATACTCATACATTGCATGATATTGTTTGTGACTGATGATTGACAATTGTATGCAATGGATCTTATTGAAAAGGTGTATGTGTAATGATGTTGTACTCGATTGATTGGCACTAATATTGACTGGGTTGAGCGCTAAGCGCTATTCATTGATTTTGTTTTGGTTATCTAAAAATTGGTTTTTATTTAATGAACTCTAAATGGATCAAACCTGGAATGGTCATTAGTGCTTGGTATCTTGTGGTTATGGCCTGATCAACCATAACGACACATACTAAGTAGACGATATCATCCGGATTTGTATATAACTATTGTAATGACAGTTTTTGATGGATAATGATTATGTTGGGTTCAATTGCGTGGACGCAATTACTTTAAGGGGGTTAGATTGTAAAACCCTTGGTTTTTGTATGATTTTAAGTCTAGGGGCAAAATGGTAATTTTGCACCTTAGGAGCAAAATAGTCATTTTGTGCCCTTTGAATGTCTTTTTGATACTCGGGGCGACGAGACGGTCGTTTTGAGTATAATATTGTGTTTTTAGCTTCGGGGGGTATTTTGGTCATTTTGGCTGTCGAAAAATTTTCGGGTTTCGTTTTGCTGTTTTTGATGTCATTTTGGTGACCGTGATGTCGTTACGGTTATTTTAAGTATAATTTTGCTAGGGGTTGTGTTTCAGAAATTTTTCGAAAATTTATTTAATTTTTAATTTAAAATAAATTAAATAAATTAAATTTGGGGTTAGTTGTAAATTTTTATAAGTTAGTTGGGTGTTTTTTTAAATTTTTAAAGAGTTTTGGGGTATTTTTAATTAAAATAAATTAGTTTGGGGTAAAATTATAATTTTGAAAAGTTATTTTCCTATAAATAGACCTAAAATCTGATGGGGTAGAGTTTTGGGTCTTTTATTTTCGGGTGTTTTGAAAAAAGGGAAGAAAATTAGGGTTTTTAGGCAAAAACCAGTGGAGCCGTCGTTTGGTCACTGTGCGCGCGCGTAGCCGGTGTCGTTTGGCGAGGAACGTGGGTCGTTCGACGTGCGGCGCTCCTGTCGTTCGGCGTGCTGTGGTCCGTCATTTGGTGCGCTGCGGGCTGGCTCGCCGATGCCGTTTTGGCCTCTGTTCCAGCAGCCAGTTTTTTTATTTTTTTGGTGTTTTTGAGGTTTTTCTTGATTCCTTTTGCATTATTTCGACTTCCATTTGATTATTTCATATTAATATCATATTGGTTTGATATTTTTCTTAATTAATTTGGCTAAATTCGAATTATTATTTAATTAAATTGATTTTTACAAAATATGTTAGGTTTTCAGTTTTTTATTGTTTTGATGGATTTTGGTGTTGAATTAATTGATTGGGTTAGTGTTTTTGGTTCTGGAACTTGATGAATATATTGAATTAGGGTTGATTGAATTGATTTGGGTGTTAAGGTTTTCGAATTAATTGTTTTCTTTGAGTTTTTGGATGATTTAATTCTCTGCTGAAGTTTGATTTTAGTGCTGTATGTTGCCTGATTTTTAATTAAATATTGGAACATGATAAAAATCTGAAATTTGGATATGTGGCTCGAAATTGAGTCTAGTTTATGAGAAAAATAATTTTTGGGATTTTGGAGCATCTTATATTTCTGGAAAATTCAAGTTTTCTACTGTTGTCTGAAGAGCTGTGCTGTTGATACAATTGCATCAATTGTAACTTTCGAAATTCATATTAAAATGTATAAAAATGTTTTTGATTTGATTTTCATATATGTTGTAGTTCTGGAAGTCTAGTTTACAAGAAAAATATGTTGGGTTATGTTTCTGTTTGTTATACTTTTTAAATAATTAGATCTTTCTACTGCTGTCAGTATACCTTGTGAGTTGTATACTGTTTTGAATAAAAATTGATTGAGGGAATTCTAAGTCTTGAAAAATTATGAAATTTTGGTAGGATGCTTTTCAGATATCAAATTAACTTCTGGTTAAAAATTATAAATTTTGCATATACTGGTTAATTGTTTTGAATTTTACAAGTTGACACTCGTTTTTCAGGTTTATCGGTAAAATTGTATCTTGTGTATATTGATTATTTAGGTAAGGTATTTGATGAATTTAAATTGTAAGGAATTTTTAAGGATGTTTTATATTCTGGAAAGCAAGTTTAAAGGTGTGGTATTATGATGGTTAAGTTATGTTTGGTTGACAAAAAGGTTTAACCTTGTTGTGGAAATTATTAAATTGTGTGCATTCACGTCATGCATTCCCATTTGCACTTGCATACATTTGTAAGGGTGGTTGTTAATTGATGGTTAATGATTAGGCGGTGGTCCAGCAGCACCTCAGACTTAGGGTGGCAGATTGCTTAGCTGACTGTTAGACCAGGTAAGTTCTATGGGTGTATGTGATTATTTGTGTTGTGCTACTTGCTAACAACTTATATACATATATAAACCCTTCTTATAATATATTATCCTTTCTATATATTCACTAGACTATTCTTTCGAACCCAGCCTCGCATGCTTTAGGAGACAGAGAAACTTGCATGTGATTGTATTTATGTGATAATATTGAATGTGATATTACTTGTGCTGTGTAATGGTGTGTCATGAAGGGGAAGGAGGTTACTGAGGCTTAATGCCTATACTGTTACTGAGGCTTAATGCCTATACTGCTACTGAGGCTTAATGTCTATACTGTTTACTGAGGCTACATGCCTAATTACTGATTACTATACTGTACTGAGAAGTTATAAGGGCGGATGTGACTGATATTATACTGTACTGTTTACTGATTGGTGACCCCGACACACCATCTTGTTTGCTTAATTTGTGATTGTATTATATGTACTGCTTATATAACTGTTAGATGTTTCTCTGCCTCTCATAGACTTACTGGGCGTCTATAAAGCGCTCACACCCTTACAGATTGTCTTGCAGGTTTACAGTGATTGCCTTCGTATATCTTCTTTCTCTTCTTGGCGAAGTCGATCAGGTTTTCGTTTGTGTTTTTGGTCCTTCTGCTTAGAGATTTCCGAATATTGAACTTTTGGGCGGATTGAATCCGAATCCCTTACTGTGTAATAAGTAGAACTTGTCTGCATTAGATTTCCTGAATGATTTTATTATGATTTGATTATATTGATGGTTGCATTTGAACTAGGTTTAAGGATTATATAAGTATTGTACTGTTTTGCACTTAGACTGTTATGAATGTTTTTATAGGCTTATGTGGTCGGACTTCGGTTTGGCTGCATGCCGGTCATGGCCCCCGGGTTGGGTCGTGATTAAATTAATTAAGAAAAATACCAACCCAATATGATACTAATATTGACTAATCAAATGGAAGTCGAAATAATGCAAAAGGAATCAAGAAAAACCTCAAAAACACCCAAAAACTCGAAACTGTGGCTTCTGGAACAGAGGTCAAAACGACATCGGCGAGCCAGCCCGCAGCATGCCAAACGACGAAACGCGAGATGCCGAATGACAGGAGCGCGCCTCTCCGAACGACGCACGTCCCTCGCCAAACGACACCGGAACCCTGCGCGCACACGGACGAAACGACGGGCCCTCTGATTTTTGCTCCCAAAACCAATTTCTCTCCCTTTTTTCAAAACACCCGAAAATAGAAGACTAAAAACACTACCCCCTCTGACATTTAGGCCTATTTATAGGAAAACAACTCTTCAAAATTATATTTTTACCCTAATCAAATTTATTTTAATTTAAAAACACCCCAAAACTATTTATTTTCATAAAAATTACCCAAAACCATAAAATTCACAAAATCAACTCAAATTTATTTTTAACTTCAAACTTTAACCCAAAATAATTTATAAATATGTTTTATGCATAATAATACCCGAAAATACCGAAAACGATAAAAAATCAAAAATGACGAAAATACCCTCGGCACCCAAAAATACAATATTATACTCAAAACGACCGTCTCGTCGTCCTGAGTATCAAAAAAGACATTCAAACCATCAAATTATGTTCAAACGACATATGAGGGTACAAAATGACTATTTTACCCCTAGACTTAAAATCATTCAAAAACCAAGGGTTTTACAAATGGTACTTGAAATAAATTTCAAAATGATAAAATTCATATAAAGTTTTTTATTTGGAATAATTAAAATATAGAAAAAAATATCAGAATGTTCTAATTTTGTAGTTAAGTTGTATAAAAAGAATCATGATTCATTTAAATGATTCTTAGTAGTACTACAACAAAATATAGCTGTAGAGATATTTTTTTATCCACATAGGGACGTTTAAATAATATCTACCGGTCATTTTTGTAATTGTCATATTTTCACTAAAAAAGACCTAATCTTTATAGTTTTTCGGCAGATTTAAGGACTGTCGAGATAAGTTTTCATATAAATGGTTTAAATCGCCTCTACAAGATTCTTTATGTCCAAAATTATTTAATTATCAAGATAATGAATATATAAAGTCTAGCAAAAAAAGAATGAACATTGAATATTTAATACCGAGAAAAAAAAGAATAGTTCCATAACCGGTTACTCTAATTAACGGTTGAAAAGACTTTAAATTTTTTTTTTGCCGTCATGATTTTAAAATTTTGATATTAACAAATTAATTAAATTTAACAACTGATATTCATGTTATGAAACTTGAAAAAATATTTAAAATAATTTAATTCAATTAATGATAAAATTTATGTATTTGAAATAAATTTCAAAATGATAAAATTATATGATTTTTTTATTTGGAAGAATTAAAATGTCGAACAAATATCAGAATATTCTAATTTTATAGTTAAGTTGTATAAAAAGAATCATAATATTTTTAAATAATTCATAGTCGCTATACAATAAAATATAACATTATAGATATTTTATTATTCACATAAGGACGTTTAAGCAATGTTCACTGGCAGTTCTTACAACAGCCCCATTTTTGCTGTGAAAAGCCTAATCTTTTTAATTTTTCTAGATAATTTAAGGACCGCCAGGAGAAATTTTTATAGAGGATGATTCTTTATGTCAAAAATTAATTAATTATGAAGACTATAAATATTCAAAGTCTAATGAAGAAAGAATGGTCTTTGAATAATTAATGTTGTGAAAAAAAAGAATGGTTCAACAAGTGATAACTCTAATTAACGGTTGGAAATAACTTTAGTTTTTTTGGCATTCAGGACTTATAATTTTGATATTAATAAAATAATTAAATTTCACAACCGATATTCTTGTTATCGTACTTGAAATAAATTTCAAAATGATAAAATTCATATGATTTTCTTATTTGGAAGAATTAAAATGTAGAAAAAAATATCAGAATATTCTGATTTTGTAGTTAAGTTATATAAAAAGAATCATGATTTATTTAAATAATTAGTAGTAGCTCTACAATAAAATATAGCATTAGAGATAATTTCTTATTCACATAGGGACGGTTAAATAATGTCAACTTGCAGTTCTTACAACCGTCCTCTTTTTGCTGCAAAAGGCCTAATTAATTAATTACGAAGACTATAAATATTCAAAATCTAATGAAAAAAGAATGATCTTTGAATAATTAATGTTGTGAAAAAAAAGAACGGTTCAACAAGTGGTAGCTCTAATTAACGGTTAGAAATGACTTTAGTTTTTTTAGCCTTCAAGACTTATAATTTTGATATTAATAAAATAATTTGAATTTCACAACCGATATTCTTGTTATGGTACTTGAAATAAATTTTAAAATGATAAAATTTAAATGAATTTTTTTATTTGGAATAATTAAAATGTAAAAAAATATGTCAGAATATTCTGATTTTGTAGTTAAGTTATATAAAAAGAATCATTATTCATTCAAACAATTCTTAGTAGAACTACAATAAAATACAGTTGTAGAGATATTTTTTATCCATATAGGGACGGTTAAATAATGTCTACGAGTCATTTTTGATATTAATAAAATAATTAAATTTCACAACCGATATTCTTGTTATAGTACTTGAAATAAATTTTAAAATGATAAAATTCATATGATTTTTTTATTTGAAATAATTAAAATGTGCAAACCACCTCTAAAGGATTTTTATGTCCAAAATTAATTAATTACCAAGATAATAAATATTCAAAGTTTAGCAAAAAAATAATGGACTTTGAATATTTAATGCTGAGTAAAAAAGAATGGTTTCATAACCGGTAACTCTAATTAACGATTGAAAAAGACATTAATTTTTTTTGCCGTTACGATTTTAAAATTTTGATTTAAAAAAAAATTTTAACAATTGATATTCGTGTTATGACACTTGAAAAAATATTTGGTATAATTAAATTCAATTAATGATAAAATTTATGTATTTGAAATAAATTTTAAAATGATAAAATTCATATGATTTTTTTTATATGGAAGAGTTAAAATGAAGAAAAAATGTCAGAATATTCTGATTTTATAGTTAAGTTGTATAAAAAGAATCATGATTTATTTAAATAATTCTTAGTAGCTCTACAATAAAATATAGCTGTCACGACCCAAACCTGGAAGCCGGGACCGGCGTAAGGCTATACCTAAGTACAACCTTACAAGCCTAATTCAAATTTATTATTATAGTGCAAAATTACTAAGTTCAATAAATTTATTCCATAATCAAGTCATCAATAGAAATGATACTATCCAAAATCAAGTTCAATAACTAAAACTCAAACTAAATGCAAAGAAACAATCTACTCCTTATTACAATAAAAAGGGTTCGAACACAGTCCGCCCAAAAATATCTAGAAATCTCTATGGAGTAAAGAAAATATGCAGACGAACCAAAATCAACAACCAAACTAGAAGAACCCACAAAGAGAACGACCGAGCTCACTAAGGAATATAACTTCAATTTGCAAGTCAATCTATAAGGGTGTAAGCATTATATATATACACTCAGTAAGCTCATGAGAGGCAGAGAAACACTAATACAATTTAACAAAGTAATATATATCAAGTAAACATCCACAATAATCTCATACATGATGGTGTATCGGGGTCTACAAAATATAACATCCTCCTCCTTCAACCATATCCAAGAACAAGTAGGCACGTGACCCCAAGAGCAAGTAGGCATAAGCCCTAAGAACAAGATTGATATCGATATACAAAATAATCTCCATAATCACAATCCATATCCTCCGTCCCCATTGGACACACCATCGCACATCACAAGAATATTCAATATCATATCAAGGCATTTAGCAAATAGCATACAAGTTTCTCTGTCTCCTATTCACATGCGAGGCTAGGGCAAGAAAGGATAATATATCAAAATTAGAAAGAATAATATATACGAAGGGCTTATATATATATATATATATATATAATAGCTTAGTTAGCAAATAGCACATCACAAATAATACACATACACCCATGAACTTACCTGGTATCCAAAGAAAGCTTAGCCAAATCCTCACAACCTACTAACTTTGAGCGTCAGCTGGATTATTGCCTAAGGAAAGATAATTACATAGTCCAACAATCAATCCCACTATCTCATCTATCATGAAGGATGCAATGCATGCTATGAATGCAAAAAAACCAATACTTAACCAACAATTAACCAAGATAATCCAAAATTAAAAACCAACCCGACTCAACTCAAAATTATGGTTCAACCCAATGGTTAAACCGATCGCACCTCAAAAATATAAAATCAATTAATTACCTAAAATTTATTAGAACCAGAACCTCAACTCAATTTTTTTATAACTCATTTATCAAATAATATCACATCAGTCTCTATGCAAAAATCATAATTCATACCAACACCCAAAACCGATAAAAATTCTTAAGTAGTCCCTATAATTCAAAATTTCCAAAAATTAATTCCATCATTCAAATATTCTGGAAAAATTCCAGTAGCTTCTCCAACATCTAAATAACATGTGCCCAAAATTTCAGATTAATCCAAATTTATTTGATACCCCAAAAATATTTTACAACATTCTGGTTCTGTTTGAACCACTAAAAATCAGTACAGCAAAAATCATCATAACTCTTTCACATTTAGTTACCACAAAATTATGCAAATAATTTTCTCATATTATAGACATCAGGATGGACAACATATAAAAATTTTATAATTTTTCAAGGCATCTAAGACCTTCAAAATAATTTTCAAAACAGACATCATCAGAAAACCCTTAACCAACAGCAGTGTCAATTCTTAATTTATTTCGGAACCTAAACAATAGAACCAGACTCCAAATTATTTTTCACAGATTCACAACATCCTAATAAACAACATATCAAAAATTCAGATTAATATCGAACACCAATTATTTTTAAAAATTTGACAAAGATACTGAATTTATAGTGACTATGCACAGACAACATTTTTAAATTAATAATTCAATTAAAAAATATAAATCTTAACCTAAAATTCTCAAATAAAATCACACAGCTAACCTAGCATCCCTAGAACATATGACAATTGCCAAAAATACCAGATCATTAACTTAAACTCCCGAATCAAAGATTAAACATCAAGAACCTCCATAATCGCCCTACAACTTTTTAATTATTTTTAATTAATTAAAAATCGAAATAAATCAAAAATATTATTTTCTAACACCCTAAACATCATACAAACACCCAATAACACAAATCATGCCCAAACTTGGTCGGAAATATGAGGAAGAGAAGAAAAGAGTGAAAAACCTCAAATCTGCCCAAATTGAGAGGAACCAGACGACAGGCGACGCAGCCCGCAGCACGCCGAACGGCAGGCCTCCACACGCCAGAAGATAGGAGCGCGCCTCGCCGAACGACACGCGTGCCTCGCCAAACGACACCGCCTCCAACGCACGCCCTCTGCTGAACGACAACAGCACAGTTTTGAAGAAAAATTTTATTTTTTCTTCCTCTCTTCTCTCTCAAACGGCACAAGGGTTTTAAGCATCTAATTGGGTGCCCTAACACTCATTTTATAGTGATTTTGGGTGGTAAATTACCACTAGACCCTTAATTTAATTTATTTAATTTAAAAAATACCTTAAACTCTTTAAAAATTCTAAAGAAACACCCAACTAACTTATAAAAATTCACAACTAACCCCTAATTCAATTATTTTCAGAATTATTTTAATTAGTTAATTAATTATTTAATTAATTTATTTATTTTATTTTATTTTAATTAAAAATTAATAAATACCTGAAAAATTTCCGAAACACAACCCCTAACAAAATTATACTTAAAATAACTGTAATGACACCACGGTCACGAAAATGACATCAAAAATAGCAAAACGAAATACAAAAATTTTTTGACAACCAAAATGACCAAAATACCCCCCCGAAGCCAAAAACACAATATTATACTCAAAACAAACATCTCAACACCCATATTATGAAAATAAGCACCAAACATTATAAAATGCACCCGAATATGAATTGAAAGTAAAATTACCATTTTGCCCCTAGACTCCAATTTCCTCAAAAAATCAAGGGTTTTACAATCTAACCCCCTTAAACAAATTTCGTCCTCGAAATTTTACCCAATAACATACTCATCATCAAAACACTTTTATATTTTAAGTTATACACAAATCCGGAAAGCATAGCTCACTTAGCACATGTTGTTATGGGTGATCAGGCCATAACCCCACAATACTAAGCGCTACAGACTGTTCCAGTTTTGCTCCAGGTTATGTTTATTATAAAATCAAACAGAAGCATTTTCTTTTCAACTTCCACTCATCAACAATCATCACAAAAAGCCAAAACTCAAGTGTTCAAGTCAAACCCAAATCGACCAAAACCATTACTAATATAACACTTATCCGTATGATACTCATCATTCTACCAATAACCCAGACTTATTCAAGAATGACATCCGATATCAACAAACCAAGATTATTCAAAAACGTCTTCCAATAACCAATTTAATAGCAAACTATCATAAATAATGCCAAACAAAATACATATACATTTATGATGTACAAAAGATATAATGATGTAATAATGATGTAATGATATGCATGCATATGGTGTTATATCAAGACTATTAATAAACTACACTCTAACCCCCTTAAAATGATTTCACCCACGAAATCAATAACGCACTTGAAGACAAAAACAAATGAGGGTATTTTGCTAGCATGAGTTCCTCTGCTTCCCAGGTGCATTCCTCAACGGAATGGTTACGCCAAAGAACCTTTACTGAAGCCACATCCTTTGAACGTAATCGCTTGACCTGACGGTCCAAAATAGCTACAGGCTGCTCCTCATAAGTACAATCATCAGTAATCTCAATGGTCTCTGAAGCCAGAACATGATTGGGGTTCGATACATATTTCCTCAACATCGAAACATGAAAAGTCGGATGCACAGCTACTAACTCGGGTGGCAAATCTAGTTTGTAAGCAACATCACCGACACGTTCTAGGACCTCATAAGGACCGATAAACCTGGGAGCCAATTTTCCTTTCTTACCAAACCTCATAACACCATTAAAAGGTGATACTTTCAGAAACACCCTATCACCAACTACAAACTCAAGATGCCTTCGCTTAAGATCAGCATAACTCTTCTATCTACTAAAAGCAGTACGGATCCGATTCTGAATTACCGGTACAACCTAGGCATTATACTGCAAAAGATCGGGACCCTCAATACGACGCTCACCGACCTCCTCCCAATACAATGGGGTTCTGCACCGTCTACCATACAATGCTTCAAAAGGAGCCATACCAATGCTAGCTTGATAACTATTATTATAGGCAAACTCTACCAAAGGAAGATGATCTGCCCAACTTCCCTTAAAATCCAGAACACACAATCGTAGCATATCCTCCAAGGTCTGAATGGTTCTCTCCGACTGTCCATCTGTTTGAGGATGAAAAGCCGTGCTATAATGAAGATCTGTACCTAACCCTTTCTGAAGCTTCTGCCAAAACATGGATGTAAATTGAGCACCTCTATCAGATACAATGGAAACTGGTACCCCATGCAGACTCACAATTCGATTAATATACAACTTTGCATACTGAGACACTGTGTACTTGGTATTAACCGGAAGAAAATGCACTGACTTGGTCAATCGGTCTACAATCACCCAGATCGAATCATAGCCACCAGGAGTCTTTGGCAACCCAACAACAAAATCCATAGTGATTCTCTCCCACTTCCACTCGGGTAGTGGTAACTCTCTCAGTAAACCGGCTGGCTTGTGATGCTCATACTTAACTTGCTGGCAAGGTAAACATTGAGAAACAAACTCCGCAACATCATTCTTCATTCCTTTCCACCAATACATCTGCTTTAAATCTCGATACATCTTAGTAGAACCAGGATGTATAGTGTACTTGGAAGAGTGAGCTTCTTTCAAAATCTTTTTCTTTAAATCATCCACTGAAGGCACACACAACCTTGAACCGAATAGCAAAACTCCTTTTTCATCAACCGAGAATTCTGTGGATTCACCTAACAAGACTTTCTGGCGGATCGTTGACAACTCCTCATCCGTATTCTGTGCTGAAACTATCTCATCAAGGAAATCAGGTTTGACTGTCATATTAGCCAACAACACACCTCTATCACCTTCAATTTCTTTACCAGACATATGAAAAGTTAAACCATCACCTAGCAGTTGATGTATCTCCCGTATCAATGGTCTTCTAAAAACTGAAATGTGGGACAGACTACCCACAGACTTACGACTTAGAGCATCAACCACAACATTCGCTTTACCCGGATGATACTGGATGCTATAGTCGTAGTCTTCAAGAAACTCTACCCACCTTCTCTGTCTCAAATTCAAGTCTTTTTGAGAGTATACATACTTAAGATTCTTATGATCAGTGAAGATCTCACAAGTAACTCCATAAAGATAATGTCTCTAGATCTTGAGTGTAAACACAACTGCAGCCATTTCTAAATCATGTATAGGATAGTTTACCTCATGCTTCTTCAGCTGTCTAGAGGCATAGGCGACTACTTTACCATGTTGCATCAACACACAACCCAGACCAACGCCTGATGCGTCACAATAAAAAGAATACTCCTCAGTGCCTTCTGGCAACACAAGTACTGGTGCAGTTGTTAATCTTTCTTTAAGAGTAGCAAAACTCTCCTCGCAAGCATCATCCCAAATGAACTTAACACCCTTACGAGTGAGTTTTGTTAAAGGTGCGGCTATTCTGGAGAAATCTTTGACAAACCTTCTGTAATATCCTGCTAACCCCAAAAAACTCATAATCTCAGTAACAGTCTTCGGTCTCTGCCAATCCATCACTGCCTCAATTTTCTGTGAATCAACCTGAATACCCTCTACGGATATAACATGTCCCAGAAAGACAACCCTGTCCAACCAAAACTCACATTTGGAGAACTTAGCGTAAAGCTGATGTTCTCTTAAAGTCTGCAATACCAACTTTAAATGATGCTCATACTCTTCCTTGGATTTCGAATATATCAGAATGTCATCAATGAATACGACAACAAACCGATCAAGATAAGAACTAAATACCCTGTTCATCATGTCCATAAAAGCAGCAGGAGCATTAGTAAGTCCAAAGGACATCACTAGAAAATCATAATGCCCATACCTCGTGCGAAAAGCAGTCTTAGGTATGTCACTCTTCTTCACCCTCAATTGATGATAACCCGACCATAGATCAATCTTGGAGAAAAACTTTGCTCCCTGCAACTGATCGAACAAATCGTCAATCCTGGGCAATGGATATCTGTTCTTCACAGTCACCTTATTCAGCTGTCGATAATCGATACATAGCCTCATTGATCCATCTTTCTTTTTCACAAAAAGCACTGGAGCACCCCACGGTGAAGTACTCGGTCTGATATATCCCTTCTGCAACAAGTCATTCAATTACTCTCTCAACTCCTTAAGCTCTGCTGGAGCCATCCTATATGGAGGCATAGAAATAGGATTGGTTCCAGGTACAAGATCAATGGAGAATTCAATCTCTCGTTCCGATGGTAACCCCGGTAAATCATTTGGAAACACGTCCATGTAATCTCGTACTGACGGGATATCTTCAAGTTTCGCTTCTTCCTTGTTCACATCCCAAATAGAAATAAGGTAGGCATTACAACCCTTTCGTAACAATCTTCTAGCTCTCATAGCTGAAATTAGCTGACTGGTCCCATTGATTTTAGAACCATAAAATGTCACAGTCTTGTCGGCCTCATATGCAAACACCACTACCTTATCCTTACAGTTCAAATTAGCTCCATGCCGAGCTAACCAATCCATACCCAAGATGACGTCAAATTCTATCACATCTAACGCCACTAGATTCGCAAGAAGTTCAACATTTCCAACTTTAACAACGCAATCCTTGTATACCTTTAAAGATTCTACCTCCTCTCCTAAAGGTGTATGAACAACTAATGGCATTTCCATAGGTTCAGGTGTAATACTCAGCCTAGATGCAAAACTAGGTGATATGAATAAATGAGTAGCTCCAGGATCTATCAATATGTGTGCATCTAGAGAGCAAATAGAAAGAGTACCTTGCACCACATTATTGTCAACTTGAGCTTGCTGATGATTTAGGTTGAACACCTGAGCATAATTCTGGTTTTGGCCCTGATTCCGATTCTGATTTTGGTTCTGACCATTACCTTGTCCCACTGGTTGAACTGCTCTACCATTCTGTTGGTTTCCATTATTTGCAGCACCCTGGTATCCACGACCCTGCTAATACTGCTGACCCTGATAGCCCTGATAACCGCGACCCTGCTGGCCCTGATATCCTCGGCCCTGCTGGCCCTGATAACCTCTGCCTCCATTGTAACCTCGACTACCCTGATAAAAAAAACATCGACCTCCCTGATATCCGTTACAGTTAAACTGTCCACGGCCACCATTACCTCTACCATAACCATTTCCATTCTGATAGTTACCCCTATATGCTTGATTGCCAACTGGTCTGAACTGAGTATGCTGACCTGCCTGAGTCTGATTGCGCCTAGGAATAGGACAATCCTTGACTTGGTGATCCATCCGTCCACAGTTAAAATAAGCTCCAGTCTTCCTTCTGCACTCTCCCGTATGATGTAAGCCACAAGATTCACAAGTAGGGGCTCTAGGACCCTGTTGCTAGTAGCGCCCATCATTATCATTACCTCTCTTACCACTATACCGCCCCTGATAACCTAGTTGATTCCCTGGCTTGTTCTTCTTTCTGCTTGATTCTCCAGCATCATCCTTCCTTTTTCTGTTTTCTAACCCCAGAGCAGCATTAACAGCCAAATGTACTTCCTTGTAATTGTGACTGGCTATCAACTCATGGTATTTATCATTCAAGCCATCCACAAATCTATCAGTCATAGATTCTTCATCCTGAGACACACGCGTAGCATACTTCCTTAGCTCTTGAAACTGCTCCCAATACTCAGCTATAGATTTGTTGCCCTGAGTCAACATTTCAAACTCCCTTGCTTTCGCTTTCATCACATTCCGAGGCATAAAGTTTTGCATAAACATTCTTCTGAAGTCTTCCCATACCTCAACCTGGCCTTGGATAGAGATCTTATACCATTCTTCAGCTGATTTTTGCATTTGATGCCTAGTTAACTCTATGGCTCTCTTTTCAGTACATTTCAAAGCATCACGGATCTTCTTAACTTTATTAAGAAATGCTAGAGGGTCTTCTGTAGCAAGATTGGAGAATGTAGGTGGATTAACTCTAATAAATTTGTGCAAATCCAGGTCGTCAGTTAATCCATTTCCTCTAGTTGTAGCGTTAGCATTCGCATTCATATTGTTACCCATGCCTTGAACAACCCGAACTACTCCATCAGCGAGAGCTTCCATAGATCTATTCAATGTCTGCAAAGTAGCCAAATATGCATTTGGGTTTCCTTGAACTGGTACTTGACCTGGCACATTCATATTACCAGCACCTGGACCTGCGCCATCATTTGGAAAATTTTGGTTTAATCCCTGATCTGGTCCAGCATTCTGTTCTAGCCCCTGATCTTGTTCAGTAGCAACTCTATGTGGTCTACCACGTCTGCGTGGCTAAGGTGGCTCCTCAACATGAGTGGCTGGCTAATGTTCAACTTCCTCAGCTATTCCAGCACCACTAGACCCACCAACCAAAGGAAAACGAGGGTTTTCTTAAGACATTACACCTGCTAGCGGAGGAAAAGATTGATTAACGCAGAAAAGAAGCAAGACTTTTTTATAAAAACAATCCTAATGATTTCTGGATAGTATTAAGCTAAGTAAAACCTATGGCTCTGATACCACTTTTGTCACGACCCAAACCTGGAAGCCGGGACCGGCGTAAGGCTATACCTAAGTACAACCTTACAAGCCTAATTCAAATTTATTATTATAGTGCAAAATTACTAAGTTCAATAAATTTATTCCATAATCAAGTCATCAATAGAAATGATACTATCCAAAATCAAGTTCAATAACTAAAACTCAAACTAAATGCAAAGAAACAATCTACTCCTTATTACAAGAAAAAGGGTTCGAACACAGTCCGCCCAAAAATATCCAGAAATCTCTATGAAGTAAAGAAAATATGCAGACGAACCAAAATCCACAACCAAACTAGAAGAACCCACAAAGAGAACGACCGAGCTCACTAAGGAATATAACTTCAACCTACAAGTCAATCTAAAGGTTGTGAGCGTTATATATATACACTCAGTAAGCTCATGAGAGGCAGAGAAACACTAATACAATTTAACAAAGTAATATATATCAAGTAAACATCCACAATAATCTCATACATGATGGTGTATCGGGGTCTACAAAATATAACATCCTCCTCCTTCAACCATATCCAAGAACAAGTAGGCACGTGGCCCCAAGAGCAAGTAAGCATAAGCCCCAAGAACAAGATCGATATCGATATACAAAATAATCTCCATAATCACAATCCATATCCTCCGTCCCCATTGGACACACCATCACACATCACAAGAATATTCAATATCATATCAAGGCATTTAGCAAATAGCATACAAGTTTCTCTGTCTCCTATTCACATGCGAGGCTAGGGCAAGAAAGGATAATATATCGAAATTAGAAAGAATAATATATACGAAGGGCTTATATACATATATATATAATAGCTTAGTTAGCAAATAGCACATCACAAATAATACACATACACCCATGAACTTACCTGGTATTCAAAGAAAGCTTAGCCAAATCCTCACAACTTACTAACTTTGAGCTTCAGCTGGATTATTGCCTAAGGAAAGATAATTACATAGTCCAACAATCAATCCCACTATCTCATCTATCATGAAGGATGCAATGCATGCTATGAATGCAAAAAAACCAATACTTAACCAACAATTAACCAAGATAATCCAAAATTAAAAACCAACCCGACTCAACTCAAAATTATGGTTCAACCCAATGGTTAAACCGATCGCACCTCAAAAATATATAATCAATTAATTACCTAAAATTTATTAGAACTAGAACCTCAACTCAATTTTTTTATAACTCATTTATCAAATAATATCACATCAGTCTCTATGCAAAAATCATAATTCATACCAACACCCAAAACCGATAAAAATTCTTAAGTAGTCCCTATAATTCAAAATTTTCCAGAAAATAATTCCATCATTCAAATATTCTGGAAAAATTCCAGTAGCTTCTCCAACATCTAAATAAAGTGTGTCCAAAATTTTAGATTAATCCAAATTTATTTGGTCCCCCAAAAATATTTTACAACATTCTGGTTCTGTTTGAACCACTAAAAATCAGTACAGCAAAAATCATCATAAATCCTTCACATTTCGTTACCACAAAATTATCCAAATAATTTTCTCATATTATAGACATCAGGATGGACAACATATAAAAATTTTATAATTTTTCAAGACATCTAAGACCTTCAAAATAATTTTCAAAACAGACATCATCAAAAAACCCTTAACCAACAGCAGTGTCAATTCTTAATTTATTTCGGAACCTAAACATTAGAACCAGACTCCAAATTATTTTTCACAGATTCATAACATCCTAATAAACAACATATCAAAAAATATATCGAACACCAATATTTTTTAAAAATTCGACAAAGGTACTGAATTTACAGCGACTATGCACAGACAACATTTTTAAATTAATAATTCAATTAAAAATATAAATCTTAACCTAAAATTCCCAAATAAAATCATACAGCTAACCTAACATCCCTAGAACATATGACAATTGTCAAAAATACCAGATCATTAACTTAAACTCCCGAATCAAAGATTAAACATCAAGAACCTCCATAATCGCCCTACAACTTTTTAATTATTTTTAATTAATTAAAAATTGAAATAAATCAAAAATATTATTATCTAACACCCTAAACATCATACAAACACCCAACAACTCAAATCATGCCCAAACTTGGTCGAAAATATGAGGAAGAGAAGAAAAGAGTGAAAAATCTCAAATCTGCCCAAATTGAGAGGAACCAGACGACAGGAGCGCGCCTCGCCGAACAACACGCGTGCCTCGCCAAACGACACCGCCTCCAACGCACGCCCTCTGCTGAATGACAACAACACAGTTTTGAAGAAAAAAATTATTTTTTCTTCCTCTCTTCTCTCTCAAACGGCACAAGGGTTTTAAGCATCTAATTGGGTGCCCTAACACCCATTTTATAGTGATTTTGGGTGGTAAATTACCACTAGACCCTTAATTTAATTTATTTAATTTAAAAAATACCCTAAACTCTTTAAAAATTCTAAAGAAACACCCAACTAACTTATAAAAATTCACAACTAACCCCTAATTCAATTATTTTCAGAATTATTTTAATTAGTTAATTAATTATTTAGTTTATTTATTTAATTTATTTTATTTTAATTAAAAATTAATAAATACCCGAAAAATTCTCGAAACACAACCCCTAGCAAAATTATACTTAAAATAACCGTAACGACACCACGGTCATCAAAATGACATCAAAAACAGCAAAACGAAACCCAAAAATTTTTCGACCGCCAAAATGACCAAAATACCCCCCCCGAAGCCAAAAACACAATATTATACTCAAAACAAACATCTCAACACCCATATTATGAAAATAAGCACCAAACGTTATAAAATGCACCCGAATATGAATTGAAGGTAAAATTACCATTTTGCCCCTAGACTCCAATTTTTCCAAAAATCAAGGGTTTTACAATAGCATTAGAGATAATTTCTTATTCACATAGGGACGGTTAAATAATGTAATATTCTTCAGTTTTAGTGTTAGAGCACTTGCATACCAGTATAACATCATACTCATACATCGCATGATATTGTTTCTGACTGATGATTGACAATTGTATGCGATGGATCTTATTGAAGAGGTGTATGTGTAATGATGTTGAGTTACAGAATATTTCTGTTATTGGTTACAGAGGTACAGTATATTAATATTGTACAGAGATAATGTTATACTCGATTGATTGGCACTGATATTGACTGGGTTGAGCGCTAAGCGCTATTCATTGATTTTGTTTTGGTTATCTGATAATTGGTTTTTATTTAATGAAAGCTAAATGGATCAAACCTGGAATGGTCATTAGTGCTTGGTATCTTGTGGTTATGGCCTGATCAACCATAACGACACATACTAAGTAGACGATACCATCCGGATTTGTGTATAACTATTGTAATGACAGTTTTTGATGGATAATGATTATGTTGGATTCAATTGCGTGGACGCAATAATTTTAAGGGGGTTAGATTATAAAACCCTTGGTTTTTGAATATTTTTAAGTCTAGGGGCAAAATAGTCATTTTGTACCCTCATATGTCATTTGAACATAATTTGATGGTTTGAATGTCTTTTTGATACTCAGGACGATGAGACGATCGTTTTGAGTATAATATTGTATTTTTGGGTGCCGAAGGTATTTTCGTCATTTTTGGACTTTTTGTCGTTTTCGGTATTTTCGGGTATTATTATGCGTAAAACATATTTATAAATTATTTTGGGTTAAAGTTTGAAATTAAAAATAAATTTGAGTTGATTTTGTGAATTTTATGGTTTTGGGTAATTTTTATAAAAATAAATAGTTTTGGGGTGTTTTTAATTAAAATAAATTAGATTGGGGTCAAAATATAATTTTTAAAAGTTTTCTTTCCTATAAATAGGGGTATTAGGGCACCTATTTGTGTGTCTAAAATTATTTGCGCCGTTTGAGAGAAAAAAAGAAAAAAAGAAATAAAATTTTCCTTCAAATCTGTGCGTCTGTCGTTTCGTCAGTGGGCGTGCGGAGTGCCCGTGTCGTTTGGCGAGGCGCTGGCGTTGTTCGGCGGAGGGGCGCGAGCCAGGGGCTTGTCGTTCGGCCTGCGAAGCTCCGTCGTTTGGCGTGCTGCGGGCTGGCTCGCCGATGTCGTTTCGACCTCTGTTCCAGCAGCCTGTTTTTCGAGTTTTTGGGTGTTTTGAGGTTTTTTCTTGATTCCTTTTGTATTATTTCGACTTCCATTTGATTAGTTCATGTTCATATCATATTGGGTTGATATTTTTCTTAATTAATTTGGTTAAATTCGAATTATTATTTAATTAAATTGATTTTTACAAAATAGGTTAAGTTTTGGGATTTTTATTGTTTTGATGGATTTTGGTATTGAATTAATTGATTTGGGCTAGTGTTGGGTTCTGAAATTTGATGAAGGTACTGACTTAGGGTTTGATTGAATTGATATGGGTATTAGGATTTTCGAATTTATTATTTTCTTTGAGTTTTTGGATGATTTAATCCTCTGTTGAAGTTTGATGTTAGTACTGTATGATGCTCGATTTTTAATTAAATATTGGAATATGATAAAAATCTGAAATTTGGATATATGGCTCGAAATTGAGTCTAGTTTATGAGAAAAATACTTGTTGGGATTTTGGAGAATCGTATATATCTGGAAAATTCAAGTTTACTACTGTTGTCTGAAGAACTGTACTGTAGATGTGATTGCATCATCTGTAATTTTCGAAATTCATACCAAATTGTGTAAAAATGTTTTAGATTTGATTTTCATATATGTTGAATTTCTGGATGTCTAGTTTACAAGAAAAATATGTTGGGCTATGTTTCTGTTTGTTATATTGTTGAAATAATTTGATCTTTCTACTGCTGCCAGTATGGTAACTGGTTGTATGAATCCGATTTAAGAATTAAATTGAGTGACTTAGAGATTTCTAAAAATTATGAAATTTTGATATGTTGTTTATTAAGATGTTTTGAATTGGAGAAAAATAATTTGGAGTCTGGTTCTAATGTTTAGGTTCCAAAATAAATTAAGTATTGGCACTGCTGTTGGTTAAGCGTTTTCTGATGATGTGTAATTTTGAAAATTATTTTGAAGGTCTTAGATGTCTTGAAAAATGATGAAATTTTTATAGGTTGTCCATCCTGATGTCTATTATATGAGAAAATTATTTGGATAATTTGGTGGTAACGAAATGTGAAGGATTTATGATGATTTTTGCAGTACTGATTTTTAGTGGTTCAAACAGAACCAGAATATTATAAAATATTTTTGGGGTATCAAATAAATTTGGATTAGTCTGAAATTTTGTACACACGTTATTTTGATGTTGGAGAAGCTACTGGAATGTTTCCAGAATTTTTGAATGATGGAATTATTTTCTGGAAATTTTTGAGTTATAGAGACTACTTAAGAATTTTTATCGATTTTGGGTGTTGATATGATTTATGATTTCTGCATAGGGACTGATGTGATATTAGTTGATAATGAGTTATAGAAATTGAGTTGAGGTTCTAGTTCTAATAAAATTTAGGTAATTAATTGATTTTGTATTTTCGAGGAACGATCGGTTTAACCATTGGGTTGAACCATAATTTTGAGTTGAGTCGGGTTGGTTTTTGATTTTTGATTATCTTGGTTAATTGTTGGTTAAGTATTGGTCTTTTTGCATTCATAGCATGCATTGCATCCCTTATGATAGATGAGATAGTGAGATTAATCGTTGGAATATGTAATTATCTTTCCATAGGCAATAATCCGGCTGAAGCTCGAGGTCAGTAGGTTGTGAGGATTGGGCTAAGCTTTCTTTGGATACCAGGTAAGTTCTATGGGTGTATTTGAACTGTTTGTGTTGTGCTGCTTGCTAACAACTTATATATATATATATATAAACCCTTCTTATAATATATTATCATTTCTATATATTCACTAGTATATTCTTTCGAACCCAGCCTCGCATGCTTTAGAAGACAGAGAAACTTGCATGTAATTGTATTTATGTGAGAATATTGAATTTGATATTACTTGTGCTGTGTGATGGTGTGTCATGAAGGGGAAGGAGGTTACTGAGGCTTAATGCCTATACTGTTACTGAGGCTTAATGCCTATACTGTTTACTGAGGCTACATGCCTAATTACTGATTACTATACTGTACTGAGGAGTTATAAGGGCGGATGTGACTGATATTATACTGTACTGTTTACTGATTGGTGACCCCGACACACCATCTTGATTGCTTAATTTGTGAATGTATTATATGTACTGCTTATATGACTATTAGATGTTTCTCTGCCTCTCATGAACTTACTGAGCGTCTATATATAACGCTCACACCCATATAGATTGTTTTACAGGTTTACAGTGATTGCCTTCGTCTATCTTCTTTCTCTTCTTGGCGAAGTCGATCAGGTTTTCTGTTTGTGTTATCGGTCTTTCTGCTTAGAGATTTCCGGATATTTCTTATAGTTTGATTGTGGATATTGATTTACTCCATAGAGATTCTGGATATTGAAATTTTGGGCGGATTGAATCCGAATCCCTTTTTGTGTAATAAGTAGAACTTGTCTGCATTAGATTTCCCGAATGATTTTTTTTTTGGGATTGGATTATATTGATGGTTCGCATTTAAATTAGGATTGAGGATTATATAAGTATTGAACTGTTTTGCACTTAGACTGTTATGAATATTTCTAAGGCTTATGTGGTCGGACTTCGGTTTGGCTGCATGCCGGTCGTGGCTCCTGGGTTGGGTCGTGACAAATAATGTCCATTAGCAGTTCTTATAACTGTCCCATTTCTGCTGCGAAAGGCCCAACCTCTATAGTTTTTCTAGATAATTTAAGGACCACCTAGAGAAGTTTTTATAGAGAATGATTCTTCATGTCAAAATGTAATTAATTATGAACACAATGAATATTCAAAGTCTAATAAAAAAAGAATGGTTTTTGAATAATTAATGTTGTAAAAAAAAAATAGCTCAACAAGTGGTAACTCTACTTAACGGTTGGAAATGACTTTAGTTTTTTTTTTTACTTCAGGACTTATAATTTTGATATTAATAAAATAATTAAATTTGACAACTGATATTCTTTTTATGATACTTAAAATAAATTTTAAAATGATAAAATTATATGATTTTTTTATTTAGAATAATTAAAATGTAGAAAAAAAATGTCAGAATATTCTGATTTTTTGTGTTAAGTTATATAAAAAGCATCATGATTCATTTTAAATTACTTAGTAGCACTATAATAAAATACATCTGTAGAGATATTTTTTTATCCACGTAGGAACGGTTAAATAATGTCTACTAGTTATTTTTATAATTATCATATTTTCGCAGTGAAAGATCCAGTCTCTATATGTTTTTTGCAAATTTAAGTACTGTCGGGATAAGTTTTTGTACAGGTAGTTTAAACCGCCTCTACAGGATTCTTTATGCCCAAAATTATTTAATTATCAAGATAATAATTATTCAAAGTCTAGCAAAAAAAAAAAAAGAATGAACTTTGAATATTTAATGCTTAGGAAAAAGGAATGGTTCCATAACCGGTAACTCTAATTAACAGTTGAAAAAGACTTTAATTTTTTTTTGCCGTCACGATTTTAAAATTTTGATATTAACAAATTAATTAAATTTAACAACTGAAATTCGTGTTATGATACCTGAAAAAATATTTGAAATAATTTAATTCAATTAATGATAAAATTTATGTATTTGAAATAAATTTCAAAATGATAAATTTCATATGATTTTTTTTGTTTGGAAGAATTAAAATGTTGAAAAAATATCAGAATATTCTGATTTTATAGTTAAGTTATATAGAAAGAATCATGATTTATTTAAATAATTATTAATGGCTATACAATAAAATATAGCATTAGAGATATTTTCTTATTCACATAGGGACGGTTAAACAATATCCATTGGCAGTTCTTACAACCGTCCTATTTTTGCTGCGAAAGGCCCAATCTCTATAGTTTTTCTGGATAATTTAAGGACCGCCGGGAGAAATTTTTATAGAGGATGATTTTTCATGTCAAAAATTAATTAATTACGAAGACAATGAATATTTAAAGTCTAATAAAAAAAGAATGGTCTTTGAATAATTAATGTTGTAAAAAAAAAAGAATAGCTTAACGAGTGGTAACTCTAATTAACGGACGGAAAGGACTTTAGTTTTTTTGGCCTTCAGGACTTATAATTTTGATATTAATAAAATAATTAAATTTTATAACCGATATTCTTGTTATGGTACTTGAAATAAATTTCAAAACGATAAAATTTATATGAATTTTTTTATTTGAAATAATTAAAATGTGCAAAAAAATGTCAGAATGTTCTGATTTTGTAGTTAAGTTATATAAAAAGAATCATGATTCATTTAAACGATTCTTAGTAGCACTATAACAAAATATAGCTGTAGAGATATTTTTTATCCACATAGGGACGGTTAAATAATGTATACTAGTCATTATTATAATTGTCATATTTTCGCTGTGAAAGACCCAGTCTCTATAGTTTTTTCGGCGAATTTAAGAACTGTCGGGATAAGTTTTTGTACAGGTGGTTTAAACCACCTCTAAAGGATTTTTATGTCCAAAATTAATTAATTACCAAGATAATAAATATTCAAAGTCTATCAAAAAAAATAATGGACTTTGAATATTTAATGCTGAGAAAAAAGAATGATTCCATAACCGGTATGTCACGACCCAACCCGGGGGCCACGACCGGCATGCAGCCAAACCAAAGTCCGACCACATAAGCCTAATAAAACATTCATAACAGTCTAAGTGCAAAACAGTACAATACTTATATAATCCTCAATCCTAGTTCAAATGCAATCCATCAATATAATCAAATCACATTAAAATCATTCGGGAAATCTGATGCAGACAAGTTCTACTTATTACACAAAAAAGGGATTCGGAATCAATCCGCCCAAAAGTTCAATATCCGGAAATCTCTAAGCAGAAGGACCAAAAACACAAACGAAAACCTGATCGACTTCGCGAAGAAGAGAAAGAAGATAGACGAAGGCAATCACTGTAAACCTGCAAGACAATCTGTAAGGGTGTGAGCGCTTTATATAGACGCCCAGTAAGTCTATGAGAGGCAGAGAAACATCTAACAGTTATATTAGCAGTACATAAAATACATTCACAAATTAAGCAATCAAGATGGTGTGTCGGGGTAACCAATCAGTAAACAGTACAGTATAATATCAATCACATCCGCCCTTATAACTCCTCAGTACAGTACAGTAATCAGTAATTAGGCATGTAGCCTCAGTAAACAGTATAGGCATTAAGCCTCAGTAGCAGTATAGGCATTAAGCCTCAGTAACCTCCTTCCCCTTCATGACACACCATCACACAGCACAAGTAATATCAAATTCAATATTCTCACATAAATACAATCACATGCAAGTTTCTCTGTCTCCTAAAACATGCGAGGCTGAGTTCGAAAGAATAGACTGGTGAATATATAGAAAGGATAATATATTATAAGAAGGGTTTATATATATATATATAAGTTGTTAGCAAGTAGCACAACACAAACAATTCAAATACACCCATAGAACTTACCTGGTCTAACAGTCAGCTAAGCAATCCGCCACCCTAAGTCTGAGGTGCTGCTGGACCACCGCCTAACCATTAACCATCAATTAACAACCACCCTTACAAATGTATGCAAGTGCAAATGGGAATGAATGCATGACATGAATGCACGCAATTCAATAGTTTCCACAACAAGGTTAAAACTTTGTCAACCAATCATAACTTAACCATCATAATACCACACCTTTAAACTTGCTTTCCAGAATATAAAACATCATTAAAAAGTCCTTACAATTTAAATTTATCAAACACCTTACTTAAATAATCAATATACACAATATACAATTTTACCGATAAACCTGAATAACGAGTGTCAACTTGTAAAATTCAAAACAATTAACCAGTATATGCAAAATTTATAATTTTCAACCAGAAGTTAATTTGATATCTAAAAAGCATCCTAGAAAATTTTCATAATTTTTTGAGACTTATAAGTCCCTCAATCAATTTTTATTCATAACAGTATACAACTCACAAGGTATACTGACAGCAGTAGAAAGATCTAATTATTTCAAAAATATAACAACAGAAACATAACCCAACATATTTTTCTTGAAAATTAGACTTCCAGAACTTCAAGATATATGAAAATCAAATCTAAAACATTTTTACACATTTTAATATGAATTTCGAAAGTTACAGATGATGCAATCGCACCTACAGTACAGTTCGTCAGACAACAGTGGTAAACTTGAATTTTCCAGAAATATACGATGCTCTAAAATCCCAAAAATTATTTTTCTCATAAACTAGACTCAATTTCGAGCCACATATCCAAATTTTAGATTTTTATCATGTTCCAATATTTAATTAAAAATCGAGCAACATACAACACTAACATCAAACTTCAGCAGAGAATTAAATCATCCAAAAACTCAAAGAAAACAATTAATTTGAAAACCCTAATACCCAATTTAATTCAATCAAACCCTAATTCAATACATTCATCAAATTCCAGAACCCAACACATTAGCCAAATCAATTAATTCAATACCAAAATCCCTCAAAACAATAAAAACTCAAAACCTAACCTATTTTGTAAAAAATCAATTTAATTAATTAATAATTCGAATTTAGCCAATTTAATTAAGAAAAATACCAACCCAATATGATACTAATATGAACTAATCAAATGGAAGTCGAAATAATGCAAAAAGAATCAAGAAAAACCTCAAAAACACCCAAAAACTCGAAAAATTGAGCTGCTGGAGCACTGGCCAAAACGATCAGGCGAGCCACGCCGCGCCACGCAAAACGACGGGACACGAGAAGTCGAACGACAAGTCCCTGGCTCGCGCTTCTCCGCCGAACGACACTAGCCACCTGCCGAACGACACTGCGCGCTGGCACGCCGAGACCCAAAACGACAGCTCCTCTGATTTTTTGCCTAAAACCAAATTTCTCCCCCTTTTTTCAAAACACCCGAAAATATAAGACCAATAACCTTGCCCCATCTGATTTTTTAGGCCTATTTATAGGAAAGTAACTCTTCAAAATTATACTTTTACCCCCAATCTAATTTATTTTAATTAAAAACACCCCAAAACTATTTAAAATTTAAAAAAAACACCCAACTAACTTATAAAAATTTACAACTAACCCCAAATTTAATTTATTTAATTTATTTAATTTATTTTAATTAAAAATTAATAAATTTCTGAAAAATTTCCGAAACACAACCCCTAGCAAAATTATACTTAAAATAACCGTAACGACATCACGGTCATCAAAATGACATCAAAAACAGCAAAACGAAATCCGAAAATTTTCCGACCGCCAAAATGACCAAAATACCCCCCGAAGCCAAAAACACAATATTATACTTAAAACGACCGTCTCGTCGCCCCGAGTATCAAAAAGACATTCAAAGGGCACAAAATGACTATTTTGCCCCTAAGGTGCAAAATTATCATTTTGCCCCCAGACTTAAAATCATACAAAAACCAAGGGTTTTACACGGTAACTCTAATTAACGGTTGAAAAAGACATTAATTTTTTTTTGTAGTCACGATTTTAAAATTTTGCTTTTAAAAAAAAATTAACAACTGATATTCATGTTATAACATTTGAAAAAATATTTGGTATAATTAAATTCAATTAAGGATAAAATTTATGTATTTGAAATAAATTTTAAAATGATAAAATTCATATGATTTTTTTTATATGGAAGAATTAAAATGAAGAAAAAATGTCAGAATATTCTGATTTTATAGTAAAGTTGTATAAAAAGAATCATGATTTATTTAAATAATTCTTAGTAGCTCTACAATAAAATATAGCATTAGAGATAATTTCTTATTCATATTGGGATGGTTAAACAAAGTCCATTTGCAGTTCTTACAACTGTCCCATTTTTGCTACTAAAGGCCCAATCTCTATAGTTTTTCTAGATAATTTAAGGACCGCCGAGAAAAGTTTTTGTAGAGAATATTTTTTCATGTCAAAAATTAATTAATTGCGAAAACCATGAATATTCAAAGTCTAATAAAAAAAGAATGGTTTTTGAATAATTAATGTTGTGAAAAAAAAGAATGATTCAACAAGTGGTAACTCAAATTAAAGATTGGAAATGCCTTTAGTTTTTTTTACCTTCAGGAATTATAATTTTGATATTAATAAAATAATTAAATTTCACAACCGATATTCTTATTATGGTACTTGAAATAAATTTTAAAATGTTAAAATTATATAATTTTTTTTATTTAGAATAATTAAAATGTAGAAAAAAAATGTCAGAATATTCTAATTTTGTAGTTAAGTTATATAAAAGGCATCATGATTCATTTAAAATTTATTAGTAGCACTACAATAAAATACATCTGTAGAGCTATTTTTTTATCCACATAGGAACGGTGAAATAACGTCTACCAGTCATTTTTATAATTATCATATTTCGCTGTGAAAGACCCAGTCTCTATAGGTTTTTCGGCGAATTTAAGGACTGTCGAGATAAGTTTTTGTACAGGTAGTTTAAACCGCCTCTACAGGATTCTTTATATCCAAAATTATTTAATTATCAAGATAATAATTATTCAAAGTCTAGCAAAAAAAAAAAGAATGGACTTTGAATATTTAATGCTTAGGAAAAAGGAATGGTTCCATAACCGGTAACTCTAATTAACGGTTAAAAAAGACTTTAATTTTTTTTTTGCCGTCACGATTTTAAAATTTTGATATTAACAAATTAATTAAATTTAACAACTGATATTCGTGTTATGATACCTGAAAAAATATTTGGAATAATTTAATTGAATTAATGATAAAATTTATGTATATGAAATAAATTTCAAAATGATAAAATTCATATGATTTTTTTTGTTTGGAAGAAATAAAATGTTGAAAAAATATCAGAATATTCTGATTTTATAGTTAAATTATATAAAAAGAATCGTGATTTATTTAAATAATTATTAGTGGCTATAAAATAAAATATAGCATTAGAGATAATTTTTTATTCACATAGGGACGGTTAAACAATGTCCACTGGCAGTTCTTATAACCGTCCCATTTTTACTGCGAAAGGCCCAATCTCTATAGTTTTTTTGGATAATTTAAGGACCGCCGGGAGAAATTTTTGTAGAGGATGATTCTTCATGTCAAAAATTAATTACTTACGAAGACAATGAATATTCAAAGTCTAATAAAAAAATGGTCTTTGAATAATTAATGTTGTAAAAAAAAGAATAGCTTAACGAGTGGTAACTCTAATTAACGGTTGGAAATGACTTTAGTTTTTTTGGCCTTCGGGACTTATAATTTTGATATTAATAAAATAATTAAATTTCATAACCGATATTCATGTTATGGTACTTGAAATAAATTTCAAAATGATAAAATTCATTTGAATTTTTTTATTTGAAATAATTAAAATGTACAAAAAAATGTCAGAATGTTCTGATTTTGTAGTTAAGTTATATAAAAAGAATCATGATTTATTTAAACGATTCTTAATAGCACTATAACAAAATATATGTGTAGAGATATTTTTTATCCTTATATGGATGGTTAAATAATGTCTACTAGTCATTATTATAATTATCATATTTTCGCTATTAAAGACCCAGTCTCTATAGTTTTTTCAGCGAATTTAAGGACTGTCGGGATAAGTTTTTGTACAAGTGGTTTAAACCGCCTCTAAAGGATTTTTATGTCCAAAATTAATTAATTACCAAGATAATAAATATTCAAAGTCTAGCAAAAAAAAGAATGGACTTTGAATATTTAATGCTGAGTAAAAAAGAATAGTTCCATAACCGGTAACTCTAATTAATGGTTGAAAAAGACATTAATTTTTTTTTGCCATCACGATTTTAAAATTTTGCTTTGAAAAAAAATTTAACAACTAATATTCGTGTTATGACACTTGAAAAAATATTTGGTATAATTAAATTCAATTAATGATAAAATTTATGTATTTGAAATAAATTTTAAAATGATAAAATTCATATGATTTTTTTTATATGGAAGAATTAAAATGAAGAAAAAATGTCAGAATATTCTGATTTTATAGTTAAGTTGTATAAAAAGAATCATTATTTATTTAAATAATTTTTAATAGCTCTACAATAAAATATAGCATTAGAGATAATTTTTTATTCACATTGGGACGGTTAAACAATGTCCATTTGCAGTACTTATAACCATCCCATTTTTGCTCCGAAAGGCTCAATCTCTATAGTTATTCTGGATAATTTAAGGACCGCCGGGAGAAATTTTTGTAGATGATGATTCTTCATGTCAAAAATTAATTAATTACGAAAACCATGAATATTCAAAATCTAATAAAAAAAAGAATGGTCTTTTAATAATTAATGTTATATAAAAAAAGAATGATTCAACAAGTGGTAACTCTAATTAAAGGTTGGAAATGACTTTAGTTTTTTTTACCTTCAGGACTTATAATTTTGATATTAATAAAATAATTAAATTTTACAACCGATATTCTTATTATGGTACTTGAAATAAATTTTAAAATGATAAAATTATATGATTTTTTTATTTAGAATAATTAAAATGTAGAAAAAAAAAATGTCAGAATATTCTGATTTTGTAGTTAAGTTATATAAAAAGCATCATGATTCATTTAAAATTTCCTGGTAGCACTATAATAAAATACATCTGTAGAGATATTTTTTTTATCCATATAGAAACAGTGAAATAACGTCTACCAGTCATTTTTATAATTATCATATTTTTGCTATGAAAGATCCAGTCTCTATAAGTTTTTCGGCGAATTTAAGGACTGTCGAGATAAGTTTTTATACAGGTGGTTTAAACCACCTCTACAGGATTTTTTATGTCCAAAATTAATTAATTACTAAGATAATAATTATTCAAAGTCTAGCAAAAAAAAAAGAATAGACTTTGAATATTTAATGCTTAGGAAAAAAGAATAGTTCCATAACCGGTAACTCTAATTAATGGTTGAAAAAGATTTTAATTTTTTTTTGCCGTCAAGATTTTAAAATTTTGATTTTAACAAATTAATTAAATTTAACAACTGATATTCGTGTTATGATACTTGAAAAAATATTTGAAATAATTTAATTCAATTAATGATAAAATTTTTGTATTTGAAATAAATTTCAAAATGATAAAATTCATATGATTTTTTTTATGTGGAAGAATTAAAATGTTGAAAAAATATCAGAATATTCTGATTTTGTAGTTAAGTTATATAAAAAGAATCCTGATTTATTTAAATAATTATTAGTAGCTATACAATAAAATATAGCATTAAAGTTATTTTCTTATTCATATAGGGACGGTTAAACAATTTTCACTGGCAGTTCTTACAACCGTTCAATTTTTGCTGCGAAATGCCCAATCACTATAGTTTTTCTGGATAATTTAAGGACTGCCGGGAGAAGTTTTTGTAAAGAATGATTCTTCATGTCAAAAATTAATTAATTATGAAGACTATGAATATTCAAAGTCTAATAAAAAAGAATGGTCTTTGAATAATTAATGTTGTGAAAAAAAAGAATCATTCAACAAGTGGTAACTCTAATTAACGGTTGAAAATGACTTTAGTTTTTTTGGCCTTCAGGACTTATATTATTGATATTAATAAAAAATTAAATTTTACAACCGATATTCTTGTTATGGTACTTGAAATAAATTTTAAAATGATAAAATTCATATAATTTTTTTATTTGGAATAATTAAAATGTAGAAAAAATGTCAGAATATTCTGATTTTGTAATTAAGTTATATAAAAAGAATCATGATTCATTTAAATGTTTCTTAGTAGCACTACAATAAAATACATTTCTAGAGATATTTTTTTTATCCACATAGAAATGGTTAAATAATGTCTACAGGTCATTTTTACAATTGTCTTATTTTTGCTGTGAAAAATCCAGTCTCTATAGTTTTTTCGGCAAATTTAAAGACTGTCGGGATAAGTTTTTGTACAGGTGGTTTATACCGCCTCTACAGGATTCTTTATGTCCAAAATTATTTAATTATTAAGATAATAATTATTCAAAGTCTAGCAAAAAAAAAAGAATGGACTTTGAATATTTAATGTTTAGGAAAAAAAAAGGTTTCATAACTAGTAACTCTAATTAACGGTTGAAAAAGACTTTAATTTTTTTTTGTCGTCCCGATTTTAAAATTTTGATATTATCAAATTAATTAAATTTAACAACTGATATTCGTGTTATGATACTTGAAAAAATATTTGGAATAATTTAATTCAATTAATGATAAAATTTATGTATTTGAAATAAATTTCAAAATGAAAAAATTCACATGATTTTTTTTGTTTGGAATAATTAAAATGTTGAAAAAATATTAGAATATTCTGATTTATAGTTAAGTCATATAAAAAGAATCATGATTTATTTAAATAATTATTAGTAGCTATACAATAAAATATAGTGTTAGAGATATTTTCTTATTCACATAGGGACGGTTAAACAATGTCCAATGGCAGTTCATACAACCGTCCCATTTTTGCTGTGAAAGGCCCAATCTCTATAGTTTTTCTGGATAATTTAAGGACTGCCGGAAGAAGTTTTTGTAGAGGATGATTCTTCATATCAAAAATTAATTAATTACAAAGACAATGAATATTCAAAGTCTAAAAAAAAAGAATGGTCTTTGAATAATTAATGTTGTAAAAAAAAAGAATAGCTTAACAAGTGGTAACTCTAATTAACGGTTGGAAATAACTTTAGTTTTTTTGGCCTTCAAGACTTATAATTTTGATATTAGTAAAATAATTAAATTTCACAGCCGATATTCTTGTTATGGTACTTGAAATAAATTTTAAAACGATAAAATTCATATGAATTTTTTTTTTTGAAATAATTAAAATGTACAAAAAAAAATGTTAGAATGTTCTAATTTTGTAGTTAAATTATATAAAAAGAATCATGATTCATTTAAATGATTCTTAGTAGCACTATAACAAAATACAACTGTAGAGATATTTTTTTATCTACATAGGGATGATTAAATAATATCTACCAGTCATTTTTACAATTATCATATTTTCGCTGTGAAAGACCCAGTCTCTAGGTTTTTCGGCGAATTTAAGGACTGTCGGGATAAATTTTTGTACAGGTGGTTTCAACCGCCTCTATAGGATTCTTTATGTCCAAAATTATTTAATTATAAAGATTATGATTATTCAAAGTCTAGCAAAAAAAAGAATGGACTTTGAATATTTAATGCTTAGGAAAAAGGAATGGTTCCATAACCGGTTACTCTAATTAACGATTGAAAAATACTTTAATTTTTTTTTTGCCGTTACGATTTTAAAATTTTGATATTAACAAATTAATTAAATTTAACAACTGATATTCATGTTATGATACCTGAAAAAATATTTTGAATAATTTAATTCAATTAATGATAAAATTTATGTATTTGAAATAAATTTTCAAATGATAAAATTTATATGATTTTTTTTTGAAATAATTAAAATGTTGAAAAAATATCGGAATATTCTGATTTTGTAGCTAAGTTATATAAAAAGAATCATGATTTATTTAAATAATTATTAGTAACTATACAATAAAATACAGAATTAGAGATATTTTCTTATTCACATAGGGACGGTTAAACAATGTCCGCTGGCAGTTCTTATAACAGTCCCATTTTTACTGTGAATGGCCCAATCTCTATAGTTATTCTGGATCTTTTAAGGACCGCTGGGAGAAATTTTTATAGAGAATGATTATTCATGTCAAAAATTAATTAATTACGAAGGCAATGAATATTCAAAGTCTAATAAAAAATAATGGTCTTTGAATAATTAATGTTGTAAAAAAAAGAATAGCTCAACAAGTGGTAACTCTAATTAACGGTTGAAAATGACTTTAGTTTTTTTGGCCTGCAGAACTTATAATTTTGATATTAATAAAATAATTAAATTTCACAATTGATATTCTTGTTATGGTACTTGAAATAAATTTTAAAATGATAAAATTCATATTAATTTTTTTATTTGAAATAATTAAAATGTACAAAAAAATGTCAGAATGTTTTGATTTTGTAGTTAAGTTATATAAAAAGAATCATAATTTCATTTAAACGATTCTTAGTAGCACTACAATAAAATACAGCTGTAGAGATATTTTTTATCTACATAGGGACGGTTAAATAATGCCTACTAGTCATTTTTACAATAATCATATTTTCGCTGTGAAATACCCAGTCTCTATAGTTTTTTTTGGCGAATTTAAGGACTGTCGGGATAAGTTTTTGTACAAGTGGTTTAAACCGGCTCTACAGGATTCTTTATGTCCAAAATTATTTAATTACCAAGATTATGAATATTCAATGTCTAGCAAAAAAAAGAATGGACTTTGAATATTTAATGCTGAGGAAAAAAGACTGGTTCTGTAAAACCCTTGATTTTTGGGGAAATTGGAGTCTAGGGGTAAAATGGTAATTTTACCTTCAATTCACATTCGGGTGAATTTTATAACGTTTGGTGCTTATTTTTATAATGTGGGTGTAGAGATGTTTGTTTTAAGCATAATATTGTGTTTTTTTGCTTCGGGGGTATTTTGGTAATTTTGGCGGTCGGAAAATTTTCGGGTTTCATTTTGCCGTTTTTGATGTCATTTTGGTGACTGTGATGTCATTACGGTTATTTTAAGTATAATTTTGCTAGGGGTTAATTGTGAATTTTTATAAGTTAGTTGGGTGTTTTTTTTAATCTTTAAATAGTTTTAGGGTATTTTTTTAAATTAAATAAATTAATCTAGGGGTATATTAGTAATTTACCACCCAAAAACACTATAAATATGAGTGTTAGGGTACCCAATTAGAGACCTAAATGCTTGTGCCGTCGGAGAGAGAAAATAGGGAGAAAAATTAAATTTTTGGGTCAAAAACTGAGGGCTGTCGTTTAGCAGTGGGCGCGATTTTAGCTGGTGTCGTTTGGCGAGCCACGGGAGTCGTTCGGCGAGGCGCGCTCTGTCGTCTGGCGTGTGGAGGCTTGTCGTTCGGCGTGCTGCGGGCTGCGTCGCCTGTGTCGTTTCGAGCTTCCAATTTTTGGCAGTTTCGAGATTTTGAGGTTTTCTTCAATTTCTTTTAATTTCTTCCAACTTCATGGCATGTTTTGTGTTGTTGGGTGTTTGTATAATGTTTAGGGTGTTAGAAAATAATATTTTTGATTTATTTCAATTTTTAATTAATTAAAAATAATTAAATTGTTTTAAGAGTGTTATTGGTGCTATTGAGTTTGGATTTAAGATTTATAAAAATAGGCTGATGATTTGTAACCAAATTTGATTTGGATCTGTTCTAGGGATGTTAAACTTGATCTAGGAATTTATTTTTGAATTTTCATGTTTGATTTATATTTTTAATTCATTAATAAAGTGAAAATTTATTACTGCTTGTAATTACTGATATTTCAGTAACCTTGTCGAATTTTTAAAAACTTTTTGGTAAATGATCTAGGTCTAAATTTTTGATATGTTTTAGTATATGATGTTAGGTTATCTTTAGGATTTTATTTGGGAATTTTAGGTTAAGATTTATATTTTTAATTGAATTATTGATTTAAAAAGGCTGTCTGTGCATAGTCACTGTAAATCCAGTACCTTTATTGAATTTTTAAAAATAATTGGTGTTCGATATTAATCTGATTTTTTGATATGTTGTTTATTAGGATGTTGTGAATCTGTGAAAAATAATTTGGAGTCTGGTTCTAATGTTTAGGTTCCGAAATAAATTAAGAATTGATACTACTGTTGGTTAAGGATTTTCTGATGATGTCTGATTTGTAAATTAATTTGAAGGTCTTTGATGTCTTGAAAAATTATGAAATTTTTATATGTTATCCATACTGATGTCTATAATATGAGAAAATTATTTGGATAATTTTGTGGTAACGAAATGTGTAGGATTTATGATGATTTTGCTGTACTGATTTTTAGTGGTTCAAACAGAACTAGAATGTTGTAAAATATTTTTGGGGGATCAAATAAATTTGGATTAATCTGAAATTTTGCACACACATTATTTTGATGTTGGAGAAGCTACTGGAATTTTTCCAGAGTTTTTGAATGATGGAATTATTTTCTGGAAATTTTTGAATTATAGGGACTACTTAAGAAATTTTATCGGTTTTGGGTGTTGGCATTAATTATGATTTTTGCATAGGGACTGATGTGATATTATTTGATATATGAGTTATAAAAATTGAGTTGAGGTTCTGATTCTAATAAATTTAAATTAATTGATTGATTTTATATTTTTGAGGTGCGATCGGTTTAACCATTGGGTTGAACCATAATTTTGAGTTGAGTCGGGTTGGTTTCTAAATTTGGATTATCTTGGTTAATTGTTGGTTAAGTATTGGTCTTTTTGCATTCATAGCATGCATTGCATCCCTCATGATAGATGAGATAGTGAGATTGATTATTAGACTGTGTAATTATTTCCTTAGGCGATAATCAAGCCGGTGTTCAAAATCAGTAGGTTCGTGGGGTGTTGGATTCTTCCGCAAATCAGGTAAGTTAAATGGGTGTATGTGATTACTTGTGATGTGCTACTTGCTAACCAAATACTATATATATATTACAGCCCTTCTCAATATATATAATTATTCTTTTCTATTTTGCTAGATTATTCTTTCTACCCAAGCTTTGCATGTGAATAAAAGACAGAGAAACGTATGTGCTTGATTTATTAATTGTATTAAATGAACTTGAAATTCCTTGTGTTGTGTGATGGTGTGTCATATGGGGACGGAGGTTATTGATTGAGATTGTTCATTGACTATGGCTATTGATTGTTCATTGAGGCTATAAGCCTGATTGCTCATTGGGGCTATAAGCCCGATTGTACATTGATATTGATTGAAGGAGGAGGTATTATGATATTGGTAGACCCCGACACACCATCTTGTATGAATTGATTGTGATTGAAGTTTTTGTTATATATATATATTGTTTATTGTTACAGAAAAGTTTCTCTGCCTCTCATGAGCTTACTGGGCGTCTATATAACGCTCACACCCCTATAGATTGATTTTGCAGGTTAAGAGCGATTGTTAGCATATGTCGGTATTTCTTCGCAGTCGTTCTTTGAGTTTCTTGTCATCAATCTTGGTTGACATTTTTTTTCGTTCTAAATAGAGATTTCTGGAATAATTATGGGCGGACCGAGTCCGAACCCTTTGCTTGTAATAAGAGTGAAATATTTTTTTTTCTCGTTTGTGATTACATTTAAGAGTGGAACATTTAGATATCTTGCATTTTCACTAGAACTTTCGGAACATGAAATTGAGTGTATTGAACTTGTAAAAGGATTATGTATTGTTTTAATTTTTGAGTATCCAGGCTTGTATTGTTGTACTTAGGTACAGCTATACGCCGGTCACGGCTTCCCAGTTGGGTCGTGACAAAAGTGGTATCAGAGCGCTAGGTTTCGATTTTATTTTAAACATTATCCAGAAATCATTAGGATACTTCATTTCAAATCCTTTACTTCCTTTCTGCGTTAACCAACATGTTTCTCTGCTAGCAGGTGCAATGTCTCAACAAAACACTCGTTTTCCTTTAATTGGTGGAACCAGCAACGCTGGGGTATCATTCGAAGCTGAGCATCAGCCAGCCACTCATGTTGAGGAGCCACCTCAGCCACGTAAACGTGGAAGACCTCGGAGAGTGGTAAATGAAAATGTGGAAGGGATGGAAGATCAGAATTTTGTACCGGAGAATGAAGGGCTATTTGAAGTACCACTTAGTGAAGATCAGGAGCCATTACCTCCAACTCCTGATAATGTGCATGTGCCAGGTGAGGCACCATCTCAAAGGGATCAAGATGCATATCTAAATACACTTCTAACACTACAAAGATCTATGGAAGCCCTTGCTGATGGTGTTATTCGGGTGGTTCAAGGTATGGGAAATAATGCCAATATAACTGTTCAACTTCCAGCTAGAGGTGCAGGGTCAATTGATGAGGTTGATTTGCATAAATTTATTAGAGTTGATCCACCTACGTTCTCTAACTATGCTACTGAGGACCCGCTAGCTTTTCTTAACAGGATTAAAAAGATCTGTGATGCTTTAAAGTGTACAGAGAAGAGAGCCATAGAGCTGGCTGGGCACCAACTCCAGAAGTCGGCGGAAGAATGGTACAAAGTCTCTATTCAGGGAAAAGTTGAAATTTGGGAGGATTTCAGCAGAATGTTCATGCAAAACTTCATGCCTCAGAATTTGATGAAGGCTAAGGCAAGGGAGTTTGAAACGTTGACACAGGGCAACAAGACTGTAGCCGAGTATTGGGAGAAATTTCAAGAGTTGAGGAAATTTGCTACACGAGTATCCCAAGATGAAGAATCTATGACAGATAGGTTTGTGGATGGCCTGAATGATAGATATTTTGAGTTGATATCCAGTCATAACTATAAAGAGATGCACTTGGCGGTTAATGCTGCTATGGGTATAGAGAATAGAAAAAGGAAAGAAGACACTGGGGAGTCAAGCAGAAAAAGGAATAGGCAAGAAAATCAGCACAATTACCAGGGACAGTATGGTGGACAGAGAAATAACAATGGCAGCGGACGTCATCCACAACAACAGGGTCCCACAAACCCTATTTGTGATTTTTGTGGTAATCGACATGCAGGAGATTGCCGAAAAATGACAGGTGCTTGTTATAATTGTGGCCAGATGGGTCACCAAGTTAAGGACTGTCAGGTTCCAAGGCGTAATCGAACTCGAACAGGACAACAAACTCAGTTCAGATCAGCCGGTAACCAAGGGCATCATAATAACTATCAAAACGGTAATGGTTATGGCAGAGGTAATGGAGGCCGTGCTCAGAATGGCAGTCATGGATACCGAGGTAGAGGCTACCAGGGTGGACGAGGTTACAATGGAGGAAGAGGTTACCAAGGTTATCAGGGCCAACAATATCAACAGGGTCGTGAAGCAAACCAGCATGGAAATCAAGGGCAGAATGATAGAGCTGCTCAGCCAATTGGACAACGTATAGGTCAAAATCAAAATCAGAATCATAATCAAGGCCAGAATCAGAATTATGCCCGAGTGTTCAACCTGAATAACCAGCAGGCGCAGGCTGACAACAATGTGGTGCAAGGTACTCTTTCTGTTTGTTCACTAGATGCACATATTTTAATGGATCCTGGAGCCACTCATTCATTCATATCACCTAGTTTTGCATCTAGATTGAATAAAACATCTGAAATTATGGGTATGCCATTAATTGTACACACGCCTTTAGGAGAAATGGTAGAGTCTATAAAGGTGTATAAAGAATGTATAGTCAAACTCGAGAATGTTGTATTGCCTGTAAATTTAGTTATGTTAGATGTGATAGAGTTTGATGTCATTTTGGGTATGGATTGGTTAGCTCGACATGGAGCTAATGTGGATTGTAAAAATAAGACAGTTATGTTCGCATATGAGAGTGACAAGACAGTGATATTTTATGGTTCCAAAATCAATGGCACTTGTCATTTAATCTCTGCCTTGGGAGCTAGAAGATTGCTAAGAAAGGGCTGTAATGCTTACCTTATTTCCATACAAGATGTGACCAAGGAAGAAGCAAAACTTGAAGATGTTCATGTGGTGCGAGATTATGTGGATGTGTTTCCAGATGATCTACCCGGATTGCCTCCTGAAAGGGAGATTGAATTTTCCATTGATCTTGTACCTGGAACCAATCCTATTTCTATGCCACCGTACAGAATGGCGCCAGCAGAGCTTAAGGAATTAAGAGAGCAGTTAAATGACCTATTACAAAAGGGGTATATCAGACCGAGTAGTTCACCATGGGGTGCTCCAGTTCTCTTTGTGAAGAAGAAGGATGGATCAATGAGACTGTGTATTGACTATCGACAGCTGAACAAGGTGACAGTGAAGAATAGATATCCACTACCCAGGATTGATGATTTGTTCGATCAATTGCAGGGGGCAAAGTACTTCTCTAAAATTGATCTACGGTCGGGTTATCATCAATTAAGGGTGAAGGAAAGTGACATACCTAAGACTGCTTTCCGCACGAGGTATGGTCATTATGAATTTCTTGTAATGTCCTTTGGACTTACTAATGCTCCTGCTGCTTTTATGGACATGATGAATAGGGTGTTTAGTCCTTATCTTGATCGGTTTGTTGTCGTGTTTATCGATGACATTCTAGTCTATTCAAAATCCAGAGAGGAGCATGAGCAACATTTGAAGATGGTTTTGCAGACCTTAAGGGAACATCAATTGTATGCTAAGTTCTCCAAATGTGAATTTTGGCTGGATCGAGTTGTGTTTCTGGGTCATGTTATATCAGCAGAAGGTGTTCAGGTTGATCCAAGGAAGATTGAAGCAGTCATGGATTGGCCAAGACCGAAGACTGTAACTGAAATACGGAGTTTCCTGGGTTTAGCAGGATATTATAGAAGATTTGTTAAAGATTTTTCCAGATTGGCTGCTCCATTGACAAAGCTTACTCGTAAGGGTATTAAGTTTGTTTGGGATGATGCTTGTGAGGAGAGTTTTGCTACTCTCAAAGAGAGATTGACCACTGCACCAGTGCTTATTTTGCCAGAGGGCACTGAAGGGTATTCTGTTTATTGTGATGCATCCGGTGTTGGTTTGGGTTGTGTTCTAATGCAACATGGTAAGGTGGTTGCCTATGCCTCTAGACAACTGAAAAAGCATGAGGTTAACTACCCTACGCATGATTTAGAGATGGCTGCAGTTGTGTTTGCACTCAAGATTTGGAGACACTATCTTTATGGTGTCACTTGCCAGATTTTTACCGACCATAAAAATCTCAAGTATGTGTATGCTCAGAAGGATCTAAACTTGAGACAGAGGAGATGGGTGGAGTTTCTTGAAGACTATGATTATAGCATTCAATATCATCCTGGTAAGGCAAATGTTGTGGCAGATGCTTTAAGTCGTAAGTCTGTGGGTAGTCTGTCCCACATTTCAGTTTCCAGAAGACCGTTGATACGAGAGATACATCAACTGCTAGGTGATGGTTTAACTTTTCATATGTCTGGTAAAGAAATTGAAGGTGATAGAGGTGTGTTGTTGGCTAATATGACAGTCAAACCTGATTTTCTTGATGAGATAGTTTTAGCGCAGAATACGGATGAGGAGTTGTCAACGATCCGCCAGAAAGTCTTGTCAGGAGAATCCACAGAATTCTCGGTTGATGAAAAAGGAGTTTTACGGTTCAGTTCAAGATTGTGTGTGCCTTCAGTGGATGATTTAAAGAAGAAGATTTTGAAAGAAGCTCACTCTTCCAAATACACTATACATCCTGGCTCTACTAAGATGTACCGAGATTTAAAGTTGATGTACTGGTGGAAAGGGATGAAGAATGATGTTGCAGAGTTTGTGTCTCAATGCTTACCTTGTCAACAGGTTAAATATGAACACCACAAACCAGCAGGTTTGCTCAGGGAATTGCCACTACCTGAATGGAAATGGGAAAGACTCACCATGGATTTTGTTGTTGGGTTGCCTAAAACTCCTGGGGGCTATGATTCAATTTGGGTGATAGTTGATAGATTGACCAAGTCAGCACACTTTCTCCCGGTTAATACTAAGTATACAGTCTCTCAGTATGCAAAGTTATATATTAATCGGATTGTGAGCTTACATGGAGTACCAGTCTCTATTGTGTCTGACAGGGGTGCCCAATTCACTTCGATTTTTTGGCAGAAACTTCAGAAAGGATTAGGCACTGATCTTAATTACAGCACAGCTTTTCATCCACAGACGGATGGTCAGTCAGAAAGAACCATTCAGACTCTAGAAGACATGTTGCGGTTGTGTGTTTTGGATTTCAAAGGCAGTTGGGCAGATCATCTTCCATTAGTGGAGTTCGCTTACAATAACAGTTATCAAGCTAGCATTGGCATGGCTCCTTTTGAAGCATTGTATGGTAGAAGGTGTAGAACTCCATTATACTGGGAGGAGGTCGGTGAGCGCCGAATTGAGGGTCCTGAACTTTTACAATATAATGCTCAGGTTGTGCCAGTCATTCAGGATCGAATTCGGACTGCATTTAATAGACAGAAGAGTTATGCTGATCTTAAAAGGAGGCATTTAGAGTTTCCTGTTGGTGATAGAGTATTCTTAAAAGTGTCACCTTTTAAAGGAATTATGAGGTTTGGCAAGAAAGGTAAACTAGCTCCGAGGTACATTGGTCCGTATGAGATCATTGAAAGGATTGGTGATGTGGCTTATAAGTTAAATCTTCCACCTGAATTGGCAGCTGTTCATCCAACATTTCATGTATCTATGCTTCGGCGGTATGTTGCGAATCCAGATCATGTGTTAGCACCAGAAACCGTGGAAATCAGTGATGACTGTTCATATGAGGAACAGCCAATTGCCATTCTGGATCGTCAGGTAAAGAGATTACGTACAAAGGATGTTGCTTCAGTGAAAGTTCTTTGGCGTAATCACTCTATGGAGGAATGCACCTGGGAAGCAGAGGAACTCATGCTAGCAAAATACCCTCATTTGTTTGAGTCTTCAGGTGCGTTATTGATTTCGTGGGCGAAATCATTTTAAGGGGGTTAGAGTGTGGTTTATTAATAGTCTTGATATAGTTTATTAATAGTCTTGATATAGCACCATATGCATGCATATCATTACATCATTATATCTTTTGTACATCATAAATGTATATGTGTTTTGTCCGGTATTATTTATGATAGTTTGCTATTAAATTGGTTATTGGAAGACGTTTTTAAAAATCTTGATTTGTTAATATCGGATGTCATTCTTGAATAAGTCTGGTTTGTTGGTAGAATGATGAGTATCATATGGATAAGTGTTATATTAGTAATGGTTTTGGTTGATTTGGGTTTGACTTGAACACTTGAGTTTGGCTTTTCGTGATGATTGTTGATGAGTGGAAGTTGAAAAAAAAAAAAAATGTTTATGTTTGATTTTATAATAAACATAACCTGGAGCAAAACTGGAACAGTCAGTAGCGCTTAGTATTATGGGGTTATGGCCTGATCAACCATAACAACATGTGCTAAGTGAGCTATGCTTTCCGGATTTGTGTATAACTTAAAATATAAAAGTGTTTTGATGATGAATATGTTATTGGGTAAAATTTCGAGGACGAAATTTGTTTAAGGGGGTTAGATTGTAAAACCCTTGATTTTTGGGGAAATTGGAGTCTAGGGGTAAAATGGTAATTTTACCTTCAATTCACATTCGGGTGAATTTTATAACGTTTGGTGCTTATTTTTATAATGTGGGTGTAGAGATGTTTGTTTTAAGCATAATATTGTGTTTTTTTGCTTCGGGGGTATTTTGGTAATTTTGGCGGTCGGAAAATTTTCGGGTTTCATTTTGCCGTTTTTGATGTCATTTTGGTGACTGTGATGTCATTACGGTTATTTTAAGTATAATTTTGCTAGGGGTTAATTGTGAATTTTTATAAGTTAGTTGGGTGTTTTTTTTAATCTTTAAATAGTTTTAGGGTATTTTTTTAAATTAAATAAATTAATCTAGGGGTATATTAGTAATTTACCACCCAAAAACACTATAAATATGAGTGTTAGGGTACCCAATTAGAGACCTAAATGCTTGTGCCGTCGGAGAGAGAAAATAGGGAGAAAAATTAAATTTTTGGGTCAAAAACTGAGGGCTGTCGTTTAGCAGTGGGCGCGATTTTAGCTGGTGTCGTTTGGCGAGCCACGGGAGTCGTTCGGCGAGGCGCGCTCTGTCGTCTGGCGTGTGGAGGCTTGTCGTTCGGCGTGCTGCGGGCTGCGTCGCCTGTGTCGTTTCGAGCTTCCAATTTTTGGCAGTTTCGAGATTTTGAGGTTTTCTTCAATTTCTTTTAATTTCTTCCAACTTCATGGCATGTTTTGTGTTGTTGGGTGTTTGTATAATGTTTAGGGTGTTAGAAAATAATATTTTTGATTTATTTCAATTTTTAATTAATTAAAAATAATTAAATTGTTTTAAGAGTGTTATTGGTGCTATTGAGTTTGGATTTAAGATTTATAAAAATAGGCTGATGATTTGTAACCAAATTTGATTTGGATCTGTTCTAGGGATGTTAAACTTGATCTAGGAATTTATTTTTGAATTTTCATGTTTGATTTATATTTTTAATTCATTAATAAAGTGAAAATTTATTACTGCTTGTAATTACTGATATTTCAGTAACCTTGTCGAATTTTTAAAAACTTTTTGGTAAATGATCTAGGTCTAAATTTTTGATATGTTTTAGTATATGATGTTAGGTTATCTTTAGGATTTTATTTGGGAATTTTAGGTTAAGATTTATATTTTTAATTGAATTATTGATTTAAAAAGGCTGTCTGTGCATAGTCACTGTAAATCCAGTACCTTTATTGAATTTTTAAAAATAATTGGTGTTCGATATTAATCTGATTTTTTGATATGTTGTTTATTAGGATGTTGTGAATCTGTGAAAAATAATTTGGAGTCTGGTTCTAATGTTTAGGTTCCGAAATAAATTAAGAATTGATACTACTGTTGGTTAAGGATTTTCTGATGATGTCTGATTTGTAAATTAATTTGAAGGTCTTTGATGTCTTGAAAAATTATGAAATTTTTATATGTTATCCATACTGATGTCTATAATATGAGAAAATTATTTGGATAATTTTGTGGTAACGAAATGTGTAGGATTTATGATGATTTTGCTGTACTGATTTTTAGTGGTTCAAACAGAACTAGAATGTTGTAAAATATTTTTGGGGGATCAAATAAATTTGGATTAATCTGAAATTTTGCACACACATTATTTTGATGTTGGAGAAGCTACTGGAATTTTTCCAGAGTTTTTGAATGATGGAATTATTTTCTGGAAATTTTTGAATTATAGGGACTACTTAAGAAATTTTATCGGTTTTGGGTGTTGGCATTAATTATGATTTTTGCATAGGGACTGATGTGATATTATTTGATATATGAGTTATAAAAATTGAGTTGAGGTTCTGATTCTAATAAATTTAAATTAATTGATTGATTTTATATTTTTGAGGTGCGATCGGTTTAACCATTGGGTTGAACCATAATTTTGAGTTGAGTCGGGTTGGTTTCTAAATTTGGATTATCTTGGTTAATTGTTGGTTAAGTATTGGTCTTTTTGCATTCATAGCATGCATTGCATCCCTCATGATAGATGAGATAGTGAGATTGATTATTAGACTGTGTAATTATTTCCTTAGGCGATAATCAAGCCGGTGTTCAAAATCAGTAGGTTCGTGGGGTGTTGGATTCTTCCGCAAATCAGGTAAGTTAAATGGGTGTATGTGATTACTTGTGATGTGCTACTTGCTAACCAAATACTATATATATATTACAGCCCTTCTCAATATATATAATTATTCTTTTCTATTTTGCTAGATTATTCTTTCTACCCAAGCTTTGCATGTGAATAAAAGACAGAGAAACGTATGTGCTTGATTTATTAATTGTATTAAATGAACTTGAAATTCCTTGTGTTGTGTGATGGTGTGTCATATGGGGACGGAGGTTATTGATTGAGATTGTTCATTGACTATGGCTATTGATTGTTCATTGAGGCTATAAGCCTGATTGCTCATTGGGGCTATAAGCCCGATTGTACATTGATATTGATTGAAGGAGGAGGTATTATGATATTGGTAGACCCCGACACACCATCTTGTATGAATTGATTGTGATTGAAGTTTTTGTTATATATATATATTGTTTATTGTTACAGAAAAGTTTCTCTGCCTCTCATGAGCTTACTGGGCGTCTATATAACGCTCACACCCCTATAGATTGATTTTGCAGGTTAAGAGCGATTGTTAGCATATGTCGGTATTTCTTCGCAGTCGTTCTTTGAGTTTCTTGTCATCAATCTTGGTTGACATTTTTTTTCGTTCTAAATAGAGATTTCTGGAATAATTATGGGCGGACCGAGTCCGAACCCTTTGCTTGTAATAAGAGTGAAATATTTTTTTTTCTCGTTTGTGATTACATTTAAGAGTGGAACATTTAGATATCTTGCATTTTCACTAGAACTTTCGGAACATGAAATTGAGTGTATTGAACTTGTAAAAGGATTATGTATTGTTTTAATTTTTGAGTATCCAGGCTTGTATTGTTGTACTTAGGTACAGCTATACGCCGGTCACGGCTTCCCAGTTGGGTCGTGACAGGTTCCATAACCGATAACTCTAATTAACGGTTGAAAAAGACATTAATTTTTTTTTACCGTCACAATTTTAAAATTTTTGTATTAACAAATTAATTAAATTTAATAACTGATATTCGTGTTATGATACTTGAAAAAAATATTTGAAATAATTTAATTCAATTAATGATAAAATTTATGTATTTGAAATAAATTTTAAAATGATAAAATTCATATGATTTTTTTTATTTGAAATAATGAAAATGCAAAAAAAAAATATCAGAATATTTTGATTTTGTAGTTAAGTTATATAAAAAGAATCATAATTTATTTAAATAATTATTAATAGCTCTACATTAAAATATAGCATTAGAGATATTTTCTTATTCACATAGGGATAGTTAAATAATATCTACGGGCAATTCTTACAACTGTCCCATTTTTGCTGCAAAAAGCCAAATCACTATAATTTTTCTGGATAATTTAAGGACTGCTAGGAGAAGTTTTTGTAGAGAATGCTTCTTTATGTCAAAAATTAATTAATTACGAAGACCATAAATATTCAAAGTCTAATAAAAAAGAATAGTCTTTGAATAATTAATGTTCTGAAAAAAAAAAGAATCATTCAACAAGTGGTAACTCTAATTAACGGTTGGAAATGAATTTAGTTTTTTTGGCCTTCAGGACTTATATTTTTTATATTAATAAAATAATTAAATTTCACAACCGATATTCTTGCTATGGTACTTGAAATAAATTTTAAAATGATAAAATTCATATGATTTTTTTTATTTGGAATAATTAAAATGTAGAAAAAAAATGTCAGAATATTCTGATTTTGTAATAAAGTTATATAAAAAAATCATGATTCATTTAAACGTTTCTTAGTAGCACTACAATAAAATACATCTGTAGAGATTTTTTTTTATCCACATAGAAACGATAAAATAATGTGTATAGGTCATTTTTACAATTGTCTTATTTTCGCGGTGAAAAATCCAGTCTCTATAGTTTTTTCGTCGAATTTAAGGACTGTCGGGATAAGTTTTTGTACATGTAGTTTAAACCATCTCTACAGGATTCTTTATGTCCAAAATTATTTAAATATCAAGATAATAATTATTCAAAGTCTAGCAAAAAAAAAAGAATGGACTTTGAATATTTAATGCTTAGGAAAAAGGAATGGTTCCATAACCGGTAACTCTAATTAACGGTTTAAAAAGACTTTAATTTTTTTTTGCCGTCACGATTTTAAAATTATGATATTAACAAATTAATTAAATTTAACAACTGATATTCATGTTATGATACCTGAAAAAATATTTGGAATAATTTAATTCAATTAATGATAAATTTATGTATTTGAAATAAATTTCAAAATGATAAAATTCATATGTTTTTTTTTCGGAAGAATTAAAATGTTGAAAAAATATCAGAATATTCTGATTTTGTAGTTAAGTTATATAAAAAGAATCATGATTTATTTAAATAATTATTAGTAGTTATATAATAAAATATAACATTCGAGATATTTTCTTATTCACACAGGGACGGTTAAACAATGTCGACTGGCAGTTCTTACAACCGTCCCTTTTTTGCTGCTAATGGCCCAATCTCTATAGTTTTTCTGGATCTTTTAAGGACTGTCGGGAGAAATTTTCATAGAGGATGATTATTCATGTCAAAAATTAATTAATTATGAAGATAATAAATATTCAAAGTCTAATAAAAAAAGAATGGTCTTTGAATAATTAATGTTGTAAAAAAAAAAAAGAATAGCTTAACAAATGGTAACTCTAATTAATGGTTGGAAATAACTTTAGTTTTTTTGGCCTTCAAGACTTATAATTTTGATATTAGAAAAATAATTAAATTTCACAGCCGATATTCTTGTTATGGTACTTGAAATAAATTTTAAAACGATAAAATTCATATGAATTTTTTTATTTGAAATAATTAAAATGTACAAAAAAAGTTAGAATGTTCTAATTTTGTAGTTAAGTTATATAAAAAGAATCATGATTCATTTAAATGATTCTTAGTAGCACTATAACAAAATACAGCTGTATAGATATTTTTTATCCACATAGGGACGGTTAAATAATGTCTACCAGTCATTATTATAATTGTCATATTTTCGCTGTGAAAGACCCAGTCTCTATAGTTTTTTCGGTGAATTTAAGGACTGTCGGGATAAGTTTTTGTACAGGTGGTTTAAACCACCTCTAAAGGATTTTTATGTCCAAAATTAATTAATTACCAAGATAATAATTATTCAAAGTCTAGCAAAAAAAGAATAAACTTTGAATATTTAATGCTGAGTAAAAAAGAATAATTCCATAACTGGCAACTCTAATTAACGGTTGAAAAAGACATTATTTTTTTTTCCATAATGATTTTAAAATTTTGATTTAAAAAAAAAATTTAACAACTGATATTCGTGTTATGAAACTTAAAAAAATATTTGGAATAATTAAATTCAATTAATGATAAAATTTATGTATTTGAAATAAATTTTAAAATGATAAAATTCATATGAATTTTTTTATTTGGAATAATTAAAATGCAGAAAAAAGAAATGTCAAAATGTTCTGATTTTGTATTTAAGCTATATAAAAAGAATAATGATTCATTTAATCCATTCTTAGTAGCACTACAATAAAATACAGTTGCAGAGATATTTTTTATCCACATAGGGACATTAAATAATGTCTACCAGTAATTTTTATAATTGTCATATTTTCACTATGAAAGACCCAGTCTGTATAGTTTTTTTTGGCGAATTTAAGGATTATCGGAATAAGTTTTTATACAGGTGATATAAACTGCCTCAACAAGATTCTTTATGTCCAAAATTATTTATTTACCAAGATAATGAATATTCAAAATCTAGCAAAAAAAAAGAATAGACTCTGAATATTTAATGCTGAGGAAAAAAGAATAATTCCATAATAGGTAACTCTAATTAACGATTGAAAAAGACTTTGATTTTATTTTACCGTCATGATTTTAAAATTTTGATATTGACAAATTAATTAAATTTAACAACAGATATTCATGTTATGATACTTGAAAAAATATTTGGAATAATTTAATTCGATTAATGATAAAATTTATGTATTTGAAATAAATTGCAAAATGATAAAATTCATATGATTTTTTTATTTGGAGGAATTAAAATGTAGAAAAAATGTCAGAATATTATGATTTTATAGTTAAGTTATATTAAAAGAATCATAATTTATTTAAATAATTCTTAGTAGCTCTACAATAAAATATAGCATTAGAGATATTTTCATATTCACATAGGGGCGACTAAACAATGTCCACTGACAGTTCTTACAACCGCCCCATTTTTGCTGCGAAATGCCCAATCTCTATAGTTTTTCTAGATAATTTAAGGACCGCCGGGAGAAATTTTTGTAGAGAATGATTTTTTATGTCAAAAATTAATTAATTACGAAAACCATGAATATTCAAAGTCTAATAAAAAAAGAATGGTTTTTGAATAATTAATGTTGTGAAAAAAAAAAGAATGGCTTAACAAGTGGTAACTCTAATTAACGGTTCGAAATGACTTTAATTTATTTGGCATTTAGGACTTATAATTTTGATATTAATAAAATAATTAAATTTCACAACCGATATTCTTGTTATGGTACTTGAAATAAATTTCAAAATTATAAAATTCATATGATTTTTTTTTATTTGGAATAATTAAATTGTAGATAAAAATGTCAGAATGTTTTGATTTTGTAGTTAAGTTATGTAAAAAGAATCATGATTCATTTAAATGATTCTTAGTAGCACTACAATAAAATACAACTGTAGAGATATTTTTTAACCACAAAGGGACGGTTAAATAATATCTACCAGTCATTTTTATAATTGTCATATTTTCGCTGTAAAAAACCCAGTATCTATAGTTTTTTCTGCAAATTTAAGAACAGTCAGGATAAATTTTTGTATATGTAGTTTAAACCGCCTCTGCAAGATTCTTTATCTCCAAAATTATTTAATTATCAAGATAATGAATATTCAAAGTCCAGCAAAAAATAGAATGGATTTTGAACATTTAATGCTGAGGAAAAAATAATGGTTCCATAACCGGTAACTCTAATTAATGGTTGAAAAAGACTTTAATTTTTTTTACCGTCACGATTTTAAAATTTTGATATTAACAAATTAATTAAATTTAACAACAGATATTCGTGTTATGATACTTGAAAAAATATTTGTAATAATTTAATTCAATTAATGATAAAATTTATGTATTTGAAATAAATTTCAAAATGATAAATTCTATATTTTTTTATTTAGAAAAATTAAAATATAGAAAAAATGTTAGAATATTCTGATTTTGTAGTTAAGTTATATAAAAAGAATCATGATTTATTTTAATAATTATTAGTAGCTCTACAATAAAATATAGCATTAGAGATAATTTTTTTATTCACATAGGGATGGTTAAACAATGTCCACTGGCAGTTCTTACAACCGCCCCATTTTTGTTGCAAAAGGCCAAATCACTAGAGTTTTTTTGAATAATTTAAGGACCTTCGGGAGAAATTTTTATAGAGAATGATTCTTCATGTCAAAAATTAATGAATTACGAAGACCATGAATATTCAAAGTCTAATAAAAGAAGAATGGTCTTTGAATAATTAATGTTGTGAATAAAAAAGAATGGCTCAACAAGTGGTAACTCTAATTAACGGATGGAAATGACTTTAGTTTTTTTGGTTTTCAGGACTTATAATTTTGATATTAATAAAATAATTAAATTTTACAACCGATATTCTTGTTATGGTACTTGAAATAAATTTCAAAATAATAAAATTCATATGAATTTTTTTATTTGAAATAATTAAAATGTAGAAAAAAAATATCAGAATATTCTAATTTTGTAGTTAAGTTATATAAAAAGAATCATTTTCATTTAAATGATTCTTAGTAGCACTATAACAAAATACAGCTGTAGAGATATTTTTTTATCCACATAGGGACGGTTAAATAATGTCTACTAGTCATTTTTACAATTATCATATTTTCACTGTGAAAGACTCAGTCTCTATAGTTTTTTCGGCGAATTTAAGGACTGTAGGGATAAGTTTTTGTACCGGTGGTTTAAACCGCCTCTACAGGATTCTTTAGGTCCATATTTAATTAATTACCAAGATAATAAATATTCAAAGTCTAGCAAAAAAAGAATGGACTTTGAATATTTAATGCTTAGAAAAAAAGAATGGTTCCATAACCGGTAACTCTAATTAACGGTTGAAAAAGACTTTAATTCTTTTTTTACCGTCACAATTTTAAAATTTTAATATTAACAAATTATTTAAATTTAACAATTGATATTCATGATATGATACTTGGAAAAATATTTGAAATAATTTACTTCAATTAATGATAAAATTTATGCATTTGAAATAAATTTCAAAATGATAAAATTCATATGATTTTCTTATTTGGAAAAATTAAAGTATAGAAAAAAATATCAGAATATTCTGATTTTGCAGTTAAGTTATATAAAAAGAATCATGATTTATTTAAATAATTATTAGTAGCTCTACAATAAAATATAGCATTAGAGATAATTTCTTATTTACATAGGGACAGTTAAATATTGTCAACTTGTAGTTCTTACAACCGTCTGATTTTTGCTGCGAAATGCCTAATTTCTATAGTTTTATAGATAATTTAAGGACTGTCGGGATAAGTTTTAGTAGAGGATGATTCTTCATGTCAAAAATTAATTAATTACGAAGACCATGAATATTCAAAGTCTAATAAAAAAAGAATGACCTTTGACCAATTAATGTTGTGAAAAAAAAGAATGATTCAGCAAGTGGTAACTCTAATTAACGGTTAAAAATGACTTTAGTTCTTTTGGCTTTAAGGACTTATAATTTTAATATTAAAAAAATAATTAAATTTCATAACCGATATTCTTGTTATGGTACTTGAAATAAATTTTAAAATGATAAAATTTATATGAATTTTTTTATTTGGAATAATTGAAATGTAAAAAAAATGTCAGAATATTCTGATTTTGTAGTTAAGTTATATAAAAAGAATCATTATTCATTTAAACAATTCTTAATAGCACTATAATAAAATACAACTGTAGAGATATTTTTTTATACATATAGAGACGGTTATATAATGTCTACCAGTCATTTTTATAATTATCATATTTTCGCTGTGAAAGATCCAGTCTCTATAGTTTTTTCGGCAAATTTAAGGACTGTCGGAATAAGTTTTTGTACAAGTAGTTTAAACCGCCTCTACAGGACTCTTTATGTCCAAAATTATTTAATTACCAAGATAATTAATATTCAAAGTCTAGGAAAAAAAAGAATAGACTTCGAATATTTAATGCTGATGAAAAAATAATGGTTTCATAATCGGTAACTTTAATTAATGGTTGAAAAAGATTTTAATTTTTTTTGCAGTCACGATTTTAAAATTTTAATATTAAAAAATTAATTAAATTTAACAACTGATATTCGTGTTATGATACTTGAAAAAATATTTAGAATAATTTAATTCAATTAATGATAAAATTTATGCATTTAAAATAAATTTCAAAATGATAAAATTCATATGATTTTTTTATTGGAAGAATTAAAATGTAGAAAAAATTTCATAATATTATGATTTTATAGTTAAGTTATAAGAAAAGAATCTTGATTTATTTAAATAATTATTAGTAGTTATATAATAAAATATAGCATTAGAGATATTTTCTTATTCACATAGGGATAATTTAAGGACCACCGAAAGAAATTTTTGTAGAGGATGATTCTTCATGTCAAAAATTAATTAATTACGAAGACCATGAATATTCAAAGTCTAATAAAAAAAGAATGATCTTTGAAGTATTAATGTTGTGAAAAAAAGAACGGTTCAACAAGTGGTAACTCTAATTAACGGTTACAAATGACTTTAGTTTTTTTGGCCTTCAGAACTTATAATTTTGATATTAACAAAATAATTTGAATTTCACAACCGATATTCTTGTTATGGTACTTGAAATAAATTTCAAAATGATAAAATTCACATGAATTTTTTTATTTGGAATGATTAAAATGTAAAAAAATATGTCAGAATGTTCTGATTTTGTAGTTAAGTTATATAAAAAGAATCATTATTCATTTAAACAATTCTTAGTAGAACTACAATAAAATACAGCTGTAGAGATATTTTTTATCCACATAGGGACGGTTAAATAATGTCTACGAGTCATTTTTGATATTAATAAAATAATTAAATTTTACAACCGATATTCTTGTTATGGTACTTGAAATAAATTTTAAAATGATAAAATTCATATGATTTTTTTATTTGGAATAATTAAAATGTATAAAAAAATGTCAGAATATTCTGATTTTGTAATTAAGTTATATAAAAAGAATCATGATTCATTTAAACGTTTCTTAGTAGCACTACAATAAAATACATCTGTAGAAATATTTTTTTTTATCTACATAGGAATGGTTAAATAATGTCTATCTGTCATTTTTACAATTGTCTTATTTTCGCTGTGAAAAATCCAGTCTCTATAGTTTTTTTGGCGAATTTAAGGACTGTCAGGATAAGTTTTTGTATATGTGGTTTAAACCGCCTCTACGAGATTCTTTATGTCCAAAATTATTTAATTATCAAGATAATAATTATTCAAAGTCTAGAAAAAAAAAGAATGGACTTTGAATATTTAATGCTGAGTAAAAAAGTGGTAACTCTAATTAAAGTTGGAAATGACTTTAGTTTTTTTTGCCTTTAGGACTTATAATTTTGATATTAATAAAATAATTAAATTTCACAACCGATATTCTTTTTATGGTACTTGAAATAAAATTTAAAATGATAATATTATATGATTTTTTATTTAGAATAATTAAAATGTAAAAAAAATGTAAGAATATTCTGATTTTGTAGTTAAGTAATATAAAAAGCATCATGATTCATTTAAAATTTCTTAGTAGCACTACAATAAAATATATCTGTAGAGATATTTTTTTATCCACATAGGCACAGTTAAATAACGTCTACCAGTCATTTTTATAATTATCATATTTTCGCTATAAAAGACCCAGTCTCTATAGGTTTTTCGGCAAATTTAAAGACTGTCGAGATAAGTTTTTGTACAAGTGGTTTAAACCGCCTCTACAGGATTTTTTATGTCCAAAATTAATTAATTATCAAGATAATAAATATTCAAAGTCTAGCAAAAAAAAAATAATGGACTTTGAATATTTAATGCTTAGGAAAAAGGAATGGTTCCATAACCGGTAACTCTAATTAACGGTTGAAAAAGACTTTTTTTTTTTTGCCGTCACGATTTTAAAATTTTGATATTAACAAATTAATTAAATTTAACAACTGATATTCGTGTTATGATACCTGAAAAAATATTTAGAATAATTTAATCCAATTAATGATAAAATTTATGTATTTGAAATAAATTTTAAAATGATAAAATTCATATGATTTTTTTTGTTTGGAAGAATTAAAATGTTGAAAAAATATTAGAATATTCTGATTTTATAGTTAAGTTATATAAAAAGAATCATGATTTATTTAAATAATTATTAGTGGCTATACAATAAAATATAGCATTAGAGATATTTTCTTATTCATATAAGGACGGTTAAACAATGTCCACTGGCAGTTCTTACAACCGTCCCATTTTTACTGCGAAAGGCCCAATCTTTATAGTTTTTCTGGATAATTTAAGGACCGCCGGGAGAAATATTTATGGAGGATGATTTTTTATGTCAAAAATTACTTAATTACGAAGACAATGAATATTCAAAGTCTAATAAAAAAATGGTCTTTGAATAATTAATGTTGTCAAAAAAAAATAATGGTTTAACAAGTGGTAACATTAATTAACGGTTGGAAATAACTTTGGCCTTCAAGACTTATAATTTTGATATTAATAAAATAATTAAATTTCATAACCGATATTCTTGTTATAGTACTTGAAATAAATTTTAAAATAATAAAATTCATATGAATTTTTTTATTTGGAATAATTAAAAAGTAGAAAAAATTTCAGAATATTCTGATTTTATAGTTAAGTTATATAAAAAGAATCATGATTTATTTAAACAATTCTTAGTAGCACTACAAAAAAATACAGCTGCAGAGATTTTTTTTATCCACATAGGGACGGCCAAATAATGTCTACCAGTCATTTTTACAATTATCATATTTTTGCAGTGAAAGACCTAGTCTCTATAGTTTTTTCGGCGAATTTAAGAGCTGTCAGGATAAGTTTTTGTACAGGTGGTTTAAACCACCTCTACAGGAATTTTTTATGTCTAAAATTATTTAATTACCAAGATAATGAATATTCAAAGTCTAGCAAAAAAAGGAATGGGCTTTGAATATTTAATGCTTAGGAAAAAAGAATGGTTCCATAACCGGTAACTCTAATTAACGATTGAAAAATACATTATTTTTTTTTTGCCGTCACGATTTTAAAAATTTGATATTAAAAAATTAATTAAATTTAACAACTGATATTCGTATTATGATACTTAAAAAAATATTTGAAATAATTTAATTCAATTAATGATAAAATTTATGTATTTGAAATAAATTTCAAAATGATAAAATTCATACGATTTTTTTATTTGAAAGAATGAAAATGCAAAAAAATGTTAGAATATTCTGATTTTTCAGTTAAGTTATATAAAAAGAATCATGATTTATTTAAATAATTATTAATAGCTCTACAATAAAATATAGCATTAGAGATATTTTCTTATTCACATAGGGATGATTAAACAATGTCCAATGGCAGTTCTTATAATCGTCCCATTTTTGCTGCGAAAGGTCCAATCTCTATAATTTTTCTGGATAATTTAAAGACTGCCGGAAGAAGTTTTTGTAGAGGATGATTCTTCATGTCAAAAATTAATTAATTACGAAGACCATGAATATTCAAAGTCTAATAAAAAACGAATAGTCTATGAATAATTAATTTTGTGAAAAAAAAAGAATGGTTCAACAACTGATAACTCTAATTAACGGTTGAAAATGACTTTAGTTTTTTTGACCTTCAAGACTTATAATTTTGATATTAATAAAATAATTAAATTTCACAACCGATATTCTTGTTATGGCACTTGAAATAAATTTAAAAATGATAAAATTAATATGAATTATTTTATTTGGAATAATTAAAATGTAGAAAAAAAATGTCAGAATGTTCTGATTTTGCAGTTAAGTTATATGAAAAAAATCATTATTCATTTAAACAATTCTTAGTAGCACTACAAAAAAAACAGCTGCAGAGATATTTTTTTTATCCACATAGGGATAGTTAAATAATGTCAACCAGTCATTTTTACAATTATCATATTTTCGCTGTGAAAGATCTAGTCTCTATAGTTTTTTCAGCGAATTTACGGACTGTCGGGATATATTTTTGTACAGATGGTTTAAACCGCCTCTATAGGATTTTTTATGTTCAAAATTATTTAATTACCAAGATAATTAATATTCAAAGTCTAGCAAAAAAAAGAATGGACTTTGAATATTTAATGCTCAGGAAAAAAGAATGGTTTTATAACCGGTAACTCTAATTAACGGTTGAAAAAGACTTTAATTTTTTTTTTGTCGTCACGATATTAAAATTTTGATATTAACAAATTAATTAAATTTAACAACTAATATACGTGTTATGTTACTTGAAAAATTATTTTGTAAAACCCTTGGTTTTTGTATGATTTTAAGTCTAGGGGCAAAATGGTAATTTTGCACCTTAGGGGCAAAATAGTCATTTTGTGCCCTTTGATTGTCTTTTTGATACTCGGGGCGACGTGACGGTCGTTTTGAGTATAATATTGTATTTTTGGCTTCGGGGGATATTTTGGTCATTTTGGCGGTCTGAAAATTTTCGGATTTCGTTTTGCTATTTTTGATGTCATTTTGGTGACCGTGATGTCGTTACGGTTATTTTAAGTATAATTTTGCTAGGGGTTGTATTTCGGAAATTTTTCGGAAATTTATTAATTTTTTTATTAAAATAAATTAAATAAATTAAATTTGGGGTTAGTTGTAAATTTTTATAAGTTAGTTGGGTGATTTTTTGATTTTTTAAAGAGTTTTAGGGTGTTTTTAAATTAAAAAATTAATTTAGGGGCATATTGGTAATTTGTCAATTAAAAATCGTATAAATAGGGGTGTTAGGGCACCCAATTGAGGGTTTAATTAATTGTGCCGCCGGAGAGAGAAAAAAAAATCAATCAAAATTTTCTTCAAAAACAGTGGCCCGTCGTTTCGTCAGTGCGCGCGCCAGGGTGCCCGTGTCGTTTGGCGAGGCGCTGGCGTCGTTCGGCGGAGAGGCGCGAGCCAGGGGCTTGTCGTTCGGCGTGCGAAGCTCCGTCGTTTGGCGTGCTGCGGGCTGGCTCGCCGATGTCGTTTTGGCCTCTGTTCCAGCAGCTCAAATTTTCGAATTTTTGGGTTTTTTGAGGTTTTTCTTGATTCCTTTTGCATTATTTCGACTTCCATTTGATTAGTTCATGTTCATATCATATTGGGTTGGTATTTTTCTTAATTAATTTGGTTAAATTCGAATTATTATTTAATTAAATTGATTTTTACAAAAAAAAGTTAGGTTTTGGGTTTTCTATTGTTTTGAAGGATTTTGATATTGAATTAATTGATTTGGCTAATGTGTTGGGTTCCGAAAATTGATGAAGGTATTGAGTTAGGGTTTGATTAAATTGATTTGGGTGTTAAGATTTTCGAATTAATTGTTTCTTTGAGTTTTTGGATGAATTAATTTTCTGCTGAAGTTTGATTTTTGTGCTGTATGTTTCCCGATTTTTAATTAAGTATTGGAACATGATAAAAATCTGAAATTTGGATGTGTGGCTCGAAATTGAGTCTAGTTTATGAGAAAAATAATTGTTGGGATTTTGGAGCATCGAATATTTCTGAAAAATTCAAGTTTGCTACTGTTGTCTGACAAACTGTGCTGTTGATGCTATTGCATCAACAGTAACTTTCGAAATTCATATTAAAATGTATAAAAATGTTTTTGATTTGATTTTCATATATGTTGTAGTTCTGGAAGTCTAGTTTACAAGAAAAATATGTTGGGCTATATTTCTGTTTGTTATACGGTTGGAATAATTTGATCTTTCTACTGCTACCAGTATGGTAACTGGTTGTATGAATCCGATTTAAGAATTAAATTGAGGGACTTAGAGGTTTCTAAAAATTATGAAATTTTTATATGTTGTTTATGAGGATGTTGTTAATTCTAGAAAAATAATTTGGAGTCTGGTTCTAATTTTTAGGTTCCGAAATAAATTAAGAATTGACACTGCTGTTGGTTAAAGGTTTTCTGATGATGTCTGATTTGAGAATTATTTTGAAGGTCTTAGATGTCTTGAAAAAAAATTATGAAATTTTTATAGGTTGTCCATCCTGATGTCTATTATATGAGAAAATTATTTGGATAATTTGGTGGTAACGAAATGTGAAGGATTTATGATGATTTTTGCTGTACTGATTTTTAGTGGTTCAAATAGAACCAGAATGTTGTAAAATATTTTTGGGGTATCAAATAAATTTGGATTAATTTGAAATTTTGCACACATGTTATTTGGATGTTGGAGAAGCTACTGGAATGTTTCCAGAATTTTTGAGTGATGGAATTATTTTCTGGAAATTTTTGAGTTATTGAGACTACTTAAGAAATTTTTATCGGTTTTGGGTGTTGGTATGATTTATGATTTTTGCATAGGGACTGATGTGATATTATTTGATAAATGAGTTATAGAAATTGAGTTGAGGTTCTGGTTCTAATAAATTTTAGGTAATTAATTGATTATGTATTTTCGAGGTGCGATCGGTTTAACCTTTGGGTTGAACCATAATTTTGAGTTGAGTCGGGTTGGTTTCATCTTGGTTAATTGTTGGTTAAGTATTGGTCTTTTTGCATTCATAGCATGCATTGCATCCCTTATTATAGATGAGATAATGAGATTGATCATTGGAATATGTAATTATCTTTCCTTAGGCAATAATCCGGCTGAAGCTCGAGGTCAGTAGGTTGTGAGGGTTGTGCTAAGCTTTCTTTGGATACCAGGTAAGTTCTATGGGTGTATGTGATTATTTGTGTTGTGATTATTTGTGTTGTGCTACTTGCTAACAACTTATATATATAAACCCTTCTTATATATATTATCCTTTCTATATATTCACTATACTATTCTTTCGAACCCAGCCTCGTATGCTTTAGGAGACAGAGAAACTTGCATGTGATTGTATTTATGTGATAATATTGAATGTGATATTACTTGTGCTGTGTGATGGTGTGTCATGAAGGGGAAGGAGGTTACTGAGGCTTAATGCCTATACTGTTCTGAGGCTTAATGCCTATACTGCTACTGAGGCTTATGCCTATACTGTTTACTGAGGCTACATGCCTAATTACTGATTACTGTACTGTACTGAGAAGTTATAAGGGCGGATGTGACTGATATGATTACTGTACTGTTTACTGATTGGTGACCCCGACACACCATCTTGTTTGCTTAATTTGTGATTGTATTATATGTGCTGCTTATATAACTGTTAGATGTTTCTCTGCCTCTCATAGACTTACTGGGCGTCTATAAAGCGCTCACACCCTTACAGATTGTCTTGCAGGTTTACAGTGATTGCCTTTGTCTATCTTCTTTCTCTTCTTGGCGAAGTCGATCAGGTTTTCCGTTTGTGTCATTGGTCTTTCTGCTTAGAGATTTCCGGATATTGAACTTTTGGGCGGATTGAATCCGAATCCCTTATTGTGTAATAAGTAGAACTTGTCTGCATTAGATTTCCTGAATGATTATATTGTGACTTGATTATATTGATGGTTTGCATTTGATATAGGATTGAGGATTATTTTAAGTATTGAACTATTTTGCACTTAGACTGTTATGAATGTTTTAATAGGCTTATGTGGTCGGACTTCGGTTTGGCTGCATGCCGGTCATGGCCCCCGGGTTGGGTCGTGACATATTTAAAATAATTTAATTCAATTAATGATAAAATTTATGTATTTGAAATAAATTTCAAAATGATAAAATTCAGATAATTTTTTTATTTGAAAGAATGAAAATGCAAAAAAAATGTCAGAATATTCTGATTTTTCAGTTAAGTTATATAAAAAGAATCATGATTTATTTAAATAATTATTAATAGCTCCACAATAAAATATAGCATTAGAGATATTTTCTTATTCACATAGGGATGATTAAACAATATCCACTGGCAGTTCTTATAACCTTCCCATTTTTGCTGCGAAAGGTCCAATCTATATAATTTTTTTGGATAATTTAAAGACCGCCGGGAGAAGTTTTTGTAGAGGATGATTCTTCATATAAAAAAATTAATTAATTACGAAGACCATAAATATTCAAAGTCTAATAAAAAAATGGTCTTTGAATAATTAATGTTGTGAAAAAAAAAGAATGGTTTAACAACTGATAACTCTAATTAACGGTTGGAAATGACTTTAGTTTTTTTGGCCTTCAGGACTTATAATTTTGATATTAATAAAATAATTAAATTTCACAACCGATATTCTTGTCATGGCACTTGAAATAAATTTAAAAATGATAATTTTCAAATGATTTTTTTATTTGGAATAATTAAAATGTAGAAGAAAATGTCAGAATGTTCTGATTTTGTAGTTAAATTATATAAAAAGAATCATGATTCATTTAAACGTTTCTTAGTAGCTCTACAATAAAATACATATGTAGAGATATTTTTTTATCCACATAGGAACGGTTAAATAATGTCTACTGGTCATTTTTATAATTGTCTTTATTTTTTTCGTGAAAAACCCAGTCTCTATAGTTTTTTTTAGAGATTTAAAGACTGTCGGGATAAGTTTTTGTATAAGTGTTTTAAAACGCCTCTACAAGATTCTTTATTTTCAAAATTATTTAATTATCAAGATAATAAATATTCAATGTCTTGCAAAAAAAAGAATGGATTTTTAATATTTAATGCTTCGGAAAAAAGAATGGTTCCATAACCGGTAACTCTAATTAACGGTTGAAAAAGAATTTATTTTTTTTTTCGTCACGATTTTAAAATTTTGATTTTAACAAATTAATTAAATTTAACAATTGATATTCGTTTTATGATACTTGAAAAAATATTTGAAATAATTTAATTCAATTAATGATAAAATTTATGTATTTGAAATAAATTTCAAAATGATAAAATTCATATGATTTTTTTTTATTGGAAGAATTGAAATGTTGAAAAATATCAGAATATTCTTATTTTGTAGTTAAGTTATATAAAAAGAATCATAATTTATTTAAATAATTATTAGTAGCTATACAATAAAATATAGCATTAGAGTTATTTTTTTATTCACATAGGGACGGTTAAATAATTTTCACTTGCAGTTCTTACAACCGCTCCATTTTTGCTACGAAATGCCCAATCACTATAGTTTTTCTAGATAATTTAAGGACTGCCAGGAGAAATTTTTCTAAGAATGATTCTTCATGTCACGACCCAACCCGGGGGCCACGACCGGCATGCAGCCAAACCGAAGTCCGACCACATAAGCCTTAGAAACATTCATAACAGTCTAAGTGCAAAACAGTTCAATACTTATATAATCCTCAATCCTAGTTCAAATGCAAACCATCAATATAATCAAATCACAATAAAATCATTCGGGATATCTAAAGCAGACAAGTTCTATTTATTACACAAAAAGGGATTTGGATTCAATTCGCCCAAAAGTTCAATATCTGGAAATCTCTAAGCAGAAAGACCGATAAACACAAACGGAAAACCTGATCGACTTCGCCAAGAAGAGAAAGAAGATAGACGAAGACAATCACTGTAAACCTGCAAGACAATCTGTAAGGGTGTGAGCGTTTTATATAGACGCCCAGTAAGTCTATGAGAGGCAGAGAAACATCTAACAGTTATATAAGCAGTACATATAATACATTCACAAATTAAGCAATCAAGATGGTGTGTCGGGTCACCAATCAGTAAACAGTACAGTATATATCAGTCACATCCGCCCTTATAACTCCTCAGTACAGTACAGTAATCAGTAATTAGGCATGTAGCCTCAGTAAACAGTATAGGCATTAAGCCTCAGTAGCAGTATAGGCATTAAGCCTCAGTAACCTCCTTTCCCTTCATGACACACCATCACACAACACAAGTAATATCAAATTCAATATTCTCACATAAATACAATCACATGCAAGTTTCTCTATCTCCTAAAACATGCGAGGCTGAGTTCAAAAGAATAGACTAGTGAATATATAGAAAGGATAATATATTATAAGAAGGGTTTATATATATATATAAGTTGTTAGCAAGTAGCACAACACAAACAATTCAAATACACCCATAGAACTTACCTGGTCTAACAGTCAGCTAAGCAATCCGCCACCCTAAGTTTGAGGTGCTGCTGGACCACCGCCTAACCATTAACCATCAATTAACAACCACCCTTACAAATGTATGCAAGTGCAAATAGGAATGCATGACGTGAATGCACACAATTCAATAGTTTCCACAACAAGGTTAAACATTTTCGTCAACCAATCATAACTTAACTATCACAATACCACACCTTTAAACTTTCTTTCCAGAATATAAAATGTCATTAAAAATTCCTTACAATTTAAATTCATCAAATACCTTATTTAAATATTCAATATTCACAAAATACAATTTTACCGATAAAACCTGAATAACGAGTGTCAACTTGTAAAATTCAAAACAATTAACCAGTATATGAAAAATTTATAATTTTCAACCAGAAGTTAATTTGATATCTTAAAAGCATCCTATCAAAATTTCATAATTTTTCGAGACTTAGAAGTCTATCAACCAATTTTTATTCAAAACAGTATACAGCTTACAAGGTATACTAACAGCAGTAGAAAGTTCTAATTATTACAAAAATATAACAATAGAAACATAACCCAACATATTTTTCTTGTAAATTAGACTTACATAACTTCAACATATATGAAAATCAAATCTAAAATATTTTTACACATTTTAATATAAATTTCGAAAATTACAGATGATGCAATCGCACCTACAGTACAGTTAGTTAGACAATAGTAGCAAACTTGAATTTTCCAGAAATATACGATGCTCCAAATTCTCAAAAATTATTTTTCACAGATCCAAAACATCCTAATAAACAACATATCAAAATTTCATAATTTTTAGAAACCTCTAAGTCCCTCAATTAAATTTTTAAAACGGATTTACACAACCAGTTACCATACTGGCAGCAGTTGAGAAATAAATTTATTTTGAAACACAAACATTTGAACCAGATGTCAAAATATTTTTTATAAACACCTAACATCATATTCTAAAACATATCAAAAATTCAGACCTAGATCATTTACCAATAATTTTTAAAAATTCGACAAAATTACTGAAATATTAGTAATCAACAGCAGAAATAATTTTTCACTTTATTAATGAATTAAAAATATAAATCAAACATGAAAATTCAAAAATAAATTTCTAGATCAAGTATAACATCCCTAGAACAGATTACAATTGTCAAAAATACTAGATCAATAACTCAAACTCACAAATCAAATATTAAACAACAAGAACCTTCAAAATCATCCTACAATTTTTTAATTATTTTTAATTAATTAAAAATCGAAATAATTCAAAAATATTATTTTCTAACACCCTAAACATTATATAAACATCCCACAACACAAATCATGCCATGAAGTTGGAAGAAATTGAAGAAAAAATTGAAAAACCTCAAAATCTCGAAACTGCCTGAAATTTGGAACCAAAAATGACGCCTGCGAGAATCAAGCTGCCACGCCGAACGACGAGCTCCGCACGCCGAACGATAATACCTCCAGTCCGCAGCTTCACGCCGAATGACAGCAGTCCCTCGCCAAACGACACCAGCAAAAAGCGCGCCCACTGCTAAACGACAGCCACTCGGTTTTTTGAAGAAAAATTTGATTTTTCAACCTCTTTCTCTCTCTGACGGCACTAGAGTTTTTAGACACTCAATTGGGTGCCCTAACACCCATATTTATACAATTTTTAGTTGTAAAATTACCAATATACCCCTAGATTATTTTTTTATTTTAAAAATACCCTAAAACTGTTTAAAATTTCAAAAAAAACACCCAACTAACTTATAAAAATTCACAACTAACCCCAAATTTAATTAATTTCAGAATTATATTAATTAGTTAATTCATTATTTAATTTGTTTAATTAATTTAATTTATTTTAAATAAAAATTTAATAAATACCCGAAAAATTTACGAAACACAAACCCTTGCAAAATTATACTTAAAATAACTGTAACGACACTACAGTTACCAAAATGACATCAAAAATAGCAAAATGAAATCCGAAAATTTTTCGACCGCCAAAATGACCAAAATACCCCCCGAAGCCAAAAACACTATATTATACTCAAAACGACCGTCTCGTCGTCCTGAGTATCAAAAAGACATTCAAACCATCAAATTATGTTCAAACAACATATGAGGGCACAAAATGACTATTTTGCCCCTAGACTTAAAATCATTCAAAAACCAAGGGTTTTACAATCTAACCCCCTTAAAGTAATTGCGTGCACGCAATTGAATCCAACATAATCATTATCCATCAAAAACTTTCATTACAATAGTGATACACAAATCCGGATGGTATCGTCTACTTAGTATGTGTCATTATGGTTGATCAGGCCATAACCACAAGATATCAAGCACTAATGACCATTCCAGGTTTGATTCATTTAGAGTTCAATAAATAAAAACCAATTATCAGATAACCAAAACAAAATCAATGAATAGCACTTAGCACTCAACCCAGTCAATATCAGTGCCAATCAATCGAGTATAACATTATCTCTGTTCATTTTTCCAATCCATAACAATATTAATATACTGTACCTCTGTAACCAATAACAGAAATATTCCGTAACTCAACATCATTACACATACACCTTTTCAATAAGATCCATTGCATACAATTGTCAATCATCAATCACAAACAATATCATGCGATGTATGAGTATGATATTATGCTGGTATGCAAGTGCTCTAACACTAAAACTGAAGAATATTACAGTCTAACCCTCTTAAAATGATTTTGACCTCAAAATCTAAAACATACCTGAAGACTCAAACAGATGGGGATATTTAGCTTTCATAAGCTCTTCGGCTTCCCAGGTGCACTCTTCAATAGAATGATTGCGCCAAAGGACTTTCACAAAAGCTACATCCTTAGAACGCAACCGCTTGACCTGACGGTCCAGAATAGCCATTGGCTGCTCCTCATAAGAACAATCATCACTAATCTCTACAGTGTCCGGAGCTAGCACATGATTAGGACTAGGTACATACTTTCTCAACATCGAGATATGAAATGTCGGATGCACAAAAGCCATCTGAGGTGGTAAATCAAGCTTATAAGCAACATCACCAATCCTCTCCAGAATTTCAAATGGACCAACATACCGTGGAGCTAATTTTCCTTTCTTACCAAACCTCATAACACCATTGAAAGGTGAAACCTTCAGAAACACTCTATCCCCGACAGCAAATTCCAGATTTCTTCTTTTCAAGTCAGCATAGCTCTTTTGTCTACTAAAAGCAGTCCGAATACGGTCTTGAATCACTGGTACAACCTCAGCACTGTATTGCAAAAGTTTAGGATCCTCAATTCGACGCTCACCAACCTCCTCCCAATATAATAGAGTCCTACACCTTCTGCCATACAGAGCCTCAAATGGAGCTATACCAATACTAGCCTGATAACTGTTATTGTAGGCAAACTCTACCAAAGGAAGATGATCTGCCCAACTACCACCAAAATCAAGAACACACAATCGCAGCATATCTTCCAAAGTCTGAATAGTCCTCTCCGACAAACCATCCGTCTGAGGATGAAAAGCAGTACTTAAATGAAGATTAGTTCCCAAACCTTCCTGAAGCTTCTGCCAAAATCTAGAAGTAAATTGTGGTCCTCTATCAGAAACTATAGAAACTAGGACCTCATAAAGACTCACAATCCTGTTGAGGTACAGTTTGGCATACTGCGACACTGTGTACTTAGTATTTACTGGAAGAAAATGAGCGGACTTAGTCAATCTGTCAACAATAACCCAGATTGAATCATGCCCACCAGGAGCTTTAGGCAAACTGCCAACAAAATCCATATTGATTCTCTCCCATTTCCACTCAGGTAGTGGTAACTCCTTAAGCAATCCCGCAAGCTTATGATGCTCATACTTAACTTGCTGACAAGATAAGTATTGAGAAACAAACTGTGCAACATCATTCTTCATCCCTTTCCACCAGTACAACTGCTTCAAATCCCGATACATCTTGGTGGAACCTGGATGAACTGTGTACTTAGAGAAATGTGCATCCTTAAGGATATCAGTCTTCAAATCATCTACCTTAGGAACACACACCCTAGTACCAAACTTCAAAACACCTTTATCATCTATAACAAACTCCTTGTTCTCACCGGCTAAGACTTTCTGTCGTAAAATTTCCAAATCCGCATCCTTACTTTGCTCAGAAATAATCCTGTCAAGAAAATTTGGCTTCACAGCCAAACTAGCAAGAAACACCCCTCTACCATTCACAACTTCTTTGTCAGACATATTAAATGTCCAACCCTCATCAAGCAATTGGTGAATCTCAGAAATCAAGGACCTCCTCGTCAAACAAATATGTGACAAACTCCCCATAGACTTGCGACTCAAAGCGTCTGCCACAACATTTGCTTTCCCAGGATGGTACTGAATATTATAATCGTAATCTTCCAGAAACTCTATCCACCTCCTCTGCCTCAAGTTCAGATCCCTCTGCGAGTAAACATATTTGAGATTCTTATGGTCAGTAAAAATCTCACATGTAACACCATACAGATAATGCCTCCAAATCTTTAGTGCAAACACAACAGCAGCCATCTCCAGATCATGCGTAGGATAATTAACTTCATGCTTTTTCAACTGTCTTGAAGCATAAGCAACCACCCTACCATGTTGCATCAACACACATCCCAAACCAATACCAGATGCATCACAGTAAACAACATAGCCTTCATTGCCCTCCGGCAAAACAAGTACAGGTGCAGATGTCAACCTTTCTTTTAGAAAGTTAAAACTCTCCTCACAAGCATCATCCCAAACAAAACTTAACACCCTTGCAAGTGAGTTTAGTCAAAGGTGCTGCAAGTCAAGAAAAATCTCTAACAAATCTTCTATAATAACCAGCCAAACCCAAGAAACTTCGTATCTCTGTAACTGTCTTTGGTCTTGGCCAATCCATGACTGCCTCAATCTTCTTTGGATCAACCTGAATACCCTCAGAAAATATAACATGACCCAAGAACACAACTTTATCCAACCAGAATTCACATTTCGAGAACTTGGCATAAAGTTTATGTTCCCTCAGAGTTTGCAAACCAGCTTCAAATGTTCCTCATGTTCTTCTTTAGTCTTGGAATACACCAAAATATCATCAATGAACACCACAACAAACCGATCAAGATATGGACTAAACACCTTATTCATCAAGTCCATAAAAGCAGCAGGGGCGTTGGTAAGTCCAAAAGACATTACCATAAATTCATAATGACCATACCTTAAGCGAAAAGCAGTTTTAGGTATGTCACTCTCTCGCACCCTTAACTGATGATAACCAGACCGAAGATCAACCTTTGAGAAAAACTTCGCCCCTTGCAACTGATCAAACAAATCATCAATCCTTGGCAATGGATATCTGTTCTTGACCGTCACCTTGTTTAGCTGCCGATAATCAATACACAACCTCATGAAACCATCCTTCTTTCTCAAGAAAAGAACCGGAGCTCCCCAAGGTGAAGTAATCGGTCGGATGTACCCCTTCTGTAACAAATCATTCAGCTGCTCCCTCAACTCTTTAAGCTCTGCCGGTGCCATTCTATAAGGCAGCAAAGAGATAGGATTTGTGCCGGGTACAAGATCAATAGAAAACTCAATCCCCCTTTTAGGAGGTAACCCAGGCAAATCCTCAGGAAAAACATCCACAAAATCTTGCACTATAGGGACGTCTTCTGGTTTAACTTCTTCTTTCTTCACATCCCGAATAGATACAAGATAGGCGTCACAACCTTTACGCAACAACCTTCTAGCTCCCAAAGCAGAAATCATCAGACAAGGACCAATGGTCTTGGAACCATGGAATTTCACCGACTTACCTTCTTCATAATCAAATCGGACTATTTTAGCCCTACAGTCAACATTAGCTCCATGACAAGCTAACCAATCCATCCCCAAAATCACATCAAATTCCAACACAGATAAAACAATCAAATTTACAGCTAAATCTGTATCCTCAACTCTAATCATACAGTTACTATAAACATCCACCGTCTCTATCTCATCCCCCAGTGGTGTATGAACAAACAAAGGCTCAGTCAAAAGTTCATGTGATCTAGATAATCTAGATGCAAACCTAGGTGATATGAATGAATGAGTAGCTCCAGGGTCAATAAGAACATGTGCATCAAATGAACATATAGAGAGTGTACCTTGCACCACATTATTATCAGCCCGAGCTTGCTGAGCATTAAGATTAAACACCCGAGCATAATTCTAATTCTAATTCTAGCCTTGGTTATGATTCTGAGCATTGTTCTGACCTACTGGTAAAGCGGGTACAACATTCTGCTGCTGATTATTCTGGTGATAACCCTGATTCTGCTAACCTTGGTAGCCTCGATAACCTCCATTCTGTCGTCTGCCATTCTGATTACCTCGGCCTCCATTATAACCTCGACCACCATTTCCTCTGCCATAACCATTGCCATTACCATTACCGTTGCCATGGTTGTTGTTACCCTGATTCCCTACTGGTCTCACATAATTCTGATGCCCTCCTTGATTCTGACCACGCCGAGAATTAGGACAATCCTTCACCTGGTGATCCATCTGTCCACAACCTAAACATGCTCCTATCTGTCTCCAGCAAACTCCTGGATGATGGTTACCACAAAACCCACAAACAGGATTCCTCTGATTCTGATTTTGCGATCGATAAGTCTGTTGTTGACCACCTCTATTATTACCTCTCTGATCTCTGTTTTGTCCTTGGTAGCCATGCGAATCATTAGGTTTACTTCTCTTCCTACTAACATCAGTAGTATCCTCAGTCCTGTCAGTCTTACCTCTGTTTTCCAAACCCAGAGCTGTGTTCCTAGCCAAATGCAACTCAGTGTAGTTATGGCTAGCAACAAAACCATAATACTTATTGTTCAGTCCCTCCACAAATCTGCGAGTCATCCGAGCCTCATCCTGAATCAAGTGTGTAGCATACTATCGCAGATCCTGAAACTTCTCATAGTACTCAGCTATGGATCTATCCCCTTGCTTCAACCTTTCAAACTCTTGGCCTTTTTGCCACATAACATTCTCATGTATGAAATTCTGCATGAACAAGTCCTTAAACTCATCCCAGACATGAACCATATCCCTGATCTCATCCTCGAACCACACCTGAGCTGACTTCTTTAACTGATGGCCTGCCAACTCTATAGATCTATCATCAGTACAGTTGAGAGCTAAACAAATCCGACGTACCTCATTGATGAAGTATACCGGATCCTCAGTAGCAGAGTTGGAGAATGTAGGTGGGTTCACTCTGATAAACTCATTTAATTTCACATACTTGGGTTCAATAATAGGTGGCTGTTCATTTGCTTGCCCAGCATTCTGATTCATATTCTGCACCAACTGAGCAATTCCATTGGCAAGAGTCTCCATAGATCTACCCATGGTCATCATAGTAGTCATAAACTGCTCCTAACCCACTGCAGCAGCCGGTGCAGTCTCCGGTATAGGATTATTCCCAGGAGTAGGTGGCTGAGGACCAGGCACAACTCCTGCAGTATTAACATTCCCTGCTGCAGCACTAGGAGGTCTCCCACGTCCACGTAGAGGTAAATTAGCACCATCTGCAGTTCCAGAAGTTCCAGCACCAGAGAAACCTCCCCTTATCCGAATTTCAGTACTTCTTTGAGACATAACTCCTGATATTAGTACAAGCATATCGGTTAACGCGGAAGCAAAAGAAACATAGAAAGAATTTTTCCTAATGATTTCCGAATACAACTAGACAAATTATAAGTGTGACTGAATCTTATGTCTCTGATACCACTTTTGTCACGACCTAACCCGGGGGCCACGACCGGCATGCAGCCAAACCGAAGTCTGACCACATAAGCCTTAGAAACATTCATAACAGTCTAAGTGCAAAACAGTTCAATACTTATATAATCCTCAATCCTAGTTCAAATGCAAACCATCAATATAATCAAATCACAATAAAATCATTCGGGATGTCTAAAGCAGACAAGTTCTATTTATTACACAAAAAGGGATTCGGATTCAATCCGCCCAAAAGTTCAATATTCGGAAATCTCTAAGCAGAAAGACCGATAAACACAAATGAAAAACCTGATCGACTTCGCCAAGAAGAGAAAGAAGATAGACGAAGACAATCACTGTAAACCAGCAAGACAATCTGTAAGGGTGTGAGCGTTTTATATAGACGCCCAGTAAGTCTATGAGAGGCAGAGAAACATCTAACAGTTATATAAGCAGTACATATAATACATTCACAAATTAAGCAATCAAGATGGTGTGTCGGGGTCACCAATCAGTAAATAGTACAGTATATATCAGTCACATCCGCCCTTATAACTCCTCAGTACAGTACAATAATCAGTAATTAGGCATGTAGCCTCAGTAAACAGTATAGGCATTAAGCCTCAGTAGCAATATAGGCATTAAGCCTCAGTAACCTCCTTTCCCTTCATGACACACCATCACACAACACAAGTAATATCAAATTCAATATTCTCACATAAATACAATCACATGCAAGTTTCTCTGTCTCCTAAAACATGCGAGGCTGAGTTTGAAAGAATAGACTAGTGAATATATAGAAAGGATAATATATTATAAGAAGGGTTTATATATATATATATATATAAGTTGTTAGCAAGTAGCACAACGCAAACAATTCAAATACACCCATAGAACTTACCTGGTCTAACAGTCAGCTAAGCAATCCGCCACCCTAAGTCTGAGGTGCTGCTGGACCATCGCCTAACCATTAACCATCAATTAACAACCACCCTTACAAATGTATGCAAGTGCAAATGGGAATGCATGACGTGAATGCACACAATTCAATAGTTTCCACAACAAGGTTAAACATTTTTGTCAACCAATCATAACTTAACTATCACAATACCACACCTTTAAACTTTCTTTCCAGAATATAAAATGTCATTAAAAAGTCCTTACAATTTAAATTCATCAAATACCTTATTTAAATATTCAATATTCACAAAATACAATTTTACCGATAAAACCTAAATAACGAGTGTCAACTTGTAAAATTCAAAACAATTAACCAGTATATGAAAAATTTATAATTTTCAACCAGAAGTTAATTTGATATCTTAAAAGCATCCTACCAAAATTTCATAATTTTTCGAGGCTTAGAAGTCTACCAACCAATTTTTATTCAAAACAGTATACAGCTTACAAGGTATACTAACAGCAATAGAAAGATCTAATTATTCCAAAAATATAACAACAGAAACATAACCCAACATATTTTTCTTGTAAATTAGACTTCCAGAACTTCAACATATATGAAAATCAAATCTAAAACATTTTTACATATTTTAATATAAATTTCAAAAGTTACAGATGATGCAATCGCACCTACAGTACAATTAGTTAGACAATAGTAGCAAACTTGAATTTTCCAGAAATATACGATGCTCCAAAATCTCAAAAATTATTTTTTACGGATCCACAACATCCTAATAAACAACATATCAAAATTTCATAATTTTTAGAAATCTCTAATTCCCTCAATTAAATTTTTAAAACGGATTTACACAACCAGTTACCATACTGGCAGCAGTTGAGAAATAAATTTATTTCGAAACACAAACATTTGAACCAGAACTCAAAATATTTTTTATAAACACCTAACATCATATCCTAAAACATATCAAAAATTCAGACCTAGATCATTTACCAATAATTTTTAAAAATTCAAAAAAATTACTAAAATATTAGTAATCAACAGCAGAAATAATTTTTCACTTTATTAATGAATTAAAAATATTAATCAAACATGAAAATTCAAAAATAAATTTCTAGATCAAGTATCATATCCCTAGAACAGATTACAATAGTAAAAAATACTAGATCAATAACTCAAACTCACAAATCAAATATTAAACAACAAGAACCTTCAAAATCATCCTACAATTTTTTAATTATTTTTAATTAATTAAAAATCGAAATAATTCAAAAATATTATTTTCTAACACCCTAAACATTATATAAACATCCCACAACACAAATCATGCCATGAAGTTGGAAGAAATTGAAGAAAAAATTGAAAAACCTCAAAATCTCGAAACTGCCTGAAATTTGGAACCAAAAACGACGCCTGCGAGAATCAAGCTGCCACAGCTCCACGCCGAATGACAGCAGTCCCTCGCCAAACGACACCAGCAAAAAGCGCGCGCACTGCTAAACGACAGCCACTCGGTTTTTTGAAGAAAAATTTGATTTTTCAACCTCTTTCTCTCTCTGACGGCACTAGGGTTTTTAGACACTCAATTGGATGCCCTAACACCCCTATTTATACAATTTTTAGTTATAAAATTACCAATATACCCCTAGATTAATTTTTTTTATTTTAAAAATACCCTAAAACTCTTTAAAAATTCAAAAAAATTCCCAACTAACTTATAAAAATTCACAACTAACCCCAAATTTAATTATTTTCAGAATTATATTAATTAGTTAATTAATTATTTAATTTATTTTAAATAAAATTTAATAAATACCTGAAAATTTTTCGAAACACAAACCCTAGCAAAATTATACTTAAAATAACTGTAACGACACCACGGTCACCAAAATGACATCAAAAATAGCAAAACGAAATCTGAAAATTTTCTGACCGCCAAAATGACCAAAATACCCCCCCGAAGCCAAAAATACAATATTATACTCAAAATGACCGCCTCGTCGTCCTGAGTATCAAAAAGACATTCAAACCATCAAATTATGTTCAAACAACATATGAGGGCACAAAATGACTATTTTGCCCCTAGACTTAAAATCATTCAAAAACCAAGGGTTTTACACTTCATGTGAAGAATTAATTAATTACGAAGACAATGAATATTCGAAGTCTAATAAAAAAGAATGGTCTTTGAATACTTAATGTTGTGAAAAAAAAGAATCATTCAACAAGTGGTAACTCTAATTAACGGTTAGAAATGACTTTAGTTTTTTTGGCCTTCAGAACTTATATTTTTGATATTAATAAAATAATTAAATTTCACAACCGATATTCTTGTTATGGTACTTGAAATAAATTTTAAAATGATAAAATTCATATGATTTTTTTATTTGGAATAATTAAAATGTAGAAAAAAATGTCAGAATATTCTGATTTTGTAGTTAAGTTATATAAAAAGAATCAAGATTCATTTAAACATTTCTTAGTAGCACTACAATAAAATACATCTGTAGAGATATTTTTTTATCCACATAGGAATGGTTAAATAATGTCTACCGGTCATTTTTATAATTGTCTTATTTTTTCCGTGAAAAACCCAGTCTCTATAGTTTTTTCGACGAAATTAAGGACTGTCGGGATAAGTTTTTGTACAGGTAGTTTAAATCGCCTCTACAGAATTTTTTTTGTCCAAAATTATTTAATTATGAAGATAATGATTATCCAAAGTCTAGCAAAAAAAAAAGAATGGACTTTGAATATTTAATGCTTAGGAAAAAGGAATTGTTCCATAACCGGTAACTCTAATTAACGGTTGAAAAAGACTTTAATTTTTTTTTGCCGTCATAATTTTAAAATTTTTATATTAACAAATTAATTAAATTTAACAATTGATATTCATGTTATGATACTTGAAAAAATATTTGGAATAATTTAATTCAATTAATGATAAAATTTTGTATTTGAAATAAATTTCAAAATGATAAAATTCATATGAATTTTTTTTGTTTGGAAGAATCAAAATGTTAAGAAAATATCAGAATATTCTGATTTTGTAGTTAAGTTATATAAAAAGAATCATTATTTATTTAAATAATTATTAGTAGTGTAAAACCCTTGGTTTTTGTATGATTTTAAGTCTAGGGGCAAAATGGTAATTTTGCACCTCAGGGGCAAAATAGTCATTTTGTGCCCTTTGAATGTCTTTTTGATACTCGGGGCGACGAGACGGTCGTTTTGAGTATATTATTGTGTTTTTGGCTTCGGGGGGTATTTTGGTCATTTTGGCGGTCGAAAAATTTTCGGGTTTCGTTTTACTGTTTTTGATGTCATTTTGGTGACCGTGATGTCGTTACGGTTATTTTAAGTATAATTTTGCTAGGGTTTGTGTTTCGGATATTTTTCGGAAATTTATTTAATTTTTTAATTAAAATAAATTAAATAAATTAAATAAATTAAATTTGGGGTTAGTTGTAATTTTTTTATAAGTTAGTTGGGTTTTTTTTTTGAATTTTTAAAGAGTTTTGGGGTGTTTTTAATTAAAATAAATTAGTTTGGGGTAAAAATATAATTTTAAAAAGTTATTTTCCTATAAATAGGCCAAAAATCTGATTGGGTAGGGTTTTTGGTGTTTTATTTTCGGGTATTTTGAAAAAAAGGGAAGAAATTAGGGTTTTTAGGCAGAAACTGTGCGGCCGTCGTTTCGTCACTGTGCGCGCGCGTAGCCGGTGTCGTTTGGCGAGGGACTGGCGTCGTTCGGCGTGCGGCGCTCCTGTCGTTCGGCGTGCTGTGGTCCGTCGTTTGGCGCGCTGCGGGCTGGCTCGCCCCTGTCGTTTGGCCAGCGTTCCAGCAGCTCGATTTTTCGAGTTTTTGAGTGTTTTTAAGGTTTTTCTTGATTCCTTTTGCATTATTTCGACTTCCATTTAATTATTTCATATTAATATCATATTGGTTTGATATTTTTCTTAATTAATTTTCTTAAATTCGATTTATTATTTAATTACATTGATTTTTACAAAATAGGTTTGGTTTTGAGTTTTTTTATTGTTTTGATGGATTTGGTGTTGAATTAAATTGATTGGGTTAATGTGTGGATTCTGGAACTTGATGAATATATTGAATTAAGGTTTTATTTAATTGATTTGGGTATTAGGGTTTGTGAATTAATCGTTTTCTTGGAGTTTTTGGATGAATTAATTCTCTGCTGAAGTTTGATTTTAGTGCTGTATGTTGTCCGATTTTTAATTAATTATTGGAACGTGATAAAAATCTGAAATTTGGATATGTGGCTCGAAATTGAGTCTAGTTTATGAGAAAAATAATTTTTGGGATTTTGGAGCATCGTATATTTCTGGAAAATTCAAGTTTTCTACTGTTGTCTGACAAACTGTGCTGTTGATGCAATTGCATCAACTGTAACTTTCGAAATTCATATTTAAATGTGTAAAAATGTTTTTGATTTGATTTTCATATATGTTGAAGTTCTGGAAGTCTATTTTACAAGAAAAATATGTTGAGTTATGTTTCTGTTTGTTATATTGTTGAAATAATTAAATCTTTCTACTGCTGTCAGTATACCTTATTAGCTGTATACTGTCATAAATAAAAATTGTTTGAGGGACTTCTAAGTCTCGAAAAATTATGAAATTTTGGTAGGATGCTTTTAAGATACCAAATTAGCTTCTGGTTGAAAATTATAAATTTTTCATATACAGGTTAATTGTTTTGAATTTTACAAGTTGACACTCGTTTTTCAGGTTTATCGGTAAAATTGTATCTTGTGTGTATTGATTATTTAAGTAAAGTATTTGATGAATTTAAATTGTAAGGACTTTTTAATGATGTTTTATATTCTGGAAAACAAGTTTAAAGGTGTGGTTTTGTGATGGCTAAGTTATTTTTGGTTGACAAAAAGGTTTAACCTTGTTGTGGAAATTATTGAATTGTGTGCATTCATGTCATGCATTCCCATTTGCACTTGCATACATTTGTAAGGGTGGTTATTAATTGATGGTTAATGGTTAGGCGGTGGTCCAGCAGCACCTCAGACTTAGGGTGGCGGATTGCTTAGCTGACTGTTAGACCAGGTAAGTTCTATGGGTGTATGTGATTATTTGTGTTGTGATTATTTGTGTTGTGCTACTTGTTAACAACTTATATACTTATATAAACCCTTCTTATAATATATTATCCTTCTATATATTCACTATACTATTCTTTCGAACCCAGCCTCGCATGTTTTAGGAGACAGAGAAACTTGCATGTGATTGTATTTAGGTGATAATATTGAATGTGATATTACTTGTGCTGTGTGATGGTGTGTCATGAAGGGGAAGGAGGTTACTGAGGCTTAATGCCTATACTGTTACTGAGGCTTAATGCCTATACTGATACTGAGGCTCAATGCCTATACTGTTTACTGAGGCTACATGCCTAATTACTGATTATTGTACTGTACTGAGAAGTTATAAGGGGGGGATGTGACTGATATGATTACTGTACTGTTTACTGATTGGTGACCCCGACACACCATCTTGTTTGCTTAATTTGTGATTGTATTATATGTACTGCTTATATAACTGTTAGATGTTTCTCTGCCTCTCATAGACTTACTGGGCGTTTATATAGCGCTCACACCCTTACAGATTGTCTTGCAGGTTTACAGTGATTGCCTTCGTCTATCTTCTTTCTCTTCTTGGCGAAGTCGATCAGGTTTTCGTTTGTGTTTTTGGTCCTTCTGCTTAGAGATTTCCGGATATTGAACTTTTGGGCGGATTGAATCCGAACCCCCTTTTTGTGTAATAAGTAGAACTTGTCTGCATTAGATTTCCCGAATGATTTTATTGTGAATTGATTATATTGATGGTTTGCATTTGAATTAGGATTGTGGATTTCATAAGTATTGAACTGTTTTGCACTTAGATTGTATGAATGTTTTTATAGGCTTATGTGGTCGGACTTCGGTTTGGCTGCATGCCGGTCATGGCCCCCGGGTTGGGTCGTGACAAAAGTGGTATCAGAGCGGTTAGGTTTAGTCACACTTATAATTTGTCTAGTTGTATCCGGAAATCATTAGGAAAAATTCTTTCTGTGTTTCTTTTGCTTCCGCGTTAACCGATATGTTTATACTAATATCAGGAGGTATGTCTCAAAGAAGTACTGGAATTTGGATAGGGGGAGGTTCCTCTGGTGCTGGAACTTCTGGAACTGCAGGTGGTGCTAATCTGCCTCCACGTAGACGTGGGAGACCTCCTAGTGCTGCAACAGGGAATGTTAATACTGCAGGAGTTGTGCCTGATCCTCAGCCACCTACTCCTGGGAATAATCCTGTACCTGAAGCTGCACCGGCTGCTGCAGTGGGTCAGGAGCAGTTTATGACTACTATGATGACCATGGGTAGATCTATGGAGACTCTTGCTAATGGAATTGCTCAGTTGGTGCAGAATATGAATCAGAATGCTGGGCAAGCCAATGATCAGCCACCTAATGTTGGACCCCAGTATGTGAAGTTAAATGAGTTTATCAGAGTGAACCCACCTACATTCTCCAACTCTGCTACTGAGGATCCGGTATACTTCATCAATGAGGTACGTCGGATTTGTTTAGCTCTCAACTGTACTGATGATAGATCTATAGAGTTGGCAGGCCATCAGTTAAAGAGGTCAGCTCAGGTGTGGTTCGATGATGAGATCAGAGATAGGGTTCATTTCTGGGATGAGTTTAGGGACTTGTTCATGCAGAATTTCATACCTGAGAATGTTATGTGGCAAAAAGGCCAAGAGTTTGAGAGGTTGAAGCAAGGGGATAGATCCATAGCTGAGTACTATGAGAAGTTTCAGGATCTGCGACAGTATGCTACACACTTGATTCAGGATGAGGCTCGGATGACTCGCAGATTCGTGGAGGGACTGAACAATAAGTATTATGGTTTTGTTGCTAGCCATAACTATACTGAGTTGCATTTGGCTAGGAACACAGCTCTGGGTTTGGAAAACAGAGGTAAGACTGACAGGACTGAGGATACTACTGATGTTAGTAGGAAGAGAAGTAGACCTAATGATTTGCATGGCTACCAAGGACAGAACAGAGATCAGAGAGGTAATAATAGAGGTGGTCAGCAACAGACTTACCGATTGCAGAATCAGAATCAGGGGCATCCTGTTTGTAGGTTTTGTGGTAACCGTCATCCAGGAGATTGCTGGAGACAGATGGGAGCATGTTTAGGTTGTGGACAGATGGATCACCAGGTGAAGGATTGTCCTAATTCTCGGCGTGGTCAGAATCAAGGAGGGCAGCAAAATTATGTGAGACCAGCAGGGAATCAGGGTAACAACAACCGTGGCAACGGTAACGGTAATGGCAGAGGTAATGGTGGTCGAGGTTATAATGGAGGCCGAGGTAATCAGAATGGCAGACGACAGAATGGAGGTTATCGAGGCTACCAAGGTCAGCAGAATCAGGGTTATCACCAGAATAATCAGCAGCAGAATGCTGTACCCGCTTTGCCAGCAGGTCAGAACAATGCTCAGAATCAGAACCAAGGCCAGAATCAGAATCAGAATTATGCTCGGGTGTTTAATCTTAATGCTCAGCAAGCTCGGGCTGATAATAATGTGGTGCAAGGTACACTCTCTATATGTTCATTTGATGCACATGTTCTTATTGACCCTGGAGCTACTCATTCATTCATATCACCTAGCTTTGCATCTAGATTATCTAGATCACATGAACTTTTAGCTGAGCCTTTGTTTGTTCATACACCACTGGGGGATGAGATAGAGACGGTGGATGTTTATAGTAACTGTATGGTCAGAGTTGAGGATGCGGATTTAGCTGCAAATTTGATTGTCCTATCTGTGTTGGAATTTGATGTGATATTGGGAATGGATTGGTTAGCTTGTCATGGAGCTAATGTTGACTGTAGGGCTAAAATAGTCCGATTTGATTATGAAGAAGGTAAGTCGGTGACATTCCATGGTTCCAAGACCATTGGTCCTTGTCAGATGATTTCTGCTTTGAGAGCTAGAAGGTTGTTGCGTAAAGGTTGTGATGCCTATCTTGTATCTATTCGGGATGTGCAAAAAGAAGAAGTTAAACCAGAAGACATCCCTATAGTGCAAGATTTTGTGGATGTTTTTCCTGAGGATTTGCCTGGGTTACCTCCTGAAAGGGAGATCGAGTTTTCTATTGATCTTGTACCCGGCACAAATCCTATCTCTATGCCACCTTATAGAATGGCACCGGCAGAGCTTAAAGAGTTGAGGGAGCAGCTGAATGATTTGTTACAGAAGGGGTACATCCGACCGAGTACTTCACCTTGGGGAGCTCCGGTTCTTTTCGTGAGAAAGAAAGATGGTTCCATGAGGTTGTGTATTGATTATCGGCAGCTAAACAAGGTGACGATCAAGAACAGATATCCATTACCGAGGATTGACGATTTGTTTGATCAGTTGCAAGGGGCGAAGTTTTTCTCAAAGATTGATCTTCGGTCTGGTTATCATCAGTTAAGGGTACGAGAGAGTGACATACCTAAAACTGCTTTTCGCTCAAGGTATGGTCATTATGAATTTCTGGTAATGTCTTTTGGACTTACCAATGCCCCTGCTGCTTTTATGGACTTGATGAATAGGGTGTTTAGTCCATATCTTGATCGGTTTGTTGTGGTGTTCATTGATGACATTTTGGTGTATTCCAAGACTAAAGAAGAGCATGAGGAACATTTGAAGCTGGTTTTGCAAACTCTGAGGGAACATAAACTTTATGCTAAGTTATCGAAATGTGAATTCTGGTTGGATAAAGTTGTGTTCTTGGGTCATGTTATATCTTCTGAGGGTGTTCAGGTTGATCCAAAGAAGATTGAGGCAGTCATGGATTGGCCAAGACCAAAGACAGTTACAGAGATACGAAGTTTCTTTGGTTTGGCTGGTTATTATAGAAGATTTGTTAGAGATTTTTCTCGACTTGCAGCACCTTTGACTAAACTCACTCGCAAGGGTGTTAAGTTTGTTTGGGATGATGCTTGTGAGAAGAGTTTTAACCTTCTGAAAGAAAGGTTGACATCTGCACCGGTACTTATTTTGCCGGAGGGCAATGAAGGCTATGCTGTTTACTGTGATGCATCTGGTATTGGTTTGGGATGTGTGTTGATGCAACATGGTAGGGTGGTTGCTTATGCTTCAAGACAGTTGAAAAAGCATGAAGTTAATTATCCTACACACGATCTGGAGATGGCTGCTGTTGTGTTTGCACTAAAGATCTGGAGGCATTATCTGTATGGTGTTACATGTGAGATTTTTACTGACCATAAGAATCTCAAGTATGTTTACTTGCAGAGGGATCTGAACTTGAGGCAGAGGAGGTGGATAGAGTTTCTAGAAGATTATGATTATAATATTCAGTACCATCCTGGAAAAGCAAATGTTGTGGCAGACGCTTTGAGTCGCAAGTCTATGGGGAGTTTGTCACATATTTGTTTGACGAGAAGGTCCTTGATTTCTGAGATTCACCAATTGCTTGATGAGGGTTGGACATTTAATATGTCTGACAAAGGAGTTGTAAATGGTGGAGGGGTGTTTCTTGCTAGTTTGGCTGTGAAGCCAAATTTTCTTGACAGGATTATTTCTGAGCAAAGTAATGATGCGGATTTGGAAATTTTACGACAGAAAGTCTTAGCCGGTGAGAACAAGGAGTTTGTTATAGATGATAAAGGTGTTTTGAAGTTTGGTACTAGGGTGTGTGTTCCTAAGGTAGATGATTTGAAGACTGATATCCTTAAGGATGCACATTTCTCTAAGTACACAGTTCACCCAGGTTCCACCAAGATGTATCGGGATTTGAAGCAGCTGTACTGGTGGAAAGGGATGAAGAATGATGTTGCACAGTTTGTTTCTCAATGCTTATCTTGTCAGCAAGTTAAGTATGAGCATCATAAGCCTGCGGGATTGCTTAAGGAGTTACCACTACCTGAGTGGAAATGGGAGAGAATCAATATGGATTTTGTTGTCGGTTTGCCTAAAGCTCCTGGTGGGCATGATTCGATCTGGGTTATTGTTGACAGATTGACTAAGTCCGCTCATTTTCTTCCAGTAAATACTAAGTACACAGTGTCGCAGTATGCCAAACTGTACCTCAACAGGATTGTGAGTCTTCATGGGGTCCCAGTTTCTATAGTTTCTGATAGAGGACCACAATTTACTTCTAGATTTTGGCAGAAGCTTCAGGAAGGTTTGGGAACTAATCTTCATTTCAGTACTGCTTTTCATCCTCAGACGGATGGTTTGTCAGAGAGGACCATTCAGACTTTGGAAGATATGCTGCGATTGTGTGTTCTTGATTTTGGTGGTAGTTGGGCAGATCATCTTCCTTTGGTAGAGTTTGCCTACAATAACAGTTATCAGGCTAGTATTGGTATGGCTCCATTTGAGGCTCTGTATGGCAGAAGGTGTAGGACTCCATTATATTGGGAGGAGGTTGGTGAGCGTCGAATTGAGGGTCCTGAACTTTTGCAATACAGTGCTGAGGTTGTACCAGTGATTCAAGACCGTATTCGGACTGCTTTTAGTAGACAAAAGAGCTATGCTGATTTGAAAAGAAGGAATCTGGAATTTGCTGTCGGGGATAGAGTGTTTCTGAAGGTTTCACCTTTCAAGGGTGTTATGAGGTTTGGTAAGAAGGGAAAATTAGCTCCACGGTATGTTGGTCCATTTGAAATTCTGGAGAGGATTGGTGATGTTGCTTATAAGCTTGATTTACCACCTCAGATGGCTTCTGTGCATCCGACATTTCATATCTCGATGTTGAGAAAGTATGTACCTAGTCCTGATCATGTGCTAGCTCCGGACACTGTTGAGATTAGTGATGATTGTTCTTACGAGGAGCAGCCAATGGCTATTCTGGACCGTCAGGTCAAGCGGTTGCGTTCTAAGGATGTAGCTTCTGTGAAAGTCCTTTGGCGCAATCATTCTGTTGAAGAATGCACCTGGGAAGCCGAAGAGCTTATGAAAGCTAAATATCCCTATCTGTTTGAGTCTTCAGGTATGTTTTAGATTTCGAGGTCGAAATCGTTTTAAGGGGGTTAAACTGTAATATTCTTCAGCTTTAGTGTTAGAGCACTTGCATACCAGCATAACATCATACTCATACATCGCATGATATTGTTTGTGACTGATGATTTACGATTGTATGCATTGGAACAAATTGAAAAGGTGTATGTGTAATGATGTTGTACTTGATTGATTGGCAATGATATTGACTGGGTTGAGCGCTAAGCGCTATTTATTGATTTTGTTTCGGTTATCTGAAAATTGGTTTTTATTTAATGAACTCTAAATGGATCAAACCTGGAATGGTCATTAGTGCTTGGTATCTTGTGGTTATGGCCTGATCAACCATAACAACACATACTAAGTAGACGATACCATCCGGATTTGTGTATAACTGTTGTATGACAGTTTTGATGGATAATGATTTGGTTGGATTCAATTGCGTGGACGCAATTACTTTAAGGGGGTTAGATTGTAAAACCCTTGGTTTTTGTATGATTTTAAGTCTAGGGGCAAAATGGTAATTTTGCACCTCAGGGGCAAAATAGTCATTTTGTGCCCTTTGAATGTCTTTTTGATACTCGGGGCGACGAGACGGTCGTTTTGAGTATATTATTGTGTTTTTGGCTTCGGGGGGTATTTTGGTCATTTTGGCAGTCGAAAAATTTTCGGGTTTCGTTTTACTGTTTTTGATGTCATTTTGGTGACCGTGATGTCGTTACGGTTATTTTAAGTATAATTTTGCTAGGGTTTGTGTTTCGGATATTTTTCGGAAATTTATTTAATTTTTTAATTAAAATAAATTAAATAAATTAAATAAATTAAATTTGGGGTTAGTTGTAATTTTTTTATAAGTTAGTTGGGTTTTTTTTTTGAATTTTTAAAGAGTTTTGGGGTGTTTTTAATTAAAATAAATTAGTTTGGGGTAAAAATATAATTTTGAAAAGTTATTTTCTTATAAATAGGCCAAAAATCTGATTGGGTAGGGTTTTTGGTGTTTTATTTTCGGGTATTTTGAAAAAAAGGGAAGAAATTAGGGTTTTTAGGCAGAAACTGTGCGGCCGTCGTTTCGTCACTGTGCGCGCGCGTAGCCGGTGTCGTTTGGCGAGGGACTGGCGTCGTTCGGCGTGCGGCGCTCCTGTCGTTCGGCGTGCTGTGGTCCGTCGTTTGGCGCGCTGCGGGCTGGCTCGCCCCTGTCGTTTGGCCAGCGTTCCAGCAGCTCGATTTTTCGAGTTTTTGAGTGTTTTTAAGGTTTTTCTTGATTCCTTTTGCATTATTTCGACTTCCATTTAATTATTTCATATTAATATCATATTGGTTTGATATTTTTCTTAATTAATTTTCTTAAATTCGATTTATTATTTAATTACATTGATTTTTACAAAATAGGTTTGGTTTTGAGTTTTTTTATTGTTTTGATGGATTTGGTGTTGAATTAAATTGATTGGGTTAATGTGTGGATTCTGGAACTTGATGAATATATTGAATTAAGGTTTTATTTAATTGATTTGGGTATTAGGGTTTGTGAATTAATCGTTTTCTTGGAGTTTTTGGATGAATTAATTCTCTGCTGAAGTTTGATTTTAGTGCTGTATGTTGTCCGATTTTTAATTAATTATTGGAACGTGATAAAAATCTGAAATTTGGATATGTGGCTCGAAATTGAGTCTAGTTTATGAGAAAAATAAATTTTGGGATTTTGGAGCATCGTATATTTCTGGAAAATTCAAGTTTTCTACTGTTGTCTGACAAACTGTGCTGTTGATGCAATTGCATCAACTGTAACTTTCGAAATTCATATTTAAATGTGTAAAAATGTTTTTGATTTGATTTTCATATATGTTGAAGTTCTGGAAGTCTATTTTACAAGAAAAATATGTTGAGTTATGTTTCTGTTTGTTATATTGTTGAAATAATTAAATCTTTCTACTGCTGTCAGTATACCTTGTTAGCTGTATACTGTCATAAATAAAAATTGTTTGAGGGACTTCTAAGTCTCGAAAAATTATGAAATTTTGGTAGGATGCTTTTAAGATACCAAATTAGCTTCTGGTTGAAAATTATAAATTTTTCATATACAGGTTAATTGTTTTGAATTTTACAAGTTGACACTCGTTTTTCAGGTTTATCGGTAAAATTGTATCTTGTGTGTATTGATTATTTAAGTAAAGTATTTGATGAATTTAAATTGTAAGGACTTTTTAATGATGTTTTATATTCTGGAAAACAAGTTTAAAGGTGTGGTTTTGTGATGGCTAAGTTATTTTTGGTTGACAAAAAGGTTTAACCTTGTTGTGGAAATTATTGAATTGTGTGCATTCATGTCATGCATTCCCATTTGCACTTGCATACATTTGTAAGGGTGGTTATTAATTGATGGTTAATGGTTAGGCGGTGGTCCAGCAGCACCTCAGACTTAGGGTGGCGGATTGCTTAGCTGACTGTTAGACCAGGTAAGTTCTATGGGTGTATGTGATTATTTGTGTTGTGATTATTTGTGTTGTGCTACTTGTTAACAACTTATATACTTATATAAACCCTTCTTATAATATATTATCCTTCTATATATTCACTATACTATTCTTTCGAACCCAGCCTCGCATGTTTTAGGAGACAGAGAAACTTGCATGTGATTGTATTTAGGTGATAATATTGAATGTGATATTACTTGTGCTGTGTGATGGTGTGTCATGAAGGGGAAGGAGGTTACTGAGGCTTAATGCCTATACTGTTACTGAGGCTTAATGCCTATACTGCTACTGAGGCTCAATGCCTATACTGTTTACTGAGGCTACATGCCTAATTACTGATTATTGTACTGTACTGAGAAGTTATAAGGGGGGGATGTGACTGATATGATTACTGTATTGTTTACTGATTGGTGACCCCGACACACCATCTTGTTTGCTTAATTTGTGATTGTATTATATGTACTGCTTATATAACTGTTAGATGTTTCTCTGCCTCTCATAGACTTACTGGGCGTTTATATAGCGCTCACACCCTTACAGATTGTCTTGCAGGTTTACAGTGATTGCCTTCGTCTATCTTCTTTCTCTTCTTGGCGAAGTCGATCAGGTTTTCGTTTGTGTTTTTGGTCCTTCTGCTTAGAGATTTCCGGATATTGAACTTTTGGGCGGATTGAATCCGAACCCCCTTTTTGTGTAATAAGTAGAACTTGTCTGCATTAGATTTCCCGAATGATTTTATTGTGAATTGATTATATTGATGGTTTGCATTTGAATTAGGATTGTGGATTTCATAAGTATTGAACTGTTTTGCACTTAGATTGTATGAATGTTTTTATAGGCTTATGTGGTCGGACTTCGGTTTGGCTGCATGCCGGTCATGGCCCCCGGGTTGGGTCGTGACAATTATGATTTTGTAGTTAAGTTATATAAAAAGAATCATGATTTATTTAAATAATTATTAGTAGCTATACAATAAAATATAGCATTAGTGATATTTTCTTTTTCACATAGGAACGGTTAAACAATGTACACAAGCAGTTCTTACAACCGTCCCATTTTTGCTGCGAGAGGCCCAATCTCTATAGTTTTTCCAAATAATTTAAGGACCGCCGTGAGAAGTTTTAGTAGAGGATGATTCTTTATGTCAAAAATTAATTAATTACGAAGACCATGAATATTCAATGTCTATTAAAAGAAGAATGATATTTGAATAATTAATATTGTGAAAAAAAAAGAATGGTTCAACAAGTGGTAACTCTAATTAACGGTTGAAAATGATTTTAGTTTTTTTGGCCTTTAGGACTTATAATTTTAATATTAATAAAATAATTAAATTTCATAACTGATATTCTTATTATGGTACTTGTAATAAATTTCAAAATAAAAAAAAATTCATATGAAATTTTTTATTTGGAATAGTTAAAATGTGAAAACAAATGTCAGAATATTCTGATTTTGTAGTTAAATTATATAAAAAGAATCATGATTCATTTAAAAGATTCTTAGTAGCACTATAACAAAATACAACTGTAGAGATTTTTTTTATCCAAATAGAGACTGTTAAATAATGTCTACCAGTCATTTTTATAATTGTCATATTTTCGCCGTGAAAGACCCAGTCTCTATAGTTTTTTCGGCGAAAGTAAGGACTGTCGGGATAAATTTTTTTACAGGTGGTTTAAACAGCCTCTACAGAATTTTTTATGTTCAAAATTAATTAATTACCAAGATAATAAATATTCAAAGTCAAGAATGGACTTTGAATATTTAATGCTTAGGAAAAAAAAATGGTTCCATAATCGGTAACTCTAATTAACAGTTGAAAAAGGCTTTAATTTTTTTTTTTGCCGTCATGATTTTAAAATTTTGATATTAACAAATTAATTAAATTTAACAACTGATATTCGTATTATGATACTTGAAAAAATATTTGGAATAATTTAATTCAATTAATGATAAAATTTATGTATTTGAAATAAATTTCAAAATGATAAAATTATATATTTTTTTATTTGGAAGAATTAAAATATAGAAAAAATGTCAGAATATTTTGATTTAGTATTTAAGTTATATAAAAAGAATTATGATTTATTTAAATAATTATTAGTGGCTATACAAAAAAAATATAGCATTAGAGATATTTTCTTATTCGCATAGGGACGGTTAAACAATGTCCACTGGCAGTTCTTACAAACGCCTCATTTTTGCTGCGAAAGGCCAAATCTCTATAGTTTTTTCTGGATAATTTAAGGACCGCCGGGAGAAGTTTTTGTAGAGAATGATTCTTTAGGTCAAAAATTAATTAGTTATGAAGACCATGAATATTCAAAGTCTAATAAAAAAAGAATGGTCTTTGAATAATTAATGTTGTGAAAAAAAAGAATGGTTTAACAAGTGGTAACTCAAATTAACTGTTGGAAATGATTTTAGTTTTTTTGGCTTTCAGGACTTATAATTTTGATATTAATAAAATAATTAAATTTCACAACCGATATTCTTGTTACGGTACTTGAAATAAATTTTTAAATGATAAAATTCATATAAATTTTTTTTAAAATAATTAAAATGTAGGAAAAAATATCAGGATGTTCTGATTTTATAGTTAAGTTATATAAAAAGAATCATGATTTATTTAAATGATTTTTAGTAGCACTATAATAAAATACAGCTGTAGCTATATTTTTTTATATACATATGGATGGTTAAATAATATCTACCGGTCATTTTTACAATTGTCAAATTTTCACTGTAAAAGACCGAGTCTCTACAGCTTTTTTTGCGAATTTAAGGACTGTCAGGATAAGTTTTTGTACAGGTGGTTTAACCGCCTCTACAGATTTCTTTACGTCCAAAATTATTTGATTGCTAAGATAATAAATATTCAAAATCTAGCAAAAAAAAAAAGAATGGACTTTGAATATTTAATGCTTAGGAAAAAAGAATGGTTCCATAACCGGTAACTCTAATTAACGGTTGAAAAATACTTTAATTCTTTTTTGCCGCCACGATTTTAAAATTTTCATATTAATAAATTAATTAAATTTAACAACTGATATTCGTGTTATGATACTTGAAAAAATATTTGGAATAATTTAATTCAATTAATGATTAAAATTTATGTATTTGAAATAAATTTCAAAATGATAAAATTCATATGATTTTTTTTATTTGGAAGAATTAAAATGTAGTAAAAATATTAGAATACTCTGATTTTGTAGTTAAGTTATATAAAAAGAATTAAGATTTATTTAAATAATTTTTAGTAGCTATACAATAAATTACAGTATTAGAGATATTTTCTTATTCACATAGGGACAATTAAACAATATCCACTAGCAGTTCTTACAACCGCCCCATTTTTACTGCGAAATGTCCAATCTCTATAGTTTTTCTGGATAATTTAAGGACCGCCAGGAGAAATTTTTGTAGAGGATGATTCTTCATGTCAAAAATTAATTAATTACGAAGACCATGAATATTCAAAGCCTAATAAAAAAGAATGGCCTTTGAATAATTAATGTTCTGAAAAAAAATAGTTCAACAAGTGGTAACTCTAATTAACGATTTGAAATGACTTTAGTTTTTTTGGACTTCAAGACTTATAATTTTGATAGTAATAAAATAATTAAATTTCGCAACTGATATTCTTGTTATGGTACTTGTAATAAATTTTAAAATGATAAAATTCATATGATTTTTTTTATTTGGAAGAATTAAAATGTAGAAAAAAAGACAGAATATTCTGATTTTGCAGTTAAGTTATATAAAAAGAATCATGATTTATTTAAATAATTATTAGTAGCTATACAATAAAATATAGCATTAAAGATATTTTCTTATTCACATAGGAGCGGTTAAACAATGTCCACTAGCAGCTCTTACAACCGTCCATTTTTGCTGCGAAAGGCCTAATCTCTATAGTTTTTCTAGATAATTTTAGGACCGTCGGGAGAAATTTTCGTAGAGGATGATTCTTTATGTCAAAAATTAATTAATTATGAAGACCATGAATATTCAAAGTCCAATAAAAAATAATGATCTTTAAATAATTAATGTTGTGAAAAAAAAAAGAATGGTTCAACAAGTGGTAACTCTAATTAACGGTTGAAAATGATTTTAGTTTTTTTGGCCTTCAGGACTTATAATTTTAATATTAATAAAATAATTAAATTTCACAATCGATATTCTTGTTATGGTACTTGAAATAAATTTTAAAATGATAAAATTAATATGAATTTTTTTATTTGGAATAAAAAAATGTAGAAAAAAATGTCAGAATATTCTTATTTTTTAGTTAAGTTATATAAAAAAAATATCAAGATTCATTTAAATGATTCTTAGTAGTAATATAACAAAATACCACTGTAGAGATATTTTTTATCCACATAGAGAAGATTAAATAATGTCTACCAGTCATTTTTATAATTGTCATATTTTCGCTATGAAAGAACCAGTCTCTATTATTTTTTCGGCGAATTTAAGGACTATCGGGATAAATTTTTTACAGGTGGTTTAAACCGCCTCTACAGAATTTTTTATGTCCAAAAATTAATTAATTACCAAGATAATAATATTTAAAGTCAAGAAAAAAGAAAAAAGAATGGACTTTGAATATCTAATATTGAGGAAAAAAGAATGGTTTCATAACCGGTAACATTAATTTACGGTTGAAAAATACTTTAATTTTTTTTTGCAGTCACGATTTTAAAATTTTGATATTAACAAATTAATTAAATTTAACAACTGATATTCGTGTTATGATACTTGAAAAAATATTTGGAATAATTTAATTCAATTAGTGATAAAATTTATGTATTTGAAATAAATTTCAAAATGATAAAATTCATATGATTTTTTTAATCTAAAAGAATTAAAATTTAGAAAAAATGTTAGAATATTCTGATTTTGTAGTTAAGTTATATAAAAAGAATCATGATTTATTTAAATAATTATTAGTAGCTATAAAATAAAATATAGCATTAGTGATATTTTCTTATTCACATAGGGACGGTTAAACAATCTACATTGGCAGTTCTTACAACCATCCCATTTTTGCTGCTAAAGGTCCAATCTCTATAGTTTTTTTTGATAATTTAAGGACCGCCGTGAGAAATTTTAGTAGAGGATGATTATTTATGTCAAAAATTAATTAATTACGAAGACCATTAATATTCAAAGTCTAATAAAAGAAGAATTATCTTTGAATAATTAATATTGTGAAAAAAAGAATAATTCAACAAGTGGTAACTCTAATTAACGGTTGGAAATGACTTTAGCTTTTTTGGCCTTTAGGACTTATAATTTTAATATTAATAAAATAATTAAATTTCACAACCAATATTCTTGTTATGGTACTTGAAATAAATTTCAAAATAAAAAAATTCATATGAAATTTTTTATTTGGAATAATTAAAATGTGAAAAAAATGTCAAAATATTCTGATTTTTTAGTTAAGTTATATAAAAAGAATCATGATTCATTTAAATGATTCTTAGTAGCACTATAACAAAATACAACTGTAGAGATATTTTTTGTCCACATAGGGACGGTTAAATAATATCTACCAGTCATTATTATAATTATCATATTTTTCGCTGTAAAAGACCCAGTTTATATAGTTTTTTCTGTAAATTTAAGGACTGTTGGGATAAGTTTTTGTACAGGTAGTTAAAACCGCATCTACATGATTTTTTATGTCCAAAATTAATTAATTATCAAGATAATAAATATTCAAAGTCTAGCAAAAAAAATAATGGACTTTGAATATTTAATGCTTAGGAAAAAAGAATAGTTCAATAACCGGTAACTCAAATTAACGGTTGAAAAAGACTTGAAAAAATTAACTAATATTTGTGTTATGATACTTGAAAAAATATTTGGAATAATTTAATTCAATTAATGATAAATTTATGTATTTGATATAAATTTTAAAATGATAAAATTCATATGATTTTTTTATTTGGAAGAATTAAAATGTAGAAAAAATGTTAGAATATTCTTATTTTATAGTTAATTTGTATAAAAAGAATCATGATTTATTTAAATATTTTTAGTAGCTCTACAATGAAAAATAGCATTAGAGATAATTTCTTTTCCACATAGGGACGGTTAAACAATGCCCACTGGCAGTTCTTACAACCGCCCCATTTTTGCTGCGAAAGGTCCAATCTCTATAGTTTTTCTGGATAATTTAAGGATCGTAGGGAGAAATTTTTGTAGAGGATGATTATTCATGTTAAAAATTAATTAATTACGAAGACCGTGAATATTCAAAGTCTAATAAAAAAGAATGGTCTTTGAATAATTAATGTTATGAAAAAAAAGAATGGTTCAGCAAGTGGTAACTCCAATTAAACGGTTTGAAATAACTTTAGTTTTTTTGGCTTTCAAGACTTATAATTTTGATATTAACAAAATAATTAAATTTTACAACCGATATTCTTGTGATGGCACTTAAAATAAATTTTAAAATGATGAAATTCATATGATTTTTTTATTTGGAATAATTAAAATGTAAAAAAAAAATATCAGAATGTTCTTATTTTGTAGTTAAGTTATATAAAAAGAATCATGATTCATTTAAATATTTTTTAGTAGCACTACAATAAAATACATCTGTAGAGATATTTTTTTATCCACATAGGAATGGTTAAATAATGTCTACCAGTCATTTTCACAATTGTCATATTTTTGCTGTGAAAGACCCAATCTCTATAGTTTTTTTGGTGAATTTAAGGACTGTCGAGATAAGTTTTTATACAGGTGGTTTAAACTGCCTCTACAGGATTCTTTATGTCCATATTTAATTAATTACCAAGATAATAAATATTCACAATCTAGCAAAAAAAAAAAAAAAGAATGGACTTTGAATATTTAATGCTTAGGAAAAATGGTTACATAACTGGTAACTCTAATTAACGGTTAAAAAAGACATTAAATTTTTTTTGCCGTCACGATCTTAAAATTTTGATATTAACAAATTAATTAAATTTAACAACTGATATTCGTGTTATGATACTTGAAAAAATATTTAGAATAATTTAATTCAATTAATGATAAAATTTATGTATTTGAAATAAATTTCAAAATGATAAAATTCATATGATTTTTTTATTTGGAAGAATTAAAATGTAGAAAAAATCTCAGAATATTTTGGATTTTGTAATTAAGTTATATAAAAAGAATCATGATTTATTTAAATAATTATTAGTAGCTATACAATAAAATATAACATTAGAGATATTTTTTTATTCACATAGGGATAGTTAAACTATATCCACTGGCAGTTCTTACAATCGCCTCATTTTTGTTGATAAATGTCCAATCTCTATAGTTTTTCTTGATAATTTAAGGATCGCCAGGAGAAATTTTTGTAGAGGATAATTCTTCATATTAAAAATTAATTAATTACGAAGACCGTAAATATTCAAAGTCTACTAAAAAAAGAATGGTCTTTGAATAATTAATGTTATGAAAAAAAAGAATGGTTCAACAAGTAGTAACTCTAATTAACGGTTGGAAATGACTTGAATTATTTTTGCATTCAGGACTTATAATTTTGATATTAATAAAATAATTAAATTTCACAACCGATATTGTTGTTGTGGTACTCGAAATAAATTTCAAAATGATAAAATTCATATGAATTTTTTTATTTGGTATAATTAAAATGAAGAAAAAAATTTAGAATATTCTGATTTTGTAGTTAAGTTATATAAAAAGAATCATAATTCATTTAAACAATTCTTAGTAGCACTACAATAAAATACAACTATAGAGTTATTTTTTTATTCGTATTGAGACAATTAAATAATGTCTACCAGTCATTTTTACAATTATCTTATTTTCGCTGTGAAAGACCCAGTCTCTATAGGTTTTTCGGCGAATTTAAGGACTGTTGGGATAAGTTTTTGTACAGGTGGTTTAAACCGCCTTTACAGAATTTTTTATGTCCAAAATTAATTAATTACCAAGATAATAAATATTCAAAGTCCAGCAAAAAAAAAAGAATGGACTTTGAATATTTAATGCTTAGAAAAAAAAGAATGGTTCCATAACCAGTAACTCTAATTAACGGTTGAAAAAGACTTTAATTTTTTTTTTACTGTCACGATTTTAAAATTTTGATATTAACAAATTAATTAAATTTAACAACTGATATTCATGTTTTGATACTTGAAAAAATATTTGGAATAATTTAATTCAATTGATGATAAAATTTATGTATTTGAAATAAATTTCAAAATGATAAAATTATTTATTTTTTTTATTTTGAAGAATTAAAATGTAGAAAAAATTTCAGAATATTCTGATTTTGTAGTTAAGTTATATAAAAAGAATCATGATTTATTTAAATAATTATTAGTAGCTATACAAAAAAAATATAGCATTAGAGATATTTTCTTATTCACATAGGGATGGTTAAATAATGTCCACTTGCAGTTCTTACAACCGTCCCATTTTTGCTGCGAAAGGCCCAATCTCTATAGTTTTTCTAGATAATTTAAGGACCGCCGGGAGAAATTTTTGTAAAGGATAATTTTTCAAGTCAAAAATTAATTAATTACGAAGACAATAAATATTCAAAGTCTAATAAAAAAGAATGGTCTTTGAATAATTAATGTTTTGAAATAAAAAGAATGGTTCAACAAGTGGTAACTCTAATTAACGGTTTAAAATGACTTTAGTTTTTTTGGCCTTCAGGACTTATAATTTTGATAGTAATAAAATAATTAAATTTCATAACCGATATTCTTATTATAGTACTTGAAATAAACTTTAAAATGATAAAATTCATATGAATTTTTTTATTTGGAATAATTAAAATGTAAAAAAAAAATAAGAATATTCTGATTTTCTAGTTAAGTTATATAAAAAAATCATGATTCATTTAAATAATTCTTAGTAGCACTACAATAAAATACAGCTATAGAGATATTTTTTTATCCACATAGGGATGATTAAATAATGTCCTCCAGTCATTTTTACAATTATCATATTTTCGCTGTGAAAAACCTAGTCTCTATAGTGTTTTCGGCGAATTTAAGGATTGTCGGAATAAATTTTTGTACAAATGGTTTAAACTGTCTTTACATGATTCTTTATGTCCAAAATTATTTAACTACCAATAAATATTATGAATATTTAAAGTCTAGCAAAAAAAAAAGAATGGACTTTGAATATTTAATGCTGAGGAAAAAAGAATGGTTCCATAACCGGTAACTCAAATTAACGGTTGAAAAGTCATTAATTTTTTTTGCCGTCACGATTTTAAAATTTTAATTTTAACAAATTAATTAAATTTAATAACTAATATTCGTGTTATGGTACTTGAAAAAATATTTGAAATAATTTAATTCAATTAATGATAAAATTTATGTATTTGATATAAATTTTAAAATGATAAAATTCATTTGATTTTTTTATTTGGAATAATTAAAATTTAGAAAAAATGTCAGAATATTCTTATTTTATAGTTAAATTGTATAAAAAGAATAATGATTTATTTAAATATTTTTTAGTGGCTCTACAATAAAATATAGCATTAGAGATAATTTCTTATTCACATAGGGACGGTTAAATAATGTCCACTTGCAGTTCTTACAACCGTCCTATTTTTGCCGCGAAAGGCCCAATCTTTATTGTTTTTCTAGATAATTTGAGGACCGCCGGGAGAAGTTTTAGTAGAGAATGATTCTTCAAATAAGAAATTAATTAATTATAAAGACCATAAATATTCAAAGTCTAATAAAAAAAAAGAATGATATTTGAATAATTAATGTTGTGAAAAAAATGGGTTCAATAAGTGGTAACTCAAATTAACGGTTGGAAATGACTTTAGTTTTTTTGGCTTTCTGGACTTATAATTTTAATATTAAAAAAATAATTAAATTTTACAACCGATATTCTTGTTATTGTAGATGAAATAAATTTCAAAATGATAAAATTCATATGAATTTTGTTTTTGAAATAATTAAAATGTAGAAAAAAAATATCAGAATATTCTGATTTTATAGTGAAATTATATAAAAAGAATCATGATTCATTTAAATAATTCTTAGTAGTACTATAACAAAATACAGCTGTAGAAATATTTTCTATTCACATAGGGACGGTTAAATAATGTCTACCAGTCATTTTTATAATTGTCATATTTTCGCTGTGAAAGACCCAATCTCTATAGTTTTTTCGGCGAATTTAAAAACTGTCGGGATAAGTTTTTTTACAGATAGTTTAAACCACCTCTACAGAATTTTTTATGTCCACAATTAATTAATTACCAAGATAATAATATTCAAAGTCTAGCAAAAAACAAAAGAATAGACTTTGAATATTTAATGCTGAGGAAAAAAGAATGGTTCCATAACCAGTAACTCTAATTTACGGTTGAAAAACACTTTATTTTTTTTTTGCAGTCAGAATTTTAAAATTTTGATATTAACAAATTAATTAAATTTAACGACTAATATTCGTGTTATGATACTTGAAAAAATATTTGGAATAATTTAATTCAATTAATGATAAATTTTATGTATTTGAAATAAATTTTAAAATGATAAAATTCATATGATTTTTTTATTTGGAAGAATTAAAATGTAGTAAAAATGTCATAATATTCTGATTTTGTAGTTAAGTTATATAAAAAAAATCATGATTTATTTAAATAATTTTTAGTAGCTATACAATATGTAAAACTCTTGGTTTTTGAATGATTTTAAGTCTAGGGGCAAAATGGTAATTTTGCACCTTATAGGCAAAATAGTCATTTTGTGCCCTCATATGTTGTTTAAATATAATTTGATGGTTTGAATGTCTTTTTGATACTTAGGACGACGAGACGGTCGTTTTGAGTATAATATTGTATTTTTGGGTGCCGAGGGTATTTTTGTTATTTTTGGATTTTTTATCGTTTTCGGTATTTTTGGGTATTATTATGCGTAAAACATATTTATAAATTATTTTGGGTTAAAGTTTGAAGTTAAAAATAAATTTGAGTTGATTTTGTGAATTTTATGGCTTTGGGTAATTTTTTATGAAAATAAATAGTTTTGGGGTGTTTTAAATTAAAATAAATTAGATTGGGGTCAAAATATATTTTTAAAAGTTTTCTTTCCTATAAATAGGGCCTAGGTTTGATGGGGGAAGGTTTTAGATCACTTTAAATTCGGGTGGCTTAAAAAAAATAGGGTTTTGGGGCAAAAATCTGAGGGCCGTCGTTTTGGCACTGTGCGCGCGCCGTGGCCATTGTCGTTCGGAGGGAGGCTTCTGTCGTTCGGTGGAGAAGCTCGGGCCAGGAGCGTTGTCGTTCGGCCTGGTGACCACGTCGTTCGGCGGTTGGGCGAAGCGGCTCGCAGGCGTCGTTTTGCTTCCCTTTCCAGCAGCAGCAATTTTTGCTATTTTGTGTGTTTTGAGGTTTTTCTTCCACCCTTTTGCTTTGATTTGACTCCCATCTAACTAGAACATATTCATATCATATTGGGTTGGTATTTTTCTTAATTAATTTGGCTAAATTCGAATTATTATTTAATTAAATTAATTTTTACAAAATAGGTTAGGTTTTGGGGTTTTTATTGTTTTGAGGGATTTTGGTTATTGAATTAATTGATTGGGCTAGTGTGTTGGGTTATGAAATTTGATGAATGTATTGAATTAGGGTTTGATTGAATTGATTTGGGTATTAGGGTTTTCGAATTAATTGTTTTCTTTGAGTTTTTTGATGATTTAATTCTCTGCCGAAGTTTGATGTTAGTGCTGTATGTTGCTTGATTTTTAATTAAATATTGGAAAATGATAAAAATCTAAAATTTGGATATGTGGCTCGAAATTGAGTCTAGTTTATGAGAAAAATAATTGTTGGGATTTTGGAGCATCGTATATTTCTGGAAATTCAAGTTTGCTACTGTTATCTGACGAACTGTACTGTAGATGCGATTGCATCATCTGTAACTTTCGAAATTCATATTAAAATGTGTAAAAATGTTTTAGATTTGATTTTCATATATGTTAAAGTTCTGGAAGTCTAATTTACAAGAAAAATATGTTGGGTTATGTTTCTATTGTTATATTTTTGAAATAATTAGATCTTTCTACTGCTGTCAGTATACCTTATGAGCTGTATACTGTTATGAATAAAAAATTGGTTGAGAGACTTCTAAGTCTCGAAAAATTATGAAATTTTGGTAGGATTCTTTTCAGATATCAAATTAATTTCTGGTTGAGAATTATAAATTTTTCATATACTGGTTAATTTTTTTGAATTTTAAAAGTTGACACTCGTTATTCAGGTTTATCGGTAAAATTGTATTTGGTGAATATTGATTATTTAAGTAAGGTATTTGATAAATTTAAATTTTAAGGACTTTTTAATGATGTTTTATATTCTGGAAAGCAAGTTTAAAGGTGTGGTATTATGATGGTTAAGTCATGATTGGTTGACAAAAAGGTTTAACCTTGTTATGGAAACTATTGAATTGCGTGCATTCACGTCATGCATTCCCATTTGCACTTGCATACATTTGTAAGGGTGGTTGTTAATTGATGGTTAATGGTTAGACGGTGGTCCAGCAACACCTCAGACTTAGGGTGGCGGATTGCTTAGCTGACTGTTAGACCAGGTAAGTTCTATGGGTGTATTTGAACTGTTTGTGTTGTGCTACTTGCTAACAACTTATATATATATATATATACCCTTCTTATAATATATTATCCTTTTTATATATTCACTAGACTATTCTTTCAAACTCAGCCTCGCATGCTTTAGGAGACAGAGAAACTTGCACGTGATTGTATTTATGTGAGAATATTGAATTTGATATTACTTGTGCTGTGTGATGGTGTGTCATGAAGGGGAAGGAGGTTACTGAGGCGTAATGCCTATACTGCTATTGAGGCTTAATGCCTATACTGTTTACTTAGGCTACATGCCTAATTACTGATTACTGTACTGTATTGAGGAGTTATAAGGGCGGATGTGACTGATATTATACTGTACTGTTTACTGATTGGTGACCCCGACACACTATCTTGATTGCTTAATTTGTGAATGTATTATATGTACTGCTTATATAACTGTTAGATGTTTCTCTGCCTCTCATAGGCTTACTGGGCGTCTATATAAAGCGCTCACACCCTTACAGATTGTCTTGCAGGTTTACAGTGATTGCCTTCGTCTATCTTCTTTCTCTTCTCTGGCAAAGTCGATTAGGTTTTCCGTTTGTGTTTATCGATACTTCTACTTAGAGACTTCCGGATATTGAACTTTTGGGCGGATTAAATCCGAATCCCTTTTTGTGTAATAAGTAGAACTTGTCTGCATTAGATTTCCCGAATGATTTTATTGGGATTTGATTATATTGATGGTTTGCATTTGAACTAGGATTGAGGATTATATAAGTATTGAACTTTTTTGCTCTTAGACTGTTATGAATGTTTCTAAGGCTTATGTGGTCGGACTTTGGTTTGGCTGCATGCCGGTCGTGGCCCCCCGGGTTGGGTCGTGACAAAAGTGGTATCAGAGCCATAATATTCAGTCACACTTATAATTTGTCTAGTTGTATCCGGAAATCATTAGGAAAAAATTCTTTCTGTGTTTCTTTTGCTTCCGCGTTAACCGATATGCTTATACTAATATCAGGAGTTATGTCTCAAAGAAGTACTGGAATTCGGATAGGGGGAGGTTCCTCTGGTGCTGGAACTTCTGGAACTGCAGATGGTGCTAATCTGCCTCCACGTGGACGTGGGAGACCTCTTAGAGCTGCAGTAGGAAATGTTAATACTGCAGGAGTTGTGCCTGATCCTCAGTCACCTACTTCTGGGAATAATCCTGTACCTGAGGCTACACCGGCCGCTGTAGTGGGTCAGGAGCAGTTTATGACTACTATGATGACCATGGGTAAATCTATGGAGACTCTTGCTAATGAAATTGCTCAGTTGGTGCAGAATATGAATCAGAATGCTGGGCAAGCCAATGATCAGCCACCTACTGTTGAACCCCAGTATGTGAGGTTAAATGAGTTTATCAGAGTGAACCCACCTACATTCTCCAACTCTGCTACTGAGGATCCGGTATACTTCATCAATGAGGTACGTCAGATTTGTTTAGCTCTCAACTGTACTGATGATAGATCTATAGAGTTGGCAGGCCATCAGTTAAAGAAGTCAGCTTAGGTGTGGTTCGATGATGAGATTAGAGACAGGGTTCATTTCTGGGATGAGTTTAAGGACTTGTTCATGCAGAATTTCATACCTGAGAATGTTATGTGGCAAAAAGGCCAAGAGTTTGAGAGGTTGAAGCAAGGGGATAGATCCATAGCTGAGTACTATGAGAAGTTTAAGGATCTGCGACAGTATGCTACACACTTGATTCAGGATGAGGCTCGGATGACTCGCAGATTCGTGGAGGGACTGAACAATAAGTATTATGGTTTTGTTGCTAGCCATAACTACACTGAGTTGCATTTGGCTAGGAACACAGCTCTGGGTTTGGAAAACAGAGGTAAGACTGACAGGACTGAGGATACTACTGATGTTAGTAGGAAGAGAAGTAGACCTAATGATTCGCATGACTACCAAGGACAGAACAGAGATCAGAGAGGTAATAATAGAGGTGGTCAACAACAGACTTACCGATCGCAGAATCAGAATTAGGGGAATCCTGTTTGTGGGTTTTGTGGTAACCGTCATCCAGGAGATTGTTGGAGACAGATGGGAGCATGTTTAGGTTGTGGACAGATGGATCACCAGGTGAAGGATTGTCTTAATTCTCGGCGTGGTCAGAATCAAGGAGGGTAGCAGAATTATGTGAGACCAGTAGGGAATCAGGGTAACAACAACCGTGGCAACGGTAATGGTAATGGCAATGGTTATGGCAGAGGTAATGGTGGTCGAGGTTATAATGGAGGCCAAGGTAATCAGAATGGCAGACGACAGAATAGAGGTTATCGAGGCTACCAAGGTCAGCAGAATCAGGGTTATCACCAGAATAATCAGCAGCAGAATGTTGTACCCGCTTTGCCAGCAAGTCAGAACAATGCTCAGAATCAGAACCAAGGCCAGAATCAGAATCAGAATTATGCTCGGGTGTTTAATCTTAATGCTCAGCAAGCTCGGGCTGATAATAATGTGGTGCAAGGTACACTCTCTATATATTCATTTAATGCACATGTTCTTATTGACCTTGGAGCTACTCATTCATTCATATCACCTAGCTTTGCATCTAGATTATCTAGATCACAAGAACTTTTAGCTGAGCCTTTGTTTGTTCATACACCACTGGGGGATGAGATAGAGACGGTGGATGTTTATAGTAACTGTATGATTAGAGTTGAGGATGCAGATTTAGCTGCAAATTTGATTGTCCTATCTGTGTTGGAATTTGATGTGATCTTGGGAATGGATTGGTTAGCTTGTCATGGAGCTAATGTTGACTGTAGGGCTAAAATAGTCCGATTTGATTATGAAGAAGGTAAGTCGGTGACATTCCATGGTTCCAAGACCATTGGTCCTTGTCAAATGATTTCTGCTTTGGGAGCTAGAAGGTTGTTGTGTAAAGGTTGTGACGCCTATCTTGTATCTATTCGGGATGTAAAGAAAGAAGAAGTTAAACCAGAAGATGTCCCTACAATGCAAGATTTTGTGGAAGTTTTTCCTGAGGATTTGCCCGGGTTACCTCCTGAAAGGGAGATTGAGTTTTCTATTGATCTTGTACTCGGCACAAATCCTATCTCTATGTCGCCTTATAGAATGGCACCGGCAGAGCTTAAAGAGTTGAGGGAGCAGTTGAATGATTTGTTACAGAAGGGGTACATCTGACCGAGTACTTCGCCTTGGGGAGCTCCGGTTCTTTTCGTGAGAAAGAAGGATGGTTCCATGAGGTTGTGTATTGATTATCGGCAGCTAAACAAGGTGACGGTCAAGAACGGATATCCATTACCAAGGATTGATGATTTGTTTGATCAGTTGCAAGGGGCGAAGTTTTTCTCAAAGGTTGATCTTCGGTCTGGTTATCATCAGTTAAGGGTGCGAGAGAGTGACATACCTAAAACTGCTTTTCACTCAAGGTATGGTCATTATGAATTTCTGGTAATGTCTTTTGGACTTACCAACGCCCCTGCTGCTTTTATGGACTTGATGAATAGGATGTTTAGTCCATATCTTGATCGGTTTGTTGTGGTGTTCATTGATGATATTTTGGTGTATTCCAAGACTAAAGAAGAGCATGAGGAACATTTGAAGCTGGTTTTGCAAACTCTGAGGGAACATAAACTTTATGCCAAGTTCTCGAAATGTGAATTCTGGTTGGATAAAGTTGTGTTCTTGGGTCATGTTATATCTTCTGAGGGTGTTCAGGTTGATCCAAAGAAGATTGAGGCAGTCATGGATTGGCCAAGACCAAAGACGGTTACAGAGATACGAAGTTTCTTAGGTTTGGCTGGTTATTATAGAAGATTTGTTAGAGATTTTTCTCGACTTGCAGCACCTTTGACTAAACTCACTTGCAAGGGTGTTAAGTTTGTTTGGGATGATGCTTGTGAGGAGAGTTTTAACTTTCTGAAAGAAAGGTTGACATCTGCACCTGTACTTGTTTTGCCGGAGGGCAATGAAGGCAATGCTGTTTACTGTGATGCATCTGGTATTGGTTTGGGATGTGTGTTGATGCAACATGGTAGGGTGGTTGCTTATGCTTCAAGACTGTTGAAAAAGCATGAAGTTAATTATCCTACGCATGATCTGGAGATGGCTGCTGTTGTGTTTGCACTAAAGATCTGAAGGCATTATCTGTATGGTGTCACATGTGAGATTTTTACTGACCATAAGAATCTCAAATATGTTTACTCGCAGAGGGATCTGAACTTGAGGTAGAGGAGGTGGATAGAGTTTCTGGAAGATTATGATTATAATATTCAGTACCATCCTGGGAAAGCAAATGTTGTGGCAGACGCTTTGAGTCGCAAGTCTATGGGGGAGTTTGTCACATATTTGTTTGACGAGGAGGTCCTTAATTTCTGAGATTCACAAATTGCTTGATGAGGGTTGGACATTTAATATGTCTGACAAAGAAGTTGTGAATGGTAGAGGGGTGTTTCTTGCTAGTTTGGCTGTGAAGCCAAATTTTCTTGACATGATTATTTCTGAGCAAAGTAAGGATGCGGATTTGGAAATTTTACGACAGAAAGTCTTAGCCGGTGAGAACAAGGAGTTTTTTATAGATGATAAAGGTGTTTTGAAGTTTGGTACTAGGGTGTGTGTTCCTAAGGTAGATGATTTGAAGACTGACATCCTTAAGGATGCACATTTCTCTACGTACACAGTTCACCCAGGTTCCACCAAGATGTATCGGGATTTGAAGTAGTTGTACTGGTGGAAAGGGATGAAGAATGATGTTGCACAGTTTGTTTCTCAATGCTTATCTTGTCAGCAAGTTAAGTATGAGCATCATAAGCCTGCGGGATTGCTTAAGGAGTTACCACTACCTGAGTGGAAATGGGAGAGAATCAATATGGATTTTGTTGTCGATTTGCCTAAAGCTCCTGGTGGGCATGATTCGATCTGGGTTATTGTTGACAGATTGACTAAATTCGCTCATTTTCTTCCAGTAAATACTAAGTACACAGTGTCGTAGTATGCCAAACTATACCTCAACAGGATTGTGAGTCTTCATGGGGTCCCAGTTTCAATAGTTTCTGATAGAGGACCACAATTTACTTCTAGATTTTGGCAGAAGCTTCAGGAAGGTTTGGGAACTAATCTTCATTTCAGTACTGCTTTTCATCCTCAGACAGATGGTTTGTCGGAGAGGACTATTCAGACTTTGGAAGATATGTTGTGATTGTGTGTTCTTGATTTTGGTGGTAGTTCAGATCATCTTCCTTTGGTAGAGTTTTCCTACAATAACAGTTATCAGGCTAGTATTGGTATGGCTCCATTTGAGGCTCTGTATGGCAGAAGGTGTAGGACTCCATTATATTGGGAGGAGGTTGGTGAGCGTCGAATTGAGGGTCCTGAACTTTGGCAATACAGTGCTGAGGTTGTACCAGTGATTCAAGACCGTATTCGGACTGCTTTTAGTAGACAAAAGAGCTATGCTGATTTGAAAAGAAGAAATCTGGAATTTGCTGTCGGGGATAGAGTGTTTCTGAAGGTTTCACCTTTCAAGGGTGTTATGAGGTTTGGTAAGAAGGGAAAATTAGCTCTATGGTATGTTGGTCCATTTGAAATTCTGGAGAGGATTGGTGATGTTGCTTATAAGCTTGATTTACCACCTCAGATGGCTTCTGTGCATCCGACATTTCATATCTCGATGTTGAGAAAGTATGTACCTAGTCCTGATCATGTGCTAGCTCCGGACACTGTAGAGATTAGTGATGATTATTCTTATGAGGAGCAGCCAATGGCTATTCTGGACCGTCAGGTCAAGCGGTTGCGTTCTAAGGATGTAGCTTCTGTGAAAGTCCTTTGGCGCAATCATTGTGTTGAAGAATGCACCCGGGAAGCCGAAGAGCTTATGAAGGCTAAATATCCCCATCTGTTTGAGTCTTCAGGTATGTTTTAGATTTCGAGGTCGAAATCATTTTAAGGGGGTTAGACTGTAATATTCTTCAGTTTTAGTGTTAGAGCACTTGCATACCAGCATAACATCATACTCATACATCGCATGATATTGTTTGTGACTGATGATTGACAATTGTATGCAATGGATCTTATTGAAAAGGTGTATGTGTAATGATGTTGAGTTACGGAATATTTCTATTATTGGTTACAGAGGTACAGTATATTAATATTGTTATGGATTGGAAAAATGAACAGAGATAATGTTATACTCGATTGATTGGCAATGATATTGACTGGGTTGAGCGCTAAGCGCTATTCATTGATTTTGTTTTGGTTATCTGATAATTGGTTTTTATTTAATGAACTCTAAATGGATCAAACCTGGAATGGTCATTAGTGCTTGGTATCTTGTGGTTATGGCCTGATCAACCATAACAACACATACTAAGTAGACGATACCATCCGGATTTGTGTATAACTATTGTAATGACAGTTTTTGATGGATAATAATTATGTTGGATTCAATTGCGTGGACGCAATTACTTTAAGGGGGTTAGATTGTAAAACCCTTGGTTTTTGAATGATTTTAAGTCTAGGGGCAAAATGGTAATTTTGCACTTTAGGGGCAAAATGGTAATTTTGCACCTTAGAGGCAAAATAGTCATTTTGTGCCCTCATATGTTGTTTGAACATAATTTGATGGTTTGAATGTCTTTTTGATACTCAGGACGACGAGACGGTCGTTTTGAGTATAATATTGTATTTTTGGGTGCCGAGGGTATTTTCGTTATTTTTGGATTTTTCATCGTTTTCGGTATTTTCGGGTATTATTTTGCATAAAACATATTTATAAATTATTTTGGGTTAAAGTTTGAAGTTAAAAATAAATTTGAGTTGATTTTGTGAATTTTATGGTTTTGGGTAATTTTTTATGAAAATAAATAGTTTTGGGGTGTTTTAAATTAAAATAAATTAGATTGGGGTCAAAATATATTTTTAAAAGTTTTCTTTCCTATAAATAGGGCCTAGGTTTGATGGGGGAAGGTTTTAGATCACTTTAAATTCGAATGACTTAAAAAAATAGGATTTTGGGGCAAAAATCTGAGGGCCGTCGTTTTGGCACTGTGCGCTCGTCGTGGCCATTGTCGTTCGGCGGAGAAGCTCGGGCCAGGAGCATTGTCGTTTGGCCTGGTGACCACGTCGTTCGGCGGCTGGGCGAACGGCTTGCAGGCGTCGTTTTGCTTCCCTTTCCAGCAGCAGCAATTTTTGCTATTTTGTGTGTTTTGAGTAGGGGTGTACTCGGGCCGGGTCGGGCCGGGTTTGACCCCGGCCCGAGTTTTTTCGGGCTGCAATTTGCAGCTCGTGGCTCGACCCGAAGCCTGGTTGGGCCGGGCAACTTCGGGCCTGGCCGGGTTCGGGCCGGGTCGGGCCGACCCGATTTTTTAAAAATTAAAAAAAATAATTTTTTTTAAAATTTTAATAAAATTTACATATAAATATTATTTTAAAAATTTATTATACTAAATTATATCTAATAATATATAAATTATTATATCATTTTTTATATATAATATTTAAAAAAATAAATTATCAAAATATAAATTTAAAAAAAATAAAAAAAAATTAATATCTCGGGCCGGGTCGGGCCGGCCCGAGATTTTTTACCCCAACCCGAGGCCCGACCCGAGCTGGGCTCGGGTTGGATTTTGAGGCCCGTGGCCCGACCCTAGCATGGGTTCGGGCCGGGCCGGGTTGGTCGGGCCACGGGCCCAATGAACACCCCTAGTTTTGAGGTTTTTCTTCCACCCTTTTGCTTTGATTTGACTCCCATCTAACTAGAACATGTTCATATCATATTGGGTTGGTATTTTTCTTAATTAATTTGGCTAAATTCGAATTATTATTTAATTAAATTGATTTTTACAAAATAGGTTAGGTTTTGGGGTTTTTATTGTTTTGAGGGATTTTGGTTATTGAATTAATTGATTGGGCTAGTGTGTTGGGTTCTGAAATTTGATGAATGTATTGAATTAGGGTTTGATTGAATTGATTTGGGTATTAGGGTTTTTGAATTAATTGTTTTCTTTGAGTTTTTGGATGATTTAATTCTCTGCTGAAGTTTGATGTTAGTGCTGTATGTTGCTCGATTTTTAATTAAATATTGGAACATGATAAAAATCTAAAATTTGGATATGTAGCTCGAAATTGAGTCTAGTTTATGAGAAAAATAATTGTTGGGATTTTGAAGCATCGTATATTTCTGGAAATTCAAGTTTCCTACTGTTGTCTGACGAACTGTACTGTAGATGCAATTGCATCATCTGTAACTTTCGAAATTCATATTAAAATGTGTAAAAATGTTTTAGATTTGATTTTCATATATGTTGAAGTTCTGGAAGTCTAATTTACAAGAAAAATATGTTGGGTTATGTTTCTATTGTTATATATTTGAAATAATTAGATCTTTCTACTGCTGTCAGTATACCTTGTGAGCTGTATACTGTTATGAATAAAAAATTGGTTGAGAGACTTCTAAGTCTCAAAAAATTATGAAATTTTGGTAGGATTCTTTTCAGATATCAAATTAACTTCTGGTTGAGAATTATAAATTTTTCATATACTGGTTAATTGTTTTGAATTTTACAAGTTGACACTCGTTATTCAGGTTTATCGGTAAAATTGTATTTGGTGAATATTGATTATTTAAGTAAGGTATTTGATAAATTTAAATTGTAAGGACTTTTTAATGATGTTTTATATTCTGGAAAGCAAGTTTAAAGGTGTGGTATTATGATGGTTAAGTCATGATTGGTTGACAAAAAGGTTTAACCTTGTTATGGAAACTATTGAATTGCGTGCATTCACGTCATGCATTCCCATTTGCACTTGCATACATTTGTAAGGGTGGTTGTTAATTGATGGTCAATAGTTAGGCGGTGGTCCAACAACACCTCAAACTTAGGGTGGCAGATTGCTTAGCTGACTGTTAGACCAGGTAAGTTCTATGGGTATATTTGAATTGTTTGTGTTGTGCTACTTGCTAACAACTTATATATATATATATAAACCCTTCTTATAATATATTATCCTTTTTATATATTCACTAGACTATTCTTTCAAACTCAGCCTCGCATGCTTTAGGAGACAGAGAAACTTGCACGTGATTGTATTTATGTGAGAATGTTGAATTTGATATTACTTGTGCTGTGTGATGGTGTGTCATGAAGGGGAAGGAGGTTACTGAGGCTTAATGCCTATACTGCTACTGAGGTTTAATGCCTATAATGTTTACTGAGGCTACATGCCTAATTACTGATTACTATACTGTACTGAGGAGATATAAGGGCGGATGTGACTGATATTATACTGTACTGTTTACTGATTGGTGACCCTGACACACCATCTTGATTGCTTAATTTGTGAATGTATTATATGTACTGCTTATATAACTGTTAGATGTTTCTCTGCCTCTCATAGGCTTACTAGGCATCTATATAAAGCGCTCACACCCTTACAGATTGTCTTGCAGGTTTACAGTGATTGCCTTCGTCTATCTTCTTTCTCTTCTCTGGCGAAGTCGATCAGGTTTTCCGTTTGTGTTTATCGGTCCTTCTGCTTAGAGAATTCCGGATATTGAACTTTTGGGCAGATTGAATCCGAATCCCTTTTTGTGTAATAAGTAGAACTTGTCTGCATTAGATTTCTCGAATGATTTTATTGAGATTTGATTATATTGATAGTTTGCATTTGAACTAGGATTGAGGATTATATAAGTATTGAACTGTTTTGCTCTTAGACTGTTATGAATGTTTCTAAGGCTTATGTGGTCAGACTTCGGTTTGGCTGCATGCCGGTCGTGGCCCCCGGGTTGGGTCGTGACACAATAAAATATAGCATTAGAGATATTTTCTTATTCACATAGAGACAATTAAACAATGTCCACTGGCAGTTCTTACAACCGCCCCATTTTTGCTGCGAAATGTCTAATCTCTATAGTTTTTCTAAATAATTTAAGGGCCGCCGGGAGAAATTTTTGTACAGGATGATTCTTCATGTCAAAAATTAGTTAATTATGAAGACCATGAATATTCAAAGTCTAATAAAAAGGAATGGTCTTTGAATAATTAATGTTATGAAAAAAAAGAATGGCTCAACAAGTGGTAATTCTAATTAACGATTTGAAATAACTTTAGTTTTTTTGGCCTTCAAGACATATAATTTTGATAGTAATAAAATAATTAAATTTTACAATCGATATTATTGTTATGGTACTTGAAATAAATTTTAAAATGATGAAATTCATATGATTTTTTTATTTGGAATAATTAAAATGTAGAAAAAAAATATCAGAATGTTCTGACTTTGTAGTTAAGTTAAATAAAAAGAATCATGATTCATTTAAATATTTTTTAGTAGCACTACAATAAAATACATCTGCAAAGATATTTTTTTTTATCCACATAGGAACGGTTAAATAATGTCTACCAGTCATTTTTACAATTGTCATATTTTCGCTGTGCAAGACCCAGTCTCTATAGTTTTTCCTGTGAATTTAAGGACTGTCGGGATAAGTTTTTGTACAGGTGGTTTAAACTGCCTCTACAAGAATCTTTAAGTCCATAATTAAATTAATTATCAAGATAATAAATATTCACAGTCTAGCAAAAAAAAAAAGAATGGACTTTGAATATTTAATGCTTAGGGAAAAAATGGTTCCATAACCGGTAAATCTAATTAACAGTTAAAAAAGACGTTAATTTCTTTTTGCCGTCACGATTTTAAAATTTTGATATTAACAAATTAATTAAATTTAACAACTGATATTCGTGTTATGATACTTGAAAAAATATTTAGAATAATTTAATTCAATTAATGTTAAAATTTATGTATTTGAAATAAATTTCAAAATGATAAAATTCATATGAATTTTTTATTTGAAAGAATTAAAATGTAGAAAAATATCAGAATATTCTTATTTGGTAGTTAAGTTATATAAAAAGAATAATGATTTATTTAAATAATTATTAGTAGCTATACAATAAAATATAACATTAGAGATATTTTTTTATTCACGTAGGGACAGTTAAACTATGTCCACTGGTAGTTCTTACAATCGCCTCATTTTTGCTGTGAAAGGTCCAATCTCTATAGTTTTTCAGGATAATTTAAGGACCGCCGGGAGAAATTTTATTAAGGGATAATTCTTCATATCAAAAATTAATTAATTATGAAGACCATAAATATTCAAAGTCTACTAAAAAAAGAATGGTCTTTGAATAATTAATATTATGAAAAAAAAAACGATTCAACAAGTGGTAACTCTAATAAATGGTTGGAAATGACTTTAATTATTTTTGCATTCAGGATTTATAATTTTGATATTAATAAAATAATTAAATTTCACAATCGATATTCTTGTTATGGTACTTGAAATAAATTTCAAAATGATAAAATTCATATGAATTTTTTTATTTGGTAAAATTAAAATGAAGAAAAAAATGTCAGAATATTATGATTTTGTAGTTAAGTTATATAAAAGGAATCATGATTCATTTAAACAATTCTTAGTTGCACTATAATAAAATATACATGTAGAGATATTTTTTTATCCGTATTGGGATAATTAAATAATGTCTACCAATCATTTTTATAATTATCTTATTTTCACTGTGAAAGACCCAGTCTCTATAGGTTTTTCGGTGAATTTAAGGACTGTTGAGATAAGTTTTTGTACAGGTGGTTTAAACTGTCTCTACATGATTTTTTATGCCCAAAATTAATTAATTACCAAGATAATAAATATTCAAAGTCCAGCAAAAAAAAAGAATGAACTTTGAATATTTAATGCTTAGAAAAAAAAATGAATGGTTCCAAAATCGGTAACTCTAATTAACGGTTGAAAAAGACTTTAATTTTTTTTTGCCGTCACGATTTTAAAATTTTGATATTAAAAAATTAATTAAATTTAACAACTGATATTTGTGTTATGATACTTGAAAAAATATTTGGAATAATTTAATTCAATTAATGATAAAATTTATGTATTTAAAATAAATTTCAAAATGATAAAATTATTTGATTTTTTTTATTTTGAAGAATTAAAATATAGAAAAAATGTCTGAATATTCCGATTTTGTAGTTAAGGTATATAAAAAGAATCATAATTTATTTAAATAATTATTAGTAGCTATACAAAAAAAATATAACATTAGAGATATTTTCTTATTCACATAGGGACGGTTAAATAATTCCACTTACAGTTCTTACAACCGTCCCATTTTTGCTGCGAAAGGCCTAATCTCTATAGTTTTTCTAGATAATTTAAGGACCGTCGGGAGAAATTTTTGTAGGGGATGATTCTTCATGCAAAAATTAATTAATTATGAAGACAATAAATATTCAAAGTCTAATAAAAAATAATGGTCTTTGAATAATTAATATTGTGAAATAAAAAGAATGGTTCAACAAGTGGTAACTCTAATTAACGGTTTAAAATGACTTTAGTTTTTTTGGCCTTCAGGACTTATAATTTTGATAGTAATAAAATAATTAAATTTCATAACCGATATTCTTATTATGGTACTTGAAATAAACTTTAAAATGATAAAATTCATATGAATTTTTTTATTTGGAATAATTAAAATGTAAAAAAAATATAAGAATGTTCTGATTTTCTAGTTAAGTTATATAAAAAAAAATCATGATTCATTTAAACAATTCTTAGTTGCACTATAATAAAATACAGTTGTAGAGATTTTTTTTATCCACATAGGGACGGTTAAATACTGTCACGACCCAACCCGGGGGCCACGACCGGCATGCAGCCAAACCAAAGTCCGACCACATAAGCCTTTAAAAACATTCATAACAGTCTAAGTGCAAAACAGTCCAATACTTATATAATCCTCAATCCTAATACAAATGCAAACCATCAATATAATCAAATCTCAATAAAATCATTCGGGAAATCTAATGCAGACAAGTTCTACTTATTACACAAAAAGGGATTCGGATTCAATCCGCCCAAAAGTTCAATATCCGGAAATCTCTAAGCAGAAAGACTGATAAACACAAACGGAAAACCCGATCGACTTCGCCAAGAAGAGAAAGAAGATAGACGAAGGCAATCACTGTAAACCTGCAAGACAATCTGTAAGGGTGTGAGCGCTTTATATAGACGCCCAGTAAGTCTATGAGAGGCAGAGAAACATCTAACAGTTATATAAGCAGTACATATAATACATTCACAAATTAAGCAATCATGATGGTGTGTCGGGGTCACCAATCAGTAAACAGTACAGTATAATATCAGTCACATCCGCCCTTATAACTCCTCAGTACAGTACAGTAATCAGTAATTAGGCATGTAGCCTCAGTAAACAGTATAGGCATTAAGCCTCAGTAGCAGTATAGGCATTAAGCATCAGTAACTTCCTTCCCCTTCATGACACACCATCACACAACACAAGTAATATCAAATTCAATATTCTCGCATAAATACAATCACATGCAAGTTTCTCTGTCTCCTAAAACATGCGAGGCTGAGTTTGAAAGAATAGACTAGTGAATATATAGAAGGGATAATATATTATAAGAAGGGTTTATATATATATAAGTTGTTAGCAAGTAGCACACACAAACAATTCAAATACACCCATAGAACTTACCTGGTCTAACAGTCAGCTAAGCAATCCGCCACCCTAAGTCTGAGGTGCTGCTGGACCACCGCCTAACCATTAACCATCAATTAACAACCACCCTTACAAATGTATGCAAGTGCAAATGGGAATGTATGACGTGAATGCACACAATTCAATAATTTCCATAACAAGGTTAAACCTTTTTGTCAACCAATCATAACTTAACCATCATAATACCACACCTTTAAACTTGCTTTCCAGAATATAAAACATCATTAAAAAGTCCTTACAATTTAAATTTATCAAATACCTTACTTAAATAATCAATATACACAAGATACAATTTTACCGATAAACCTGAATAACGAGTGTCAACTTGTAAAATTCAAAATAATTAACCAGGAGTTAATTTGATATCTGAAAAGCATCCTACCAAATTTCATAATTTTTTGAGACTTAGAAGTCCCTCAATCAATTTTTATTCATAACAGTATACAGCTCACAAGGTATACTGACAGCAGTAGAAAGATCTAATTATTTCAAAAATATAACAACAGAAACATAACCCAACATATTTTTCTTGTAAATTAGACTTCCATAACTTCAACATATATGAAAATCAAATCTAAAATTTTTTTACACATTTTAATATGAATTTCGAAAGTTACAGATGATGCAATCGCACCTACAGTACAGTTCTTCAGACAACAGTAGCAAACTTGAATTTTCCAGAAATATACAATGCTCCAAAATCCCAAAAATTATTTTTCTCATAAACTAGACTCAATTTCAAGCCACATATCCAAATTTTAGATTTTATCATGTTCCAATATTTAATTAAAAATCGAGCAACATACAGCACTAACATCAAACTTCAGCAGAAAATTAAATCATCCAAAAACTCAAAGAAAACAATTAATTCGAAAACCCTAACACCCAAATTAATTCAATCAAACCCTAATTCAATATATTCATCAAATTCCAGAACCCAACACACTAGCCCAATCAATTAATTCAACACCAAAATCCATCAAAACAATAAAAACCCCAAAACCTAACCTATTTTGTAAAAATCAATTTAATTAAATAATAATTCGAATTTAGCCAAATTAATTAAGAAAAATACCAACCCAATATGATACTAATATGAACTAATCAAATGGAAGTCAAAATAATGCAAAAGGAATCAAGAAAAACCTCAAAAACACCCAAAAACTCGAAAAATCGAGCTGCTGGACAGGACCCAAAACGACAGGGGCGAGCCAACACGCAGCACGCCAAACGACGGCCTCCGCACGCCGAACGACAGGAGCGCGCCTCGCCGAATGATGCACATCCCTCGCCAAATGACACCGGCACCCTGCGCGCGCACTGACGAAACGACGGGCCCTCTGTTTTCTGCCTAAAATCCTAACTTCTCTCTTTTTTTCAAAACACCCGAAAATAGAAGACCAAAAACCTCACCCCATCTGATTTTTAGGCCCATTTATAGGAAAACAACTCTTCAAAATTATATTTTTACCCCTAATCTAATTTATTTTAATTAAAAACACCCCAAAACTATTTATTTTCATAAAATTTACCCAAAACCATAAAATTCACAAAATCAACTCAAATTTATTTTTAACTTCAAAATTTAATCCAAAATAATTTATAAATATGTTTTATGCATAATAACACCCGAAAATACCGAAAACGACAAAAAATCTAAAAATGACGAAAATACCCTCGGCTCCCAAAAATACAATATTATACTCAAAACGACCGTCTTGTCGTCCTGAGTATCAAAAAGACATTTAAACCATCAAATTATGTTCAAACAACATGTGAGGGCACAAAATGACTATTTTGCCCCTAGACTTAAAATCATTTTTACAATTATCATATTTTCACTGTGAAAAACTCAGTTTCTATAGTTTTTTCAGCGAATTTAAGGACTGTCGGAATAAATTTTTGTACAGGTGGCTTAAACCGCCTCTACAGGATTCTTTATGTTTAAAATTATTTAACTACCAAGATAATGAATATTTAAAGTCTAGCAAAAAAATAATAATAGACTTTGAATATTTAATACTGAGGAAAAAAGAATAGTTCCATAACTGGTAACTCAAATTAACGGTTGAAAAAGACATTAATTTTTTTTGCCGTCACGATTTTAAAATTTTAATTTTAACAAAATAATTAAATTTAATAACTAATATTCGTGTTATGGTACTTGAAAAAATATTTGAAATAATTTAATTCTATTAATGATAAAATTTATGTATTTGATATAAATTTTAAAATGATAAATTTCATATGATTTTTTTATTTGAAAAAATTAAAATGTAGAAAAAATGTCAAAATATTCTTATTTTGTAGTTAAGTTGTATAAAAAGAATCATGATTTATTTAAATATTTTTTAGTAGCTCTACAATAAAATATAGCATAAGAGATAATTTCTTATTCACATAGAGACGGTTAAATAATGTTAACTTGCAGTTCTTATAACCATCCTACTTTTGCTGCGAAAAGCTCAATCTCTATAGTTTTTCTAGATAATTTGAGGACCGCCGGGAGAAGTTTTAGTAGAGAATGATTCTTAATATCAAAAATTAATTAATTATAAAGACCATAAATTTTCAAAGTGTAATATTCTTCAGTTTTAGTGTTAGAGCACTTGCATACCAGTATAACATCATACTCATACATCGCATGATATTGTTTGTGACTGATGATTGACAATTGTATGCAATGGATCTTATTGAAAAGGTGTATGTGTAATGATGTTGAGTTACGGAATATTTTTGTTATGGGTTACAGAGGTACAGTATATTAATATTATTATGGATTGGAAGAATGAACAGAGATAATGTTATACTCGATTGAAGGGCACTGATATTGACTGGGTTGAGCGCTAAGCGCTATTCATTGATTTTGTTTTGGTTATCTGATAATTGATTTTTTATTTAATGAACTCTAAATGGATCGAACCTGGAATGGTCATTAGTGCTTGGTATCTTGTGGTTATGGCTTGATCAACCATAACGACACATACTAAGTAGACGATACCATCCGGATTTGTGTATAACTATTGTAATGACAGTTTTTGATGGATAATGATTATGTTGGATTCAATTTCGTGGACGCAATTACTTTAAGGAGGTTAGATTGTAAAACTCTTAGTTTTTGAATGATTTTAAGTCTAGGGGCAAAAAGGTAATTTTGCCTTCAATTCATATTCGGGTGTATTTTATAACGTTTGGTGCTTATTTTCATAATGTGGGTGTTGAGATGTTTGTTTTGAGTATAATATTGTGTTTTTGGCTTCGGGGGGGTATTTTGGTCATTTTGGCTGTCGAAAAATTTTCGGGTTTCATTTTGCTGTTTTTGATGTCATTTTGGTGACCGTGATGTCGTTACGGTTATTTTAAGTATAATTTTGCTAGGGTTTGTGTTTCGGGAATTTTTCGGGTATTTATTAATTTTTAATTAAAATAAATTAAATAAATTAAATAATTAATGAACTAATTTAAATAATTCTGAAAATAATTAAATTTGGGGTTAGTTGTGAATTTTTATAAGTTAGTTGGGTGTTTTTTTGAATTTTTAAAGAGTTTTAGGGTATTTTTAAATAAAATAAATTAATTTAGGGGTATATTGGTAATTTACCAATTTAAAATTGTATAAATAGGGGTGTTAGGGCACCCAATTGAGTGTCTAAAATTAGTGTGCCGTCAGAGAGAGAAAAGAGAAGAAAAATCAAAATTTTCCTTCAAACCGAGCGCCTGTCGTTTCGTCAGTGGGCATGCCAATTGCCGGTGTTGTTTGGCGAGGTGCTGGTGTCATTCGGCGTGCGAGCTCCTGTCGTTCGACATGCTGCGGGCTGCATCGCAGATTGTCGTTTTGGCTTCCAATTTTAGGCAGTTTCTAGATTTTAAGGTTTTTCAATTTTTTCTTCAATTTCTTCCAACTTCTTGGCATGATTTGTGTTGTTGGATGTTTGTATAATGTTTAGGGTGTTAGAAAATAATATTTTTTATTTATTTTGATTTTTAATTAATTAAAAATAATTAATAAGTTGTAGGATGATTTTGGAGGTTCTTGATGTTTAATATTTGATTTGTGAGTTTAAGTTAATGATCTAGTATTTTTGGCAATTGTAATCTGTTCTAGGGATGTTATACTTGATCTAGAAATTTATTTTTGAATTTTCATGTTTGATTTATATTTTTAATTCAATAATAAAGTGAAAAATTATTTCTGCTTGTGATTACTAATATTTCAGTAACTTTGTTGAATTTTTAAAAATTATTGGTAAATGATCTAGGTCTGAAGTTTTGATATGTTTTAGGATATGATGTTAGGTGTTTATAAAAAAATATTTTGAGGTCTGGTTCAAATGTTTGTGTTTCGAAATAAATTTATTTCTCAACTGCTGCCAGTATGGTAACTGGTTGTGTGAATCCGATTTAAAAATTAAATTGAGGGACTTAGAGGTTTCTAAAAATTATGAAATTTTGATATGTTGTTTATTAGGAAGTTTTGAATCTGTGAAAAATAATTGTTGGGATTTTGGAGCATCGTATGTTTCTGGAAAATTCAAGTTTACTACTGTTGTCTGACTAACTGTACTGTAGATGAAATTGCATCATCTGTAACTTTCGAAATTCATATTAAAATATGTAAAAATGTTTTAGATTTTATTTTCATATATGTTGAAGTTCTGGAAGTCTAATTTACAAGAAAAATATGTTGGGTTATGTTTCTGTTGTTATATTTTTGAAATAATTAGATCTTTCTACTGCTGTCAGTATACCTTGTGAGTTGTATACTGTTATGAATAAAAATTGGTTGAGAGACTTCTAAGTCTCGAAAAATTATGAAATTTTGGTAGGATGCTTTTCAGATATCAAATTAATGCCTGGTTGAAAATTATAAATTTTGCATATACTGGTTAATTGTTTTGAATTTTACAAGTTGACACTCGTTATTCAGGTTTATCGGTAAAATTGTATCTTGTGTATATTGATTATTTAAGTAAGGTATTTGATAAATTTAAATTGTAAGGACTTTTTAATGATGTTTTATATTCTGGAAAGCAAGTTTAAAGGTGTGGTATTATGATGGTTAAGTTATGATTGGTTGACAAAAAGGTTTAACCTTGTTATGAAAACTATTGAATTGTGTGCATTCCCGTCATGCATTCCCATTTGCACTTGCATACATTTGTAAGGGTGGTTGTTAATTGATGGTTAATGGTTAGGCGGTGGTCCAGCAGCACCTCAGACTTAGGGTGGTGGATTGCTTAGCTGACTATTAGACCAAGTAAGTTCTATGGGTGTATTTGTACTGTTTGTGTTGTGCTACTTGCTAACAACTTATATATATATATAAACCCTTCTTATAATATATTATCCTTTCTATATATTCACTAGTCTATTCTTTCGAACTCAGCCTCGCATGTTTTAGGAGACAGAGAAACTTGCATGTGATTGTATTTATGTGAGAATATTGAATTTGATATTACTTGTGCTGTGTGATGGTGTGTCATGAAGGGGAAGGAGGTTACTGAGGCTTAATGCCTATACTGCTACTGAGGCTTAATGTCTATACTGTTTACTGAGGCTACATGCCTAATTACTGATTACTGTACTGTACTGAGGAGTTATAAGGGCGGATGTGACTGATATTATACTGTACTGTTTACTGATTGGTGACCCCGACACACCATCTTGATTGCTTAATTTGTGAATGTATTATATGTACTGCTTATATGACTGTTAGATGTTTCTCTGCCTCTCATAGACTTACTGGGCATCTATATAAAGCGCAAACACCCTTACAGATTGTCTTACAGGTTTACAGTGATTGCCTTCGTCTATCTTCTTTCTCTTCTTGGCGAAGTCGATCAGGTTTTCCATTTGTGTTTATCAGTCTTTCTGCTTAGAGATTTCCGGATATTGAACTTTTGGGCGGATTGAATCCGAATCCCTTTTTGTGTAATAAGTAGAACTTGTCTACATTAGATTTTCCGAATGATTTTATTGGGATTTGATTATATTGATGGTTTGCATTTGTATTAGGATTGAGGATTATATAAGTATTGGACTGTTTTGCTCTTAGACTGTTATGAATGTTTTTAAAGGCTTATGTGGTCGGACTTTGGTTTGGCTGCATGCCGGTCGTGGCCCCCGGGTTGGGTCGTGACACAAAGTCTAATATAAAAAGAATGATCTTTGAATAATTAATGTTGTAAAAAAAATGGTTCAACAAGTGGTAACTCTAATTAACGGTTGGAAATTATTATAGTTTTTTTGGCCTTCAGGACTTATAATTTTAATATTAAAAAAATAATTAAATTTTACAACCGATATTCTTCTTATGGTAGATGAAATAAATTTCAAAATGATAAAATTCATATGAATTTTTTTATTTGGAATAATTAAAATGTAGAAAAAAATGTCAGAATATTCTGATTTTGTAGTGAAGTTATATAAAAAGAATCATGATTCATTTAAATGATTCTTAGTAGTACTATAACAAAATATAGCTGTAGAGATATTTTTTATCCATATAGGGACGGTTAAATAATGTCTACCAGTCATTTTTATAATTGTCATATTTTCACTGTGAAAGACTCAATCTCTATAGTTTTTTCGGCGAATTTAAGAACTGTCGGGATAAATTTTTTTCTAAGCAGTTTAAACAGTCTCTACAGAATTTTTTATTTTCAAAATTAATTAATTATAAAGATAATAATATTCAAAGTCTAGCAAAAAAAATAATGGACTTTAAATATTTAATGCTTAGGGAAAAAAGAATAGTTCCATAATCGGTAACTCTAATTAACGGTTGAAAAAGACTTTAATATTTTTAGGCCGTCACGATTTTAAAATTTTGATATTAACAAATTAATTAAATTTAACAACTGATATTCGTGTTATGATACTTAAAAAAATATTTGGAATAATTTAATTCAATTAATGATAAAATTTATTTATTTGAAATAAATTTCAAAATGATAAAATAATATGATTTTTTTCTTTGGAAGAATTAAAATGTAGAAAAAATGTCAGAATATTTTGATTTTGTAGTTAAGTTATATAAAAAGAATCATGATTTATTTAAATAATTATTAGTAGCTATACAATAAAATATAACATTAGAGATATTTTCTTATTCACATAGGGACAGTTAAACATTGTATACTGGCAGTTCTTACAACCACCCCATTTTTGCTGCGAAAGATCCAATCTCTATGGTTTTTCTGGATAATTTAAGGACAGCCAGGAGAAATTTTTATAGAGGATGATTCTTCATGTTAAAAATTAATTAATTACGAAGACTATTAATATTCAAAGTCTAATAAAAAAGAATGATCTTTGAATAATTAATGTTATAAAAAAAAGAATGGTTCAACAAGTTGTAACTTTAATTAACGGTTTGAAATGATTTTAGTTTTTTTTGGCCTTCGAGACTTATAATTTTGATAGTAATAAAATAATTAAATTTCATAATGATATTCTTGTTATGGTACTTGAAATAAATTTCAAAATGATAAAATTCATATGATTTTTTTATTTTGAAGAATTAAAATGTTGTAAAAATGTCTGAATATTCTGATTTTGTAGTTAAGTTATATAAAAAGAATCATGATTTATTTAAATAATTTTTAGCAGCTATACAATAATATATAGGATTAGAGATATTTTTTTATTCACATAGGGACGGTTAAACAATGTCCACTGGCAGTTCTTACAACCGTCCCATTTTTGCTTCGAAATGCCCAATCTTTATAGTTTTTCTGGATAATTTAAGGACCGTCGGGAGAAGTTTTAATAGAGGATGATTTTTCATGTCAAAAATTAATTAATTACGAAGACCAAGAATATTCAAAGTCTAATAAAAAAAGAATGGGCTTTGATTAATTAATGTTGTGAAAAAAAAGAATGGTTCAACAAGTGGTAATTCGAATTAACGGTTGAAAATGACTTTAGTTTTTTTTGCTTTCAGGACTTATAATTTTAATATTGATAAAATAATTAAATTTCACAATCGATATTCTTGTTATGATACTTGAAATAAATTTCAAAATGATAAAATTCATATGAATTTTTTTATTTGAAATAATTAAAATGTGGAAAAAATGTTAGAATAATCTAATTTTGTAGTTAAGTTATATAAAAAGAATCATGATTCATTTAAATGATTCTTAGTAGGACTATAACAAATACAGCTGTAGAGATATTTTTTATTCACATAGGGACGGTTAAATAATGTCTACCAGTTATTTTTATAATTGTCATATTTTCGCTGTGAAAGACCCAGTTTCTATAGTTTTTTCGGCGAATTTAAAGACTATCGGGATAAGTTTTTTTACAGGTGGTTTAAACTGCCTCTACATAATTTTTTATGTCCACAATTAATTAATTACCAAGATAATAAATATTCAAAGTCTAGCAAAAAAAAAAAAAGAATGGACATTGAATATTTAATGCTAAGGAAAAAAGAATTATTCCATAACCGGTAACTCAAATTTTCGGTTGAAAAAGACTTAAATTTTTTTTTGCCGTCAAGATTTTAAAATTTTGATATTAATAAATTAATTAAATTTAACAACTGATATTCGTGTTATGATACTTGAAAAAAATATTTGGAATAATTTAATTCAATTAATGATAAAATTTATGTATTTGAAATAAATTTCAAAATGATAAAATTCATATGATTTTTTTTATTTGGAAGAATTAAAATGTAGTAAAAATATCAGAATATTTTGATTTTGTATTTAAATTATATAAAAAGAATCATGATTTATTTAAATAATTTTTAGTAGCTATACAATAAAATATAGGATTAGAGATATTTTCTTATTCACATAGGGACAGTTAAACAATGTCCACTGGCAGTTCTTACAACCGCCTCATTTTTGCTGCGAAATGTCCAATTTCTATAGTTTTTCTGGATAATTTAAGGACCATCGGGAGAAATTTTTGTAAAGGATGATTCTTCATGTCAAAAATTAATTAATTATGAAGACCATGAATATTCAAAGTCTAATAAAAAAGAATGGTCTTTAAATAATTAATGTTATGAAAAAAAAGAATGGTTCAACAAGTGGTAACTCTAATTAACGGTTTGAAATGACTTTAGTTTTTTTGACCTTCAAGACTTATAATTTTGATAGTAATAAAATAATTAAATTTCACAACCGATATTCTTGTTATGGTACTTGAAATAAATTTTAAAATGATGAAATTCATATGAATTTTTTTATTTGGAATAATTAAAATGTAGAAAAAAATATCATAATGTTCTGATTTTGTAGTTAAGTTATTGAAAATAATCATGATTCATTTAAATATTTTTTAGTAGCACTACAATAAAATACATCTCTAGAGATGTTTTTTTTATCCACATATGAACGGTTAATTAATGTCTACCAGTCATTTTTACAATTGTCATATTTTTGCTGTGAAAGATCCAATCTCTCTAGTTTTTTCGGTGAATTTAAGGACTAACGGGATAAGTTTTTGTACAGGTGGTTTAAACTGCCTCTACATGATTCTTTATGTCCATAATTAATTAATTACCAAGATAATAAATATTCACAGTCTAGCAAAAAAAAAAAGAATGGACTTTGAATATTTAATGCTTAGGAAAAAATTGTTACATAACTGGTAACTCTAATTAACGGTTGAAAAAGACGTTAATTTTTTTTACCGTCACGATTTTAAAATTTTGATATTAACAAATTAATTAAATTTCACAACTGATATTCGTGTTATGATACTTGAAAAAATATTTAGAATAATTTAATTCAATTAATGATAAAATTTATGTATTTGAAATAAATTTTAAAATGATAAAATTCATATGATTTTTTTTATTTGGAAGAATTAAAATATAGAAAAAAGGTCAAAATATTATAATTTTGTAGTTAAGTTATATAAAAAGAATCATGATTTATTTAAATAATTATTAGTAGCTATAAAATAAAATATAACATAAGAGATATTTTTTTTGTAAAACCCTTGGTTTTTGAATGATTTTAAGTCTAGGGGCAAAATGGTAATTTTGCACTTTAGGGGCAAAATGGTAATTTTGCACCTTAGGGGCAAAATAGTTATTTTGTGCCCCTCATATATTGTTTGAACATAATTTGATGGTTTGAATGTCTTTTTGATACTCAGGACGACGAGACGGTCGTTTTGAGTATAATATTATATTTTTGGGTGCCGAGGGTATTTTCGTCATTTTTAGATTTTTTGTCGTTTTTAGTATTTTCGGGTATTATTATGCGTAAAACATATTTATAAATTATTTTGGGTTAAAGTTTGAAGTTAAAAATAAATTTGAGTTGATTTTGTGAAATTTATGGTTTTGGGTAATTTTTTATGAAAATAAATAGTTTTGGGTGTTTTTAATTAAAATAAATTAGATTAGGGTAAAAGTATAATTTTGAAGAGTTGTTTTCCTATAAATAGGCCTAAATTCAGATGGGGTAAGGTTTTTGGTCTTCTATTTTCGGGTGTTTTGAAAAAAAGGGGAGAAAATAGGGTTTTAGGCAAAAAATCAGAGGAGCTGTCGTTTTGGTCTCGGCGTGCTGAGGAAGCAGAATCGTTCGGCGGGAGGTGAACGTCGTCTGACGAGGATCGGCGTGCCAGCGCGCATCGTCGTTTGGCCTGGAGTGACGTCGTTCGGCGAGCCATCGTGCCAACTCGCCGTGCCGTTTTGACCTCTGCTCCAGCAACCTGTTTTTCGAGTTTTTGGGTGTTTTTGAGGTTTTTCTTGATTTCTTTTGCATTATTTCGACTTCCATTTGATTAGTTCATATTAGTATCATATTGGGTTGGTATTTTTCTTAATTAATTTGGCTAAATTCGAATTATTATTTAATTAAATTGATTTTTACAAAGTAGGTTAGGTTTTGGGGTTTTTATTGTTTTGAGGGATTTTGGTTATTGAATTAATTGATTGGGCTAGTGTGTTGGGTTCTAAAATTTGGTGAATGTATTGAATTAGGGTTTGATTGAATTAATTTGGGTATTAGGGTTTTCGAATTAATTGTTTTCTTTGAGTTTTTGGATGATTTAATTCTCTGCTGAAGTTTGATGTTAGTGCTGTATGTTGCTCGATTTTTAATTAAATATTGGAACATGATAAAAATCTAAAATTTGGATATGTGGCTCAAAATTGAGTCTAGTTTATGAGAAAAATAATTTTTGGGATTTTCGAGCATCGTATATTTCTGGAAAATTCAAGTTTGCTACTGTTGTCTGAAGAACTGTACTGTAGATGCGATTGCATCATCTGTAACTTTCGAAATTCATATTAAAATGTGTAAAAATATTATAGATTTGATTTTCATATATGTTGAATTTCTGGAAGTCTAATTTACAAGAAAAATATGTTGGGTTATGTTTCTGATGTTATATTTTTGAAATAATTAGATCTTTCTACTGCTGTCAGTATACCTTGTGAGCTGTATACTGTTATGAATAAAAATTTGTTGAGGGACTTCTAAGTCTCAAAAAATTATGAAATTTTGGTAGGATGCTTTTCAGATATCAACTTCTGGTTAAGAATTATAAATTTTTCATATACTGGTTAATTGTTTTGAATTTTACAAGTTGACACTCGTTATTCAGGTTTATCGGTAAAATTGTATTTGGTGAATATTGATTATTTAAGTAAGGTATTTGATAAATTTAAATTGTAAGGACTTTTTAATGATGTTTTACATTCTGGAAAGCAAGTTTAAAAGGTGTGGTATTATGACGGTTAAGTTATGATTTGTTGACAAAAAGGTTTAACCTTGTTATGGAAACTATTGAATTGCGTGCATTCACGTCATGCATTCCCATTTGCACTTGCATACATTTGTAAGGGTGGATGTTAATTGATGGTTAATGGTTAGGCGGTGGTCCAGCGGCACCTCAGACTTAGGGTGGCGGATTGCTTAGCTGACTGTTAGACCAGGTAAGTTCTATAGGTGTATTTGAACTGTTTGTATTGTGCTACTTGCTAACAACTTATATATATATATATAAACCCTTCTTATAATTTATTATTCTTTCTATATATTCACTAGACTATTCTTTCGAACTCAGCCTCGCATGCTTTAGGAGACAGAGAAACTTGCATGTGATTGTATTTATGTGAGAATATTGAATTTGATATTACTTGTGCTGTGTGATGGTGTGTTATGAAGGGGAAGGAGGTTACTGAGGCTTAATGCCTATACTGCTACTGAGGCTTAATGCCTATACTGCTACTAAGGCTTAATGCCTATACTGTTTACTGAGGCTACATGCCTAATTACTGATTATTGTACTGTACTGAGGAGTTATAAGGGCGGATGTGACTGATATTATACTGTACTGTTTACTGATTGGTGACCCCGACACACCATCTTGATTGCTTAATTTGTGAATGTATTATATGTACTGCTTATATAACTGTTAGATGTTTATCTGCCCCTCATAGGCTTACTGGGCGTCTATATAAAGCGGTCACACCCTTATAGATTGTCTTGCAGATTTACAGTGATTGCCTTCGTCTATCTTCCTTCTCTTCTTTAGCGAAGTCGATCAGGTTTTCCGTTTGTGTTTATCGGTCCTTTTGCTTAGAGATTTCCGGATATTGAACTTTTGGGCGGATTGAATCCGAATCCCTTTTTGTGTAATAAGTAGAACTTGTCTGCATTAGATTTTTTGAATGATTTTGTTGGGATTTGATTATATTGATGGTTTGCATTTGAACTAGGATTGAGGATTATATAAGTATTAAACTGTTTTTCACTTAGACTGTTATGAATGTTTCTAAGGCTTATGTGGTCGGACTTCGGTTTGGCTGCATGTCGGTCGTGGCCGCCGGGTTGGGTTGTGACAAAAGTGGTATCAGAGCCATAAGATTCAGTCACACTTATAATTTGTCTAGTTGTATCCGGAAATCATTAGGAAAAAATTCTTTCTGTGTTTCTTTTGCTTCCGCGTTAACCGATACGCTTATACTAATATCATGAGTTATGTCTCAAAGAAGTACTGGAATTCGGATAGGGGGAGGTTCCTCTGGTGCTGGAACTTTTGGAACTGCAGATGGTGCTAATCTGCCTCCATGTGGACGTGGGAGACCTCCTAGAGCTACAGCAGGGAATGTTAATACTGCAGGAGTTGTGCCTAATCCTCAGCCACCTACTCCTGGGAATAATCCTGTACCGGAGGCTACACCTGCTGCTGCAGTGGGTCAGGAGCAGTTTATGTCTACTATGATGACCATGGGTAAATCTATGGAGACTCTTGCTAATGGAATTGCTCAGTTAGTGCAGAATATGAATCAGAATGCTGGGCAAGCCAATGATCAGCCACCTACTGTTGAACCCCAGTATGCGAGGTTAAATGAGTTTATCAGAGTGAACCCACCAGGATCCGGTATACTTCATCAATGAGGTACGTTGGATTTGTTTAGCTCTCAACTGTACTGATGATAGATCTATAGAGTTGGCAGGCCATCAGTTAATGAAGTCAGCTCAGGTGTGGTTCGATGATGAGATCAGAGATAGGGTTCGTGTCTGGGATGAGTTTAAGGACTTGTTCATGCAGAATTTCATACCTGAGAATGTTATGTGGCAAAAAGGCCAAGAGTTTGAGAGGTTGAAGGAAGGGGATAGATCCATAGCTGAGTACTAGGAGAAGTTTCAGGATCTGCGACAGTATGCTACACACTTGATTCAGGATGAGGCTCGGATGACTCGCAGATTCATGGAGGGACTGAACAATAAGTATTATGGTTTTGTTGCTAGCCATAACTATACTGAGTTGCATTTGGATAGGAACACAGCTCTGGGTTTGGAAAATAGAGGTAAGACTGACAGGACTGAGGATACTACTGATGTTAGTAGGAAGAGAAGTAGACCTAATGATTCGCATGGCTACCAAGGACAGAACAGAGATCAGAGAGGTAATAATAGAGGTGGTCAACAACAGACTTACTGATCGCAGAATCAGAATCAGGGGAATCCTGTTTGTGGGTTTTGTGGTAACCGTCATCCAGGAGATTGCTGGAGACAAATGGGAGCATGTTTAGGTTGTGGACAGATGGATCACCAGGTGAAGGATTGTTCTAATTCTCGGCGTGGTCAGAATCAAGGAGGGCAGCAGAATTATGTGAGACCAGTAGGGAATCAGGGTAACAACAACCGTGGCAACAGTAATGGTAATGGTAATGGCAATGGTTATAGCAGAGATAATGGTGGTCGAGGTTATAATGGAGGCCGAGGTAATTTGAATGGCAGATGACAGAATGGAGGTTATCGAGGCTACCAAGGTCAGCAGAATCAGGGTTATCACCAGAATAATCAGCAGCAGAATGCTGTACCCGCTTTGCCAGCAGGTCAGAACAATGCTCAGAATCAGAACCAAGGCTAGAATCAGAATCAGAATTATGCTCGGGTATTTAATCGTAATGCTCAGCAAGCTCGGGCTGATAATAATGTGGTGCAAGGTACACTCTCTATATGTTCATTTGATGCACATGTTCTTATTGACCCTGGAGCTACTCATTCATTCATATCACCTAGCTTTGCATCTAGATTATCTAGATCACATGAACTTTTAGCTGAGCCTTTGTTTGTTCATACACCACTGGGGGATGAGATAGAGACGGTGGATGTTTATAGTAACTGTATGATTAGAGTTGAGGATGCAGATTTAGCTGCAAATTTGATTGTCCTATCTGTGTTGGAATTTGATGTGATCTTGGGAATGGATTGGTTAGCTTGTCATGGAGCTAATGTTGACTGTAGGGCTAAAATAGTCCGATTTGATTATGAAGAAGGTAAGTCGGTGACATTCCATGGTTCCAAGACCATTGGTCCTTGTCATATGATTTCTGCTTTGGGAGCTAGAAGGTTGTTGCGTAAAGGTTATGACGCCTATCTTGTATCTATTCGGGATGTGAAGAAAGAAGAAGTTAAACCAGAAGACGTCCCTATAGTGCAAGATTTTGTGGATGTTTTTCCTGAGGATTTGCCTGGGTTACCTCCTGAAAGGGAGATTGAGTTTTCTATTGATCTTGTACCCGGCACAAATCCTATCTCTATGCCGCCTTATAGAATGGCACCGGCAAAGCTTAAAGAGTTGAGGGAGCAGCTGAATGATTTGTTACAGAAGGGGTACATCCGACCGAGTACTTCACCTTGGGGAGCTCCGGTTCTTTTCGTGAGAAAGAATGATGGTTCTATGAGGTTGTGTATTGATTATCAACAGCTAAACAAGGTGACGGTCAAGAACAGATATCCATTACCAAGGATTGATGATTTGTTTGATCAGTTGCAAGGGGCGAAGTTTTTCTCAAAGGTTGATCTTTGGCCTGGTTATCATCAGTTAAGGGTGCGAGAGAGTGACATACCTAAAACTGCTTTTCGCTCAAGGTATGGTCATTATGAATTTCTGGTAATTTCTTTTGGACTTACCAACGCCCCTGCTGCTTTTATGGACTTGATGAATAGGGTGTTTAGTCCATATCTTGATCGGTTTGTTGTGGTGTTCATTGATGATATTTTGTTGTATTCCAAGACTAAAGAAGAGCATGAGGAACATTTGAAGCTGGTTTTGCAAACTCTGAGGGAACATAAACTTTATGCCAAGTTCTCGAAATGTGAATTCTGGTTGGATAAAGTCGTGTTCTTGGGTCATGTTATATCTTCTGAGGGTGTTCAGGTTGATCCAAAGAAGATTGAGGCAGTCATGGATTGGCCAAGACCAAAGACAGTTACAGAGATACAAAGTTGGTTTGGCTGGTTCTTATAGAAGATTTGTTAGAGATTTTTCTCGACTTACAGCACCTTTGACTAAACTCACTCGTAAGGGTGTTAAGTTTGTTTGGGATGATGCTTGTGAGGAGAGTTTTAACTTTCTGAAAGAAAGGTTGACATCTGCACCTGTACTTGTTTTGCCGGAGGGCAATGAAGGCTATGCTGTTTACTGTGATGCATCTGGTATTGGTTTGGGATGTGTGTTGATGCAACATGGTAGGGTGGTTGCTTATGCTTCAAGACTGTTGAAAAAGCATGAAGTTAATTATCCTACGCATGATCTGGAGATGGCTGCTGTTGTGTTTACACTAAAGATCTGGAGGCATTATCTGTATGGTGTTACATGTGAGATTTTTACTGACCATAAGAATCTCAAATATGTTTACTCGTAGAGGGATCTGAACTTGAGGCAGAGGAGGTGGATAGAGTTTCTGGAAGATTATGATTATAATATTCAGTACCATCCTGGGAAAGCAAATGTTGTGGCAGACGCTTTGAGTCGCAAGTCTATGGGGAGTTTGTCACATATTTGTTTGACGAGGAGGTCTTTGATTTCTGAGATTCACCAATTGCTTGATGAGGGTTGGACATTTAATATGTCTGACAAAGAAGTTGTGAATGGTAGAGGGGTGTTTCTTGCTAGTTTGGCTATGAAGCCAAATTTTCTTGACAGGATTATTTCTGAGCAAAGTAAGGATGCGGATTTGGAAATTTTACGACAGAAAGTCTTAGCCGGTGAGAGCAAGGAGTTTGTTATAGATGATAAAGGTGTTTTGAAGTTTGGTACTAGGGTGTGTGTTCCTAAGGTAGATGATTTGAAGACTGATATCCTTAAGGATGCACATTTCTCTATGTACACAGTTCACCCATGTTCCACCAAGATGTATCGGGATTTGAAGCAGTTGTACTGGTGGAAAGGGATGAAGAAAGATGTTGCACAGTTTGTTTCTCAATGCTTATCTTGTCAGCAAGTTAAGTATGAGCATCATAAGCCTGCGGAATTACTTAAGGAGTTACCACTACCTGAGTGGAAATGGGAGAGAATCAATATGGATTTTGTTGTCGGTTTGCCTAAAGCTCCTGGTGGGCATGATTCGATCTGGGTTATTGTTGACAGATTGACTAAGTCCGCTCATTTTCTTCCAGTAAATACTAAGTACACAGTGTCGCAGTATGCCAAACTGTACCTCAATAGGATTGTGAGTCTTCATGGGGTCCCAGTTTCTATAGTTTCTGATAGAGGACCACAATTTACTTCTAGATTTTGGCAGAAGCTTCAGGAAGGTTTGGGAACTAATCTTCATTTCAGTACTGCTTTTCATCCTCAGACAGATGGTTTGTCGGAGAGGACTATTCAGACTTTGGAAGATATGCTGCGATTGTGTGTTCTTGATTTTGGTGGTAGTTGGGCAGATCATCTTCCTTTGGTAGAGTTTGCCTACAATAACAGTTATTAGGCTAGTATTGGTATGGCTCCTTTTGAGGCTCTGTATGGCAGAAGGTGTAGGACTCCATTATATTGGGAGGAGGTTGGTGAGCATCGAATTGAGGGTCCTGAACTTTAGCAATACAATGCTGAGTTTGTACCAGTGATTCAAGAACGTATTCGGACTGCTTTTAGTAGACAAAAGAGCTATGCTGATTTGAAAAGTAGAAATCTGGAATTTGCTGTCGGGGATAGAGTGTTTCTGAAGGTTTCACCTTTCAAGGGTGTTATGAGGTTTGGTAAGAAGGGAAAATTAGCTCCACGGTATGTTGGTCCATTTGAAATTCTGGAGAGGATTGGTGATGTTGCTTATAAGCTTGATTTACCACCTCAGATGGCTTCTGTGCATCCGACATTTCATATCTCGATGTTGAGAAAGTATGTACCTAGTCCTGATCATGTGGTAGCTCCGAACACTGTAGATATTAGTGATGATTGTTCTTATGAGGAGCAGCCAATGGCTATTCTGGACCGTCAGGTCAAGCGGTTGCGTTCTAAGGATGTAGCTTCTGTGAAAGTCCTTTGGCGCAATCATTCTGTTGAAGAATGCACCTGGGAAGCCGAAGAGCTTATGAAAGCTAAATATCCCCATCTGTTTGAGTCTTCAGGTATGTTTTAGATTTCGAGGTCGAAATCGTTTTAAGGGGTTTAGACTGTAATATTCTTCAATTTTAGTGTTAGAGCACTTGCATACCAGCATAACATCATACTTATACATCGCATGATATTGTTTGTGACTGATGATTGACAATTGTATGCAATGGATCTTATTGAAAAGGTGTATGTGTAATGATGTTGAGTTACGGAATATTTCTGTTATTGGTTACAGAGGTACAGTATATTAATATTGTTATGGATTGGAAAAATGAACAGAGATAATGTTATACTCGATTGATTGACACTGATATTGACTGGGTTGAGCGCTAAGCGCTATTCATTGATTTTGTTTTGGTTATCTGATAATTGGTTTTTAATTAATGAACTCTAAATGGATCGAACCTGAAATGGTCATTAGTGCTTGGTATCTTGTGGTTATGGCCTGATCAACAATAACGACACATACCAAGTAGACGATACCATCCGGATTTGTGTATAACTATTGTAATGACAGTTTTTGATGGATAATGATTATGTTGGATTCGATTGCGTGGACGCAATTACTTTAAGGGGGTTAGATTGTAAAACTCTTGGTTTTGGAATGATTTTAAGTCTAGAGGCAAAATGGATATTTTGCACCTTAGGGGCAAAATAGTCATTTTGTGCCCTCATATGTTGTTTGAACATAATTTGATGGTTTGAATATCTTTTTGATACTCAGGACGACGAGACGGTCGTTTTGAGTATAATATTGTATTTTTGGGTGCCGAGGGTATTTTCGTCATTTTTGAATTTTTTGTCGTTTTCGGTATTTTCGGGTATTATTATGCGTAAAACATATTTATAAATTATTTTGGGTTAAAGTTTGAAGTTAAAAATAAATTTGAGTTGATTTTGTGAAATTTATGGTTTTGGGTAATTTTTTATGAAAATAAATAGTTTTGGTGTGTTTTTAATTAAAATAAATTAGATTGGGGTAAAAGTATAATTTTGAAGAGTTGTTTTCCTATAAATAGGCCTAAAGTCAGATGGGGTAAGGTTTTTGGTCTTCTATTTTTCGGGTGTTTTGAAAAAAAAGGGGAGAAAATAGGGTTTTAGGCAAAAAATCAGAGGAGCTGTCGTTTTGGTCTCGGCGTGCTGAGGAAGCAGAGTCGTTCAGCGGGAGGTGAACGTCGTCTGGCGAGGATCGGCGTGCCAGCACGCATCATCGTTTGGCCTGGAGTGACGTCGTTCGGCGAGCCATCGTGCCAACTCGCCGTGCCGTTTTGACCTCTGCTCCAGCAACCTATTTTTCGAGTTTTTGGGTGTTTTTGAGGTTTTTCTTGATTCCTTTTGCATTATTTCGACTTTCATTTGATTAGTTCATATTAGTATCATATTGGGTTGGTATTTTTCTTTATTAATTTGGCTAAATTTGAATTATTATTTAATTAAATTGATTTTTACAAAGTAGGTTAGGTTTTGGGGTTTTTATTGTTTTGAGGGAATTTAGTTATTGAATTAATTGATTGAGATAGTGTGTTGGGTTCTGAAATTTGGTGAATATATTGAATTAGGGTTTGATTGAATTAATTTGGGTATTAGGGTTTTCGAATTAATTGTTTTCTTTGAGTTTTTGGATGATTTAATTCTCTGCTGAAGTTTGATGTTAGTGCTGTATGTTGCTCGATTTTAATTAAATATTGGAACATGATAAAAATCTAAAATTTGGATATGTGGCTCAAAATTGAGTCTAGTTTATGAGAAAAATAATTTTTGGGATTTTCGAGCATCGTATATTTCTGGAAAATTCAAGTTTGCTACTGTTGTCTGAAGAACTGTACTGTAGATGCGATTACATCATCTGTAACTTTCGAAATTCAAATTAAAATGTGTAAAAATATTTTAGATTTGATGTTCATATATGTTGAAGTTCTGGAAGTCTAATTTACAAGAAAAATATGTTGGGTTATGTTTCTGTTGTTATATTTTTGAAATAATTAGATCTTTCTACTGCTGTCAGTATATCTTGTGAGCTGTATACTGTTATGAATAAAAATTGGTTGAGGGACTTCTAAGTCTCATAAAATTATGAAATTTTGGTAGGATGCTTTTCAGATATCAAATTAACTTCTGGTTGAGAATTATAAATTTTTCATATACTGTTTAATTGTTTTGAATTTTACAAGTTGACACTCGTTATTCAGGTTTATCGGTAAAATTGTATTTGGTGAATATTGATTATTTAAGTAAGGTATTTAATAAATTTAAATTGTAAGGAATTTTTAATGATGTTTTACATTCTGGAAAGCAAGTTTAAAGGTGTGATATTATGACGGTTAAGTTATGATTGGTTGACAAAAAGGTTTAACCTTGTTATGGAAACTATTGAATTACGTGCATTCACGTCATGCATTCCCATTTGCACTTGCATACATTTGTAAGGGTGGTTGTTAATTGATGATTAATGGTTAGGCGGTGGTCCAGCAGCACCTCAGACTTAGGGTGGCGGATTGCTTAGCTGACTGTTAGACCAGGTAAGTTCCATGAGTGTATTTGAACTGTTTGTATTGTGCTACTTGCTAACAACTTATATATATATAAACCCTTCTTATAATATATTATCCTTTCTATATATTCACTAGACTAGTCTTTCGAACTCAGCCTTGCATGCTTTAGGAGACAGAGAAACTTGCATGTGATTGTATTTATGTGAGAATATTGAATTTGATATTACTTGTGTTGTGTGATGGTGTGTCATGAAGGGGAAGAAGGTTACTGAGGCTTAATGCCTATACTGCTACTGAGGCTTAATGCCTATACTGTTTACTGAGGCTACATGGCTAATTACTAATTACTGTACTGTACTGAGGAGTCATAAGGGCGGATGTGACTGATATTATACTGTACTGTTTACTGATTGGTGACCCCGACACACCATCTTGATTGCTTAATTTGTGAATGTATTATATGTACTGCTTATATAACTGTAAGATGTTTCTCTGCCCCTCCTAGGCTTACTGGGTGTCTATATAAAGCGCTCACACCCTTACAGATTGTCTTGTAGATTTACAGTGATTGCCTTCGTCTATCTTCCTTCTCTTCTTTAGCGAAGTCGATCAGGTTTTTCGTTTGTGTTTATCGGTCCTTTTGCTTAGAGATTTTCGAATATTAAACTTTTGGGAGGATTGAATCCGAATCCCTTTTTGTGTAATAAGTAGAACTTGTCTGCATTAGATTTTTCGAATGATTTTGTTGGGATTTGATTATATTGATGGTTTGCATTTGAACTAGGATTGAGGATTATATAAGTATTGAACTGTTTTGCACTTAGACTGTTATGAATGTTTCTAAGGCTTATGTGGTCGGACTTCGGTTTGGCTGCATACCGGTCGTGGCCTCCGGGTTGGGTCGTGACAAAAGTGGTATCAGAGTCATAAGATTCAGTCATACTTATAATTTGTCTAGTTGTGTCCGGAAATCATTAGGAAAAAATTCTTTCTGTGTTTCTTTTGCTTCCGCGTTAACCGATATGCTTATACTAATATCATGAGTTATGTCTCAAAGAAGTACTGGAATTCGGATAGGGGGAGGTTTCTCTGGTGTTATGATACTTGAAAAAATATTTAGAATAATTTAATTCAATTAATGATAAAATTTACGTATTTGAAATAAATTTCAAAATGATAAAATTCATATGATTTTTTTTATTTGGAAGAATTAAAATGTAGAAAAATATCACAATATTCTAATTTTATAGTTAAGTTATATAAAAAGAATCATGATTTATTTAAATAATTATTTATAGCTATACAATAAAATTTAACATTACAGATTTTTTTTATTCACATAGGGACAGTTAAACTATGTCCACTGGCAGTTCTTACAATAGCCTCATTTTTGCTGTGAAAGGTCCAATCTCTATAGTTTTCTGAATAATTTAAGGACCGCCGGGAGAAATTTTTATAGAGGATAATTCTTCATATAATAAATTAATTAATTATGAAGATCATAAATATTCAAAGTCTACTAAAAAAAGAATGGTCTTTGAATAATTAATATTATGAAAAAAAAAAAGAATGGTTCAACAAGTGGTAACTCTAATTAATGGTTGGAAATGACTTTAATTATTTTTGCATTCAGGACTTATAATTTTGATATTAATAAAATAATTAAATTTCACAACCAATATTCTTGTTATGGTACTTGAAATAAATTTCAAAATAATAAAATTCATATGAATTTTTTTATTTGGTATAATTAAAATGAAAAAAAAATGTCAGAATATTCTGATTTTCTAGTTAAGTTATATAAAAAGAATAATGATTCATTTAAACAATTCTCAGTTGCACTATAATAAAATACACCTGCAGAAATATTTTTTTATTCGTATTGGGACAATTAAATAATGTCTACCAATCATTTTTACAATTATCTTATTTTCGCTGTGAAAGACCCAGTCTCTATAGGTTTTTCGGCGAATTTAAGGACTGTTGGGATAAGTTTTTGTACAGGTGGTTTAAACCGCCTCTACATGATTTTTTATGTCCAAAATTAATTAATTACCAAGATAATAAATATTTAAAGTACAGCAAAAAAAAGAATGGACTTTGAATATTTAATGCTTAGAAAAAAAAGAATGGTTCCATAACCGATAACTCTAATTAACAGTTGAAAAAGACTTGAATTTTTTTGCTGTCACGATTTTAAAATTTTGATATTAACAAATTAATTAAATTTAACAACTGATATTCTTGTTATGATACTTGAAAAAATATTTGGAATAATTTAATTCAATTAATGATAAATTTTATGTATTTGAAATAAATTTCAAAATGATAAAATTATTTGATTTTTTTATTTTAAAGAATTAAAATGCTGAAAAAATGTCAAAATATTCTGATTTTGTAGTTAAGGTATATAAAAGAATCATGATTTATTTAAATAATTATTAGTAGCTATACAAAAAATATATATATAACATTAGAGATTGTTAGTGAAAGATATGTTTGTTATATTGTATCCCTTATTTATAGGAGTCAGTTAGGTTTTGTATGTATATTTAAACATATCTCTTGGCAATATACATGTATCTCTTTCTCTGCCATATACTCTCTTCTATATGGTATTAGAGCCTCTCTTGGCTTAACCTAATTTTGTTCTTTTTCTTTTTTTTACATCGTTATGTCGATCGTTCCTGTCATAAACATATCTCTTGGCAATATGCATGTATCTCTTTCTCTGCCATATACTCTCTTCTATAGAGATATTTTCTTATTCACATAGGGATGGTTAAATAATGTCCACTTACAGTTCTTACAACTGTCCCATTTTTGCTGCAAAAGGCCCAATCTCTATAGTTTTTCTAGATAATTTAAGGACTGTCGGGAGAAGTTTTTATAGGGGATGATTCTTCATGTCAAAAATTAATTAATTATGAAAACAATAAATATTCAAAGTCTAATAAAAAAAAGAATGGTCTTTGAATAATTAATGTTGTGAAATTAAAAGAATGGTTCAACAAGTGGTAACTCTAATTAACGGTTTAAAATGACTTTAGTGTTTTTTGCCTTCAGGACTTATAATTTTGATAGTAATAAAATAATTAAATTTCATAACCGATATTCTTATTATGGTACTTGAAATAAACTTTAAAATGATAAAATTCATATGAATTTTTTTATTTGGAATAATTAAAATGTAAAAAAAATATAAGAATGTTCTGATTTTCCAGTTAAGTTATATATAAAAAAATCATGATTAATTTAAACAATTCTTAGTAGCACTACAATAAAATACAGCTGTAGAGATATTTTTTTTTATCTACATAGGGATGGTTAAATGTTGTCCACCAGTCATTTTTACAATTATCATATTTTTGCTGTGAAAAACCCAGTTTCTATAGTTTTTTCGGCGAATTTAAGGACTGTCGGAATAAATTTTTATACAGATGGTTTAAACCGCCTCTATAGGATTCTTTATGTTTAAAATTATTTAACTACTAATATAATGAATATTTGAAGTCTAGCAAAAAAAAAAAAGAATGCATGTTGAATATTTAATGCTGAGAAAAAAAGAATGCTTCCATAACTGTTAACTAAAATTAACAGTTAAAAAAGACAATAATTTTTTTTGCCGTCACGATTTTAAAATTTTAATTTTAACAAATTAATTAAATTTAATAACTAATATTTGTGTTATGGTACTTGAAAAAATATTTGAAATAATTTAATTCAATTAATGATAAAATTTATGTATTTGATATAAATTTTAAAATGATAAAATTCATATGATTTTTTTATTTGGAAGAATTAAAATGTAAAAAAAAATGTCAGAATATTCTTATTTTGTAGTTAAGTTGTATAAACAGAATCATGATTTATTTAAATATTTTTTAGTAGCTATACAATAAAATATAGCATTAGAGATAATTTCTTATTCACATAGGGACGATTAAATAATGGTCACTTGTAGTTCTTACAACCGTCCTATTTTTGCTGCGAAAGGCCCAATTTTTATAGTTTTTCTAGATAATTTGAGGACCGTCGAGAGAAGTTTTAATAGAGAATGATTTTTCATATAAAAAATTAATTAATTATAATGACCATAAATATTCAAAGTATAATAAAAAAAGAATGATCTTTGAATAATTAATGTTGTGAAAAAAATGGTTCAACAAGTGGTAACTCTAATTAACGGTTGGAAATGACTTTAGTTTTTTTGGCCTTCAGGTCCTATAATTTTAATATTAAAAAAATAATTAAATTTTACAACCGATATTCTTATTATGGTAAATGAAATAAATTTCAAAATGATAAAATTCATATGAATTTTTTTCTTTGGAAGAATTAAAATGTAGAAAAAATGTCAGAATATTCTGATTTTGTAGTTAAGTTATATAAAAATAATCATGATTTATTTAAATAATTATTAGTAGCTATGCAATAAAATATAACATTAGAGATATTTTCTTATTCACATAGGGACAGTTAAACAATGTATACTGGCAGTTCTTACAACCGCCCCATTTTTGCTGCGAAAGGTCCAATCTCTATAGTTTTTCTAGATAATTTAAGGACAGCCGGGAGAAATTTTTGTATAGGATGATTCTTCATGTTAAAAATTAATTAATTAAGAAGACCATGAATGTAAAACCCTTGGTTTTTGAATGATTTTAAGTCTAGGAGCAAAATAGTCATTTTGTGCCCTCATATGTTGTTTGAATATAATTTGATGGTTTGAATGTCTTTTTGATACTCAGGACGACGAGACGGTCATTTTGAGTATAATATTGTATTTTTAGGTGCCGAAGGTATTTTCGTCATTTTTAAATTTTTTATCGTTTTCGGTATTTTCGGGTATTATTATGCGTAAAACATATTTATAAATTATTTTGGGTTAAAGTTTGAAGTTAAAAATAAATTTGAGTTGATTTTGTGAATTTTATGGTTTTGGGTAATTTTTATGAAAATAAATAGTTTTGGGGTGTTTTTAAATTAAAATAAATTAGATTGGGGTAAAAGTATAATTTTGAAGACTTGTTTTCCTATAAATAGGCCTAAATGTCAGAGGGGGTAATGTTTTTGGTCTTCTATTTTCGGGTGTTTTGAAAAAAAAGGAGAGAAATTTGGTTTTGGGAGCAAAAATCAGAGGGCTGTCGTTTTGGGTCTCGGCGTGCCAGCACGCAGTGTCGTTCGGTGGTTGCTAGCGTCGTTCGGCGGAGAAGCGCGAGCCAGGGACTTGTCGTTCGGCGTATCGCGTTCCGTCGTTTTGCGTGGCGCGGCGTGGCTCGCCGATGCCGTTTTGACCTCTGTTCCAGCAGCCAAAATTTTTGAGTTTTTGGGTGTTTTTGACGTTTTTCTTGATTCCTTTTGCATTATTTCGACTTCCATTTGATTAGTTCATATTAGTATCATATTGGGTTTGTATTTTTCTTAATTAATTTGGCTAAATTCGAATTATTATTTAATTAAATTGATTTTTACAAAATAGGTTAGGTTTTGGGGTTTTTATTGTTTTGATGGATTTTGGTGTTGAATTAATTGATTTGCCTAGTGTGCTGGGTTCTGAAATTTGATGAATGTATTGAATTAGGTTTTGATTGAATTAAATTGGGTATTAGGGTTTTCAAATTAATTGTTTTCTTTGAGTTTTTGGATGATTTAATTCTCTGCTGAAGTTTGATGTTAGTGCTGTACGTTGCTCGATTTTTAATTAAATATTGGAACATGATAAAAATCTAAAATTTGTATATGTGGCTCAAAATTGAGTCTAGTTTATGAGAAAAATTGGATTTTGGAGCATCGTATATTTCTGGAAAATTCAAGTTTGCTACTGTTGTCTGATGAACTGTACTGTAGGTGCGATTGCATCATCTGTAACTTTAGAAATTCATATTAAAATGTGTAAAAATGTTTTAGATTTGATTTTCATATATGTTGAATTTCTGGAAGTCTAATTTACAAGAAAAATATGTTGGGTTATGTTTCTGTTGTTATATTTTTGAAATAATTAGATCTTTCTACTGCTATCAGTATACCTTGTGAGCTGTATACTGTTATGAATAAAAATTGATTGAGGGACTTCTAAGTCTCGAAAAATTATGAAATTTTGGTAGGATGCTTTTCAGATATCAAATTAACTTCTGGTAGAAAAGTATAAATTTTGCATATACTGGTTAATTGTTTTGAATTTTACAAGTTGACACTCGTTATTCAGGTTTATCGGTAAAATTGTATCTTGTGTATATTGATTATTTAAGTAAGGTATTTGATGAATTTAAATTGTAAGGACTTTTTAATGATGTTTTATATTCTGGAAAGAAAGTTTAAAGGTATGGTATTATGATGGTTAAGTTATGATTGATTGACAAAAAGGTTTAACCTTGTTATGGAAACTATTGAATTGTGTGCATTCACGTCATGCATTCCCATTTGCACTTGCATACATTTGTAAGGGTGGTTGTTAATTGATGGTTAATGGTTAAGCGGTGGTCCAGCAGCACCTCAGACTTAGGGTGGCAGATTGCTTAGCTGACTGTTAGACCAGGTAAGTTCTATGGGTGTATTTGAATTGTTTGTGTTGTGCTACTTGCTAACAACTTATATATATATAAACCTTTTTTATAATATATTATCCTTTCTATATATTCACTAGTCTATTCTTTCGAACTCAGCCTCGCATGTTTTAGGAGACAGAGAAACTTGCATGTGATTGTATTTATGTGAAAATATTGAATTTGATATTACTTGTGCTGTGTGATGGTGTGTCATGAAGGGAAGGGAGGTTACTGAGACTTAATGCCTATACTGCTACTGAGGCTTAATGCCTATACTGTTTACTGAGGCTACATGCCTAATTACTGATTACTGTACTGTACTGAGGAGTTATAAGGGCAGATGTGACTGATATTATATTGTACTGTTTACTGATTGGTGACCCCGACACACCATCTTGATTGCTTAATTTGTGAATGTATTATATGTACTGCTTATATAACTGTTAGATATTTCTCTGCCTCTCATAGGCTTACTGGGCGTCTATATAAAGCGCTCACACCCTTACAGATTGTCTTGCAGGTTTACAGTGATTGCCTTCGTCTATCTTCTTTCTCTTCTTTGGTGAAGTCGATCAGGTTTTCCGTTTGTGTTTATCGGTCCTTTTGCTTAGAGATTTACGGATATTGAACTTTTAGGCGGATTGAATCCGAATCCCTTTTTGTGTAATAAGTAGAACTTGTCTGCATTAGATTTCCCGAATGATTTTATTGTGATTTGATTATATTGATGGTTTGCATTTGAACTAGGATTGATGATTATATAAGTATTGAATTGTTTTGCACTTAGACTGTTATGAATGTTTCTAAGGCTTATGTGGTCGGACTTTGGTTTGGCTGCATGCCGGTCGTGGCCCCCTGGTTGGGTCGTGACAATGAATATTCAAAGTCTAATAAAAAAATGGTCTTTGAATAATTAATATTATAAAAAAAAAGAATGGTTCAACAAGTTGTAACTCTAATTAACAGTTTGAAATGACTTTAGTTTTTTTGGTCTTTGGGACTTATAATTTTGATAGTAATAAAATAATTAAATTTCACAATGATATTCTTGTTATGGTACTTGAAATAAATTTCAAAATGATAAAATTCATATGTTTTTTTTTTATTTTGAAGAATTAAAATGTTGTAAAAATGTCTGAATATTCTAATTTTTAGTTAAGTTATATAAAAAGAATCATGATTTATTTTAAAAAAAATTTTAGTAGCTATACAAAAAATTATAGGATTAGAGATATTTTTTATTCACATAGGGATGGTTAATGTCACGACCCAAACTGGGAAGCCGTGACCGGCGTAAGGTTATACCTAAGTACAACCTTACAAGCCTAATTTAAATTTATTATGATCGTGCAAAGTTCAATAAATTTACTCCAAAATTAAGTTCAACAATTAAAACTAAAACCAGATACAAGAAACAGTCTACTCCATTATTACAAGAAAAAGGGTTCGGACTCGGTCCGCCCAAAAATATCCAGAATTCTCTATGGAGTAAATCAATATCCACAATCAAACTATAAGAAATAACCGGAAATCTCTAAGCAGAAGGACCAATAACACAAACGGAAAACCTGATCGACTTCGCCAAGAAGAGAAAGAAGATAGACAAAGGCAATCACTGTAAACCTGCAAGACAATCTATATGGGTGTGAGCGTTATATATAGACGCTCAGTAAGTTCATGAGAGGCAGAGAAACTTTTCTATAACAATAAACAATATATATATATAACAAGAACTTCAATCACAATCAATTCATACAAGATGGTGTGTCGGGGTCTACCAATATCATAATACCTCCTCCTTCAATCAATATCAATGTACAATCGGGCTTATAGCCCCAATGAGCAATCAGGCTTATAGCCTCAATGAACAATCAATAGCAATAGTCAATGAACAATCTCAATCAATAACCTCCGTCCCCATATGACACACCATCACACAACACAAAGAATTTCAAGTTCATTTAATACAATTAATAAATCAAGCACATACGTTTCTCTGTCTTTTATTCACATGCAAAGCTTGGGTAGAAAGAATAGTCTAGCAAATTAGAAAAGAATAATTATATATTGAGAAGGGCTGTAATATATATATAGTATTTGGTTAGCAAGTAGCACATCACAAGTAATTACATACACCCATTTAACTTACCTGGTATCCAAAGAAAGCTTAGCCCAATCCTCACAACCTACTGACCTCGAGCTTCAGCCGGATTATTGCCTAAGGAAAGATAATTACACAGTCCAACAATCAATCCCGCTATCTCATCTATCATGAGGGATGCAATGCATGCTATGAATGCAGAAATACCAATACTTAACCAACAATTAACCAAGATAAATCCAAAATTAAAAACTAATCCGACTCAACTCAAAATCATGGTTCAACCCAATGGTTAAACCGATTGCACCTCAAAAATACAAAATCAATTAATTACCTAAAATTTATTAGAATCAGAACCTCAACTTAATTTCTATAACTCATTTATCAAATAATATCACATCAGTCCCTATGCAAAAATCATAAATCATACCAACACCCAAAACCGATAAAAATTCTTAAGTAGTCTCTATAACTCAAAAATTTCCAGAAAATAATTCCATCATTCAAAAATTCTGGAAACATTCCAGTAGCTTCTCCAACATCAAAATAACGTGTGTACAAAATTTCAGATTAATCCAAATTTATTTGATCTCCCAAAAATATTTTACAACCTTCTGATTCTGTTTGAACCACTAAAAATCAGTACAGCAAAAATCATCTTAAATCCTTCACATTTCGTTACCATCAAATTATCCAAATAATTTTCTCATATAATAGACATCAGGATGGACAACCTATAAAAATTTCATAATTTTACAAGACATCTAAGACCTTCAAATTAATTTCCAAATCAGACATCATCAGAAAATCCTTAACCAACAGCAGTGCCAATACTTAATTTATTTTAGAACCTAAACATTAGAACCAGACTCCAAATTATTTTTCTCAGATTCACAACATCCTAATAAACAACATATCAAAATTTCATAATTTTTAGAAACTTCTAAGTCCCTCAATTTAATTTTTAAATCGGATTCATACAACCAGTTACCATACTGGCAGCAGTAGAAAGATCAAATTATTTCACCAATATAACAAACAGAAACATAGCCCAACATATTTTTCTTGTAAACTAGACTTCCAGAACTTCAACATATATGAAAATAAAATCTAAAACATTTTTACACATATTGGTATGAATTTCGAAAGTTACAGATGATGCAATCGCATCTACAGTACAGTTCTTCAGACAACAGTAGCAAACTTTAATTTTCCAGAAATATATGATGCTCCAAAATCCCAAAAATTATTTTTCTCATAAACTAGACTCAATTTCGAGCCACATATCCAAATTTCAGATTTTTCTCACGCTCCAATATTTAATTAAAAATCGAGCAACTTACAGAACTAAAATCAAACTTCAGCAGAAAATTAAATCATCCAAAAACTCAAAGAAATTAATTAATCCGAAAACCTTAACACCCAAATCAATTTAATCAAACCCTAAGTCAATACCTTCATCAAATTTCAGAACCCAACACTAGCCCAAATCAATTAATTCAACATCAAAATCCATCAAAACAATAAAAATCACAAAACTTAACCTAATTTGTCAAAACTCAATTAATTAAATAATAATTCGAATTTAACCAAATTAATTAAGAAAAATACCAACCCAATATGATATGAACATGAACTAATCAAATGGAAGTCGAAATAATACAAAAGGAATCAAGAAAAACCTCAAAACACCAAAAAAACTCGAAACTGTGGCTGCTGGAACACTGGCCAAACGACATCGGCGAGCCAGCCCGCAGCACACCGAACGACAGACCGCAGCACGCCGAACGACAACGCTCTTGGCTCGCGCTTCTCCGCCGAACGACGCTGGCACACACCGAACGACACTGGCTATGGCGCGCGCACAGTGATGAAACGACAGGCCCTCTGAATTTGCTCCCAAAACCAATTTTCTCCCTCTTTTTCCAAAACACCCGAAAATAGAAGACTAAAAACATACCCCCATCTGATTTTTAGGCCTATTTATAGGAAAACAACTCTTCAAAATTATATTTTTACCCCAAACTAATTTATTTTAATTCAAAAACACCCCAAAATTATTTATTTTCATAAAAATTACCCAAAACCATAAAATTCACAAAATCAACTCAAATTTATTTTTAACTTCAAACTTTAACCCAAAATAATTTATAAATATGTTTTACGCATAATAATTCCTGAAAATACCGAAAACGACAAAAAATCCAAAAATGACGAAAATACCCTCGGCACCAAAAAATACAATATTATACTCAAAACGACCGTCTCGTCGTCCCGAGTATCAAAAAGACATTCAAACCATCAAATTATGTTCAAACGACATATGAGGGTACAAAATGACTATTTTGCCCCTAGACTCCAATTCTCCAAAAATCAAGGGTTTTACAGTTAATCAATATCCACTGGCAGTTCTTACAACCGTCCCATTTTTGCTTCGAAATACCCAATCTCTATAGTTTTTTTGGATAATTTAAGGACCGTCGGGAGAAGTTTTTTATAGAGGATGATTTTTCATGACAAAAATTAATTAATTAAGAAGACCAAGAATATTCAAAGTCTAATAAAAAAAGAATGGGCTTTGAATAATTAATGTTGAGAAAAACAAATGGTTCAACAAGTGGTAATTCTAATTAACTGTTGGAAATGATTTTAGTTTTTTTGGCTTTTAGGGCTTATAATTTTAATATTAATAAAAAAAATTAAATTGCACAATCGATATTCTTATTATGATACTTGAAATAAATTTCAAAATGATAAAATTCATATGAATTTTTTTATTTGAAATAATTAAAATGTAGAAAAAATGTTAAAATAATATGATTTTGTAATTAAGTTATATAAAAAGAATCATGATTAATTTAAATAATTCTTAGTAGTACTATAACAAATACAGCTGTAGAGATATTTTTTATTCACATAGGGACGGTTATATAATGTCTACCAGTTATTTTTATAATTGTCATATTTTTGCTGTGAAAGACCTAGTTTCTATAGTTTTTTCGGCGAATTTAAGGACTGTCGGGATAAGTTTTTTTAACAGGTGGTTTAAACCGCCTCTACAGAATTTTTTATGTTCAAAATTAATTAATTAACAAGATAATAATATTCAAAGTCTAGGAAAAAAAAAGAATAGACTTTGAATATTTAATGTTGAGGAAAAAAGAATGGTTCTATAACCGGTAACTCTAATTTACGGTTGAAAAAGACTATTTTTTTTGCCGATAGAATTTTAAAATTTTGATATTAAAAAATTAATTAAATTTAACAACTGATATTTGTGTTATGATACTTGAAATAATATTTTGAATAATTTAATTCAATTAATGATAAATTTTATGTATTTGAAATAAATTTTAAAATGATAAAATTCATATGATTTTTTTTATTTGGAAGAATTAAAATGTAGTAAAAATGTTATAATATTCTGATTTTGTAGTTAAGTTATATAAAAAGAATCATGATTTATTTAAATATTTTTTAGTAGCTATAAAATAAAATATAGCATTAGAGATATTTTCTTATTCACATAGGGACAGTTAAACAATGTCCACTGGCAGTTCTTACAATCGCCCTATTTTTGTTGCGAAAGGTCCAATCTCTATAGTTTTTCTGAATAATTTAAGAATCGCCGGGAGAAATTTTTGTACAGGATGATTCTTCATGTCAAAAATTAATTAATTACGAAAACCATAAATATTCAAAGTCTAATAAAAAAGTATGGTCTTTGAATAATTAATGTTATGAAAAAAAAAAAGAATGGTTCAACAAGTGGTAACTCTAATTAACGGTTTGAAATAACTTTAGTTATTTAGGCATTCAAAACTTATAATTTTGATAGTAATAAAATAATTAAATTTCACAACCGATATTCTTTTTATGGTACTTGAAATAAATTTTAAAATAACGAAATTCATATATTTTTTTATTTGGAATAATTAAAATGTAGAAAAAAAATATCAGAATGTTCTGATTTTGTAGTTAAGTTATATAAAAAGAATAATCATTCATTTAAATATTTTTTAGTAGCACTACAATAAAAAATATCTGCAGAGATATTTTTTTATCCACATAGGAACGGTTAAATAATGTCTACCAGTCATTTTTACAATTGTCATATTTTTGCTGTGAAAGACCCAGTCTCTATAGTTTTTTCGTTGAATTTAAGGACTGCCGGGATAAATTTTTTTACAGGTGGTTTAAACTGTCTCTACAGGAATCTTTAAGTCCATAATTAATTAATTACCAAGATAATAAATATTCACAGTCTAGCAAAAAAAATAGAATGGACTTTAAATATTTAATGCTAAGGAAAAAAATATAAAACCCTTAGTTTTTGAATGATTTTAAGTCTAGGGGCAAAATGGTAATTTTGCTTTCAATTCATATTCGGGTGCATTTTATAACGTTTGGTGCTTATTTTCATAATGTGGGTGTTGAGATGTTTGTTTTGAGTATAATATTGTGTTTTTGGCTTCGGGGGGTATTTTGGTCATTTTGGCGGTCGAAAAATTTTTGGGTTTCGTTTTGCTGTTTTTGAAGTCATTTTGGTGACTGTGATATCGTTACGGTTATTTTAAGTATAATTTTGCTAGGGTTTGTGTTTCGGGAATTTTTCGGATATTTATTAATTTTTAATTAAAATAAATTAAATAAATTAAATAATTAATGAACTAATTTAAATAATTTTTTAAAATAATTAAATTTGGGGTTAGTTGTGAATTTTTATAAGTTAGTTGGGTGTTTTTTTGAATTTTTAAAGAGTTTTAGGGTATTTTTAAATAAAATAAATTAATTTAGAGGTATATTGGTAATTTACCAATTTAAAATTGTATAAATAGGAGTGTTAGGGCACCCAATTGAGTGTCTAAAATTAGTGTGCCGTCAGAGAGAGAAAAGAGAAGAAAAATTAAATTTTTCCTTCAAACCGAGCGCCTGTCGTTTCGTCAGTGGGCGTGCCAATTGCCGGTGTCGTTTAGCGAGGTGCTGGTGTCGTTCGGCGTGCGAGCTCCTGTCGTTCGGCGTGCTGTGGTCTGTCGTTCGGCGTGCTGCGGGCTGCATCGCAGATTGTCGTTTTGGCTTCCAATTTCAGGCAGTTTCGAGATTTTGAGGTTTTTTAATTTTTTCTTCAATTTCTTCCAACTTCTTGGCATGATTTGTATTGTTGGATGTTTGTATAATGTTTAGGGTATTAGAAAATAATATTTTTGATTTATTTCGATTTTTAATTAATTAAAAATAATTAATAAGTTGTAGGATGATTTTGGAGGTTCTTGATGTTTAATATTTGATTTGTGAGTTTAAGTTAATGATATAGTATTTTTGGCAATTGTAATCTGTTCTAGGGATGTTATACTTGATCTAGAAATTTATTTTTGAATTTTCATGTTTGATTTATATTTTTAATTCATTAATAAAGTGAAAAATTATTTCTGCTTGTGATTACTAATATTTCAGTAACTTTGTTGAATTTTTAAAAATTATTGGTAAATGATCTAGGTCTGAAGTTTTGATATGTTTTAGGATATGATGTTAGGTGTTTATAAAAAATATTTTGAGGTCTGGTTCAAATGTTTGTGTTTCGAAATAAATTTATTTCTCAACTCTTGCCAGTATGGTAACTGGTTGTGTGAATCCGATTTAAAAATTAAATTGAGGGACTTAGAGGTTTCTAAAAATTATGAAATTTTGATATGTTGTTTATTAGGATGTTTTGAATCTGTAAAAAATAATTGTTGGGATTTTGGAGCATCGTATATTTCTGGAAAATTCAAGTTTTCTACTGTTGTCTGACTAACTGTACTGTAGATGCAATTGCATCATCTGTAACTTTCGAAATTTATATTAAAATGTGTAAAAATGTTTTAGATTTGATTTTCATATATGTTGAAGTTCTGGAAGTCTAATTTACAAGAAAAATATGTTGGGTTATGTTTCTATTGTTATATTTTTGAAATAATTAGATCTTTCTACTGCTGTTAGTATACCTTGTGAGCTGTATATTGTTATGAATAAAAATTGGTTGAGAGACTTCTAAGTCTTGAAAAATTATGAAATTTTGGTAGGATGCTTTTCAGATATCAAATTCACTCCTGGTTGAAAATTATAAATTTTGCATATACTGGTTAATTGTTTTGAATTTTACAATTTGACACTCGTTATTCAGGTTTATCGGTAAAATTGTATCTTGTGTATATTGATTATTTAAGTAAGGTATTTGATAAATTTAAATTGTAAGGACTTTTTAATGATGTTTTATATTCTGGAAAGCAAGTTTAAAGGTGTGGTATTATGATGGTTAAGTTATGATTGGTTGACAAAAAGGTTTAACCTTGTTATGGAAACTATTGAATTGTGTGCATTCACGTCATGCATTCCCATTTGCACTTGCATACATTTGTAAGGGTGGTTGTTAATTGATGGTTAATGGTTAGGCGGTGGTCCAGCAGCACCTCAGACTTAGGGTGGCGGATTGCTTAGCTGACTGTTAGACCAGGTAAGTTCTATGGGTGTATTTGTACTGTTTGTGTTGTGCTACTTGCTAACAACTTATATATATAAACCCTTCTTATAATATATTATCCTTTCTATATATTCACTAGTCTATTCTTTCGAACTCAGCCTCGTATGTTTTAGGAGACAGAGAAACTTGCATGTGATTTTATTTATGTGAGAATATTGAATTTGATATTACTTGTGCTGTGTGATGGTGTGTCATGAAGGGGAAGGAGGTTACTGAGGCTTAATGCCTATACTGCTACTGAGGCTTAATGCCTATACTGTTTACTAAGGCTACATGCCTAATTACTAATTACTGTACTGTACTGAGGAGTTATAAGGGCAGATGTGACTGATATTATACTGTACTGTTTACTGATTGGTGACCCCGACACACCATCTTGATTGCTTAATTTGTGAATGTATTATATGTACTGCTTATATGACTGTTAGATGTTTCTCTGCCTCTCATAGACTTACTGGGCGTCTATATAAAGTACTCAAACCCTTACAAATTGTCTTGCAGGTTTACAGTGATTGCCTTCGTCTTTCTTCTTTCTCTTTATGGCGAAGTCGATCAGGTTTTTCGTTTGTGTTTATCAGTCTTTCTGCTTAGAGATTTTTGGATATTGAACTTTTGGGCGGATTGAATCTGAATCCCTTTTTGTGTAATAAGTAGAACTTGTCTGCATTAGATTTCCCGAATGATTTTATTGGGATTTGATTATATTGATGGTTTGCATTTGTATTAGGATTGAGGATTATATAAGTATTGGACTATTTTGCACTTAGACTGTTATGAATGTTTTTAAAGGCTTATGTGGTCGGACTTTGGTTTGGCTGCATGCCGGTCGTGGCCCCCGGGTTGGGTCGTGACAAAAGTGGTATCAGAGCCATAAGATTCAGTCACACTTATAATTTGTCTAGTTGTATCCGGAAATCATTAGGAAAAATTCTTTCTGTGTTTCTTTTGCTTCCGCGTTAACCGATATACTTATACTAATATCAGGAGTTATGTCTCAAAGAAGTACTGAAATTCGAATAGGGGGAGATTCCTCTGGTGCTGGAACTTCTGAAATTGCAAATGGTGCTAATCTGCCTCCACGTGGACGTGGGAGACCTCCTAGAGCTGCAGCAGGGAATGTTAATACTGCAGGAGTTGTGCCTGATCCTCAGCCACCTACTCCTGGGAATAATCCTGTACCGGAGGCTGCACCAGCTGCTGCAATGGGTCAGGAGCAGTTTATGACTACTATGATGACCATGGGTAGATCTATGGAGACTCTTGCCAATAGAATTGCTCAGTTGGTGCAGAATATGAATCAGAATGCTGGCAAGCCAATGATCAGCCACCTATTGTTGAACCCCAGTATGTGAAATTAAATGAGTTTATCAGAGTGAACCCACCTACATTCTCCAACTCTGCTACGGAGGATCCGGTATACTTCATCAATGAGGTACGTTGGATTTGTTTAGCTCTCAACTGTACTGATGATAGATCTATAGAGTTGGCAGGTCATCAGTTAAAGAAGTCAGCTCAGGTGTGGTTCGATGATGAGATAAGAGATAGGGTTCATGTCTGGGATGAGTTTAAGGACTTGTTCATGCAGAATTTCATACCTGAGAATGTTATGTGGCAAAAAGGCCAAGAGTTTGAGAGGTTGAAGTAAGGGGATAGATCCATAGCTGAGTACTATGAGAAGTTTCAGGATCTGCGACAGTATGCTACTACACACTTGATTCAGGATGAAGCTCGGATGACTCGCAGATTCGTGGAGGGACTGAACAATAAGTATTATGGTTTTGTTGCTAGCCATAACTACACTGAGTTGCATTTGGCTAGGAACACAGCTCTGGGTTTGGAAAACAGAGGTAAGACTGACAGGACTGAGGATACTACTGATGGCTACCAAGGACAGAACAGAGATCATAGAGGTAATAATAGAGGTGGTCAACAACAGACTTACCGATCTCAAAATCAGAATCAGAGGAATCCTATTTGTGGGTTTTGTGGTAACCGTCATCCAGGAGATTGCTGGAGACAGATGGGAGCATGTTTAGGTTGTGGACGGATGGATCACCAGGTGAAGGATTGTCCTAATTCTCGACGCGGTCAGAATCAAGGAAGGCAGCAGAATTATCTGAGACTAGTAGGGAATCAGGGTAACAACAACCGTGGCAACGGTAATGGTAATGGCAATGGTTATGGCAGAGGTAATGGTGGTCGAGGTTATAATGGAGGCCGTGGTACTCAGAATGGCAGACGACAGAATGGAGGTTATCGAGGCTACCAAGGTCAGCAGAATCAGGGTTATCACCAGAATAATCAGTAGCAGAATGTTGTACCCGCTTTGCCAGCAAGTCAGAACAATGCTCAGAATCAGAACCAAGGCCAGAATCAGAATCAGAATTATGCTTGGGTGTTTAATCTTAATACTTAGCAAGCTCGGGCTGATAATAATGCGGTGCAAGGTACACTCTCTATATGTTCTTTTGATGCACATGTTCTTATTGACCCTGGAGCTACTCATTCATTCATATCACCTAGCTTTGCATCTAGATTATCTAGATCACATGAACTTTTAGCTGAGCCTTTGTTTGTTCATACACCACTGGGGGATGAGATAGAGACGGTGGATGTTTATAGTAACTGTATGATTAGAGTTGAGGATGCAGATTTAGCTGCAAATTTGATTGTCCTATCTGTGTTGGAATTTGATGTGATCTTGGGAATGGATTGGTTAGCTTGTCATGGAGCTAATGTTGACTGTAGGGCTAAAATAGTCCGATTTGATTATGAAGAAGGTAAGTCGGTGACATTCTATGGTTCCAAGACCATTGGTCCTTGTCATATGATTTCTGCTTTGGGAGCTAGAAGGTTGTTGCGTAAAGGTTGTGACGCCTATCTTGTATCTATTCGGGATGTGAAGGAAGTAGAAGTTAAACCAGAAGACGTTCCTATAGTGCAAGATTTTGTTGATGTTTTTCCTGAGGATTTGCCTGGGTTACCTCCTGAAAGGGAGATTGAGTTTTCTATTGATCTTGTACCCGGCACAAATCCTATCTCTATGCCGCCTTATAGAATGGCACCGGCAGAGCTTAAAGAGTTGAGGGAGCAGCTAAATGATTTGTTACAGAAGGGGTACATACGACCGAGTACTTCACCTTGGGGAGCTCCGGTTCTTTTTGTGAGAAAGAAGGATGGTTCCATGAGGTTGTGTATTGATTATCGGCAGCTAAACAAGGTGACGGTCAAGAACAAATATCCATTACCAAGGATTGATGATTTGTTTGATCAGTTGCAAGGGGTGAAGTTTTTCTCAAAGGTTGATCTTCGGTCTGGTTATCATCAGTTAAGGGTGCGAGAGAGTGACATACCTAAAACTGCTTTTCACTCAAGGTATGGTCATTATGAATTTCTGGTAATATCTTTTGGACTTACCAACGCCCCTGCTGCTTTTATGGACTTGATGAATAGCGTGTTTAGTCCATATCTTGATCGGTTTGTTGTGGTATTCATTGATGATATTTTGGTGTATTCCAAGACTAAAGAAGAGCATGAGGAACATTTGAAGCCGGTTTTGCAAACTATGAGGGAACATAAACTTTATGCCAAGTTCTCAAAATGTGAATTTTGGTTGGATAAAGTTGTGTTTTTGGGTCATGTTATATCTTCTAAGGGTGTTCAGGTTGATCCAAAGAAGATTGAGGCAGTCATGGATTGGCCAAGACCAAAGACAGTTACAGAGATACAAAGTTTCTTGGGTTTGGCTGGTTATTATAGAAGATTTGTTAGAGATTTTTCTCGACTTGCAGCACCTTTGACTAAACTCACTCGTAAGGGTGTTAAGTTTGTTTGGGATGATGCTTGTGAGGAGAGTTTTAACTTTCTGAAAGAAAGGTTGACATCTGCACCTGTACTTGTTTTGCCGGAGGGCAATGAAGGCTATGCTGTTTACTGTGATGCATCTGGTATTGGTTTGGGATGTGTGTTGATGCAACATGGTAGGGTGGTTGCTTATGCTTCAAGACAGTTGAAAAAGCATGAAGTTAATTATCCTACGCATGATCTGGAGATGGCTGCTATTGTGTTTGCATTAAAGATCTGGAGGCATTATCTGTATGGTGTCACATGTGAGATTTTTACTGACCATAAGAATCTCAAATATGTTTACTCGCAGAGGGATCTGAACTTGAGGCAGAGGAGGTGGATAGAGTTTCTGGAAGATTATGATTATAATATTCAGTACCATCCTGGGAAAGCAAATGTTGTGGCAGACGCTTTGAGTCGCAAGTCTATGGGGAGTTAGTCACATATTTGTTTGACGAGGAGGTCCTTGATTTCTGAGATTCACCAATTGCTTGATGAGGGTTGGACATTTAATATGTCTGACAAAGAAGTTGTGAATGGTAGAGGGGTGTTTCTTGCTAGTTTGGCTGTGAAGCCAAATTTTCTTGACAGGATTATTTCTGAGCAAAGTAAGGATGCGGATTTGGAAATTTTATCACAGAAAGTCTTAACCGGTGAGAACAAGGAGTTTGTTATAGATGATAAAGGTGTTTTGAAGTTTGGTACTAGGGTGTGTGTTCCTAAGGTAGATGATTTGAAGACTGATATCCTTAAGGATGTACATTTCTCTAAGTACACAGTTCACCCAGGTTTCACCAAGATGTATCGGGATTTGAAGCAGTTGTACTGGTGGAAAGGGATGAAGAATGATGTTGCACAGTTTGTTTCTCAATGCTTATCTTGTCAGCAAGTTAAGTATGACCATCATAAGCCTGCGGGATTGCTTAAGGAGTTACCACTACCTGAGTGGAAATGGGAGAGAATCAATATGGATTTTGTTGTCGGTTTGCCTAAAGCTCCTGGTGGGCATGATTCTATCTGGGTTATTGTTGACAGATTGACTAAGTCCGCTCATTTTCTTCCAGTAAATACTAAGTACACAGTGTCGCAGTATGCCAAACTGTACCTCAACCGGATTATGAGTCTTCATGGGGTCCCAGTTTCTATAGTTTCTGATAGAGGACCACAATTTACTTCTAGATTTTGGCAAAAGCTTCAGGAAGGTTTGGGAACTAATATTCATTTCAGTACTGCTTTTCATCCTCAGACAGATGGTTTGTCGGAGAGGACTATTCAGACTTTGGAAGATATGCTGCGATTGTGTGTTCTTGATTTTGGTGGTAGTTGGGCAGATCATCTTCCTTTGGTAGAATTTGCCTACAATAACAGTTATCAGGCTAGTATTGGTATGGCTCCATTTGAGGCTCTGTGTGGCAGAAGGTGTAGGACTCCATTATATTGGGAGGAGGTTGGTGAGCGTCGAATTGAGGGTCCTGAACTTTTGCAATACAGTGCTGAGGTTGTACCAGTGATTCAAGACCGTATTCAGACTGCTTTTAGTAGACAAAAGAGCTATGCTGACTTGAAAAGAAGAAATCTGGAATTTGCTGTCGGGGATAGTGTTTCTGAAGGTTTCACCTTTCAAGGGTGTTATGAGGTTTGGTAAGAAAGGAAAATTAGCTCCACGGTATGTTGGTCCATTTGAAATTTTGGAGAGGATTGGTGATGTTGCTTATAAGCTTGATTTACCACCTCAGATGGCTTCTGTGCATCCGACATTTCATATCTCGATGTTGAGAAAGTATGTACCTAGTCCTGATCATGTGCTAGCTCCGGACACTGTAGAGATTAGTGATGATTGTTCTTATGAGGAGCAGCCAATGGCTATTCTGGACCGTCAGGTCAAGCGGTTGCGTTCTAAGGATGTAGCTTCTGTGAAAGTCCTTTGGCGCAATCATTCTGTTGAAGAATGCACCTGGGAAGCCGAAGAGCTTATGAAAGCTAAATATCCCCATCTGTTTGAGTCTTCAGTTATGTTTTAGATTTCGAGGTCAAAATCATTTTAAGGGGGTTAGACTGTAATATTCTTCAGTTTTAGTGTTAGAGCACTTGCATATCAGCATAACATCATACTCATACATCACATGATATTATTTGTGACTGATGATTGACAATTGTATGCAATGGATCTTATTGAAAAGGTGTATGTGTAATGATGTTGAGTTACAGAATATTTCTGTTATGGGTTACAGAGGTACAGTATATTAATATTGTTATGGATTGGAAGAATGAACAGAGATAATGTTATACTCGATTGAAGGACACTGATATTGACTGGGTTGAGCGCTAAGTGTTATTCATTGATTTTGTTTTGGTTATCTGATAATTGGTTTTTTTTATTTAATGAACTCTAAATGGATCGAACCTGGAATGGTCATTAGTGCTTGGTATCTTGTGGTTATGGCCTGATCAACCATAACGACACATACTAAGTAGATGATACCATCCAGATTTGTGTATAACTATTGTAATGACAGTTTTTGATGGATAATGATTATGTTGGATTCAATTGCGTGGACGCAATTACTTTAAGGGGGTTAGATTGTAAAATCCTTAGTTTTTGAATGATTTTAAGTCTAGGGGCAAAATGGTAATTTTACCTTCAATTCATATTCGGGTGCATTTTATAACGTTTGGTGCTTATTTTCATAATGTGGGTGTTGAGATGTTTGTTTTGAGTATAATATTGTATTTTTGGCTTCGGGGGGGGGGGGGTATTTTGGTCATTTTGGCGGTCGAAAAATTTTCAGGTTTCGTTTTGCTATTTTTGATGTCATTTTGGTGACCGTGATGTCGTTACGGTTATTTTAAGTATAATTTTGCTAGGGTTTGTGTTTCGGGAATTTTTCGGGTATTTATTAATTTTTAATTAAAATAAATTAAATAAATTAAATAATTAATGAACTAATTTAAATAATTCTGAAAATAATTAAATTTGGGGTTAGTTGTGAATTTTTATAAGTTAGTTGGGTGTTTTTTTTAATTTTTAAAGAGTTTTAGGGTATTTTTAAATAAAATAAATTAATTTAGGGGTATATTGGTAATTTACCAATTTAAAATTGTATAAATAGGGGTGTTAGGGCACCCAATTGAGTGTCTAAAATTAGTGTGCCGTCAGAGAGAGAAAAGAGAAGAAAAATCAAAATTTTCCTTCAAACCGAGCGCTTGTCGTTTCGTCAGTGGGCGTGCCAATTGCCGGTGTAGTTTGGCGAGGTGCTGGTGTCGTTTGGCGTGCGAGCTCCTGTCGTTCGGCATTCTGTGGTCTATCGTTCGGCGTGCTGCGGGCTGCATCGCAGATTAATTAATTGCTAAGATAATAAATATTTAAATTCCAACAAAAAAAAGAATGGACTTTGAATATTTAATGCTTAGAAAAAAAGAATGGTTCCATAACTTGTAACTCTAATTAACGATTGAAAAAGACTTGAATTTTTTTTTGCCGTCACGATTTTAAAATTTTGATATTAGCAAATTAATTAAATTTAACAACTGATATTCTTGTTATGATACTTGAAAAAATATTTGGAATAATTTAATTCAATTAATGATAAAATTTATGTATTTGAAATAAATTTCAAAATGATAAAATTATTTGATTTTTTTTATTTTGAAGAATTAAAATGCAGAAAAAAATGTCAAAATATTCTGATTTTGTAGTTAAGGTATATAAAAGAATCATGATTTATATAAATAATTATTAGTAGCTATACAAAAAAAAATATAACATTAGAGATTGTTAGTGAAAGATATGTTTGTTATATTGTATCCCTTATTTATAGGAGTCAGTTAGGTTTTGTATGTATATTTAAACATATCTCTTGGCAATATACATGTATCTCTTTCTCTGCCATATACTCTCTTCTATATGGTATCAGAGCCTCTCTTGGCTTAACCTAGTTTTGTTCTTTTTCTTTTTTTTACATCGCTATGTCGATCGTTCCTGTCATAAACATATCTCTTGGCAATATACATGTATCTCTTTCTCTGCCATATACTCTCTTCCATAGAGATATTTTCTTATTCACATAGGGATGATTAAATAATGTCCACTTACAGTTCTTACAACCGTCCCAGTTTTGCTGCGAAAGGCCCAATCCCTATAGTTTTTCTAGATAATTTAAGGACTGTCGGGAGAAATTTTTATAGGGGATGATTCTTCATGTCAAAAATTAATTAATTATGAAAACAATACATATTCAAAGTCTAATAAAAAAAGAATGGTCTTTGAATAATTAATGTTGTGAAATTAAAAGAATGGTTCAACAAGTGGTAACTCTAATTAACGGTTTAAAATGACTTTAGTTTTTTTGGCTTTCAGGACTTATAATTTTGATAGTAATAAAATAATTAAATTTCATAACCGATATTCTTATTATGGTACTTGAAACAAACTTTAAAATGATAAAATTCATATGAATTTTTTTATTTGGAATAATTAAAATGTAAAAAAAATATAAGAATGTTCTGATTTTCCAATTAAGTTATATATAAAAAAATCATGATTCATTTAAACAATTCTTAGTAGCACTACAATAAAATATAGCTGTAGAGATATTTTTTTTATCCACATATGGATGGTTAAATATTTTCCACCAGTCATTTTTACAATTATCATATATTCGCTGTGAAAAACCCTGTTTTTATAGTTTTTTCGGCGAATTTAAGGACTGTTGGAATAAATTTTTATATAGATGGTTTAAACCGCCTCTACAGGATTCTTTATGTTTAAAATTATTTAACTACTAATATAATGAATATTTGAAGTCTAGCAAAAAAAAAATGGACGTTGAATATTTAATGCTGAGAAAAAAAGAATGGTTCCATAACCGTTAACTAAAATTAACGGTTAAAAAAGACATTAATTTTTTTTGCCGTCACGATTTTAAAATTTTAATTTTAACAAATTAATTAAATTTAATAACTAATATTCGTGTTATGGTACTTGAAAAAAATATTTGAAATAATTTAATTTAATTAATGATAAAATTTATTTATTTGAAATAAATTTCAAAATGATAAAATAATATGATTTTTTTTCTTTCGAAGAATTAAAATGTAGAAAAAATATCAGAATATTCTGATTTTGTAGTTAAGTTATATAAAAATAATCATGATTTATTTAAATAATTATTAGTAGCTATACAATAAAATATAACATTAGAGATATTTTCTTATTGACATAGGGACAGTTAAACAGTATACTGGCAGTTCTTACAACCTCCCCATTTTTGCTGCGAAAGGTCCAATCTCTATAGTTTTTCTGGATAATTTAAGGACAGCCGGGAGAAATTTTTGCATAGGATGATTCTTCATGTTAAAAATTAATTAATTACGAAGACCATGAATATTCAAAGTCTAATAAAAAAGAATGGTCTTTGAATAATTAATGTTATAAAAAAAAGAATGGTTCAACAAGTTGTAACTCTAATTAACGGTTTGAAATGACTTTAGTTTTTTTGGTCTTCGGGACTTATAATTTTGATAGTAATAAAATAATTAAATTTCACAATGATATTCTTGTTATGGTACTTGAAATAAATTTCAAAATGATGAAATTCATATGATTTTTTTTTATTTTGAAGAATTAAGTTATATAAAAACAATCATGATTTATTTAAAAAAATCATGATTTATTTTAAAAAAATTTAGTAGCTATACAAAAAAATCATGATTCATGTTTGAATATTCTGATTTTTAGTTAAGTTATATAAAAACAATCATGATTTATTTAAAAAAAAATTTAGTAGCTATACAAAAAAATATAGGATTAAAGATATTTTTTATTCACATAGGGACGGTTAAACAATATCCACTGGCAGTTCTTACAACCGTCCCATTTTTGCTTCGAAATACCCAATCTCTATAGTTTTTTTTGGATAATTTAAGGACCGTCGGGAGAAGTTTTTATAGAGGATGATTTTTCATGAAAAAAATTAATTAATTAAGAAGACCAAGAATATTCAAAGTCTAATAAAAAAAAAGAATGGGCTTTGAATAATTAATGTTGAGAAAAAAAAGAATGGTTCAATAAGTGGTAATTCTAATTAACTGTTGGAAATGATTTTAGTTTTTTTGGCTTTTAGGGCTTATAATTTTAACATTAATAAAATAATTAAATTTCACAATCGATATTCTTATTATGATACTTGAATAACATTTCAAAATGATAAAATTCATATGAAATTTTTTATTTGAAATAATTAAAATGTAGAAAAAAATGTTAAAATAATCTGATTTTGTAGTTAAGTTTTATAAAAAGAATCATGATTAATTTAAATAATTCTTAGTAGTAATATAACAAATACAGCTGTAGAGATATTTTTTATTCACATAGGGACGGTTATATAATGTCTACCAATCATTTTTATAATTGTCATATTTTTGCTGTGAAAGACCTAGTTTCTATAGTTTTTTCGGCGAATTTAAGGACTGTCGGGATAAGTTTTTTTACAGGTGGTTTAAACCGCCTCTACAGAATTTTTTATGTCCAAAATTAATTAATTACCAAGATAATAATATTCAAAGTCTAGCAAAAAAAAAAGAAAAATAGACTTTGAATATTTAATGCTGAGGAAAAAAGAATGGTTCCATAACCGGTAACTCTAATTTACGGTTGTAAAAGACTATTTTTTTTTTTGCCGACAGAATTTTAAAATTTTGATATTAAAAAATTAATTAAATTTAACAACTGATATTCGTGTTATGATACTTGAAATAATATTTTGAATAATTTAATTCAATTAATGATAAATTTTAAGTATTTGAAATAAATTTTAAAATGATAAAATTCATATGATTTTTTTTATTTGGAAGAATTAAAATGTAGTAAAAATGTCATAATATTCTGATTTTGTAGTTAAGTTATATAAAAAGAATCATGATTTATTTAAATAATTTTTAGTAGCTATACAATAAAATATAGGATTAGAGATATTTTTTTATTCACATAGGGATGGTTAAACAATGTCAACTGGCAGTTCTTACAACCGTACCATTTTTGCTGCGAAAGGTCCAATCTTTATAGTTTTTCTGAATAATTTAAGGACCGCCGGGAGAAATTTTTGTACAGAATGATTCTTCATGTCAAAAATTAAATAATTATGAAGACCATAAATATTCAAAGTCTAATAAAAAAGAATGGTCTTTGAATAATTAATGTTATGAAAAAAAAGAATGGTTCAACAAGTGGTATCTCTAATTAACGGTTTGAAATAACTTTAGTTTTTTAGGCATTCAAGACTTATAATTTTGATAGTAATAAAATAATTAAATTTCACAACCGATATTCTTTTTATGGTACTTGAAATAAATTTTAAAATGATGAAATTCGTATGATTTTTTTATTTGGAATAATTAAAATGTAGAAAAAAAATATCAAAATGTTATGATTTTAGTAGTTAAGTTATACAAAAAGAATCATGATTCATTTAAATATTTTTTAGTAGCGCTACAATAAAATACATATGCAGAGATATTTTTTTTATCCACATAGGAATGGTTAAATAATGTCTACCAGTCATTTTTACAATTGTCATATTTTCGCTGTGAAAAACCCAGTCTCTATAGTTTTTTCGGTGAATTTAAGGACTGCCGGGATAAATTTTTGTACAGATGGTTTAAACTGCCTCTACAGGAATCTTTAAGTCCATAATTAATTAATTACCAAGATAATAAATATTCACAGTCTAGCAAAAAAAAGAATGGACTTTAAATATTTAATGTTTAGGAAAAAAAATAGTTCCATAATCGGTAACTCTAATTAACGGTTGAAAAAGACGTTATTTTTTTTTTGCCATCGCGATTTTAAAATTTTGATATTAACAAATTAATTAAATTTAAATATTGATATTGTGTTATGATACTTTAAAAAATATTTAGAATAATTTAATTTAATTAACGATAAAATTTATGTATTTGAAATAAATTTTAAAATGATAAAATTCATATGATTCTTTTTATTTGGAAGAATTAAAATGTAGAAAAAATATCAGAATATTCTGATTTTGTTGTTAAGTTATATAAAAAGAATCATGATTTATTTAAATAATTATTAATAGCTATACAATAAAATATAACATTAGAGATATTTTTTTATTCACATAGGGACAGTTAAACTATGTCCAGTGGCAGTTTTTACAATCGCCTCATTTTTGTTGTGAAAGGTTCAATCTCTATAGTTTTTCTGGATAATTTAAGGACCGTCGGGAGAAATTTTTGTAGAGGATAATTCTTCATATCAAAAATTAATTAATTACGAAGACCATAAATATTCAAAGTCTACTAAAAAAAGAATGGTCTTTGAATAATTAATATTATGAAAAAAAGAATGGTTCAACAAGTGGTAACTCTAATTAATGGTTGGAAATGACTTTAATTGTTTTTGCATTCAGGACTTATAATTTTGATATTAATAAAATAATTAAATTTCACAACTGATAATCTTGTTATGGTACTTGAAATAAATTTAAAAATGATAAAATTCATATGAATTTTTTTAGTATAATTAAAATGAAGAAAAAATGTCAGAATATTCTGATTTTGTAGTTAAGTTATATAAAAATAATAATAATTCATTTAAACAATTCTCAGTTGCACTATAATAAAATACGCTTGTAGAGATATTTTTTTTATCCGTATTGGGACAATTAAATAATGTCTACCAGTCATTTTTACAATTATCTTATTTTCGCTGTGAAAGACCCAGTCTCTATAGGTTTTTCGGCGAATTTAAGGACTGTTGGGATAAGTTTTTGTACAGGTGGTTTAAACCGCCTTTACATGATTTTTTATGTCCAAAATTAATTAATTATCAAGATAATAAATATTCAAAATCCAGCAAAAAAAAGAATGGACTTTGAATATTTAATGCTTAGAAGAAAAAGAATGATTCCATAACCGGTAACTCTAATTAACGGTTGAAAAAGATTTTAATTTTTTTTTGCAGTCATGATTTTAAAATTTTGATATTAACAAATTAATTAAATTTAACAACTGATATTCGTGTTATGATACTAGAAAAAATATTTGGAATAATTTAATTCAATTAATGATAAAATTTATGAATTTAAAATAAATTTCAAAATGATAAAATTATTTTATTTTTTTTATTTTGAAGAATTAAAATGCAGAAAAATGTCAGAATATTCTGATTTTGTAGTTAAGGTATATAAAAATAATCATGATTTATTTAAATAATTATTAGTAGCTATACAAAAAATATAAAATTAGAGATTTTCTTATTCACATTGGGACGGTTAAACAATGTCCACTTGCAATTCTTACAACCGTCCCATTTTTACTGCGAAATGCCCAATCTCTATAGTTTTCTAGATAATTTAAGGACAGTCGGGAGAAATTTTTATAGGGAATGATTCTTCATGTCAAAAATTAATTAATTATGAAGACAATAAATATTTAAAGTCTAATAAAAAAGAATGGTCTTTGAATAATTAATGTTGTGAAATAAAAAGAATAGTTCAACAAGTGGTAACTCTAATTAACGGTTTAAAATGACTTTAGTTTTTTTGGCCTTCAGGACTTATAATTTTGATAGTAATAAAATAATTAAATTTCATAAGCGATATTCTTATTATGCTACTTGAAATAAACTTTAAAATGATAAAATTCATATGAATTTTTTTATTTGGAATAATTAAATGTAAAAAAATATAAGAATGTTTTGATTTTCCAGTTAAATTATATAAAAAAAATCATGATTCATTTAAACAATTCTTAGTAGCACTACAATAAAATACAACTGTAGAAATATTTTTTTATTCACATAGAGATGGTTAAATACTGTCCATCAGTCATTTTTACAATTATCATACTTTCGCTGTGAAAAATCCAGTTTTTATAGTTTTTTCGGCGAATTTAAGGACTGTCAGAATAAATTTTTATACAGATGGTTTAAACCGCCTCTTGATAGGCTGCAAATCCGACATATTTGTTACCTTGTTTTTGTGCTTAATTGATGTTATTTATATTGAAAAGAAGAGCTTTTACTTGGTTTTTATTATTTTGGGTAGGAATGGTGGATTTGCAATAGAGAGGCTTATTTGGAGTTTGATTGGAAGTATTGGAGCAAAATGGCATGGAGATGAATTTTCTTTATGGAGGCAGATTGACAGCAGAGGCCTTAGCCTTGCCCAAGGCTAACGGCCAGGCAGACCTGAACGGGCTGATTTAATTAAAGTGGTGGGCCCATACGATTTAGTTGTATTGAAGGACTTCTAAACCGACTTGTAATAGGATTTAAGTAGTTTTTAGTGGGCCTTTTTGTTACATTAGGATGGCCCCACCATTTATTAAGTATTTAAGTTATTTTTAGGGTTTTAGGAGGACACTTTTTAGCTTCTCTTTGATTATTCTGAGTTTACATTATCTTTTACAGAATTTTTGTTGTTCTTCCATGGCCATGCATGGCTAAACTCTTTATTTCAGTCAAGGATTAATTCAAGGTTGAAGTTCTTAAGATTGTGAGGTTTGATTGTGCCTAATTATTCTTTTTGATTCTTTTGCATTCATACTTTTACTGTGGCTTATTGGGAAAATCCATCCTTAATGTATTTTTCTTAGTTGATTGATCTAGCAAATTGATTAATTGATAGGATACATATAGCTAACCAATGAGATTAAATCCGTAATTGTTTATTCGAGTTGATACAAGTGGCAATTGGTATAACTTGATTGTGATGGGCTTTTGGGTTATATTAAGCAATTGTATGATCTAATCTAAATGAATCTCGCTAGTAGGTTTGTTGGTTAGGGCAAGGTCTTTCTAGTGTTCATTGCAATCAATAAATTAAATCCTGTCGCTAGTATTAGGGTTATTTATTGGTTAGGGGTTATTCATAGCGCTATGTCTTGCTTAACCTATTCAGAACGGAAAGATTGGTCGGAGACGCTAGCTTGAAGGCTATAACTTGTCTGTGAATATGAATTAAAAAGATTATTTTTAGCCCGTGATCAATCCATGAGAACTTGATACCGCGAATCGTCCTTGACTGAGTTCACTTCCATTGGTTTTAAGTTTTAATTATTTTCTGCTGTTTTAATTTATTTCCTAATTAATCTTGCTATTTAATTTCGTCCCTTTTTACCTAAGCTATTTCCCCCATTTTATTTTTAATTTTCACTCACAGCAGGTAGCACGTCTGGTTAGCCTGGGCAGGGCTAGTCCTTAGGGTTCAACCCTTCTCACCATATTTACAAGTTTTCTTTTGTAGGAAGAGCAAGTTTATTATTTTTGGTGGATTCGACACCCACCAAATTTTGGCGTCGTTGCCGGAGACTAGTTTACATTGCTGTTATTGCTTCTTTGAATGACCAGATCTGAAAATTTGCAATTGGAATTTGATCCTGAGATAGAAAAGACAGCCCGTACATTGACGAAGGAAACTAGGCTACGAAAAAGGGTTGCAACTGCTTCTACAGCTGAACCAGAAATTATAATTACTGATTTAGTTGAATCTTCAACTGAATTTGATCCTGAATTAGAAGAAACCTCAACAGAATCTGAAAGAGAGGAACGGATGGCTGATAATCGGCTGTTAGAGAGCTGCAAGTAGCCCCTGTGGAGCAGCATCCTTTGTGCATAACTTACCCGAATTTGGAGGTGCCGTTTGAGTTGAAGTCCGGCTTAATCCACCAGCTCCCTACCTTCCATGGGATGAAAAATGAAAACCCACACCACCACTTAAAAGAATTCCATGGTGTGTGCTCAAGCATGAAACCGCATGGTGTAGCGGAGGAGCACGTGAAGTTGAGAGCATTCCCATTCACTTTGAAGGATGCCGCTAAAGAATGGTTGCTTAATTTGCCGCCCGGTTCCATTACCACATGGCAAGCTATGGCCCGAGCCTTCCTAGACAAGTACTTTCCCGCTTCTAGGGCAGCAGTCATTCGTAGAGAGATTTGTGGAATCAAACAAATTATTGGAGAGAGTCTTTATGATTATTGGGAGAGGTTTAAAAAGCTATGCGCAGCATGCCCACAACATGGGATGTCCGAGCAATCCCTACTCCAATATTTCTATGAATGGATGCTAGACATGGAGAGAAAAATGGTTGATGCAGCTAGTGGAGGAGCACTTGTTAATAAAACCCCAGCCGAAGCAAGAGAGATTATATCAACCATGGTGGGCCTTTTTGTTACATTAGGATGGCCCCACCATTTATTAATGATAAAATTTATTTATTTGAAATAAATTTAAAAATTATAAAATAATATATTTTTTTTCTTTGAAAGAATTAAAATGTAGAAAAAATGTCAGAATATTCTGATTTTATAGTTAAATTATATAAAAAGAATCATGATTTATTTAAATAATTATTAGTAGCTATACAATAAAATATAGCATTAGAGATATTTTCTTATTCACATAGGGACAGTTAAACAATGTATACAGGCAGTTCTTACAACCGCCCCATTTTTGCTGCGAAAGGTCCAATCTCTATAGTTTTTCTGGATAATTTAAGGACAGTCGGGAGAAATTTTTGCAGAGGATAATTCTTTATGTTAAAAATTAATTAATTACGAAGACCATGAATAATCAAAGTTTAATAAAAAAGAATGGTCTTTAAATAATTAATGTTATAAAAAAAGAATGGTTCAACAAGTTGTAACTCTAATTAACGGTTTGAAATAACTTTAGTTTTTTTTGGCCTTCGGGACTTATAATTTTGATAGTAATAAAATAATTAAATTTCACAATGATATTCTTGTTATGGTACTTGAAATAAATTTCAAAATGATAAAATTCATATGATTTTTTTTTATTTTGAAGAATTAAAATGTTGTAAAAATGTCTGAATATTCTAATTTTGCAGTTAAGTTATATAAAAAGAATCATGATTTATTTTAAAAAAATTTAGTAGCTATACAATAAAATATAGGATTAGAGATATTTTTTTATTCACATAGGGACGGTTAAACAATGTCCACTGGCAGTTCTTACAACCGTCCCATTTTTGCTTCGAAATGTCCAATCTCTATAGTTTTTCTGGATAATTTAAAGACCGTTGGAAAAAGTTTTTATAGAGGATGATTTTTCATGTCAAAAATTAATTAATTACGAAGACCAAAAATATTCAAAGTCTAATAAAAAAAGAATGGGCTTTGAATAATTAATATTGTGAAAAAAAAAGAATGGTTCAACAAGTGGTCATTCTAATTAACGGTTGGAAAAGACTTTAGTTTTTTTGGCTTTCGGAACTTATAATTTTAATATTAATAAAATAATTAAATTTCACAATCGATATTCTTCTTATGATATTTAAAATAAATTTCAAAATGACAAAATTCATATGAATATTTTTATTTAAAATAATTAAAATGTAGAAAAAATGTTAGAATAATCTGATTTTGTAGTTAAGTTATATAAAAAGAATCATGATTCATTTAAATGATTCTTAGTAGTACTATAACAAATACAGTTGTAGAGATATTTTTAATTCACATAGGGACAGTTAAATAATGTCTACCAGTCATTTTTATAATTGTCATATTTTCGCTGTGAAAGACCCAGTTTCTATAGTTTTTTCTGCGAATTTAAGGACTGTCGGGATAAGTTTTTTACATGTGGTTTAAACCGCCTCTACAGAATTTCTTATGTCCAAAATTAATTAATTACCAAGATAATAATATTCAAAGTCTAGCAAAAAAAAAAAAAGAATAGACTTTGAATATTTAATGTTGAGGAAAAAAGAATGGTTTCATAACCGTTAACTCTAATTTACAGTTGAAAAAGACTTTTTTTTTGCCGTCAGAATTTTAAAATTTTGATATTAACAAATTCATTAAATTTAACAACTGATATCCGTGTCATGATACTTGAAAAAATATTTGGAATAATTTAATTCAATTAATGATAAATTTTATGTATTTGAAATAAATTTTAAAATGATAAAATTCATATGATTTTTTTATTTGGAAGAATTAAAATGTAGTAAAAATGTCATAATATTCTGATTTTTTAGTTAAGTTATATAAAAAGAATCATGATTTATTTAAATAATTTTTAGTAGATATACAATAAAATATAGCATTTGAGATATTTTCTTATTCACATAGGAACAGTTAAATAATGTCCACCGGCAGTTCTTACAATTGCCCCATTTTTGTTGCGAAATGTCCAATCTCTAGTTTTTCTGAATAATTTAAGGATCGCCGGGAGAAATTTTTGTACAGGATGATTCTTCATGTCAAAAATTAATTAATTACGAAAACCATAAATATTCAAAGTCTAATAAAAAAGAATGGTCTTTGAATAATTAATGTTATGAAAAAAAAAAAAGAATGGTTCAACAAGTGGTAACTCTAATTAACGGTTTGAAATAACTTTAGTTTTTTTGGCCTTTAAGACTTATAATTTTGATAGTAATAAAATAATTAAATTTCACAACCGATATTCTTGTTATGGTACTTGAAATAAATTTAAAAATGATGAAATTCATATGATTTTTTTATTTGGAATAATTAAAATGTAGAAAAAAAAATATCAGAATGTTCTGATTTTGTAGTTAAGTTATATAAAAAGATTCATGATTCATTTAAATATTTTTTAGTAGATATACAATAAAATATAGCATTAGAGATATTTTCTTATTCACATAGGGACAGTTAAACAATGTCCACCGGCAGTTCTTACAATCGCCCCATTTTTGCTGCGAAATGTCCAATCTCTATAGTTTTTTTGAATAATTTAAGAACCGCCGGGAGAAATTTTTGTACAGGATGATTCTTCATGTCAAAAATTAATTAATTACGAAAACCATAAATATTCAAAGTCTAATAAAAAAGAATGGTCTTTGAATAATTAATGTTATGAAAAAAAAAAGAATGGTTCAACAAGTGGTAACTCTAATTAATGGTTTGAAATAACTTTAGTTTTTTTGGCCTTCAAGACTTATAATTTTGATAGTAATAAAATAATTAAATTTCGCAATCGATATTCTTGTTATGGTACTTGAAATAAATTTAAAAATGATGAAATTCATATGATTTTTTTATTTGGAATAATTAAAATGTAGAAAAAAAATATCAGAATGTTATGATTTTGTAGTTAAGTTATATAAAAAGAATCATGATTCATCTAAATATTTTTTAGTAGCACTACAATAAAATACATCTGCAGAGATATTTTTTTTATCCATATAGGAACGGTTAAATAATTTCTACCAGTCATTTTTACAATTGTCATATTTTCGCTGTGAAAGACCCAGTCTCTATAGTTTTTTCGGTGAATTTAAGGACTGCAGGGATAAGTTTTTGTACATGTGGTTTAAACTGCCTCTATAGGAATCTTTAAGTCCATAATTAATTAATTACCATGATAATAAATATTCACAGTCTAGCAAAAAAAAGAATGGACTTTGAATATTTAATGCTTAGGAAAAAAATGGTTCCATAATCGGTAACTCTAATTAACGGTTGAAAAAGACGTTAATTTTTTTTGCCATCACGATTTTAAAATTTTGATATTAACAAATTAATTAAATTTAACAACTAATATTCGTGTTATGATACTTGAAAAAATATTTAGAATAATTTAATTCAATTAATGATAAAATTTATGTATTTGAAATAAATTTCAAAATGATAAAATTCATATGATTCTTTTTATTTGGAAGAATTAAAATGTAGAAAAAATATCAGAATATTCTGATTTTGTAGTTAAGTTATATAAAAAGAATCATGATTTATTTAAATAATTATTAATAGCTATACAATAAAATATAACATTAGAGATATTTTTTTTATTTACATAGGGACAGTTAAACTATGTCCACTGACTGTTCTTACAATCACCTCATTTTTGCTGTGAAAGGTCCAATCTCTATAGTTTTTCTGGATAATTTAAGTACCGCCGGGAGAAATTTTTTTAGAGGATAATTCTTCATATCAAAAATTAATTAATTATGAAGACTATAAATATTCAAAGTCTGCTAAAAAAAGAATGGTCTTTGAATAATTAATATTATTAAAAAAAAGAAAGGTTCAACAAGTAGTAACTCTAATTAATGGTTAGAAATGACTTTAAATATTTTTGCATTCAGGACTTATAATTTTGATATTAATAAAATAGTTAAATTTCACAACCAATATTTTTATTATGGTACTTGAAATAAATTTAAAAATGATAAAATTCATATGAATTTTTTTATTTGGTATAATTAAAATGAAGAAAAAAAATGTCAGAATATTCTGATTTTGTGGTTAAGTTATATAAAAAGAATAATGATTCATTTAAACAATTTTCAGTTGCACTACAATAAAATACATTTGTAGAGATATTTTTTTTATCCGTATTGGGACAATTAAATAATGTCTACCAGTTATTTTTACAATTATCTTATTTTCGCTATGAAAGACCCAGTCTCTATAGGTTTTTCGGCGAATTTAAGGACTGTTGGGATAAGTTTTTGTACATGTGATTTACCGTCTCTACATGATTTTTTATGTCCAAAAATAATTAATTACCAAAATAATAAATATTCAAAGTCCAGCAAAAAAAAGAATGGACTTTGAATATTTAATGCTTAGAAAAAAAGAATGGTTTTATAACCGGTAACTCTAATTAACAGTTGAAAAAGACTTTAATTTTTTTTCGCCGTCACGATTTTAAAATTTTGATATTAACAAATTAATTAAATTTAACAATTGATATTCGTGTTATGATACTTGAAAAAATATTTGGAATAATTTAATTCAATTAATGATAAAATTTATGTATTTTAAATAAATTTCAAAATGATAAAATTATTTGATTTTTTTTATTTTGAAGAATTAAAATGCAGAAAAAATGTCAGAATATTTTGATTTTGTAGTTAAGGTATATAAAAAGGAATCATGATTTATTTAAATAATTATTAGTAGCTATACAAAAAAAAATATAACATTAGAGATATTTTCTAATTCACATGGGGACGGTTAAACAATGTCCACTTGCAGTTCTTACAACCGTCCCATTTTTGCTGCGAAAGGCCCAATCTCTATAGTTTTTCTAGGTAATTTAAGGACCGTCGGGAGAAATTTTTATAGGAGATGATTCTTCATGTCAAAAATTAATTAATTATGAAGACAATAAATATTCAAAGTCTAATAAAAAAAGAATGGTCTTTGAATAATTAATGTTGTGAAATAAAAAGAATGGTTCAACAAGTGGTAACTCTAATTAACAGTTTAAAATGACTTTAGTTTTTTTGGCCTTCAGGACTTATAATTTTGATAGTAATAAAATAAGTAAATTTCATAACCGATATTCTTATTATGGTACTTGAAATAAACTTTAAAATGATAAAATTCATATGAATTTTTTTATTTGGAATAATTAAAATGTAAAATAAATATAAGAATGTTCTGATTTTCCAGTTAAGTTATATAAAAAAAATCATGATTCATTTAAACAATTCTTAGTAGCACTACAATAAAATACAATTGTAGAGATATTTTTTTATCCACATAGGGATGGTTAAATACTGTCCACCAGTCATTTTTACAATTATCATATTTTCGCTGTGAAAAACCCAGTTTCTATAGTTTTTTCGGCGAATTTAAGGACTGTCGGAATAAATTTTTATACAGATGGTTTAAACCGCCTCTACAAGATTCTTTATATTCAAAATTATTTAACTACCAATATAATGAATATTTAAAGTCTAGCAAAAAAAAGAATAGACTTTGAATATTTAATGCTGAGAAAAAAAGAATGGTTCCATAACCGATAACTAAAATTAACGGTTGAAAAAGACATTAATTTTTTTTGCCGTCACGATTTTAAAATTTTAATTTTAACAAATTAATTAAATTTAATAACTAATATTCGTGTTATGGTACTTGAAAAAATATTTCAAATAATTTAATTCAATTAATGATAAAATTTATGTATTTGATATAAATTTTAAATTGATAAAATTCATATGATTTTTTTATTTGAAAAAATTAAAATGTAGAAAAATGTCAGAATATTTTTATTTTGTAGTTAAGTTGTATAAAAAGAATCATAATTTATTTAAATATTTTTTAGTAGCTCTGCAATAAAATATAGCATTAGAGATAATTTCTTATTCACATAGGGACGGTTAAATAATTTCCACTTGCAGTTCTTACAACCGTCCTATTTTTGCTGCAAAAGGCCCAATCTGTAAAACCCTTGGTTTTTGTATTATTTTAAGTCTGGGGGCAAAATGGTAATTTTGCACCTTAGGGGCAAAATAGTCATTTTGTGCCCTTTGAATGTCTTTTTGATACTCGGGGTGACGAGACGGTCGTTTTAAGTATAATATTGTGTTTTTGGCTTCGGGGGGTATTTTGGTCATTTTGGCGGTCGAAAAATTTTCGGATTTCGTTTTCTGTTTTTGATGTCATTTTGGTGACCGTGATGTCGTTACGGTTATTTTAAGTATAATTTTGCTAGGGGTTGTGTTTCGAAAATTTTTCAGAAATTTATTAATTTTTAATTAAAATAAACTAAAGAAATTAAATAAATTAAATTTGGGGTTAGTTGTAAATTTTTATAAGTTAGTTGGGTTTTTTTTGAAATTTTAAAGAGTTCTGGGGTGTTTTTAATTAAAATAAATAGTTTTGGGGCAAAAATATAATTTTGGAAAATTATTTTCCTATAAATAGACCTAAAATCTGATGGAGTAGGGTTTTGGGTCTTTTATTTTCGGGTATTTTGAAAATAGGGAAGAAAATTAGGGTTTTTAGGCAGAAACAGTGCGGCCGTCGTTTTGTCCCTATGCGCGCGCGTAGCCGGTGTCGTTTGGCGAGGAACGTGGGTCGTTCGGCGTGCGGCGCTCCTGTCGTTCGGCGTGCTGTGGTCCGTCGTTTGGCGCGCTGCTGGCTGGCTCGCCGATGCCGTTTTAGCCTTTGTTCCAGCAGCCAGTTTTTCAATTTTCTTGGTGTTTTTGAGGTTTTTCTTGATTCCTTTTGCATTATTTCGATTTCCATTTGATTATTTCATATTAATATCATATTGGTTTGATATTTTTCTTAATTAATTTGGCTAAATTCGAATTATTATTTAATTAAATTGATTTTTACAAAATAGGTTAGGTTTTGAGTTTTTTATTGTTTTGATGGATTTTGGTGTTGAATTAATTGATTGGGTTAGTGTTTTTGGTTCTGGAACTTGATGAATATATTGAATTAGGGTTTGATTGAATTGATTTGGGTGTTAAGGTTTTCGAATTAATTGTTTTCTTTGAGTTTTTGGATGAATTAATTTTCTGCTGAAGTTTGATTTTTGTGCTGTATGTTTTCCGATTTTTAATTAAATATTGGAACATGATAAAAATCTGAAATTTGGATGTGTGGCTCGAAATTGAGTCTAGTTTATGAGAAAAATAATTTTTGGGATTTTGGAGCATCGAATATTTCTGGAAAATTCAAGTTTTGCTACTGTTGTCTGACAAACTGTGCTGTTGATGCTATTGCATCAACTGTAAATTTTGAAATTCATATTAAAATGTGTAAAAATGTTTTTGATTTGATTTTCATATATGTTGAAGCTCTGGAAGTCTAGTTTACAAGAAAAATATGTTGGGTTATGTTTCTGTTTGTGATATTGTTGAAATAATTTGATCTTTCTACTGCTGTCAGTATACCTTGTGAGTTGTATACTGTTTTGAATAAAAATTGGTTGAGAGACTTCTAAGTCTCGGAAAATTATGAAATTTTGGTAGGATGCTTTTCAGATATCAAATTAGCTTCTGGTTGAAAATTATAAATTTTTCATTTACAGGTTAATTGTTTTGAATTTTATAAGTTGACACTCGTTATTCAGGTTTATCGGTAAAACTGTATCTTGTGTATTTTGATTATTTAAGTAAGGTATTTGATGAATTTAAATTGTAAGGACTTTTTTAATGATGTTTTATATTCTGGAAAGCAAGTTTAAAGGTGTGGTGTTATGATGGTTAAGTTATGTTTGGTTGACAAAAAGGTTTAATCTTGTTGTGAAAATTATTGAATTGTGTGCATTTACGTCATGCATTCCCATTTGCACTTGCATACATTTGTAAGGGTGGTTGTTAATTGATGGTTAATGGTTAGGCGGTGGTCCAGTAGCACCTCAGACTTAGGGTGGCGGATTGCTTAGCTGACTGTTAGACCAGGTAAGTTCTATGGGTGTATGTGATTATTTGTGTTGTGATTATTTGTGTTGTGCTACTTGCTAACAACTTATATACATATATAAACCCTTTTTATATATATTATCCTTTCTATATATTCACTATACTATTCTTTCGAACCCAGCCTCGCATGCTTTAGGAGACAGAGAAACTTGCATGTGATTGCATTTATGTGATAATATTGAATGTGATATTACTTGTGCTGTGTGATGGTGTGTCATGAAGGGGAAGGAGGTTACTGAGGCTTAATGCCTATACTGTTACTGAGGCTTAATGCCTATACTGTTTACTAAGGCTACATGCCTAATTACTGATTACTGTACTGTACTGAGAAGTTATAAGGGCGGATGTGACTGATATTATACTGTACTGTTTACTGATTGGTGACCCCGACACACCATCTTGATTGCTTAATTTGTGATTGTATTATATGTACTGCTTATATAACTGTTAGATGTTTCTCTGCCTCTCATAGACTTACTGGGCGTCTATAAAGCGCTCACACCCTTACAGATTGTCTTGCAGGTTTTCAGTGATTGTCTTCGTCTATCTTCTTTCTCTTCTTTGCGAAGTCGATCAGGTTTTCCGTTTGTATTTAGCGATCTTTCTGCTTAGAGATTTCTGGATATTGAACTTTTGGGCGGATTGAATCCGAATCCCTTTTTGTGTAATAAGTAGAACTTGTCTGCATTAGAATTCCCGAATGATTTTATTGTGATTTGATTATATTGATGGTTTGCATTTGAACTAGGATTGCGGATTATATAAGTATTGAACTGTTTTGCTTTTAGACTGTTATGAATGTTTCTAAGGCTTATGTGGTCGGACTTCGATTTGGCTGCATGCCGGTCGTGGCCCCCGGGTTGGGTCGTGACACAATCTCTATAGTTTTTCTAGATAATTTGAGGACCACGGGGAAAAGTTTTAATAGAGAATGATTCTTAATATCAAAAATTAATTAATTATAAAGAGCATAAATATTCAAAGTCTAATAAAAAAAAGAATGATCTTTGAATAATTAATGTTGTGAAAAAAATGGTTCAACAAGTGGTAACTCTAATTAATGGTTGGAAATGATTTTAGCTTTTTTTTTGCCTTCAGGACTTATAATTTTAATATTAAAAAAATAGCTAAATTTTACAACCGATATTCTTGTTATGGTAGATGAAATAAGTTTCAAAATGATAAAATTCATATGAATTTTTTTATTTGGAATAATTAAAATGTACAAAAAAAGTCAGAATATTCTGATTTTGTAGTGAAGTTATATAAAAGAATTATGATTTATTTAAATGATTCTTAGTAGTACTATAACAAAATACAGCTGTAGAGATATTTTTTATCCACATAGGGACGGTTAAATAATGTCTACCAGTCATTTTTATAATTGTCATATTTTCGCTGTGAAATGCCCAATCTCTATAGTTTTTTTGACAAATTTAAGAACTGTTGGGATAAGTTTTTTTACAGGTGGTTTAAACCGCCTCTAAAGAATTTTTATTTCCCAAATTAATTAATTACCAAGATAATAATATTCAAAGTCTAGCAAAAAAAGAATGGACTTTGAATATTTAATGCTTAGGGAAAAAAGAATAGTTCCACGATCGGTAACTCTAATTAAGGGTTGAAAAAGACTTTAATTTTTTTAGGCCGTCACGATTTTAAAATTTTAATATTAACAAATTAATTAAATTTAAAAACTGATATTCGTGTTATGATACTTAAAAAAATATTTGGAATAATTTAATTCAATTAATGATAAATTTTATTTATTTGAAATAAATTTAAAAATGATAAAATAATATGATTTTTTTTCTTTGGAAGAATTAAAATGTAGAAAAAATGTCAGAATATTATGATTTTGTAGTTAAGTTATATCAAAAGAATCATGATTTATTTAAATAATTATTAGTAGCTATACAATAAAATATAGTATTACAGATTTTTTCTTATTCACATAGGGATAGTTAAACAATGTATACTGGCAGTTCTTACAACCGACCCATTTTTGCCGCGAAAGGTCCAATTTCTATAGTTTTTCTAGATAATTTAAGGACAGTCGGGAGAAATTTTTGCAGAGGATTATTCTTCATGTCAAAAATTAATTAATTACGAAGACCATGTATATTCAAAGTATAATAAAAAAGAATGGTCTTTGAATAATTAATGTTATGAAAAAAAAGAATGGTTCAACAAGTTGTAACTCTAATTAACAGTTTGAAATGACTTTAGTTTTTTTGGCCTTCGAGACTTATAATTTTGATAGTAATAAAATAATTAAATTTCACAACCGATATTCTTGTTATGGTACTTGCAATAAATTTTAAAATGATAAAATTCATATGCTTTTTTTTATTTGGAACAATTAAAATGTAGAAAAAAAAGTCAGAATATTCTGATTTTATAGTTAAGTTATATAAAAAGAATCATGATTTATTTAAATAATTATTAGTAGCTATACAATAAAATATGGCATTAGAGATATTTTCTTATTCACATAGGGATGGTTAAATAATGTCCACTAGCAGTTCTTACAACCGTCCCATTTTTGCTTCGAAATGTCCAATCTCTATAGCTTTTCTGGATAATTTAAGGACCGTTGAGAGAAGTTTTTATAGAGAATGATTCTTCATGTCAAAAATTAATTAATTACGAAGACCATGAATATTCAAAGTCTAATAAAAAAAGAATGGTCTTTGAATAATTAATATTGTGAAAAAAAAAGAATGGTTCAACAAGTGGTAACTCTAATTAACGGTTGGAAATGACTTTAGTTTTTTTGGCTTTCAGGACTTATAATTTTAATATTAATAAAATAATTAAATTTCACAATTGATATTCTTGTTATGATTGTGAAACCTCTGGTTTTTAGGAAATTTAGAGACCAGGGGTAAAATGATAATTTTACACTTTTTATATATTCAAGGGCATTTTAAGTCGTTTGGTACTTATTTTTATATTGGGGTTAACGAGACGGTCGTTTTAAGTATAATATTGTATTTTTAGCTTTGGGGGTATTTTAGTCATTTCGGAGGTTGAAAAATTTTCGAGATCAATTTTGAAATTTATATTGCTATTTTCATGACCACGACGTCATTACGGTCGTTTTGACAATAATATTGCTTGGGTTTTATTTTAAGTATTTTTTTTTCGAGTAATTAATAATTAATTAATAAATTAAATTAAATAGAATAAATTAATTTAAGGGTCTATTTGTAATATCCCAAAGTATATCCTAAAAGTTTTGAAATTATTGTTGTAGTTGGATTTAATGTATATGTTTGATGGAAAGAGAAAAGAAGTAAAGAGAGAGTGTATATGTTGTATATATAGATATATATATATATAACATATACAAGTCAAAGAGATGGAAGTCAAAAGAAGATAAATTATTATTTTAAATTAATTAAAAGGAAATATTATAAGAGATAGATGTATATGAAGGATAATATGTATATATGGTATTTGAAAAATATGGAAAATATAAATACAATATATAAGGCATATACATATACCAACATATACATCACATATACATAATGTATAAATTGGTGTAGGAAAAGTAAGTGTATATAATTAATTAATAATAATAATAATAATAAAAGAAAAAGGAAAAAAGAAAGTCAAAGGATGGACAAAGTAGTGGTGGAGGATTTTTAGAAATATTTAATTATATTATTATATATATATGATAAGTATGAAAAAGAAGAGAAAAGATCTTCTTCTTCTTCTTCTTCTTCTTCTTCTTGTACGAGAGAGAGAGAGAGAGAGAGAGAGAGAGAGAGAGAGAGAGAGAGAGAGAGAGAGATGTGATTTTATTTATATACACATCAAATTCATAAGGGTTTTGGAGAGAATTGAAGGTAGATATTGAAGATTTGGCATAATATTCAAGTAAGTATTCATTTCCTTGTATTGATTTCTATTGATTGAGTTTATATTTGATATGGTAAGTGTGTGAAAATGATGATAATGAAAGATTGAAGTATATAGATATGTTGAAGTTATATAAGTGTTAAATTAGTTGGTAATTGATGTATATTGTGAGTTTGATAACTTATTATCTTGGATTTTTCTATATGTTTGTGTTTATTGAAGTTTAAAACATAGAATACATGAGTTTGGTCCAAAACATAGGCAAAATGGATGCCACGATCGTGGCAAATGAGTGCCACTGTCGTGGCAAGTGAGGGACACGCCCGTGGGGGTTTTGGAGAAAAGTGGGCAGACTCGTTTGCTAACCCACGGCCGTGGGGTCCTAGATAGTTGAGTTGGCTTATAATTGTGATCTATGGGTCTAGTATGAGACTAATAGGTGAATAATTGTATTGGAATTCATGTGTAATTGTAAATAAGTGTGTATTATTCCTTTTGGATTATGTTGTGAAGAGGTTGAATTGCCCTAATTCAAGTGGTGAAGAATTCTTGGAAGAGGAAGTGTATAGATTGGTGTGAGTGGTTCTTGAGGTAAGTACAAACCTTGCATTATTGCATACATTTATATGACTTTGAGACTTAACACATTTGGTTGTAAATGTGTTAAGTAATCTATTGCATTGTTGATGCATATGAATAATGCTATGTTTTGCATAATGTGAACTTGGTGGAGTGTATGTTGAATATTCTAAATATATGATGTTATGATGAAATATGATATGTGAAAGAGATGATAATTATTCAAAATATATGTTCAATGCAATTGATTATGAATACTTTTATGATGAATTGCCTTAATGTGAATTGAGAAATGATGAGATGTGAAGCCATTGTTGTTGGCTATAATGATGCAAAACCTCAATGATGAGATGTGAAGCCATTGTTGTTGGCTATAATGATGCAAATGAGATAATTGAGGCATGATTGCCTAGATGAGTATTATAAATTGAGAATTGAATTGATAATGATATAATGAATGAATTGTGTGCCTAATATGTTATTCAATTTTTAGAGTTCTGGGTTTGGCGGCATGCCTATGAATCACTGGATAGGTGAAAAGACCGGGTCGTAAGCCGATTCCAGTTGAAAAATGTGAAATATGTGAAATATGATGTTTTTGGGGTGAAAAGACTGGGTCGTAAGCCTCAAAAACAGTAACAGTCTTGCCGGGTTGAGGATCACCTCGGGTCTAGCCGGGTTGAGGTCCAAGAGACTGGGTCTGTTACACTATCCATGGATAGATATATATATATATATATATCGCCTACGGGCTTGATGATTGTGATTATGGACCAAAGCAGTAACTCTGAACTTTGAATAGCATATTAGATCCTTTTTGGGCCCATGCTTGTCTTTGCTTTAATGTGAATTATGGAATAAGATATAATGTTAAGATATATGATGATAATGATGGAATGAGATGATTATAAAAGAGAAACTATGTTGAATGATGTGATTATGAAAATACAACATGATGTATAATATGTATATGGATGTGGAAATTGTGAGTATTATTTCATGAATGTTCTGCTAAGCCATTAAATTGTGGTTGGTTGTAATGATATATGTGTATATGTATATAAATTATGAGATTAGTGGAAATATATGAAGAATGCATTGTAAAGGGGAAAATATGATAAGAAAATGATAATACATGATGTTAACATATGAGGTATGATTCTTTTGTAATGTATGTTTGAAATATTTATTTGAACTACTAAGCTTTCGAGCTTAGCGCGGTTGTGTAAATCGTGCAGGTGAATAGATAATTGATTTGGAAGTCAAACCACTATGTCACGAGGAGGGCCAGTGTAGTTCGAGACTAACTAGAAGGTGGTGCATACATGTACAATTTGATTATGTTGTATATTGATAAAAATGTACGTATACTCAAATGAATTTGGAAAAGACAAGGTAAATTATATATATGTAATATCATCAAAAGAATAATGATTTTGTAAATGTTCTTTAAATTAAATGTATTATTGTTTGGAACTAAGGTAAGTATTTTAAATTGTAATGAATAGTGACATCCTTATACTTTATATACTTACTGTATGTATACAAGATATATGTATGGTACTTATATAGTGTATCGGGGTGTTACACTATTGGTAATTTACCACCCAAATTACTATAAATATGGGTGTTAGGGCACCCAATCAAATGCCTAGGAGTTTTGTGCCGTCAGAGAGAGAAAAGGGGGAGAAAAAATTAATTTTGGGTCAAAAACAGAGCAGCTGTCGTTTGGTCAGAGGGCGCGCGGTAGCTGGTGTTGTTCGGAGTGCTGAGTTTGTTGTTCGGTGCGGAGCTGGGGGCTGGAGGGCGTGTCGTCGGGCGTGCCACGCGCGTCATTCGGCGGGGCAGCGTGATCTGAGGCCTGTCGTTTGGGCTTCTCAATTCTGGCCAGTTTTAATATTTTGAGGTTTTCTTCAATTTCTTTCAATTTCTTCCAACTTCATGGCATGATTTCTATTATTTGGTGTTAGCATAACATATAGGATGTTTAAAAATAAAATTTTAAGATTGATTTCAATTTTTAATGTATTTAAATAGGTTAAATTGTTTAAGGGTGTTATTGGTGTTATGGAGTTGGGATTTCAGATTAATGAAAATAGGCTTGTGATTTGTAATAAAATTTGATTTGGATCTGTTCTAGGGATGTTAAACTTGATTTAGAAATTTATTTTGGAATTTTCATGTTTGATTTATATTTTAAATTCATTAATAAAGTGAAAATTTATTACTGCTTGTGATTGCTGATATTCCAGTAGCTTGTCGAATTTTTAAAAATTATTGGTAAATGATCTAGGTCTGAATTTTTGATATGTTTTAGGATATGATGTTAGGTGTTTATAAAAAATATTTTGAGGTCTTGTTCAAATGTTTGTGTTTCAAAATAAATTTATTTCTCAACTGCTGCCAGTATGGTAACTGGTTGTATAAAACTGTTTATAAAATTAATTTGAGGGACCTATATGTTTACAAAAAATTCTGAAATTTTTATATGTTCTTTATGCTGGAGTTTTTTGTATGGGAAAAATAATTGGGAATTTTTACTGTAATTGTAAGGGGATGGAATTGGTGTGTTTTTGGCAAACTGTCTGTTGGGTTCCAAGCTGGAACTAGAATATCACAAAGTATTTTTGAGGGACTAAACCAATTCTGATTGCTATGAAATTTTGCACGGAATGCATTTGTATATTGGAGGACCTTCTGGAATTTTTCCAAAATTTTTAAGCATTAAAATTATTTTCTGTGAATTTTTGAAATCAATCACTATGTTAGTAAACTTTATTAGTTTTAGTTGAAAATATGATTTTAGGATTTCGAGAGGAGTTTTATGCAAAAATGTTTAATGTTTGGATTAAATAAGTAAATTTTGATATTCTGAAAGTTAGAACCTTGGTTTATTTAATGGACTTTTGAAATTTAAGTTAGGATAGGTTTAATTGCCAAGTTAAACCATGGTCTTGGTTTGAGCCGATTTGGCTCAATATAAAATTTAATTTTTGTAAATTGATGGATTATAGGTCAGATTGTATCTTTAATGTAATTTAGATGCTCTAATGATCGCTGAAATGAAATTACTTAGAAATATGTACTAGAGGTATTTTTCATTATTTGACTATATGTTTGATGTTTCGTCATTCACGGCATGTTTGGCATTCATCATGTTAGATATATTAGTGATATTGATTATCGGGCCATGTAAACATTTTCTTAGGCGATAACCAAACCGGTGCTCAAAATCAGTAGGTCGGTGAGGGTGTCTGGATTTCTCCGCAAACCAGGTAAGTTTCATGGGTGTTTGTGATTACTTGTGATGTGCTACTTGCTAACCAAATACTATATATATATTATAGCCCTTCTCAATATATATTTATTCCTTTCAATTTTGCTAGACTATTCTTTCTACCCAAGCTTTGAATGTGAATAGAAGAAAGAGAAACGTATGTGTTTGATTTATTAATTGTATTAAATGAACTTGAAAATCTTTGTGTTGTGTGATGATGTGTCATATGGGGATGGAGGTTATTGATTGAGATTGTTCATTGACTATTGCTATTGATTGTTCATTGAGGCTATAAGCCTGATTACTCATTGGGGCTATAAGCCCGATTGTACACTGATATTGATTGAAGGAGGAGGTATTATGATATTGGTAGACCCCGACACACCATCTTGTATGAATTGATTGTGATTGAAGTTCTTGTTATATATATTGTTTATTGTTATAGAAAAGTTTCTCTGCCTCTCATGAGCTTACTGGGCGTCTATATAACGCTCACACTCCTATAGACTGATTTTGCAGGTTCAGAGCGTTTGTTAGCATACGCCGTTATTTCTCCGCAGTCGTTCCTTTGAATTTCTTGTCATCAATCTTGGTTAGATATTTTTTTGTTTCTAAATAGAGATTTATGGAATAAAATATGGGCGGACCGAGTCCGAACCCTTTGCTTGTAATAAGAGTGGAATATTTCCTCTCGTTTGTGATTGCATTTAAGAGTGGAACATTTAGATATCTTGCATTATAACTAGAACATTTGGAACATGAGATTGAGTGTATTGAACTTAGAAAAGGATTATGTATTGTGTTAATTAGTAAGTATTCAGACTTGTATTATTGTGCTTAGGTACAGCTATACGCCGGTCACGGCTTCCCAGTTGGGTATTGACAATGATACATGAAATAAATTTCAAAATGATAAAATTCATATGAATTTTTTTATTTGAAATAATTAAAATGTAAAAAAAAGTCAGAATAATCTGATTTTGTTGTTAAGTTATATAAAAAGAATCATGATTCATTTAAATGATTCTTAGTAGTACTTTAACAAAATACACCTGTAGAGATATTTTTTATTCACATAGAAACGATTAAATAATGTCTACCAGTCATTTTTATAATTGTCATATTTTCGCTGTGAAAGACCCAGTTTCTATAGTTTTTTTAGCGAATTTAAGGACTATCGGGATAAGTTTTTTTTACAGGTGGTTTAAACCGCCTCTATAAAAATTTTTATGTTCAAAATTAATTAATTACCAAGATAATAATATTCAAGGTCTAGCAAAAAAAAAAGAATAGACTTTGAAATTTTAATGTTGTGGAAAAAAGAATGGTTCCATAACTGGTAACTCTAATTTATGGTTGAAAAAGACTTTAATTTTTTTTTTGCCGTCGGAATTTTAAAATTTTGATATTAACAAATTAATTAAATTTAAAAACTGATATTCGTGTTATGATATTGTCACGACCCAACCCGGGGGCCACGACCGGCATGTAGCCAAACCGAAGTCCGACCACATAAGCCTTAGAAACATTCATAACAGTCTAAGTGCAACACAGTTCAATACTTATATAATCCTCAATCCTAGTTCAAAATGCAAACCATCAATATAATCAAATTCCAATAAAATCATTCGAAAAATCTAATGCAGACAAGTTCTACTTATTACACAAAAAGGGATTCGGATTCAATCCGCCCAAAAGTTCAATATCCAGAAATCTCTAAGCAAAAGGACCGATAAACACAAACGGAAAACCTGATCGACTTCGCCAAAGAAGAGAAAGAAGATAGACGAAGGCAATCACTGTAAACCTGCAAGACAATCTGTAAGGGTGTGAGCGCTTTATATAGACGCCCAGTAAGTCTATGAGAGGCAGAGAAACATCTAACAGTTATATAAGCAGTACATATAATACATTCACAAATTAAGCAATCAAGATGGTGTGTCGGGGTCACCAATTAGTAAACAGTACAATATAATATCAGTCACATCCGCCCTTATAACTCCTCAGTACAGTACAGTAATCAGTAATTAGGCATGTAGCCTCAGTAAACAGTATAGGCATTAAGCCTCAGTAGCAGTATAGGCATTAAGCCTCAGTAACCTCCTTCCCCTTCATGACACACCATCACACAGCACAAGTAATATCAAATTCAATATTCTCACATAAATACAATCACATGCAAGTTTCTCTGTCTCCTAAAACATGCGAGGCTGAGTTCGAAAGAATAGACTAGTGAATATATAGAAAGGATAATATATTATAAGAAGGGTTTATATATATAAAAGTTGTTAGCAAGTAGCACAACACAAACAATTCAAATACACCCATAGAACTTACCTGGTCTAACAGTCAGCTAAGCAATCCGCCACCCTAAGTCTGAGGTGCTGCTGGACCACCGCCCAACCATTAACCATCAATTAACAACCACCCTTACAAATGTATGCAAGTGCAAATGGGAATGCATGACGTGAATGCACGTAATTCAATAGTTTCCATAAAGTAATTGCGTGCATTCATTACCATTTTGCCCCTAGACTTAAAATCATTCAAAAACCAAGGGTTTTACAATCTAACCCCCTTAAAGTAATTGCGTCCACGCAATTGAATCCAACATAATCATTATCCATCAAAAACTATCATTACAATAGTTATACACAATTTCGGATGGTATCGTCTACTTAGTATGTGTCGTTATGGTTGATCAGGCCATAACCACAAGATACCAAGCACTAATGACCATTCCAGGTTTGATCCATTTAGAGTTCATTAAATAAAAACCAATTATCAGATAACCAAAACAAAATTAATGAATAGCGCTTAGCGCTCAACCCAGTCAATATCAGTGCCAATCAATCGAGTATAACATTATCTCTGTTCATTTTTCCAATCCATAACAATATTAATATATTGTACCTCTGTAACCAATAACAGAAATATTTCGTAACTCAACATCATTACACATATACCTTTTCAATAAGATCCATTGCATACAATTGTCAATCATCAGTCACAAACAATATCATGCGATGTATGAGTATGATATTATGCTGGTATGCAAGTGCTCTAACACTAAAACTGAAGAATATTACAGATATTTAAAAAAAATATTTGGAATAATTTAAATCAATTAATGATAAAATTTATTTATTTGAAATAAATTTTAAAATAATAAAATTATATGATTTTTTTATTTGGAAGAATTAAAATGTAGAAAAAATGTCAGAATATTCTGATTTTGTAAATTAAGTTATATAAAAAGAATCATGATTTATTTAAATAATTATTAGTAGATATACAATAAAATATAGCATTAGAGATATTTTCTTATTCACTTAGGGACAGTTAAACAATGTCCACTGGCAGGTTTTACAACCGTCCCATTTTTTGCTGCGAAAAGTCCAATCTCGATAGTTTTTCTGGATTATTTAAGGATCGTCAGGAGAAATTTTTGTACAGGATGATTCTTCATGTCAATAATTAATTAATAATGAAGACCATGAATATTCAAAGTCTAATAAAAAAGAATGGTCTTTGAATAATTAATGTTATGAAAAAAAAAAGAATGGTTCAACAAGTGGTAACTCTAATTAACGGTTTGAATTGACTTTAGTTTTTTTTGGCCTTCAAAACTTATAATTTTTATAGCAATAAAATAATTAAATTTCATAACCGATATTTTTGTTATGGTACTTGAAATAAATTTTAAAATGATAAAATTCATATGCTTTTCTTTATTTGGAATAATTAAAATGTAGAAAAAAATATCAGAATGTTCTGATTTTGTAGTTAAGTTATATAAAAAGAATCATGATTTATTTAAGTATTTTTTAGTAGCACTACAATAAAATACATCTGTAGAGATATTTTTTTTATCCACATAGAAACGGTTAAATAATGTCTACTGATTATTTTTACAATTGTCATTTTTTCGCTGTGAAAGACCAAGTCTCTATAGTCTTTTTGGTGAGTTTAAGGACAATCGAGATAAGTTTTTGTACAGGTAGTTTAAACCATCTCTACATGATTCTTTATGTCCATAGTTAATTAATTACCTAGATAATAAATATTCAAAGTCTAGCAAAAAAAAAAAAAGAATGGACTTTGAATATTTAATGCTTAGAAAAAGAAAATGATTCCATAACCGGTAACTCTAATTAACGGTTGAAAAAGACTTTAATTTTTTTTTTGCCGTCATAATTTTAAAATTTTGATATTAACAAATTAATTAAATTTAACAACTGATATTCGTGTTATGATACTTGAAAAAATATTTAGAATAATTTAATTCAATTAATAATAAAATTTATGTATTTGAAATAAATTTCAAAATGATAAAATTTATATGATTTTTTTTATTTGGAAGAATTAAAATGTAGAAAAAATGTCAGAATATTCTGATTTTGTAGTTACGTTATATAAAAAGAATCATGATTTATTTAAATAATTATTAGTAGCTATACAATAAAATATAACATTAGAGATATTTTTTTATTCACATAAGGACAGTTAAACTATGTCCACTGGCAGTTCTTACAATCGCCCCATTTTTACTGCGAAATGTCCAATCTCTATAGTTTTCTGGATAATTTAAGGACCGCCGGGAGAAATTTTTGTAGAGAATAATTTTTCATTTCAAAAATTAATTAAATACGAAGACCATAAATATTCAAAGTCTAATAAAAAAAGAATGGTCTTTGAATAATTAATGTTATGAAAAAAAAGAATGGTTCAGCAAGTGGTAACTCTAATTAACGGTTTAAAATGACTTTATTTTTTTTGGCCTTCAAGACTTATAATTTTAATAGTAATAAATAATTAAATTTCACAACCGATATTCTTGTTATGGTACTTGAAATAAATTTTAAAATGATAAAATTAATATGATTTTTTTATTTGGAATAATTAAAATATAGAAAAAAATATCAGAATGTTCTGATTTTGTAGTTAAGTTATATAAAAAGAATCATGATTCATTTAAATATTTTTTAGTAACACTACAATAAAATACATCTGTAGAGATATTTTTTTATCTACATAGGAATGGTTAAATAATTTCTACCAGTCATTTTTATAATTATCATATTTTCGTTGTGAAAGACCCAGTCTATATAGCTTTTTGGGCGAATTTAAGGACTGTCGGGATAAGTTTTTGTACAGGTGATTTAAACCGCATCTACAGAATTCTTTATGTCCAAAATTATTTAATTACCAAGATAATAAATATTCAAAGTCTAGCAAAAAAAATAATGGACTTTGAATATTTAATGCTTAGGAAAAAAGAATGGCTCCATAACCGGTAACTCTAATTAACGGTTGAAAAAAAGTGGTAACTCTAATTAACAGTTTGAAATATTTTTAATTTTTTTGGCCTTCAGGACTTATAATTTTGATAGTACTAAAATAATTAATTTTTATCTGCATTGGGACAGTTAAATTATTTCTATCAATCATTTTTACAATTATCATATTTTCGCTGTGAAAGAGCCAGTCTCTATAGGTTTTTCGGTGAAATTTAAGGACTCTCGGGATAAGTTTTCGTACAGGTGGTTTAAACCGCCTTTACAAGATTTTTTATGTCCAAAATTAATTAATTACCAAGTTAATAAATTTCAAAGTCTAGCAAAAAAAAAAGAATGGACTTTGAATATTTAATGCTTAGAAAAAAGAATGGTTCCATAACCGGTAACTCTAATTAACGGTTGAAAAAGACATTAATTTTTTTACCATCACAATTTTAAAATTTTGATATCAACAAATTAATTAAATTTAACAACTGATATTCTTGTTATAATACTTGAAAAAATATTTGGAATAATTTAATTTGATTAATGATAAAATTTATGTATTTGAAATAAACTTCAAAATGATAAAATTCATATGATTTTTTTATTTGGAAGAATAAAAATGTAGTAAAAATGTCATAATATTCTGATTTTGTAGTTAATTTATATAAAAAGAATCATGATTTATTTAAATAATTCTCAATAGCTCTACGATAAAATATAGCATTAGAGATATTTTCTTATTCACATAGGGATAGCTAAACAACGTCCACTGGCAGTTCTTACAAATCGACCCATTTTTGCTGCGAAAGATCCAATCTCAATTGTTTTTCTGGATAATTTAAGGACCGCCAGGAGAAATTTTTGTAGAGGATGATTTTTCATGTCAAAAATTAATTAATTATGAAGACAATGAATATTAAAAGTCTAATAAACAAAGAATGGTCCTTGAATAATTTATGTTATAAAAAAAAAAAAGAATGGTTCAACAAGTGGTAACTCTAATTAATGGTTTGAAATGACTTTAGTTTTTTTGGCCTTCAGGACTTATAATTTTGATAGTAATAAAATAATTAAATTTTACAATGATATTCTTGTTATGGTACTTGAAATAAATTTCAAAATGATAAAATTCATATGATTTTTTTTTATTTTGAAGAATTAAAATGTTGTAAAAATGTCTGAATATTCTGATTTTGTAGTTAAGTTATATAAAAAGAATCATGATTTATTTAAATAATTTTTAGTAGCTATACTATAAAATATAGGATTAGAGATATTTTTTTTATTCACATAGGGACGGTTAAACAATGTCCACTGGCAGTTTTTACAACCATCCCATTTTTGCTTCGAAATGCCTAATCTCTATAGTTTTTCTGGATAATTTAAGGACTTTCGGGAGAAGTTTTTATACAGGTTGATTTTTCATGTAAAAAATTAATTAATTACGAAGACCAAGAATATTCAAAGTCTAATAAAAAAAAGAATGGTCTTCGAATAATTAATGTTGTGAAAAAAAAGAATGGTTCAACAAGTGGTAACTCTAATTAACGGTTGGAAATGACTTTAGTCTTTTTGGCTTTCAGGACTAATAATTTTAATATTAATAAAATAATTAAATTTCACAATCAATATTCTTGTTATGGTACTTGAAATAAATTTCAAAATGATAAAATTCATATGAATTTTTTTATTTGAAAAAATTAATGTAAAACCCTTGGTTTTTGTATGATTTTAAGTCTAGGGGCAAAATGGTAATTTTGCATAAAATAGTCATTTTGTGCCCTTTGAATGTCTTTTGTTACTCGGGGGCGACAAGACGGTCGTTTTGAGTATAATATTGTGTTTTTGGCTTCGGGGGGGGTATTTTGGTCATTTTGGCGGTCGAAAAATTTTTGAGTTTCGTTTTGCTGTTTTTGATGTCATTTTGGTGACCGTGATGTCGTTACGGTTATTTTAAGTATAATTTTGCTAGGGGTTGTGTTTCAAAAATTTTTCGGATATTTATTAATTTTTTAATTAAAATAAATTAAATAAATTAAATTTGGGGTTAGTTGTAAATTTTTATAAGTTAGTTGGGTTTTTTCTGAATTTTTAAAGAGTTTTGGGGTGTTTTTAATTAAAATAAATTATATTGGGTAAAATTATAATTTTGGAAAGTTATTTTCCTATAAATAGGCTTAAAATCTGATGGAGTAAGGTTTTTGGTGTTTTATTTTCGGGTGTTTTGAAAAAAAGAGGAGAAATTAGGGTTTTAGGCAGAAAACTGTGCGGCAGTCGTTTTGTCACTGTGCGCGCGAGTAGCCGGTGTCGTTTGGTGAGGGATCTGCGTCGTTCGGCGTGCGCGCTCCTGTCGTTCGGCGTGCTGTGGTCCGTCGTTCGGCGCTGCGGGCTGGCTCGCCCCTGCAGTTTTGGCCTCTGCTCCAGCAGCCTGGTTTTCGATTTTTTTGGTGTTTTTGAGGTTTTTCTTGATTCCTTTTGCATTATTTCGATTTCCATTTGATTATTTCATATTAATATCATATTGGTTTGATATTTTTCTTAATTAATTTGGCTAAATTCGAATTATTATTTAATTAAATTGATTTTTACAAAATATGTTAGGTTTTGAGATTTTTATTGTTTTGAGGGATTTTGGAATTTAATTAATTGATTTGGCTAGTGTGTTGGGTTCTAAATTTGATGAATGTATTGAGTTAGGGTTTGATTAAATTGATTTGGGTGTTAAGGTTTTCGAAGTAATTGTTTTTTTTTGAGTTTTTGGATGATTTAATTCTCTGCTGAAGTTTGATTTTAGTGCTGTATGTTGCTCGATTTTTAATTAAATATTGGAACATGATAAAAATCTAAAATTTGGATATGTGGCTCGAAATTGAGTCTAGTTTATGAGAAAAATAATTTTTGAGATTTTGGAGCATCGTATATTTCTGGAAAATTCAAGTTTGCTACTGTTGTCTGACAAACTGTGCTGTTGATGCTATTGCATCAACTGTAACTTTCGAAATTCATATTAAAATGTGTAAAAATGTTTTTGATTTGATTTTCATATATGTTGAAGTTCTGAAAGTCTAGTTTACAAGAAAAATATGTTGGGTTATGTTTCTGTTTGTTATACTTTTGAAATAATTAGATCTTTCTACTGCTGTCAGTATACCTTATGAGTTGTATACTCTTTTGAATAAAAATTGGTTGAGAGACTTCTAAGTCTCGAAAAAATTATGAAATTTTGGTAGGATGCTTTTCAGATATCAAATTAGCATCTGATTGAAAATTATAAATTTTGCATTTACAGGTTAATTGTTTTGAATTTTACAAGTTGACACTCATTTTTCATGTTTATCGGTAAAATTGTATTTGGTGAATATTGATTATTTAAGTAGGGTATTTGATAAATTTAAATTGTAAGGACTTTTTAATGATGTTTTATATTCTGGAAAGCAAGTTTAAAGGTGTGGTATTGTGATGGTTAAGTTATGATTGATTGACAAAAAGGTTTAACCTTGTTATGGAAACGATTGAATTGTGTGCATTCACGTCATGCATTCCCATTTGCACTTGCATACATTTGTAAGGGTGGTTGTTAATTGATGGTTAATGGTTAGGCGGTGGTCCAGCAGCACCTCAGACATAGGGTGGCGGATTGCTTAGCTGACTGTTAGACCAGGTAAGTTCTATGGGTGTATTTGAATTATTTGTGTTGTGCTACTTGCTAACAACTTATATACATATATAAACCTTTCTTATAATATATTATCCTTTCTATATATTCACTAGACTATTCTTTCGAACCCAGCCTCACATGTTTTAGGAGACAGAGAAACTTGCATGTGATTGTATTTATGTGAGAAAATTTGAATTTGATATTACTTGTGCTGTGTGATGGTGTGTCATGAAGGGGAAGGAGGTTACTGAGGCTTAATGCCTATACTGTTATTGAGGCTTAATGCCTATACTGCTACTGAGGCTTAATGCCTATACTGTTTACTGAGGCTACATGCCTAATTACTGATTACTGTACTGTACTGAGAAGTTATAAGGGCGGATGTGACTGATATTATACTGTACTGTTTACTGACTGGTGACCCCGACACACCATCTTGTTTGCTTAATTTGTGAATGTATTATATGTACTGTTTATATAACTGTTAGATGTTTCTCTGCCTCTCATAGACTTACTGGGCATCTATATAAAGCGCTCACACCCTTACAGATTGTCTTGCAGGTTTACAGTGATTGCCTTCGTCTATCTTCTTTCTCTTCTTGGCGAAGTCAATCAGGTTTTCCGTTTGTGTTATTGGTCCTTCTGCTTAGAGATTTCTGGATATTGAACTTTTGGGCGGATTGAATCCGAATCCCTTTTTGTGTAATAAGTAGAACTTGTCTGCATTAAATTTTCGAATGATTTTATTGTGATTTGATTCTATTGATGGTTTGCATTTGAATTAGGATTGAGGATTTTATAAGTATTGAACTGTTTTGAACTTAGACTGTTATGAATGTTTCTAAGGCTTATGTGGTCGGACTTCGGTTTGGCTGCATGCCGGTCGTGGCCCCCGGGTTGGGTCGTGACAAAAGTGGTATCAGAGCACAAGGTTAGATTCAGTCACACTTATAATTTGTCTAGTTGTATCCGGAAATCAGTAGGAAAAATTCTTTCTGTGTTTCTTTTGCTTCCACGTTAACCGATATGTTTATACTAATATCAGGAGTTATGTCTCAAAGAAGTACTGGATTTTGGATAGGGGGAGGTTCCTCTGGTGCTGGAACTTCTGGAACTCCAAATGGTACTAATCTGCCTCCACGTGGATGTGGGAGACCTCCTAGAGCTGCAGCAGGGAATGTTAATACTGTAGGAGTTGTGCCTGATCCTCAGCCACCTACTCCTGGGAATAATCCTGTACCTGAGGCTACACCGGCTGCTGCAGTGGGCCAGGAGCAGTTTATGACTACTATGATGACCATGGGTAGATCTATGGAGACTCTTGCCAATGGAATTGCTCAGTTGGTGCAAAATATGAATCAGAATGCTGGGCAAGCAAATGATCAGCCACCTATTGTTGAACCCCAGTATGTGAGGTTAAATGAGTTTATCAGAGTGAACCCACCTACATTCTCCAACTCTGCTACTGAGGATCCGGTATATTTCATCAATGAGGTACGTCGGATTTGTTTAGCTCTCAACTGTACTGATGATAGATCTATAGAGTTGGCAGGTCATCAGTTAAAGAAGTCAGCTCAGGTGTGGTTCGATGATGAGATCAGAGATAGGGTTCATGTCTGGGATGAGTTTAAGGACTTGTTCATGCAGAATTTCATACCTGAGAATGTTATGTGGCAAAAAGGCCAAGAGTTTGAGAGGTTGAAGCAAGGGGATAGATCCATAGCTGAGTACTATGAGAAGTTTCAGGATCTGCGACAGTATGCTACACACTTGATTCAGGATGAGGCTCGGATGACTCACAGATTTGTGGAGGGACTGAACAATAAGTATTATGGTTTTGTTGCTAGCCATAACTACACTGAGTTACATTTGGCTAGGAACACAGCTCTGCGTTTGGAAAACAGAGCTAAGACTGACAGGACTGAGGATACTACTGATGTTAGTAGGAAGAGGAGTAGACCTAATGATTCGCATGGCTACCAAGGACAGAACAGAGATCAGAGAGGTAATAATAGAGGTGGCCAACAACAGATTTACCGATTGCAGAATCAGAATCAGAATTATGCTCGGGTGTTTAATCTTAATGCTCAGCAAGCTCGGGCTGATAATAATGTGGTGCAAGGTACACTCTCTATATGTTCATTTGATGCACATGTTCTTATTGACCCTGGAGCTACTCATTCATTCATATCACCTAGCTTTGCATCTAGATTATCTAGATCACATGAACTGTTAGCTGAGCCTTTGTTTGTTCATACACCACTGGGGGATGAGATAGAGACGGTGGATGTTTATAGTAACTGTATGGTCAGAGTTGAGGATGTGGATTTAGCTGCAAATTTGATTGTCCTATCTGTGTTGGAATTTGATGTGATCTTGGGAATGAATTGGTTAGCTTGTCATGGACCTAATGTTGACTGTAGGGCTAAACTAGTCCGATTTGATTATGAAGAAGGTAAGTCGGTGACATTCCATGGTTCCAAGACCATTGGTCCTTGTCAGATGATTTCTGCTTTGGGAGCTAGAAGGTTGTTGTGTAAAGGTTGTGACGCCTATCTTGTATCTATTTGGGATGTGCATAAAGAAGAAGTTAAACCAGAAGACGTTCCTATAGTGCAAGATTTTGTGGATGTTTTTCCTGAGGATTTGCCTGGGTTACCTCCTGAAATGGAGATTGAGTTTTCTATTGATCTTGTACCCGGCACAAATCCTATCTCTATGCCGCCTTATAGAATGGCACTGGCAGAGCTTAAAGAGTTGAGGGAGCAGCTGAATGATTTGTTACAGAAGTGGTACATCAGACCGAGTACTTCACCTTGGGGAGCTCCGGTTCTTTTCGTGAGAAAGAAGGATGGTTCCATGAGGTTGTGTATTGATTATCGGTAGCTAAACAAGGTGACGGTCAAGAACAGATATCCATTACCAAGGATTGATGATTTGTTTGATCAGTTGCAAGGGGCGAAGTTTTTCTCAAAGATTGATCTTCTGTCTGGTTATCATCAGTTAAGGGTGCGAGAGAGTGACATACCTAAAACTGCTTTTTGCTCAAGGTATGGTCATTATGAGTTTCTGGTAATGTCTTTTGGACTTACCAATGCCCCTGCTGCTTTTATGGACTTGATGAATAGGGTGTTTAGTCCATATCTTGATCGGTTTGTTGTGGTGTTCATTGATGACATTTTGGTGTATTCCAAGACTAAAGAAGAGCATGAGGAACATTTGAAGCTGGTTTTGCAAACTCTGAGGGAACATAAACTTTATGCCAAGTTCTTGAAATGTGAATTCTGGTTGGATAAAGTTGTGTTCTTGGGTCATGTTATATCTTCCGAGGGTGTTCAGGTTGATCCAAAGAAGATTGAGGCAGTCATGGATTGGCCAAGACCAAAGACAGTTACAGAGATACGAAGTTTCTTGGGTTTGGCTGGTTATTATAGAAGATTTGTTAGAGATTTTTCTCGACTTGCAGCACCTTTGACTAAACTCACTCGCAAGGGTGTTAAGTTTGTTTGGGATGATGCTTGTGAGGAGAGTTTTAACCTTCTGAAAGAAAGGTTGACATCTGCACCTGTACTTGTTTTGCCGGAGGGCAATGAAGGCTATGCTATTTACTGTGATGCATCCGGTATTGGTTTAGGATGTGTGTTGATGCAACATGGTAGGGTGGTTGCTTATGCTTCAAGACAGTTGAAAAAGCATGAAGTTAATTATCCTACGCATGATCTGGAGATGGCTGCTGTTGTGTTTGCACTAAAGATCTGGAGGCATTATCTGTATGGTGTTACATGTGAGATTTTTACTGACCATAAGAATCTCAAATATGTTTACTCGCAGAGGGATCTAAACTTGAGGCAGAGGAGATGGATAGAGTTTCTGGAAGATTATGATTATAATATTCAGTACCATCCTGGGAAAGCAAATGTTGTGGCAAACGCTTTGAGTCACAAGTCTATGGGGAGTTTGTCACATATTTGTTTGACGAGGAGGTCCTTGATTTCTGAGATTCACCAATTGCTTGATGAGGGTTGGACATTTAATATGTCTGACAAAGGAGTTGTAAATGGTAGAGGGGTGTTTCTTGCTAGTTTGGCTGTGAAGCCAAATTTTCTTGACAGAATTATTTCTGAGCAAAGTAATGATGTGGATTTGGAAATTTTACGACAGAAAGTCTTAGCCGGTGAGAACAAGGAGTTTGTTATAGATGATAAAGGTGTTTTGAAGTTTGGTACTAGGGTGTGTGTTCCTAAGGTAGATGATTTGAAGACTGATATCCTTAAGGATGCACATTTCTCTAAGTACACAGTTCACCCAGGTTCCACCAAGATGTATCGGGATTTGAAGTAGTTGTACTGGTGGAAAGGGATGAAGAATGATGTTGCACAGTTTGTTTCTCAATGCTTATCTTGTCAGCAAGTTAAGTATGAGCATCATAAGCCTGCGGGATTGCTTAAGGAGTTACCACTACCTGAGTGGAAATGGGAGAGAATCAATATGGATTTTGTTGTCGGTTTGCCTAAAGCTCCTGGTGGGCATGATTCGATCTGGGTTATTATTGACAGATTGACTAAGTTCGCTCATTTTCTTCCAGTAAATACTAAGTACACAGTGTCGCAGTATGCCAAACTGTACCTCAACAGGATTGTGAGTCTTCATGGGGTCCCAGTTTCTATAGTTTCTGATCGAGGACCACAATTTACTTCTAGATTTTGGCAGAAGCTTCAGGAAGGTTTGGGAACTAATCTTCATTTCAGTACTGCTTTTCATCCTCAGACAGATGGTTTGTCGGAGAGGACCATTCAGACTTTAGAAGATATGCTGTGATTGTGTGTTCTTGATTTTGGTGGTAGTTGAGCAGATCATCTTCCTTTGGTAGAGTTTGCCTACAATAACAGTTATCAGGCTAGTATTGGTATGGCTCCATTTGAGGCTCTGTATGGCAGAAGGTGTAGGACTCCATTATATTGGGAGGAGGTTGGTGAGCGTCGAATTGAGGGTCCTGAACTTTTGCAATACAGTGCTGAGGTTGTACCAGTGATTCAAGACCGTATTCGGACTGCTTTTAGTAGACAAAAGAGCTATGCTGATTTGAAAAGAAGAAATCTGGAATTTGCTGTCGGGGATAGAGTGTTTCTGAAGGTTTCACCTTTCAAGGGTGTTATGAGGTTTGGTAAGAAGGGAAAATTAGCTCCACGGTATGTTGGTCCATTTGAAATTCTGGAGAGGATTGGTGATGTTGCTTATAAGCTTGATTTACCACCTCAGATGGCTTCTGTGCATCCGACATTTCATATCTTTATGTTGAGAAAGTATGTACCTAGTCCTGATCATGTGCTAGCTCCGGACACTGTAGAGATTAGTGATGATTGTTCTTATGAGGAGCAGCCAATGGCTATTCTGGACCGTCAGGTCAAGCGGTTGCGTTCTAAGGATGTAGCTTCTGTGAAAGTCCTTTGGCGCAATCATTCTGTCGAAGAATGCACCTGGGAAGCTGAAGAGCTTGTGAAAACTAAATATCCCCATCTGTTTGAGTCTTCAGGTATATTTTAGATTTCGAGGTCGAAATCATTTTAAGGGGGTTAGACTGTAATATTCTTCAGTTTTAGTGTTAGAGCACTTGCATACCAGCATAACATCATACTCATACATCGCATGATATTGTTTGTGACTGATGATTGACAATTGTATGCAATGGATCTTATTGAAAAGGTGTATGTGTAATGATGTTGAGTTACGAAATATTTCTGTTATTGGTTACAGAGGTACAGTATATTAATATTGTTATGGATTGGAAAATGAGCAGTGATAATGTTATACTCGATTGATTGGCACTGATATTGACTGGGTTGAGCGCTAAGCGCTATTCATTGATTTTGTTTTGGTTATCTGATAATTGGTTTTTATTTAATGAACTCTAAATGGATCAAACCTGGAATGGTCATTAGTGCTTGGTATCTTGTGGTTATGGCCTGATCAACCATAACGACACATACTAAGTAGACGATACCATCCGGATTTGTGTATAACTATTGTAATGACAGTTTTGATGGATAATGATTGTGTTGGATTCAATTGCGTGGACGCAATTACTTTAAGGGGGTTAGATTGTAAAACCCTTTGTTTTTGTATGATTTTAAGTCTAGGGGAAAAATGGTAATTTTGCACAAAATAGTCATTTTGTGCCCTTTGAATGTCTTTTGTTACTCGGGGCGACGAGACGGTCGTTTTGAGTATAATATTGTGTTTTTGGCTTCGGGGGGTATTTTGGTCATTTTGGCGGTCGAAAAATTTTTGGGTTTCGTTTTGCTGTTTTTGATGTCATTTTGGTGACCGTGATGTCGTTACGGTTATTTTAAGTATAATTTTGCTAGGGGTTGTGTTTCGAAATTTTTTTGGATATTTATTAATTTTTTAATTAAAATAAATTAAATTTGGGGTTAGTTGTAAATTTTTATAAGTTAGTTGGATTTTTTTTGAATTTTTAAAGAGTTTTGGGGTGTTTTTAATTAAAATAAATTATATTGGGTAAAATTATAATTTTGGAAAGTTATTTTCCTATAAATAGGCTTAAAATCTGATGGAGTAGGGTTTTTGGTGTTTTATTTTCGGGTGTTTTGAAAAAAAGAGGAGAAATTAGGGTTTTAGGCAGAAAACTGTGCGGTAGTCGTTTTGTCACTGTGCGCGCGAGTAGCCGGTGTCGTTTGGCGAGGGATCTGCGTCGTTCGGCGTGCGCGCTCCTGTCGTTCGGCGTGCTGTGGTCCGTCGTTCGGCGCGCTGCGGGCTGGCTCGCCCCTACAGTTTTGGCCTCTGCTCCAGCAGCCTGGTTTTCGATTTTTTTGGTGTTTTTGAGGTTTTTCTTGATTCCTTTTGCATTATTTCGATTTCCATTTGATTATTTCATATTAATATCATATTGGTTTGATATTTTTCTTAATTAATTTGGCTAAATTCGAATTATTATTTAATTAAATTGATTTTTACAAAATATGTTAGGTTTTGAGGTTTTTATTGTTTTGAGGGATTTTGGAATTTAATTAATTGATTTGGCTAGTGTGTTGGGTTCTAAATTTGATGAATGTATTGAGTTAGGGTTTGATTAAATTGATTTGGGTGTTAAGGTTTTCGAAGTAATTGTTTTCTTTGAGTTTTTGGATGATTTAATTCTCTGCTGAAGTTTGATTTTAGTGCTGTATGTTGCTCGATTTTTAATTAAATATTGGAACATGATAAAAATCTAAAATTTGGATATGTGGCTCGAAATTGAGTTTAGTTTATGAGAAAAATAATTGTTGGGATTTTGGAGCATCGTATATTTCTAGAAAATTCAAGTTTGCTACTATTATCTGACAAACTGTGCTGTTGATGCTATTGCATCAACTGTAACTTTCGAAATTCATATTAAAATGTGTAAAAATGTTTTTGATTTGATTTTCATATATGTTGAAGTTCTAGAAGTCTAGTTTTCAAGAAAAATATGTTGGGTTATGTTTCTGTTTGTTATACTTTTGAAATAATTAGATCTTTCTACTGCTGTCAGTATACCTTGTGAGTTGTATACTCTTTTGAATAAAAATTGGTTGAGAGACTTCTAAGTCTCGAAAAAATTATGAAATTTTGGTAGGATGCTTTTCAGATATCAAATTAGCTTATGGTTGAAAATTATAAATTTTGCATTTACAGGTTAATTGTTTTGAATTTTACAATTTGACACTCATATTTCAGGTTTATCGGTAAAATTGTATTTGGTGAATATTGATTATTTAAGTAGGGTATTTGATAAATTTAAATTGTAAGAACTTTTTAATGATGTTTTATATTCTGGAAAGCAAGTTTAAAGGTGTGGTATTGTGATGGTTAAGTTATGATTGATTGACAAAAAGGTTTAACCTTGTTATGGAAACGATTGAATTGTGTGCATTCACGTCATGCATTCCCATTTGCACTTGCATACATTTGTAAGGGTGGTTGTTAATTGATGGTTAATGGTTAGGCGGTGGTCCAGCAGCACCTCAGACTTAGGGTGGCGGATTTCTTAGCTGACTGTTAGACCAGGTAAGTTCTATGGGTGTATTTGAATTGTTTGTGTTGTGATACTTGCTAAAAACTTATATACATATATAAACCTTTCTTATAATATATTATCCTTTCTATATATTCACTAGACTATTCTTTCGAACCCAGCCTCGCATGTTTTAGGAGACAGAGAAACTTGCATGTGATTGTATTTATGTGAGAAAATTTGAATTTGATATTACTTGTGCAGTGTGATGGTGTGTCATGAAGGGGAAGGAGGTTACTGAGGCTTAATGCCTATACTGTTATTGAGGCTTAATGCCTATACTGCTACTGAGGCTTAATGCCTATACTATTTACTGAGGCTACATGCCTAATTACTGATTACTGTACTGTACTGAGAAGTTATAAGGGCGGATGTGACTGATATTATACTGTACTATTTACTGACTGGTGACCCCGACACACCATCTTGTTTGCTTAATTTGTGAATGTATTATATGTACTGTTTATATAACTGTTAGATGTTTCTCTGGCTCTCATAGACTTACTGGGCGTCTATATAAAGCGCTCACACCCTTACAGATTGTCTTGCAGGTTTACAGTGATTGCCTTCGTATATCATCTTTCTCTTCTTGGCAAAGTCGATCAGGTTTTCCGTTTGTGTTATTGGTCCTTCTGCTTAGAGATTTCTGGATATTGAACTTTTGGGCGGATTGAATCCGAATCCCTTTTTGTGTAATAAGTAGAACTTGTCTGCATTAGATTTCCGAATGATTTTATTGTGATTTGATTCTATTGATGGTTTGCATTTGAATTAGGATTGAGGATTTTATAAGTATTGAACTGTTTTGAACTTAGACTGTTATGAATGTTTCTAAGACTTATGTGGTCGGACTTCAGTTTGGCTGCATGCCGGTCGTGGCCCCCGGGTTGGGTCGTGACAATTAAAATTTAGAAAAAAAATGTCAGAAAGTTCAGATTTTGTAGTTAAGTTATATAAAAACAATCATAATTTATTTAAATAATTTTTAATAGCACTACAATAAAATACAACTGTAGATATATTTTTTTATCTACATAGGGATGGTTAAATAATGTCTACCAGTCATTATTATAATTGTCATATTTTTGCTGTGAAAGAACTAGTCTCTATAATTTTTTCGGCGAATTTAAAGACTGTCGGGATAAATTTTTGTACATCTAGTTTAAACAACCTCTACAAGATTCTTTCTGTCCAAAATTATTTAATTACCAAGATAATAAATATTCAAAGTCTAGCAAAAAAAAAAGAATGGACATTGAATATTTAAAGCTGAGGAAAAAAGAATGGTTCCATAATCGGTAACTCTAATTTACGGTTGAAAAAGACTTTAATTTTTTTTTTGCCGTCACGATTTTAAAATTTTGATATTAACAAATTAATTAAATTTAACAAATGATATTCGTGTTATGATACTTGAAAAAATATTTGAAATAATTTAATTCAATTAATGATAAAATTTATGTATTTGAAATAAATTTGAAAATGATAAAATTCATAAGATTTTTTTATTTTGAAGCATTAAAATGTAGTAAAAATGTTATAATATTCTTATTTTGTAGTTAAGTTATATAAAAAAAATTATGATTTATTTAAATAATTTTTAGTAGCTATACAATAAAATATAGTATTAGAGATATTTTCTTATTCACATAGGGACAGTTAAATAATGTCCACTGGCAGTTCTTACAATTGTCCCATTTTTGCTGCGAAAAGTCCAATATCTATAGTTTTTCTGGATAATTTAAGGACCGCCGGGAGAAATTTTTGTAGAGAATGATTCTTCATGTCAAAAATTAATTAATTACGAAGACTATGAATATTCAAAGTCTAATAAAAAAAGAATGATCTTTGAATAATTAATGTTATGAAAAAAAAGAATGGTTCAACAAGTGGTAACTCTAATTAACGGTTCGAAATGACTTTAGTTTTTTTGGCCTTCAAGACTTATAATTTTGATAGTCATAAAATAATTAAATTTCACAACCGATATTCTTGTTATGGTACTTGAAATAAATTTTAAAATGATAAAATTCATATGATATTTTTATTTGGAATAATTAAAATGTAAAAAAATATCAGAATGTTCTGATTTTGTAATTAAGTTATATAAAAAGAATCATGATTCATTTAAATGGTTCTTAGTAGCACTACAATAAAATACAGCAGTAGAGATATATTTTTATCCACATAGAGATTGTTAAATAATGTCTACCAGTCATTTTTACAATTATCTTATTTTCGTTGTGAAAGACCCAGTCTCTATAGCTTTTTCGGTGAATTTAAGAAATATCAGGATAAGTTTTTGTACAGGTGGTTTAAACTGCCTCTACTGAATTCTTTATGTCCAAAACTATTTAATTACCAAGATAATAAATATTCAAAGTTTAGCAAAAAAAAGAATGGACTTTGAATATTTAATGCTTAGGAAAAAAGAATGGTTCCATAACCGGTAACGCTAATTTACGGTTGAAAAAAAACTTTAATTTTTTTTGCCGTCACGATTTTAAAATTTTGATATTAACAAATTAATTAAATTTAACAACTAATATTCATGTTATGATACTTGAAAAAATATTTGGAATAATTTAATTCAATTAATGATAACATTTGTGTATTCGAAATAAATTTTAAAATGATAAATTCATATGATTTTTTTATTTGGAAGAATTAAAATGTAGAAAAAATGTCAGAATATTCTGATTTTGTAGTTAAGTTATATAAAAGGAATCATGATTTATTTAAATAATTATTAGCAGCTATACAATAAAATATAGCATTAGAGATATTTTCTTATTTACATAGGGACGGTTAAACAATGTCCACTGGCAGTTCTTACAAGCGTCTCATTCTTGCTGCAAAATGTCTAATCTTTATAGTTTTCTAAATGATTTAAGGACTGTCGGGATAAATTTTTATAAGAGATGATTCTTCATGTCAAAAATTAATTAATTATGAATGCCATGAATATTGAAAGTCTAATAAAAAAAGAATGGTCTATGAATAATTAATGTTGTAAAAAAAAAAGAATGGTTCAACAAGTGGTAACTCTAATTAACGATTTGAAATGACTTTAGTTTTTTTTGGCTTTCAGAACTTATAATTTTGATATTAATAAAATAATTTAATTTTACAATCGATATTTTTGTTATGGTGCTTGAAATAAATTTCAAAATGATAAAATTTATATGAATTTTTTTATTTGAAATAATTAAAATGTAGAAAAAATGTCAGAATGTTCTGATTTTGTAGTTAAGTTATATAAAAAGAATCATGATTTATTTAAATAATTTTTAATAGCACTATAATAAAATACAGCTGTATAGATATTTTTTAATCCACATATGGATGGTTAAATAATGTCTACCAGTCATTTTTATAATTGTCATATTTTCGTTGTGAAAGACCCAGTCTCTATAGTTATTTCGGTGAATTTAAGAACTGTCGAGATAAGTTAATGTACAGGTGGTTTAAACCGCCTCTACATTATTCTTTATGTCCATAATTATTTAATTACTAAGATAATGAATATTCAAAGTCTGGCAAAAAAAATGCTGAGGAAAAAAGAATAGTTCCATAACCAGTAACTCTAATTTACCATTGAAAAAGACTTTAATTTTTTTTTTGCCGTCACCATTTTAAAATTTTGATATTAACAAATTATTTAAATTTAACAATTGATGTTCGTGTTATGATACTTGAAAAAATATTTGGAATAATTTAATTCAATTATGATAAAATTTGTGTATTTAAAATAAATTTCAAAATAATAAAATTCATATGATTTTTTTTATTTGGAAGAATTAAAATGTAGAAAAAAATGTCAGAATATTCTAATTTTATAGTTAAGTTATATAAAAATAAACATAATTTATTTAAATAATTATTAGCAGCTATACAATAAAATATGGCATTAGAGATATTTTCTTATTCACATAAGGACGGTTAAACAATGTCCACCGACAGTTCTTACAACCGTCTCATTTTTACAGCGAAATGCCCAATCTCTATAGTTTTTCTGGATAATTTAAGGACCGTCGGAAGAAATTTTTATAGAAGATGATTAATCATGTCAAAAATTAATTAATTATGAAGATCATGAATATTCAATGTCTAATAAAAAAAGAATGGTCTTTGAATAATTATTGTTGTGAAAAAAAAGAATTGTTCAACAAGTGGTAACTCTAATTAACGGTTGAAAATGACTTTAGTTTTTTTGGCTTTCAGAACTTATAATTTTGATATTAATAAAATAATTAAATTTCACAATCGATATTCTTGCTATGGTACTTGAAAAAAATTTTAAAATAATAAAATTCATATGATATTTTTTTATTTGAAATATTTAAAATGTATAAAAAAAAATGTCAGAATGTTCTGATTGTGTAGTTAATAATTATAAAAAGAATGATGATTCATTTAAATGATTCTTAGTAGCACTACAACAAAATAAAGCTGTAGAGATATTTTTTAATCCACATGGGAACGATTAAATAATTTCTACCAATCATTTTTACAATTATCAAATTTTCGCTGTAAAAGATTGAGTCGCTATAGTTTTTTCCGCGAATTTAAGGACTGTCGGGATAAGTTTTTTTACAGATAATTTAAACCGCCTCTATAGGATTCTTTATGCCCAAAATTATTTAATTACCAATATAATGAATATTCAAAGTCTAGCAAAAAAAAGAATGGACTTTGAATATTTAATGCTGAGGAAAAAAGAATAGTTCCCTAACCGGTAACTCTAATTAACGGTTGAAAAAGACATTAATTTTTTTTTGCCGTCATGATTTTAAAATTTTGATTTTAACAAATTAATTAAATTTAACAACTGATATTTATTTTATGATACTTGAAAAAATATTTGGAATAATTTAATTTAATTAATGATAAAATTTATGTATTTGAAATAAATTTAAAAATGATAAAATTCAAATGATTTTTTTATTTGGAAGAATTAAAATGTAAAAAAAATGTCAGAATATTCTGATTTTGTAGCTAAGTTATATAAAAAGAACCATGATTTATTTAAATAATTATTAATAGCTATATAATAAAATATAGCATTAGAGATATTTTCTTATTCACATAGGGATGGTTAAACAATGTCCATTGGCAGTTATTACAACCGTCCCATTTTTACTGCGAAAGGCCCAATCTCTATAGTTTTTCTGTATAATTTAAGGACCGCCGGGAGAAGTTTTTGTAGATAATGATTCTTCATGTTAAAAATTAATTAATTACAAAAACCATGAATATTCAAAGTCAAATAAAAAAGAATTGCCTTTGAATAATTAATGTTGTGAAAAAAAAAAGAATGGTTCAACAAGTGGTAACTCTAATTAACGGTTGAAAACGACTTTAGTTTTTTTGACTTTCAGGACTTATAATTTTGATATTAATAAAATAATTAAATTTCACAACAGATATTCTTGTTATGGTACTTGAAATAAATTTCAAAATGATAAAATTCATAGAAATTTTTTTATTTGAAAAAATTAAAATGTAAAAAAAAAGTTAGAATGTTCTGATTTTGTATTTAAGTTATATAAAAAGAATCATGATTTATTTAAATAATTTTTAATAGCACTACAATAAAATACAAGTGTAGAGATATTTTTTTATTCACATATGGATGGTTAAATAATATCTACAAATCATTTTTATAATTGTCATATTTTCGCTGTGAAAGGCCCAGTATTTATAGTTTTTTCGGCGAATTTAAGGACTGTCAGGATAAGTTTTTGTACAGGTTGTTTAAACTGTCTCTACAGGATTCTTTATGTCCAAAATTATTTAATTACCAAAATAATGAATATTCAAAGTCTAGCAAAAAAAAAAGAATGGACTTTAAATATTTAATGCTGAGAAAAAAAGAATGGTTCCATAATCGGTAACTCTAATTTACGGTTGAAAACGATTTTAATTTTTTTTTTGCCATCATGATTTTAAAATTTTGATATTAAAAAATTAATTAAATTTAACAACCGATATTCGTGTTATGATATTTTAAAAAATATTTGGAATAATTTAATTCAATTAATAATAAAATTTATGTATTTGAAATAAATTTCAAAATGATAAAATTCATATGATTTTTTTATTTGGAAGAATTAAAATGTAGTAAAAATGTCAGAATATTCTGATTTTGTAGCTAAGTTATATAAAAAGAATCATAATTTATTTAAACGGTTCTTAGTAGCACTACAACAAAATACAGCTGTAGAGATATTTTTTTATCCACATAGGGATAGTTAAATAATGTCTACCAGTCATTTTTACAATTGTCATTTTTCGTTGTGAAAGACCTAGTCTCTATAGTTTTTTCGGCGAATTTAAGGACTGTCGGGATAAGTTTTTGTACAGGTGATTTAAACCGCCTCTACAAGATTCTTTATGTCTATAATTAATTAATTATCAAGATAATAAATATTCTAAATCTAGCAAAAAAAAGAATGGACTTTGAATATTTAATCCTTAGGAAAAAAGAACGGTTCCATAACTGGTAACTCTAATTAACGGTTGAAAAAGACATTAATTTTTTTTGCCATCATGATTTTAAAATTTTGATATTAACAAATTAATTAATTTTAACAACTGATATTCTTGTTATAATACTTGAAAAAATATTTGGAATAATTTAATTTGATTAATGATAAAATTTATGCATTTGAAATAAATTTCAAAATGATAAAATTCATATGATTTTTTTTATTTGGAAGAATTAAAATGCAGAAAAATGTCAGAATATTCTGATTTTGTAGTTAAGTTACATAAAAAGAATCATGATTTATTTAAATAATTATTAGAAGCTATACTATAAAATATAGCATTAGAGATATTTTCTTATTCACATAGAGACGTTTAAACAATGTCCATTGACAGTTCTTACAACCGTCCCATTTTTGCTGCGAAATGCCCAATCTCTATAGTTTTTTTGGAAAATTTAAGGATCTCCTGGAGAAATTTAGGACTTATAATTTTGATATTAATAAAATAATTAAATTTCACAATCGATATTATTGTTATGGTACTTGAAATAAATTTTAAAATGATAAAATTAATATGAATTTTTTTATTTGGAGTAATTAAAATGTAGAAAAAATGTCAGAATGTTCTGATTTTGTAGTTAAGTTATATAAAAAGAATCATTATCCATTTAAATAATTTTTAGTAGCACTACAATAAAATATAACTGTAGAGATATTTTTATCCACATATGGAAGGTTAAATAATGTCTACCAGTCATTTTTACAATTATCATATTTTTGCTGTGAAAGACCCAATCTCTATAGTTTTTTCGGCGAATTGAAGGACTGTCGGGATAAGTTTTTGTACAGGTAGTTTAAACCGCCTCTACATAATTCTTTATGTCCAAAATTATTTAATTACCTAGATAATAAATATTCAAAGTCTAGCAAAAAAAAAAGAATAAATTTTGAATATTTAATGCTGAGGAAAAAAGAATTGTTCCATAACCAGTAACTCTAATTAACAGTTAAAAAAGACTTTAATTTTTTTTGTCGTCACATTTTTAAAATTTTGATGTTAACATATTAATTAAATTTAACAACTGATTTTTGTGTTATAATACTTGAAAAAATATTTGAAATAATTTAATTCAATTAATGATAAAATTTATGCATTTGAATTAAATATTAAAATGATAAAATTCATATGATTTTTTTTATTTGAGAGAATTAAAATGTAAAAAAAATGTCAGAATATTCTGATTTTGTAGTTAAGATATATAAAAAGAATCATGATTTATTTAAATAATTCTCAGTAACTCTACAATAAAATATAGCATTAGAAATATTTTCTTATTCACATAGGGACGGTTAAACAATGTCCACTAACAGTTCTTACAACCGTTCCATTTTTGCAGCGAAATACCCAATCACTATAGTTTTTCTGCATAATTTAAGGACCGTCGGGAGAAATTTTTATAGAGAAAGATTCTTTATGTCAAAAATTAATTAATTACGAAGACCATGAATATTTAAAGTCTAATAAAAAAAGATTGATCTTTGAATAATTAATATTGTGAAAAAAAAATGATTCAACAAGTGGCAACTCTATTTAACGTTTGGAAATAAATTTAGTTTTTTTTTGGCTTTCAGGACTTATAATTTTGATATAAAAAAAATAACTAAATTTCACAGCCGATATTCTTGTTATGGTACTTGAAATAAATTTTAAAATAATAAAATTCATATGATTTTTTTTATTTGGAATAATTAAAATGTATAAAAAAACAGAATATTCTGATTTTGTAGTTAAGTTATATAAAAAGAATCATGATTCATTTAAATATTTCTTAGTAGCACTATAATAAAATTTATTTGTAGAGATATTTTTTTATTCATATAGGAACAGTTAAATAATGTCTACCAGTGATTTTTACAATTATCATATTTTCGCTGTGAAAGACCCAGTCTCTATAGCTTTTTCAGTGAATTCAAGGACTGTCGGGATAAGTTTTGAACAGGTGGTTTAAAGCGCATCTACAGGATTCTTTATGTCCAAAATTATTTAATTACTAAGATAATAAATATTCAAAGTCTAGCAAAAAAAAAGAATGGACATTGAATATTTAATGCTTAGGAAAAAAGAATAGTTCCATAACCGGTAACTCTAATTAACAGTTGAAAAAGACTATAATTTTTTTTCTGTCACGATTTTAAACTTTTGATGTTAACAAATTAATTATATTTAATAACTTATATTCGTATTATGATACTTGAAAAAATATTTGGAATAATTTAATTCAATTAATGATAAAATTTGTGTATTTGAAATAAATTTCAAAATGATAAAATTCATATGATTTTTTTATTTAGAAGAATTAAAATGTAGAAAAAATGTCGGAATATTCTGATTTTGTAATTAAGTTATATAAAAAGAATCATGATTTATTTAAATAATTATTAGTAGCTATAAAAAATATAGCATTAAAGATATTTTCTTATTCACATAGGGATAGTTAAACAATGTCCACTGACAGTTCTTACAACCGTCCTATTTTTGCTGCGAAAGACCCAATCTCTATAGTTTTTTTGGAAAATTTAAGGACCGCCGGGAGACTTTTTGTAGAGGATGATTCTTTATGTTAAAAATTAATTAATTACGAAGACCATGAATATTCAAAAAAAGAATGGTCTTTGAATAAAAAAAAAGAATGTTGAATATTAATTACGAAGTCTAATAAAAAAAGAATGGTCTTTGAATAATTAATGTTCTGAATAAAAAAGAATGGTTCAACAAGTGGAAACTCTATTTAACGGTTGGAAATGACTTTAGTTTTTTTAGCCTTCAGGACTTCTAATTTTGATAGTAATAAAATAATTAAATTTTAAAACCGATATTCTTGTTATGGTACTTAAAATAAATTTTAAAATTATAAAATTCATATGATTTTTTTTATTTGGAATAATTAAAATGTAGGAAAAAATGTCATAATGTTCTGATTTTGTAGTTAAGTTATATAAAAAGAATCATGATTCATTTAAGCGATTCTTAGTAGCACTAAAACAAAAATAAAGCTGTAGAGATAATTTTTTTTATACACATAGGGACGGTTAATAATGTCTAGCAGTCATTTTTACAATTGTCAAATTTGCGCTATGAAAGACCTAATCTCTACAGTTTTTTCGGCGAATTTAAGGACTGTCGGGATAAGTTTTTGTACATGTTGTTTAAACAGCCTCTAATTAATGCTTAGGAAAAAAGAATGGTTCTACAATCGGTAGCTCTAATTAACGGTTGAAAATGACTTTAATTTTTTTTTTGTCGTCACAATTTGTAAATTTTGATATTAACAAATTAATTAAATTTAACAACTGATATTCGTATTATGATACTTGAAAAAATATTTGGAATAATTTAACTCAATTAATAAAAAAATTTATGTATTTGAAATAAATTTCAAAATGATAAAATTCATATGATTTTTTTATTTGGAAGAATTAAAATGTAGAAAAAATATCAGAATATTCTGATTTTATAGTTAAGTTATATAAAAAGAATCATGATTTATTTAAATAATTATTAGTAGCTGTATAATAAAATATAGTATTAGAGATATTTTCTTATTCACATAGGGACAATTAAATAATGTCCATTGGTAGTTTTTACAACCGTCCCATTTTTGCTTCGAAAGGCTCAATCTCTATAGTTTTTCTGGATAATTTAAGGATCGCCTGGAGAAATTTTTGTAGAGGATGATTCTTGATGTCAAAAATTAATTAATTATGAAGACCATGAATATTCAACGTCTAATAAAAAAAATGATCTTTGAATAATTAATGTTGTGAAAAAAAATTGGTTCAACAAGTGGTAACTCTAATTAACGGTTGGAAATGACTTTATTCTTTTTGGCCTTCAGGACTTATAATTTTGATATTAATAAAATAATTAAATTTCACAATCGATATTCTTGTTATGGTACTTGAAATAAATTTCAAAATAATAAAATTCATATGAATTTTTTTATTTGGAATAATTAAAATATAGAAAAAAATATCAGAATGTTCTGATTTTATAGTTAAATTATATAAAAAGATTCATTATTCATTTAAACAATTCTTAGTAGCACTACAATAAAATACAACTGTAGAGATTTTTTTTTATCTACATAGGGATGGTTAAATAATTTCTACCAGTTATTTTTATAATCACCATATTTTCGCTGTGAAAGACCCAGTCTCTATAGTTTTTTGGACGAATTTAAGGACTGTCGGGATAAATTTTTATGCAGGTGGTTTAAACCGCCGCTGCAGAATTCTTTATTTCTAAAATTATTTAATTATCAAGATAATGAATATTCAAAGTCTAACAAAAAAATGAATTTTGAATATTTAATGCTGAGAAAAAAAGAATAGGTCCATAACCAGTAACTCTAATTAACGGTTGAAAAAGACTTTAATTCTTTTTGGCATCACGTTTTTAAAATTTTAATGTTAACAAATTAATTAAATTTAACAAATGATATTCGTGTTATGATACTTGAAAAATATTTGGAATAATTTAATTAAATTAATGATTAAATTAATGTATTTGAAATAAATTTTAAAATGATAAAATTCATATGATTTTTTTTTATTTGAAAGAATTAAAATGTAAAATAAATATCGGAATATTCTGATTTTGTAGTTAAGTTTTATAAAAAGAATCATGATATATTTAAATAATTCTTAGTAGCTCTACAATAAAATATAGCATTGGAGATATTTTCTTATTCACATAGAGACGGTTAAATAATGTCTACTGGCAGTTCTTACAATCGTCCCATTTTTGCTGCGAAATGCCCAATCACTATAGTTTTTCAGAATAATTTAAGGATCGATGGGAAAAGTTTTTGTTAAGAATGATTCTTCATGTCAAAAATTAATTAATTACGAAGACCATGAATATTCAAATTCTAATAAAAAAGAATGGTCTTTGAATAATTAATGTTGTGAATAAAAAAGAATGGTTCAATAAGTGGAAACTCTAATTAACGGTTAGAAATGACTTTAGTTTTTTTGGCCTTCAGGACTTATAATTTTGATAGTAATAAAATAATTAAATTTCACAACCGATATTCTTGTTATAGTACTTAAAATAAATTTTAAAATTATAAAATTCATATGAATTTTTTTATTTGGAATAATTAAAATGTAGAAAAATAAGTCAGAATGTTCTGATTTTGTAGTTAAGTTATATAAAAAGAATCATAATTCATTTAAACGATTCTTAGTAGCACTAAACTAAAAATAAAGCTGTAGAGATAATTTTTTTATACACATAGGGACGGTTAAATAATGTCTACCAGTCATTTTTACAATTGTCAAATTTTCGCTGTGAAAGACCTAATCTCTATAGTTTTTTCGGCGAATTTAAGGACTGTCGGGATAAGTTTTTGTACATGTTGTTTAAACCGCCTCTACAGGATTCTTTATGTCCATAATTAATTAATTACCAAGATAATAAATATTTAAAGTATAGCAAAAAAAAAAGAATAGACTTTAAATATTTAAAGTGTAGCTCTAATTAACGGTTGAAAAAGACTTTAATTTTTTTTTGCAATCACAATTTTAAAATTTTGATATTAACAAATTAATTAAATTTAACAACTGATATTCGTGTTATGATACTTGAAAAAATATTTGGATTAATTTAATTCAATTAATGATAAAATTTATGTATTTGAATTAAATTTCAAAATGATAAAATTCATATAATTTTTTTTATTTGGAAGAATTAAAATATAGTAAAAATGTCAGAATATTCTGATTTTGTTGTTAAGTTATATAAAAAGAATCATGATTTATTTAAATAATTCTTAGTAGCTATACAATAAAATATATCATTAGAGATATTTTCTTATTCACATAGGGACAGTTAAACAATGTCCACTGGAAGTTCTTACAACCGCCCAATTTTTGTTGTGAAAGGTCCAATCTCTATAGTTTTTCTGGATAATTTAAGGACCGCAGAGAGAAGTTTTTGTAGAGGATGATTCTTCATGTCAAAAATTAATTAATTACGAAGAAAAATATGTTGTGAGATTGATTTTCATGTATGTTGAAGTTCTGGAAGTCTAATTTACAAGAAAAATATGTTGGGTTATGTTTCTGTTGTTATATTTTTGAAATAATAAGATCTTTCTACTGCTGTCAGTATACCTTGTGAGATGTATACTGTTATGAATAAAAATTGGTTGAGAGACTTCTGAGTCTCAAAAAATTATGAAATTTTGGTAGGATGCTTTTCAGATATCAAATTAACTTCTGGCTGAGAATTATAAATTTTGCATATACTGGTTAATTGTTTTGAATTTTACAAGTTGACACTCGTTATTCAGGTTTATCGGTAAAATTGTATTTGGTGAATATTGATTATTTAAGTAAGGTATTTGATAAATTTAAATTGTATTCTGGAAAGCAAGTTTAAAGGTGTGGTATTATGATGGTTAAGTTATGATTGGTTGACAAAAAGGTTTAACCTTGTTATGGAAATTATTGAATTGCGTGCATTCACGTCATGCATTCCCATTTGCACTTGCATACATTTGTAAGGGTGGTTGTTAATTGATGGTTAATGGTTAGGCGGTGGTCCAGCAGCACCTCAGACTTAGGGTGGCGGATTGCTTAGCTGACTGTTAGACCAGGTAAGTTCTATGGGTGTATTTGAACTGTTTGTGTTGTGCTACTTGCTAACAACTTATATATATATATATAAACCCTTCTTATAATATATTATCCTTTCTATATATTCACTAGAGTATTCTTTCAAACTCAGCCTCGCATGCTTTAGGAGACAGAGAAACTTGCACATGATTGTATTTATGTGAAAATATTGAATTTGATATTACTTGTGCTGTATGATGGTGTGTCATGAAGGGGAAGGAGGTTACTGAGGCTTAATGCCTATACTGCTACTGAGGCTTAATGCCTATACTGTTTACTGAGGCTACATGCCTAATTACTGATTACTGTACTGTACTGAGAAGTTATAAGGGCGGATGTGACTGATATTATACTGTACTGTTTACTGACTGGTGACCCCGACACACCATCTTGTTTGCTTAATTTGTGAATGTATTATATGTACTGCTTATATAACTGTTAGATGTTTCTCTACCTCTCATAGGCTTACTGGGCGTCTATATAAAGCGCTCACACCCTTACAGATTGTCTTGCAGGTTTACAGTGATTGCCTTCGTCTATCTTCTTTCTCTTCTTTGGTGAAGTCGATCAGGTTTTCCGTTTGTGTTTATCGGTCTTTCTACTTAGAGATTTCCGAATATTGAACTTTTGGGCAGATTGAATCCTAATCCCTTTTTGTGTAATAAGTAGAACTTATCTGCATTAGATTTCCCGAATGATTTTATTGGGATTTGATTATATTGATGGTTTGCATTTGAATTAGGATTGAGGATTATATAAGTATTGAACTGTTTTGCACTTAGACTGTTATGAGGTACGTCGGATTTGTTTAGCTCTCAACTGTACTGATGATAGATCTATAGAGTTGGCAGGTCATCAGTTAAAGAAGTCAGCTCAGGTGTGGTTCGATGATGAGATCAGAGATAGGGTTCATGTCTGGGATGAGTTTAAGGACTTGTTCATGCAGAATTTCATACCTGAGAATGTTATGTGGCAAAAAGGCCAAGAGTTTGAGAGGTTGAAGCAAGGGGATAGATCCATAGCTGAGTACTATGAGAAGTTTCAGGATCTGCGACAGTATGCTACACACTTGATTCAGGATGAGGCTCGGATCACTCGCAGATTCGTGGAGGGACTGAACAATAAGTATTATGGTTTTGTTGCTAGCCATAACTACACTGAGTTGCATTTGGCTAGGAACACAGCTCTGGGTTTGGAAAACAGAGCTAAGACTGACAGGACTGAGGATACTACTGATGTTAGCAGGAAGAGAAGTAGACCTAATGATTCGCATGGCTAGCAAGGACAGAACAGAGATCAGAGAAGTAATAATAGAGATGGTCAACAACAGACTTACCGATCGCAGAATCAGAATCAGGGGAATCCTGTTTGTGGGTTTTTCGGTAACCGTCATCCAGGAGATTGCTGGAGACAGATGGGAGCATGTTTAGGTTGTGGACAGATGGATCACCAGGTGAAGGATTGTCCTAATTCTCTGCGTGGTCAGAATCAAGGAGGGCAGCAGAATTATGTAAGACCAGTAGGGAATCAGGGTAACAACAACCGTGGCAACGGTAATGGTAATGGCAATGGTTATGGCAGAGGTAATGGTGGTTGAGGTTATAATGGAGGCCGAGGTAATCAGAATGGCAGACGACAGAATGGAGGTTATCGAGGCTACTAAGGTCAGCAGAATCAGGGTTATCACCAGAATAATCAGCACCAGAATGCTGTACCCGCTTTGCCAGCAGGTCAGAACAATGCTCAGAATCAGAACCAAGGCCAGAATCAGAATCAGAATTATGCTCGGGTATTTAATCTTAATGCTCAGCAAGCTCGGGCTGATAATAATGTGGTGCAAGGTACACTCTCTATATGTTCATTTGATGCACATGTTCTTATTGATCACCTAGCTTTGCATTTAGATTATCTAGATCACATGAACTTTTAGCTGAGCCTTTGTTTGTTCATACACCATTAGGGGATGAGATAGAGACGGTTGATGTTTATAGTAACTGTATGATTAGAGTTGAGGATGCAGATTTAGCTGCAAATTTGATTGTCCTATCTGTGTTGGAATTTGATGTGATCTTGGGAATGGATTGGTTAGCTTTTCATGGAGCTAATGTTAACTGTAGAGCTAAAATAGTCCGATTTGATTATGAAGAAGGTAAGTCGGTGACATTCCATGGTTCCAAGACCATTGGTCCTTGTCAGATGATTTCTGCTTTGGGAGCTAGAAGGTTGTTGCATAAAGGTTGTGACGCCTATCTTGTATCTATTCGGGATGTGAAGAAAGAAGAAGTTAAACCAGAAGACGTCCCTATAGTGCAAGATTTTGTGATGTTTTTCCTGAGGATTTACCTGGGTTACCTCCTGAAAGGGAGATTGAGTTTTCTATTGATCTTGTACCCGACACAAATCCTATCTCTATGCCGCCTTATAGAATGGCACCGGCAGAGCTTAAAGAGTTGAGGGAGCAGCTGAATGATTTGTTACAGAAGGGGTACATCCTACCGAGTACTTCACCTTGGGGAGCTCCGATTCTTTTCGTGAGAAAGAAGGATGGTTCCATGAGGTTGTGTATTGATTATCGGCAGCTAAACAAGGTGATGGTCAAGAACAGATATCCATTACCAAGGATTAATGATTTGTTTGATCAGTTGCAAGGGGCGAAGTTTTTCTCAAAGGTTGATCTTCGGTCTGGTTATCATCAGTTAAGGGTGCGAGAGAGTGACATACCTAAAACTGCTTTTCGCTCAAGGTATGGTCATTATGAATTTCTGGTAATGCCTTTTGGACTTACCAACGCCCCTGCTGCTTTTATGGACTTGATGAATATGGTGTTTAGTCCATATCTTGATCGGTTTGTTGTGGTGTTCATTGATGATATTTTGGTGTATTCCAAGACTAAAGAAGAGCATGAGGAACATTTGAAGCTGGTTTTGCAAACTCTGAGGGAACATAAACTTTATGCCAAGTTCTCAAAATGTGAATTCTGGTTGGATAAAGTTGTATTCTTGGGTCATGTTATATCTTCTGAGGGTGTTCAGGTTGATCCAAAGAAGATTGAGGCAGTCATGGATTGGCCAAGACCAAACACAGTTACAGAGATACGAAGTTTCTTGGGTTTGGCTGGTTATTATAGAAGATTTGTTAGAGATTTTTCTCGACTTGCAGCACCTTTGACTAAACTCACTCGCAAGGGTGTTAAGTTTGTTTGGGATGATGCTTGTGAGGAGAGTTTTAACTTTCTGAAAGAAAGGTTGACATCTGCACCTGTACTTGTTTTGCCGGAGGGCAATGAAGGCTATGCTGTTTACTGTGATGCATCTGGTATTGGTTTGGGATGTGTGTTGATGCAACATGGTCGGGTGGTTGCTTATGCTTCAAGACAATTGAAAAAGCATGAAGTTAATTATCCTACGCATGATCTGGAGATGGCTTCTGTTGTGTTTGCACTAAAGATCTGGAGGCATTATCTGTATGGTGTTACATGTGAGATTTTTACTGACCATAAGAATCTCAAAAATGTTAACTCGCAGAGGGATCTGAACTTGAGGCAGAGGAGGTGGATAGAGTTTTTTGGAAGATTATGATTATAATATTCAGTACCATCCTGGGAAAGCAAATGTTGTGGCAGACGCTTTGAGTCGCAAGTCTATGGGGAGTTTGTCACAGATGAGGAGGTCCTTGATTTCTGAGATTCAACAATTGCTTGATGAGGGTTGGATATTTAATATGTCTGACAAAGAAGTTGTGAATGGTAGAGGGGTGTTTCTTGCTAGTTTGGCTATGAAGCCAAATTTTCTTGACAGGATTATTTCTGAGCAAAGTAAGGATGCGGATTTGAAAATTTTACGACAGAAAGTCTTAGCCGGTGAGAACAAGGAGTTTGTTATAGATGATAAAGTTATTTTGAAGTTTGGTACTAGGGTGTGTGTTCCTAAGGTAGATGATTTGAAGACTGATATCCTTAAGGATGCACATTTCTCTAAGTACACAGTTCACCCAGGTTCCACCAAGATGTATCGGGATTTGAAGCAGTTGTACTGGTGGAAAGGGATGAAGAATGATGTTGCACAGTTTGTTTCTCAATGCTTATCTTGTCAGCAAGTTAAGTATGAGCATCATAAGCCTGCGGGATTGCTTAAGGAGTTACCACTACCTGAGTGGAAATGGGAGAGAATCAATATGGATTTTGTTGTTGGTTTGCCTAAAGCTCCTGGTGGGCATGATTCGATCTGGGTTATTGTTGACAGATTGACTAAGTCCGCTCATTTTCTTCCAGTAAATACTAAGTACACAGTGTCGCAGTATGCCAAACTGTACCTCAACAGGATTGTGAGTCTTCATGGGGTCCCAGTTTCTATAGTTTCTGATAGAGGACCACAATTTACTTCTAGGTTTTGGCAGAAGCTTCAGGAAGGTTTGGGAACTAATCTTCACTTCAGTACTGCTTTTCATCCTCAGACAGATGGATTGTCGGAGAGGACTATTCAGACTTTGGAAGATATGCTGCGATTGTGTGTTCTTGATTTTGGTGGTAGTTGGGCAGATCATTTTCCTTTGGTAGAGTTTGCCTACAATAACAATTATCAGGCTAGTATTGGTATGGCTCCATTTGAGGCTCTGTATGGCAGAAGGTGTAGGACTCCATTATATTGGGAGGAGGTTGGTGAGCGTCGAATTGAGGGTCCTGAACTTTTGCAATACAGTTCTGAGGTTGTACCAGTGATTCAAGACCGTATTCGGACTGCTTTTAGTAGACAAAAGAGCTATGCTGATTTGAAAAGAAGAAATCTGGAATTTGCTGTCGGGGATAGAGTGTTTATGAAGGTTTCACCTTTCAAGGGTGTTATGAGGTTTGGTAAGAAGGAAAAATTAGCTCCACGGTATGTTGGTCCATTTGAAATTCTGGAGAGGATTGGTGATGTTGCTTATAAGCTTGATTTACCACCTCAGATGGCTTCTGTGCATCCGACATTTCATATCTCGATGTTGAGAAAGTATGTACCTAGTCCTGATCATGTGCTAGCTCCGGACACTGTAGAGATTAGTGATGATTGTTCTTATGAGGAGCAGCCAATGGCTATTCTGGACCGTCAAGTCAAGCGGTTGCGTTCTAAGGATGTAGCTTCTGTGAAAGTCCTTTGGCGCAATCATTCTGTTGAAGAATGCACCTGGGAAGCCGAAGAGCTTATGAAAGCTAAATATCCCCATCTGTTTGAGTCTTCAGGTATGTTTTAGATTTTGAGGTCGAAATCGTTTTAAGGGGGTTAGACTGTAATATTCTTCAGTTTTAGTGTTAGAGCACTTGCATACCAGCATAATATCATACTGATACATCGCATGATATTGTTTGTGACTGATGATTGACAATTGTATGCAATGGATCTTATTGAAAAGGTGTATGTGTAATGATGTTGAGTTACGGAATATTTCTGTTATTGGTTACAAAGGTACAATATATTAATATTATTATGGATTGGAAAAATGAACAGAGATAATGTTATACTTGATTGATTGGCACTGGTATTGACTGGGTTGAGCGCTAAGCGCTATTCATTGATTTTGTTTTGGTTATCTGATAATTGGTTTTTATTTAATGAACTCTAAATGGATCGAACCTGGAATGGTCATTAGTGCTTGGTATCTTGTGGTTATGGCCTGATCAACCATAATGACACATACTAAGTAGATGATACCATCCGGATTTGTGTATAACTATTGTAATGGCAATTTTTGATGGATAATGATTATGTTGGATTCAATTGCGTGGACGCAATTACTTTAAGGGGGTTAGATTGTAAAACCCTTGGTTTTTGAATGATTTTAAGTCTAGGGGCAAAATGGTAATTTTGCACCTTAGGGGCAAAATAGTCATTTTGTGTCCTCATATGTTGTTTGAACATAATTTGATGGTTTATACTCAGGACGACGAGACGGTCGTTTTGAGTATAATATTGTATTTTTGGGTGCCGAGGGTATTTTCGTTATTTTTGAATTTTTCGTCGTTTTCGGTATTTTCGGGTATTATTTTGCATAAAACATATTTATAAATTATTTTGGGTTAAAGTTTGAAGTTAAAAATAAATTTGAGTTGATTTTGTGAATTTTATGGTTTTGGGTATTTTTTTATGAAAATAAATAGTTTTGGGGTGTTTTTAATTAAAATAAATTAGATTGGGGTCAAAATATATTTTTAAAAGTTTTCTTTCCTATAAATAGGGCCTAGGTTTGATGGAGGAAGGTTTTAGATCACTTTAAATTCGAGTGGCTTAAAAAATAGGGTTTTAGACAAAATTTGGTGCGCCGTCGTTTTGGGCTTGTCACGCAGCAGCCCGCATCGTCGTCTAGCGAGGAGTGCGTGTCGTCTGGAGAGATTTGGCTTGTCGTTCGGCTTGGTGACCACGTCGTTCGGCGGCTGGGCGAAGCGGCTCGCAGGCGTCGTTTTGCTTCCCTTTCCAGTAGCAGTAATTTTTGCTATTTTGTTGAGGTTTTTCTTCCACCCTTTTGCTTTGATTCGACTCCCATCTACCTAGAACATGCTCATATCATATTGGGTTGGGATTTTTCTTAATTAATTTGGCTAAATTTGAATTATTATTTAATTAAATTGATTTTTACAAAATAGGTTAGGTTTTGGGGTTTTTATTGTTTTGAGGGATTTTGGTTATTGAATTAATTGATTGGGCTAGTGTGTTGGGTTCTAAAATTTGATGAATGTATTGAATTAGGGTTTGATTGAATTGATTTGGGTATTAGGGTTTTCGAATTAATTGTTTTCTTTGAATTTTTGGATGATTTAATTCTCTGCTGAAGTTTAATGTTAGTGCTGTATGTTGCTCGATTTTTAATTAAATATTGGAACATGATAAAAATATAAAATTTGGATATGTGTCTCAAACTTGAGTCTAGTTTATGAGAAAAATAATTTTTGGGATTTTGGAGCATCGTATATTTATGGAAAATTCAAGTTTGCTACTATTGTCTGACGAACTGTACTGTAGATGCGATTGCATCATCTGTAACATTCGAAATTCATATTAAAATGTGTAAAAATATTTTAGATTTGATTTTCATATATGTTGAAGTTCTGGAAGTCTAATTTACAAGAAAAATATGTTGGGTTATGTTTCTGTTGTTATATTTTTTAAATAATTAGATCTTTCTACTGCTGTCAGTATACCTTGTGAGATGTATACGGTTATGAATAAAAATTGGTTGAGAGACTTTTAAGTCTCGAAAAATTATGAAATTTTGGTAGGATGCTTTTCAAATATCAAATTAACTTCTAGCTGAGAATTATAAATTTTGCATATACTGGTTAATTGTTTTGAATTTTACAAGTTGACACTCGTTATTCAGGTTTATCGGTAAAATTGTATTTGGTGAATATTGATTATTTAAGTAAGGTTTTTGATAAATTTAAATTGTAAGGACTTTTTAATGATGTTTTATATTCTGGAAAGCAAGTTTAAAGGTGTGATATTATGATGGTTAAGTTATGATTGGTTGACAAAAATGTTTAACCTTGTTATGGAAACTATTGAATTGTGTGCATTCACGTCATGCATTCCCATTTGCACTTGAATACATTTGTAAGGGTGGTTGTTAATTGATGGTTAATGGTTAGGCGGTGGTCCAGCAGCACCTCAGACTTAGGGTGGCGGATTGCTTAGCTGACCGTTAGACCAGGTAAGTTCTATGGGTGTATTTGAATTGTTTTGTGTTGTGCTACTTGCTAACAACTTATATATATATATATAAACCCTTCTTATAATATATTATCCTTTCTATATATTCACTAGACTATTCTTTCGAACTCAGCCTCGCATGCTTTAGGAGACAGAAAAACTTGCATGCGATTGTATTTATGTGAAAATATTGAATTTGATATTACTTGTGCTGTATGATGGTGTGTCATGAAGGGGAATGTAAAACCCTTGGTTTTTGTATGATTTTAAGTCTGGGGGCAAAATGGTAATTTTGCACCTTAGGGGCAAAATAGTCATTTTGTGCCCTTTGAATGTCTTTTTGATACTCGGGGCGACGAGACGGTCGTTTTGAGTATAATATTGTGTTTTTGGCTTCGGGGGGTATTTTGGTCATTTTGGCGGTCAAAAAATTTTCGGGTTTCGTTTTACTGTTTTTGATGTCATTTTGGTGACCGTGATGTCGTTACGGTTATTTTAAGTATAATTTTGCTAGGGGTTGTGTTTCGGAAATTTTTCGGAAATTTATTAATTTTTAATTAAAATAAATTAAATAAATTAAATTTGGGGTTAGTTGTAAATTTTTATAAGTTAGTTGGGTGTTTTTTTGAATTTTTAAATAGTTTTGGGGTGTTTTTAATTAAAATAAATTATATTGGGGTAAAATTATAATTTTGAAAAGTTATTTTCCTATAAATAGGCTTAAAATCTGATGGAGTAGGGTTTTTGGTGTTTTATTTTCGGGTGTTTTGAAAAAAGGGAAGAAAATTAGGGTTTTAGGCAAAAACCAGTGGAGCCGTCGTTTGGTCACTGTGCGCACGCGTAGCCGGTGTCGTTTGGCGAGGAACGTGGGTCGTTCGGCGTGCGGCGCTCCTGTCGTTCGGCGTGCTGTGGTCCGTCGTTTGGCGCGCTGAGGGCTGGCTCGCCGATGCCGTTTTGGCCTCTGTTCCAGCAGCCAGTTTTTTGATTTTTTTAGTGTTTTTGAGGTTTTTCTTGATTCCTTTTGCATTATTTCGACTTCCATTTGATTATTTCATATTAATATCATTTTGGTTTGATATTTTTCTTAATTAATTTGGCTAAATTCGAATTATTATTTAATTAAATTGATTTTTACAAAATATGTTAGGTTTTGAGTTTTTTATTGTTTTGATGGATTTTGGTGTTGAATTAATTGATTGGGTTAGTGTTTTTGGTTCTGGAACTTGATGAATATATTGAATTAGGGTTTGATTGAATTGATTTGGGTGTTAAGGTTTTTGAATTAATTGTTTTCTTTGAGTTTTTGGATGATTTAATTCTCTGCTGAAGTTTGATTTTAGTGCTGTATGTTGCCCGATTTTTAATTAAATATTGGAATATGATAAAAATCTGAAATTTGGATATGTGGCTCGAAATTGAGTCTAGTTTATGATAAAAATAAGTTTTGGGATTTTGGAGCATCGTATATTTCTGGAAAATTTAAGTTTGCTACTGTTGTCTGAAGAGCTGTGCTGTTGATGCAATTGCATCAACTGTAACTTTCGAAATTCATATTAAAATGTGTAAAAATGTTTTTGATTTTATTTTCATATATGTTGAAGTTCTGGAAGTCTAATTTACAAGAAAAATATGTTGGGTTGTGTTTATGTTGATTATACTTTTGAAATAATTAGATCTTTCTACTGCTGTCAGTATGCCTTGTGAGTTGTGTACTGTTAAGGATAAAAATTGGTTGAGGGACTTCTAAGTCTCGAAAAATTATGAAATTTTAGTAGGATTCTTTTCAGATATCAAATTAGCTTCTGGTTGAAAATTATAAATTTTGCATTTACAGGTTAATTGTTTTGAATTTTACAAGTTGACACTCGTTATTCAGGTTTATCGGTAAAATTGTATCTTGTGTATATTGATTATTTAAGTAAGGTATTTGATGAATTTAAATTGTAAGGACTTTTTAATGATGTTTTATATTCTGGAAAGCAAGTTTAAAGGTGTGGTATTATGATGGTTAAGTTATGTTTGGTTGACAAAAAGGTTTAACCTTGTTATGGAAATTATTGAATTGTGTGCATTCACGTCATGCATTCCCATTTGCACTTGCATACATTTGTAAGGGTGGTTGTTAATTGATGGTTAATGGTTAGGCGGTGGTCCAGCAGCACCTCAGACTTAGGGTGGCGGATTGCTTAGCTGACTGTTAGACCAGGTAAGTTCTATGGGTGTATTTGAATTGTTTGTGTTGTGCTACTTGCTAACAACTTATATATATATATATATAAACCCTTCTTATAATATATTATTCTTTCTATATATTCACTATTATATTCTTTCGAAACCAGCCTCGCATGTTTTAGGAGACAGAGAAACTTGCATGTGATTGTATTTATGTAAGAATATTGAATTTGATATTACTTGTGCTATGTGATGGTGTGTCATGAAGGGGAAGGAGGTTACTGAGGCTTAATGCCTATACTGCTACTGAGGCTTAATGCCTATACTGCTACTGAGGCTTAATGCCTATACTGTTTACTGAGGCTACATGCCTAATTACTGATTACTGTACTGTACTGAGAAGTTATAAGGGCGGATGTGACTGATATTATACTGTACTGTTTACTGATTGGTGACCCCGACACACCATCTTGTTTGCTTAATTTGTGATTGTATTATATGTACTGCTTATATAACTGTTAGATATTTCTCTGCCTCTCATAGACTTACTGGGCATCTATAAAGCGCTCACACCCTTACAGATTGTCTTGCAGGTTTACAGTGATTGCCTTCGTCTATCTTCTTTCTCTTCTTTGGCGAAGTCGATCAGGTTTTCCGTTTGTGTTTATCAGTCTTTCTGCTTAGAGATTTTCGGATATTGAACTTTTGGGCGGATTGAATCCGAATCCCTTATTGTATAATAAGTAGAACTTGTCTGCATTAGATTTCCTGAATGATTTTATTGTGATTTGATTATATTGATGGTTGCATTTGAACTAGGTTTAAGGATTATATAAGTATTGTACTGTTTTGCACTTAGACTGTTATGAATGTTTTTATAGGCTTATGTGGTCGGACTTCGGTTTGGCTGCATGCCGGTCATGGCCCCCGGGTTGGGTCGTGACAAAAGTGGTATCAGAGCACAAGGTTAGATTCAGTCACACTTATAATTTGTCTAGTTGTATCCGGAAATCATTAGGAAAAAATTCTTTCTGTGTTTCTTTTGCTTCCGCGTTAACCGATATGCTTATACTAATATCAGGAGTTATGTCTAAAAAAAGTACTGGAATTCGGATAGGGGGAGGTTCCTCTGGTGCTGGAACTTCTGGAACTGCATATGGTGCTAATATGCCTCCACGTGGACGTGGGAGACCTCCTAGAGTTGCAGCAGGGAATGTTAATACTGCAGGAGTTGTGCCTGGTCCTCAGCCACCTACTCCTGGGAATAATCCTGTACCGGAGGCTGCACCGGCTGCTGCAGTGGGTCAAGAGCAGTTTTATGACTACTATGATGACCATGGGTAGATCTATGGAGACTCTTGCCAATGGAATTGCTCAGTTGGTGCAGAATATGAATCAGAATGTTGGGCAAGCAAATGATCAGCCACCTATTGTTGAACCCCAGTATGTGAAATTAAATGAGTTTATCAGAGTGAACCCACCTACATTCTCCAACTCTGCTACTGAGGATCCGGTATACTTCATCAATGAGGTACGTTGGATTTGTTTAGCTCTCAACTGTACCGATGATAGATCTATAGAGTTGGCAGGCCATCAGTTAAAGAAGTCAGCTCAGGTGTGGTTCGAGGATGAGATCAGGGATAGGGTTCATGTCTGGGATGAGTTTAAGGACTTGTTCATGCAGAATTTCATACCTGAGAATATTATGTGGCAGAAAGGCCAAGAGTTTGAGAGCTTCAAGCAAGGGGATAGATCCATAGCTGAGTATTATGAGAAGTTTCAGGATCTGCGACAGTATGCTACACACTTGATTCAGGATGAGGCTCGGATGACTCGCAGATTTGTGGAGGGACTGAACAATAAGTATTATGGTTTTGTTGCTAGCCATAACTACACTGAGTTGCATTTGGCTAGGAACACAGCTCTGGGTTTGGAAAACAGAGCTAAGACTGACAGGACTGAGGATACTACTGATGTTAGTAGGAAGAGGAGTAGACCTAATGATTCGCATGGCTACCAAGGACAGAACAGAGATCAGAGAGGTAATTATAGAGGTGGTCAACAACAGACTTACCGATCGCAGAATCAGAATCAGGGGAATTCTGTTTGTGGGTTTTGTGGTAAACGTCATCCAGGAGATTACTGGAGACAGATGGGAGCATGTTTAGGTTGTGGACAGATGGATCACCAGGTGAAGGATTGTCCTAATTCTCAGCGTGGTCAGAATCAAGGAGGGCAGCAGAATTATGTGAGACCAGCAGGGAATCAGGGTAACAACAACCGTGGCAACGGTAATGGTAATGGCAATGGTTATGGCAGAGGGAATGGTGGTCGAGGTTATAATGGAGGCCGAGGTAATCAAAATGGCAGACGACAGAATGGAGGTTATCGAGGTTACCAAGGTCAGCAGAATCAGGGTTATCACCAGAATAATCAGCAGCAGAATGTTGTACCCACTTTGCCAGTAGGTCAGAACAATGCTCAGAATCAGAACCAAGGCCAGAATCAGAATTAGAATTATGCTCGGGTGTTTAATCTTAATGCTCAGCAAGCTCGGGCTGATAATAATGTGGTGCAAGGTACACTCTCTATATGTTCATTTGATGCACATGTTCTTATTGACCCTGGAGCTACTCATTCATTCATATCACCTAGCTTTGCATCTAGATTATCTAGATCACATGAACTTTTAGCTGAGCCTTTGTTTGTTCATACACCACTGGGGGATGAGATAGAGACGGTGGATGTTTGTAGTAATTGTATGGTCAGAGTTGAGGATGCGGATTTAGCTGCAAATTTGATTTTCCTATCTGTGTTGGAATTTGATGTGATCTTGGGAATGGATTGGTTAGCTTGTCATGGAGCTAATGTTGACTGTAGGCTAAACTAGTCCGATTTGATTATGAAGAAGGTAAGTCGGTGACATTCCATGGTTCCAAGACCATTGGTCCTTGTCAGATGATTTCTGCTTTGGGAGCTAGAAGGTTGTTGCGTAAAGGTTGTGACGCCTATCTTGTATCTATTCGGGATGTGCAGAAAGAAGAAGTTAAACCAGAAGATGTTCCTATAGTGCAAGATTTTGTGGATGTTTTTCCTGAGGATTTGCCTGGGTTACCTCCTGAAAGAGAGATTGAGTTTTCTATTGATCTTGTACCCGACACAAATCCTATTTCTATGCCGCCTTATAGAATGGCACCGGCAGAGCTTAAAGAGTTGAGGGAGCAGCTGAATGATTTGTTACAGAAGGGGTACATCAGACCGAGTACTTCACCTTGGGGAGCTCCGGTTTTTTTCGTGAGAAAGAAGGATGGTTCCATGAGGTTGTGTATTGATTATAGGCAGCTAAACAAGGTGACGGTCAAGAACAGATATCCATTACCAAGGATTGATGATTTGTTTGATCAGTTGCAAGGGGCGAAGTTTTTCTCAAAGGTTGATCTTCGGTCTGGTTATCATCAGTTAAGGGTGCGAGAGAGTGACATACCTAAAACTGCTTTTCGCTCAAGGTATGGTCATTATGAATTTCTGGTAATGTCTTTTGGACTTACCAACGCCCCTGCTGCTTTTATGGACTTGATGAATAGAGTGTTTAGTCTATATCTTGACCGGTTTGTTGTAGTGTTCATTGATGATATTTTCTATATTCCAAGACTAAAGAAGAGCATGAGGAACATTTGAAGCTGGTTTTGCAAACTCTAAGGGAACATAAACTTTATGCCAAGTTCTCGAAATGTGAATTTTGGTTGGATAAAGTTGTGTTCTTGGGTCATGTTATATCTTCTGAGGGTGTTCAGGTTGATCCAAAGAAGATTGAGGCAGTCATGGATTGGCCAAGACCAAAGACAGTTACAGAGATGCGAAGTTTCTTGGGTTTGGATGGTTATTATAGAAGATTTGTTAGAGATTTTTCTCGACTTGCAGCACCTTTGACTAAACTCACTCGCAAGGGTGTTAAGTTTGTTTGGGATGATGCCTTTGAGGAGAGTTTTAACCTTCTGAAAGAAAGGTTGACATCTGCACCTGTACTTGTTTTGCCGGAGGGCAATGAAGGCTATGCTGTTTACTGTGATGCATCTGGTATTGGTTTGGGATGTGTGTTGATGCAACATGGTAGGGTGGTTGCTTATGCTTCAAGACAGTTGAAAAGGCATGAAGTTAATTATCCTACACACGATCTGGAGATGGCTGCTGTTGTGTTTGCACTAAAGATCTGGAGGCATTATCTGTATGGTGTTACATGTGAGATTTTTACTGACCATAAGAATCTCAAATATGTTTACTCGCAGAGGGATCTGAACTTGAGGCAGAGGAGGTGGATAGAGTTTCTGGAAGATTATGATTATAATATTCAGTACCATCCTGGGAAAGCAAATGTTGTGGCAGATGCTTTGAGTCGCAAGTCTATGGGGAGTTTGTCACATATTTGTTTGACGAGGAGGTCCTTGATTTCTGAGATTCACCAATTGCTTGATGAGGGTTGGACATTTAATATGTCTGACAAAGGAGTTGTGAATGGTAGAGGGGTGTTTCTTACTAGTTTGGCTGTGAAGCCAAATTTTCTTGACAGGATTATTTCTGAGCAAAGTAAGGATGCGGATTTGGAAATTTTACGACAGAAAGTCTTAGCCGGTGAGAACAAGGAGTTTGTTATAGATGATAAAGGTGTTTTGAAGTTTGGTACTAGGGTGTGTGTTCCTAAGGTAAATAATTTGAAGACTGATATCCTTAAGGATGCACATTTCTCTAAGTACACAGTTCACCCAGGTTCCACCAAGATGTATCGGGATTTGAAGCAGTTGTACTGGTGGAAAGGGATGAAGAATGATGTTGCACAGTTTGTTTCTCAATGCTTATCTTGTCAGCAAGTTAATTATGAGCATCATAAGCCTGTGCGATTACTTAAGGAGTTACCACTACCTGAGTGGAAATGGGAGAGAATCAATATGGATTTTGTTGTCGGTTTGCCTAAAGCTCTTGGTGGGCATGATTCGATCTGGGTTATTGTTGACAGATTGACTAAGTCCGCTCATTTTCTTCCAGTAAATACTAAGTACACAGTGTCGCAGTATGCCAAACTGTACCTCAACAGGATTGTGAGTCTTCATGGGGTCCCAGTTTCTATAGTTTCTGATAGAGGACCATAATTTACTTCTAGGTTTTGGCAGAAGCTTCAGGAAGGTTTGGGAACTAATCTTCACTTCAGTACTGCTTTTCATCCTCAGACAGATGGATTGTCGGAGAGGACTATTCAGACTTTGGAAGATATGCTGCGATTGTGTGTTCTTGATTTTGGTGGTAGTTGGGCAGATCATCTTCCTTTGGTAGAGTTTGCCTACAATAACAGTTATCAGGCTAGTATTGGTACGGCTCCATTTGAGGCTCTGTATGGCAGAAGGTGTAGGACTCCATTATATTGGGAGGAGGTTGGTGAGCGTCGAATTGAGGGTCCTGAACTTTTGCAATACAGTGCTGAGGTTGTACCAGTGATTCAAGACCGTATTCGGACTGCTTTTAGTAGACAAAAGAGCTATGCTGATTTGAAAAGAAGAAATCTGGAATTTGCTGTCGGAGATAGAGTGTTTCTGAAGGTTTCACCTTTCAAGGGTGTTATGAGGTTTGGTAAGAAGGGAAAATTAGTTCCACGGTATGTTGGTCCATTTGAAATTCTGGAGAGGATTGGTGATGTTGCTTATAAGCTTGATTTACCACCTCAGATGGCTTCTGTGCATCCGACATTTCATATCTCGATGTTGAGAAAGTATGTACCTAGTCCTGATCATGTGCTAGCTCCGGACACTGTAGAGATTAGTGATGATTGTTCTTATGAGGAGCAGCCAATGGCTATTCTGGACCGTCAGGTCAAGCGGTTGCGTTCTAAGGATGTAGCTTCTGTGAAAGTCCTTTGGCGCAATCATTCTGTTGAAGAATGCACCTGGGAAGCCGAAGAGCTTATGAAAGCTAAATATCCCTATATGTTTGAGTCTTCAGGTATGTTTTAGATTTCGAGGTCGAAATCGTTTTAAGGGGGGTTAGACTGTAATATTCTTCAGTTTTAGTGTTAGAGCACTTGCATACCAGCATAACATCATACTCATACATCGCATGATATTGTTTGTGACTGATGATTGACAATTGTATGCAATGGATCTTATTGAAAAGGTGTATGTGTAATGATGTTGTACTCGATTGATTGGCACTGGTATTGACTGGGTTGAGCGCTAAGCGCTATTCATTGATTTTGTTTTGGTTATCTGAAAATTGGTTTTTATTTAATGAACTCTAAATGGATCAAACCTTGAATGGTCATTAGTGCTTGGTATCTTGTGGTTATGGCCTGATCAACCATAACGACACATACTAAGTAGACGATACCATCCGGATTTGTGTATAACTATTGTAATGACAGTTTTTGATGGATAATGATTATGTTGGGTTCAATTGCGTGGATGCAATTACTTTAAGGGGGTTAGATTGTAAAACCCTTGGTTTTTGTATGATTTTAAGTATGGGGCAAAATGGTAATTTTTCACCTTAGGGGCAAAATAGTCATTTTGTGCCCTTCGAATGTCTTTTTGATACTCGGGGCGATGAGACGGTCGTTTTGAGTATAATATTGTGTTTTTGGCTTCGGGGGGTATTTTAATCATTTTGGCGGTCGAAAAATTTTTGAGTTTCGTTTTACTGTTTTTGATGTCATTTTGGTGACCGTGATGTCAAGGTTATTTTAAGTATAATTTTGCTAGGGGTTGTGTTTCGGAAATTTATTAATTTTTAATTAAAATAAATTAAATAAATTAAATTTGGGGTTAGTTGTAAATTTTTATAAGTTAGTTGGGTGTTTTTTTTAAATTTTTAAATAGTTTTGGGGTGTTTTTAATTAAAATAAATTATATTGGGGTAAAATTATAATTTTGGAAAGTTATTTTCCTATAAATAGGCTTAAAATCTGATGGAGTAGGGTTTTTGGTGTTTTATTTTCGGGTGTTTTGAAAAAAGGGAAGAAAATTAGGGTTTTAGGCAAAAACCAGTGGAGCCGTCGTTTGGTCACTGTGCGCACGCGTAGCCGGTGTCGTTTGGCGAGGAACGTGGGTCGTTCGGCGTGCGGCGCTCCTGTCGTTCGGCGTGCTGTGGTCCGTCGTTTGGCGCGCTGCGGGCTGGCTCGCCGATGCCGTTTTGGCCTCTATTCCAGCAGCCAGTTTTTCAATTTTTTTGGTGTTTTTGAGGTTTTTCTTGATTCCTTTTGCATTATTTTGACTTCCATTTGATTATTTCATATTAATATCATTTTGGTTTGATGTTTTTCTTAATTAATTTGGCTAAATTCGAATTATTATTTAATTAAATTGATTTTTACAAAATAGGTTAGGTTTTGAGTTTTTTATTGTTTTGATGGATTTTGGTGTTGAATTAATTGATTGGGTTAGTGTTTTTGGTTCTGGAACTTGATGAATATATTGAATTAGGGTTTGATTGAATTGATTTGGGTGTTAAGGTTTTTGAATTAATTGTTTTCTTTGAGTTTTTGGATGATTTAATTCTCTGTTGAAGTTTGATTTTAGTGCTGTATGTTGCCCGATTTTTAATTAAATATTGGAACATGATAAAAATCTGAAATTTGGATATGTGGCTCGAAATTGAGTCTAGTTTATGAGAAAAATAATTTTTGGGATTTTGGAGCATCGTATATTTCTGGAAAATTCAAGTTTGCTACTGTTGTCTGAAGAGCCGTGCTGTTGATGCAATTGCATCAACTGTAACTTTCGAAATTCATATTAAAATGTGTAAAACTTTTTTTGATTTGATTTTCATATATGTTGAATTTATGGAAGTCTAATTTACAAGAAAAATATGTTGAGTTGTGTTTCTGTCGATTATACTTTTGAAATAATTAGATCTTTCTACTGCTGTCAGTATGCCTTGTGAGTTGTGTACTGTTAAGGATAAAAATTGGTTGAGGGACTTCTAAGTCTCGAAAAATTATGAAATTTTGGTAGGATGCTTTTCAGATATCAAATTAGCTTCTGGTTGAAAATTATAAATTTTGCATTTACAGGTTAATTGTTTTGAATTTTACAAGTTGACACTCGTTATTCAGGTTTATCGGTAAAATTGTATCTTGTGTATATTGATTATTTAAGTAAGGTATTTGATGAATTTAAATTGTAAGGACTTTTTAATGATGTTTTATATTCTGGAAAGCAAGTTTAAAGGTGTGGTATTATGATGGTTAAGTTATGTTTGGTTGACAAAAAGGTTTAACCTTGTTGTGGAAATTATTGAATTGTGTGCATTCACGTCATGCATTCCCATTTGCACTTGCATACATTTGTAAGGGTGGTTGTTAATTGATGGTTAATGGTTAGGCGGTGGTCCAGCAGCACCTCAGACTTAGGGTGGCGGATTGCTTAGCTGACGGTTAGACCAGGTAAGTTCTATGGGTGTATTTGAATTGTTTGTGTTGTGCTACTTGCTAACAACTTATATATATATATATAAACCCTTCTTATAATATATTATTCTTTCTATATATTCACTATTATATTCTTTCGAAACCAGCCTCGCATATTTTAGGAGACAGAGAAACTTGCATGTGATTGTATTTATGTAAGAATATTGAATTTGATATTACTTGTGCTGTGTGATGGTGTGTCATGAAGGGGAAGGAGGTTACTGAGGCTTAATGCCTATACTGCTACTGAGGCTTAATGCCTATACTGCTACTGAGGCTTAATGCCTAATTACTAATTACTGTACTGTACTGAGAAGTTATAAGGGCGGATGTGACTGATATTATACTGTACTGTTTACTGATTGGTGACCCCGACACACCATCTTGTTTGCTTAATTTTTGATTGTATTATATGTACTGCTTATATAACTGTTAGATGTTTCTCTGCCTCTCATAGACTTACTGGGCGTCTATAAAGCGCTCACACCCTTACAGATTGTCTTACAGGTTTACAGTGATTGCCTTCGTCTATCTTCTTCTCTTCTTTGGCGAAGTCGATCAGGTTTTCCGTTTGTGTTTATTAGTCTTTCTGCTTAGAGATTTTTGGATATTGAACTTTTGGGCGGATTGAATCCGAATCCCTTATTGTGTAATAAGTAGAACTTGTCTGCATTAGATTTCTTGAATGATTTTATTGTGATTTGATTATATTGATGGTTGCATTTGAACTAGGTTTAAGGATTATATAAGTATTGTACTGTTTTGCACTTAGACTGTTATGAATGTTTTTATAGGCTTATGTGGTAGGACTTCGGTTTGGCTGCATGCCGGCCATGGCCCCCGGGTTGGGTCGTGACAGGGAAGGAGGTTACTGAGGCTTAATGCCTATACTGCTACTGAGGCTTAATGCCTATACTGCTACTGAGGCTTAATGCCTATACTATTTACTGAGGCTACATGCCTAATTAATGATTACTGTACTGTACTGAGGAGTTATAAGGGCGGATGTGACTGATATTATACTGTACTGTTTACTGATTGGTGACCCCAACACACCATCTTGATTGCTTAATTTGTGAATGTATTATATGTACTGCTTATATAACTGTTAGATGTTTCTCTGCCTCTCATAGGCTTACTGGGCGTCTATATAAAGCGCTCACACCCTTACAGATTGTTTTGCAGGTTTACAGTGATTGCCTTCGTCTATCTTCTTTCTCTTCTTTGGCGAAGTCGATCAGGTTTTCCATTTGTGTTTATCAGTCCTTCTGCTTAGAGATTTCCAGATATTGAACTTTTGGGCGGATTGAATCCGAATCCCTTTTTGTGTAATAAGTAGAACTTGTCTGCATTAGATTTCCCGAATGATTTTATTGGGATTTGATTATATTGATGGTTTGCATTTGAATTAGGATTGAGGATTATATAAGTATTGAACTGTTTTGCACTTAGACTGTTATGAATGTTTCTAAGGCTTATGTGGTCGGACTTTGGTTTGGCTGCATGCCGGTCGTGGCCCCCGGGTTGGGTCGTGACAAAGACCTTGTCTCTATAGTTTTTTTTTTGTGATTTTAAGGACTGTCGGATAAGTTTTTGTATAGGTGGTTTAAACCGCCTCTACAGGTTTTTTTATGTCCAAAATTATTTATTTACCAAGATAATGTATACTCAAAGTCTAGCAAAAAAAATGGACTTTGAATATTTTAATGCTGAGGAAAAAAATGGTTCCATAACCGGTAACTCTAATTAACGGTTGAAAAAGACTTTAATTTTTTTTTTGCTGTCACGATTTTAAAATTTTGACATTAACAAATTAATTAAATTTAACAACTGATATTCGTATTATGATACTTGAAAAAATATTTGAAATAATTTAATTCAATTAATGATAAAATTTTTGTATTTGAAATAAATTTTAAAATGATAAAATTCATATGATTTTTTTTATTTGGAAAAATTAAAATGTAGAAAAAATGTCAGAATATTCTGATTTTGTAGTTAAGTTATATAAAAAGAATCATGATTTATTTAAATAATTATTAGTAGCTATACAATAAAATCTAGCATTAGAGATATTTTCTTATTCACATAGAGACGATTAAACAATGTCCATTGGTAGTTCTTACAACCGTCCCATTTTTGCTGCGAAATGCCCAATCTCTATAGTTTTCTGGATAATTTAAGGACCGCCGGGGGAAATTTTTGTAAATGATGATTCTTTATGTCAAAAATTAATTAATTACGAAGACCATGAATATTCAAAGTCTAATAAAAAAAAGAATGGTCTTTGAATAATTAATGTTGTGGAAAAAAAATGGTTCAACAAGTGGTAACTCTAATTAACGGTTGGAAATGACTTTAGTTTTTTTTGCCTTTAGGACTTATAATTTTGATATTAATAAAATAATTAAATTTCACAACCGATATTCTTATTATGGTACTTGAAATAAATTTTAAAATGATAAAATTCATATGAATTTTTTTATTTGGAATAATTAAAATGTAGAAAAAAATGTCAGAATATTTTGATTTTGTAGTTAAGTTATATAAAAAGAATCATGATTCATTTAAATGATTCTTAGTAGCACTAAAATAAAATACAGCTGTAGAGATATTTTTTTATCCACATAGGGATGGTTAAATAATATCTACCAGTCATTTTTATATTTATCAAATTTTCACTGTAAAAGACCGAGTCTCTATATTTTTTTCGGCGAATTTAAGGACTGTCGGAATAAATTTTTATACAGGTGGTTTAAATCGTCTCTACAGGATTCTTTATGTCCAAAATTATTTAATTACCAAGATAATGAATATTCAAAGTCTAGCAAAAAAAAAATAGACTTTGAATATTTAATGCCGAGAAAAAAAGAATGGTTCCATAACCTGTAACTCTAATTAACGGTTGAAAAAGACTTTAATTTTTTTTTACCGTCACGATTTTAAATTTTTGATATTAACAAATTAATTAAATTTAACAACTGATATTCATGTTATGATACTTAAAAAAAATATTTGAAATAATTTAATTCAATTAATGATAAATTTTATGTATTTAAAATAAATTTCAAAATGATAATGTCACGACCCAACCCGGGGGCCATGACCGGCATGCAGCCAAACCGAAGTCCGACTACATAAGCCTATTAAAACATTCATAACAGTCTAAGTGCAAAACAGTACAATACTTATATAATCCTCAATCCTAGTTCAAATGCAATCCATCAATATAATCAAATCACAATAAAATCATTCTGGAAATCTAATGCAGACAAGTTCTACTTATTACACAAAAAGGGATTCGGAATCAATCCGCCCAAAAGTTCAATATCCGGAAATCTCTAAGCAGAAGGACCAAAAACACAAACGAAAACCTGATCGACTTCGCCAAGAAGAGAAAGAAGATAGACGAAGGCAATCACTGTAAACCTGCAAGACAATCTGTAAGGGTGTGAGCGCTTTATAGACGCCCAGTAAGTCTATGAGAGGCAGAGAAACATCTAACAGTTATATAAGCAGTACATATAATACAATCACAAATTAAGCAAACAAGATGGTGTGTCGGGGTCACCAATCAGTAAACAGTACAGTAATCATATCAGTCACATCCGCCCTTATAACTTCTCAGTACAGTACAGTAATCAGTAATTAGGCATGTAGCCTCAGTAAACAGTATAAGCATTAAGCCTCAGTAGCAGTATAGGCATTAAGCTTCAGTAACCTCCTTCCCCTTCATGACACACCATCACACAGCACAAGTAATATCACATTCAATATTATTACATAAATACAATCACATGCAAGTTTCTCTGTCTCCTAAAGCATGCGAGGCTGGGTTCGAAAGAATAGTCTAGTGAATATATAGAAAGGATAATATATTATAAGAAGGGTTTATATATGTATATAAGTTGTTAGCAAGTAGCACAACACAAATAATCACATACACCCATAGAACTTACCTGGTCTAACAGTCAGCTAAGCAATCCGCCGTCCTAAGTCTGAGGTGCTGCTGGACCACCGCCTAACCATTAACCATCAATTAACAACCACCCTTACAAATGTATGCAAGTGCAAATGGGAATGCATGACATGAATGCACACAATTCAATAATTTCCATAACAAGGTTAAACCTTTTTGTCAACCAAACATAACTTAACCATCATAATACCACACCTTTAAACTTATTTTCCAGAATATAAAACACCATTAAAAAGTCCTACAATTTAAATTCATCAAATACCTTACTTAAATAATCAATATACACAAGATACAATTTTACCGATAAACCTGAATAACGAGTGTCAACTTGTAAAATTCAAAACAATTAACCTGTAAATGAAAATTTTATAATTTTCAACCAGAAGCTAATTTGATATCTGAAAAGCATCCTACCAAAATTTCATAATTTTTCGAGACTTAGAAGTCTCTCAACCAATTTTTATTCAAAACAGTATACGACTCACAAGGTATACTGACAGCAGTTGAAAGATCTAATTATTTCAAAAGTATAACAAACAGAAACATAACCCAACATATTTTTCTTGTAAACTAGACTTCCAGAACTACAACATATATGAAAATCAAATCAAAATTTTTTTTATACATTTTAATATAAATTTCGAAAGTTACAGTTGATGCAATAGCATCAACAGCACAGTTTGTCAGACAACAGTAGCAAACTTGAATTTTTCAGAAATATTCGATGCTCGAAAATCCCAAAAATTATTTTTCTCATAAACTAGACTCAATTTCGAGCCACACATCCAAATTTCAGATTTTTATCATGTTCCAATATTTAATTAAAAATCGGAAACATACAGCACAAAAATCAAACTTCAGCAGAAAATTAATTCATCCAAAAACTCAAAGAAAACAATTAATTCGAAAATCTTAACACCCAAATCAATTTAATCAAACCCTAACTCAATACCTTCATCAATTTTCGTAACCCAACACATTAGCCAAATCAATTAATTCAATACCAAAATCCCCCAAAACAATAAAAACTCAAAACCTAACCTATTTTGTAAAAAATCAATTTAATTAAATAATTATTCGAATTTAGCCAATTTAATCAAAAAAGATATCAAACCAATATGATATTAATATGAACTAATTAAATGGAAGTCGAAATAATGCAAAAGGAATCAAGAAAAACCTTAAAAACACCAAAAACTCGAAATTTAAAGCTGCTGGAACAGAGGTCAAACGACATCGGCGAGCCAGCCCGTAGCACGCCGAACGACGGAACGCGAGACGCCGAACGACAACGCCTCCAGCCTGCAGCTCCTCGCCGAACGACACGGTCACACGCCAAACGACACTGGCACCCTGGCGCGCGCACTGACGAAACGACGGGCCACTGTTTTTGAAGAAAATTTTGATTTTTTTTTCTTTTTCTCTCTCCGGCGGCACAAATAATTAAACCCTCAATTGGGTGCCCTAACACCCCTATATATACGATTTTTAATTGAAAAATTACCAATATGCCCCTAAATTAATTTTTTTAATTTAAAAACACCCTAAAACTCTTTAAAAAATAAAAAAAACACCCAACTAACTTATAAAAATTTACAACTAACCCCAAATTTTATTTAATTTATTTAATTTATTTTAATTAAAAATTAATAAATATCTGAAAAATTTCCGAAACACAACCCCTAACAAAATTATACTTAAAATAACCGTAACGACATCACGGTCACCAAAATGACATCAAAAACAGCAAAACGAAACCCGAAAAATTTTCCGACAGCCAAAATGACCAAAATACCCCCCGAAGCCAAAAATACAATATTATACTCAAAACGACCGTCTCGTCGTCCCGAGTATCAAAAAGACATTCAAAGGGCACAAAATGACTATTTTGCCCCTAAGGTGCAAAATTACCATTTTGCCCCTAGACTTAAAATCAAACAAAAACCAAGGGTTTTACAATCTAACCCCCTTAAAGTAATTGCGTCCACGCAATTGAATCCAACACAATCATTATCAATCAAAAACTGTCATTACAATAGTTATACACGAATCCGGATGGTATCGTCTACTTAGTATGTGTCGTTATGGTTGATCAGGCCATAACTACAAGATACCAAGCACAAATGACCATTCCAGGTTTGATCCATTAGAGTTCATTAAATAAAAACCAATTTTCAGATAACCAAAACAAAATCAATGAATAGCGCTTAGCGCTCAACCCAGTCAATATCAGTGCCAATCAATCGAGTACAACATCATTACACATACACCTTTTCAATAAGATCCATTGCATACAATTGTCAATCATCAGTCACAAACAATATCATGCGATGTATGAGTATGATGTTATGCTGGTATGCAAATGCTCTAACACTAAAACTGAAGAATATTACAGTCTAACCCCCTAAAAATGATTTCGACCTCGAAATCTAAAACATACCTGAAGACTCAAACAGATAGGGATATTTAGCTTTCATAAGCTCTTCGGCTTCCCAGGTGCATTCTTCAATAGAATGATTGCGCCAAAGGACTTTCACAGAAGCTACATCCTTAGAACGCAACCGCTTGACCTGACGGTCCAGAATAGCCATTGGCTGCTCCTCATAAGAACAATCATCACTAATCTCTACAGTGTCCGGAGCTAGCACATGATCAGGACTAGGTACATACTTTCTCAACATCGAGATATGAAATGTCGGATGCACAGAAGCCATCTGAGGTGGTAAATCAAGCCTATAAGCAACATCACCAATCCTCTCCAGAATTTCAAATGGACCAACATACCGTGGAACTAATTTTCCCTTCTTACCAAACCTCATAACACCCTTGAAAGGTGAAACCTTCAGAAACACTCTATCTCCGACAACAAATTCCAGATTTCTTCTTTTCAAATCAGCATAGCTCTTTTGTCTATTAAAAGCAGTCCGAATACGGTCTTGAATCACTGGTACAACCTCAACACTGTATTGCAAAAGTTCAGGACCCTCAATTCGACGCTCACCAACCTCCTCCCAATATAATGGAGTCCTACACCTTCTGCCATACAGAGCCTCAAAAGGAGCCATACCAATACTAGCCTGATAACTGTTATTGTAGGCAAACTCTACCAAAGGAAGATGATCTGCCCAACTACCACCAAAATCAAGAACACACAATCGCAGCATATCTTCAAAAGTCTGAATAGTCCTCTCCGACAAACCATCTGTCTGAGGATGAAAAGCAGTGCTGAAATGAAGATTAGTTCCCAAACCTTCCTGAAGCTTCTGCCAAAATCTAGAAGTAAATTGTGGTCCTCTATCATAAACTATAGAAACTGGAACCCCATGAAGACTCACAATCCTATTGAGGTACAGTTTGGCATACTGCGACACTGTGTACTTAGTATTTACTGGAAGAAAATGAGTGGACTTAGTCAATCTGTCAACAATAACCCAGATCGAATCATGCCCACCAGGAGCTTTAGGCAAACCGACAACAAAATCCATATTGATTCTCTCCCATTTCCACTCAGGCAGTGGTAACTCCTTAAGCAATCCCGCAGGCTTATGATGCTCATACTTAACTTGCTGACAAGATAAGCATTGAGAAACAAACTGTGCAACATCATTCTTCATCCCCTTCCACCTGTACAACTGCTTTAAATCCCGATACATCTTGGTGGGACCTGGGTGAACTGTGTACCTAGAGAAATGTGCATCCTTAAGGATATCAGTCTTCAAATCATCTACCTTAGGAACACACACCTTAGTACCAAACTTCAAAACACCTTTATCATCTATAACAAACTCCTTGTTCTCACCGGCTAAGACTTTCTGTCGTAAAATTTCCAAATCCGCATCCTTACTTTGCTCAGAAATAATCCTGTCGAGAAAATTTGGCTTCACAGCCAAACTAGCAAGAAACACCCCTCTACCATTCACAACTCCTTTGTCAGACATATTAAATGTCCAACCCTCATCAAGCAATTGGTGAATCTCCGAAATCAAGGACCTCCTCGTCAAACAAATATGTGACAAACTCCCCATAGACTTGCGACTCAAAGCATCTGCCACAACATTTGCTTTCCCAGGATGGTACTGAATATTATAATCATAATCTTCCAGAAACTCTATCCACCTCCTCTGCCTCAAGTTCAGATCCCTCTGCGAGTAAACATATTTGAGATTCTTATTGTAATATCCCAAAATATACCCTAAAAGTTTTGGAGTTATTGTTATATTTGGAGTTAATGTATATGTTTAATGGAAGTAAAAAGGGGAAATATTATAAGATGATATATATATAAGGAAATATGGGAATATAAATACCATATAAAAGATATATACATATACATCACATATACATGGGATATAAAGTGGTGTAGGGAAAGTGAGTTATGTATATATTTTTATAATTAATTAATTAATAATTATGATGATAAGGACAAAAAGAAAAAGAGAAAAGAAAGTCAAAGGTTGGAAGAGAGTGTGTGGTGGAGATTTATTGTTTTTATTATTATTGTTATTATTATTATTATTATTATTATATATATATTTGAGATAAGAATAAGAAGAGAAGAAAAGGAAAAACGTGTTCTTCTTCTTCTTCTTCTTTTTGGTCGAGGGAGAGAGAGAGAGAGAGAAGCTAGAGAGAGAAGGAGGTGATTTTGCTTTTATTTACACCAAATACTTAAGGATTTCAAGTGGATAGTGAAGATTTGGCTAAGAATCCAAGTAAGTTCTCTTTCTTGATTTCTTTGGTTTATTTGAAGTTGTATGAAGGTTTGATTGTTGATAATTGAAATTAGGGTTGTATTATTGTAGTATGTTGGAGTATGTTTGATTTAATTAGGTTGGTGTTGGTGATTGAAGAGCAAGAGTTGTGTTTAGTGGAATTTCTTTCTGTTTTACAACTAGTAAAGACTGTGACTTGTATGATTTTTAATTAAATATAGAAAAATGTTCCTGAAGTGAATTTTTGATATGTTGTGCCTATATGAGTCTAGAATGACTGAAAAATATGTTGATTCGATTTTGGAATGGTTATGATTTTGGAAAGATTATTTTTATTAGACCTGTTCCAGCAGGTACCTTAACTGAGACAGCTATATTTTGGGATTTTTAATAAAATGTAGAAAAATTATATTCAATTGAATTTTGGATATGTTGTTTCTTGATGAGTCTAGTATTTGAGAAAAATAATTTGGAACCAAGTTGATTGAATTTAATTTATGGAATTCACAAAGTTTAGAACTGCTGCCAGGATGCAGGGCAATTGGGGCAGTCTGTTTGGGTGAACAATTTGACCAAGATTTTGTGTTCAGTTTGATCTGAAATTTTAAAGGAATGATTTTAAGATGTAAAATTAAGTTCTGTAAAAATTTTAGAGTTTTTAGTCAAGTATATTATTTTATACAAATTTTCAAAATAAGGATAAAATTTAGTCTAAAACCAGAATTTACTATTCATATGGTCATTTTGCTAATATTCCTTTTGGATTAGGTTGTGAAGAGGTTGAATTGCCCTAATCTAAGTGTTGAGGATTCCTGGAAGAGTAGGTGTATAGAGTGGTGTAAGTTGGTTTTAAGGTAAGTACAAAGTTTATATGATTGCACTTATTTACATGAATTAAGACTTAACACATTTGTTTGTAAATGTGTTAAGTGAATTACTATATTGTCAATATAATTTGATTAAGGTTATGATTGGATGATGTGAAAGATATGAAGATCATTCAAATAGGTATGTACAATGCAATTTGTTATGATAAATATTGTAATGATGAATTGTGCTAATGTGTTTTGAGAAATGATGAAATGTATTGTAATTGTGGTTGGTAATAATGATTGAAATGAAATAAATAGACATGTTGATTATATGATGATGAATTTAAGATATATGCTCAATATAATTGTTTATGTATACTTGAATGATGAAGTGCTATAATGTGAATTGAAATATGATAAGAGGTGAAGCCATTGTGATTGGCTATGATGAATCAAATGAGATGTGAAGCCATTGTGTTGGCTATGAGAATGTAAATGAATTATAATTGAGGCATGGTTGCCTGTTTTGAATATGAAATGAATTGAGAAAGAAATGTACAAAGATATAAATGAAAAGAGTTGTGTCTAATATGTTAATTCAACTTTCAGAGTTCTAGATTTGACGGCATGCCTATAACATATGAAATGTAACAGTCTAGCCGGGTTGAGGATCTCCTCAAGTTGTTGAGTTGATGGTCCAAGAGACTGGGTCTGTTACAAGTGTTAACAGTCTAGCCGGGTTGAGGATCTCCTCAAGTTGTTGAGTTGATGGTCCAAGAGACTGGGTCTGTTACACTATATGAATTGTAAATGTGAAATATATGAAAAGTAACAGTCTTGCTGGGTTGAGGATCTTCTCGATTAGTCGGGTTGATGGTCCAAGAGACTGGGTCTGTTACACTATCCATGGATAGAGATATGATATATGTTGCCTACGGGCTTGATTATTGTGATTATGGATCAAAGCAGTAACTCTGAACTTTGAATAACATATTAGTGTGTTCTGGGCCCAGGTCTGTCTTGATTTTCGATGTAGTTTATGAAACGTGAAATGAATGAATAATGAAATCTATAGTTGCCTTAATTGGAAATGAAATGTTATGAAATATGTTATGTAATATGTATATTGATATGTTCCTTGTGAGTAGTAGTGATGGAATTGTGGTTGGTGTTATTGATATGTATGCATGTATGTAATATATGAGATTAGTTGAGATATGTGTAAAGTGTAATTGAAAAGGGAAACTACGATAAGAAACTAACAGTACTTAAAGTTAGTATATGGATATACGTTAGAATTTCTGTATTGTATGTTTATATTATTCATTTGTACTACTAAGCTCTCGGGCTTAGCGCGGATGTGTTAATCGCGCAGGTGAGTAGATGGTAGATCTGAAGTCTTTCGTTTTACCACAAGAAGAGTAAGAGTTTGTCGAGACCAACTAGAAGGTGATGCATGCATGTAAAATTTTTTAATATTGTATATTGACTAAAATGTTTTGTTACTATATATTTGGATTGTTTTGAGAAGTAAGGATTTTTTTTAATTATAATGAACAGTGACATTCTTATACTTTATATACTTACTGTATGTATACGAGGTATATGTATAGTACTTATATAGGGTATGAGGGTGTTACAATTATTTTGGTATCAGAGCTTAGGTTCGAGATTCTCGGCCTAAGTAAATTTAAAAAGAAATGTTTTAAAAAGAAAAATGATGATGAATGAAAATGAAAAGAATGAAATTTTTGATACATGCATATGCATTAACATCTAGGTTGGTCTCGAATGTGGTATTATATGAATTGAAATGTATTGAATTGTATGAAATGGATAATAATGTGTGGATGAAGTTCTATATGAATGGAAATTTAAAGAAAGCAATGAGATGGAAAAATTTATGTAAGTTTAAGTGATAAATTAAAGAATGGTAGTTTCCTTGAGGGAAGAAAATTTTGAAATATGATTATAATATAAAGAAATGATCAGGAAAATAAAGTTAAAAATGAATTAAAAACAAAATCAAAATCAAAGTATGTAATCTTTCCTCTACTATTTGAATCTCTTTCTAATAAAGCTTATGTTTGGATTGCAAGGGAGAGGAAATATTGTTGATGGATAATATGGATGGATATGTAATTATAATGAAGAGAGTATGGTGGAATATTGAATGAGTTGATTGATATAGACAAAGTGTGATAACTTAAGGTTTGAATATGTAAAGTTAAGATTTAAAAAAAAAAAAAAGAGATGATAGGGGTTAAGCAAGGAGATAAAATGGTGTTGTTAGTATTGTTAATTTAATGTAAACATTGTGGTTTGAATGGTAGGAATATAATATGCTTGAGTATTGTTAAAGCTCATGTTAATGGTGATAATGTGTAACATTTGGATTTTTGAAATGAGCTTTAATGATTGTAAAAAGGATATATTTTGATGTTGCTTTGTAGTATGTATATATAAGATGTTTTCTTAAGTTTATATTAATAAAACGAGATGAGTAAATTGAAGTTTAAGCAAAGTAGTAAGAGGAGAATTTATAATGTTAACGGAATTTGGATAAAGATTATTTAAATATCGAAAGTTTAATGTATAGTACGTATATGAGTTATGTGGAATGAAAATTTTTGCATATTAAGAATGACTTACAGATATGTAATTTGATGAACTAAAAGTTGGCAAGTGATGAAGTAATCATGATAAGGTTGACTACTTGGAAGGTGATAATGGGATGTAAGATGCTAGTGATCAAGGATTGAGTTGATCACTTGAAAGTGTAATGTACGCATAGTATTGCGTGTTTGTAACCTATACAACTACATATCTATTAGTGTTGAGAATGAGTACTCTTGCATTGATAAACTTGTGCAAAGTTAGGTCATGTGATAATATTAATAGTGAGAATTGGATTGAGCAATGTTAGTTCAAGAAATTGAGATTTGTGATAACGAAATTTGGAAATTTTATAGGGATTAATGGGCGATGTGTATATGATTGGATGTAAGGGACATATGTATAAATATGTGAGATATATATAAATATTGAATGGTAAACAAATGGATATAAAGATGGTATACTAACTGCATTTAAAAATAAATGTGAGAGAGATGTCACCTTAGTAATGTGATTAAGATTTTGTGAAGTATTATCATGGTTAGAGTATATATATGTGTTGAGTTGATAAATAATTTAAGTCATGTAAAAAGGGATGAAAATGGTGTTGTTCAATGAAAAGTAATAAATGTTAAATGTGTATTGATGGTATGAAAAAGAGGAATTAAATATAATTGCATGATTATATGTATACATGTATAGAAAGTGTGGAATGAGCTATTTGATATGAATATAATTGTAAAGTGTAAGAAATATGAAAGCAAGTCACATTGTGAACGTGACCTATGAATGTGAATGTGGTATAATTATTTGTATAGTGGTATGAAGAATGATATGGCATGTATTAGTGGATCTATGAGAAATTAAGTTTTGATTTGTGAAGAGTTAGACTATGGATTGAAATGGGAAGTGAAAAAGGACTCGAGTAACACTGGACGATGAAATTGTTATGATAATAACTGAGCTAGACTATCATATAATGCTTTCTGGTTGAAGGATTATGCTTGTGGAAATATATTATATGTATATGTGTTTAATAAAGATGGAAAGTATAATGTATGAAAAGTTTTATAAGAGATAGGTTAGAAATGGAAGTTGTATAAAGTTTGTATATGATTGAATGTTGTACACATAAGTGTTATAAGTAATATTGTTGATGTGAGTTAGGCTAATGATAATCATATGATCAAGAACAAATTGTTTTGGAGACAAAGTTGAATTATGTCAACTTTTGAGATAGTTGGAAATGTTTGAAGAAGAATAATAGAGGAACAATATTGATTTATAAACTACATATGTGACTATTAATATACTCTGGCTATATAATTTGTTTAGTGTAATTAGCTGGTTAATTTTGTTACCAGCAGATTTGGGCCTAAGGTGATATGATTGTAGTATTATGTGGGTGAGATTGATAATTTTGTTTCAAGAAATATGGTTAGGAGTTGTGATTGGTAAAGTGGTATCTTATCAATTCTATGTTAGAAATTTGTTTATAATTATGAAAAATATGGATAGAGAAGAGAACCGTGTAAATGTCTTGAATTGTGAAGAATGAATAAAAAGTGATTATGTAAACATAGTAATGGTATGATAATGTGAGAATATGATAAATGGGAGAAATTTATGAAATGTGATTGAAAATGATACTGAATATATTTTTGTTATAAGATGAATTAATTGATGGAAACAATGTTAAGTGAATGAACTATGGGTAATAATTATAGTATGAGAGAATTATGAGAATTATGGGAGATTGCACTGCTATTATTGAAAGCAGAAGATATATATGAATATTGAAAGATAATTTGAAGTGATTTGTTAGTAAGGAGTCGAACAGATGGATCCTAAGGGATTAGAAGTTGAGAATGAGTTTGACCTAATAGAATTGTGTTATGTATATTGATATGTGATGATAAGCTTAAATAAGTTAATGGTTGGTTTGAATGGAATAAGATTGAAATGTTGTTATTTTATGACAGCTAGATCAATTGATCTAGAATTCATTAAGATTGTGAATTATTATCGAGATTTAATATGTATAGTTATGCTAAGAGTATAAGATATATATGATAATGTATATATGAAGTGATATGCTGATACATGAATGAATTATGATATATCAGTTATTAAAGATAATGAAAGGAAAAAGGTTGATTATCTGTAAAGTAAGTTTATAAAGATTGTATCGATATTAATATTAAGTGAAAAACATGGTAAAGAGGGATTTAAGTATAAGAAATGAAAATATTGTTATCAATCAAGGTTTGATAAGTGGTTATTTTCAAAAGTGATTGTAATAACAGGATAATCTATAGTAAGATTTAATTCAATAATTTCCAAGATTAAAGTTAAGAGATTGCCTATAAAAAGATGAAGTGATAAATATCTTGAATGTAATAGATGAATGGTATATTTATAGATTATAAGATGATTTGATTATTGTATAAAAGAAAATTTCTTTGAAATGTAATGGGTTATTTTGGGTGTTTTGTTGAAAAAGTAATAAGATAAATATAGCTATATAATGATGAGTTGTGAATTGGGAAAGATGATTGACTAAAAGTGGAAGAGTAAAAGTTATGTAATTTGATGAAATCATAATGTAAGAATACGATTATCTTCATATGAATTAAGATGGTGTTTTGTTATAAATGAATTGTTATTGTGCTGGATAATTTCGAGGACGAAATTATTTAAGGGGAAGAGAATTGTAATATCCCAAAATATACCCTAAAAGTTTTGGAGTTATTGTTATATTTGGAGTTAATGTATATGTTTAATGGAAGTAAAAAGGGGAAATATTATAAGATGATATATATATAAGGAAATATGGGAATATAAATACCATATAAAAGATATATACATATACATCACATATACATGGGATATAAAGTGGTGTAGGGAAAGTAAGTTATGTATATATTTTTATAATTAATTAATTAATAATTATGATGATAAGGACAAAAAGAAAAAGAGAAAAGAAAGTCAAAGGTTGGAAGAGAGTGTGTGGTGGAGATTTATTGTTTTTATTATTATTGTTATTATTATTATTATTATTATTATATATATATATTTGAGATAAGAATAAGAAGAGAAGAAAAGGAAAAACGTGTTCTTCTTCTTCTTCTTCTTTTTGGTCGAGGGAGAGAGAGAGAGAGAGAAGCTAGAGAGAGAAGGAGGTGATTTTGCTTTTATTTACACCAAATACTTAAGGATTTCAAGTGGATAGTGAAGATTTGGCTAAGAATCCAAGTAAGTTCTCTTTCTTGATTTCTTTGGTTTATTTGAAGTTGTATGAAGGTTTGATTGTTGATAATTGAAATTAGGGTAGTATTATTGTAGTATGTTGGAGTATGTTTGATTTAATTAGGTTGGTGTTGGTGATTGAAGAGCAAGAGTTGTGTTTAGTGGAATTTCTTTCTGTTTTACAACTAGTAAAGACTGTGACTTGTATGATTTTTAATTAAATATAGAAAAATGTTCCTGAAGTGAATTTTTGATATGTTGTGCCTATATGAGTCTAGAATGACTGAAAAATATGTTGATTCGATTTTGGAATGGTTATGATTTTGGAAAGATTATTTTTATTAGACCTGTTCCAGCAGGTACCTTAACTGAGACAGCTATATTTCGGGATTTTTAATAAAATGTAGAAAAATTATATTCAATTGAATTTTGGATATGTTGTTGCTTGATGAGTCTAGTATTTGAGAAAAATAATTTGGAACCAAGTTGATTGAATTTAATTTATGGAATTCACAAAGTTTAGAACTGCTGCCAGGATGCAGGGCAATTGGGGCAGTCTGTTTGGGTGAACAATTTGACCAAGATTTTGTGTTCAGTTTGATCTGAAATTTTAAAGGAATGATTTTAAGATGTAAAATTAAGTTCTGTAAAAATTTTAGAGTTTTTAGTCAAGTATATTATTTTATACAAATTTTCAAAATAAGGATAAAATTTAGTCTAAAACCAGAATTTACTATTCATATGGTCATTTTGCTAATATTCCTTTTGGATTAGGTTGTGAAGAGGTTGAATTGCCCTAATCTAAGTGTTGAGGATTCTTGGAAGAGTAGGTGTATAGAGTGGTGTAAGTTGGTTTTAAGGTAAGTACAAAGTTTATATGATTGCACTTATTTACATGAATTAAGACTTAACACATTTGTTTGTAAATGTGTTAAGTGAATTACTATATTGTCAATATAATTTGATTAAGGTTATGATTGGATGATGTGAAAGATATGAAGATCATTCAAATAGGTATGTACAATGCAATTTGTTATGATAAATATTGTAATGATGAATTGTGCTAATGTGTTTTGAGAAATGATGAAATGTATTGTAATTGTGGTTGGTAATAATGATTGAAATGAAATAAATAGACATGTTGATTATATGATGATGAATTTAAGATATATGCTCAATATAATTATTTATGTATACTTGAATGATGAAGTGCTATAATGTGAATTGAAATATGATAAGAGGTGAAGCCATTGTGATTGGCTATGATGAATCAAATGAGATGTGAAGCCATTGTGTTGGCTATGAGAATGTAAATGAATTATAATTGAGGCATGGTTGCCTGTTTTGAATATGAAATGAATTGAGAAAGAAATGTACAAAGATATAAATGAAAAGAGTTGTGTCTAATATGTTAATTCAACTTTCAGAGTTCTGGATTTGACGGCATGCCTATAACATATGAAATGTAACAGTCTAGCCGGGTTGAGGATCTCCTCAAGTTGTTGAGTTGATGGTCCAAGAGACTGGGTCTATTACAAGTGTTAACAGTCTAGCCGGGTTGAGGATCTCCTCAAGTTGTTGAGTTGATGGTCCAAGAGACTGGGTCTGTTACACTAAATGAATTATAAATGTGAAATATATGAAAAGTAACAGTCTTGCCGGGTTGAGGATCTTCTCGATTAGTCGGGTTGATGGTCCAAGAGACTGGGTCTGTTACACTATCCATGGATAGAGATATGATATATGTTGCCTACGGGCTTGATTATTGTGATTATGGATCAAAGCAGTAACTCTGAACTTTGAATAACATATTAGTGTGTTCTGGGCCCAGGTCTGTCTTGATTTTCGATGTAGTTTATGAAACGTGAAATGAATGAATAATGAAATCTATAGTTGCCTTAATTGGAAATGAAATGTTATGAAATATGTTATGTAATATGTATATTGATATGTTCCTTGTGAGTAGTAGTGATGGAATTGAGGTTGGTGTTATTGATATGTATGCATGTATGTAATATATGAGATTAGTTGAGATATGTGTAAAGTGTAATTGAAAAGGGAAACTACGATAAGAAACTAACAGTACTTAAAGTTAGTATATGGATATACGTTAGAATTTCTGTATTGTATGTTTATATTATTCATTTGTACTACTAAGCTCTCGGGCTTAGCGCGGATGTGTTAATCGCGCAGGTGAGTAGATGGTAGATCTGAAGTCTTTCGTTTTACCACAAGAAGAGTAAGAGTTTGTCGAGACCAACTAGAAGGTGATGCATGCATGTAAAATTTTTTAATATTGTATATTGACTAAAATGTTTTGTTACTATATATTTGGATTGTTTTGAGAAGTAAGGATTTTTTTTAATTATAATGAACAGTGACATTCTTATACTTTATATACTTACTGTATGTATACGAGGTATATGTATAGTACTTATATAGGGTATGAGGGTGTTACACTTATGGTCAGTAAAAATCTCACATGTAACACCATACAGATAATGCCTCCAGATCTTTAGTGCAAACACAACAGCAGCCATCTCCAGATCGTGTGTAGGATAATTAACTTCATGCTTTTTCAACTGTCTTGAAGCATAAGTAACCACCCTACCATGTTGCATCAACACACATCCCAAACCAATACCAGATGCATCACAGTAAACAGCATAGCCTTCATTGCCCTCCGGCAAAACAAGTACAGGTGCAGATGTCAACCTTTCTTTCAGACAGTTAAAACTCTCCTCACAAGCATCATCCCAAACAAACTTAATACCCTTGCGAGTGAGTTTAGTCAAAGGTGCTGCAAGTCGAGAAAAATCTCTAACAAATCTTCTATAATAACCAGCAAAACCCAAGAAACTTCGTATCTCTGTAACTGTCTTTGGTCTTGGCCAATCTATGACTGCCTCAATCTTCTTTGGATCAACCTGAACACCCTCAGAAGATATAACATGACCCAAGAACACAACTTTATCCAACCAGAATTCACATTTCGATAACTTGGCATAAAGTTTATGTTCCCTCAGAGTTTGCAAAACCAGCTTCAAATGTTCCTCATGCTCTTCTTTAGTCTTGGAATACACCAAAATATCATCAATGAACACCACAACAAACCGATCAAGATATGGACTAAACACCCTATTCATCAAGTCCATAAAAGCAGCAGGGGCGTTGGTAAGTCCAAAAGACATTACCAGAAACTCATAATGACCATACCTTGAGCGAAAAGCAGTTTTAGGTATGTCACTGATGGGTGTCGAATCCACCAAAAATAATAAACCTGCTCTTCCTACAAAAGAAAACTTGTAAATAGGGTGAGAAGGGTCGAACCCAAGGGACTAGCCTTGCCCAAGGCTAACCAGAACTGACACCTGCTGTGAGTGAAAATTAAAAATAAAATGGGGGAAATAGCTTAGGTAAAAAGGGACGAAATTAAATAGCAAAATTAATTAAGAAATAAATTAAAACAGCAGAAAAATAATTAAAACTTAAAATCAATGGAAGTGAACTCAGTCAAGGACGATTCGAGGTATGAAGTTCTCACGGATTGATCACGGGCTAAAAATAATCTTTTTAATTCATATTCACAGACAAGTTATAGCCTTCAAGCTAGCGTCTCCGACCAATCTTTCCGTTCTGAATAGGTTAAGCAAGACATAGCGCTATGAATAACCCCTAACCAATAAACAACCCTAATACTAGCGACATGATTTAATTTATTGATTGCAATGAACACTAGAAAGACCTTGCCCTAACCAACAAACCTACTAGCGAGATTCATTTAGATTAGATCATACAATTACTTAATATAACCCAAAAGGTTCTACCCAATCAAATTATATCAATTGCCACTTGTATCAATTCGAATAAACAATTACGGATTTAATCTCATTGATTAGCTATATGTATCCTATCAATTAATCAATTGGCCAGATCAATCAACTAATAAAAATACATTAAGGATGGATTTTCCCAATAAGCCACAGTAAAAGTATGAATGCAAAAGAATCAAAAAGAATAATTAGGCACAATCAAACCTCACAATCTTAAGAACTTCAACCTTGAATTAATCCTTGACTGAAATAAAGAGTTTAGCCACGCATGGCTATGGAAGAACAACAAAAATTCTGTAAAGGAAAACTGAAATTCGTATCCCCCTTTACCTAATCAAAAAGTGTCTATTTAAAAACCTAATTTTAACTTATATACTCCTAAAAGTGGGGCCAAAACATAATATATCAAAAAGGCCCACTAAAAACTACTTAAAACCTATTACAAGTCGGTTTAGAAGTCCTCAAATACCACTAAAACGCGTGGGCCCGTCACTTAATTAAATCAGCCCGTTCAGGTCTGCCTGGCCGTTAGCCTTGGGCAAGGCTAAGGTCTCTGCTGCCAATCTGCCAATCTGTCATAAAGAAAATTCAGCTTCATGTCCTTTGCTATAATACTTCGAATCCAGCTCCAAATAAGCCTCTTTATTGCAAATCCACCGTTCCTGTCCAGAATAATAAAAACCAAGTAAAAGCTCTTCTTTTCAATGTGAATAACATCAATTAAGCACAAAAACAAAGTAATAAACATGTTGGATTTGCAACTTATCAAATATCCCCACACTTATCCCATGCTTGTCCTCAAGCATGACTCAAAACTCAAAATCAATCTATATAGGAGACCACGTACTTCGCCTAAGAACCCAATCAAACACACACATGTTCCCCAAACAACTCAACATCGCAATTAAGAGTCCAACCCTCAACATCATTCCATCATTATGAACTCAATTGAAAAAGGTTACACTAGGAATTCTTACAACACGCACACACACATTCGAAGTTTGAATCAACAAGTGTTTTATCGAGCAAGTACCAAAACATATAAAAACATTTTCATAGCTTCATTAAAACAGAATTAAAGAACAACCATAGGCTCCCCTCTAAACTCCCTCTCCACTAATGTAGGTCAAGTCTCAACCAAAGATCATTAGGTCTTTACATGGGTTAGGCTAGGTGATGGTTACAAAAGATAGGATAATGTAAGGCTAAGAATAACAAGAAAATAAGTCTTTTACAATTAATTTCAAAAGAACAATGCACGAACTAACTAATGGCGACAAATGCGACTTAAACCAGAGAAAAACTTAAACTAGAGAAAAACTAAAACTGAAATTGAATACAATTTTTTTTTCTTTTTCTTTCTTTTCTGATTTTTTTTCTTTTTTTTTCTTTTTTTTTTCACATTCTGTTTTTTTTTCTTTGTCTGAATTTTCTTTTTTTTATACTAAAACATAATTAAAGTACTTACAACCAACTTAAACTCAACAAACTTTAAACACATAAGCCACAAGGACCATTTATTTCCACAAAAACTAAACAAAGTCAATGGCATTAAGAAAAATTGCAATTGCGCCAATTCTTAATAACTTACACATGTGCATGCTTAACAATGACTAAGAAGACCATTTTCTTGTTCAAGGGTGGTAGGCAAAGGGCTTTTTAGTGTATATGGTTATATCGTGGGCTATGAAAAGATTTTAGAGTACGCGTTTAGCATACTTCGTAGGCTAGAAGGGATGAAAAGAACGGTAACGTAAAGGTGGGAAAAACATAAAAGGAATGATGAATCGACCAAAAGAATGCCTAAATCATCTCAAAAGTCGAGACTCGCCTAGGATTTCGCCTCAAGGGAGCGTAGAAAAAAGTTCTGGTGTTCGGAAGCTATCCTAAATTTTGGCTTTGGAAATTGCTCTCAAAAACACTTATCGAAAGAAACTAAATTTTGAAAAACAGATTTTTAGAATTCAAAGTGTAACAGCTTGCAATCAAAGTTTATAAGTGCAGTGATGGTTAATCTCAAGTTAGAGTTCTCGCTTACTAGTCTTGTCATTCAAGGTTTCCATATGTGTTCAACTAGGTTACAAAGGCAAATTACTCCTCTCTAGAATTTCCTAAAAGCTCTAAATCATATTCAAGGACACAATAAACCCATTGAGTAAATCCCAAAATCAGCATATAGTATCAACCAAACAAAAATTTTACTCAAAAATATCATGGGACAAGTGTCTTAACTTCTAATTCATTAAACACAAACTGAACAGCCAAGTTTTATTTGAAATTAAGCATATGGCAGCAGCAAAAACACATGAAAAATTAATCAAATGCCATTCTTATAAAGGGTAAAATTTGACCAAAACGGAGCATAACCAAAGAACAAAATAATGGCAGCAGCTATTAATCAATAGAAAGCTCAAAATTTCAGCAATATAACATCAAAATTTCAGCTGCTCAATCACATAAATCAGTCCCAAAAATTGCAGAAATTTCAGTTGTCTCAATAACATAAATCAGTCCCAAAAATTGCAGCAAAAATATTCTCATATCAAATCCCCTCCCCACACTTATTTCACACATTGTCCTCAATGTGGACAAATCACAATGAAACACAAATGGAGGATCTCAAGCAAATAAAATTAAAAGAGAGTAGGAGTTAAGAAGTACTGCCCTGTTGGTGTTTTTGGGTTGTTGTGATTGCTTATAAGCAAGCTTCATGGGTGGTGGATTAGGAGTAATTTTTGTTTGAGCCATATGGCAGAATTACTGAAGTGATTACCTGCAAGAGTTAAGTGCAAAACGCAACCAAAACAAACAACGAACAAGCACAAACAGGTGCAACGATAAGCAAGCTCCATGTTCAACAAAAACTCTCAGTGAAACCAATCTGAATTGCAAGGTACAACAGCGACTAGATAAAGATGAGAACAATCAAACTTCATAATGCAATATCAATTAAGTTCCAAGTTTAAAACAACCAAGCATGAGATAATTATAAAGTGTCTTTAAATGCAGAATTTCTACCTCAAATCAAACCAAACTCATCATTGTTGCTCAATACCAGCAATAAACATTATAATATTCATTCAATTGATTCTCATGACGGCAAACCAAAAATGAACCTAACTGTAATCATCAAATCTTATTCTAACACAGTGTCAGCATCCAAAAATTCACAATATTCAGCTCATCCATAGCAACTAATCTCAATACTCAATAAAAATGTCAACAGTTTGGCCTCCAAACACATTCAATTTGCTCATCAAGGAAAACAAAACTCAGATTTCAGAATACCCATGGAAAAGTGACGAAAAAAAATAAATTAAAAACTCACCTGAAACGCAGGAAGAGGGAGTGTCACGATTTCTGGTTTGCAATTTCTGGTTTGCAATTTCTGGTTTGCAGTTTCTGGTTTACAATTTCTGGTTTGAAATTTCTGGTTTGAAATTTCTGGTTTGCAGTTTCTGGGTTGCAGTTTCTGGTTTGGTTTGCAATTTCTGGTTTGCGATTGAGATGGTGGTTACTGCGATTTTTGGTCTGCAATTGAGATGGTGGCTGCTGGGTTTTCGATTGAGGGAGAGAGAGAGAGATAGATGCTGGGTTTTCGGGAATGGAAAGGGAAAAAGGGGGCTGCTGGATGGTGGCTGGTCGTGGTCTTGAGAGAAAAGGGTTGAGCAATGGGCAGCGGTGAAGAGGGAACCGTGAACCCTAGGTGGAGAGCTATCTTGACTTGAGAGAGAGTGAGGTGGGTGGGGTTATTTAGCTGTTATTGAGCTGCAAAATAAAAAAAAAATATTAGGAGAGTAAGTTAAAAGAGAACAAAGCTGATGGTTAAAAAAAAATAAATAAAGAAATAAAGAAATAAAATAAAACTTCCTACTTCTTTGAAGCATTGTAAACACGTGAGTAAGACGTTTACTGCCAATAACATAAAACCACCATTAAAGACCAACTATTAACTGAACCTTACGCAGACATTAGACAGAAAAATGAATGCCAAGGAAGAAGACGACACTGTTCATGGCAATTTTTTTTTTTGAAAAATAAAAACAAGTGCAGGAAATTCAAATAAAAAGAAACAAAAACATAAAATTTATTAGGCTTGGACAAGCCTAGCTGGGTTGCCTCCCAAAAGCGCCCTTGTTTAATGTCTTAGGCTCGACATTCTCGAATTTTCAACCGGGCTCCATCCAGGTTCCATAGGCAGCATGTCCTGCCTTTCTACACGCATCTTTGTACTCATTGCACACCTGAATTAACCTCTTTCCTTGCCCACTACTTAATCCTTTGGGCACTATCAAAGCAATTGGGTCTTCATCATCAATAAACAAATATTTTAAGCGATTCGGCAATCGCCTCAAACCCAATTTCATTGCCTTCTTCTCATTCTCAACCTGCAACTTCTCATCAAACAAAACTTTTTCTTTGAACTTATTAGTACAATCAATATCAGAATTATTGCAAGAAACCACATTTAAGTCACTTTTATCATTCAATTGAGAAGAGTTTTCAATACCAGCCTCAACATTAGATATAGCATTCACATTTGATACAACACTAACATCCTTAACTTCACTATACATATTAAATTTGACAACTTCACCATCCAGCTCCATGGTAAGAATACCATCAAAAACATCAATTTTAGTCCTAGCTGTCCTAAGAAATGGTCTCCCTAAAATGATTTCAGAAGAATTTGAGGATTTAGGATCCTTCATATCAATAACATAGAAATCAGCAGGAAAGATAAGACCATCTACTTTAACTAACACATCTTCTAGCACCCCTTCCGGGTAGATAACGGACTTGTCGGCCAATTCAATACAAATGCTAGTTTTCTTTAACTCACCCACATTTAAAGAAGAAAAAGTAGACAATGGCATAACATTAATTGAAGCACCTAAATCACACATAGCTTTCTTAAATTGCACATTGCCTATTCTACATGGGATAGAAAACATACCTTCATCCTTGTATTTTGGTGGGAGTTTTCTTTGTAAAATCGCAGAGACATTCTCCCCCACACTTACCTTCTCAACCTCAGCTTGTTTTCGCTTACTTGTGCAGAATTCCTTCAAAAATTTTGCATAACGAGGTATTTGCTTAATTAAGTCAAGTAAGGGAATATTTACCTCGACCTTGCGAAAGACTTCAAAGATATCTTTCTCTTCTTGTTCCTTCTTGCATTGCTTCAACCGCTCGGGAAAAGGAGGTGGAATGACAATTGGTTCGGACATCCATCCTTGCGCTTGCTTGGTAGGCTCATCCTTCAAAATCTCAACCTCTTTTTCATCTTCTTCCTTGGGCCTGCTGCTATTTTTCTTTGGAGCTGCTGTATTTAGCTCTTTTCCACTACGTAAAGTGATGGCACTTACGTTCTCTCTTGGGTTGACAACAGTTTGAGAGGGAAGCTTCCCTTGCATTTCCAATCTGCTCACGGAGGAGGCTAGCTGGCTGATTTGGCTCTCCATATTTTGGATGCTCTTCTTTGTTTCGCTTTGAAACTCTTGCATGTTTTGCTGGAATGCTTGTTGGGTAGTGGCAAGTGATCTAACTATGTCTTCCAAAGACATATGTGAGTTGGAAGATTGTTGAGGAGGTGGCCTAGCTTGCTGAAAATTCTGCTGCCTATTCCCATAGTTAAGATTCGGGTGCCTCCTCCAACTATCATCAAAAGTGTTGGAGATGGGAAAGTTGGATCTTTGAGGCTGCCCGGAAAAACCTCCAATAGCGTTGACTTGCTCTTGACCCTCTTGCCAAGATGGGCATGCATCGGTTGGGTGGTCATAAGAAGTGCATGCTTCACACGCTCTTTTATGACTATTAAGTCCTGCAGCAAAATTTTTAATCACAGAAGTTAGCTCATTAAGTTTAGCTTCAACGGAAGAATTACTTACCTGATAGAGCTTGCGTGATGGCTCTTCAACTTGTCCAAATTGTTGCGTGTTTGCAGCCATGGTTGATATGATCTCTCTTGCTTGGGCTGGAGTTTTGTTAACAAGAGCTCCCCCACTTGCAGCATCGACCATTTTCCTTTCTATATCCAGCATCCCTTCATAAAAATACTGGAGAAGTGATTGTTCGGACATCCCATGTTGTGGGCAGTTTGCACACAACCTCTTGAATCTCTCCCAGTAATCATGAAGACTTTCTATATCTTTTTGTTTGATCCCACTAATCTCCCTACGAATGGTGGCTGCTCTAGAGGCGGGAAAATACTTATCCAAGAATGCATGAGCCATCTCGGGCCATGTGGTTATAGAACCCGGTGGTAAGTTAAGTAACCATTCTTTGGCAGTATCTTTTAATGAAAATGGGAATGCTCTTAACTTGATTTGTTCTTCCGCCACACCTTGTGGCTTCATGCTTGAGCACACACCATGGAACTCTTTCAAAAAGTTGTGTGGGTTTTCATTTTTCATCCCATGGAAGGTAGGGAGCTGATGAATCAAACCAGATTTCAACTCAAATGGTGCATCCAAGTTTGGAAAAGTAATACACATGGGCTGCTGGTCTATAGGGGCTGCCTGTAGCTCTCTAACGGTGCGATTATCAGCCATCTGTTCCTCTCTTTCAGATTCTGTTGAAGTTTCTTCTAATTCAGGATCAAATTCAGTTGAAGATTCAACTAAATCAGTAATTATAATTTCTGGATCAGCTGTAGAAGCAGTTGCAGCCCTTTTTCGTAGCCTGGTTTCCTTCGTCAATGTACGGGCTGTCTTTTCTATCTCAGGATCAAATTCCAATTGCAAATTTTCAGATCTGGTCATTCAAAGAAGCAATAACAGTAATGTAAACTAGTCCCCGGCAGCGGCGCCAAAATTTGATGGGTGTCGAATCCACCAAAAATAATAAACCTGCTCTTCCTACAAAAGAAAACTTGTAAATAGGGTGAGAAGGGTCGAACCCAAGGGACTAGCCTTACCCAAGGCTAACCAGAACTGACACCTGCTGTGAGTGAAAATTAAAAATAAAATGGGGGAAATAGCTTAGGTAAAAAGGGACGAAATTAAATAGCAAAATTAATTAAGAAATAAATTAAAAGAGCAGAAAAATAATTAAAACTTAAAATCAATGGAAGTGAACTCAGTCAAGGACGATTCGCGGTATGAAGTTCTCACGGATTGATCACGGGCTAAAAATAATCTTTTTAATTCATATTCACAGACAAGTTATAGCCTTCAAGCTAGCGTCTCCAACCAATCTTTCCGTTCTGAATAGGTTAAGCAAGACATAGCGCTATGAATAACCCCTAACCAATAAACAACCTTAATACTAGCGACATGATTTAATTTATTGATTGCAATGAACACTAGAAAGACCTTGCCCTAACCAACAAACCTACTAGCGAGATTCATTTAGATTAGATCATACAATTACTTAATATAACCCAAAAGGTTCTACCCAATCAAATTATATCAATTGCCACTTGTATCAATTCGAATAAACAATTACGGATTTAATCTCATTGATTAGCTATATGTATCCTATCAATTAATCAATTGGCCAGATCAATCAACTAATAAAAATACATTAAGGATGGATTTTCCCAATAAGCCACAGTAAAAGTATGAATGCAAAAGAATCAAAAAGAATAATTAGGCACAATCAAACCTCACAATCTTAAGAACTTCAACCTTGAATTAATCCTTGACTGAAATAAAGAGTTTAGCCACGCATGGCTATGGAAGAACAACAAAAATTCTGTAAAGGAAAACTGAAATTCGTATCCCCCTTTACCTAATCAAAAAGTGTCTATTTAAAAACCTAATTTTAACTTATATACTCCTAAAAGTGGGGCCAAAACATAATATATCAAAAAGGCCCACTAAAAACTACTTAAAACCTATTACAAGTCGGTTTAGAAGTCCTCAAATACCACTAAAACGCGTGGGCCCGTCACTTAATTAAATCAGCCCGTTCAGGTCTGCCTGGCCGTTAGCCTTGGGCAAGGCTAAGGTCTCTGCTGCCAATCTGCCAATCTGTCATAAAGAAAATTCAGCTTCATGTCCTTTGCTATAATACTTCGAATCCAGCTCCAAATAAGCCTCTTTATTGCAAATCCACCGTTCCTGTCCAGAATAATAAAAACCAAGTAAAAGCTCTTCTTTTCAATGTGAATAACATCAATTAAGCACAAAAACAAAGTAATAAACATGTTGGATTTGCAACTTATCAGTCACTCTCTCGCACCCTTAACTGATGATAACCAGACCGAAGAACAACCTTTGAGAAAAACTTCGCCCCTTGCAACTGATCAAACAAATCATCAATCCTCGATAATGGATATCTGTTCTTGACCGTCACCTTGTTTAGCTGCCGATAATCAATACACAACCTCATGGAACCATCTTTCTTTCTCACGAAAAGAACCGGAGCTCCCCAAGGTGAAGTACTCGGTCGGATGTACCCCTTATGTAACAAATCATTCAGCTGCTCCCTCAACTCTTTAAGCTCTGCCGGTGCCATTCTATAAGGTGGCATAGAGATAGGATTTGTGCCGGGTACAAGATCAATAGAAAACTCAATCTCCCTATCAGGAGGTAACCCAGGCAAATCCTCAGGAAAAACATCCACAAAATCTTGCACTATAGGGACATCTTCTGGTTTAACTTCTTCTTTTTGCACATCCCGAATAGATACAAGATAAGCATCACAACCTTTACGCAACAACCTTCTAGCTCCCAAAGCAGAAATCATCTGACAAGGACTAATGGTCTTGGAACCATGGAATGTCACCGACTTACCTTCTTCATAATCAAATCGGACTATCTTAGCCCTACAGTCAACATTAGCTCCATGACAAGCTAACCAATCCATTCCCAATATCACATCAAATTCCAACACAGATAGGACAATCAAATTTGCAGCTAAATCTGCATCCTCAACTCTGACCATACAGTTACTATAAACATCCACCGTCTCTATCTCATCCCCCAGTGGTGTATGAACAAACAAAGGCTCAGCTAAAAGTTCATGTGATCTAGATAATCTAGATGCAAAGCTAGGTGATATGAATGAATGAGTAGCTCCAGGGTCAATAAGAACATGTGCATCAATTGAACATATAGAGAGTGTACCTTGCACCACATTATTATCAGCCCGAGCTTGCTGAGCATTAAGATTAAATACCCGAGCATAGTTCTGGTTCTGATTCTGGCCTTGGTTCTGATTCTGAGCATTGTTCTGACCTGCTGGCAAAGCAGGTACAACATTCTGCTGCTGATTATTCTGGTGATAACCCTGATTCTGCTGACCTTGGTAGTCTCGATAACCTCCATTCTGTCGTCTACCATTCTGATTACCCCGGCCTCCATTATAACCTCGACCACCATTACCTCTGCCATTACCATTACCGTTGCCACGGTTGTTGTTACCTGATTCCCTGCTGGTCTCACATAATTCTGCTGCCCTCCTTGATTCTGACCACGCCGAGAATTAGGACAATCCTTCACCTGGTGATCCATCTGTCCACAACCTAAACATGTCTCCAGCAATCTCCTGGATGAAGGTTACCACAAAACCTACAAACAGGATGCCCCTGATTCTGATTTTGCAATCGGTAAGTCTGTTGCTGACCACCTCTATTATTACCTCTCTAATCTCTGTTCTGTCCTTGGTAGCCATGCAAATCATTAGGTCTACTCCTCTTCCTACTGACATCAGTATTATCCTCAGTCCTGTCAGTCTTACCTCTGTTTTCCAAACCCAGAGCTGTGTTCCTAGCCAAATGCAACTCAGTGTAGTTATGGCTAGCAACAAAACCATAATACTTATTGTTCAGTCCCTCCACAAATTTGCGAGTCATCCGAGCCTCATCCTGAATCAAGTGTGTAGCATACTGTCGCAGATCCTGAAACTTCTCATAGTACTCAGCTATGGATCTATCCCCTTGCTTTAACCTCTCAAACTCTTGGCCTTTTTGCCACATAACATTCTCAGGTATGAAATTCTACATGAACAAGTCCCTAAACTCATCCCAGAAATGAACCCTATCTCTGATCTCATCATCGAACCACACCTGAGCTGACCTCTTTAACTGATGGCCTGCCAACTCTATAGATCTATCATCAGTACAGTTGAGAGCTAAACAAATCCGACGTACCTCATTGATGAAGTATACCGGATCCTCAGTAGCAGAGTTGGAGAATGTAGGTGGGTTCACTCTGATAAACTCATTTAACCTCACATACTGGGGTTCAACAGTAGGTGGCTGATCATTGGCTTGCCCAGCATTCTGATTCATATTCTGCACCAACTGAGCAATTCCATTAGCAAGAGTCTCCATAGATCTACCCATGGTCATCATAGTAGTCATAAATTGCTCCTGACCCACTGCAGCAGCCTGTGCAGCCTCAGGTACAGGATTATTCCCAAGAGTAGGTGGCTGAGGATCAGGCACAACTCCTGCAGTATTAACATTCCTTGCTGCAGCACTAGGAGGTCTCCCACGTCTACGTGGAGGCAGATTAGCACCACCTGCAGTTCCAGAAGTTCCAGCACCAGAGGAACCTCCCCCTATCCAAATTCCAGTACTTCTTTGAGACATAACTCCTGATATTAGTATAAACATATCGGTTAACGCGGAAGCAAAAGAAACATAGAAAGAATTTTTCCTAATGATTTCCGGATACAACTAGACAAATTTTAAGTGTGACTGAATCTAACCTTGCTCTGATACCACTTTTGTCACGACCCAACCCGGAGGCTATGACCTGCATGCAGCCAAACCGAAGTCCGACTACATAAGCCTATTAAAACATTCATAACAGTCTAAGTGCAAAACAGTACAATACTTATATAATCCTCAATCCTAGTTCAAATGCAATCCATCAATATAATCAAATCACAATAAAATCATTCTGGAAATCTGATGCAGACAAGTTCTACTTATTACACAAAAAGGGATTCGGAATCAATCCGCCTAAAAGTTCAATATCCGGAAATCTCTAAGCAGAAGGACCAAAAACACAAACGAAAACCTGATCGACTTCGCCAAGAAGAGAAAGAAGATAGACGAAGGCAATCACTGTAAACCTGCAAGACAATCTGTAAGGGTGTGAGCGCTTTATAGACGCCCAGTAAGTCTATGAGAGGCAGAGAAACATCTAACAGTTATATAAGCAGTACATATAATACAATCACAAATTAAGCAAACAAGATGGTGTGTCGGGGTCACCAATCAGTAAACAGTACAGTAATCATATCAGTCACATCTGCCCTTATAACTTCTCAGTACAGTACAGTAATCAGTAATTAGGCATGTAGCCTCAGTAAACAGTATAGGCATTAAGCCTCAGTAGCAGTATAGGCATTAAGCCTCAGTAACCTCCTTCCCCTTCATGACACACCATCACACAGCACAAGTAATATCACATTCAATATTATCACATAAATACAATCACATGCAAGTTTCTCTGTCTCCTAAAGCATGCGAGGCTGGGTTCGAAAGAATAGTCTAGTGAATATATAGAAAGGATAATATATTATAAGAAGGGTTTATATATGTATATAATTTTTTAGCAAGTAGCACAACACAAATAATCACATACACCCATAGAACTTACCTGGTCTAACAGTCAGCTAAGCAATCCGCCACCCTAAGTCTGAGGTGCTGCTGGACCACCGCCTAACCATTAACCATCAATTAACAACCACCCTTACAAATTTATGCAAGTGCAAATGGGAATGCATGACATGAATGCACACAATTCAATAATTTCCATAACAAGGCTAAACCTTTTTGTCAACCAAATATAACTTAACCATCATAATACCACACCTTTAAACTTATTTTCCAGAATATAAAACACCATTAAAAAGTCCTACAATTTAAATTCATCAAATACCTTACTTAAATAATCAATATACACAAGATACAATTTTACCGATAAACCTGAATAACGAGTGTCAACTTGTAAAATTCAAAACAATTAACCTGTAAATGAAAAATTTATAATTTTCAACCAGAAGCTAATTTGATATCTGAAAAGCATCCTACCAAAATTTCATAATTTTTCGAGACTTAGAAGTCTCTCAACCAATTTTTATTCAAAACAGTATACGACTCACAAGGTATACTGACAGCAGTTGAAAGATCTAATTATTTCAAAAGTATAACAAACAGAAACATAACCCAACATATTTTTCTTGTAAACTAGACTTCCAGAAATACAACATATATGAAAATCAAATCAAAAACATTTTTATACATTTTAATATGAATTTCGAAAGTTACAGTTGATGCAATAGCATCAACAGCACAGTTTGTCAGACAACAGTAGCAAACTTGAATTTTCCAGAAATATTCGATGCTCCAAAATCCCAAAAATTATTTTTCTCATAAAGTAGACTCAATTTCGAGCCACACATCCAAATTTCAGATTTTTATCATGTTCCAATAATTAATTAAAAATCGGGAAACATACAGCACAAAAATCAAACTTCAGCAGAAAATTAATTCATCCAAAAACTAAAAAAAAAACAATTAATTCGAAAATCTTAACACCCAAATCAATTTAATCAAACCCTAACTCAATACCTTCATCAATTTTCGTAACCCAACACATTAGCCAAATCAATTAATTCAATACCAAAATCCCCCAAAACAATAAAAACTCAAAACCTAACCTATTTTGTAAAAAATCAATTTAATTAAATAATTATTCGAATTTAGCCAATTTAATCAAGAAAAATATCAAACCAATATGATATTAATATGAACTAATTAAATGAAAGTCGAAATAATGCAAAAGGAATCAAGAAAAACCTTAAAAACACCAAAAACTCGAAATTTAAAGCTGCTGGAACAGAGGTCAAACGACATCTGCGAGCCAGCCCGCAGCACGCCGAACGACGGAACGCGAGACGCCGAACGACAATGCCTCCTGCCCGCAGCTCCTCGCCGAACGACACGGTCACACGCCAAACGACACTGGCACCCTGGCGCGCGCACTGACGAAATGACGGGCCACTGTTTTTGAAGAAAATTTTGATTTTTTTTTCTTTTTCTCTCTCCGGCGGCACAAATAATTAAACCCTCAATTGGGTGCCCTAACACCCCTATATATACGATTTTTAATTGACAAATTACCAATATGCCCCTAAATTAATTTTTTTAATTTAAAAACACCCTAAAACTCTTTAAAAAATCAAAAAAACACACAACTAACTTATAAAAATTTACAACTAACCCCAAATTTTATTTAATTTATTTAATTTATTTTAATTAAAAATTAATAAATATCCGAAAAATTTCCGAAACACAACCCCTAACAAAATTATACTTAAAATAACCGTAACGACATCACGGTCACCAAAATGACATCAAAAACAGCAAAACGAAACCCGAAAATTTTCCGACCGCCAAAATGACCAAAATACCCCCCGAAGCCAAAAATACAATATTATACTCAAAACGACCGTCTCGCCGTCCCGAGTATCAAAAAGACATTCAAAGGGCACAAAATGACTATTTTGCCCTTAAGGTGCAAAATTACCATTTTGCCCCTAGACTTAAAATCAAACAAAAACCAAGGGTTTTACAGATAAAATTCATATGATTTTTTTATTTGAAAGAATTAAAATGTAAAAAAAATGTCATAATATTCTAATTTTGTAGTTAAATTATATAAAAAGAATCATGATTTATTTAAATAATTCTTAGTAGCTATGCAATAAAATCATTTAAATAAATCATAATTCCTTTTATATAACTTAACTATAAAATCAGAATATTTTGACATTTTTTATACATTTTAAATATTCCAAATAAAAAATGTCATATGAATTTTATCATTTTAAAATTTATTTTAAATACATAAATTTTATCATTAATTCAATTAAATTATTTGAAATATATTTTTAAGTACCGTAACACAAATATCGGTTATAATATTTAATTAATTTATTACTATCAAAATTTTTAAGTCCTGACGGTAAAAAAAATATTAAAGTCCTTTTCAACCATTAATTAGAGTTACCTGTTGTGGATCAATTCTTTTTTTTTTCACAGAATCAATTATTAAAAGTCCATTCTTTTTTTTTTGCTAGACTTTTGGTATTTATTATTTTGGTAATTAATTAATTTTGTACATAAAGAATCATGTAGAGGCGGTTTAAATTGCCTTTATAAAAATTTTTTTCGGCGGTATTTAAATTTGCCCAAAAAACTTTAGAGACTGGACCTTTCATAGCAAAAATGAGGCAATTGTAAAAATCACCAGTAGATATTGTTTAACAGTCCATATGTGGATAAAAAAATATATTTACAACTGTATTTTGTTGTAGTGTTACTAAGAATCATTTAAATGAATAATGATTCTTTTTATATAACTTAACTATAAAATCAGAATATACTGACATTTTTTCCTATATTTTAATTATTTCAAATAAAAAAATATCATATGAATTTTATCATTTTGAAATTTATTTCAAATACATAAATTTTATCATTAATTTAATTAAATTATTTCAAATATTTTTTTAAATACCATAATACAAACATCAGTTGTTAATTTTAATTAATTTGTTAATATAAAAATTTTAAAATCCTGATGACAAAAAAAAAATTAAAGGCCTTTTCAACCGTTAATTAGAGTTATCACTTGTAGAACTATTCTTTTTTTATTCCACAACATTAATTATTCAAAATCTATTCTTTTTTTACGACACTTTGAATATTTATTGTCTAGGAAATTAATTAATTTTGGACATGAAAAATTATGTAAATCGACTCTACTAAATATTTTCCCAACTGTCCTTAAATTTGTCGAAAAAATTATAGAGACTAAGTTTTTCGTAGAGAAAATGGGACAGTTGTAAATGCTGTTGGTAGATAATATTTAACCATCTCTATATAGATAAAAAATATCTCTACAACTATATTTTATTGTAGTACTACTAGAAATTATTTAAATAAAATCATAATTCTTTTTACACAACTTAACAATAAAATTAGAATACTCTGACTTTTTTTCTACATTTTAAATATTCCAAATAAAAAAATTCATATGAATTTTATCATTTTAAAATTTATTTCAAATATATAAATTTTATCATTAATTAAATTAAATTATTCTAAATATTTTTTCAAGTACATAAAACAAATATCGATTGTTAAATTTAATTAATTTATTAATATAAAAAAAAGTAATGACTGCCAAAATAAAAATTAAAGTCATATCCAACTGTTAATTAGAGTTACAACTTGTTGAATAATTTTTTTTTCATAATATTAATTATTCAAAGATCATTCTTTTTTTGTTAGACTTTAAATATTTATTGTCTTCGTTATTAATTAATTTTGGATATAAATAATAATTCTCTATAAAAATTTCTCCTGGCGGTCTTTAAATTCGCCAGAAAAACTATAAAGACTGAGTCTTTCGCAGCAAAAATTAGACAGTTGTAAAAATCAGCAAAGGACATTGTTTAACCGTCCTCATGTGGATAAGAAAATATATCTACTGCTATATTTTGTTTAGTGCTACTAAGAATCATTTAAATGAATCATAATTCTTTTTATATAATGTAACTATAAAATCAGAATATTCTGATATTTTTTCTACATTTTAATTCTTCCAAATAAAAAAATTCATTTGAATTTTATTATTTTAAAAATTATTTCAAATACATAAATTTTATCATTAATTGAATTAAATTATTTCAAATATTTTTTCAAGCACCATAACACGAATATCGGTTGTTAAATTTAATTAATTTGTTAATATTAAAATTTTAAAATCGTGAAGGCAAAAAAAAATCATTTTCAATCGTTAATTAGAGTTATCGGTCATGGAACCATTCTTATTTTCTCAGCATTAATTATTCAAAGTCTAATCTTTTTTTTACTAGACTTTGATTATTCATTATCTTGGTAATTAAATAATTTTGGATATAAAAAATTCTGGAGAGGTGGTTTAAATAGCCTCTACAAAAAACTTATCCGGGCAGTCCTTAAATTCACCGAAAAAACTATAAAGACTGGGTCTTTCGCAGCGCAAATGTGGCAGTTATAAAAATCATCGGTAAACATTATTTAATTATCCTTATGTGGATAAAAAAAGGTCTCTACAACTATATTTTATTGTAGAGCTACTAAGAATCATTTAAATATAAAATCAGATTCTTTTTATATAACTTAACTATAAAATCAGAATATTTTGATATTTTTTTTCATTTTAATTATTTCAAATAGAAAAATTCATATAAATTTTATTACTTTGAAATTTATTTCAAATTCATAAATTTTATCATTAATTTAATTAAATTATTCTAAATATTTTTTTAAGTACCATAACACGAATATCGGTTGTTAAATGTAATTAATTTATTACGATCAAAATTTTATTGTCCTGACGGCCATAAAAAATTTAATTTCTTTTCAACCGTTAATTAAATTTACCAGTTGTGGAGCCATTCTTTTTTTTTCACAGCATTAATTATTTAATTTCAATTCTGTTTTTTGCTAGACTTTTAATATTCATTATTTTGGTGATTAATTAATTTTAGACATGAAGAATCATGTAGAGGAGCTTTAAATTGTCTCTATAAAAACTTGTTTCGGCGGCCCTTAAATTTGCCAAAAAAAAACGGTGGAGATTGGGTCTTTCGCAGCGATAATATGGCAGTTGTAAAAATCGCCGGTAGATATTATTGAACCGTCCTCATGTGGATAAGAAAATGTCTCTACAGCTGTATTTTATTATAGTGCTACTAAGAATTTTTTAAATGAATCATGATTTTTTTTATATAACTTAACTACAAAATCAGAACATTCTGGCATTTTTTTCTACATTTTAATTATTCCAAATAAAAAAATTCATATGAATTTTATCATTTTGAAATTTATTTTAAATTCATAAATTTTATCATTAATTTAATTAAATTATTCAAAATATTTTTTTCAAGTATCATAATAAAAATATCGGTTGTGAAATTTAATTATTTTATTAATATCAAAACAATAAGTCCTGAAGGCTAAAAAAATTAAAGTCATTTCCAACCATTAATTAGAGTTACTACTTGTTGAACCATTCTTTTTTTACACAATATTAATTATTCAAAGTCCATTTTTTTTTGCTAGAGTTTGAATATTCGTGGTCTTCGTAATTCATAAATTTTTGACATGAAGAATCATGTAGAGGCGGTTTAAACCACATCTATAAAAATCTTTCCCGATGGTCCTTGAATTCGCATGAAAAACTATAGATACTAGGCCTTCCACATCGAAAATGGGGTGGTTGTAAAAATCGTCGGTATACATTGTTTAATCATCCCTGTATGGATAAGAAAATGTCTCTACAACTATATTTTATTGTAGTGTTACAAAGAATTATTTAAATAAATCATGATTCCTTTTATATAACTTAACTATAAAATCAGAATATTTTGACATTTTTTATACATTTTAAATATTCCAAATAAAAAATGTCATATGAATTTTATCATTTTGAAATTTATTTTAAATACATAAATTTATTATTAATTCAATTAAATTATTTCAAATATATTTTCAAGTACTGTAACACAAATATCGGTTGTAATATTTAATTAATTTATTACTATCAAAATTTTTGAGTCCTGACGGTAAAAAAAAATATATTAAAGTTCTTTCTAACCATTAATTAGAGTTATCAGTTGTGGAACCATTTTTTTTTCACAGAATCAATTATTCAAAGTACATTCTTTTTTTTGCTAGACTTTGAATATTTATTATCTTGATAATTAATTAATTTTATACATAAAGAATCATGTAGAGGCAATTTAAACTGACTCTACAAATTTTTTTTTTGACGGTACTTAAATTCGCCCAAAAAACTTTAGAGACATGACCTTTTGTAGCGAAAATGGGGCAGTTATAAAAATTACCGGTAGACATTGTTTAACCATCCTTATATGGATAAGAATATGTATTTACAACTATATTTTGTTGTAGTATTACTAATAATCATTTAAATAAATTATAATTCTTTTTATATAACTTAACTATAAAATCAAAATATACTGATATTTTTTTCTTCTTTTTAATTATTCCAAATAAAATAATGTTATATGAATTTTATCATTTTAAAATTTATTTCAAATACATAAATTTTATCATTAATTCAATTAAATTATTTCAAATATTTTTTTAAATACCATAACACGAATATCGACTGTTAATTTTAATTAATTTGTTAATATAAAAATTTTAAAATTCTGATGGCAAAAAAAAATTAAAGGCCTTTTCAACCGTTAATTAGAGTTGTCACCTGTGGAACTATTCTTTTTTTATTCCACAGCATTAATTATTTAAAATCTATTCTTTTTTTGCGACACTTTAAATATTTGTTGTCTAAGAAATTAATTAATTTTGGGCATGAAGAACCATGTAAACTGACTTTACTAAACTTTTTTCCGGCAGTCCTTAAATTTTTTGGAAAAACTATAGAGACTGAGCTTTTCGCAAAGAAAATGGGGCAGTTGTAAAAGCTGTTAGTAAACAATGTTTAACCATCCCTACGTAGATAAAAAATATCTCTACAACTATATTTTATTGTAGTGCTACTAGGAATCATTTAAATAAATCATGATTCTTTTTATACTACTTAACAATAAAATTAGAATACTCTGCCCTTTTTTTTCTACATTTTAAATATTTCAAATAAAAAATTCATATGAATTTTATCATTTTGAAATTTATTTCAAATACATAAATTTTATCATTACTTAAATTAAATTATTTTAAATATTTTTTTAAGTATATAACACACATATCGTTTGTTAAATTTAATTAATTTATTAATATCAAATTTTTAAAGTAATGACGGCCAAAATAAACAGTTGAAAATGACTTTAATTTTTATTTTGGCCGTCATTACTTTAAAAATTTGATATTCAATGTCTAACAATAAATATTCAAAGTCTTTTAAATCAAATTATTATTTAATTAGACTTTGAATATTCATTAATTAGACTTTGAACATTAATTTTCAGTCTCTATAATTTTCAACTGTTAATTAGAGTTACCACTTGTTCAACCATTCTTTTTTTCACAACATTAATTATTCAAAAATTATTTTTTTTTGTTAGACTTTGAATATTTATTGTCTTTGTAATTAATTAATTTTGGACATAAAGAATCAACTGCTACAAAAATTTCTTCCGGCAGTCCTTAAATTCGCCAGAAAAACTATAGAGACTGAACCTTTAGCAGCAAAAATGGGGTGGTTATAAAAATCGCCAGTGGACATTATTTAACTGTCCCTATGTGGATAAGAAAATATATCTACTGCTATATTTTATTGTAGTGATACTAAAAATTATTTAAATAAATCATGATTCTTTTTATATAACATAATTATAAAATCAGAATATTCTGATATTTTTTTTTACATTTTAATTTTTCAAATAAAAAAAATTCATTTAAATTTTATCATTTTGAAATTTATTTTAAATAAATAAATTTTATCATTAATTGAATTAAATTATTTCTAATATTTTTTCAAGTACCATATCACGAATATCGGTTGATAAATTTAATTAATTTGTTAATATCAAAATTTTTAAATCGCGACGACAAAAAAAAATTAAAGTCATTTTCAACCGTTAATTAGAGTGACCGGTTATGGAACCATTCTTTTTTTCCTTAGCATTAATTATTCAAAGTCTAATTTTTTTTGCTAGACTTTGAATATTCATTATCTTGGTAATTAAATAATTTTGGACATAAAGAATTCTGTAAAAGTGGTTTAAACCGCATTTACAAAAATTTATTCCGGCAGTTCTTAAATTCGCCGAAAAAACTGTAGAGACTGAATCTTTCGTAGTGAAAATGTAGCAGTTGTAAAAACTGCCGGTAGACATTATTTAACCGTCCTTATGTGGATAAAAAAAATATTTTAACAGCTGTATTTTATTATAGTGTTACTAAGAATCATTTAAATGAATCATGATTCTTTTTATATAACTTAACTACAAAATCATAATATTTTGACATTTTCTTCATTTTAATTATTCCAAATAGAAAAATTCATTTGAAATTTATTATTTTGAATTTTATTTCAAATTCATAAATTTTATCATAAATTTAATTAAATTATTTTAAATATTTTTTCAAGTAACATAACACGAATATCGGTTGTTAAATTTAATTAATTTATTAATATCAAAATTTTAAAATCCTGACGGCCATAAAAAATTTAATTTATTTTCAACCGTTAATTGGATTTACCAGTTGTGAAATAATTTTTTTTAAACAGCGTTAATTATTCAATTTCAATTCTATTTTTTGCTAGACTTTTAATATTTATTATCTTGGTAATTAATTAATTTTAGACATGGAGAATCATGTAGAGGTGCTTTAAATTGCCTCTATAAAATTTTTTTCGGTGGTCCTTAAATTCTTCGAAAAAACTGTAAAGACTGGGTCTTTTGCACTGAAAATGGGGGCAATTGTAAAAACTCCCAGTAGATATTATTTAACCGTCTCTTTGTGGATAAAAAAAATATCTCTACAGATTTATTTTATTGTAGTGTTACTGAGAATAATTTAAATGAATCATGATTCTTTTTATATATCTTAACTACAAAATCAGAATATTCTGTTATTTTTTTCTGCATTTTAATTATTTCAAATAAAAAAATTTATATGAATTTTATCATTTTAAAATTTATTTCAAATTCATAATTTTTTTCATTAATTTAATTAAATTATTCAATAAAATTTTTCAAGTATCATAACACTAATATCGGTTGTTAAATTTAATTATTTTATTAATATCAAAATTTTAAAGTCTTGAAGGCAAAAAAAAAAAATAAAGTCATTTTTAACTATTAATTAGAGTTACCACTTGTTGAACCATTCTTTTTTTCACAATATTAATTATTCAAAGTCCATTCTTTTTTGTGCTAGACTTTGAATATTTTTTATCTTCGAAATTCATTAATTTTTTACATGAAGAATCATGTAGAGCCGGTTTAAACGACCTCTACAAAAATATTTTTCGACGATTCTTAAATTCGCCTGAAAAACTATAGATACTGGACTTTTAGCAGTGAAAATGGGGCGGTTGTAAAAACCGCTGGTAGACATTGTTTAACCATCCCTATATGGATAAGAAAATATCTCAACAACTATATTTTGTTATAGTGTTATAAAAAATTATTTAAATGAATTATGATTCTTTTTATATAACTTAACTACAAAATCAGAATATTTTGACATTTATTTACATTTTAATTCTTATAAAAAAATTCATATGAGTTTTATCATTTTAAAATTTATTTCAAATACATAAATTTTATCATTATTTCAATTAAATTATTCAAAATATTTTTTCAAGTATCATAACACGAATATCGGTTGTTAAATTTAATTAGTTTATTAATATCAAAATATTAAAGTCCTCACGACAAAAAGAAAATGAAGTCCTTTCCAACTGTTAAATAGAGTTACCAGTTGTGGAACCATTTTTTTTTTCAACGTCATTAATTATTCAAAGTCCATTCTTTTTTTTACTTGACTTTTAATATTCATTATCTTAGTAATTAATTAATTTTGAACATAAAGAATTATGTAGAGGCACTTTAAACCGCCTCTACAAAAAAAATTTTCGGTGGTCCTTAAATTCGCCAAAAAAATTGTAGAGATTAGGCTTTTCTCAATGAAAATGGGGCGATTGTAAGAACACTCGGTAGACATTATTTAACCATCCCTATATGAACAAGAAAATATCTCTACAGTTGTATTTTATTATAGTTACGCTAAGAATCATTTAAATGAACAATGTTTCTTTTTATATAGCTTAACTACGAAATCAAAATATTCTAACATTTTTTTCTACATTTGAATTATTTCAAATAAAAAAATTCATATGAATCTTATCATTTTTAAATTTATTTCAAATTCATAAATTTTATCATTAATTTAATTAAATTATTCAAAATATTTATTCAAATACCATAACACGAATATTGATTGTTAAATTTATTTAATTTATTAATATCAAAATTTTAAAGCCTTAAGGCAAAAAAAAAAATTTAAAGTCATTTTTAACCGTTAATTAGAGTTACCACTTGTTGAACCTTTTTTTTTCACAATATTAATTATTCAAAATTTCTTTTTTTGCTAGACTTTGAATATTCGTAGTCTTCGTAAATCATTAATTTTTGACATGAAGAATCATATAGAGACGGTTTAAACTGCCTCTGCAAAAACCTTTTTCGGCAGTCCTTAAATTCACCTGAAAAACTATAAATTCTTGGCCTTTCACAGTGAAAATGAGATGGTTGTAAAAATCACCGGTAGACATTGTTTAACCGTCCCTAAATGTATAAAAAAATATCTCTACAGCTATATTTTATTAAAGTGCTACAAAGAATTATTTAAATAAATTATGATTCCTTTTATATAATTTGATTATAACATCAAAAAAATTTGACATTTTTTTTTACATTTTAATTCTTACAAAAAAAATTTATATGAATTTTATCATTTTGAAATTTATTTAAAATACATAAATTTTATCATTAATTCAATTAAATTATTGAAAATATTTTTTCAAGTACCATAACAAGAATATCGGTTGTTAAATTTAATTAGTTTATTAATATCAAAATTTTAAAGTCCCGACGGCAAAAAAAAAAAAGTCTTTTCCAACCGTTAATTAGAATTACCAGTTGTGAAACATTCTTTTTTTTCACGTCATTAATTATTCAAAGTCTATTTTTTTTTTGCTAGAAATTTAATATTCATTGTCTTGGTAATTAATTAATTTTGGACATAAAAAATCATGTAGAGCCACTTTAAACCACCTCTACAAAAATATTTTCTAGCGGTCCTTAAATTCAACGAAAAAACTATAGAGACTGGGACTTTTGCAGTGAAAATGCGGTGATTATAAAAACCACCGGTAGACATTATTTAACCATCCCTATCTAGATAAGAAAATCTCTCTACAGCTATATTTTGTTGTAGTGCTACTAAGAATCATTTAAATAAATCATGATTCTTTTTACATAACTTAACTACAAAATCAAAATATTATGACATTTTTTTTCTACATTCTAATTATTTCAAATAAAAAAATTCATATAAATTTTATCATTTTGAAATTTATTTCAAATTCATAAATTTTATCATTAATTTAATTAAATTATTCAAAATATTTTTTCAAGTACCATAACATGAATATTGGTTGTTAAATTTAATTAATTTATTATGATCAAAATTTTAAATTCATGGTAGCAAAAAAAAAATTAAAATCATTTTCAACCGTTAATTTGAGTTAACAGTTGTAGAACAGTTCTTTTTTTTTCCACATCATTAATTATTTAAAGTCCATTATTTTTTTTTGCTAGACTTTTAATATTTATCTTCTTAGTAATTAATTAATTTTGGACATAAAGAATCATGTAGAAGCACTTTAAACAACCTCTACAATAACTTTTTTCGGCGATCCTTATATTTACCTGAAAAACTCTAGAGACTGGACCTTTTACAACAAAAATGGGGTGATTATAAGAACACCCGACAGACATTATTTAATCACCCCTATGTGGATAAAAAAATATCTCTACAACTGTATTTTATTGTAGTGCTACTAAAAATCATTTAAATGAATCATGATTCTTTTTATATAACTTAACTACAAAATCAAAATATTCTGGCATTTTTTTCTACATTTTAATTATTCCAAATAAAAAAATTCATATGAATTTTATCATTTTAAAATTTATTTCAAATTTATAAATTTTATCATTAATTTAAGTAAATTATTCAAAGTATTTTTTTTAAGTATCATAACACGAATATCGGTTGTTAAATTTAATTAATTTATTAATATCAAAATTTTAAAGTCTTGAAGGTCAAAAAAATAAAGTCATTTCTAACCGTTAATTAGAGTTATCACTTATTGAACTATTCTTTTTTTTTCACAACATTAATTATTCAATGTCCATTCTTTTTTTTTTTGCTAACTTTGAATATTTGTGGTCTTCGTAATTCATTAAGTTTTGACATGATGAATCATGTGGAGGCGGCTTAAACCACCTCTACAAATAATTTTTTCGGCGGTCCTTAAATTCACCGAAAAAACTTTAGAGACTGGGCCTTTCGTAATAAAAATAGGACGGTTGTAAAAACTCATGGTAGACATTGTTTAATCGTCCGTATGTGGATAAGAAAATGTCTCTACAACTATATTTTATCGTAGTGCTACTAAGAATTATTTAAATAAATCATGATTCTTTTTATATAACTTAATTATAAAATCAGAATACTTTGACATTTTTTTTACATTTTAATTATTCCAAATATAATGATTCATAGCAATTTTATCATTTTAAAATTTATTTCAAATACATAAATTTTATCATTAATTGAATTAAATTATTTAAAATATTTTTTCAAGTACCATAACATGAATATCAGTTGTTAAATTTATTTAATTTATTAATATCAAAATTTTAAAGTCCTGCTGGCAAAAAAAAAAATTAAAGTCATTTTTAATCGTTAATTAGAGTTAACACTTGTTGAATCATTCTTTTTTTACAACATTATATATTCAAAGACCATTCTATTTTTGTTTTGCTAGACTTTAAATATTCGTGATATTCGTAATTAATTAATTTTAAACATAAAGAATCATGTAGAGGTAGTTAAAACCGTCTCTATAAAAATTTTTCCCAACGGTGCTTAAATTCACCTGAAAAACTATAGAGACTGAGCTTTTTACAGTAAAAATGGGGTGGGGTTAAAAATAGCCAATAGAAATTGTTTAACTGTATCTATATAGAGAAGAAAATACCTCTATAATTATATTTTGTTGCAGTGCTACTAAGAATCATTTAAATGAATCATGATTCTTTTTATATAATTTAACTATATAATTAAAATATTATGACATTTTTTTTCTACATTTGAACTATTCAAAATAAAAAATTTATATGAATTTTATCATTTTCAAATTTACTTCAAATATATAAATTTTATCATTAATTCAATTTAATTAGTCTAAATATTTTTTAAATACCATAACAAGAATATCGGTTGTTGATTTTAATTAATTTGTTAATATAAAAATTTTAAAGTTCTGATGGCAAAAAAAAAAAAAATTGAAGTCCTTTCTAACCGTTAATTAGAGTTGTCACTTGTGGAACTATTTTTTTTTCTTCCACAGCATTAATTATTCAAAATTTATTTTTTTTGCTAGACTTTGAATATTCATTATCTGAGTAATTAATTAATTATGAACATAAAAAATCATGCAAACTGCCCCTACAAAAACTTTCCCTGACAGTCCTTAAATTCATCAAAAAAACTATAGAGATTGGACCTTTTGCAGCAGAAATAGAGCAGTTGTAGAAATCGCTAGTAGACATTGTTTAATCGTCCATATTTTGATAAGAAAATATCTCTACAACTATATTTTATTGTAGTGCTACTAAAAATTATTTAAATAAATGATTATTTTTATATAACTTAACTATAAAATATGAATATTCTGATATTTTTTTCAACATTTTAATTATTCCAAATAAAAAAATTTATATGAATTTTATCATTTTAAAATTTATTTCAAATACATAAAATTTATCATCAATTCAATTAAATTATTCTAAATATTCTTTCAAGTACCATAACACGAATATCGATTGTTAAATTTAATTAACTTATTAATATAAAAAATTTAAAGTCTTGAAGGCTAAAAAAAATTAAAGTCATTTTCAACCGTATAGAGTTACCACTTGTTGAACCATTCTTTTTTTTTTTCACAACATTAATTATTCAAAGTCCATTATTTTTTAGCTAGACTTTGAATATTCGTAGTCTTCATAATTCATTAATTTTTGATATGAAGAATCACATAGAGGCGATTTAAATAGCCTCTGAAAAAATATTTCCCGGTGGTCCTTAAATTCGCCTGAAAAACTATGAATTCTGGGCCTTTCGCAGCGAAAATGGGGCAGTTGTAAAAATCACCGGTAGACATTGTTTAATCGTCCTTAAATGTATAAAAAATATCTCTACAACTATATTTTATTATAGTGCTATAAAGAATTATTTAAATAAATTATGATTCTTTTTATATAACTTGACTATAAAATCAGAATATTCTGACATTTTTTTTTACGTTTTAAATATTACAAAAAAAAATTCATATGAATTTTTTCATTTTAAAATTTATTTCAAATACGTAAATTTTATCATTAATTCAATTAAATTATTTAAAATATTTTTTTCAAATACCATAACGTGAATATCGGTTGTTAAATTTAATTAGTTTATTAATATCAAAATTTTAAAATCCTGACGGCCAAAAAAATAAAGTTATTTTCAACCGTTAATTAGAGTTATCAGTTGTTGAATCATTCTTTTTTTTTTTCACATCATTCTTTATTCAAACTCCATTATTCATTAATTAATTCATGGTTTAAACCGCCTCCAAAAAAACTTTTCCTGGCGGTCCTTAAATTCACAGAAAAAATTATAAAGACTGGGCCTTTCGCAGTGAAAATAGGACGGTTGTAAAAGCAGTCGGTTTACATTGTTTAATTTATTAATGTTAAAAAATTAAAGTCCTGACAGCCAAAAAAATTAAAATTCCATTCCTAGTATTAATAAGAGTTATACGTTGTGGAGCCATTCTTTTTTTTTTTTACATTATTAATTATTTAAAGTCCATTCCTTTTTTTGCTAGACTTTGAACATTCATTTTTTGGTAATTAATTAATTTTGGACATGAAAAACCATGTAGAAGCGCTTTAAACTGCCTCTACAAAATTACCTCTATAAAAATTTTTCCTTCAATCCTTAAATTCGCTCAAAAAACCATATAGATGAGGCTTTTCTTTCTAAAATGGGGCGGGGTTGAAAACCGCCGGTAGACTTTGTTTAACCGTCCCTATGTGGAGACAAAAATGCCTCTATAGCTATATTTTGTTGTAGTGCTACTACTAATCATTTAAATGAATCATGATTTTTTATATAACTTAACTATAAAATTAGAATATTCTGACATTTTTTTTCTATATTTTAATTATTCCAAATAAAAAAATTTATAAGAATTTTATCATTTTAAAATTTATTTCAAATACATAAATTTTATCATTAATTCAATTAAATTATTTAAATTTTTTTAAAAAATCATAATACGAATATCGGCTGTTAAATTTAATTAATTTATTAATATAAAAATTATAAAGTCCTGTTAGCAAAAAAAAATTTAAATTTCTTTCTAACCATTATGTAATACCCTTATATTCTATAAACGTATAATATATACACTCCCAGTATGTAAGATACGCATATACGGTATAAAAATATCACAATCCGGTTTAATAAAAAAACTTCCATATTCCTTTATTACTTAAAATATTTGTATTTATACAGATATATATGTATCAGAATACATGATACCTCGCATTATTTCATTATTTAAAATATTTTATATAATTTACAGTATATATATACATATACTCTCAAAACATAATATAATATATATAATGTCAAAATATACTATAAAATAAAATATGTACAAGCTGGCAAAGTGACACTGATCTTGTTGTAGCACAAACACTTAAAGCATAATCAACAAAAGCCTAAACTTGATTTGGCCTAGTGGAACTCTCCAGCTTTATCAGATCACCCCTGTCACCTGCGCGATGAATTACAATCACGCTAAGCCAAAGCCTAGTGGTGCAAACTTTGATAATAATAATAATATTCAAATACAATGTCAATGCAGAATATTCATATGCCATGTCATCACATGATATTCAAGACCATTTTTGGATATATTCTTTCATCACTTGACAATTCACACAAACACATACACAAACATGGGCCCAAACAACTAATACATCATTCAATTCTCAGAGTTAATATTTTGGTCCATAATGACACCATGTGTCTAGTCCCAAAGGTAAAATATCAATATATCACTCCAAGTAGGCATGGGCTTACGATCCGGTCTTTTCACCCAGCCCAGCTTCAAGGACTTGTTTCTGAGGCTTACGACCCGGTCTTTTCACCTTAAAAATATTTTTACAATGACGTCAAGCGTCTAGCCCCATAGGCAAATATAGGCATGCCACCAAACACAAAACTCTGAAAATTGACTAACATACTAGGCACACAATTATTTCATATTTCTATTATCAATCTCTTTTTCATTATCTCATGATCAAGCTTGGCACATTGCCTCATTTATCTCATTTTATACAATCTAGTCATTACTAATGGCTTTACATAATATCTTTAATGTATACACAACATTACCTAAATATTTTGGGCCATTTTCATATTTTGCACATAGTTCGCATTTCATTCAATTTAGCCATTAACAATGGCTTTTCACAATACATAATAATTCATACATAGCAATTCACATGTCTTAGCACCATGCTCATGAATACTTAATGTATCAAGTAGCTTAACACATTTTTCATCCAAAATATGTTAGGCCAAATGTAATGTAATCACATTCTATTTATTAAGAGTTTGTACATACCTTAGAAAACCCTCTAAAACAAGCTTTAAAACTTCCTCTAACGTTCTCGTCCAAGTTGCCCTTCAACACTAGGGTTGGGTAAACTACTCTCTCTTAATGCCTATACCAAATATGATCATAAATAACCATTAATATCACATTCTAAGGCATTCTCATTATCAAATTATTTAAATAGGAATTACAAATGAAAATCAAAGAAAAGAGTTATTCTCAAGTGATACGCCCAACAACACGGGCGTGTTACTGACCGTATCTTAATTCACTCACACAGAAGCATTGACACATCCAATGACATGGGCGTGTCACTGCCCATGTCATTCATGCTGCCTCATGGAACATTTGGCACGTCCAACAACACGAGCGTATTAATGACCGTGTTAATTATTTTGCCTTACAGAAGCTACGACACACTCAGAGACATGACCGTATTAATGGTCGTGTCATCAACGTGAAACTTAGCACCGTCGACACACCCAACGACATAGCCATGTCACTGGCCATTTCAAAAAAAATATGGATTTTGAACTCTCAACCAAATGAACACAACCATTCCAAACTCAACAATACAACACCCTAAATCATCATCTTAGCTTATATCCATAATTCTCCCATAAATTTAACATTTATATAACTCCAACATATCATAACTATCATCTTATTCAATCAATCATCACTTTCTCTCAAAACACATTCAAAGAAGAAGAAAGAAAAGAAATCTCTTCTCTTTCAATCCAACCTTATAAACCATCATTAGCTACTTACAACATCTTCATACATATTCAAATAAGCCATCAAAATATACTAATACAAAATCTCCAAAATCCAAATATCATGTTCTTCCATAGAATTTCAAAGAAACTTGCAAAATGATAAAGGAACTTACCAATTGATGAAAAATCCTCAAAATCTTCACTTGAATCCTTGAAATCCCTTCAATTCTTTGATGAATGAAAGAACTCTCCTCTAGACTCTCTCTCTCAAACTCATGCCAAAGAAGAAGGAAGAAAAGAAAAGACTCTTCTCTTTTCTTTCATCCTTATATATATATATATTAATTATTCTTTTATATGTGTTGTATATGTTTGGTATATGTATATGTTATATTTACTTTAAATATATTTCAAATATACATTTCACTTAAAATCCTTTCATTTTATTTAAATTATTTATTTAATGTATCCAAATTTAATTTATTTTATTTAATATTAAAAAATTAGGGGTATTACAATTCTCTTCCCCTTAAGAGAATTTCGTCCGCGAAATTATCCACTATCAACTCTGGAACAATTGAGAATATTGACTCCGCATCATCTGTTCACTCCCCATGTCGCCTCCTTAGTGTTATGATTCCTCCAAAGAACTTTCACAAGTGACACTTTCTTATTTCTCAACTCTTTTACTTCTCGTGCCAAGATTGCTACTGGTTCTTCCTCATAAGTCGGATTCGAACTTACATCAATAGATTCCATTGACAAAATATGAGACGGGTCAGACCTGTACCTCCGAAGCATAGAGACATGAAAAATATTATGTATTCGGTCCAACTTAGGCTGCAAAGCCAGTCTATAGGCCACTGGACCAACTCTCTCCAGTACATCATATGGTCCTATGAAACGAGGACTCAACTTTTCTTTGTGGCCGAATATCAAAATTTTCTTCCAAGAAGACACTTTCAAAAATACTTTATCTCCTACACCTAACTCTATGTCTCTTCTTTTTAAATATGAATAGGATTTCTATCAATCTGAAGCTACTTTTAGACGACCCCGAATCACCTTTACTTTCTTTTGTATTTCTTTAATCAAATCAGGACTGACTAATTTATCTTTTTCAACCTCATCCCAACATAAAGGTGTTCTGCATCTCCTACCATACAAGGCTTTATAAGGTGCCATTCCAATATTAGTCTGATAACTGTTATTATTATACAAACTCAATCAATGACAAGAAGCTATCCCAACTTCCACTGAAATTAATGATACAACTTCTTAACATATCCTCTAAAATCTGTATCACTCTTTCTGACTGTCCATCTGTCTGAGGATGAAAAACAGTACTAAAATGCAATCGAGAACCCAATGCATTATGCAAACTCCTCCAAAATCTCGATGTAAACCGAAAATCTCAGTCTGACACCAAAGAAACTAGGACTCCATGCAACCTCACTATCTCACTAATATACAACTCAGCCAATCTCTCAAGAGAATAATTCATCCGAACTGGAAGAAAATGAGCTATCTTCGTCATCGGATCAACTATCACCCAAATCGCATCATGCTTCTTTTAGGTCAAAGGCAGTCCAGTCACAAAGTCCATCGTTACTCGTTCCCATTTCCACTCTGGTACTGATAAAGGCTGAAGCAATCCTAAAGGAACTTGGTGCTCAGCTTTCACTCTTTAACAAGTGAGACATTTGAAAACAAACTCTACTATGTCCCTCTTCATACTTGACCACCAATAATACTGCTTCAAATCTTAATACATCTTGGTACTCCCAGGGTGCATAGCATAAATTGACTAATGTGATTTCTCTAAAATTACCCTCTTTAATTCAGCATCGTCAGGAATACATAACCTGTCTCTGAACTACAGACTACCATCATTTCTTACATGAAAGTCTCGACTCTCCCCCTTTTGGTAATCCAATACAATCTTCTAAATTTTCTCATATACCAATTGAGCCTCCCAAATATGATCTAACAACACTGGCCTTAACTGTAATTGAGCCATCAAAGCACCATCATCACAAGACTCAAATTTGACATGCAACGCTCTTAACTCAACAAGCAACAAGAGCGAAAAAGCAGTTAAATTTGCCAAAGACTTCCAACTCAAGGCATCAACAACAATATTTTCCTTGCCAGGGTGATAATTAATCAAATAATCATAGTCTTTAATCAACTCTAACCACAGTCTCTACTAAAGATTCAGCTCTTTCTGAACACCCAAATACTTAATCTCTTATGGTCAGTATAATGAAACACTTCTCCCCATACAGGTAATGTAGCCAAATCTTCAATGCAAAAACTATGGCTGCTAACTCCAAATCATGAGTCGGGTAAATTAGCTCATGCAGCTTTAATTGTCGAGAGGCATAAATAATGACTCTACCCTCCTACATCAGAACACAACCTAAACCACTAAGTGAAGCATCACTATAAATCACATAAGGTTTACCTTCCACATGGAGAGTAAGAAGAGGAGCCTGAGTTAACATTTCCCTCAGCTGCTCAAAACTCATCTGACACCGATCTGTCCACACAAATCTAACTCCCTTCCGAAGTAATCTAGTGAGTAGAGTAGCTATCATAGAAAAATCTTTCACAAACTGACGATAATAGCCTGCCAAACCTAGAAAACTTCTAACCTCTGTCACAGTCTTAGGTGGACTCCAATTCAAGATAGCCTCAACTTTACTCAGATCAACTCTAATACCCTCTGCTGAAATCACATGACCGAGAAAAGTTACTTGATCAAGCCAAAACTCACATTTAGATAGCTTAGCATACAACTGCTTCTCTTTCAGAGTCTGCAATACAATCCGCAAATGCTTACCATGATCCTCCTCATTACGTGAATACACAAAAATATCATTAATGAAAACCACCACAAATTGATCTAGATAGGGTCTGAATACCCTATTAATTAAATCCATAAATGCTGCTGGTGCATTTGTTAATCCAAAGGGCATCACCAAAAATTCATAATGCCCATACCTCATGCGGAAAACTATCTTATGCACATCCACATCTCTGACTCTCAACTGATGGTACCCTGATCTCAGATCAATCTTAGAGAATACTGCTGCTCCCTTCAACTGATCAAAAAGATCATCTATCCGAGTTAACGAATACTTGTTATTGATGGTCACTTTACTCAGCTATCGGTAATCAATACACAATCTCAAGATGCCATCCTTATTCTTCACAAATAATATAGGCACTCCCCATGAGGACACACTAGGGCAGATGAACCCTTTATCCAATAACTCCTACAACTTCACCTTCAACTCTCTCAACTTAGTAGGTGTCATACGATAAGGAGTAATAGAGATGGGAGTGGTACCAGGGAATAAATTGATACCTAACTCAACCTCTCTCTCATGGGGTATCCTTGGCAGCTCCTCAGAAAAAATATCTGAAAACTCGACAACTGTGGATATACTGTCAAGTTAGGATCCCACCACTCTGGTATCTACAACATGAGCAAGATAAGCCTCACATCCCTTCTGAATCCTCCTCCTCGCTGAAACAGCTGAAATAAACATGGATAAAAGAGGTCTTTGTTCACTAGATACCATCACGTGTTCTCAGAGTAACACGTTTATGCTGACAGTCTACTATAGCCCCATGCCTGAATAACCAATCCATGCTTAAAATCAAATCATACTCCTTAAAAGGCATCTTAATCAAGTCACCGAGAAATTTCTCATCCTGAACAACAACTGGACTATCTCGATGCACCCTGCTAACCATAACACTATGCCCTAAAGGATTTGTCACCAAAATATCAAATCCTAGGGATTCTAAATGCAAATTACTCATAAGCAAGATAGATGCACCAATGTATGAATGAGTCGACCTAGAGCCTATCAATGCAAGAAATGAAATACTGATAAAGAAAAAGTACCAGCAATAATGGCTGAAGCATCTAACTGCCTCTGCATCACATAGACTCGCTGCGATAGTCCTGCTTCATCAGGTCTACCTTCGGCTGTAGAACTTCCTCTATGATCATACTCAAACCTACCACCCCTGCCAAAACCTCTGCTACCATAACTCTCTCTAACATTGCGTCGAAAATCTGCAGTATATGTCTGTTTATCATCTGATAGCTTTGAATAATTTTTAATAAAATAATCTGGTGATCCACATCTATAACATACTACTGATCCATCTATCCTTCAGTAAACACCTCCATGTACTTTACCACAATAAACACAGGTAGGTAGAGCAGATCTATGTGTCGCTGGGGTCAGAGAACTAGCCACTGAAAACTGCAGGTCTCTATCTCTGCTGTTGTACTAACCTGCCAAACTACCCCTGTCTCCTATTGAATCCTTGAAAATATCCCCCTCGGCCTCTCATCACTGATGAAGACACTGCCTCACTCTGGGGTCTCCTAACTCTGGTCTCCTCAACCCCACCAGTTATTGTAAGACCCTATGCCCTCTCAATACTCTTGGCAGCTGCAACCAATTAGAAAAAATCATGATATCATGAACTTGCTATAATGCACATAATAGAGGGTCTCAACCCCTCCTCAAACCTCTAATACCGGTCAATCTCATCAGAAATGATCCCACCGGCATACTGACTCAGCCTAGTAAACTCTATCTCATACTCCAAAACTGTCTTAGTATCCTGCCTCAAACTCAGAAACTCTATCTTCTTCGCATCCTTATACTCTCTTGGAGTATATTTCTGTTCGAATTCCCGTAGAAAATCGTCATAGGATCATCCAGAGTATGTGGAACTGTCTTCCACCAATCATATGCATCCCTCTGCAGAAGAGATCTAGCATAATCAAACTTCTTTTTCTGAGTAGCCTGCAACTGAATGAATACTCTCTGAACTCTGTCTAGCCACTGCTCTGCTATAGTAGGGTCTGTAGTACCAACAAAATCTTCAGCTCTAAACTTCCTCAGCTTATCATACTTTCTCTCGACAAGTGCAGCTGCGGCTGTGGTGGTGGCGACTGCTGAATTAGAGCCTGCATAAACAGCTTCACCATATGCCGTACCCAGTCTGGTAGAATCTCATTAATTGCTGGTCTCTCAAGCACAGGAGCAGGTGCCTCTTTAGCAATCTCAACTCTAGCTCCATCTCTACCCTCACCAGGAGCCACACTCTCTGCACTACCCTCTGTAGACTGATGCGTCCGAAATGCCATAATTACATATATCTGCAAAGACAGCAAAAATTGCCACATCAGAGATCAAAAACTGCCAGTGCCAACGTATGTATCATAATTGAAAACCATATTTAAAAATCTCTATTTCCTTTCTCTCATAACCCACCTAGGTTGAAAACCTCAAACCTAGGCTCTGATACCAAAATAAATGTAATACCCTTTATAAACGTATAATATACACACTCCCAGTATGTAAGATACGCATATACGATATAAAAATGTCACAATTCGATTTAATAAAAAAAACTTCCATATTCCCATATTACTTAAAACATTTATATTTATACAGATATATATATGTATCAGAATACATGATACCTCACATATTTCATTATTTAAAATAATTTTTATAATTTACAGTATATATATACATATACTCTCAAAATATAATATAATATACATAATGTCAAAATATACTATAAAATAAAATATGTACATGCTCTACTAGATCACCCCTGTCACCTGCGCGATGAATTACAATCGCGCTAAGCCAAAGCCTAGTGGTACAAACTTTGATAATAATAATATTCAAATACAACGTCAATGCAGAATATTCATATGCCATGTCATCACATGATATTCAAGACCATTTTTGGATATGTTCTTTCATCACTTGATAATGCACACAAACACATACACAAACATGGGCCTAAACAACTAATACATCATTCAATTCTCAGAGTTACCATTTTGGTCCATAATGACACCATGTGTCTAGCCCGAAGGCAAAATATCAATATATCAGTCCAACTAGGTATGAGCTTACGATCCGATCTTTTCACCCAGCCCAGCTTCAAGGACTTGTTTCTAAGGCTTACGATCCTATCATTTCACCTCAAAAATATTTTCACAATGATATCAAGCGCTAGCCCCATAGGCAAATATAGACATGTCGCTAAACACAGAACTCTAAAAATTAAATAACATACTAGGCACACAATTATTTCATATTTTCATTATCAATCTCTTTTTCATTTTCTCATGATCAAACTAGGGACATTTCATCATTTATCTCATTTTATACAATATAGCCATCACTAATGGCTTTACATAATATCTTTAATGTATACACAATATTACCCAAACATTTTGGATCATTTTCATATTTTGCACATAGTTCGCATTTCATTCAATTTAGCCATTAACAATGGCTTTTCACAATACATAATAATTCATACATAGCAATTCACATGTCTTAGCACCATGCTCATGAATACTTAATGTATCAAGTAGCTTAACATATTTTTCATCTAAAATTTGTTAGGCCAAATGTAATGCAATCACATTCTATTTATCAAGAGTTTGTACATACCTTAGAAAATCCTCTAAAACAAGCTTTAAAACTTCCTCTAGCCTTCTCTTCCAAGTTGCCCTTCAACACTAGAGTTGGGCAAACTACACTCTCTCAATGCCTATACCAAATATGATCATAAACAACCATTTAATATCACATTCTAAGGCATTCTCAACATCAAATCATTTAAATAGGAATTACAAATGAAAAACAAAGAAAAGAGTTATTCTCAAGTGAGACGCCCAACAACACGGGCGTATTACTGACCATGTCATTAACTTACTCACACATAAGCATTGACACGTCCAATGACATGGGCGTGTCACTGCCCATGTCATTCATGCTGCCTCACAGAACATTTGGCATGTCCAATAACACGGGCGTGGTAATGGTAGTGTAAATTATTTTATATTACAGAAGCTACGACACGTTCAGAGACATGGCCGTGTTAATGGTCGTGTCATTAACATGCAACTCAACACCGTCGACACACCCAACGAAATGGCCATATCACTGGCCGTGTCAGGCAAAATCTGTATTTTAAACTCTCAACAAAATGAACACAACCATTCCAAACTCAACAACACAACACCCTAAATCATCATCTTAGCTTATATCTATAATTCTCCTACAAATTTAACATTTATATAACTCCAACATATTATAACTATCATCTTATTCAATCAATCATCACTTTCTCTCACAACACATTCAAAGAAGAAGAAAGAAAAGAAATCTATTCTCTTTCAATCTAACCTTATAAATCATCATTAGCTATTTATAGCATATTCATACATATTCAAATAAGCCATCAAAACATATTAATACAAAATCTCTAAAATTCAAATATCATGTTCTTCCATAGAATTCCAAAGAAACTTGCAAAATGATAAAGGAACTTACCAATTGATGAAAAATCCTCAAAATCTTTACTTGAATCCTTGAAATCCCTTCAGTTCTTTAATGAATGGAAGAACTCTCCTCTATACTCTCTCTTTCAAACTCACGCCAAAGAAGAAGAAAGAAAAGAAAAGACTCTTCTCTTTTCTTTCATCCTTATCTCTCTCTCTCTCTCTCTCTATATATATATATATATTAATTATTCTTTTATATGTGTTGTATATGTTTGGTATGTGTATATGTTATATTTACTTTAAATATATTTCAAATATACATTTCACTTAAAATCCTTTCATTTTATTTAAATTATTTATTTAATGCATCCAAATTTAATTTATTTCATTTAATATTCAAAAATTAGGGGTATTACACATTAATTAGAGTTGTCACTTGTGGAACCATTCTTTTTTTTTCTTCCACAACATTAATTATTCAAAATTTATTCTTTTTTTTTTGCTAGACTTTAAATATTCATTGTCTGGGTAATTAATAAATTTTGGACATAAAGAATCATGTAACCGCCTCTACAAAAGCTTTCATAGGCAGTACGATATCCATGTATTGAACTTATCCCATAATTGCTTTTATAGGAATCATCCCAACGTTTTCTAACTTGCAGCAAATTGAAAGCCTAGATCTTTCATACAACAATTTGCAAGGAAAAATCCCTCCTCTACTTACTCAGTTATATTCTTTGGAGGTTTTCAATGTGTCCCACAACAATTTTTCAGGTATGACACTTGGAAAAGTCGCACAATTTGAAACATTTGATGAAAGCAGCTATCGAGGTAATCCTTTCCTTTGTGGTTAACCACTGCCTGAAAGTTGTAGTAATGAAATGGTGCTACCTCTATCAATTTGAACTAATGATCATGAAGAAGGCAATGGTGTTATTAGTAATAGCTATAGTATTGTACATAAATCCATATTGGCGAAAAACGTGATTTTACTTCATTGAAGTCAATTTGGAGTACTATTTATTATGGACAAGTTTGCTTTTTATCTAGATTTAAGTAATTTTATAGTCTTTGGAAATAATTAAAATTTAGTTTAAATGTATTATCTTTGTTTGTTCCATTAGGATTGAATATATCAATCTCAATCAACAATGTAAATGTGTTTTTTTACAAAGAAATCTTTGATTTAATGGTATGGAATTATCTCCTATGATGAAAGTTTCAGAGTGAGTAAAATTTTATTACCCTTTTTCAGCATTTGCCCAAAATATATTAAATCTCTTTGATGTCTACAATATTTTTTATGTATAATGGGAAACACTAAAAGTGAGGCAGTGGGAACTTATAGGTTGACTTCTGAGTTTGATAGGTTTGATATTTCGATCTATATTGTATTTGTAATATTTAATATAATTACTAATTTAAACATTTGTATTTGATATATATCTTGTATTGTATGTGATATTTCTTGCCAAAAAAATTTAAAAAGTTTATTAATGTTTTATTAAAAAATCTCAGCACTGTTGGGATTTAAAATTTTTTTTATTAATATTTCATAAAGGACATACAATATATTTATTAAAAATTATTTAAAAGCAAAATTAAAAATGTATTTATTTGCTAATTGAGACTTAAAACTATGTTTTTAATTTTTAGATTTTAACCGTAGCATTGATGTTGTTGTTGCGACATTTAAAACTGAAATTATATATTTAAAATTTTATTAAAGTAACTAATTATGATACATTTAACAAGACTTTTTTGAGATATTAAAGTTGTTATTTTAAATGATCATTATATTATGTTAGTATTATCTTTTTATTTTTGTGAAAATAAAATTATCATGCTTCAATTTTCCTTCAAAAAATTATTTTATTTATTCTACAACAAGAAAACCATTATTTCAAAGCCAACCTTAATATTGATTTTTATTCCCTAATTCACTTTCTCAAATATGTTTAAATTTATGCATCAATTAATGTTTTATAATTAATTATGTTTGAAAATAAGTATAATTTTTTATGTGAAATCCTTAATTAAGCCAAATAAAAAATATAAATATCTAATTTTAAATTAATGATATATATAATCTAAAAATGCTGGCATGTAATCTATATTTTAGATTAGCCGCTGATATTTCCATGATAATTTTAGATCAATTTTTCGTTTTTTCAATATCATTGCTAACATATTTTATATCAATTTCGAATTTTCGGTTTATGCAAACTGTATAATCTACAAGCAAAAAAATTTCACACCCTAGACTCGGGGGCATGACCATCCTAGGATTCAGGTCAGGTTAAGCCTACCAAAACCACATAAAACATAGTGATCTTACCAGTTTATTTAGAATTCCTTAATTTATTATACTTTATCTCGTTACAAAGTCTTCACAACCCAAAGTAAAATTCCTATCATAGGATTGGTTCCTATGGTTGCCAAAACTTCCTCATCTTCGGATTACCATAGAGTTGCTATACTATAGTTGTACTACCTGCAAGAAAATGCTTAAAAAATAAAGGTGAGGGGTGAACTCAATGGTAATAACGAGAGATATAGATGGACTAAACTACTCAAATTCAGTTTGATTATTGATTTAGTAAAAACTTGTTCAGAATTGAACTCATTTAGAAACAAATTGGTGCGTGCCGCTATGCTATAGCAATACCGCAAGTGCACGGGTCGCCCAAGTAATATAGTAGTGAGTGAGTTATCGTTCCACTAGGGACAAGGCCAAGTACTAGTTCAAAACTTAACCGTTGTTTAGCAAATTAATAGTTGTGTGATGCTTTGTAATTAAAAATAACTAATTTAATAACTGGAAGTAAGGGAAATTAAATGTTGTGCAAATAGGATTGATAATAATAATACTATCCAGATATTGAATCCCCCTAGCCTCAATGATATTTATGAACAATCAATTCAATTAAATCATTCAATGGAGTTAAGTTGGCATTCCTCTAAATTAGACTAAAACCTCTCTCGAGTGAATTAATCCCTAATCGCTAAGTAGAGTGCTAGAATCTCTTCTCAAAACACAATTAAATAGGTCATGCATTAAGAACAAGGAACTATACACCAAAGGATCTTGTAGGTCTATCTCTAGTACCCTAATCAATCCTCAACCCTTATGAGTATTCAATTCATATCAAGCTTTCTCAAGTCAATAATATGAAAATGGCAACCAATCAATAAGCATGCTATTATCAATTGGAAATAACATCAAGCGTCATAAGAATAAAACAACTCAATCAAATGATTCAACTAAATATAATTATTCAATTCATACAAATAAGCTAGGGTTCATCAATATCTAGATAGAGAAGGAATTAGTTCATGTTCAAAACCAGAAAAATAGAGCAAGATAAATGAGTAAAAGAAACTAAACAATCCATGGTGAATGATTTGTATTTCTTCACTTCAATCCTTGATTCTTGGTTTAGGGCTTGTACAAGATGTGTCTCCTTCTTCAAACTCAGCTTAAAACCCTCCTTTTTGCTTCAGTTGTTGGCTCCTTCTCCCTTGTTCCAGCCTTCACGTTTCCAGCTCCAGAATCCCCCAAAAACTCCCTTTTCTTCTCTTTTTATTTCCCTCCAAAGCTCAAGTCAATCTTCCAGCTCACTTCCAACTCACCTTGTCTCCCATATTCCCTTTGTTCAATCTTTCTTTTCCTCAAATTAGGCAAGCTTTTCTTTAGTCTAATGTTACTTTTGACCAAAACTAGTCTTTGTTTCCCACTTGTCTGCAAAAGAATTTGAACATTTCATAGTTGCCCTAGGTGACACGGCCAAGCTTGCTGGCCGTGTCACCTTCTGCCCTTTCTTTCCTTGTTTTCTTCTAGGTGACACGGCCAGTGGCTTGGCCGTGTCATGTGAGTGTGTCACTCTCTGCTTCTGGCTTTGTCAATTTGCTTGTCTTTATTTCCAAGGGTGACACGGCCATTGGCTTGGGCGTGTTACCTGGGTGTGTTGGCTTCTGGATCATTTCTTTTCTTTCTTGGTTCTTTGGCTTAGATGGGACACGACCAAGCTTGTGGCTGTGTCACTTGCCAGTGTCTTCTTCTGCCAAAATTTCTTTCCTTTCTTGGTCTCTTTGATTTTTGCTCTTTGGGTGAGACACGGCCAGAGGCTTGGGCATGTCACCTGGCCGTGTCATCTACTGCCTTGAAGAGATTTGAGGGACATGGCCAAACTTGCTTTGGCTTGGCCATGTCTTGCTTGCTTCATGCTTTTTTTTTCATTGTTTTGATCATCCAAGGGAGTTTTTGCACTTTGACCTAAAACAAACACTTAAAACAAACTTTAAACCAAAATCAAATGAAACATTAACTAAAATCACATTAAAATCATACTAAAAACAAGTATAAAAACACTCTTATCAAATACCCCACACTTAAATCCTTGCTTGTCCCCAAGCAAGGCTAAAATCAAAACAAACTACACACAAAAATTTTGTCCAGCTCAAGAGTTATAAAAATGTATCAAAACTTCCCTATCCCTAAATTCGCAATCAATATCAAATCGAACAAAATCGATACCAATGCAATTAAGTGGCTTTTCATGCATAACCTACATTGTCACTCCCTCACCAACTCTTAGAAAGTGTTTGATCAAGGTGGTGTTTACACTCATAACAATCAATGAAAGATTATTGCCATAGGCTTGCTTATCTATCAAATTTCCACCACTTAATTTCAATCAAGCATCAATCAAAAGGTCTTTTATTGGGTTGTAATGGGGCTAAGGTAGAGGCATGACATTTAGGAAATGTGAGCTTAATCATTAAGTTCAAGAGCACTTCAAGAATGAAGTAACCGATCATATGTATCACCCAACGGTTCCAAAACACCTTTCTCTTATCTACCCCTTGACATTTACAGAACTTTTCAAGGGAACTCACTTATTACATCTTGTAACATATCCCAACCCTTTTAATAATTGTTCTTATTTTTCTTCTTGTTATTTGATTTTGATTTTTTTTATGATTTGCAATCTTAAACCTACTAAATTTAACCCCACACTTAATTCAACACAACACTTGGTCATAAACGCTCTTAAAATGCTCTTGACCTAATGAAAAGGTAAGAGGCAAAATAGCATGATTCAAAGTTAGTAGTGTTGTGAAAAAGAAAGAAAAGGATAAACGGAATAGGCTCAAAATTGGCTAACTACGGTTAAAAATAGGGTTGGTCTTTTTAAGCCAAAGTGGGTTCACCTAATTGCCTTAATCATCTTGATGCCAAATTTAAATTTTTATGTAATCTTAAAATGCATATCAAAGCAAGTTCTAGCAAGTCATCAATCAAAGATGTTTTCTCACAAAAAGAATAATAAGTTGATGGCTCAATTTCTCACTAAGTTGATGGTGATGCAAAGAAAAACCAACAAAATTGACAAAAAGCATCAATTCTACTCAATTCTCAAATTCATGCTTCTAAAATTCAAAAGTCATATATCAACAATGTTTATAACAATTGAACTTTCCAAAATTGAGTTATTCAAAGAAAACATGAAAAATATTAACTAAACTAACACAAAAATAAATTAAAATTAAAAACACAAAACACAAAATGCAAAATGTACCCCACACTTAAAATTTCACATTGTCCTCAATGTGAGTATGCATAAACTAAAGGAGAGTTTAGATGAAACCCCTATATATATATATTTTTTTTTTCACAAACTAAAAATACAAGAATTAAAGACATAAAATTTAAAGAACGAATAAAATGGTGGGTTGCCTCCCACCCAGCACTTCTTTAACATCGTATTAGTTGGACGATCAGGGCAGATGTTCCTAGTCTTGGAGGTGTAAAACCTCATTTAGGTCGTGTATTTCCCCTCCAAAATAAAATTTGAGCCTATGCCCATTGACTATAAAATCACCTTTTTCCGGGTGGGTTATTTCAACCACTCCGTATGAAAAACTTCCTTGACAGTAAAAGGACCAGACCATCGAGATTTCAACTTACCTGGAAAGAGTCGAAGTCTTGAATTGTACAGTAATACCTGATCTCCTGCTTGAAACTCTTTCCATTCCTTAATGTGAGCATCGTGCCATCTCTTGGTACGTTCCTTATACATTCTCGCATTGTCATAGCTTGCAATCTCCACTCGTCTAACTCGTTTACCTGTAATTTTCGCCTTTCACCTGCACAAGCTAGATCAAGGTTAATCTGTTTTATGGCCCAATATGCATTATGCTTTATTTCAACAGGTAAATGGCAAGCTTTTCCATATACCAACCTAAATGGTGTAGTGCCCAAGGGAGTTTTGAATGCAGTCTTAAAAGCCCATAGAGCATTGTCCAATTTCTCGGACCAATCCTTTCGGGATCGCTCTACAGTTTTTTCCAAAATTCTTTTAATCTCCCTATTCGTGTTCTCAACTTGGCCACTAGTTTGGGGATGATAGGGAGTAGCAAACCTATGTGTAACTCCTAATCTTTTAAAAACTTTCGCAAGCTGAAAGTTACAAAAGTGAGTACCCCTATCACTTATAATTGCTTTTGGTGTACCAAATCGAGAAAACAATTTCTTCAAAAATTTCACCACAACCCTAGCATCATTGGTTGCCAAGGCTTGGGCTTCAGGCCATTTAGATACATAGTCTATAGCCACAAGGATGTATTTGTTACCAAAGGAATTGGGAAAGGGCCTCATAAAGTCGATCCCCCATACATTAAAAATTTCACAAACTAAAATCCCATTTTGGGGCATCTCATCATGAGATGAAATGTTTCTAGTCCTTTGGCATCGATCACAGCGGTTTAAAAATTTGTAGCTATCCCTAAACAAAGTGGGCCAATAAAATCCTGATTCTAGTACTTTTTGAGCAGTTCTATTGGCTCCCATATGACCACCAGCTGGCCCAACATGGCGTTGACTAAGAATGTTAATTGTTTCGGGCCATGCCACACATCGTCGGATCATGTGATCCTTACATAATCTAAACAAAAAGGGATCCTCCCAAAAGTAATATTTTAAATCAGAAAAGAATTTCTTCTTTGCTTGATAAGTTAAGTCCTTAGGAAGTTCCCTAACAGCCAAATAGTTAGCAAAATCTGCAAACCAAGGTGTTTCAAAATTTAAGTTACTTACCTCACTTACCATGGCGTACAGCTGCTCATCGAGGAAGTGATCATCAATGTCCCCTTCTTCAAACCTCTCCAAGGTTGGATTCTCCAAGCAAGAAAGGTGATCTGCTGCAAGATTTTCAGCCCCCTTCTTGTCTTGAATTGTCAAGTCAAATTCCTGCAATAATAAGACCCAACGGATTAGCCTAGGCTTTGCATCAATTTTCGCAAATAAATACCTCAAAGCCGAATGATCTGTATAAACAATCACTTTTGACAAGATTAGATATGATATAAACTTGTCAAAAGCAAAAACCACAGCCAGCAGCTCTTTCTCTGTAGTTGTGTAATTAGCTTGAGCTGTGTTCAAGGTCTTGCTTGCATAGTAAATAGGCTGGAAGTATTTCTCCTTGTGTTGACCCAAGACCGCTCCCACTGCAAAGTCACTTGCATCGCACATTAGTTCAAACGGTAGACTCCAATTGGGAGCTACCATGATTGGAGCATGGGTCAATTTCTCCTTAAGAGTTGTGAATGCTCTCAAACATTCCCCATCAAAAACAAAGTTCACATCTTTTTCAAGGAGTCTTGTTAATGGACGGGCTATTTTAGAAAAATCTCTAATGAACCTCCAATAAAAACCCGCGTGTCCTAGAAAACTTCTGATGGCCTTCACATATGTGGGTGGTGGTAATTTCTCAATTATATCTACATTTGCCCGATCCACCTCAATGCCCTTGCTTGAAATTTTGTGTCCCAACACGATTCCCTCTTGAACCATGAAATGACACTTTTCCCAATTAAGCACTAAATTGGTTTCCTCACATCTCATCAAGACTCTTTCAAGGTTTTCCAAACATCTTTCAAATGAGCTACCATAGACCGAGAAATCATCCATAAACACCTCCATAATATCTTCTATAAGCTCATCAAAGATTGCTACCATGCACCTTTGGAAAGTTGCAGGTGCATTGCACAACCCGAATGACATTCTTCGATATGCGAATGTCCCATATGGGCAGGTGAATGTAGTTTTCTCTTGGTCTTCCGGGGCAATAGGAGTTTGGAAATAGCCTGAAAGGCCATCCAAAAAGCAGTAGTACTCATGGCCGGATAACCTCTCCAACATCTGATCAATGAAGGGTAAAGGAAAGTGATCCTTTCTAGTTGCGTCATTCAATTTTCTGTAGTCAATGCAAACCCTCCAACCGGTAACTGTTCTTGTTGGAATCAGCTCATCATTTTCATTAGGGACCACTGTCATCCCTCCTTTCTTTGTTACTACCTGAACTGGGCTCACCCAAGAGCTATCCGAGATCGGATAGATAATCCCTGCATCAAGTAGTTTTATCACTTCAGTCTTCACTACATCTTTCATTTTTGGGTTTAGTCTCCGTTGTGGTTGCACTACTGGTTTGAATTCATCTTCCATCAGTATCTTGTGAGTGCAATAGGATGGACTAATACCCTTTATGTCTGCTATCTTCCAAGCTATCACTTGCTTATGTTTCTGCAACAACTGAATAAGCTTCTCCTTCTGCTCAAAAGATAGATGGAACTCAGAATTATTGGCAGTTTCATTTTCTCCGCCAAAAATCCATACTCAAGGTGATCCAGAAGAGGCTTTAGTTCCAAGTTGGGTGGATCAATCACCGATGGTTTTGGCTTTTCTTCCTTTGGCATCTCAATAGTCTCATATGCCCTGCATTTGAATGATTTGCTTGCTTCAAGAAAAGCAAGCTGCTCCATTGCTTCTTGATCCTCAACATTTTCCTGCAATAAACACAACTCAAGGGGATCCTTGGAAATAATGTTAGTAACACAATTTATGGTCTCATGCTCAATAACATCATTGCATGATTCCGCCTCATCAAATGAAAGTGAATGTTTCATGGCATCATGTATCCTAAAAATAACTTTCTCATCACCCACTCTCAAAGTTAAAGTGCCATCATGAACATCGATAAGGGCACGGGCTGTATTTAAAAATGGCCTACCAAGAATAAGTGAAACATCCGCATCCTCATCAATATCAATGACAACAAAATCATTGGGGAAAATGAAATCCCCGCCTTTTACCAACACATCTTCTATAATGCCACGAGGGTGGACTACCGATTTATCAGCAAGTTGGATGTTCATGAGTGTTGATTTAGGCTTACCAATGCCTAACTCTTTAAACATTTTATAGGGCATAACACTTATGCTAGCCCCCAAATCAGCTAATGCACTTTTAACCTCTAGATTACCTATCAAACATGGAATGGTAAAACTACCTGGATCTTTTAACTTCTTAGGTAACCTTCTTTGCAAAATTGCCGAACTCTTTTCAGATAAATGCACTAAAGACACTTCCTCAAGTTTCCTTTTGTTAGAAAGGATATCTTTCAAAAATTTAGCATACTTAGGCATTTGTGACAAAGCTTCAGCAAATGGAATATTAATGTGCAATTGTTTAAAAAGTTCAAGAAATTTACCGAACTGAGCATCAATCTTGTCCTTGTTCAACCTTGCCGGATAGGGTACTCTAGGTCGGTATTCCTTTAAATTGGGGCTGCTTTCTTGTGGCTGCTTATCTTTCTCACTTTCTAGTGCAGCTTTCTCTTCTGGCGTGACAGGAAGATCATCTTCTTTTTCTTGTACTTCAGCCCCTTTTCCTACCACTTTTTCTCTTTTCTCAACCACATTGCCCTTGATCTCTTTTCCACTCCTTAGTGTAATTGCCTTGAGCTGCTCTTTAGGATTTACCTCTGTGTTGCTAGGCAGACTTCCCTGTGGTCTCTCACTGAGCAACTTGGCAATTTTCCCCACTTGATTCTCCAAATTATGAATGGAGGCTTGCTGATTTCTTATGGTGGTTTCAGTTGATTGGAACCTAGTTTCAGAAGCTGCTATAAATTTCTCCATCATATCCTCCAAATTACTCTTTCTTGGAGGGGTAGCTTGTTAATGTTGGGGCTACTGGAATCCAGGGGGAGGTCTTGGATTATTTTGATTATTCCATGAAAAATTTGGATGATTCCTCCAACCCGGATTGTATGTGTTGCTGTAGGGATTATTCTGCTGTTGCCTTGGCATATTTCCAACATAATCTACTTGTTCTTTCCTAGCAAACATGTTGCCACTTTGGCAATCTTGACTTTGATGTCCACCCCCACACCATTTACAAGACATCACCTGCATTACTTTCCCAGAAGAAGAGGCTAAGGAATCAAATTTTTTATTCAATGCTTCCAATTGGGCTGTTAAAGCCACCACAGGGTCTAATTGGTGTGACCCCATGACCTTCAACTTTCCTTGCTCCCTTGGGGCTTGCCACTGATAATTGGTGATAGCCATGTCTTCAATTAAATCCCTTGCTTGTTCAGGTGTCTTGTTGTTTATGGTACCACCAGCTGCTGCATTAATGGATTGCTTACTTACATAATTCAACTCATTATAAAATGTTTGAATTTGAAGCCATAGTGGAAGTCCATGATGAGGACACTTTCTCAGCAAATCTTTAAATCTTTCCCAGGCATCATAAAAGGTCTCACCATCTTGCTGCAGAAAGGATGAGATATCATTCCTCAACTTAGCAGTTTTGGATGGTGGGAAGTATTTCTCTAGGAATTTCTCTGCCAACTGACCCCATGTGGTGAAGGTTCCTGGAGGAAAAGATTTCAGCCACTTCTTTGGTCTATCTCTAAGGGAAAATGGGAACAACCTCAGCCTAATTGCATCATCTGAGACATTATTTATTTTGAATGTGTCACATATTTTCAGAAAATTCTCAATATGTGCATTAGGATCTTCATCAGGAAACCCATCAAATTGACAAGTCTGCTGCACCATTTGAATTACATTTGCTTTTATTTCGAAGTTGTTTGCAACAACTGTCGGCCTCCGGATACTAGATTCAGCTCCATTGATATTAGGCTTAGCAAACTCCTGCATTGTTCTTAGTCCAGCTCCTTCCATCACTTCAAACTCTTCTTCTTCGTCTATTTCCAGATTTATTTCTGTTTCTACGTCTTCCAAAACTACCTCCCCTTCTTCCTTTCGCTTTCTCCTTAATGTTCTTTCTAGCTCTGGGTCTAACTCAAACAATTGGGATGAGTTACTTCTGGTCATAAATAGGGAGGAATACCTAAAATGATAATCGACAAGCAAGAACCAATGTCAAAAACAAATGAAAATAAAAACTAAATCAACAGTTTCGATTATATTACTAATATTGAAATAGTTATCCCCGGCAGTGGCGCCAAAAACTTGGTGCGTGCCGCTATGCTATAGCAATACCGCAAGTGCACGGGTCGCCCAAGTAATATAGTAGTGAGTGAGTTATCGTTCCACTGGGGACAAGGCCAAGTACTAGTTCAAAACTTAACCGTTGTTTAGCAAATTAATAATTGTGTGATGCTTTGTAATTAAAAACAACTAATTTAATAACTGGAAGTAACCAAAATTAAATGTTGTGCAAATAGGATTGATAATAATAATACTATCCAGATATTGAATCCCCCTATCCTCAATGATATTTATGAACAATCAATTCAGTTAAATCATTCAATAGAGTTGAGTTGGCATTCCTCTAAATTAGACTAAAACCTCTCTCGAGTGAATTAATCCCTAATTGCTAAGTAGAGTGCCGGAATCTCTTCTCAAAACACAATTAAATAGGTCATGCATTAAGAACAAGGAACTATACACCAAAGGATCTTGTAGGTCTATCTCTAGTACCCCAATCAATCCTCAACCCTTATGAGTATTCAATTCATATCAAGCTTTCTCAAGTCAATAATATGAAAATGGCAACCAATCAATAAGCATGCTATTATCAATTGGAAATAACATCAAGCATCATAAGAATAAAACAACTCAATCAAATGATTCAACTAAATATAATTATTCAATTCATACAAATAAGCTAGAGTTCATCAATATCTAGATAGAAAAGGAATTAGTTCATGTTCAAAACCAGAAAAATAGAGCAAGATAAATGAGTAAAAGAAACTAAACAATCCATGGCGAATGATTTGTATTTCTTCACTTCAATCCTTGATTCTTGGTTTAGGGCTTGTACAAGATGTGTCTCCTTCTTCAAACTCAGCTCAAAACCCTCCTCTTTGCTTCAGTTGTTGGCTCCTTCTCCCTTGTTCCAGCCTTCACGTTTCCAGCTCCAGAATCCCCCAAAAACTCCCTCTTCTTCTCTTTTTATTTCCCCCCAAAGCTCAAGTCAATCTTTCAGCTCACTTCCAACTCACCTTGTCTTCCACATTCCCTTTGTTCAATCTTTCTTTTCTTCAAATTAGGCAAGCTTTTCTTTAGTCTAATGTTACTTTTGACCAAAACTAGTCTTTGTTTCCCACTTGTCTGCAAAAGAATTTGAACATTTCAAAGTTGCCCTAGATGACACGGCCAAGCTTGCTGGCCGTGTCACCTTCTGCCCTTTCTTTCCTTGTTTTCTTCTAGGTGACACGGCCAGTGGCTTGGCCGTGTCATGTGAGTATGTCACTCTCTGCTTCTGGCTTTGTCAATTTGCTTGTCTTTGTTTCCAAGGGTGACACGGCCAAGCTTGTGGCCGTGTCATGTGACACGGCCATTGGCTTGGGCATGTCACCTGGGTGTGTTGGCTTCTGGATCATTTCTTTTCTTTCTTGGTTCTTTGGCTTGGATGGGACACAGCCAAGCTTGTGGTCGTGTCATGTGACACGGCCACTGGCTTGGCCGTGTCACTTGCTAGTGTCTTCTTCTGCCAAAATTTCTTTCCTTTCTTGGTCTCTTTGATTTTTGCTCTTTGGGTGAAACATGGCCAGAGGCTTGGGCGTGTCACTTGGCCGTGTCATCTACTGCCTTGAAGAGATTTTGAGGGACATGGCCAAGCTTGCTTTGGCTTGGCCATGTCTTGCTTGTTTCATGCTTTTTCTTCATTATTTTGATCATCCAAAGGAGTTTTTGCACTTTGACCTAAAATAAACACTTAAAACAAACTTTAAACCAAAGTCAAATGAAACATTAACTAAAATCACATTAAAATCATACTAAAACAAGTATAAAAACACTCTTATCACAAATCGAGCTCAAACTATTCGTTTATTAAAAAAAATTATGTCTAAGCTAAGAAATATTCGACTTATTAGACTCGCGACCTATCTCATTTAAAAAGCTTGTGAGTTCGACTCTCGAGCTGGCTAATTTATTAGACTTATTAACTAGCTTGGTAAATATAAAATTTATTAACTAACCAAATTTATATAATTTATTATTATACATTTTATGTTATAAATGAATTAAATCATATAAAAAGAAATAATTTTTATATTACATAATAAATAATAATATGTCTTAGAAATAAAATAATATTATACTTTAATTAAATTTAAAATTTTTTTATTAAGTAATCATAACTATTAAGTCATACTAAAATATGTTTTTAATACATATTAGTATAATATATTTATTAATTCTATTATTAGTCCTATATCTTTAAAACTTATAATCTAATTTATATTTATTAATACTATGTCTTTCGTGTGATATAACTATGTATTAAGAGTATTATATGCCTACGTTTTAAATAAGAAGTTTACATGAAATGAGACTTTGCTAATTTTTTTTAATGAATTTTTAAATATTTTTTATAAAGTAATTATATTAATTAACTCATAAAAAGTTTTCTGTATACATATTATATTTAAAAAAATAATTTTAAACTTATATATTGTTAATATTGTAACTAATATTTCATATTTTAATTAATACTTACTAATATTTAATAAATTTGTAATAAATAAATAAAAGAAAAATTCATATAATATTAAATTAAATCCATTTTAAATAATAATAAATATAAAAATATATTCATGGATATTATCTTATAAATATTTATTAAATATTACTTTTCTAAAAATGATTCTAATTATAATTTAAAAAATATAAATTTTGAGATTTAAATAAAATAATAATAGAGATTAATTAATAATATTAGATTTTAGGTTAGTACTTCATAAATTCTTATTAGTAACAAAATAGTAAGTAGGACTCATAATATAATACTTTTTATTTTGTGGATTATAATAGTGAAATAATTAAGAAAAATGTAATTAAAATTAATAGTTTGATTTCTTTTTACTTTGCACAACCATAAAATAAGAATTTAGATTTTATATACACACATATTTTCTAATCCAATTATTATTTTGATTGCTCAAACTTGTTTGCTAAACTCATGTTGGGATTTCAATTACTGAACTTCAAATTAAAATTCCCTTAAAAATTATCGACACATAAAGCATTATATCATCATTCTTCTTAATTTAATATGTTAAAGTTGAAATTCAACATTATAAGTTAAGGTTAGGAATGCTCAAATACTAAAATCTAACAATTCTAACTTTAAATATTTTAATTTACTTTTTAACAATTAATTTACTTATTGCTAATCTAATATTGAAATTGAAACTAATTGTTATTCAATTACTAGATCTAGATGTAATTAACTGCACACAAATGATTAAATTAGATTTAGAAATGAAAAGATGGAGTTGGAAATTAAAGATTGAAGAGGATGATGATAACTATATGGTACTTTATAATGAGGCATAATATATACATTGCCTCTCAAATTTGGTATATTTGGTCATTTTATTCTCCATACTATTCGAGTAACCATTTTACCTCTTAAACTTAGCTTTTTTTTTTTTTTATAACAATTGACCTTTATCTTAATATACTTAGATTTTTAATAGTGCGTAAATTACAATCGCCTTGAAAATATGATTTTTGATCATCCCCTCGTTAATTTTGGTCAACGAACAAATTTTTTTAGCAAAACATAGAAATTTTCGATCGTCGAAGATTTCACAGAAAAATTATCTTCTTCTTCTTCTCAGATCTATTCATTTGCTTGAGAAATAAGCAGAAAGTTGAGGCAAAAAAAAAATCGAATCGTTAAAGATTCCTGCAAAAAATTTATTTTCTTCTTCTTCTTCTCAAATATGCCCATTTTCTTAAGAAACAAAAACAAATACTCCCTCCATTTCATTAATATAGGGAAAATTTCCTTTTTTTGTGTATCTTTTATATAGAAAATATGCCATTTTAGGTAAATTTTGGGGAGTGGAATGAGACAAAATACTATTTATACCCTTGCCTTAAAAGTTTAATTTGAGGGATATTTTTTTAGAGGTATTTAAGTCAATAGAGATGGAAAAAGTAAAATTTCCTTAATTTTCGTGTCCATCTTACTTTTTCTATGTTAATGAAACGGAGGTAGTATTTGATAAAAATTCCAGATTGTTGAAGAAATTTCAGATCTATCCATTTTTCTTCTTCTTCTTCTTCTTCTTCTTAAATTTTTAGATACTTTAGATTCAAAACACATATTTTGAATCATATTCTAGACAAAAAATTATTATTTTTCAGCGCCGGCTATTGAAATTATGGCAAAAAACTTTGTTAATGGTTTAAGGGCATTATTATAATTTTACTGTATATGTCAAAAATTTCTTAAGTTATTGGAGGTTTTTTTTTTATATTATACAATATAAATATATTATTTTAATCAGTTTCACGCGCCCTCTAAGAATGAGATGCAAACATATTGCTAACTCAGTGATTAAGGGGTAATGTGCTAGGAAAAAATCAAGTTTGAGGATTAATGTATTATGAAAAAGCTGAGTTTGAGGGGGTAAAATGGTTACTCAAATAGTATGAAGGGGCAAAATGACTAAATGTGCCTAGTTCGATAATGTGAGTGGGTTTGTGGTTGCATGTAGGGGATGCGGTTTTTCATGTGGCTTTTTGTATCTTGTTCATATATGAGATTCTCTCTTTCATGTTTTATAACCTTGTCAGAATCTATCTATTTAATATATTAAATCAGGAGCATTGGAACTCCTTCACTATTTGATTTTTCTAAAAAATGCAATTATACTTTTTTTTTAATAAAGGCGGGCGGCACCGCCGGGATAAATTTATTTATATCTAAAAAATGGTAAACCAATACATTCAGTTCTCACTAAGCCTCTTATAACCTGAGGTAGTGAAGCTTCAAAGTCAAAATAAAAATGACGCAAATTAAGCCTACTTAATGTAATATCCTCATGTATGCCCTAGAAGTCTTGGTGATAGTGTTGTTGTTGTTGTTGTTGTTGTTATATTGGATTGAATGTATAATATGTGATAAGAAAAGAAATTGAGAAGAGAATGCTTGTGTATATGTGTTTTGGGAAGAAATAGGGTTTAGAGACAAGTTTATATGTTGTGTATATGGTGATATATATAACATATAAAATGGTCAAAGAGAGAGAGTCAATGCAAGAGGAGATTTTTTTTATGTGGAATGTGCAATTACTTAATTGGGCTTATAAGAGACAAAAGCTAAGTTAAATGATGAGGGGTATTTGAGTAATTACTTGAAGTGGAATGCATGGTGGAGATTAAAAGAAGAAAAGGTGTTTGACTTGTGCATTTTCTTCTTTCTTTCTTGAAGAGGCCGGCCATTGAAGAGAAGAGAGAGCAAGAGAGGTATTCATGGTGCTAGAAGCAAATTGAAGAAGCAATCAAAGGATTTGACAAGAGAATTGTGGAATTTCTTCATCTTAGGTAAGAAATCTCTTGAATTCCTTTGGTAATTTAGAGGTTATGTCTAAATTGAATTGTGATTTGTTGATGTGATGATTTGGTGTGTTTGATATGTGTTTGTAAGTGTTGGAATTGATTTAAAGTTAAAAGATTGAATTGGTATTATTTTGGTTGTGAATATGGTTAGATATGTGAAGGTTGATTGTGAAAGATCAAGTGGGAAGATGGCTTTAGGGTTTGGTATTGGTGAATGTTTTAATGTAATGTTTATGTGTTGTTTAAGTGGTTAATGTGATGAATATGTAAGAGATGTGTTAATAACATTGATTAAAATCAATTGAATGAAGTTATTGTTGTGCAAAGGGTGTGAAAATGCATTTGGAAGAGTGTTGGTTTTGATTAGGGGTGTGTTCTTGAGTGACACGACCAGAATCAATGAGAGACACGGCCAAGACTTGAGAAATTTGGGTGACACGGCCAAGGTGGAGGGATTTTGGCCGTGTTGGATAGGTTTTGGGGTGACACGGCCACTGGCTTGGCCGTGTCCCTTGAATGTGTTTGCTACTGCCTAAGTTGGATTGAGAGACACGGCCGTGTCATCTGCCCGTGTTAGCTACTGGATTTTATGGTTGAGAGACACGGCCACAAGCTTGGCCGTGTCCCTCAAGGGTGCTGCCCGTGTCCCTCAAATGTGTTGGTTAGGGTTTTATTTCTTTGTTCTAATTGTATTGTTTTGGTTCTTCAAAGGTGGGTTAGTCCCTAAACCTAAACATAAACACTTTAAACATACTTCAAACAAAGAAAGGCCTAATCAAATGGATGTGGAAGATCTTAAAAATATGAATGATGTAGATTGTTCTTTGCCCTAATTGCATTGTTGAGATTGAACAATGGTATGTTATATGTAATGTGAATCTTGTAAATGATAATGTGTGTTATGGATAATGTATGTTGAGATGCTATATGCAAAATATGAAATGTGATGTAAAGCCATTGTGATTGGCTATGATGATATAATTGAATAATGTATGGCATGTTTGCCTAATTGATGAGAAAGATTGAGAAAGAGTTTGATAAAGAGAATAATGAAATAAGTGTATGCTTAATATGATATTCAATTTCAGAGTTCTGGTTTTTGGAGGCATGTCTATTTAATGAAAGGTAACAGTCTTGCCGGGTTGAGGATCTCTTCAAATTGAGTTGAATTGAGGTCCAAGAGACTGGGTCTGTTACACTATGATAATTGATATTATGAGATATTTGATTTGTAACAGTCTTGCCGGGTTGAGGATATCCTCGAGTTAGATGAGTTGATGATCCAAGAGACCGGGTCTGTTACGCTATCCATGGATAGAGATAAATATATATGGATATGTTGCCTACGGGCTTGATAATGGTGTTTATGAACCAAAGCAGTAACTCTGAATTCTGAATATCGTATTAAGTACTTGATGGGCCCATAGGTGTCTAGGTTTTATGTATATCATAAATGATGTTCTAATGTAATGAAATGTTAATATTACTTAAATGATGAAACGGACTATTCACGGAATATTGTTTGTTGATTATGATCTTTATTGATTGAGTGTGTATCATTGATGTTGATTTGTTAATACATATATGAAACATTGCATTGCACTAAAGCATAACATTAGCATGAATTGTCTTACTAAGCCCATGGCTTAGCGCGATAGTGTTTAATCGCGCAGGTAATAGAGTTGAACCCGAGAGCTCTTCTAGACCGAGTGAGAGTAGACATTGAAGAGTTGATTTTGGGAACTTAAAGATCAGAGGAGATTTGCCAATCATGTATAACTCTTTTATATTTTGTAAAGATTTCGTTTATATTGTAAATATATATGTAATGATAAATATGTACTCAAATGTTTTCATATGTGTAAATATTTTATAACTTTCGCTGTGTACTACTTAAATGTATTTTATATATCTATAATGTATATTGAGAAAGATGATGGTATTATATAAAAATGTTTTGAATGTTGATGAAAAGCCGTAGCACTCCTATGTTCGGTGCACATATGCTACGTTGTGGTGTTGTAGGGTGTGTGTACTGAATGTGGGGGTGTTACAATTGTTTTGGTATTAGAGCCTAGGTTTGAGATTCTCAGCCTAGGTAAAATGAAAGAAAAAGATTATTTTAATTTTAAAAGTGTTTTTTTTGAATAATATACATGTTTGGGATTGGCAACCTCTGATCTTTAATAAGATGTAGTATGTTGTGTTTGCAGTGTTAGGTGTTGATGGATCCTCTTTTGAGACAGTCGGTTGAGGGTAGTGAGGAGAGCGTTGCTCCTGATGAGGGAGCTAGGGTTGATAGTGTTGAGGAGGCACCTGCTTCGGTGTCGGGTAGACCAGCTGGAGAGGAGGTTCCGCCAGCCTGGTTTAGACATATGATGGAAGTTATGAGGCAAGCACCAGTGCAACCAGTGCCACCACCCCCTCAGCCTGTGGTACCAGTGAGGCACTATGACAAACTAAGGAAGTATGGAGTGGAGGATTTCCTTGGTACTACTGATCCAGCTGTAGCAGAACAGTGGCTTGACAAAGTACAGAGGATCTTTATTCAGTTGCAAGCCACCCCAGAGGAAAAGTTTGATTATGCAAGATCATTGCTACAGAAGGATGCATACGACTGGTGGAGGACAGTGCCCCATTCTATGGATGATCCACCAACCTTGTCATATGTGGATTTTCTGAGAGAGTTTGAATTGAAGTATACTCCTAGGGAGTACAAAGACATGAAGAAGATGGAGTTCTTAAGCTTGAAGCAAGATAGCAAGACTGTAACTGAGTATGAGGTTGAGTTTATTCGATTGAGCCAGTATGCTGGGGGCATTATAGCTGATGAGATAGATAGATGCAGGAGATTTGAGGAGGGATTGAGGCCCTCTATCATGTGCTTAGTGGCTGGATCTAGATATCACGATTTCTCCCAGCTAGTGGCAGCAGCTCGAAGTGTAGAGAGAGCTCAAGTTATTGTAGCTGCTTCAGAGGAAGAGGTTAGGGTTAGGAGGCCCCAGTTTGAGGCAGGGTCTTCTTCTGTTAAGAGAGGAAAAGGAAGCTTTGTTCCTAGAGTTAGTAGGAGTCAGAGGTCAGCTGGTAGGTCAGTGCAGTTTCAGAGGCAGAGATTTAGACCTGCAGCTTCAGTGGCGAGTGCTCCGACCCCAGTGACTCAGAGATCCGCTCTATCTGTGTGTGCTCAGTGTGGTGGATCACATAGGGGTGCTTGTTGGAGGTATAGTGGGTCAGCTGTGTGCTTCAGATGTGGATCTCCTGAGCATTTTATTAGAGATTGTCCAGAGAGACAGGAGCGGATGTCAGTTGATACTGCAGCTTCTCGACCTAGTGTGAGGGGAGGTCGAGCAGGCAGAGGTAGCAGCCGGGGAGGCAGATCTGGGTTCAGTGTTAGAGGAGGTGCTACATCCAGGGAGAGTAGACCAGAGGAGGTTGGTTCTTCCCAGAGGATGTATGTTATGCAGAGGTAGCCAGATGCATCGGCAGTCATACCTGGTACTTTTTCTTTATTTAATACTTCAGTACTTGCTTTGATTGATCCGGGTTCCACCCATTCTTATATTAGTGCATCTGTTTTGCCTGTGTCTGATGTGCATGCTGAGTCCCTAGGATTTGATGTGTTGGTGACAAATCCGTTAGGGCATAGTGTGGTTGTGAGTAAGGTGCACCGAGATAGTGCAGTGAGGGTGCAAGGTGAGGAGTTCCTTGGAGATTTGATTGAGATGCCATTTAAGGAATATGATGTGATCTTAGGTATGGATTGGCTATCTCGACATGGAGCTGTGGTGGATTGTAAAAAGAAAATTGTTTCTTTGAGAACGGGTGATGGTAGAGAGGTGATAGTATCTAATGAGCAGGAACTACTAGCCTCCTTATTTGTTTCAGCTGTTGCAGCCAGGAGGTTGATTAGAAAGGGGTGTGAAGCCTATCTTACTCATGTGGTGGATACTAGAGTGAAGGGTTCCCCTATTGATAGTATTGCCACAGTTGCTGAGTTCCCGGATGTTTTTCCAGAGGAGTTGCCAGGATTGCCTCCTGAGAGAGAGGTGGAGTTTGGTATTGAATTGTTGCCTGGTACCACTCCTATCTCTATTACTCCTTATAGAATGGCACCAGCAGAATTGAGGGAATTGAAAGTGCAATTACAGGAGTTGTTGGATAAAGGATTTATTTGCCCCAGTGTTTCTCCGTGGGGAGCTCCTGTGCTATTTGTGAAGAAGAAGGATGGTACTATGAGATTGTGCATTGATTATAGGCAATTGAACAAGGTGACCATTAAAAATAAATATCCTTTGCCTAGAATTGATGATCTCTTTGATCAATTGAAGGGTGCAGCTGTGTTTTCTAAAATTGATCTGAGATCTGGGTACCATCAGTTGAGAGTCAGAGCTGAAGATGTTTCGAAGACCGCTTTTCGGACCAGGTATGGGCATTATGAATTTTTAGTTATGCCTTTTGGTCTAACGAATGCACCTGCAGCTTTTATGGATTTGATGAATAGGGTGTTTAGGCCCTATTTAGATCAGTTTGTAGTGGTCTTCATCGATGACATTCTGGTGTATTCGCGGAATGAAGAGGAACATGATATGCATCTGCGGATTGTGTTGCAGATTTTGAGAGAGAAGCAGTTATTTGCCAAATTGTCGAAGTGTGAGTTCTGGTTGGATCAAGTCGCTTTTCTCGGACATATTGTTTCAGCAGAAGGCATTAGAGTTGATCCGAGCAAAGTTGAAACTATATTGAATTGGAGTCCACCCAAGTCGGTGACAGAGGTTAGAAGTTTTCTGGGTTTGGCAGGCTATTACCGACGGTTTGTGAAAGGGTTTTCTTTGATAGCTACTCCACTCACCAGATTGCTTCGTAAGGGAGTTAGATTTGTGTGGACAGATCAGTGTCAGACTAGCTTTGAGCAGTTGAGAGAAATGTTGACTCAAGCGCCTGTTCTTACTTTACCTGTGGAAGGCAAACCATATGTAATCTACAGTGATGCTTCACATAGTGGTTTGGGGTGTGTTCTGATGCAAGAAGGTAAAGTTATAGCTTATGCATCTCGACAGTTGAAACCGCATGAGCTTAACTATCCGACCCATGATTTGGAGCTAGCAGCCATTGTGTTTGCATTGAAGATTTGGCGACACTATCTGTTTGGGGAAAAATGTTTTATCTACGTTGATCACAAAAGTTTGAAATATTTGGGTGTTCAGAAAGAACTCAATCTTCGGCAGAGGAGATGGTTGGAATTGATTAAAGACTATGACTGTTTGATTGATTATCATCCAGGTAAAGCAAATGTTGTTGCTGATGCCTTGAGTCGGAAGTCTTTAGCTGGTTTAACTGTTTACTCGCTCTCGTTGCTTGTTGAGTTGAGAGCTTTGCATGCCAGTTTTGTACCTTGTGATGATGGTGCATTGTTGGCACAGTTGCTTTTGAAACCAGTTTTGTTAGATCAGATCAAAGAGGCTCAGTTGATTGATATGAAAATTCAGAAGATTATTTCAGATTGCAAGAATGGGAAGACTAGAGATTTTGTTGTGAAAGGTGATGGGTGTAACACCCCTATAACCCTTATACGTACATAGCATGCTAATACGATCGTAATATACGTATACTGATTATAGGTTGTCATTGCTTATAAAACATTTCAATAATCCATTCAAATATTATCAATAAATTTAAAACATTGAAGGAAGTTGATAAAACAAAATATACAAAATAGTTTATTAAAAACACAGCGGAAATGATACAAGTTTTTTTTTTTTACATTTATACATCAAAGTCATAATATACAAAATACAAAACTTATACATGATAGGCAGCTTGACTCATGATCTTTAAGCTTTAATCAAAATCCTCAATCAAACTCTTCAACGTCTAGACTCACTCGGCCTAGCGGAACTCTCGGGTTCTTCTCTTTCACCTGCGCAATGAATTACAATCGCGCTGAGCAAATAGCTCAGTAGTACAACATATACTGACTTTATGCATTAATGCAATGCAATGCCACATATATCAATCATGCATACAATATTAAAGAGAAAACTTGGTATCACATCTCAAATTTTCTACATAGATCTCACCATGCAACTATTTTATTAATAATACATCATATATCAACCAACAAAAGCATTGATCTCATTATTCATATGTAAACTCTAAACAAACACAAGCATGGGCCCAAATATACTAACATGCCATTCAATTTTCAGAGTTAATGCCTTGGTTTAATTATCACATTTATCAATATCATATCCCAACTAGGCTTCAAGGATTATGTTCAACCAAGCTTCAAGGGGAACAAAGCATGCTAGGTATCAACCCAACTTGGCTTCAAGAACAAAACCCAACCTAGCTTCAAGGGTTGTAACTTCTCAATTAGGCTTCAAGGACAAGACCCAACCAAGCTTCAAGGGGAGTAAAACATGTTAAACTTCAACCCAACTTGGCTTCAAGGATCAAATCCAACCTAACTTCAAGAGATAGTTACCATTAGGCATGCCACCAATAACAAACTCTGAAAATGGAATAACATATTAGACACACACATATAACACATTGATTATTTCATCATCAATATCATTCTCACTTTCTTCCATCAACAAGGCAAAACATGCCTCATCTCATTCCAATCATCATAGCCAATAACAATGGCATTTCAATCCATCATATCTCAATTCACATTTTATATACCATCATTGATATATATATATACACATAACAATTCATTATTCAATTATACTCAATCAATTGTATTCTCATACATTAATATTCATCAAATCATTCATATCTTTCATTTTCCCATAACACAATTATATATATATACATATCATCAAGGATATAAATACATCAAAACACATTAGTGATATGCATTAACAATGCAATCATGCAACATTGGTACTTACTTTAATAACACTTCACACCACTCTAAACTCTTCTCCACTCAATAGTTCTTCACTTCACAAATTAGGGCAATTTACTTCCTTCCAAAACCTAAACCAAGAATTGATACAATACATAAGATTCAATGCAATTTATCACTTATTAACTTCATCTTAGACCTTTAGATTAGAAAATATTCATCAACATCACATTCTATATCCCACGGCCATGGCCACCTCAACCCCCACGGGCGTGGGATCAAGAATGATCCTGCCACACAAGTCTCCATCCCCCACGGCCATGGCTTCAATTGGCTTTGAATGGCCACGGCCATGGCATCCCAAGGCCACGGGCGTGGCATCCAGAAGGCTACTGCCTTCACCCAAATTCACCTATTTTCAACTTACTTCTCCAACAACCACAACCAACATGAAAATCTATGAAAACAATTACTCAAACTTAAGTTAAACCTCACTTACTACTACAAAACCCTAATTCAAGTTCAACTTCACCACTTCCAATACCAACATCAATTTAACTTCTTATTTTAAAATCAATTTCAACTCTAATCAACAAATCATCAACACACTTAATCATACTATCAATAACCCTAACTCAACTCAGACACATCTTCAAAAATAACAAAGGCAAACAAGAGAAAACTTACCAAAATCATGAAATTCTTGAAATTCCAACTTGTATACTTGAGATCTTCCTTCACTTTTGAGCTTAAAATTCCAAAATCATCATTTGCTCTCTTGCTTTCCTTTGTCTTTGAATGAGCCGGCCATCAACAAGAAGAAGAAGAAATGATGAAGAAAACACAAAGTCAAAATGCATTAAATAGCCATCCAAAAGCAAATTACTATATTACCCTCAACCACTTAACTAGACTTTTGTCCTATATATATCCATTTTGGTAATTTCACATGCCACAAGAAAATATCCTCTTCCCTTGACCAAGCCCTTTGACCAATTTATATGTTATATATATCACCATATAAGCAACATATACAATTTTCTCTAAACCCTCTTTTCTTTCCCAAACACCCTACATAAACATTATCTTCCAATTTCTTTGCTTATCACATAACATATACATTCCATTTAAACAAACCAAAACCATATACAAAACTTCTAGGGCATACATTAGGATATTACAATGGGAGTCTCTGGTTTAAGAATCGATTGTGTGTACCCGATGATGCTGATTTGAAAAGAGTCATTTTAGAAGAAGCACATCAGTCAGTGTTTGCTATGCATCCGGGTAATACCAAGATGTATCATGATTTGAGACAGCATTACTGGTGGATTGGGTTGAAGAGAGACATTGCTGAGTTTGTATCGAAATGTCTCACCTGTCAGAAGGTTAAAGCAGAGCATCAAGTTCCAACTGGGTTGCTTCAACCGTTGTTAGTGCCTGAATGGAAGTGGGATAGAGTGACGATGGATTTTGTGTCTGGTTTGCCGTTGACACAAAAGAAGCATGATGCTATATGGGTGATTGTGGATAGATTCTTACCACTTGTGGAGTTTGCTTACAACAACAGTCACCAATCTAGCATTGGTATGGCACCGTTTGAAGCATTGTATGGTAGACGGTGTCGGACACCTCTTTGTTGGAGTGAACTTGGTGAAAGTAAGTTAATTGGACCTGATTTGATTCAAGAAACTGAAGAAAAAGTGAAATTGATTCGAGGCAGGTTGAAAGCAGCTTCAGACCGACAGAAGTCTTATGCAGATCTGAAAAGGAGAGACATAGAGTTTGATGTTGGAGATAAGGTATTTCTGAAAGTATCTCCTTGGAAGAAGATTTTAAGGTTCGGTCGGAAAGGGAAATTGAGTCCTCGGTTTATTGGACCATATGAAGTTTTGGAAAGAATTGGGCCAGTTGCTTATCGACTCGCTTTGCCACCTGAGTTGGATCGTATTCATAATGTATTCCATGTTTCTATGTTGAGGAGGTACAGGTCGGATCCATCTCATGTGTTGCCAATTGAATCTATCGAAGTGAGCCCAGATTTGACTTTTGAAGAGGAACCAGTTGCTATCCTGGCACGAGAAGTGAAAGAGTTGAGGAACAAGAGTGTGCCATTGGTGAAAGTTCTATGGAAGAATCATGCAAAAGAAGAAGCGACTTGGGAAAGTGAACAAACCATGCGAGAGCAGTATCCTCAGTTGTTTCAGAGTTGATATCAGGTAATTTCGAGGACGAAATTTTCTTTTTAGAGGGGGAGAATTGTAATATCCTCATGTATGCCCTAGAAGTCTTGGTGATAGTGTTGTTGTTGTTGTTGTTGTTGTTGTTGTTATATTGGATTGAATGTATAATATGTGATAAGAAAAGAAATTGAGAAGAGAATGCTTGTGTATATGTGTTTTGGGAAGAAATAGGGTTTAGAGACAAGTTTATATGTTGTGTATATGGTGATATATATAACATATAAAATGGTCAAAGAGAGAGAGTCAATGCAAGAGGAGATTTTTTTTATGTGGAATGTGCAATTACTTAATTGGGCTTATAAGAGACAAAAGCTAAGTTAAATGATGAGGGGTATTTGAGTAATTACTTGAAGTGGAATGCATGGTGGAGATTAAAAGAAGAAAAGGTGTTTGACTTGTGCATTTTCTTCTTTCTTTCTTGAAGAGGCCGGCCATTGAAGAGAAGAGAGAGCAAGAGAGGTATTCATGGTGCTAGAAGCAAATTGAAGAAGCAATCAAAGGATTTGACAAGAGAATTGTGGAATTTCTTCATCTTAGGTAAGAAATCTCTTGAATTCCTTTGGTAATTTAGAGGTTATGTCTAAATTGAATTGTGATTTGTTGATGTGATGATTTGGTGTGTTTGATATGTGTTTGTAAGTGTTGGAATTGATTTAAAGTTAAAAGATTGAATTGGTATTATTTTGGTTGTGAATATGGTTAGATATGTGAAGGTTGATTGTGAAAGATCAAGTGGGAAGATGGCTTTAGGGTTTGGTATTGGTGAATGTTTTAATGTAATGTTTATGTGTTGTTTAAGTGGTTAATGTGATGAATATGTAAGAGATGTGTTAATAACATTGATTAAAATCAATTGAATGAAGTTATTGTTGTGCAAAGGGTGTGAAAATGCATTTGGAAGAGTGTTGGTTTTGATTAGGGGTGTGTTCTTGAGTGACACGACCAGAATCAATGAGAGACACGGCCAAGACTTGAGAAATTTGGGTGACACGGCCAAGGTGGAGGGATTTTGGCCGTGTTGGATAGGTTTTGGGGTGACACGGCCACTGGCTTGGCCGTGTCCCTTGAATGTGTTTGCTACTGCCTAAGTTGGATTGAGAGACACGGCCGTGTCATCTGCCCGTGTTAGCTACTGGATTTTATGGTTGAGAGACACGGCCACAAGCTTGGCCGTGTCCCTCAAGGGTGCTGCCCGTGTCCCTCAAATGTGTTGGTTAGGGTTTTATTTCTTTGTTCTAATTGTATTGTTTTGGTTCTTCAAAGGTGGGTTAGTCCCTAAACCTAAACATAAACACTTTAAACATACTTCAAACAAAGAAAGGCCTAATCAAATGGATGTGGAAGATCTTAAAAATATGAATGATGTAGATTGTTCTTTGCCCTAATTGCATTGTTGAGATTGAACAATGGTATGTTATATGTAATGTGAATCTTGTAAATGATAATGTGTGTTATGGATAATGTATGTTGAGATGCTATATGCAAAATATGAAATGTGATGTAAAGCCATTGTGATTGGCTATGATGATATAATTGAATAATGTATGGCATGTTTGCCTAATTGATGAGAAAGATTGAGAAAGAGTTTGATAAAGAGAATAATGAAATAAGTGTATGCTTAATATGATATTCAATTTCAGAGTTCTGGTTTTTGGAGGCATGTCTATTTAATGAAAGGTAACAGTCTTGCCGGGTTGAGGATCTCTTCAAATTGAGTTGAATTGAGGTCCAAGAGACTGGGTCTGTTACACTATGATAATTGATATTATGAGATATTTGATTTGTAACAGTCTTGCCGGGTTGAGGATATCCTCGAGTTAGATGAGTTGATGATCCAAGAGACCGGGTCTGTTACGCTATCCATGGATAGAGATAAATATATATGGATATGTTGCCTACGGGCTTGATAATGGTGTTTATGAACCAAAGCAGTAACTCTGAATTCTGAATATCGTATTAAGTACTTGATGGGCCCATAGGTGTCTAGGTTTTATGTATATCATAAATGATGTTCTAATGTAATGAAATGTTAATATTACTTAAATGATGAAACGGACTATTCACGGAATATTGTTTGTTGATTATGATCTTTATTGATTGAGTGTGTATCATTGATGTTGATTTGTTAATACATATATGAAACATTGCATTGCACTAAAGCATAACATTAGCATGAATTGTCTTACTAAGCCCATGGCTTAGCGCGATAGTGTTTAATCGCGCAGGTAATAGAGTTGAACCCGAGAGCTCTTCTAGACCGAGTGAGAGTAGACATTGAAGAGTTGATTTTGGGAACTTAAAGATCAGAGGAGATTTGCCAATCATGTATAACTCTTTTATATTTTGTAAAGATTTCGTTTATATTGTAAATATATATGTAATGATAAATATGTACTCAAATGTTTTCATATGTGTAAATATTTTATAACTTCCGCTGTGTACTACTTAAATGTATTTTATATATCTATAATGTATATTGAGAAAGATGATGGTATTATATAAAAATGTTTTGAATGTTGATGAAAAGCCGTAGCACTCCAATGTTCGGTGCACATATGCTACGTTGTGGTGTTGTAGGGTGTGTGTACTGAATGTGAGGGTGTTACACTTAAGCTAGCAAGGAAGTGGGAGATTTGATTAATTTCCCTATAAACATGACGAACAGTAGATCCAGAGGAGATCGGAAAATCACGAATAAAGCAAAGTCTATGATCAGTTGACCTTAAGTCCCGCAAGCCAAGGAAAAGTTGAGCAAGAGCCAAGGAATCCACTTCAATTTCCACCATGCAATTGTAAGCATTTGCAAACCAGGATGTAGCAACATATATAGCTTGAATTTCTGCTTGAAAAGGAGATGAGGCATTCAATAGGAAACCTTGGCCGACAATAAATTTGCCTAAGGAATCCCGTAATATAAAACCACCAGACTTTGTATGCTTAGTGTAGGAACCATCCACGTTCATTTTTAATCTAGCACGAGTAGGCCTCATCCATTTTACAAGCATTGGTTTCTTCTGCAAACTACCAAATCCTTCGGGCAACAAATCAATAAGCTCAGAAGGGAGTTGCTTACCATATTTTTTAGCCGAGATAACAACCCCCCAACTGTAGAGATAAGACTCTATTTGCTGATGCAATCCACCAATCCGTATGCTGCCATCACCCCACCTGCAAGAACAGTACATTTTCCAAACATGCCAAATAATGATTTGAGGAATGAACCTTCTCAGCAAGCTCACAATAAAAAAATGCAATTATACTATGTTTACATATATATATATATATATATATCATGATGAGGGGTCAAAGAAATTATCCTATCCATAAATAATAATTGTTTTTGAATATATATATATATATGAATAATTTCGGTACAAAAAAATAAATTAAATTGTAAATGGAAAGAATGCAATTAATTAATTAACCTACCTAATAGGTTAATTGAAATGATGTATATTTATGAGATGGAATTAAATTTGGTTAGAAAGGTGTTGAAAGCCTGGGCCCATGAATGAAGGTTAAGACCCAAATTGAAGATGTATGTAAATGGTTAAGCCAACTATGCCAAACACAATCTTCCTACAACCTCTCACACCACTTGTAGAATCAGAAATTTATTAAGAGAAACTAAATTTTCATAGAAAAAAAATTCTAAATAAATTTACTGTAAAATTAAATATTTAATATTATAGTAATTCAATAATTAATTTGTGCTATTGGATTAACTGCACATTAAAAAAATAGTACTTATATTATACGACTTTGGATATTTTAAAAATATTATATAATAGTTTCATTTTTAATTTAAAAAATATATTTCTGCATATAACACATCAAGTAATAAATTATTTATGTATATGTGAATTTTAGCAAAAATTTTATGAATTAAAATAAAATTCATTTAAATTCATACATATATAAATTATATTTATATAAAATTCATATGTATATATAAAATTAATTTAAATTTAAATATATAAATGAATATATAAAAATCCATATATAAAAATAAAAAAAATATATAAATGATGTGTGTATATATACACACATACACATATATATACATACATACACATATACATACATACATACATACATACATACATACATATGCATACACATGGCTGAGCTAGGGGGGTCCTCTAGACTTCCCCCTCCCCCCTGCCCCCAGTTTCGCTCCTGTCTCAAACTCATTATTACAATCAATACCGACCATCGATTAAATGAATGGCTTAGATTAAGGAAGTTGTTGGCTTTGCATTGTGATTAGGTGTTGAATTGCATGAGAATTTGGTTTAGGCTGTGGTCACATGCACGGCAAAGGATGATAAATTTCACTATAAAAAGGCTAACTTTACAATGGCTCAAGTCTTTCTTTCTTGTCTTCCAAAACCGAGTATTTGTTTTACAAAGCCAAACTTCTATAGCCAATAAAAACTTTTTATAAATTTATAGTTAGCCAAAGAAAGGTAAGCATTGTAGTTAAGTAAATTCTTGTAATATCAATTAAAAACTTGGTTTAATCTCTTACATATATTTATACTTAGAGAAAATAGCAAGTTGTAGCTTCAAATTGGGGAATCAAGTGGGTATTTAATTGATGAGGTGAATGTTCCAAATATCCTTAATTTAAAATTTTTAGAAAGAATATATAATAACCAACTTAATTACTTGAATTAATGGATTGATTATATGAAGTCAAGTCCTAACATATATAGATGCTTAATGCTGGAATTGGTGTATTTATGTAACGAGAATGAGTTGTCCGAATGTTTAGGTATATCTAGAAAGCTTTAATGGACATGAAATTTTTACTGGAATTATATTTGCATATCTGTGACTTATGTCAATAATTTCATAATTTATAGAGTTGATTTGCTAATTATGAAAAATACAAGAAGAAAAACCACCAAGGCTATACACTACAAGAATATGCTTAAATTGAAACTGAAATTAGATACGGATTGTAGTTCGTTTCTATATAGATACAAATTTGAAACGGAAATGAACCAAATACCATATGTGATTTTATTTGAAACGCAATAGAAACGGAAAACTGAAACTGAAACAATCCATTTCTATACCGTTTCTACATCTGGTGGGATTTCATGGCACGTAAAGTGGAAATGGATTCTGAAATGGATTTGAAACTGATAACAGAAACAGAATTAATCCGTCTGTGAGTATTGGAGGGAAAATTTTGCGAGTATTATTTTGTAGAAATCTACAAATGGAGTACATGTCTGTTTTTGTATCCATTCTCGATACTTGTCAGTAATGATTGCAGAAACCGATTTTATAATCGATTTCTGAAATGTAGTTAATGTTATAACTGAAATCATTTCCATATTTAAATCCATTTTTAATATAGAATTAACCTAATCAGATTTTCTCTCCATATAAATTCTTAGTTTTTCTCACATTCTCTCTCCTACTTCAAGTCTGAAATTTTCTGTCACTCTCTCTCTCTCTCTCTCTCTCTCTCTATTCAAACACATTCACTTTAAAAATGTCTCTTTCTCACATTTCATCGAAGAAGCATTTTATGATTTAGGCAAGTTTAGTATTTTAATTTGTTTTGTTAATTTATATATATATATATATATATTAGTTAGTACAATTTGAGTATAGTTTGACTGTGGGTTTAAGGTTTTTTAAGAAAAATTTGTGTTCTCGATTTTGATTTCTGTATTTTTTTAATCTTTTCAGGGTTTAAATCTGGGCACATTTTGTTTGATTTTGTGTGTTTTCTGGGTTTCAAACACATGCAGCCACATTCACTCAACCTTGTTTAATCTCTTTCTCTCTCTCTCTCTCTCTCATTCGAAACACAACATTCCAAATTTCCATCGAAGAAGCATTCTCTGATTTTAGTAAGTTTAGCATTTTAATTTATTTTGTTAATTTATATAAATATTTTTGCTTAGTATATTCATGATTTATGTTAGTTCGATTGTGGGTTTAGGGTTATTTAAGAATATTGTTTTGGTTGGTTTTGATTTCTCTGATCTTTTAATCTTTTTGGGGTTTACAATTTGAAACATTTTTTGGTCTGATTTTGTGTATTTTCTGGATTTAAAGCTATGAATTAATGCTCATAATGAAGTCAATTAAGAAATCCTTATCATTGAATAATGCTCTGCCTGACACTCGAAAAGTAGTATTAGGCTCCTGAATGTCCATGGCCATAGCTAAGCCTCTTTCACAGCTAGAACACTCTCTGAGACACTTGCATCAAAATGCATGTGAACAATCAGTTATTAGCTATTTCAAACCTCACCTCAATGGATATGTTACACTTATATAGATAGTATAGAAAATAAAAGGGCAATTATGGCTTAAAAGAACATTAACATGTGCTATGTATTTCTTCCTTTGGTGTCATATAAAGAGAGACTCATAATTTAGTTAACATTATTGACATAGCCAAATTTTAATAGTTGAAACAAATTCAATAGGAGAGCTCAAAGGAAAAAATTAAGAAAACAAGAAAAATACCCAAACACAAATACTGCACATTTACAATTATTAAGTTTCAGACTTGGCATATTTGTGAGACTTGGAATAGGATTGGTTATGTTGGGGTAGTTCGCTTGGTTGGGTAGATTTGGTCTTACAAATATGTTTTTCCCCATTCTAAAATAATAATCAACAATAAAATCTATTAAGTTCTTACAAAAAGAAAGTATTAAGTTCTAGAATTTATCCTTTGGCTTTGTTAGCCGAGAACAAAACATTTTTGCTTCTTTAAAAAAAAGAATAAATCGTTCACTAGATTACTAGTACAAGTGACTATTAGTTGCAGTTAACTTAAAAATGGGAATCAAATAAGAGAGAGACAAATTAATACTCTTTAAATAGACAAATTAATACTCTTTAAATAATAATATTACCTTCTCAAGACAAAATAGGTTTGCAGTTATAAAACCAGTTGTTGAATTAAGCTTTAATAAGTTTATTGGAGTCCCTGAAGCTAATATTTCCTTATTTGTTCATTATCATCCTCAAAAGATTCTATTTAAAATAGATAAGTTTAGAAAGACTGTGGACGAAGTAAAGGAAATGGGATTTCATCCTTTGAAGGTGCATTTTGTTTTAGCAATTGTACCTTTGATTATAAAATCAAAGTGGGATAAGAAGGTTGATGTATATAAGAGGTGGGGTTGGTCTAATGAAGATATTAGTGCATCTTTTATAAAGCATCCATTTTGTATGTCAAGTATAAGATTATGGAAGTCATATATTTTTTTGCAAATGAATTGGATTTAGACTCCTTTGTCATTTTCAATCGCCTTTGTCTAATTGTACTGAGCTTGAAGAAGAGGTTTATTCCAAGAGCAATAGCTATTCAATTCCTATAAAAATACACTAATTATTTTTTGAAAAGAAAAAAATGCAATAATTTTAGAATTCAGGGAGGAAAAAGGAAAACACTTCCTCTCCTGACAATCTATAAACCTGTAAAAACTTTTGATATAAAATCTCCATCTCTTTTTTCAATTCTCAATCTCTCATCACTCAAAAGAAAAAGAGAGAAAGGAAAATAAAGTAAATAATAGAATCTTGATTTTGATTTTTTTTCCCTTTTGTTTTTCTTTAAGACTTTTGAAGCATTTGTTTTCAGTTTTCTTGAATTATTTTATTCTTTTTTTTTCTTCCTTTTTGCCTTTTCTGTCCAAAACTTGGCCACTACTCTCTTTTAACTGTTGCACTGCTTAGTTCTTAAATTGAAATTTCCTCTCTTTATTCTTTATATTTTGCTCACAACCTTTTAGCCTTTGTATATTCTTATCTGCAATATAACACCCTTATATATTATATACGTACAGTACATACACTCGGTATATATAAAATAAACATACAAAATATAAGAATGTTAACATACTCATCATTTGAAAATTTTCATAGTTATAAGAAAAATATTTTAATCCTTATAATGTATTTTATTATATAAATAAAATTACCCATTAGTACTTTAATTATCAATAAAACAAATTTAAAAGAAAAATTTCTCGCCAGAGTTTTGTTTGAAATTTTAGTGTTTTCCAAAATCACATACACTAAACCTGCAAAAAAATAGACACTCCCGAAATAATAAAATACTTAACCATTCTTTAACACACCAATTCAAAAATTCACTTCCAAGTCTCAATATTTAAAACATTATTTTTTATGATTAAATACTTGCATAAGTATATATATACACAACTATCTCAAATCTTTAAGATAACCCAAATATTATAATTTAATTTACATAATCCAAAATACTTAAAAACCATGACTTTATATGAATGCAAATGGCACAATTGATCTTGTAGCACCCTAGGTCACCCAGTATCAAACACAATCTAGATTTCTCTGCTCAATAATTCACACAACTGCACTAAGCCATACAACTTACTGGTACATATATAACAACACATACATTTATACATTGAAATATTTTAACTTTATAATGAATCTTATAATATTAATATAGCCACATTTTCTTGACCATTCATTTATTATATATATTTATATCCAAGTTGAAAATCACACATAGTCACACATATATTGGGCCCAATAACCCTTATACAATTATCTTATCTAGGTTTCACATCAAATTCACTACTCAATTTTGCTCGAGTCCATTTCCAATTTCAATCACTTGACTTAGCTTTGCTTAAGTCTGTTAATATATGCATTATCAATCTCAGCTGACTGGACAAACAATTGTATAAGTCACAAACACACAACAATACATTATTCTTTTACATGCCTAGTTTTTATCACATTTCCTCATTCTCACTTATCATTTTCATAATGTGACTCATTTTTCACATTTCTTTACAAGTCATAAATATGTCCATTTTGGACATCATACCACATAACATAACTATACTTCACATTTTTCATATATATACATTAATCTATATTGAATTGTTGCCAATGTGACACTCATCACATAACTATACCACATTGCATAGACTATGTGTATATCCATATCTGAAAGTAACATTATACATACATAATGTCCACTCTTATTTGATGTAAACACAAGTTATTAAATATGTTCTAACCATGTTTCACTTTCCAAACCTTAGCTTTGATGAAACTTTACACTTCTCTACTTTTATCAATATGACCTACACACACAAAGCCTAACAATAAGCAATATTATCCATTTAAAATCACTTACATAGTCAATGTACATCAAATTATCATTATTTAAGCAATTCCTACCAAAATCTTAACAAAACTCTATTTTCACCTTTTTTTTTTCACTTTGTTTAAACTTCATCCAAATCAACTCATATCTAACCTTTAACCATAAAATCATTACTTATATATAAAACTAACATCAAAACACTTTAATTCAGCAATTATCTCAACCTTCATCTAAAACCCTAATTTCACATAACTTGTCCATAAACCCTAACTTCATCCAAACTCATCCATATCAAAATTCTAACCATAAAAATATTACATACATATTAAAACAACATTAAATTATCACATTGCAACAATTATATCCACCAATAGTAGAAACCCTAATTGCACATATTCACTACATAAACCTACTTCCATCATTTGTGCTCATTTTAAATAACCAACCAACAATTCATCACATTTTCATCATTTTAACACATTTACCATCAATTGAAACCATCAAACATACTTTCTCTCTCTCTATCCATTTCAAACATAGTCTTAAAAGCTCAAAACAACAAACTTAAGAAGAATTACTTACTTGTTTTTTTTTTATTTCTCTTCAAAATTCCACTTGAAACCTTGAAATTCTTAATTAATTTGAAGTATTTTGAAGTAAAATTCTCTCTCTCTCTCTCTACATGTAAAAATCGGCCATGGCTAAAGAAGTAGGAATATGAAGACTGTTTTATGTTCTTACTTATTTTCGATCCATAAATATTAACTTAATTATTTATTTAATTATTTTCTTAATTTCCCTTTAATTTCCTCCACATATTTTTTCTTCTTACTTTAACTTTCATTTTTTAAATTAATTAATTTTCATTTTTCATCCATAAATATACATGTATATGTCTTTTATATCTTAGGTATATGTATATGCCATTTATACTTTAAGTACATTTAATATATATTTTTACTTATATATATAATGTGTCTTTTATGTATACATCAAATATACATTATGGGTATTTCTTGTATATTTTAAGTGTCTATTATGCATCCAACATGTATAATAAATATCTACTAGGTATATACCATGTATACACTATGTTTACATTAGGTATATACAACACATATACCTCTCCTAATATCTTAATTAACCTCCATATACTTATTTAATTTATCTAAAATTACAAATATTATAATTCTCTCCTTTTTAAATAATTTCATCCTCGAAATTATTTGCCACTCTGAATAAATTCTATTAACACATACATCAATCTCAACTATCCCCCTTAAAGTATTTCCTTAATTATCTACATAATTTCTAAATTATCACCTAAGATTCTTAATTTCTTCATATTATCAAAACTACTCAATCAGTCAATGTATAAATAATATTAAGCAAAAAAGATTTACCTTCATCCTCTTTTGGAATAGATTGTCTCCTCTGCAACTCATAAACTTTCTATAATGCCCCCTCCGGCCTATCCACAGTCACAGACTCCTCTCTCCGCCCCTGTCTGTATCCTGTCTTGCCTCCCCTATCACCTCTGTTACTCTTGGCCCCTATAGCATTGGATCTAAATCCAATTATCTCCATTGGCTTGTCCTCTGGTGGCTCTGGGCAATCCCTAATATAATGGTCCTGAGACCCACATCTTTAATAACCTCTAGAGTTAACCTCCCCAACAAATACCCTATGCGCTCTACCACACTGAGTACATATGGGTGGAGTAGGTCTTTAAAAACAGAGGTAGGGGCACTAGCCACTGACACCGCAAGCATCTGCCTCTGATGAGCACTAGATTGCTCCCGACTCTCACTAATATCATGCGACAAATCCTCTCGTCCCCTCTTGCCAGATGTCTCTACCTATCCTTGCTCTCTTCTAATACTACTGTAGCTACAATCCCCTATGTTTTCTCCACACTCCGTGCAATTAATACTAACCTATAGAAATCCTCATACTGCACTGCAGCAACCTAACACATGATAGATGGCTTCAATCATTTTTTAAACCTTCTATACCTATCCACCTCATTAATAATAATCCCTCCTGCATACATACTTAGCCTCAAAAACTCCTTTTCATACTCTGTTACACTCTTGTCCCCTTATTTCAACTCAAAAAATTATTTCTTCTTCCTGTCTCTATACTCTTTAGGTGTATATTTCTTCATAAACTCCAATAAGAAATCCTCATATGTCAACACTGGTGGTTGAGCTAACCCCTGAAAAATTGTCTTCCACTAGTCATATGTACCCTCCTACATAAGAGAAAGAGCATAGTCGAATTTCTCATATGCAGTAGCCTGTAACTGGATAAACACCTTTTACACCCTATCCGACCACTGCTTAGCTATCTTTGAATCTATAGTTCCTATGACATCAGTGGCCCCATACTTTCTCAGCTTGTCATACTTTCTGGTCTGCAGCTACTGTTGCTGCACTACTGAATCCATACTGGAGGACCTTATATCTCAGGTGTGACAACCCCTGAAGCATCTTCTGTATCAACTCTACTTCTGCTTCTCCCTCATTTGGAGCCATACATCCCACACTATCTTCTTATCTGCATCATTTAGACATCATCACAACCTATATCTATCACAGAAATAAAATAATTCCACATCAAAGATCAACTTAAGTTCTAATGCATATGCATGTATTAAAACATCAAATCACCATTTTAAAATTCCCCTATCTCTATTCCCAAAATCCATATAGGTAAAAAATCTCAAATCTAGGCTCTGATACTAAAATAAATATAACACCCTTATACCCTATATATGTATAATACATACACTCGGTATATATAAAATACTAATGAAGCTGATTCTTATTTAACAGATTTGGTATCACCATCATTGCCTAATAATGGTGATGGATTTTGGTACTTTTTCATTGTTAACTCATTCAAAATTTGAACTAAATTGACCAGTTCTATTTTGCAATGCTATTTCTAATTTTGTTAGACATAAGAGGGATCTAGTAATGGGGTTTTAAGAATATGTTTCCCTTTCCTGATGTGCGTCTGCCTTGATTGTTGATATATTCTTTGTTTTGTCTTTTTTACTGGTATTATTAATCAAGTAATAATAGTTTACATATAAATAACATATTATTAATTATTTTTTGTTTACTATTCTATTATTCTATTATTAATATTTTACTCATTCTCTTACATCTACTAAGTAGATGTATTAAAATTCGATAGAAAAATTTTATCATCATTGTATCTTACCATATTCAACTTCGAAAGAATGATACCAATAAAAAAATAAGAAAAAAAGAAAATGTAAAAACATTTGAAGAAATAAATGATAAGGAGTTTATTCTAAAAAATGATAAGGAGTCACTACAAGGAAAACTGAATCAGACAACGCTTTCTGGCCGTTGTCTGATGAAGACAAAAACCGTTGTCTATTGAGGCGATGTCTGATAGAGTTTTAGACAACGGGTTTAAAACCGTTGTCTGATATAGGTTTGCACAACGGTTTTTAATTTTATTAGACAACGGGTTTTGGCCGTTGTCTGATGATGGTTCAGACAATGGTTTTTAACCGTTGTCTGATGATTTCCAAAACGGTTTCTAAATTGTCAGACAACGGTTTCTAAATTTTCAGACAACGGTTTTTAACCGTTGTCTGATGAAGGTTTAGACAACGCTTTTTGACCGTTGTCTGATGAAGACAAAAACCGTTGTCTATTGAGGCGATGTCTGATAGCATTTCAAACAACGGTTTTTAACCGTTGTCTGAAGATGGTTTCCACAACGGTTTTTAGTTTTATTAGACAACGATTTTTAACCATTGTCTGATGAAGGTTTAGACAATGCTTTTTGACCGTTGTCTGATGATGTCTGATTAAGGTTTACACAATGCTTTCTTATTAAAAACCGTTGTCTGATTAAGGTTTACACAATGCTTTCTTATTAATAACCGTTGTTTGATGAAGGTTTATACAACGCTTTCTTATTAAAAACCGTTGTCTGATTAAGGTTTACACAACGCTTTCTTATTAAATACCATTATCTAATGAAGGTTTACACAACGCTTTTTAATTTTTCAGACAATGGTTAATTAATCTAAAACCGTTGTAGAAGGACGCTAAATACAACGGTTAATTAATGTGGCGCACTGAATATTAGACAATAGTTTCAATGTTCATTTTCATTTCACCACCATTGTCTGTTAAACTGTACATTATACATATAAGACAACACTTTACAATGGAGGATTGCAAATTTGGGAATAAAAAAACCTCCACAAATTCAACCATTCAACATATTAACAAACTAAAAAAAAAAAACCGGGCGCTATACATATATCACTGAATTATACTATTAACTTCAACTTGAATGACGCTTTATGAAATATTTGGCGAAGTCAATCCTAATCTCGTTGATGTCGGCATCACTATACTCCAAGTTGCCTCTGCATAGCCACTAAAAAATGAATCAAATTTTGGTTAGCCACATGTGGTAAATACAAAACTATTATATAAAAAACGAAAATAATTAAAATTCTCACCTTAGCTGCAAACTGAAGCTCCTTGTCATAACAGATTTCCTTCATGTACCTCATGACAAAGAGGCCGCAGTCCGTGGCCTCTTTCTGCACAGGAACCCCCCTGAAATAGCAAATGAAAACAAAAATGAAGTACCACATGTTACATCCATATGTAAACCCATATGCAAACCAACACATCAACCTAATCACACAACCTAACCTGAAACAAAATAAAAGTTGAAACATAAACCAGAGCAATAGTATAAAAATACCAATCCAATATCAAATTCCCAATCAATCTCATCATCAAGAATTATATATTATACTATATACTATTATACTAATATATAATAGTAGATTTTGTTTTTTGACTAACTGAACAAGAAAACACAAGGCCACGGACATGAAACATCTTCAACAGAAATATTCAATATGAAAATCAAAGCCACAAGAGAACACAAAAGGCAATCCAAATATATACGAGCAAGTATACAAGTAATGCCAGCAGTGCTGCAATTGGAAATGAAAAAATGCAGACCAACTGAAAATGCTTTGTGGACTCCAAGTTTGTACTCAAATGAAAAAATGCAGTCCAAATTTAGCAATATTTCTTTCATAGAATAAGCAATTAAGATATTGTATAAATTGTATAAATAAGAAATGATGAGAAAAACAATACCGCCATGTTCTCCCATAAAATTTTCCTCCTCACATTCTTGTTGACACTCTCTTTGTATAACTTTATGGCACTATAAGAAACACAATATAAGTCAACAAAATTGCATTTTCCCTAAATTTTATAACTTAAGACTAAATAGGCAGACTTTAGAAGCGCAACTTACTTGTCAACAACCTCTATCCATTCCTGGCTAGCAATGCGACGTTTAAGAGGGTCCATGTGGTAGACTACCTCTCCCGTCGGATTTACAACAGTCAATACCCAGTGATTCCTATGAAATAACAAAATAAAATACAAGCAATTCTTCATATTTGGAAGAACATAACGCCAAACAATTCATTGAACAAAAAGTAATGCCAAAACTTAAATAAACAATTCATGAATCAGTCACAGCAGCAACAAGCCAAACTTAAAGTAATGCCAAACTTAAATAAACAACAATATCATGTCATTTTCACAAATGAGGGAAAACAGGAACAAGATGGTCAAAACTGATATAGAAAAGTGATACTACTAACATTTATATATACATACGGACATAATATATCTTTTATACTAAATTGCTGCTGCTTAAACAGGAACAAGAAGCACATAAGGTTTAACTACGATTACTGCTTCAATGCATATTGTCAAATTCAGATTGTCAAATGCAGTAAATGAGAATTTAAAAATCTGAATAAATACAGAATCGACAATGAAACAGTGATTTCAATCACCAAAATAGCAATCACAAAGGCTCAATTCATAACATCAATCACAATCACATACAGAAGAAGCGTTATTTAGCTACTAACTCTCATTAGCTACGATAGCGGATAAAAAAGAAAGGTAAAGAAATACTCACACATCGTTGAAAGGCAAGACAAAGTATTGCCCTTCTTTAGCCCCCTTAAATCGACTCGCAAGTGTACGTGACCTCCCCCCTGAATTACCACATCCAATGGCACCAATCATGCTGGGATCCACAAAGCCAATCATATCAACCATTTTATGCCTTTTGACATATTCATACAAGTAGCTGCATACAAAATGAAGTAATAGTTGGTACATATTATCAGTTTAATTCTAGCACAATTAACAAAGAAAATAAAAAGCTATTGTACTTGGAAACTTACTGAATAAATATGGTAAGTATGGATCCGGACATTTCACCTCCGGCGCACACAGCATGTAGATCTTGTAAGAACACAACTTGCTTTTTGCTCACACCAAATGCTTCTTCACTTAGGGCAAAACTAACTGTTCGATCATCGCTTAAGGCATCCTTTGCCCACAGCCACAAACGTTTCAAAGGCGCTGGATAATCAGCACCCATCTGAACATGCAGCTCCTCCTCAAAAATATCAGCTTCTATAACAACAGGCTTCTTTAATTTCTTGGAGGCTTTTTTCTTCACACAAGCTTTTTTAAAACTCTGAAAATAAAGGGGGGCACATGAACACAGTAAATAGCAAAAAAAAAAGCAATTATGCAAAGTTTCATTTCTCAAAACTTAACCTTTGGATTAGACACCACATCCAGCACAATCAAATTTCTCGGCCATGCTATAAAAGTACCCACGGCTTGGTCCACAGTAACAATTTCATCGCTGACTGGGAATGGGATATTGACGTCTGTAAATATAAAAAACATGGAAAAATTACATTTATTTATATGTTTGAATATAATCATTAGAAGTTTGAATAAATATTAAGTAGTATCCTCAAACCTTGAATTGTACGAGTGATCGACACTCTTGCATTCTCTTGTGCAATCTTAACTCCATGGAGAGATGGCTCATGTCCTTCAACAACCGGGACTTCAACAACCTTTGCATACAGCAATATTGCTCGGTGATCCTATGGCCAGCTTCACCAATTTCACTTGATTATCAAACCCATCATCATCATTTTTTTTAACGATGTCATCATTTTTTATTTCAACCTCCTCATTATTGGGACCTTTGACATCAGCAGGAACCTCAATACCTTCTGCCTCCTCAGCAGCAGCAACCGTAGCAACAACCTCGATACGTTCTGCCTCCTCAGCAGCAGCAACCTCATTAACATCTGCAACAACCTCAGCAGCAACCTCATGAACATCATCCTTATCAAGCACCTCCACTTTCTCCAAAGCAAGGACCTTCTCATCATCAACAGAATTGGGGCTCCTTTTTGCTTCATCCGAATTGAGACTTCTTTTTGCTTCAACAGAATTTGCATCAATTTGAGGACTCAAATTCTTCCTCACAACCGGCACTTGCGCCTCTTGATCCTTCACAATAGGAATGGAATTGGAGCAACTTGCTTGTTGGGAAGGCATGTTTGGACTAGACACAGGCTTTGACAAAAATTCTGCTCTAATGTTGGCAATTTCAGCAGCCCAAAATGCATCTCTCTGCGCTATAATTTTCTTGGTCTCCTCCTCCATGACCATTTGAACCCCCTCCCGTATCTTTTCATCAATATTCTTTGCTTTTCTCTGTCTTGGGAGACCAAAATAGACAGATTGCTTCACGTGCCTTCCCTGGCCATGTACTCTTCCAGAATGCTCCGGTTTACCAAGCGCTTTCAATAACACATCATCAGCGCCTTGTTCAACTACTTCACCTGAACTAACTTGCTCCTTTAATGACTCCTAAAAAATAGACCCAAAATGGATGTAGTTAATAAATTAGGAAACAATAAAAGCTGATGAATTGAGTTGAAACTTGAATCGAAAATCAGAACTTACGATTTCCTCAGCTTTGTGCTTCACTCTCTCATCTTTAAACTTTCCTTGTCTGTCCTGCCTTGCAAGGATCCAAGCCTTCGATTGATTGATCTCTGAAATCCCTTCAGGATGAGATTCAGTCTGCATGTATATATAGAGGATGACCTTATTAGTAATATAAACATGTTTTAAGAAGCATTATAAATCGATATTGATGATACACAAGTCATAGAAAAAAAATTAAATACACAAGTCAACACTAACCCATTCACTTTCCAAGTTCGCATATCCTTTTCGAGACAACCGATGAGGATACTCGTTCTGCATACTTCTCTTGTGTTGTTCTTCATGAATTTTTTAAGACAAAAAGGAACAAAACATGATAAGTATGAAAAAGGAATCCAGATTACCATTTGGAACTAAATTAAGAAACAAGAAAATTGAAGATTTCCTTACGCTAAACTCGACTCCCAGACTATCAGCAACGAAAATGTCCTAGTGCGACTGCTCAATGAATGTGAAGTCAGCTGGAGGAAACCATAGCTTCTCTGGTTCATCACGGTGTGGAAGAACATAGAGTCTCCTCAACCGATTTTGAATTCCCTCCATTTTTGACCAGCAGACTGCAGTACCATTTTCTTGGAAGTCGGTGGTACAACGAAAGCCATCTACATACATAAACCTTCGGAGACAAGAAACCTTCGGTTAGCTTTATCTATCGATGGATTCAATCCCTTCGGTGGATTATCATCTGATTACTCATGTTGGCCTGTTTTGCTATGTATTTACAACTTACCACCTTGGCTTTGTATGAAGAGAAAGTATATTATATTAAGTTTGTTGATATCCGGACCGAATTAGCCCGAAAATGATATTGATGTGTTCCTTCAGCCACTTATAGAAGATCTTCAAGTGTTATGGAATGGGAAACAAGTGTATGATGCATATAAGAAAGAGTTCTTCATACTAAGGGGAATTTTGTTGTGGACAATTAGTGATTATCCAGCCTTAGGCAACTTGTCGGGCAACATCATTAAAGGGTATAATGCTTGTACTGTATGTGTTGATAAAACAAAAGCTACTAGGTTGGCAAATTATTGTAAGACGGTGGTTATGAGGCATCGTAGGTGGTTGCCCTGTTATCATCCATATCGAAGGCAAAAATTAGCCTTTGATAACACCGTGGATAAGTTGTCGGCTCCTATTCCGTTAACTGGAGAGGAGGTGTTTGAAAGGGTACAACCACTAAGGGGCCATGTCTATGGTAAGACACAACGCCAACCTCGATTGAATAAAGGTGAACCTCGACCTATTTGGAAGAAGATGTCTATATTTTTCCAACTTGAGTATTGGAAATTTTTGCCGGTTAGGCATGTCCTTGATGTGATGCATATCGAGAAAAATATATATGAAGCTTTGACTGGTACCTTGCTAAATATACCAGGGAAGTCAAAAGATAAGGAGTCTGTCCGTCTTGATATGGCTGAAATGGGAATAAGAACGGAGCTGAGGCCAAAAACTCTGGAAAAAAAAAGAGAAGAAAAAAAGAGAAGTTGCCGACGGCATCTTGGAACTTATTGCATAAAGAAAAGAAGATTGTCTGCTCATCCTTGGTTGGCATGAAGTTACTTGATGGTTTTTGTTCAAACATTAAGGGTCTAGTATCAATGGAAAATCTGCGACTTGTTGGAATGAAATCTCATGACTGCCATACAATGTTGCATCACTTACTCCACATCGCAATTCGGTCAGTACTACAAAAACAGGTTAGGTGCACTATTATTAGGTTTTGCCTCTTCTTCAAGGCAATTTGCAGTAAAGTCATCGAGGTGGATAAACTGGAAAAAATGCAAGCTCAGTTGGTGGAGACCATATGCTTGCTAGAAAAGTATTTCCCCCCTTCCTTCTTTGATATAATGATCCATCTCTCAATTCATGTTGTGAGAGAGGTTGAGCTCTGTGGACTAATCTTCCTTCGCTGGATGTACCCTTTCGAGAGATATATGAAGACTTTCAAGGGTTATGTATGGAATCGGGCTCGTCTGGAAGGGTGCATTGCTGAGGCCTATGTTGCAGAAGAGGCCGTTGAGTGTTTGGTCAACTTTGAAGAAGCAACTGTTGGATTGCCGAAAAATAGTAGGGATGAGAATGACGCAAAATATAGACCCTTATCTGGTGCAACAGTGATAACGACAAGTAAGAAGGACTTGCACCTAGCACATTTGTGTCTTCTCCAAAATTATAATGACATTCACCCATATTTTGAGTAAGTTACTTCAATTTGTTTTTGTTATTTCCTTATTTTCTGCATTTTGTTTCAAAAATTAATAAAGTTGATTTTACTTGCAGTGAACATATGGCTTCTTTGATGACAAGATATCCACAACATGCAAATGATGAAGAGTGGCTAAAGAACATGCAAAATGAAACATTCCCTAAGTGGTTTCATAAAAAGGTAAAATCTTATAGCCCAAGTATTTTGCTGCAATTTGCAGCAAAAATAGGCCTGTTTCTTTATATATTTTACTGAAAAATAATGAATGCACTGTACTTGTGAATTCTTTTGAAATACTACAATATTTATCTTCTCTCAAAGGCTATATCATACTTATGGCCAATTTAATTTTTTGGACAGATTGCATCAGAATTACTTGATGAGAAGAATACAGTAACTAAGGATATAATGTGGATTGCAGCAGGGCCTAACAAGGATGTAGCTACATTCAGTGGCTATAGAATCAACGGTGTTACCTACAGCACCAAAGAACGTGATGATACGCGGCAAGTTCAGTGCAGCAGTGTTTGTGTAGATGCCAATATAATGCTTGTGAAGGGTAAGGATAAAAACATCAAGCATACTTCACATACATTTTATGGAGTTATTACAAGTATTTGGGAGTTGGACTATAACCACTTTAGGGTTCCTATCTTTCGTTGTAATTGGGTAGATATGAACAAAGGGGTTAAAGTAGATGACTTGGGATATACATTGGTTAATTTGAACAAATTAGGTATTCTAAACGATCCTTTTGTGTTAGGAAAACATGTCAAGCAAGTTTGTTACATAGATGACTCTCTTGAAAAATTATGGTAAGTTGTCTTAAAATTACCTGACAAGTACTATGATGAAAGTGATGATGAAAATGAGGGATCTGTAGAAATAGAACTTGAGAATGAGCTACATTTGCCAACGTTCCCATATGTTGATGAACTCGATGAAGAAAATAGTAGTTACATGCGGGAGGAAGAAGAGTTGATTCAGCTGTCATGATGGTAATAATTTCATTTGTTTTAAGTTCTATTTTGAAATTATGTCCTGCCATTAATTTTTCCATCGTTTATACTTGCAGGTCCAACATCCTTAATGCCTGTCACAACTCCCTATTGCCTGTAGAATGTTTTGTTTATATCATTCACAATTTAATGAAAGATTGGTTGGACGCTTTGTTGAAAGTTTTGTGTTTCTTATTTAAATTTGTTGAAAGTTTCATTTGTACCTATCATTCGATTTGTATCTTTATTTGACACTTTGTTCAAAGATTTGGTTATATAATTTATTGAATCATGTGGTTTTTGCTCTGACACCTTGCTGGTGGATTTGGTTTAACACTTGTCAGTGGAGGATTTCATTTGATTTGTGTTTTTGGTTTGATTTGTGTATAGGGATTACTTTCATTTAAGGCAATTTTTTTTAAAACTCAGTTAATTAGACAATGGTTTCTTACGAAAAACCGTTGTCTGAACATATATTATACAATGGTCTGAACAGTTAATCAGATAACTTTTTAAATAACCGTTGTCTGAAACATCTTATCAGACAACGGTTTTTTTTACCAAAAAAACACTTGTCTGAACATATATTACACAACGGTCCCTAAAAACCGTTGTCTGTATGCTTGATTCAGACAACGATTTTTTTAACCGTTGTCTGAAACGCTGAATTATACAACACTTTCGAAAAAACCATTGTCTGAAACATCTTATCAAATAACGGTTTTGTATGACCAGAAAAACAGTTGTCTGAACATATATTATATAACGGTCCCTAAAAAACCGTTGTCTGGTGTGACCAAAATGACAGCTAATAGACAACGCTTAAAAAAAACCAAAAATAGTTGTCTGAAAATTAATCAGACAACGCTTTTTTGGGAAAAAAAAACCGTTGTCTGTTTTTTTCAGACAATGGTTTTTTCCTTAACCGTTGTCTGATGACCGTTGTCCGATTCAGTTTTTCTTGTAGTGAGTTTCAAAATTATGGAATATTATTAGAATCCAATTCCAATTCAACTTTATTTTTGGGTAGAAGTGTAGAACCTATCATTCTCACATTTCACCATCTCTCACTTTGGTTTGAATGTGAATGTGGATGGAGAAATTATCTTTATCTTTTTTTCTATTAAACACAGTATCCTAGGCTTCGTTATATATTTTAAATAATATTAATACATTAATATATCATAAACTAATATATTATTAATTATTTTTAGTTATATATATTTTATAATTGCTTGTTTTTTAAAACTAGAAATAAGTAAAAAAATCATTCTAGATATTAGTTCGGAGTTTCTTTTTTTATTTCTTCTTCTTATATTTGTGCTATGCTTTTTCCACTAAATGGAAAACATAACATAATAATCATTACTATTTTGCAATAGCATAAAACCAAAATAATTTCTCTAATTGCTAGGCTAATTGTTGAAATCCATTTACTCAATAGTAGCAATTACTCAATTTTGAGACTATGTATGATCAAAATAGGAAAGTATTGTAATGAAATTTTTTCATACCTAACAAATTAATTGGCATATTCTGATTTTGAGCAAAGAGATTCAAATGATTAAGTGATTAGAAGATTAGGGTTTCTTGAAGCTAATATCTTGCAAAAATTCATCACTGTGTTGATGTGGCATCCGCCAGATATGGAAGAGCCACCAAATGGTAAATTTTGTTGGATTGTGATGATTTTATGGGATTTTCCATCTCTTAAGAAACTAATCTTATGCTCTGAACAAGAGTTTCTATTAAACTACTTAAACAATAAAATTATTGAATTAATAAGCACAAGTTTTCGAGTTTGAAAAAGACAGCCTCTTTTTGTGGTATTTGATATTTCTATATTCTTATATTTGGTTACTGATTTATAAAAAATACATTAAAAAACATAAGGAGTTCCAGTATTTGTGTTTATTGACTACTGACTCTGAATATGAAAACTTTGAATTTAAAAAAAAATATATAAAAACACATACACATTTATATGTTATAGATATTTATATATAAAATAATTATTAATTACTATTATTTTTACACTTTCTAATAAATTTTTTGGTTTTACAAATTCTAAAATTCAACTATTATTTTATTAATTATATTTTGTTATATGGTATAGTCAGTTGTATGGTTTTGTTTTAAGTGAGTTTGGTGAATACTAAGTTTCCTCATTCTAATTAATTTAATGTTTTGTTAAGAACATGATGTTTATTTATATAATATCTTACAACATTGCAATTCCTATAAGTATTATAGAAATTAACCAAGAATACAAAATTGTGTTAGGAATAATCTCACCTTGAACGATTAGATCATATTTAATGAAAAATAATAGTCGCTTTCTTCTTTTATGAAGATTGTATTTTTACATTTTGACTTAAAATAAATAAAGATTATTATAACTATCTAATTAATACTTTAGTAGTAGTTAGTAGGTATTCTCTTCATGAACATGAAAAGTATGAACGTGCATTGTTATTGAAAAGTAAAAAAAATAAAGTGGCAAATAAAGAGTCCAACTTAATAAAATAAAATCATTAAAAGAAAAATAAAACAAAATAGCATAAAAAACACAGAGCATTAAGTGAACATACAGTGGCATTTACAATATTAAGGTGGATAGGAAATTTGAATTCAATATGAAACATATAAATTTTAAAGTGTTAATGAAAATTAATTTCCTTATGAGTTAAAATGAGGTTTGATCGCATCTGGATGTATCACCATTTTAAAGATGGCCTTTTGGATGTCAATTATTTGATTGGTATTGAAGATTTTATTGCATTTGCATGTTCACGTCCTGAATGTATGGATGGTGATAAAATAAATTGTCCATGCAATTTTCGTAAGTGTCAAAATTGAAGCTACCATGAAGTCAATATGGTCCACTATCATCTTCAGAAGTATGGATTTGTGCCAGATTATTATGAGTGGATTTTACATGGAGAAATCCAACATAATGATGATGGTCAACATAATGTGAATGATCATATTGATGTGATGGATGAAGCATCATCATCTAATTTATACCAGTAAATGGTTTATGATGTAGCTAGTCAGAACTTCAATCCCAATGTGGAACCATAATTTTGCAGCACAACATTTGTATGATATGCTTGATGCTGCAAATTAGGAGTTATGGACAGGTTGTGAAAATCACACACAACTCTCGACTACAGCTCGAATGTTGTACTTCAAGTATGAATATCACATTCTTAAGCATTCTTATAATGAGATATGTCAATTTATCAAGGAGTGTCTGCCAGCAAAAAGTGTACTGACTGATGGGTTTTATGACACAAAAAAGATTATTAAAGATGTGGGATTGCTTGTGAAGAAGATACACTGTTGTCAAAATGGTTGTATGCTGTATTGGGTCATCAATTTAGAATTAACTAATTGCAAGTTCTATGAACATCCTTGGTATACGAGGGGCGAAAAGGGGTTGGTTAGCATAAATAGAATACCCCATGTAAGAAGATGTATTACATTCTGCTAACTCTAAGGCTGCAACATTTGTATGTTTTAAAAATGTCTTTTAATTAAGAATATATATTACATTCCGTTAACTCCAAGGCTACAACATTTGTATGCTTTAAAAATGACTTCTAATTAAAAAGATGTATTGTGTTCTGCTAACTTTGAGGTTGCAGCATTTGTATACTTTAAAAATGACTTCTAATTTATGACATGGCATGCAAAACATATAGTAGAAGAAGGTGTAATGCGTCATCCATTTGATGCTTCTGCTTGGAAGCAATTTAATGTGGGACATCCTGAATTTGCTGCAGAGCCATGAAATGTGATGTTGGGCTTTTGCACTGATGGATTCTAACCATTTGGTCAGTCCGGACAACAATATTGATCATGGCCAATAATTATTACACCATACAATTTGCCACCTTAGTTGTGTATAAAGGATGAATATATGTTCTTAACAATTATTGTTCCCAGGCCTAAAAATCCTAAACATAAGCTAGATGTCTATTTACAACCACTGATATCAGAATTGCAGATGTTGTGGGATGTTGGGGTACAAACATGAGGTAGAATCAATTCTAATTCATCCAGTCGAGACACTCCTTCATCTCCATTGACCCTAGTCAACTAGATAGTGCCCATGCATGGCAATACTGATATTCTTGGTTCATCTTCTAATTCTCCTTCTCCACTAACTTCAACCCTAAGTACACATGGGAACTTGGATCCTACCCCCAGCAATGACTTATCTAGAAAGTTCTTGACTGTAATCGGGAATCAGTATGATTTACATATGTGATAGAAGTTTTAGTTATTTATGATTAATATTTACTTTTAATTAATATTAATATTTGATTTTTTTTATTTACAGGCTCTCTCATTCGGGATATTATAACCGACAAATGAGAAACATTTTCCAGTAGAAGTTAGACATCAGCTGTTATTGTTGGAAAGAGGTCACAAAAGAGACAAAGGCATTTTATTGGGAAGAGTTTAAGGTAATATAAATGTTATTGTTATAGTTTAAATATTTTTATAAATTATTTACATGAAGGGACTCTTACTTTGGATGATGTTTAATTTGCTACAAGTGAATATTATGTTTCTAGATTTCTTTTTGTTCAAAGAAAAATTTTGACTCATAGTATGAAATCCTGACCTAATTATTAGTATATTAAACTGTATATTAGTAAATAGGCTGATTGTCATGTAAGTTCTAAAGTTGTGGTTGAGAAACCATGGAAATGTAACCATTTCACTATATGTATGGTCACATCAATAGACTCTTTTCTCTCTCAATTAAAATCATTTGGAGGCTACAATTAAAAAGAAAATGGAAAAAAAAAGGTTTATGTAATTTATACACTTGTTTTAATTAATGGAAAATTGTATATATTCACTATATATGAAAAAAGTTTCAGTTTAAATATCAAAAAGGACACCATCTTTATTTATTTTCCATGATATGTGTGAGATGCTTATGATTATAAAAACAATGGAACTTTTTTACCAACTCTTTGTATTATTATTTCATACTTGTATATCTTTTGTTAATGTAATACATAAACATTTTATTTCTGATTAGGTGATTAGCTATTTGGTCAAGATTGCATGGGAGAAAAAGGTTGTTGGTCAATACAAGGCATTGATGTCCATATTGTCAAGGGGAATGAGAAGTTGGTTCATGTTCTAAATGCAGTGTGGGTGCAATGGTAGCAAGAGTGGTCAAAGCCAGAGTACCAAGCTATTTGTTAAAAATTCTCCATCAATCACCATAGTGAGACAAGTGGTCCAGGTTCTGGGACATCACTGCACATTGGCAGTTCTATATCGCATCTCCAACACACAGATTTTAGTAAGTCTTCTATAATAACTTTAAATTTTAAGTTAACGATTGAAGAAGGTGGATGGGTGAGGGTAAGCCTTCAAGCCTTCCTTGAGTAAATTTATTTTTAATGACTGCATGTTGTGGAAAAAGGGGGTGCGTGTTTATTATCATGTGTGTTATTATTGAAATAATTAATGTGATATTTGTTATATTCTCACTAAAATGTGGATATATTTTCTCTAAAATATGCAGTTGTTTTTAGTGAAATTTGTGGTTATATTTTGAGTGAAATAAATAACTCCGCCTGCGAGTATCGTAGCCGGTCCCAAGCCCGGATAAAGGAGGAGGGTTGCAGTAGGTTGGCGGCCAGTGTAAAAATTTTGCTAAACTTTCTATGGATTCTCAAAACTATCATTATACCGTTGGGACGTGCTCACCTAGGCACGCGCTACATCGGCACCCGGGTGTAGTGTTAAATGAGCAAGGGGTTCCATCACATCGACGCCTGGGTGTGGTGGAGTATGAGTAAAGGTTCCCATGCCATGGACGGGTATGGGTAAAGAAGTTAGTCCCGCCATATCAGCGCCCGGATGTGGTGTCAGACAGGAAAGGGCTACCGCATTATGGACGAATGCGGCTAAAGAAGCAAGTCCAAGGGAGCCGATTAAGATTAGGTAGTTGAAATATTGGCACTCTGACTGGGAAGTCTATAGAGCTTGTGGATACTTTGAAAAGAAGGAAGGTTAGTATTGCTTGTTTGCAGGAAACCAGGTGGAAGGGAAATAAAGCAAAAGAGATTGGTAACTCAGGATATAAGTTGTGGTACTGTGGCTTGGATAACAATAGGAATGGTGTGGGCATTATTATTGAGCCTACGCTTAAAGACAAGGTGGTGGAAGTGAAGAGAAAGGGAGACAGGATTGTCTCTTTGAGGCTTGTTTTGGGAGATGACACTATTAATGTTATTAGTGCTTATGCTCCCCAAGTAGGTTTGGACGGAGCATCCAAGGTTTAGTTCTGGGAAGATATGGATGATATCATGCAAGGTATTCCGGATAATCAGCAAATCTTCATTGGTGGGGACCTTAACGGGCATGTTGGTAAGGACAGTAATGGTTATGACAGGGTCCATGGGGGTTATGGTTTTGGCAACAGGAATGAGGAGGGAAAAAGCATTTTGGATTTTGCGGTGGCTTATGATCTAGTGCTGGCGAATACCTGCTTTGAAAAGAGGGGGTCACACTTGATTACCTTTAAGAGTGGACGAACCCAAAGTCAAATAGACTTCATACTTACTCGAAGACGGGACAAAAGTAAGTGTAAGGATTGCAAGGTCATTCCGGGTGAAGCATTGACGGCGCAACATCGTATTGTGGTTTTAGATGTTAAGAATAAAAGTAACTGGAGGAATGATAAGAAAATATTGGAACCAAGGATAAGATGGTGGAAATTGAAAGACCTAGCTCAAGGTACCTTTAAGGAGGAGTTACTAAAGGAAGAAATTTGGAACCTTGAGGCTAGTGCAGAGGACTTGTGGACAAAAATGGAAGGTGGCATTAAGAAAGCAGGTAGTAAATTGCTTGGGATCTCTAAAGGGGCAGGGCCTCGACCGCATGATGCATGGTGGTGGGATGAGGAGATTCAAAAGGCTATTAAGGCTAAGAGGGAATGGTATAAAAAGTTACCGAATGCGGTTAATAGCGAGGCCTTTGAGGAATATAAGAGGGCTAAGAAAGAGGCAAAGAAGGCTGTTAGTGTAGCTCGTGGCAGAGCCTTAGAAGGGATTTATCAAAAGTTAGGTACTAAAGAGGGAGAAATGGGCATTTATAAGATTGCAAGGATGAGAGAAAGGAAAAGCAGAGATTTAAGCCAAGTCAAATGTATAAAGGACGAAGATCAACGGGTGTTGACAGGAGATGTTGAGATTAAGGAGAGGTGGAAGGCTTATTTTGAGCAGTTATTCAACCCTGAACATGAACAAGATTTTCAAGGTCTTCATGCAACAAATGATTATATCAGCTGGTCTAGGAGGATCTTGCATAGTGAAGTAAGAGAAGCCTTGAAGTATATGAAAGTTGGTAAAGCTTGTGGCCCGGATGGTATTCCTATAGAGGTTTGGAAGAACCTTGGAGAGGTAGGAGTTGCCTGGTTAACTAAACTCTTTAATGCTATTGTGAAAGGACGTAAGATGCCGAATGCCTGGAGGAAGAGTATCATGGTACCCATATATAAAAATAAGGGAGACATTCAATGCTGTACAAATTATCGGGGTATCAAACTTATGAGCCATACTATGAAATTATGGGAAAGGATTATTGAACACAGATTGAGGAAGCTTACAAGAGTTTCAGAGAATCAGTTTGGGTTTATGCCAGGGAGATCTACCATGGAGGCTATTTCTCTTCTAAGAAGACTAATGGAATTGTATCAAGAGAAGAAGAAAGATCTCCACATGGTATTTATTGACTTGGAGAAAGCCTATGATAGAGTACCAAGAGAAGTGTTATGGTGGGTTTTGAAGAGGAAAGGAGTCAACGGCAAATATATCAACATCATCAAGGACATGTATGAGAATGCATCCACTAGTGTGAAAACACCTGGTGGAGACACTGAGGCTTTCCCTATTACTACCGGATTGCATCAAGGTTCGGCCATGAGTCCATATTTATTTACCCTGGTTATGGACGAGCTAACCAGAAGCATACAAGACGATGTTCCTTGGTGTATGTTGTTTGATGATGACATTATTTTAATTGATGAGACTAGTACTGGTGTAAACCGTAAGTTGGAAGTGTGGAGAAAAACCCTCGAGGACAAGGGTTTTAAGTTAAGTAGGAGTAAAATGGAATATATGCACTGTGAGTTCAGTCTAAGGAAGAAGCAGGAACATGAGGTTAAGTTGGATGGAGTTTTGGTTCCTAAAACCAAGCACTTCAAATATTTGGGTTCGGTGTTCCAGAATGATGGTCGTATAGATGAAGATGTGGCTCACAGAATACAGGTAGGGTGGTTGAAGTGGAAGGGTGCGACTGGGGTTCTATGTGATAAGAAAATACCTCTGAAAGTGAAAGGTAAATTCTATAGGACGGTTGTTAGACCTGCGATGCTCTATGGTAGTGAGTGTTGGGCACCAACGGGACAACATTTGCATAAGATGAGTGTGGCAGAAATGAGGATGCTAAGATGGATGTGTGGACATACCAGACTGGACAAAATTAAGAATGTTCATATTCGACAAAAAGTCCAAGTAGCGGACGTCGGAGATAAGGTGAGGGAAGGAAGACTTAGATGGTATGGGCATATTTTAAGAAGACCTCCTAATGCTGCGGTTCGTAAGTGTGAGAATTTGTTGATTGAGGGGGCTAGAGGTCGTGGCAGACCTAGAACTGTGTGGAAGGACGTGATAGCAAGAGACTTACGTGCCTTAGATCTTGATGCGGATTTGATTAATGGCATACTTGAATGGAGACGTAAAATCCGTGTCTTGGAAGGGGCCTAAGGCTGGAGTATCTTTTTTGGTGTCTTTTGAGCTTATTTTGTTGAGAATCCATACAGCCGACCCCAACTTGTTTGGGATTAAGGCTTAGTTGTTGTTGTTGTTGTTGTTGTTATTTTGAGTGAAATAAGTGGTTATATTTTGACTAAAATTTGTGGTTCTATGTTTCTTAAAGGTATATTCTGTTGAAAGTTTTAATCTTTTTTTGTTTTAAGGGAAAGATGTGATATTATTAAGGTAAAATAATGATGTATAACACTTGTTTAGGTAATCTGATTATAAACAACTTAAAGAGCAAAACAAATATTAAGGAAGTTATTCTTTTTCCCTTTTTTTTGTAACATATTTTGATCAGCATGGGCATGACAAATATTAATATGTGAAAGACTTTTAGTAAAGGAGACAAAATAATTCACATGTACAGTCCTTTGAGCAGATAACAAATTTTTTTTATTACTGCCAAATTTTTTCCTTTTTTATAGTCTTTGGTTTTCACCTTATTTATAATTATATTAATTTCATAATTCATTGTTATAAAGTAGGAAAACGAAGGATAGAATTGGAACTTCTCATGATTATATTATAAGTAGAAAAGAACAAGTACCTAAAATGTTGGAAGTGCAAAACTATATATGAAGACAATGTAGAACAAAAAATGCTCAATATTGTAAGACATTAAAGCTACATTTAACAAAATTTTCCCTAATTCTTAATTTAAGAAAAATTCAAGCAATGATGTCGTTTCCAAGGGTGTAATTATTTGGTACAAACACATATTAAAATAAGGACTGCTGTGGAAATGCTTGTACAAGCATTCAAACATTTAACTCATTGTCAAATTGCAAATTTCTAAACAAGTGTGATATAGACATTTAAATATGAACATCAATGTGGAGACCATTCCATAATCTTAAGTAAGAATGTGCTAATAATATCATATCTTTACCTTAATTTGGACATTAGATACTATATCATTATGTTGAGAGTTTATTATGTATTTTGTTATATCGTATGTTTTTCTTTCTTGCTCTCATTCAGGTAAGATGTTATATTTTACATTAGATGTACATCTACATTACTATAAATTTTTGAAAGATAGGACCACCTATCCCTTTTGTAATTTTTTAGAAACTTTGTTGTCACTATTGTCACTCAAAATTTTCAGTTACATGAAATTTTCTATTGTACTCAAATTTTATAAATTGTTTGGTCTCAAAATTTAGGTTTTGCTTGTAAATAAATGAATGCTTCTCATTTAGGTTTCACAATTAAGTGCCTATGACTTCAACATGCTGCCATTGTTTTTAGCTTGTAATAACTATGTTAAATTTTCTAGTTTTTAGTTTTACATGCCATGTCTAGTGATACATAGTATGCAAATTTGCTAGTAGTTGCAGATCATCAAATTTGGTTATTTTCTAGTCTCAGAAAGCTCCACTTGTACATTGCATACTAGATTTTAATTTGTTGCTTTGCTTTGAACTTAATTTAATTGATTCTTGATACTTTGATTTGTTATACTATTTTGCATTTAGTATTCCATTTTAATGGATAAAACCATACAAAATCTTCACTAATATGTTTTAATTATTTATGTCTTGGTTGTGGTCTAGGTATAGATAACTTGATTTGATTGATATAAGAGGCTAGTTACCTTGATCATAAGACTATTGGTCTTTTTTAACATGTTTTTCCTATAATTGCCAAAGCTTTCATCTCCACTCTAGACTGTCCAAATGTATAAACTACTTCTAAACTTTCCAACAAAAGTTCCTCCTTAAGGAATGCTAAAATTGTTGGAAATCAAATTGCCAATGCCCTACCAAAACTATGACCAGCCAATATGTACTTTGTTTTATCATTTTTAAAATATTTTTCAATATTTGTCGAATGGCATTGTAGGCATCGAATGGCTCTATGCCTCTAAAGGCTACAATTATTGTGTCTTTTTTATCACTTTTATCACAAAATATAAAGGCTTGAGTTGTGGCTTTATCTTGATAATCTATAATATTTGATGATTTAATTAGAAAATGGAATGAATTTTAAATTTAGATTTGTTTTTAGTTAATTAATTAAATCTTACCATTCCAATAGTCATAAAATCCCAACAACTCCATCTGCATGCATGAAATTTATAAACAACATTTTCAAATTAATATTAACTTAATCATAAATGTTGCTGCTGATGAAGATGTGATTATATCTGAGTTGGCTCCTCTTTTTCTATTTTTTTAATTATTTTTTATATCAAATTTTGGAAAATTACCCACATTGGACTTTTCTTCTCCTCTTATATGTTCTTGTATAGGTATTAATGTGTAAATTATAAGTTATATATGTTAATGTGCAGGCTAGGGAGCTCAGGCAGGAGCCATTTTCATATGAGAACTTTGAAAGAACACATAAAAAGAAGGGCACCTCAAATTTTGTTGATGTTAGATCTCGGAGCATTAATGTAAGCGAAATAACATTTCTATTTATATTACATTATGAAATGTAATTTATGATTAATATCATTATTTAATGTTTTTCCTACCTATGTTTTAAGAGCAATATTTACAACTAAAAGACCACTTATCCCAGCTGCAGGATGGGTCCAATGAGACTCATGTCATTGACGAGGTTGGACTTTACCTAAACGATGTCAGAGGTGAGAAGAAATGAAGAATCTACAGTATGGGCTTCAGTGCTCCTACCTACTATAGTTAACCTGTAGCACCACCTGCACCCTCTCCAACAGTTAACCAGCTAGTTCTTGATGACCTACAAACTCTCAAACAAACATTGTCTGATATGCAAGAAAGGAAGCAACTATGCGAGCGCCAATATGAAGAGTTATTGGCTTGTTTGGATGCGATTATGAGACAGGGTGTGAATGGAGATTTTCACCCCTACTTCCATGTGGAATGTTTCTTGTGACTTCGGCACTGTTAAGCTTAGGACCTTAGAGAACACAGGGCTAAACCCGGAGAAAATGGAGTCGCTATTCGGATGGACCGGAAAAAAGAAATAGGTGGATGACTCGATTCATAAGGAATCTCCAATTCCCTAAAAGGTTCGGAAAGTTGGGTACGCATAGGAAGGTGAGAATGACCCAGCACTCCTATAGTGCCCGGTTCATTGAAACTGACCTCCTTTTCAAGTCTATATATTATTAAATTCTTAGTTATTATGATTGAAATATCCCAAAGTATACCCTAAAAGTTTTGGAGTTATTGTTGTATTTGGATTTAATGTATATGTATAGATGGGAAATATAAATATAATATATATATAAGACATATACATATACATTATATATACATGGGATATAAAATGGTGTAGGAAAATTGAGTTGTATATATATATATATATTTGTATAATTAATTAATAATAATAATAATGATAATAAGGACAGAAAGAAAAAGAGAAGAAGAAAGTCAAAGGTTGGAGAAGTGTGTGTGTGGTGGAGATTTAAATTATATTATTATTATTATTATTATATTATTATTATTATTATATATATATTAGATAAGAACGAAGAAAGAGGAAAATTCTCTCTTTCTTCTTCTTTTTCTTCTTCTTCTTCTTCGTGAAAGAGAGAGAGAGAGAGAGAAGCTAGAGAGAGAAAGGTGATTTTTCTTATATTTACACCAAAGATTAAATGATATCAAGAGATTTGCAAGTGGATATTAAAGATTTGAGCAAAGAATCTAAGTAAGTGCCCTTTCTTTGTGTTGATTTCTACAGATTGAATTGATATTTGATATGATTAAGGTGTGATGATAGTGAAAGTTGTAAGTATGGATTAAGTAGATGAATGAGTGCAAAATAGTCTTTATATGTTGGATTTGAACTTTAACTCAATTTTTAAAAGAAAGGAAGAGTTTGATTATGTTTGTTTTCATATGGATTGGTTTAAAATGCAAAATACTTGAGTTTGTTTCAGAAAACAGTCCCGGATTGGATGCCACGGCCGTGGCAAATGAGGGCCACGACCGTGGGGTTATAAGGTTGACTGTGTCTTCATGAATTTTAATAGAACAGAAGAGTCTTCAATGCCACGACCGTGGCCCTTGAAGGCCACGACCGTGGGAGTTGTAATGAAAAATGGACAGAACCGTGTTGGATCCCACGGTCGTGGGAATTGGGAAGCCACGACCGTGGGGACCTAAATGTTGATATTGGCTAGTGAATTGTGATCTAAGGGCCTAGTATGGGACCAATAGGTGAATCATTGTATTGGAATTTATGTGTATTTGTAAATAAGTGTGTATTATTCCTTTGAATTAGGTTATGAAGAGGTTGGATTACCTTAACTTAAATGGTAAAGAATATTTGGAAGAGGAAGTGTATGGATTGATGTGAATTATCTTTAAGGTAAGTACAACTTACAAAGATGCATTCTTTTATATGATCTTGAGACCTAAAACAATGTTAAGTAATTTATTATATGGTTAATACAATGTGACTAATGTTATTAATTGTATAGTGTGAAAGCTATGGTGATAATTCAAAAAAAAAAGGTATGTGCAATGCAATTTGTTATGATAAATATTTTAATGATGAAGTATATTAATGTGTCTTGAGAAGTGATGAAATGTGATATCATTATGGTTGGTAATAATGATTGAAATGAAATAAGTGGACATGTTGTCTATGTGTTCAATGAAATTGATTATGTATACTTGAATGATGAAGTGTTGTAATGTGAATTGAGATATGATGATGCAAATGTGATGTGAAGCCATTGTGATTGGCTATAATGAATCAAATGTGATGTGAAGCCATTGTGATTGGCTATAATGAATCAAATGTGATGTGAAGCCATTGTGATTGGCTATAATGAATCAAATGTGATGTGAAGCCATTGTGATTGGCTATAATGAATCAAATGTGATGTGAAGCCATTGTGGTTGACTATGATGAGAATTGAGAATGAGATTGATAAAGAAATAATAAATGAATTGTGTGGCTAATGTGTTATTCCATTTTCAGAGTTTGTTGTTGGTGGCATGCCTAATATTAGTAACAATCTCTTGAAGTTAGGTTGGAATTGATCCTTGAAGCCAAGTTGGGTTGAAGTTTAACATGTTTACTCCCCTTGAAGCTTGGTTGGGTCTAATCCTTGAAGCCTAATTGAGATGTTACAACCCTTGAAGCTAGGTTGGATTGGTTCTTGAAGCCAAGTTGGGTTGATACTTAGCATGCTTTGTTCCCCTTGAAGCTTGGTTGAACCTAAATCCTTGAAGCCTAGTTGGGATAATGATAAATGTGATGATTGAACCAAAGCATTAACTCTGAAAGTTGAATGGCATATTAGTGTTTTGTGGGCCCATGCATGTCTTTGTTTTAATGTGAATTATGGAATGAAATGTACTATTATGTGATAAGTAAATGATTGAAAGTGAATATGGCTTACGAAGCTATGTTGAATGATGAGTTTATGAAAACATAATATGATGTGTAAAGTGTTTATGGATGTGGAAATTGTGAACATTATCTCATGAAAGTTTGAATGAGTCATTGAATTGTGATTTGTTGAAATGATGTATAAGAGTATATATATATACTATGAGATTGGTGGAAACATATATAGAGAGTGCATTGAAAAGAGTAAATATGATGAGAAATTGGTAATACATGATATTAATATATAAAGTAAGATTTACTTGTAATGTTTATTTTGAAATTATTTCTTTGTATTACTAAGCTTTCTTGCTTAGCGTGGTTATGTAAATCGCGCAGGTAAATAGGTGGTTGATCTAAAAGTCAAATGGGTATGCCACGAGAAAGGTAAGAGTATTCTGAGACCAACTAGAGGGTGTTGCATACATGTATTATTTAATTATGTTGTATTTTACTACAAGGATGTATTCATATGTATAAATAAAGTTTTGATAATATAAGATTATTATTATCATTATATTTAAGTATAAGTTCATTAAAAGAAATACTTTATGAAAAGATATGATTTGAACTAAGTGAAAGGTTTTTAAATTGTAACGAATAGTGACATCCTTATACTTTATATGCTTACTGTATGTATACAAGGTATATGTATAGTATTTATATGGAGTATCGGGGTGTTACAATTATTTTTGTATCAGAGCTTAGGTTCGAGATTCTCGGCCTAAGTGAAATTAAAAAAAAGTTTAAATAGAAGTGAAAATGCAAATGGGTAATACATGCATATGCATTAACACCTAGGTTGGTCTCAAACGTGGCATTATGTGATTTGTAATGTATCTGAATTACATGAGATGGATGATAGTGTGTGAATAAGATTTTATATGAAAGTAATATTGGAAAAAGAAATGATATGAAAAATTTGTACAAGTTTAATTGGTAAGTTCAAGAATGGGAATTTACTTAAGGAAAGTAAATTTTGAAATATTGATTATTGAAAAGTGATTGTAATATAAAGAAATGAATAGGAGAATAAAGTTGAAAATGATTTTTTTTTAAAAAAAATTAAGAATAAAGTATATACTTTCTCCTCTATATTGTGAATCTCTTTATAATAGAGTTTATGTTGAGTTTACTAGAAAGAGGAAATATTGTTGGATTGTTAATATGGAAAGATATGTTATTAAAATGAAAAGAGTATGGTGGAATAGTGAGTGAGTTGATTGGTATAGACAAAGTGTGATTATGGAAGGTTCGGGTATATCAAATTGAGATTTTGTTTAAAAGAAAAAGAGATCATGTTGGTTAAATAAGAAGACATATTGGTGTTGTTTGTATGGTTATGTTAATGCAAAAAAATTGTAATTTCGATGTTAGAAATGTGATATGCTTTGAATATTGTGAAAACTCATATTAATGGTGGTAATATGTGATTTTTGAGATTTTTGAAATGAGCTTGATAATTGTGAAAATTATATATTTTGATGTTGTTTTGTGGTATATACATATAAGATGTTTTTAAAGTTGAAAATTTATAGTTTTAATGGAAGGTGGATAAAGATCATTTAGATATTGATAGTTTAATGTATTTAATACGTGAGATATATGAAATGAATATTAGTGCACATGAAAGTATTGTGAATTGGGGGATGTGATTGATAGTAGGAAAATTTGGTTTGAAATAAAAAGAAAAGGAATTGAGCAAATGAAAATGAGTTACTTTAAGTAATTTGATTGGAAAAGGATGAAAATGAATATGAAAGATATGTTAAAGGTATTTAAAAACAAATGTGAGAGAGATATCACATTGGAAATGTGATTAAGATCTTTGTGAAATAATATTATAAGTAGAGTGTATATATATTTATTGAAGTTAATGAATAACTTAAGTTATGTTGAAATAATGAGAATGATAATAGTCAAAGGGAAGTGATAAACATTAAATTTGTATAGATTATATGCAACAGAGAAATTGAATGAAATTGCATGATTATGTGTATACATGTATAGGATATATGAGAGAGATTTTTCAATATGAATGTAACTGTATTATATAAGGAATGTGGGAAGTGAGTCACATTTTTAAATGTGATATATGAATGTGTATGTGATATGTTTATTATCTTAGACAATTGCATGTTTAATGATATTGAAAATGATATTGCATATAGTAGCGGATCTAAGAGAGATTTAGTCTTGATTTACGCAGAGATAGACTATGTGATGAAATGGAAAATGAGAATGGACTTGGGTAATATTGAACAGTGAAATTGTTATGGCAATAACTAAATTAGGCTATCATAAGATGTTTTGGGACTCAAAGTATTTGTGTGTGGAAATGTTTTATGTATAAGCGTATAGCAAGGAAAGAATAATGTATTTGAAAATTTTTAGAAGAGATGGATTGGAAATGGAGTAATGAATGAAACTTGTGTAAGATTTGTATCTGATTGAAGGTTGGGCGTAGAAAATGCTAAAGATAATATTATTGAACATGAGTTAGGTTAATGATGATCAAATAATCAAAAGCAACTGTTTTGAGATGGAATTAAAATGTGTTAACTCTTGGTGTAACAAAAGTTTGGAGAATAAATATATAATTTTTGTGATACAATCTAGTATTATAACCGTAAAGGCTGGAAATCGAATAATAGAAGAACAATATTGATTTACAAACCCCAAACGTGATTGTTAATATATCATGGTCATATGATTTGGTTAGTGTGATTAGTTGGTTAGTTTTATTATCTTCATATTTAGAACGGAAATGATATAACTGTAATACAGTTTTGGTGAGATTGATAACTATGTTTCTAGAAACATGGTTAAAAGATATGGTTGGTGAAGTTATATCTTATAATTTCTATGTTAAAAATTTAATTATAATTATGAGAAGTAAAGCAAGAAAAGAGAATTGTGATAATGTTTTAAGCTATGAATTATGTGATATAAAAATAATTATATGAATATAGTAATAATATGTGAGGTGAAGAAATAATAAAAGGGAAGAAATTGCAAATGTGATTGAAAGTTATACTGAATACATTTACAGTGTAAAGTGAATAAGTGAATGAACTTAAGATTTATGGAAGTATGAATAATAAATATGGTGTGAGATAATCATGAGAATTTTGTGGAAGTTGTATTAAGATAATAGAAAACAAAATATGAGTATATGAAAAGATGAATATGAATCTGAAAAATTTAGAATTTGAATATAAGTTTGACCTAATGGAATTAGGTTATATATATATATATACTGTGAAATCCAATGATAAATTTCGATAAGTTAATTGTTGGTTTGAATCAAATAAGGTTGAAATGTTAGTATATTGTTATAAATAGATCGATTAATTTAGATTTCGCTAAAGTTGCGAGTCAATATTGAGATTTAATACGTACAGTTGTACTGGGAGTATAAAATTTAAATGGTAATGTGTATGATGTAATATTCTGGCTTATGAATGAACATAAATAAATTGAATTATATCAATTGTACATGGTGAGAAAAAGGAAAATGTTGTTTATCTGTTAAGTAAGTTTAAAAGTATTGTATTGATATTTATATTAAGTGAGAAGCAAGCTAAAGAAAGTAAGAATATTGTTATCAATTGAGGTTTGGTAAATGTTTATTTTGAAAGTGATTGTAAGAACAGAATAATCAATGTTAAGATATTAATTAATGACTTTTGAGGTTAAAGTTGAGAGAATATCTATAAAGAGATAAAGTGATAATCTGACTCTAATATAAAGATAAAATTCATTGGAAATGTAATGAGTTATCTTGATTGCTTTGTTGAGAAAGTAATAAGATATAAAGATATATATATATATATATACCTATACAATGATGAATTATGAATTTCAGAGAAGATGATTATCTCTAAGGGGGAGAGTAGAAGTTATGTGATTTGATGAAATCATAATGTAAGAATACAATTAATATTATATGAAATTAAGATAGTGTTTTGTTAAGAATGAATTGTTACTACACTGGATAATTTCGAGGACGAAATTATTTAAGGGGGAGAGAATTGTAATATCCCAAAGTATACCCTAAAAGTTTTGGAGTTATTGTTGTATTTGGATTTAATGTATATGTATAGATGGGAAATATAAATATAATATATATATAAGACATATACATATACATTATATATACATGGGATATAAAATGGTGTAGGAAAAGTGAGTTGTATATATATATATTTGTATAATTAATTAATAATAATAATAATGATAATAAGGACAAAAAGAAAAAGAGAAGAAGAAAGTCAAAGGTTGGAGAAGTGTGTGTGTGGTGGAGATTTAAATTATATTATTATATTATTATTATTATTATTATTATTATATATATATTAGATAAGAACGAAGAAAGAGGAAAATTCTTTCTTTCTTCTTCTTTTTCTTTTTCTTCTTCTTCTTCTTCGTGAAAGAGAGAGAGAGAGAGAGAAGCTAGAGAGAGAAAGGTGATTTTGCTTATATTTACACCAAAGATTAAATGATATCAAGAGATTTGCAAGTCGATATTAAAGATTTGAGCAAAGAATCCAAGTAAGTGCCCTTTCTTTGTGTTGATTTCTATATATTGAATTGATATTTGATATGATTAAGGTGTGATGATAGTGAAAGTTGTAAGTATGGATTAAGTAGATGAATGAGTGCAAAATAGTCTTTATATGTTGGATTTGAACTTTAACTCAATTTTTAGAAGAAAGGAAGAGTTTGATTATGTTTGTGTTCATATGGATTGGTTTAAAATGCAAAATACTTGAGTTTGTTTCAGAAAACAGTCCCGGATTGGATGCCACGGCCGTGGCAAATGAGGGCCACAAAGCGTCACTCGCAAGTATACGAGGTAGCTGTAGCAAAGGTGATCGCCCCAAGGTCGTTCTCTCAAGGAAGCTAAAGTGGTTAATTGCTTATCAGATTATGTTTAACAAGTAATAAACAGATTTAAATTGCTAAATAATGAAGAAGATTACTTAAAGTTTAAAACAAAGAAAATTAAAATAAGCGGATGTTTTGATTCACTTGATAGAATGGTCTACGGTTTGCACTTCTCTACTACTTATATGTATGAACGGTTATTCCTCTTAACTAATTCAATTTCAAAGATCAAATCTCAAACAACTCAACTAATCAAGTCAAGGAAATAAGCTCTCGCATTCAAATCTCTTTCAACTAATCTTGTTATAAGTGAAATAATCTTTTTAATAGGTTATATCTCTAATTCACCTAAGTCCCTAATTGAATTGTTCAAGTATTAAACTTCATCTCTCGATCCATCATCTAATACCTTAAAACACATAATTGGTGATCAATCAATTATATATTAACAATGTTTCATTCAATCAAGGCTAAAGAAATTATTAGCTAAGAGAATAACCAAATCATACAATCATAGCAGATCCATACAAACCCTAGACTAGATCAAATTAGTTCATAATGATTTCAAGCATACTCATCTCATTAATATTCAAAGAAATCAACTTAGACATGCTAATGTTCATAAATATAATTTCAATGAAAATAAGAGATAAAGTTCAAGAACAAAACCAAATTACAAACTCCTTGAAGCTTCTGAAGAATCTCTTGTTCAAATCTTGCAAGAAGGATGTCTCAATGGCTAGAACAATCTAATCTAAGCTAGTTTTAATCCAAAGTGAAATCAAAATCAAGAAAACAAATGTTTAAAACCCTCAGTTTACTCTCTTGACGGCTTCAAATCTGTTCTAAATCGTCAACTCCCCGGAACCCTAACTTTCTTTTTTCTTTTATACGAAACGTCGGCTTTAAAATTCGTTGCGCGTTTATTTCATTAGGGATACGGCCAGGTGATGAGGGACACGGCCAGGTGATGAGGGACATGGCCTTGTGAGGGCTTGTTGGAGGGACACGGCCAGGTGACATGGCCGTGTCCCCTGCAAGTGTCCACCTCTATTGCATTCTTGTCTTTCTTCTTCTTTTGGTTGAGTGACACGGCCAAGTCATGAGTGACTTGGCCGTGTTGCACCATGATTGAGGGACACGGCCACATGACTTGGCCGTGTCCCTTGCCTGTGTCTACCTTTGTGAAATTTTTGATCTTCCTTTCCTTTGGTAACAAGTGAGACATGGCCAAGTCAAGGTGACTTGGCCGTGTTGCTCTTCTTTGGAGGGACACGGCCACATGACTTGGCCGTGTCCCTTGCTTGTGTCTGCTACTGGGACTTGCTCTTCAATTTAATCTGGGTATGGGACACGGCCAGTGACTTGGCCGTGTCCTCTGCCTGTGTCAGCTACTGCCCATTTCATCTTCAATTTGTTTCCTTGCTGTTTTAACCCTAAACAAAACTGGCAAACAAAACTTAAACAAGTATTAAATAAACAATATCCAACGAAACATAAACACATACTAAAAATTAAATAAAAAAAATGACAGAAACATAGAAATAAACTAAAACTACACAATTAAAGAAAACACTAAACAAACCAATTAAAACTAACAAAATACCTAAATAAAACAATAATTAACATAACAAACAAGACACAAAACTATAACAAAAACTAATAAAACAGAGTATCGGGGTGTTACAATGATATTATCCATATTACACATAATTTAAAAGAAATAAGCATCCATCACTTTATTAAAATAAAAACAAATAAAATAGACACCCATCCAAGGATGGAAACATGCCTTTAAAATGTCCAGTGCTCAAAAAAGAAAACAAAATAAATAAATGGGACACCCACCATAGGTGGAAACAAGTCTTTACAATCATCCCAAAGTCTTTAAAAGATAAATTAAATTACATAATAAAAAAATCGAAGTAACCACAAAGTGGAAACATGCCTTTTACAATTCAAAACCAATAAAGACATTTAACCACATAAATCAAACCATTCAAACATAATAATTTAAAATAAAATATCCATTATAGACCAAATAAAAATAAATCATCTATTTGTAAAATCATGTAATAAATTAAATAATCAAAACTAGGATTTAAACCAGTAAATAGATAAAATTAGGGTTCTGGATTAGGGTTTCAGTTAGAGTTTTGGAATTAGGGTTTTAGGTTTACTAGATATGAGGGTTTTGGTGTTTTGGAATTAGGGTTTTAGGTTTATGAGATATTAGGGTTTTAGTGTTACAGAAAATGGGTTTAGGGTTTTAGAAATTGGGAAACAAATTAGAATTTTAGAAATTGAAAAACATATTAGGGTTTTAATATTAGAGAAAACAAGTTTAGGGTTTTTGGTTTTGAGAAACACAAATTAGGGTTTTATCAAAATATGATTACTATAAAAACTTTAAGGCCACTTTAATATGGATTCTTGATAAATAATTGCACAAGACATGACTACTGGACGTGTTTAATAAATATAAATTGATTGCATTATCAAACAAAGCCTCATTGAACATATTCAATCAAAACCATGGAAAGCATGAACTTCATAATATTAGTAAACAGAGCTTGTTATTAATTTAAAGAGGTCAGAAAACAAAATGTGCATTGAAGGCTCCACCAAATTATATATTGATCCAAGCTACTACCTGCAACAATTGATAATTATAGCCAAACAAAAATAAAGACAGTGGTTACTGCCTTTGGTATGTTGATGGTTGTCGCTTTGTTACTTATTACTGATAATTATTAATGATCTTCACTCTTCCTACTCCCTACCTTTTTATCATATATTTATATTCAAACAATGACTTAACCCTAAACCTAATATGTTTAATCCGAGGTTTAAATGAATTCTAGCTTGATTAGGAAATTAAATTGCCAGTCAAATTGCTTTAAAATTAGGGTCATGTTGATTTGGCACGTCTAAATCAACATGGAGCCAGCCCATGTCGATTTGGAGTGTCCAAATCCACATGAGGTAGGCTCATGTCAATTTGGGTGTGCCAAATTGACATGAACCATTGCTAATGTCCATTTACATCCAAGTCGACATGAGCAACATGTCGACTTAGACCTTCCAAGTCGACAGGAGCATTGACTCATGTAGCCTTGGGCTCGTCCCGACTGAAATGGGTATAATAATTTCAATATTTGGACCAAACAAATTTAATTTGGGCTAATTTAAGCTGAACCAATTTGATTTGTGCCTTTAAAAATAAAGCAGACTAGTTTAGAGTTTCAAAAAGTGAACTAACTTAATTTAGATTTTTTAAAATTGGACTGACCTATTTCAATGCTATAAATTAGGTTTAAGCTTTTAAAATCGGAAATATTTAGCTTGGCCTTCTTTAATTGAGATTAGATTAGCTTAGGGCCAAAATTAAGGTTTACAGTTTGCCCTCTGCTTGAATGATCTGAGGCTTCAGTAGAAGAGAGTAAAAAGCAACATGACTTTGGGTTGATCATACGGGTGAATTCTGGACCTAAGACTGGATTTGGATTCTAGACCGAAGATTCGATTAGGTTCTCGACCAGATAATGAATTTAGGTTCTCAACCATAGATCAGATTTGGGTTCTCAACCTGAGATTGGATTTGGATTCTCAACCCGATATTGGATTTGGATTCTCAATCCAAGACTGGATTTAGATTCTTGACCCTAGAATGATATAGGTTCTTAACCCAAGACTAGATTTGAGTTCTTAACCCGAGATAGGATTTGGGTTCTAGACCCTAGATTGAATTTGGGTTCTCGACTTAAGACTAAATTTAGATTTTTGACCCGAGACTGGATTTAGGGTCTTGACCCTAGATTGGATTTAACTGACCTTCTATCAGTTGAGAGTTCTGGCTTTCTTCTAGCCGGTTGCTTTAGGTCTTCACCTTTCATAACGAATCTTCATTCTTAGACATTGGATCTTCACCATTCAAAATGGGTCTTCATCCTTTGGACAATGGGTCTTCATCCTTTGGACATTGGGTCTTCAAAATGGATCTTCATCCTTAGACATTGTCCTACATTGGCTTCGGCTCTTCTAGCTGGACTGATCTTTTCTCTTTTATATCTTCATTCTTTTAGGATTCTCACTTTCTTCTTTTATTCTTCCTTTTGCAAAAAAGATAGCTATTTTTAGCTAGTCCTCATATCCTATCTTTGCCTCCTGTGTGGAAAAATATTAAAAGTGAGTTTAAAAATATGTTGTACACTTAGAAGATCAGGAATTGAAAAAGAGGAAGTTTTGCCCCTGTATAGGCTCAAACCAATGATTTTGTTCCCATGTAGGCTCTAATTGATGTTTGCATTTTATTTGATTCTTTGCACAAGCACACATCTTTATTTTTGTAAAGTGACTGGCTCTTTCTTAAGCAATGGGCATTTCATACTCCCCTGATTCCATATTTGCTTCATAGAGTATATGCTGTTCATTTTGACAAAGAATGGACAACGCAAGTGTGATATGCTTATATATGCATGGTATGCATGAATAATACTTACAATGGTTCTATTGACTCAGAAAATGAGGTGATTAGCTGAAGTGCTCCCTTGGATTCATTCTAGATGCATGTTTAGGTATTGGAATGGCAGAAAACTTTACATTTATGGCTTTTATCTTCAAGTTATTAAAAACATGAGTGGTGGGGCCTAAGCAGCATAATTAGAGATACATCCATTTCAAACTATGATTCAGCATGTCAATTAGTAGCTTCTCCATAACCTTGCCAATAATCATTTATTTTGTTTAATGTGTCTTTCGAGGTTTGATGGTGCAACATACTTCCCTTAACATGAAGGTTTGTAATGATAAAAAGAATTTTTTAAAAGAATTTTCAAATCAATTTTTTTTTAAATTTTCAAATCACATTTTTTTTAAAATTTTCAAATCATATTTTCTAATCTTAATCTTAAAATTATATTTTGACTTTGTCAAATCAGTTTCATTATACCTCAGGACTCGAGTTTCTAAATTAATACATTTATAATATGACAACCCTAGTTACCATACTAAACTCAGGAATTGTTTTTATTTGAGCAAGAACTGTTACATTTCAGATAGACACATACATATTACTTGGTCAAAGGTCACATTAAGTTTAAATATTGTCTATCTCATATGCATGCTTATCCAAACTATCTCCACTAATAGACTATACTTACTAAGAGATATCAATAGGTCTTTATTAGGATTGAAATGGGGTCTATTAGGGATATGGGTTAAATGAAGGCCATTTTTATATTGGAGCTTATGTAATACTATGGACAAACCTTCACACTTTAAACTTTTTGCTAGAATCGTACATAGTTGGAAACATTAAACTCTAGACTTCATTTTCACCATTTAGGCATCTTATTACTTCTTGAAAACACAGAGCTTGAATGTTCTTCCATCTTTTTGGCAGAAACCTAGACTTGATCAGCATGAACTTGATCTTCTTCTTTTGCAAAAACTCAGGGCCATTATTCTGCCTTTTTTCCCTTTTGAAAAGACTTTCAAGATTGTGGACTTGGAAAAAATTAAATATGGTCTTTCCCTTATTTTCTCTGATCGTATTTGAATCTTTGGCTGGGCTAGACTAATTCAAGTCAATCTGTCCTCGTAAACTAAGTGGAAGTCTTCTTATGCTTCAGGTAAGAAGAACACTATTGGCTTTCTGAACTGACCTTTTGGGTTAACCACCCTTTTGTGTTTTTTTTTCTTCTTTTTCCCCCTTTTTTTTTCTTTTTTTTTCTTTTCTTTCTTCTTTTCTTTCTCTTTTTTTGGGCAAACTCTGAGAAAGTTGTCTTATTTGCACCATTCTATGCTTTTGACTATGGATAAGTGGAGTAGAGTGAGTCTACTTTAGTGAGGATAAATACTTTGTTGTCCTGACTTTATCTCAACGATGAAAGAGATCTAAGATATTAAATTTAGTTCATGTAAACTTCAACTATCTTTTTAGTCTTAACTATGCATCTCTTCCTTTATCTTCTTGCCCCTTTACCTCAGTGGTCATTATATTTGTTAAAATGTAACAACAGCTCAGGGTAGGTTATTAGGGTTCACAAGCCAATAAAGAGCAAGCTAAAATCTTATGAAGGCTCAAAGAGATAACTAGGTATTGATATTTAATTAGGTGGATTCTTGTTGATGGCTTACCAAACAATGCCTAGATCATTTCTCCCTTAAACAAGCAAAGTTCAATTTTGCCTCAAAAGTTTGTCAAAGCATGTTTTAAGATCTATTAGGACCTAGACAAAGGTAATTATGCAGGAGCCTTCTCTAAGTAAGTACACACAACTCAATGCTATAGAACAACTCACTCGCTAAGTAAAGTCATTTGAATCATGATGCATAGATACACTAATTTATGAATATCAAGCTAGATTCGTCATCGATTGGCCATAAAAATGAACAAAGACCAATATAAACAAAATTTTGATGAAAGTAATTTATTCAAACAATCTTAATTTAAAAAATATAATTGTTCCAAAAAATAAGTAGCACTCAAGCCTAAGGAAGTTTGTTGAATTATAATCAATGGTACTTCATCTAATTGGACATGTCAGGGGCAATGGTTATCGCATCCTCATCAATAATTCCTCCATCTACATCTTGAAAGAATGACAAGATAGAACTTTCCATCAATTCTCCTTTTATCATGAAGGTTGCTGGCAGTGACACTCTTCCAAACTTAGGCAATGGATTGCTTTTAGTGTTGGGTTTATCAGGCTCAAGTAGCTCACCACTATTGATCAAATCTTGGATCTTGTGCCTTAATCGAGCACATTTATCTGTATCATGCCCTTGCATTTGATGGAATTGATAGAAGACCTTGGCATCAAAGTTTGGTGGCAGAGGATCATGTAGCGATCGAGGAGCCAATGGTTGTAATAGCCCTTTCTTTTGTAACTTGTTAAAAACCTAAGACAGAGGTTTCCCTAACTCTTAAAACTATCTTCCATTTTCTTTACCAACTGTTGCATTGACATCCACCAACTTTTGTGTACCCTGACTGCCAGACTGATAACTTTCCCTGTCACTTCTTCTTCCAAAAAAATGATTCTTCTCTCTTTCCCATTCTTCTATTTACAAGCCAGCTTGGAGAAGATCTTTAAAATCTCTGATAAGGTTATGAAACAGTCTCTCATGAAGGTTGGGCATGATGACTCTCACTATCATTAAGATCTGATTAGACTCATTAGGCCTCTTTTTAAGAAGAGTAGCCTTACTTCTCCACCTCTTCACATAGTCAACAAAATTTTTTTTTTCTTGATAGTCTCCACCTCCATCAAGGTCACTTCCAGCTCGACATTGTACCCATACTACTGAATGAAGGCTTTGTATAACAAAACTCAATCTTTTTGGGTGTTCTCCTCTAAGGTATTTAAATCAGTTTTACACAACAGGGCCCAGTGAGGGCATGAAGTATCTTAGAATTTGAGCCTTAGTAGCTCGAGCAGGCTTCATAGCTGTGATGTATTGCTTGAAATGTAGATGAGAATTGCCAGTTCCATCGAACTTAGTAAAGAAAGGCATCTTGAACTTATAAAGAACTTTCTCAACTTGTTCAAATAGCTTGTCTACTTCCAACATCTAAGCAACCTTCAACTTCTTTTCAAACTTCTTTTTTAAATCAGCAATCATTTTCTCCACATCCGATGTTTTAGTCTTTTCCACTGTTACCTTCTCCACAGTCTTTGTTTCTTTCTTCTTATCTTGAGGATCTTGGAAATATTGAGCCCAGTCATCATCATCATCAATCATCACTTTGTCATCATCAAAGGCCATTTCACCAACCTTGGCCTTTCCCTTGTCCTTGTGCTTCTTAGTACTAGCAGATGCTTCAACAATGTTCCCTAATATTGTAGCCAGTTGGCTTTTCATGGTATCAGCTAGGGCCTCCTTTAGTTCTTCCATCTTAGAGCTGATCGCATCATCCACCATCTTCCGAATCTATTCAAGTTCTATTACTTTTGATGAGAAGTTGACTGAGTCATCATTGGATTCTACGTCGCTAGTGTAGGTTGAACTATCGTAGTTTAGGGATGTGAGACAAAAAGGATTAATAACATGCAATGCAATGCATGTATGCATAGATAACAGACAAACAAAGATACATTGGACATTCCTTCCAACCTTATAACTTCCACATATGAATGATGAGTCTCTTTTCCTTGGTATATGGTTAATAAAATATCAAAATGGGATATCTTGTTTTCAAACAATCCACTTGGACGGTTTAACCAATAGTTTCCTTTCAAACTTAGAAGTCAGTTCACTATAATTCCCATTAATTAAGCCTTAATCCCTTGGTCCAACAAAAATATAGCTTTTATGCTATATTGGATTAAAACTAAATTAAAGAGTTTATCATGAATATATTTCTCATTTGGAAATATAACTAATGATTCATTCCATAAACAAGCCCATAATTAATAAATTTTGGTATAAACCAGGCCCAAAATTGATTTTTGGTATTCCATAATTGACCTAATTAGTTGTAAGCCTATTTAAGAAAATTTTTTAAAAGCCCATTGAATAAGGTTTTAATTTGGATGAAGTACAAAATAGTTTTGTTTCAAAGCCTATAGTAAAAAGGTTTGTTTAAAAATGAATTTTGGGCTTTTTTATTTGGGCCATGAAGTGGAAAAGGATTTTTGCCCATCTAAAAAGTGGTTTCACGCCAAAGACCATCTTTGAAAAAGAGTTTAAAATTTTTTTTTTTGGCTTAAAAGAATAAAATCATTTTGGACTTTAAAGAGTAAAATTATTTTAGGCTTTAAAATTACTTTGGGCTTACACCATAATTAGGTCATATTAGAAAAAGAACAAACCAAACAGCTCATGGTTCAAACCAAGATATATCAATCATAGTCAAATAACAAGCATTTGGGTAAAAACCTAAAGAAAGTAACTAGGTTAATTACATAAGCTTTGGTCTTTGGATTGAAAAGTTTAGACTCCCATAGCAAGTATATACCAAAAGGTACGAGGCTATGAGTGGTTATATCATACTCAATCTCCATACCTTGAGTGAAAGTATGATATTCTTTACATAACACAGCACGGGTTACACGGACGTTATAACTCATGCACACAATGAAATCTAAATGATGCAATGGATAATATCATAATAAGAAAGAATAAAATAATATAAAGACCAATAAAATCAACTTCTCTTATCCCTAGTGGAGTCACCACTGTGAGTAAGGATTTTCACCTCCACTCCCATGTAGAATGATTCTTGCGACTTTGGCACTGTTAGGCTCAGGGCCTTAGAGAACACAAGCCTAAATCCAGAGAAAATATAATCACCAACCGGACTGACCGAAAAAAAGAAAGGGGTGGATGACTCGATTCTTAAGGAATCCCTAACCCCCTAATGGGTTTGAAAAGTTAAGTATGAATGGGGAAGGTGAGAATGGCCTAGCACCTCCATAGCGCCGGTTCATTGGAACCGGCCTCCTTTTTAGGTCTATATATTATTAAATTCTTAGTTATTATGATATTATCCATATTATACACAATTTAAAAGAAATAAACATCCATCACTTTATTAAGATAAAAATTAAATAAAATAGGCACCCATCCAAGGATGGAAACATGCCTTTACAATGTCCAATTTTCAAAAATAATAATAATAAATAAATGGGACACCCACCATAGGTGAAAACGAGTCCCTTACAATCATCCCAAAGTCTTTAAAAGATAAATTAAACTACATAATAAAAAAACTGAGGCACCCACAAAGTGAAAACATGCCTTTTATAATTCAAAACCAAAATAAACCAATAAAAACATTTAACCACATAAAGCAAACTATTCAAACATAATAATTTAAAATAAAACATCTATTATAAACCAAATAAAAATAAATCATACATTCGTAAAAGCATGTAATAAATTAAATAATCAAAAGTAGGGTTTAAACCATTAAATAGGCAAAATTAGGGTTCTGGATTAGGGTTTGGATTAGAGTTTAGGTTAAAGTTTTGGAATTAGGGTTTTAGGTTTACTAGATACTAGGATTTTGGTGTTTTGGAATTAGGGTTTTAAGTTTATGGGATATTAGGGTTTTAGTGTTGGAGAAAACAAGTTTAGAGTTTTAGAAATTGAGAAATAGATTAGGGTTTTGGAAATTGGGAAATAGATTAGGGTCTTAATATTGGAGAAAACGGGCTTATGGTTTTTAGAAACATAGATTAGGGTTTTATCAAAATGTGATTATTGTAAAATCTTTAAGGCCACATTAACATGGATTCTTGATAAATAATTGCATGGGACATGGCTACTGGATGTATTTAATAAATATAAATTGATTGCATTATCAAATAAAGCCTCATTGAACAAATTCAATCAAAACCACAGAAAGCATAACTTCATAATATTAGTAAACATTGCTTGTTATTATTTTAAAGAGTTTAGAAAACAAATCCTGCGTTGAAGGCTCCACCAAATTATATGTTGATCCAAGCTACTGCCTGTACCAATTTCTAATTCTGGCCGAGCAAAAATAAAGACAGTGGTTACTGCCTTTGGTGTGTTGATTATTGTTGCTTTGTCACTTGTTGCTAATAATTGTTAATGATCTTCACTCTTCCTGATCCCAGCCTTTTTATCATATATTTATAGGCAAACAATGACTTAAACCTAAACCCAATATACTTAATCTAAGGTTTAAACGAATTCTAGTTTGATTAGGAAATTAAATTGCGGGTCAACTTGCTTTAGAATTAGGGTCATGTTGATTTGGCACATCCAAATCGACATGGCTGGAGCTAGCCCATGTCGATTTGGGTGTGCCAAATCAACATGAGCAATGTTCATGTTGACTTGGCCCTTCCCGACTCAAATGGGTCTAATTTTTTCAATATTTGGACCAAATAAATTTAATTTGGGCTAATTTAAGCTGAACCAATTTGATTTGTGCCTTTACAAATAAATCAGACCATTTTAGGGTTTCAAAAAGTAAACCAACTTAATTTAAGCCTTTTAAAACTAGATCGACCTATTTCAAAGCTATAAACTAGGTTTAAGCTTTTAAAATCAGATCATATTTAGCTTAGCCTTCTTTAATTGAGGTCAGATTAGCTTAGGGCTAAAATTAATGGTCTACACAGGAGCAACCTTAATCATCCACTCAACATACTACAAAATGATGGTGCATCAGATGAGAACTTTGCTGATGATCATATTGCAGATTCATAGGGTATTTACTTTTTTTATTTCATAAACATCAAATATATTTTTTGATACTGATAACATTAATATTTTGGTATAAGTTGAATGATAACATTAATATTTTGGTATAAGTTGAAAGATAACATTATTATTTTGGTATAAGCTGAATGATAACATTAATATTTTGGTATAAGCTGAATGATAACATTAATATTTTGTTACAATTTACTTTTGTAATGTAATTCCCTTGTACCTCATATATGTATAATATATATACCTAGTATATATAAAATACCTATATACAATAGAAGAATGCCATGGTTTTTATTCTTGCCAAAATTCTATATTTCCAAGAAAATATTTTAAAAACTTAAAATATAATTTAAATAATAAATAAAAATATTTATTATTATTTTAAAGTACCAAAAATACATATTTCAAATAAAAAATCTTTGAAAAAAATTTGCTAGAGTTATTGTATGTATTTTGGATAATTCCAAATTTCAAATTTCACAACCTTCTTTTAAAATACACTCCCAAATATCCATTCAACACATCCATTTCTCCAAAATAGCCTAATGGCTCAAATCCACCAACATTTCACAAAATATACATCTATTTATATATAAAAATAATACGTCTTTTTTTTTCAAATCTCTAATATTTAACCCAAAGAAAATCTTCGTAATTTATATCATATACATATTTATAAATATAATGTACATAAGTGAATTTTGAAAATGTTTAAAATATTTACATGCATTGCAAGTGGCACTAGTCTGTGGCAGCTCAACAAATTTCAAAATCCACCAACAATAACTAGTCCTAGTATGGTCTACTGGCACACTCTGGATCCTCTGGATCTGCTTTATCACCTGCGTGATGAAATTTAATCACGCTGAGTATTTCGCCTAGTAGTACACACTTTGGTATAAAATAAATGATAATGCATACATAATGCCAATAATTTACTATAATTCAAATGTCACCCAACACATGTACACATTTATTTACCATATTAATCATCCACACACATTGGGCCCAAAAATTCTTATATAACGGTCTGGTTCTAGAAATATTTTCTTAGGCTATCTCATTCATCTGTGACACCAGTGTATATCACTAGAAGGCTCAATGAGTTTATGATACCAATGTGTCTCACCCAAAGGTGTCAAAAGTCTGTGACACTAACGTGTCTCACTTGAAGGCTTAATAAGTTTGTGACACTAGTGCGTCTCACCTGAAGGTGTAAAAATCCAACAACAATAATATGGAACTAGACTTTATATAAGGTGACATGCAAACACATTTTTCTCATATTTCATAATTCTCATTCTTTTCATATTTTTGCCTCAAAAACTACATCATCATCACTTTTAAAGCAAATGTGGCTCACTTCCACATTTTAGTACACAACTTGCACTTTTCACATTTTGTACACACATCACATTTAGTCATTCTCCAATGGCTTATCATGCCATAATTTATACAAATCAAGCATTATTATTTCAAATAGTGTCATACATAATCATTCATTAACATCAAGTAATATAACATATTCAACATATGAAATGGGTTATGTTTCAAGCATTGCATTAATTTAAACAAGTACCAAAGTATGTACTAACCTTAGATTTTATCACCTCCAAGCTAAAAAGCCCACTTATCACCACTTCTTCAAAATGTCCTTCACTACTAGGGTTGGACAGTTAGCTTCTACTCAATGCCTATTAAAAATATGAATGTATACCATACATTAGAACCATATTTTAAGGTGTTTAAAGCATAAAACACAAATTAAGGCACATTTCTTCAATTTTTCCCTTTTCTTAGCCCTAATGTACTTTAATCTTAGAAATCTAATTTAACAATTTCAAATTGAGTTTTAAGCTTAAATATATCTAAAACATTATATTTTAATACATTTCAGGCAATAAACTCAATTTGGAAGCATTCTCTTCAAAACCCTAAAATGTGCCATAAGCTTATTCAATTTTAGTTCTTCATTCTAAACAATTCTAAATAGTAATTTAAGCTCATTTCTATCATTAACATCATTAAACAATATAATTTAAACCATAAAATCAAATGCAACATCACGTTTTAGAAAAGCTCTTTGTAAAACTCTAATTCTCATTCTTCCTCTTCCAAACCCTAACCAAACCTAACATTTTCTTCAATCTAATCTTAAAACCATTGTTTACTCGTCAAACCATTCCAATAATTATAACATGCTTTTTCAAAAATCCAATTTATACATATTTATAAGCTTTAAAAAATTTCATAATTTTGAAAAGAAAGTTTACTTGCTTGTTGGAAAATCACCAAAACTACTCTTAATTCCTTGAAAACTTGAAGAATTTGATGATGGAAGAAGCTAAAAATCTCCCTATTTGGCTATGGAAAATTTGGCTTGGAGGAGAAGAAGAAGGAAGATGAGTTTTTGAATTTTTTACTTTCTTTTCTCTTTTAATTTTTCTATCCACATATATATTATATTTTATTATTTTAATTAATTAATTAATTAATTTAAATCAAATTTTTATATTCCATCCAAAATTAATTTCTTTTTGAATTTTTTTAGTTTATTTACCATTTTACCCCTCATTTGCTATTCATCTTTTGTCTTTTTCTATCTTATGTTCAACTTTATATGTAATGTATATTTTTATTATATTCCACATATACACTACATATTTTCTCACTTCCTACACTTCATTTAACCCTCCAACTTATTAAGTTAACATATTTTTAAAAATAATTATCGGATGTTACAAGTTATGTACATATATCTTATATATATAAATATATTCATGTTTCCACATTTCTTTTAACTTTCCTCTTATATTCTTATAGATGAAAAACTCTGTAATATTGATAAATAAAATTTAAAATATAAATGAAATGAAAAAATTAATATTATTAAAAATAAAAAATATAAATGAATTTAAAATACAACATAAAAATATTGAAATATAAATGAAATTCTAATATGAATAAAATAATAAATATAATTTTTTAAAAATAAATTTAAAATAACTATTTATGTTAAGAACTGACAAAAATTAGTTTCTAATAGAAACAGAGAAATCGGTTTGTGATGCCTAATTTGTTTAGTACTCCAACTTGTTCCGAAATAGAAACCAATCGTTCCATTTCTATTGCAAACGTAATATTTTGTTGGTAGTACATCAGCTCAGTTGCAAATTACCCATGAATATTAACGGATTTAAAAATGGAAACTCCGTTTCTAATTAAAATGAAACTATTGTTTCTATTATAAATGAATATCTCGTTGCAGAATTACATGGTCCGTTGTCGACATATGGACCTTAACGACCCAAACAGAAAAACATAGGTGCGTTTCAAACATAAATGGATACAAATATATTTCTACTAGAAATAGATTTTTCGTTTATGTTTGGTCCTTGTTTGATGTTTAATTCAAAAAAGTGTTTCGTTTGTAATCAGATTTGGAATATCAGTGTCTAATCCATTTCAAATTTAGAAACCGAACACTTTTTTTGTTTTAAACTAATTTGAAACCAGCATTTTAAGTACGAATTTGTTCCATTTCAAATCCATTTCTAATTTTGTTTAGAAACTGAAAATCCAGATTTAGAAACGGAATTTTGCTTTCTAAACTGTGAAAATCTTGTAGTGGTATAACCAGAGATAGAATCTATAAGAATTGAGAGACCTTTTTGAAAAATGTAGTAAATGAGTCCAAAAAAATCTAAAATTTAAAACACAAGTTAATATACATGTCTGAAGTATATGATTTAAATTTCATAATTTTCTGATCAGTTTACTAATTAAAATGAAATCAAAAACAGACATTGCCTGACCAGTGGTTGTAAAATACAGAACCTATGGGTAGAGAAAACCTAGTTTATAAAAATAGTAAATAAGCTCTGAAAATTCTAAAATTTTATATATAGGTTTACATATATGTTAAGCTTACATGGTTTAAATTTCACAATTTTCAAAGAAGGATTATTAGTAAAAGTAAAACCTAAAATAGAAACTGCTAGAAAATAAATTGTAAAACTAGAAATTAAAGGTTTGAGAAACCTAATTAAATAATATAGTAAATGTCCAAGGAAAAATCTAAAACTTTAGATATAAGTTCATTTGTATGTCTGGATTATATGGTTTAAATTTCATAAATTTTAGTTAAGATTTGATAGATAAAGAAAATGATAAAAAGGAGGCTACTAGGTAAGGAATTGAGTTTGAATGCTTTTAAGGTTTGGAAAAAAAAAAAAGATAAGTTAAATTTAAGTTGTAAATGTAAGAAAGGAAGTATAGAAAAAAAAAATTAAATTACATGAGGTCTTATAGATAAATTAAGAATAAATCAGGAGTTTGGTAAATTTTAAATAAAGTTTTCATGATTAAAATAAATGAAAGTGTTGCTTTATGGTTATGAAAATGGAATTGAGAATTTTATCAAAGAAATGAAAATTTTGGTTAAATATTTGAAATTATAATTTATATCAAGATACAATTTATAATTTATTATGAATAAGGCTTTATTGAAAGTAATTATAACTTTTGTTGACTTGCAATTTAGTGATTTCTATGAGTAAATATAAATTATCAATTGTTTTTCTAATTTCTTGTGAATAAGAATATCGAAATATTTGTAAGTTTTTCTCAAAAAAAAAAAAAAAAAAAAAAAGAAAAGAAGCTTTCATAAATGGTTTACCATATTAACCAAATTCATACCAATTAAAGTTGGTATTTATTATACGATGGTAATTATGAAAAATGTATATAGTTATAATGTAGCTTTTATTATTATAAATGAATCTCAAGAAAACGTTTAAAGATATTGTAACTATAATATTGTGATTTAAAGATGTATATTTCTAGAATATATGTATGTATGTATATGAAATTAAAGCTTTAAGTTAAAAATCTAAAAAACAAAGTAAAATAAAATATAGTTTAAATGTCACATAATCTACTAAGGAGTGCCTCAAGATTAAAAATTTAAAAGACCTAAATGAATAAAGTAAAAACTGTAACACCCGAATTGTTATTAAAATATAATTAAATAAATAATTTGGAAGGTTAAGTGAGTTGTTAGAAGAGAAAATATGCTAAAGTATATGTTGAATATAAAATAAATATACCTAAAGTTTAAAAGTCAAATAGTAGAATAGTAAAAAGTTAAAAAAAATAAATAATAAAATAATAATCATAAGAATAAAAATAATTCAAAATTTAAATTACTTTTTAATGAAATAAAATAAATAAGAATTATTAAATATTTATAATTAATTAATTAATTATTAATACATATATGGTCAAAATTGATGGAAAGGAAATAAAATATTAATTTATTTCATTTTCCTCTTCCTTCTTCAACCTTAGGCCGAATTTCACCATGGATAAAGAAGGACTTTTGCTTCTTATTAAAATTTTAAAGTTTCTCAAAGGAATTAAAAGAATTTTGAGGAAAACTTAAGGAAAAGGTAGGCTTTCTTGGAATTTTAAGTAGTTTTCTTGAAATTTGGATAATGTGTAATTTGAGTTTTTGAAAGAGGCTAGGATAATTGTTTAAATGGTGTTGGATGATGTTAATTAGATGTGTAGACAATGATTTTTTTTATTAGTTTTGGTGAACGTTTAGGTGAGGAAGTGGTGAAATTAGGGTTTCATGGGAGATTTATAAAGAATGCATGTAAATTGAATTTGATTGCTTAAAATGTGTTAGACTATGTTTTTAAACACAAAATTGAACTTAAAATATAATTTTGAATCAGTTAGAATGGTTGCCCAAAATTAAAGGAGGTTAGGGCAAAATTTAAAAGTTTGAAGGAAATGTGGTGAATTGAGTTTTATTAGTTAAAATGTATGGAAATGTGATTCTAACAAATTATTTGAACTCACAATGTGTATAGGAGTTGAGTAGATTGGATTTTCCATATCAAAGTGGTGAAGGGCATTGAGTGAACTTAGTATTGGGTGGAGATTTAGTTTACATTTTGTTAATTGTGAGGTAAGTACATAGTTTGTTTAAATATATTTCATTTGCATTTGATTTGGCTTAGCACAATTTGATGTTGAGAATATGCTAAGCTACTTTGATATAGGCTTATTGTATGTAATGCATTGTTGTTGGTTGAAAGGTGCAAAATGTATTAATTACATTATGTTAAGCCATTGTAAATCGCTAAAAACAGTAATATGAGTCAATGGAGGAAAGAGTGGAAAATGACTATAGTATATGGAAAATGAAATCACATTACAAATGTGACGAATATTATTAAAGTATGTGATTAATTATGTTGAAATAAGAGTAAATAATATAATGTGATAGAAAATGAGTATGAAAGAGTATGATGTATATGAAATGTGTGTAGCCTTATAGAATATTATGTTTTAGAGTTATATGTTTATTGATTTGCCTTCTAGGCTAGATGCTGAGTGTTAATTACGATGACATTTGTCTTTGGGCTAGATGATAGGCATCACTTAAGATTTTATTTGCCTACGGGCTAAACGCTAGGCATCACTTGATATTTTATTTGTCTTCGGGCTACATACTGGGTGTCAAGAAAACCAAAATTATATCTCTGAAACTTGAATATTAATAGGGTCATTTTTGCCAAATGCATATGATTGTAATATATGGTAGAATTTATTAAAATAATCCATCAGTTAAAAATGTATTTGCATGCTACATTGTAGGTTACAAAGCAAAAGCATATCACATTATTTTATAAATTTCTTTGATTACTAAAGTATGTACCACTAGGCTATTAACTTAGCGTGATTTGTTTATCATGTAGATGACAGGATAGGCATTGAGATCCCTGCTAGCCTTGATCAGGTCTACGGTTTCTAGACTATAACATAAGTTTTGATTGTCTGCCACAGGGCCAGAGCTAGTTGCTTAGCATGTAAATATTTATTTTGACTAAATATGTTATGTTTGTATAGTTATGTTGTCATATGTAAATTTTATGTCATCATATGTAAATTTTGTAAATTTAAAGTTTTTGGACAAATGCTATAAGAATGTGAAATGTTTAAGTAGGTATATATATATATGAATATTTATAAAGAATGTTGGAGAAATGGATGACTATATGTATATTGGGTATGTAAAATCTTTTGTAATACAAATAAAACTCTGAATTTTTTTTTTCAGATATTTTCTTTTAAATTTATATTTTAACAATTATTTACTAAATTATGTTTCAAAAGTTAAACAATTTTTATAGAATTCAGAAAATTTTTTCTATTGAGAAGTATGGTGATATACCTATATTCTGTATACATATTTTGCACACATGAGGTGTATGCATTGTACATTTATAAGATATAAGGGTGTTACATTTATTTTAGTTTTAGAACCTAGTTTGAGGATCTTGACCTACGTGGGTTTTTAAGAGACAGAGAAAGGGGATTTTAAATATTATTTTAAACTATCATACATGCATATACATTGGCATTTAAACTAGTCTCTGATGTGAAAAATTTTATTATTACAATAGATATAGGTTGTGATAGTGTCCCAAACTCATGGATCTGGCGAGGGGAGTGCCAACAGTATTGCTCCAGGAGAGAGTAGAGTTGGAGCTAGTGCTGAGGTTGCTGGGGAGGCATCACTATAAGCCAGACCAGTAGCTCAGGATGTTCTGCCAGTCTGGGTACAACAAATGGTGGAGTTGCTTCATTAGACCCAATACAACAGCAGTAGCAGCAGCAGCACAAGACCAGAAAGTATGATAAGTGGAGGAAATATAGGGCTATAGACTTTATGAGCACTGTTGATCCAGCCGAGACAAAGCAGCAACTGGACAGAGTTTGGGGTGTTCATCCAGTTGCAAGCTGGTGCAGAAGAGAAGCTCGACTATGTCTTATCTCTTCTACAGGGAGACATATATGACTAGTAGAAGACAGTTTATCATGGGTTGGCTAATCCACTAGTATTAACATATGATGACTTCCTATGTGAATTTAAGAAGAAATACACACCTCAAAAGTATAAATATGCTAAGAAGAAGGAATTTCTAAATTTGAAGCAGGGCACAAAGATAGTTATAGAGTATGAGAAGGACTTCCTTCGACTGAACAAGTATGTAGGTGACATTATGTCTGATGAGATAGATTAGCGTCAGAAGTTTAAGGAGGGGCTGAGTCCATCCATTATGTGCCAAGTGGCAGTGGTATAATATGAGAATTTCTCCAGGTTGGTATCTACTGCATGGAGTGTAGAGAAAACCCAGGGGCTTGTAACTGTACCCAGGGCAGATGATAGTAGAGATAAGAGATCTTAGACTGAGGCAAGGTCTTCGTCATTAAAGAGAGGTCAAGGGAGTTTCTCATAGAGGTCTGATAGAGGCTAGGAAGATCCTAGTAGATCATCACGGTAGTTGAGAGAAAGAGGGAGGGCCTGTAGCCTCAGTAGCTAGTGCCTCAACCCTAGCATCACAAAGATCTACTCCACCCACCTATGTTACATATGGCAGGACACATTAGGGCATTTGTTGGCGGACCAAATCACTGGCTTGTTATAGAAGCGGCACCACAAACCACTTTATCAAAGATTATCCAGAGTTGCCAGAGGCCAGTCGGGCAGAGATAATGGTATCCACCCAGTGGCAGAGGGGGTCAAGGCGGTAGAGGTGGTGATCAAGATGGTAGAGCAGGTTCTAGTCAAAAGGGAGGATCCATAGCTGGGGGTAGACAAAAGGAGGCTGGGTCATCACAGAGGGTGTATGTGATGTAGCAACAACTAAATGCTTCATATGTGATAGCTGGTACATTTTCTCTACTTGGTATTTCAGTTCATGCATTGATAGACCCTGGTTCAATACATTTATACATCTGTTGTAATATCCCAAAATTTTGAAAATTTTATATTTTGGAAATTAAATAAATGATTTAAAAAATATATTTTTATACATTTTGACTTCATGTATGTTATATTATATTTTGATATATATATATATATATTGCAAAATATTAAGAATGTTTTAGATAAAAATTTTGTAATGAAGGTATATATGTGTTTTAGCAAGTAATATTTTATTTATTATTAGTTAAATGATTGAAGTTTATATAGATTCGAAAAGTAAGGTTTTTATTAAAATGTGTTTTTATTCAAAGTTGAGGCTATTTTGAATTGGAGTCCACCAAAGACTGTGACAGACGTTAGAAGTTTTCTAGGTTTGGCAGCCTATTATCGTCGGTTTGTGAAAGATTTTTCTATGATAGCTACTCTACTCACCATATTACTTCGGAAGGGAGTTAGATTTGTGTGGACAAATCGATGTCAAGCAAGTTTTGAGCAGCTGAGAGAGATGTTAACTCAAGCTCCTATTCTTACTCTGCCTGTGGAAGGTAAACCTTATGTGATTTATAGTGATGCTTCACAAAGTAGTTTAGGTTGTGTTCTGATGCAAGAGGATAGAGTCATTGATTATGCCTCTTGACAGTTGAAGCCGCATGAGCTAAATTAACCGACTCATGATTTGGAGTTAACAACCATAGTTTTTGCCTTGAATATTTGGTGACATTACTTGTATGGGGAGAAGTGTTTCATTTATACGGATCACAAGAGTTTGAAATACCTAGGTGTTCAGAGAGAGCTGAATCTTCAGCAGAGACGGTGGTTAGAGTTGATTAAAGACTATGATTGTTTAATTGATTATCATAATGGAAAGGCAAATGTTATTGCTGATGCCTTGAGTCGAAAGTCTTTGGCAAGTTTGACTGCTTATCTGCTCTTATTGCTTATTGAGTTGAGAGTTTTGCATGCTAGATTTGAGTCTTGTGATGATAGTACTTTGATGGCTCAATTGCAGTTGATGCCAGTGTTATTGGATCAGGTTAGGGAGGCTCAGTTGGTAGATGAGAAAATCTAAAAGATTGTATTGGATTACCAAACGGGGGAGAGTCAAGACTTTGATGTGAGAAATGATGGCAGTCTGTGGTATAGAGATAGGTTGTGTATTCCTGATGATGCATGATTGAAGAGGGCAATTTTGGAGGAAGCACATCAGTCAGCCTATGCTATGCACCCTGAGAGTACCAAGATGTATCAAGATTTGAAGTAGCATTATTGGTGGTCAGCTATAAAGAGGGACATAGTGAGTTTGTATCCAAATGTCTCACTTGCCAGAGAGTGAAGGCTGAGCACTAGGTTCCTTCAAGATTGCTTCAGCCATTATCAGTGCCAAAGTGGAAATGGGAGCGAGTGACGATGAATTTTGTGGTTGGATTGCCTTTGACCCAAAAGAAGCATGATGCGATTTGGGTGATAGTTGATCGATTGACGAGACAACTCATTTTCTTCCAGTTTGGATGGATTATTCTCCTCAAAGATTAGCTGAGCTATATATCAGTGAGATAGTGAGGTTGCATGGAGTTTCTTTGGTATCTGACCGAGATCTCCTATTTACATCAAAATTATGGAGGAGTTTACAGAATGCTTTAGGCTTTTAGTTACATTTTAGCACTGCTTTACATCCTCAGACAGATGGATAGTTAGAGAGAGTGATATAAATTTTAGAGGACATGTTGAGGAGTTGTATCATTGATTTTAATGGGAGCTGGGATAGATTCTTACCACTGATTGAGTTTGCTTATAACAATAGTCATCAGTCTAGTATTGGGATGGCACCTTATGAGGCATTGTATGGTAGGAGGTGCATGACACCTCTATGTTGGGAAGAGATTGGAGAAGGTAAGTTGGTCGGTCCCGATTTGATTAAAGAAATAGAAGAGAAAGTGAAGGTGATTCGGAGTTGTCTGAAAGCAGCCTTAGACTGATAGAAATCATATTCAGATTTAAAAAGAAGAGACATAGAGTTCAGTGTGGGAGATAAAATATTTTTGAAGTTGTCTCGGAAGAAAATTTTGAGATTTGGTCGCAAAGAAAAGTTGAGTCCTCGTTTCATTAGACCATATGAGGTACCGGAGAGAGTTGGTCCAGCGGCCTATAGACTACCTTCGAAGGTACGAGTCAAACCCATCTCACATCTTGTCAGTAGAGTCAATTGAGGTGAGTCCAGATCTGACTTATAAGGAAGAACCAGTGACGATCTTGGCACAGGAAGTGAAAGAGTTGAGGAATAAGAAAGTGCCTCTTGTAAAAGTTCTTTGAAAAAATCATGCCACTAAGGAGGTAACATGGGAAAGTGAATAGATGATGCAGAGTCAGTATTCCCAGTTGTTCCAGACTTACGAGCAGGTAATTTCGAGGACGAAATTTATTTTTAGAGGGAGAGAATTGTAATATCCTAAAATTTTAAAAATTTTAATTTTTGAAAATTAAATGAATGATTAAAAATAGTTAAGTGAAAAAGTAAAATGTGTATATGATATATATATGTAGATACACATAACATATATAAGTCAATATTTTAAATTGGTCAAGGGTTATTTTAAATTATTAAAAAGTAAATTGTATAGTTAGTGAAAGATGATTTTTGATGTTAATTAAGTAATAATATATTTTATTTGGTGGAAAATTAAAGTGAAAAATTATGTGGTTAAAAGTGTAGCGGTTGGATAGACATGAGTATGGATCATCTTCTTCTTCTTCTTTCTCTATTGAAGGCCGGTTTTCTCCATTGGAGGGAAGGAAGGATTTGTCTATTCCAAGCTCAAGTAATTGAAGAATTTCAAGTGCACAAGTTGGAGTTTTAGGGATTTTCTTCATATTTGGTAAGTTTCCAACTTGTTTTCTTGATTTTCCATAAAAGTGTGTATATGTGTGAATTGGATGTTTGGTGTAGTATGTTTTAATGGTTGGTATTGGACTGTATGAAGTTGTTTTGAGTAGTTAACTATGATTTTAGGGCTGGATTGAAGAAATGGTTAAGTTTGGTGAAGAGAGTAAGAGTTTTGGGTTATGTAACTTTTGAGTTGTGAAGTCATGGTTTTAAATTGTGTATTTTGCTTTTAATTGAGTTGTTTTGGTGTATATATAAGTATTTTATAGTAAAATGATGGATTTGGTTGAGTTTGAAAAGATTTGGAAAGGAAAAAGAAAGATAACTTTAGATGTGACAATTATGCGTTGCTATCAGGAATTTGTCCTAACATGCCCAGTGACACGGCCATGTCCTTGGTCGTGTCGATGGTTCTATTTTCAATATTGGTAACACTGAAGTGACACACCCATGTCACTGAGCATGTCATAGCTTCTGTAATGTTATAGTATTGACACGTGTAGTGACACGCCCATGTCACTAAGTGTGTCATAGCTACTATGATGTAGGAGTTTTAGCATGGGCAGGGACATGCCCATGTCTCTGGACGTATCTTATCTCCTGCAATGCAAAGCTAAGAACATGGTCATTGACACATCCATGTCATTGAGCATGTCAAAGCTTTTATGTTGTGGGTTTAGGGCACGGTCATTGACATGCCCGTGTTCTTAAGCGTGTCAATTTTAGATTTTGCCCTAGATAGTTCTTTTCCTTATTTTCCTTTGTATTTTCTATCCTTGTGTTGAGAAGTTATGTATATGCCTTTAAGTGTGTTATTAAGTGATTATTTATAATCACATTTAGTTTTGGCTTTGAGGAGACTTGAGTTGCCCAATCTAAATGTTGAGGGATATCTTGGAAAAGAAGGTTGAAAGTGGTGTTTGAGCTTGTTTTATTGCTTTTAGAGGTAAGTACAAACTTTGAATAATTGATTATATTTTCATGACATTTGGACTTAACATATTTTGGTTGGAAAATGTGTTAATTTACTTACTACATTGTTTATACATGAGTAATATGCTATGACTTGTGTATTGTCATAAATGCATTATATGTAATGTGAAAAGCCATTGTTAATGGCTAAATTGAATAAAATGTGAACTATGAGCAAAATATGAAAATGACCCAAAAAGTTTAGCTAATGTGGTTTGTTGTGTATACATTAAAGATATTATGTAAAGCCATTGGTGATGGCTATATTGTATAAAATAAGATCATTATGTTTATATGATGATGTTGATATAAATGAGATAAATGAGGCAATGTGTCTAGCTTGATCATGAGAAAATGAGAAATAGATTGATAATGGAAATATGAAATAATTGTATGCCTAGTATATTATTCAAATTTTAGAGTTCTGTGTTTGGCGGCATACCTATGATGTAGCAGTCCCTTGAAGCCTAGTTAGGATGTTACATAGGAGGTTATTCTCATTGTGATATGATTTGCCTTCGGGGCTAGCTTTTAAGCAATTACTTGATTTACCTTTGGGGCTAGACACATGATGTCAACTTGGACCAAAATAGTAACTCTGAGATTTGAATAGCACATAGATCTTTTGGGCCCATGTTTGTGTTTGTTTTTATGTGAATTATGAATTGTGGAACAATTGAGAAATATGTTAAGATAAAGTTATATGAGATATAATATCCATATGCATCATGCATAGGCATTGCATTTGAACTTTATTATTATCAAAGTTTGTATTGCTAGGCATTTGGCTTAGCGCGATTGTGATTTATTATGTAGGTGACAGGGTAGATCCGGTTGAGCCGGAGAGTTCATTTAGACTAAGCCGGGTCTAGGCTTGGGATCTTGAGTGTAGAGTTGATTGTTGGACATCAAGATCAGAGACAAATTGCCAGCATGTACATATTTTATATTTTTGTACATTTTGGCTTCATGTATGCTATATTATATTTTGATGTATATATATATATATTGCAAACTATTAAGAATATTTTGGATAAAAATTTTATAATGAAGGTATTTATGTGTTTTAGCAAGTAATATTTTATTTATTATCAGTTAAATGATTTAAGTTTATACAAATTTGAAAAGTAAGGTTTTTATTAAAATGGGTTATGGCATTCTTGTACCATATATTCGTATATTACATATGTTAGGTGTATGTATTGTGCATATATAGGGTATAAGGGTGTTACATCTATGCATCTATCTTACTTATGAGTGATGTAAATTCAGAGTCCTTAGGGTTTGATATGCTAGTTAATAACCCTTTTAGTGCACAGTGTGATAGTTATCAGAGTATACCGAGATAGTCTAATTGCGGTTCATGATGAGGGGTTTCTCAGTGATTTGATTGAGATACCCTTTAGGGATTATGACCTTATTTTGGGTATGGATTGGCTATCCAAACACCATGCAGTAGTAGATTATCAATGGAATTATCTTATCCTAAAAACTTGTGATGGTATCAAGTGAGCAGAGGCACCTCTGATCCATGTTTATTCAAATCTTTTGGCTAGAAGGATGATCTAGAAGGGAAGTAAAACATACTTGGCACATGTTGTGGATACTAGAACTGAGGGGTCCAAGCTTGATAGTCCTGCAGTGGAAGAGTTCCCTGATGTGTTCCCAGATGAGTTGTCAGGGCTACCTCCAGTACAAGAGGTGAAGTTTGGTATCGATGTGATGCCATGTACCACTCCTATCTCTAATACCACTTATCGAATAACACCTTCAGAATTGAAAGAGTTAAAAGTGCAGTTGCAAGAGTTACTAGTTAAAGGGTTCATTCACCCTAGTGTCTCATTGTGGGGAGTACCAGTGCTGTTTGTTAAGAAGAATGATGACAATTTGAGATTATGCATTAATTATCGGCAGTCGAATAAAGTGGCCATCAAGAACAAGTATCCATTTCCTCGTATTGATGATCTCTTTGATCATTTAAAGGAGGCAACTATATTCTCCAAGATTGACTTGAGATCATGGCATCATTAATTGAGGGTCAAAGATGCAGATATACATAAGACTGCTTTTCGTATAAGGTACAACCATTATGAGTTTTTGGTGATGCCTTTTGGTCTAACAAATGCACCATAGCATTCATGGATCTAATAAACTAGATATTCAAGCCATACTTGGATCAGTTTGTGGTGGTATTCATTGATGACATTTTGGTCTACTTGTATAGTAAGGAAAATCATGTTGGGCATCTGCAGATTGTATTGCAAACATTGAGGAAGAAATAACTGTAATATCCTCATATGTGGCTTAGAAGTTTTGATTATGTTGTTGTTGTTGTTGTTGTTGTTATTGTTTAATTGAATTGAATGTATATGTTGTGTATATGATGATATATATAACATATAAAGTGGTCAAATGAAGAGTCAAGGTGATGGTTAAGTGGAAGAAGATATTTTTGGTTGTTAATGAAATTACATATAAGGACTTATATGAGACAAAGGTTAGTTATATGATTGAGGGTGTTTTAGTAATTGCTTGGATAAGAACACTTGGTGGAGATTAAAAGCAAAATTTGACTTTGTATCTTGATCATTGTCTTCTTTCTTCATGAAGTGGCCGGCTCTCCATTAGCAAAAGGAAAAGAGAAGTGTTCTTGAGGCAAGAAGCAAATTGAAGAAGCAATCCAAGGTTTTGACAAAGGATTTGTGGAATTTCTTCCTTGTAGGTAAGTATTCTCTTGTTTTCTTTACTTATTTGGAAGTTGTATTGGAAGTGAATTAGGGTTTGGTAATTTTGTGATTTGGTGGATTTGAGATGTGTTGTGTTGTGCTTTCAAGTGTTAAATTAATTTTAAGTTATGAGTTTAATTGAAGGTTGTTGTTGGAAATGATGGTTGTTGATTTAGATGGAGGGAGAAGGATGTTGGTTTTAGGGTTTTGTGATGAATATGTGTTTAATTGTGATATTAATGTGTGATGAAGTGGTTCTTGTGATGGATATGTGTTTAGAACATTGATTATGTTCATATGAAATATGTTATATGATGAATATTGTGTTTGAGTGAAATTGAAAAAGGGTTGGTTTTAGTTAAGGTTTTATGATTTGGTGACACGGCCAAAATCAATTTTAGGGGAGTGGGCGTGTCCCTTAGGAGAGTGGGCGTGTCAATTATTTGGATTGGCTACTGTCTCTTTTGGTTTTAGTGACACGGGCGTGTCCATCAAAGGTGTTGGGCGTGTCAATTATTTGAATTGGCTACTGCCTCATTTATTGTTAAAGACACGGGCGTGTTCCTCAACTAGGTTGGGCGTGTCCTTCAAGTGAGTTGGGCGTGTCCCACAAATGAATTGAATGTTGCTTGAGTTCTTTGTTCTTGTTTGCATAGTTTAGATTCTTCAAAGGTAGTTGGGCCTCTAAACCTAAACATAAACATACTTAAACCAAGGGATGAATTAAAAACACTTGTGAATGATCCTAAAGCTATGAATTATATATATATTGTTCTTGCATTGTTGAGATTGAGCCTTGTTATATTATGCATTGTGAGTGATAATGTGTTTCATGATTAATATGGAATGAAATGTTGATATTTATGAATGATGCTATGTGAGATAAATATACACTTGAATAATGAAGTGTTATATTGTGAAATGAAATGTGAAGCCATTGTTATTGGCTAAGGTGATTCAATGGAGAAAATGAGGCATGTTTGCCTAAATGATAATGAGAATTGAGAATGAGAACTAAATGGATTGTGTGGCTAATGTGTTATTCCATTTTCAGAGTTTGTTGTTGGTGGCATGCCTAATGATAGTAACAATCTCTTGAAGTTAGGTTGGATTGAATCCTTGAAGCCTAATTGAGATGTTACAACCCTTGAAGCTAGGTTGGGTTAGTTCTTGAAGCCAAGTTGGGTTGATGCTTAGCATGCTTTGCTCCCCTTGAAGCTTGGTTGAACTTAATCCTTGAAGCCTAGTTGGGTATATGATATTGATATTGATAAATGTGATAACAAAACCAAAGCATTAACTCTGAAAATTGAATGGCATATTAGTGTGTCTTGGGCCCATGCTTGTCTTTGCTTAGTGTTGTTCATGAATGATTAAATGATTAACTAATAAAATATACGCAAAGATGTTGAATTCTGATATACATATATGTATGTTAGGTTATGAAATGTAAAAGTATGTTGTTAGCTTTGCATTTATGTTGTTACATGTGTGATAAATTAGAATTGGCATTGTATAGCATTTAAGCATGTTTATTGCATGTTTTATCTTACTAAGCCCTTGGCTTAGCGCGATAGTGTTTAATCGCGCAGGTGATAGAACTGATAGAATCGAACCCGAGAGCTCTTCGAGACAGAGTGAGAGTAGACATTGAAGAGTTGATTTTGGGAGCTTAAAGATCAGAGCTGACTTGCCAATCATGTATAAATCTTTTATATTGTGTAAAGTATTGTTGATAATGTAAATATATGTATAATAGTAAATATGTATTCAAATGTTTTCATATATATACATATTTTATAACTTCCGCTGTGTAATATATATATATAGATAACTAATATGTTTTGTTTTTATAAGTAAATGATCTATTTTGTTAATATGATATAATGATATGGATATGGTATCAAGTTTTAAAATGTTTTGAATGTTAAGGAAACTGTAGCATCCCTATGTTTGGTGCACTTATGCTACATTGTTGTGGTTGTAGTGTGTGTGCATTGAATATGGGGGTGTTACAATTGTTTTGGTATCAGAGCCAGGTTTGAGATTCTCAACCTAGGAAAAATGTAATAAAAAGAATATTTTTACTTAAAAAGTGGTTTTGAATAACATATACGTTTGAGATTGGCAGTCTCTGATCTTTAATAAGATGTAATCTGCTGTGTTTGCAGTATTAGGTGTTGATGGATCCTCACTCAAGACAGTCAGTTGAGGGTAGTGCCGAGAGCATTGCTCCTGCCGAGGGAGTTAGGGTTGATAGTGTTGAGGAGGCACCTGCTTCGGTGTCGGGTAGACCAGCTGGAGAGGAGGTTCCGCCAGCTTGGTTTAGACATATGATGGAAGTAATGAGACAAGCACCAGTACAGCCACCTCCACCACCACCCCAGCCTCAGGTTCAGATGAGACAGTATGATAAATTGAGGAAGTTTGGGGCGGAAGATTTTATGGGAACCACTGATCCAGCAGTGGCTGAGCAATGGTTAGGCAAAGTGCAGAGAATCTTTATTCAGTTACAAGCCACCCCTGAGGAAAAGTTTGATTATGCCAGGTCATTACTGCAGAAGGACGCATATGACTGGTGGAAGACAGTGCCACACTCTATGGATGATCCTCCAACACTGTCTTACACTGATTTTCTAAGGGAATTTGAGTTGAAGTATACTCCTAGGGAGTATAAGGACATGAAGAAGATGGAGTTCTTAAGCTTGAAACAAGACAGCAAGACTGTTACTGAGTATGAAGTTGAGTTTATTCGACTGAGTCAGTATGCTGGGGGTATCATTGCTGATGAGATTGATCGATGTCGGCGATTTGAGGAGGGATTGAGGCCCTCAATTATATGTCATGTGGCTGGCTCCAGGTATCAGGATTTCTCCCAGTTAGTTGCAGCAGCTAGGAGTGTAGAGAGAGCCCAGGCCATAGTTGCAGTTGCTTCTGAAGAGGAGGTTAGAGTGAGAAGGCCCCAGTTCGAGGCAGGGTCTTCTTCTGCTAAGAGGGGTAGAGGAAGTTTTGTTCCTCGGAGTAGTAGGAGCCAGAGATCAGCTGGTAGGCCAGTGCAGTTCCAGAGGCAGAGATTTAGACCTGCAGCTTCAGTGGCTAGTGCTCCGACCCCGATGATTCGGAGATCCACTCTTCCCATCTGCATCCATTGTGGGAGGCCACATGGTGGTCCTTGTTGGAAGGCTGGTGTTGCAGGGGTATGCTTCAGGTGTGGATCACCAGACCACTTTGTGAGAGATTGCCCTGAGAGGCAGGAGCAGATGCCAGTTGATTCTGCTGCTTCTCGAGCTAGTGTGAGAGGAGGTAGAGGAGGCAGAGGTGTCAGCCGAGGAGGTAGGCCAGGGTTCAGTTCTAGAGGAGGTGCTGCATCCAGAGAGGGTAGACCAGAGGAGGTTGGTTCTTCCCAGAGGATGTATGTTATGCAGAGGCAGCCTGATGCATCGGCAGTCATAGCTGGTACTTTTTCTTTATTTAATACTCCAGTACTTGCTTTGATTGATCCGGGTTCCACGCATTCTTATGTTAGTGTATCTGTTCTGCCTGTATCTGATGTGCATGCTGAGTCCTTAGGATTTGATGTGTTGGTGACAAATCCGTTAGGGCATAGTGTGGTTGTGAGTAAGGTGCACCGGGATAGTGTAGTGAGGGTGCAGGGTGAGGAGTTCTTTGGAGATTTGATTGAGATGCCATTTAAGGAATATGATGTAATCTTGGGTATGGATTGGCTATCTCGACATGGAGCTGTGGTGGATTGTAAAAAGAAAACTGTTTCTTTGAGAACCGTTGATGGTAGAGAAGTGTTAGTATCTAATGAGCAAGAACAGCTAGCCTCCTTATTTGTTTCAGCTGTTGCAGCCAGGAGGTTGATTAGAAAGGGGTGTGAAGCCTATCTCGCTCATGTGATAGATACTAGAGTGAAGGGTTCTCCCATTGATAGCATTGCCACAGTTGCTGAGTTCCCTGATGTGTTTCCAGAGGAGTTGCCTGGATTGCCTCCAGGGAGAGAGGTGGAGTTTGGTATTGAATTGTTACCTGGTACCACTCCTATCTCTATTACTCCTTACAGAATGGCACCAGCAGAATTGAGGGAGTTAAAAGTGCAATTACAGGAGTTGTTGGACAAAGGATTTATTCGCCCCAGTGTTTCTCCTTGGGGAGCTCCTGTGCTATTTGTGAAGAAGAAAGATGGTACTATGAGGTTATGTATCGATTATAGGCAATTGAACAAAGTGACCATTAAGAATAAATATCCTTTGCCTAGAATCGATGATCTCTTTGATCAGTTGAAGGGTGCAGCTGTGTTTTCCAAAATTGATCTGAGATCTGGGTACCATCAGCTGAGAGTCAGAGCTGAAGATGTTCCGAAGACAGCTTTCAGGACCAGGTATGGGCACTATGAATTTTTAGTTATGCCTTTTGGTCTGACGAATGCACCTGCAGCTTTTATGGATTTGATGAATAGAGTGTTTAGGCCCTATTTGGATCAGTTTGTAGTGGTCTTCATCGATGACATCCTGGTGTATTCGCGGAATGAGGAGGAACATGATTTGCATCTGCGGATTGTGTTGCAGATCTTGAGAGAGAAGCAATTGTTTGCCAAATTGTCGAAGTGTGAGTTCTGGTTGGATCAAGTAGCTTTTCTCGGACATATTGTTTCAGCGGAAGGCATTAGAGTTGATCCAAGTAAAGTTGAAGCTATTCTGACTTGGAGTCCACCCAAGTCTGTGACAGAGATTAGAAGTTTTCTGGGTTTGGCAGGCTATTACCGGCGATTTGTGAAAGGGTTTTCTTTAATAGCTACTCCACTCACCAGATTGCTTCGTAAGGGAGTGAGATTTGTGTGGACGGATCAGTGTCAGGCTAGCTTTGAGCAGTTGAGAGAAATGTTGACTCAAGCGCCTGTTTTAACTTTACCTGTTGAAGGCAAACCATATGTGATCTATAGTGATGCTTCACATAGAGGTTTGGGGTGTGTTTTGATGCAAGAAGGGAAAGTTATAGCTTATGCATCTAGACAGTTGAAACCGCATGAGCTTAACTATCCGACCCATGATTTGGAATTAGCTGCCATTGTGTTTGCATTAAAGATTTGGCGTCATTATTTATTTGGGGAAAAATGTTTCATCTACACTGATCACAAGAGTTTGAAGTATTTGGGTGTCCAGAAAGAACTCAATCTTCGTCAGAGGAGATGGTTAGAATTGATTAAAGACTACGACTGCTTGATTGACTATCATCCAGGTAAAGCAAATGTTGTTGCTGATGCTCTGAGTCGGAAGTCTTTAGCAGGTTTAACAGTTTACTCGCTCTCGTTGCTTGTTGAGTTGAGAGCATTGCATGCCAGTTTTGTACCTTGTGATGATGGTGCATTGTTGGCACAGTTGCAATTGAAGCCAGTTTTGTTAGATCAGATCAAAGAGGCTCAGTTGGTTGATATGAAGATGCAGAAGATTATTTCTGATTGCAAGATTGGGAAGACTAGAGATTTTGTTGTGAGAGATGATGGGAGTCTCTGGTTTAAGAACCGATTGTGTGTGCCCGATGATGCTGATTTGAAAAGAGTTATTTTAGAAGAAGCTCATCAGTCGATGTTTGCTATGCATCCGGGTAATACGAAGATGTATAATGATTTGAGACAACATTATTGGTGGATTGGTTTGAAGAGAGACATTGCTGAGTTTGTATCGAAATGTCTCACTTGTCAGAAAGTTAAAGCAGAGCATCAAGTTCCAACCGGGTTGCTTCAACCGTTGTCAGTGCCTGAATGGAAGTGGGAAAGAGTGACAATGGACTTTGTGTCTGGTTTGCCATTGACACAAAGGAAACATGATGCCATTTGGGTGATTGTGGATAGATTGACTAAGACAGCTCATTTCCTTCCGGTGCAGATGGATTACTCGTTGGAGAGATTGGCTGAGCTGTATATCCAGGAGATTGTGAAACTGCATGGTGTTCCAACTTCTTTAGTGTCTGATCGAGATCCCAGGTTTACTTCAAGATTTTGGAAGAGTTTGCATTATGCTATGGGTTCTCGACTGCACTTCAGTACTGCTTTTCATCCACAGACGGATGGACAGTCAGAGAGGGTGATACAGATTCTTGAAGACATGTTAAGGAGCTGTGTCATCGATTTCTCTGGAAGTTGGGATAGATTTTTACCTCTTGTGGAATTTGCTTACAACAACAGTCACCAATCCAGCATTGGTATGGCACCATTCGAAGCATTGTATGGCAGACGGTGTAGGACACCTCTTTGTTGGAATGAGCTTGGAGATAATAAGTTGGTTGGTCCTGATTTGATTCAAGAAACTGAAGAAAAAGTAAAGTTAATACGAAGCAGGTTAAAAGCAGCTTCTGACCGACAGAAGTCTTATGCAGATCTGAAAAGGAGAGACATTCAATTTGATGTTGGAGATAAGGTATTTTTGAAAGTGTCTCCTTGGAAAAAGATTTTGAGGTTCGGTCGGAAAGGAAAATTGAGTCCTCGTTTCATTGGGCCGTATGAAGTGTTAGAAAGAGTTGGGCCAGTTGCTTATCGGCTTGCTTTACCACCTGAGTTGGATCGTATTCATAATGTATTCCATGTTTCTATGTTGAGGAGGTACAGGTCGGATCCATCTCATGTGTTGCCATTTGAATCAATTGAAGTGAGCCCAGACTTGACTTTTGAAGAGGAACCAGTTGCTATCTTGGCAAGGGATGTGAAAGATTTGAGAAACAAGAGAGTGCCATTGGTGAAGATTCTTTGGAAGAACCATGGGAAAGAAGAAGCAACTTGGGAAAATGAGCAAACGATGCGAGAGCAATATCCTCAGTTATTTCAGAGTTAATTTCAGGTAATTTCGAGGACGAAATTTTTTTTTTTGAGGGGGAGAATTGTAATATCCTCATATGTGGCTTAGAAGTTTTGATTATGTTGTTGTTGTTGTTGTTGTTATTGTTTAATTGAATTGAATGTATATGTTGTGTATATGATGATATATATAACATATAAAGTGGTCAAATGAAGAGTCAAGGTGATGGTTAAGTGGAAGAAGATATTTTTGGTTGTTAATGAAATTACATATAAGGACTTATATGAGACAAAGGTTAGTTATATGATTGAGGGTGTTTTAGTAATTGCTTGGATAAGAACACTTGGTGGAGATTAAAAGCAAAATTTGACTTTGTATCTTGATCATTGTCTTCTTTCTTCATGAAGTGGCCGGCTCTCCATTAGCAAAAGGAAAAGAGAAGTGTTCTTGAGGCAAGAAGCAAATTGAAGAAGCAATCCAAGGTTTTGACAAAGGATTTGTGGAATTTCTTCCTTGTAGGTAAGTATTCTCTTGTTTTCTTTACTTATTTGGAAGTTGTATTGGAAGTGAATTAGGGTTTGGTAATTTTGTGATTTGGTGGATTTGAGATGTGTTGTGTTGTGCTTTCAAGTGTTAAATTAATTTTAAGTTATGAGTTTAATTGAAGGTTGTTGTTGGAAATGATGGTTGTTGATTTAGATGGAGGGAGAAGGATGTTGGTTTTAGGGTTTTGTGATGAATATGTGTTTAATTGTGATATTAATGTGTGATGAAGTGGTTCTTGTGATGGATATGTGTTTAGAACATTGATTATGTTCATATGAAATATGTTATATGATGAATATTGTGTTTGAGTGAAATTGAAAAAGGGTTGGTTTTAGTTAAGGTTTTATGATTTGGTGACACGGCCAAAATCAATTTTAGGGGAGTGGGCGTGTCCCTTAGGAGAGTGGGCGTGTCAATTATTTGGATTGGCTACTGTCTCTTTTGGTTTTAGTGACACGGGCGTGTCCATCAAAGGTGTTGGGCGTGTCAATTATTTGAATTGGCTACTGCCTCATTTATTGTTAAAGACACGGGCGTGTTCCTCAACTAGGTTGGGCGTGTCCTTCAAGTGAGTTGGGCGTGTCCCACAAATGAATTGAATGTTGCTTGAGTTCTTTGTTCTTGTTTGCATAGTTTAGATTCTTCAAAGGTAGTTGGGCCTCTAAACCTAAACATAAACATACTTAAACCAAGGGATGAATTAAAAACACTTGTGAATGATCCTAAAGCTATGAATTATATATATATTGTTCTTGCATTGTTGAGATTGAGCCTTGTTATATTATGCATTGTGAGTGATAATGTGTTTCATGATTAATATGGAATGAAATGTTGATATTTATGAATGATGCTATGTGAGATAAATATACACTTGAATAATGAAGTGTTATATTGTGAAATGAAATGTGAAGCCATTGTTATTGGCTAAGGTGATTCAATGGAGAAAATGAGGCATGTTTGCCTAAATGATAATGAGAATTGAGAATGAGAACTAAATGGATTGTGTGGCTAATGTGTTATTCCATTTTCAGAGTTTGTTGTTGGTGGCATGCCTAATGATAGTAACAATCTCTTGAAGTTAGGTTGGATTGAATCCTTGAAGCCTAATTGAGATGTTACAACCCTTGAAGCTAGGTTGGGTTAGTTCTTGAAGCCAAGTTGGGTTGATGCTTAGCATGCTTTGCTCCCCTTGAAGCTTGGTTGAACTTAATCCTTGAAGCCTAGTTGGGTATATGATATTGATATTGATAAATGTGATAACAAAACCAAAGCATTAACTCTGAAAATTGAATGGCATATTAGTGTGTCTTGGGCCCATGCTTGTCTTTGCTTAGTGTTGTTCATGAATGATTAAATGATTAACTAATAAAATATACGCAAAGATGTTGAATTCTGATATACATATATGTATGTTAGGTTATGAAATGTAAAAGTATGTTGTTAGCTTTGCATTTATGTTGTTACATGTGTGATAAATTAGAATTGGCATTGTATAGCATTTAAGCATGTTTATTGCATGTTTTATCTTACTAAGCCCTTGGCTTAGCGCGATAGTGTTTAATCGCGCAGGTGATAGAACTGATAGAATCGAACCCGAGAGCTCTTCGAGACCGAGTGAGAGTAGACATTGAAGAGTTGATTTTGGGAGCTTAAAGATCAGAGCTGACTTGCCAATCATGTATAAATCTTTTATATTGTGTAAAGTATTGTTGATAATGTAAATATATGTATAATAGTAAATATGTATTCAAATGTTTTCATATATATACATATTTTATAACTTCCGCTGTGTAATATATATATATATAGATAACTAATATGTTTTGTTTTTATAAGTAAATGATCTATTTTGTTAATATGATATAATGATATGGATATGGTATCAAGTTTTAAAATGTTTTGAATGTTAAGGAAACTGTAGCATCCCTATGTTTGGTGCACTTATGCTACATTGTTGTGGTTGTAGTGTGTGTGCATTGAATATGGGGGTGTTACAATTGTTTTGGTATCAGAGCCAGGTTTGAGATTCTCAACCTAGGAAAAATGTAATAAAAAGAATATTTTTACTTAAAAAGTGGTTTTGAATAACATATACGTTTGAGATTGGCAGTCTCTGATCTTTAATAAGATGTAATCTGCTGTGTTTGCAGTATTAGGTGTTGATGGATCCTCACTCAAGACAGTCAGTTGAGGGTAGTGCCGAGAGCATTGCTCCTGCCGAGGGAGTTAGGGTTGATAGTGTTGAGGAGGCACCTGCTTCGGTGTCGGGTAGACCAGCTGGAGAGGAGGTTCCGCCAGCTTGGTTTAGACATATGATGGAAGTAATGAGACAAGCACCAGTACAGCCACCTCCACCACCACCCCAGCCTCAGGTTCAGATGAGACAGTATGATAAATTGAGGAAGTTTGGGGCGGAAGATTTTATGGGAACCACTGATCCAGCAGTGGCTGAGCAATGGTTAGGCAAAGTGCAGAGAATCTTTATTCAGTTACAAGCCACCCCTGAGGAAAAGTTTGATTATGCCAGGTCATTACTGCAGAAGGACGCATATGACTGGTGGAAGACAGTGCCACACTCTATGGATGATCCTCCAACACTGTCTTACACTGATTTTCTAAGGGAATTTGAGTTGAAGTATACTCCTAGGGAGTATAAGGACATGAAGAAGATGGAGTTCTTAAGCTTGAAACAAGACAGCAAGACTGTTACTGAGTATGAAGTTGAGTTTATTCGACTGAGTCAGTATGCTGGGGGTATCATTGCTGATGAGATTGATCGATGTCGGCGATTTGAGGAGGGATTGAGGCCCTCAATTATATGTCATGTGGCTGGCTCCAGGTATCAGGATTTCTCCCAGTTAGTTGCAGCAGCTAGGAGTGTAGAGAGAGCCCAGGCCATAGTTGCAGTTGCTTCTGAAGAGGAGGTTAGAGTGAGAAGGCCCCAGTTCGAGGCAGGGTCTTCTTCTGCTAAGAGGGGTAGAGGAAGTTTTGTTCCTCGGAGTAGTAGGAGCCAGAGATCAGCTGGTAGGCCAGTGCAGTTCCAGAGGCAGAGATTTAGACCTGCAGCTTCAGTGGCTAGTGCTCCGACCCCGATGATTCGGAGATCCACTCTTCCCATCTGCATCCATTGTGGGAGGCCACATGGTGGTCCTTGTTGGAAGGCTGGTGTTGCAGGGGTATGCTTCAGGTGTGGATCACCAGACCACTTTGTGAGAGATTGCCCTGAGAGGCAGGAGCAGATGCCAGTTGATTCTGCTGCTTCTCGAGCTAGTGTGAGAGGAGGTAGAGGAGGCAGAGGTGTCAGCCGAGGAGGTAGGCCAGGGTTCAGTTCTAGAGGAGGTGCTGCATCCAGAGAGGGTAGACCAGAGGAGGTTGGTTCTTCCCAGAGGATGTATGTTATGCAGAGGCAGCCTGATGCATCGGCAGTCATAGCTGGTACTTTTTCTTTATTTAATACTCCAGTACTTGCTTTGATTGATCCGGGTTCCACGCATTCTTATGTTAGTGTATCTGTTCTGCCTGTATCTGATGTGCATGCTGAGTCCTTAGGATTTGATGTGTTGGTGACAAATCCGTTAGGGCATAGTGTGGTTGTGAGTAAGGTGCACCGGGATAGTGTAGTGAGGGTGCAGGGTGAGGAGTTCTTTGGAGATTTGATTGAGATGCCATTTAAGGAATATGATGTAATCTTGGGTATGGATTGGCTATCTCGACATGGAGCTGTGGTGGATTGTAAAAAGAAAACTGTTTCTTTGAGAACCGTTGATGGTAGAGAAGTGTTAGTATCTAATGAGCAAGAACAGCTAGCCTCCTTATTTGTTTCAGCTGTTGCAGCCAGGAGGTTGATTAGAAAGGGGTGTGAAGCCTATCTCGCTCATGTGATAGATACTAGAGTGAAGGGTTCTCCCATTGATAGCATTGCCACAGTTGCTGAGTTCCCTGATGTGTTTCCAGAGGAGTTGCCTGGATTGCCTCCAGAGAGAGAGGTGGAGTTTGGTATTGAATTGTTACCTGGTACCACTCCTATCTCTATTACTCCTTACAGAATGGCACCAGCAGAATTGAGGGAGTTAAAAGTGCAATTACAGGAGTTGTTGGACAAAGGATTTATTCGCCCCAGTGTTTCTCCTTGGGGAGCTCCTGTGCTATTTGTGAAGAAGAAAGATGGTACTATGAGGTTATGTATCGATTATAGGCAATTGAACAAAGTGACCATTAAGAATAAATATCCTTTGCCTAGAATCGATGATCTCTTTGATCAGTTGAAGGGTGCAGCTGTGTTTTCCAAAATTGATCTGAGATCTGGGTACCATCAGCTGAGAGTCAGAGCTGAAGATGTTCCGAAGACAGCTTTCAGGACCAGGTATGGGCACTATGAATTTTTAGTTATGCCTTTTGGTCTGACGAATGCACCTGCAGCTTTTATGGATTTGATGAATAGAGTGTTTAGGCCCTATTTGGATCAGTTTGTAGTGGTCTTCATCGATGACATCCTGGTGTATTCGCGGAATGAGGAGGAACATGATTTGCATCTGCGGATTGTGTTGCAGATCTTGAGAGAGAAGCAATTGTTTGCCAAATTGTCGAAGTGTGAGTTCTGGTTGGATCAAGTAGCTTTTCTCGGACATATTGTTGCAGCGGAAGGCATTAGAGTTGATCCAAGTAAAGTTGAAGCTATTCTGACTTGGAGTCCACCCAAGTCTGTGACAGAGATTAGAAGTTTTCTGGGTTTGGCAGGCTATTACCGGCGATTTGTGAAAGAAGATTGTCTTGTTAGAGATGATAACAGCTTATGGTACAGAGATCGGTTGTGTCGTCCTAATGAAGTTGCCTTAAGAAAGAAGATTTTAGAGGAAGCACATCAATCTCCTTTTGCTATGCACCCTGGAAGTATCAAGTTGTATCAAGATTTGAAGAAGTATTATTGGTGGTCAAGTATGAAGAGGGATGTAGCTTTTGGTGTTGAAAATTTTAAAAACTAGTTTTAGGATTTGAGGAAAATATGATTAGGGATTTGGAAAACAAGGCTATGGTCTTTTTAGTTTAGAAATTAGGGTTTAGGTCATGGTTTTGGAATTTAGGTTTTATAAGTTAGGGTTTTAGAATGTTAAACCATTAAGGATTAATGGTTTGAAAATAGTTTAGGGTTTGGATTAAGAATATTAACATCATTATTATTTTTAAGTACTCAGGCCACTGTGATAATTTTTCAAAAACTTAATCGAAGCTACTGTGATGTATTAAAACTTTAAATATAAAACCTTTTGTGAATTAATTTAGGTGAATAAATAACATATTTAATACTTAAAATAATCAAAACATATTATATTTATTTAGTTTGGAACATACCTTCGTTGTTGGTTCCTCCACAATTTATTGAGTAAAGTTCTAGCAGAACAATCACCAAAACAACACTGATTTGTTGCCTTGATTATGGATCCTCTCTTATTGTTGATTGAGTTTTAGATGGTAAACTGCTTCCCCTAATAGTCACTGCCTCTCCAAGTTTCGTCTCAAAAAAAAGTCCAAAGCCCCCTTTGGCCGAATCCAATCCTCCAAAAGATCAAAGTTCCTTTTCTGTGTGTTTTAATGTAGTATTTATAGGAAACTAAAATTAAAAATCCTAGTATATTAAGGAAATTAAAAACTATTTTGGAAATAAAATAAAAAATCAAGTAAAATAAGGTTTCAGTGAAAACTGTGTGCAGGCGAGCTGCGGGCTGAGCGCGGGCAAAATTGCACGTGGGGTGCAATTTTGTCGCAGCGACAAATTGGCCCGTGGCCAATTCGCTGCAGGTTTTGGCTTGTGGCCAATTCGTCGTCGATTCTACCATCGCCGATTTTATTTTTTTATTTTATATTTTCATTATTAAAAATAAATATTATAAGTAATAAATTTTATTAAAATAAATTTTATTTTATTAAAATAAATAATTTAAATATTAAAATATCACACAAATTATTTTGGATTGTTTAAAATTATCGAACTGGACTGGGTCAAAAATTAAGGGTCTACAGTTTGCCCCATGCTTGAGTGATCTAAGACTACAATAAAAGAGAACGAAAAGCAATGTGAGTTTTGACTGGGTTTAGAGCCAAACTGGACTTCATACCTAAGGTTGGTTTGAGTTCTGAACTAAAAAATAATTTGGATTCTGGACCCGGGATAAGTTCTGGACTTAAAAATAATTTGGGTTTTGGACCCGGGATAACTTCTGAACTGTAAAAATAATATGGATTTTGGACCAGCGGTAACTTCTAGACTTAAAAATAATTTGGGTTCTGGACCCAGGGTAAGTTCTGGACTTAAAAATAATTTAGGTTTTAGACCCGAGGTAAGTTTTGGACTTAAAAAATAATTTAGATTCTGGACCCGATGTAAGTTCTGGACTTAAAATAATTTGAGTTCTGGACCCGGATTAAATTCTGGACTTAAAAATAATATAGATTCTGGACCAGTAGTAAGTTCTGGACTTAAAAATAATTTGGGTTCTGGACCCGAGGTAAGTTTTGAACTTAAAAAATAATTTAGGTTCTGGACCCGAAGTAAGCTCTGGATTTAAAAAATAATTTGGGTTCTAGACCTGGGATAAGTTCTAGACTTTAAAATTAATATAAGTTTTAGACCCAAAATGAGTTCTGGACTCTAGAATAATTTAAATTTTAGACCCGAGCGAGTTCTAGACTTGAAAATAATTTAGATTCTGGACCCGTAATGAGTTCTAAACTCTAGAATAATTTGGGTTCTGGACTCGAGCAAGTTCTGGACTTGAAAATAATTTGGGTTCTGGACCCGTAATGAGTTCTGAACTCTAGAATAATTTGGGTTTTGAACCCGAATGAGTTCTGAACTCGAAAATAATTTGGGTTCTGGACCTGAGACTGACCTTTTATCAGTGTAGAATTCTGGCTTAACTGGTTCTTCCATTCTTTAATAGATTGTGGGTCTTTACCCACCAAAAATGGATCTTTATCTATTAGAGATTAGGTCTTCATCATTGGCATCAGGTCTTCACCCTTGAAAATGGATCTTCATCCTTGAAGATCAGGTATTTACTCTTGAAAGTGGATCTTAATCCTTGGCATCGGGTCTTCACCCTTGAAATGGATCTTTATCCTTTAGACTTCGGGTCTTCACCCTTCAAAGTGGATCTTCATCCTCAGCATCGAGTCTTCACCCTTGAAATGGATCTTCATTCGTTAGACTTCATGTCTTCACCCTTCAAAGTGGATTTTCATCCTCGCCACCAGATCTTCGCCCTTGAAAATAGATCTTCATCCTTGAAAATCGGGTCTTCACCCTTAAAATTGGATCTTCATCCTTTAAGCTTCTGGTCTTCACCCTTCAAAGTGGATCTTCATCCTTGGCATCGAGTCTTAACCCTTTAAACTGGATCTTCATCCTTGAAAATCAGGTCTTCACCCTTGAAAGTGGATCTGCATCCTTGGTATTGGGTCTTCACCCTTTAAACTGGATCTTCATCCTTGAAATCGGGTCTTCACCCTTGAAATTGGATCTTCGTCCTTTAAGCTGGATCTTTATCCATGGAGATTTGTCCTATATTGGCTTAAGCTCTCCTCTAGCTGGACTGATCTTTTGATTTTTGCATCTTTATTCTTTTGATAGTTTCAGTGTTCCATTCTTTTGTACTTTTGTAAAAAATTCAGCCATTTTTTAAGATTGCCCCTTATATCTTCTCCTTTGTTGCCCCCCAATGATTTGTTTGGGTAGGCTCTGATTGATGTTTGTATGTTGTCTGATTCCTTGCATAAGCATGCATCTCTTCTTTTTTTTTTTTTTTGCAAAATGGCTAGAGCTTCCTTAAGCAATGGGTCATTCTTTGCCCCCCTGATTTCATATCTTCTTTTGATTTTTTACTTCACAGGTGTTTTTTGTTCACTTTGACAAAGAATAGACAATACAATACAAGAAAATGCAGCATGATATGCATGAATAATACTTACAGTGGATCCATCAACTCATAGACCGAGGTGATCAGCTGAAGTGTTCTCATTGAGTTCTTTCAAATGCCTGTTCAGGTCTTGCATTGGAATGACAAAATATTTTGAATTTATGATTTTTATCTTCGAGATGTTGAAAACATGAGTGGTGAGGCCCAAGCAGCAGAGATATATTAATTTCAAACTAGGATTCAACACGCCAGTTGGTAACTTTTCACAACCTTGAAAATAATCATTTACTTTTCCCAATGTGTCTTTCAAGATTTGAAAATTCAACATGTTTTCCTTAACTTGAAGGCTTTGTATGACAAAAATATTTTTTTAAAAATCTTAAAATCATATTTTGGCTCTGTCAAATCAGTGTCATTATACCTCAGGACTTGATTTTTTAAATTAACATATCTATAATATGACAACCCTAGTTACCGTACTAAACTCGAGAATTATTTCCATTTAAGCAAGAACTGGTGCACTTCATATAGGTACATACACATTACTTGGCCAAAGGTCTCATTAAGTTTGAATATTGTCTATCTCATATGCATACTTATCCAAATTATCTCCACTAATAGACTCTACCTACCAAAAGAGATCAACATGTCTTTGATAGGCTTGAAATGGGGTCTATAAGGGACACGGGTTAAATGAAAGCCATTTTGAGATTGGAGCTGATGTGACACAATGGACAAGCCTTCACACTACAAACTTCTTGTTGGAACTTTAGGCAGTTGGAAACATGAAAAGATAGAGCTTTGAATGTTCTTCCATCTTCTTGGTGTTAATCTGGATCTTGATTAGGACAGTCTTTTTCCTTACAAAAAGATTTATACCCACATTCCTTTATCTTTCTTTTTCTTACTCCTTCTTTTCTTTGAGCATTTTATCATTTTGTCGTTCTTTCTTAGAGGACTGTCAAGTATAGGACTTTCAAGAATTGGATGACCTTTCTCCTTTTTCTTCAATTTTGATTGAATCTGTAGTTGGGTTAGACCAATTCAAGTCAAACTGTCCTTATAAACCAAATGGAAGCCTTTTGTTGCTTTAGGTAAAAGAGAACTCGGTTGGCTTTCTGAACCACCTTTTTGGGTTTTTACCTTTTTTTTCTTTTTTTTCTATTGCTTTTTTTTTCTTTTCTCTTCTTTTCTTTTTTTTTCTTTTTTTCTTCTTCTTCTTTTCTTCTTTTTTTTTTTTGGTTCTAGCTCTAAAAGTGTTGTCTTATTTGTACCAACTTGTGTTTCTGATAATGGATGAGTGGAGTGACATAAATCTTCTTTAACAGGAATAAATCATTTGTTACTCTGATGTTATCTTGATAGATTGGAGATATTAGGTGAACTTTAACTACCCTTATGGTCTTGAGAACATCAACTATCCCTATAGTTTTGGCTATGCATTCCTTTCTTTGATCTTCTTGCCTCTTTACCTTAGTGATCATAAGACTTATCAAAAGTGTAACAACAGCTCAGGGTGAGTCATCAGGCTTATAAGTCAATAAAGAGAAAGTTGAAATCTTATGAAGGCTCAAAGGGACAACTACAGATTAATATTTAATTGGGTGGATATTAGTTGTTGGCTAACCAAATAATGCCTAGATCATCTCTCCCTTAAATAAGTAGAATTTAATTTCACCTCAAAAGTTTGTTAAAGCATGTTCTAAGACTGACTAGGACCTAGACAAAGGTTATTATGCAGGAGCCCTCTCTAAGTAAGCATACACAACTCAATGCCATAGAAAAATTTCCTCACCTAGTAAAGTCATTCAAGTCATGATGCATAAATATATTATTTCATGAATTATCAAGCTAGATTACTCATTGGTTGAGCACTAAAATGAGCAAAGACCAACAAAAATTTAATGAAAATAATATATTCAAAAAATCTTAATTTTAAAAATATAATTGTTCCAAGTAAGTACTAAAGAAAGCGAAATAAAATAAAAAGAGCAACACTTCAAGCTAAGGGATGTTTGTTGAATAAAATTTCTCTTTATTTCTCATCTTCAATACTCCCATTTTGAAAGGAGGATAAGGCAAAATCTTTCTCCAATCCTCTTCCTACCATGAAGGTTGCTGGTGGTGGCACTCTGTTGAACCTAGGCAGAGGATTGTCCTTTGTATTGGGTTTATTGGGCTCGGGTAGCTTACCACTATTCATTAAATTCTGGATCTCATGCCTCAACTTCATACAGTTGTCTGTTTCATGTCCAGGCCTTTGATGGAATTGGAAAAATGCCTTAGTATCAAAGTTAGATGGAAGAGGATTAGGCAAAGGACGAGGAGTCAAGAGTTGTAACAATCCCTTCTTTTATAGCTTATTGAGAACCCAAGACAGTGGCTTCCCCAATTCTGAGAACTATCTTCTATTTCCTTGACCAGTTGCATTAACATCAACTTCCTTTTGGGTGCTTTGATTATCCGACTGGTAGTTCCCTTTCTCATTTCTTCTTGTCAAAAAGCGGTTCTCCTCCCTTTCCCACTATTTGATTTGCAAGCCAGCTTACAAAAGGTCTTTGAAGTCCCTTATAAGGGTGTGAGATAGCCTTTCACGGAGGTTGGGCAACACCCCTATCACAATCATCTTTATTTTATCAGATTCATCGGGCCTCTTATTGAGCAATGCAGTCTTATTCCTCCACCTTCTCATATAGTCCACAAAATTCTCATTTGACCTTTGTCTAATGGACTCAACTTCCATTAAGGTAACTTTTAGCTCAACATTGTACACATATTATTAAATGAAAGCCTTGTATAATGAATTCCAACTCTTTTGAGTACTATCCTCTAAGGTATTGACCCAATTCTGGACAACAGGGTCCAATGAAAGCATAAAGTACCTTAGAGTTTGAGCCTTAGTAGCTCCAGCAGACTGCATGGCATTGATATACTACTGAACATGCAAGTGAGGATTTTCTATACCATTGTACCTAGTGAAGGAAGGCATATTGAACTTATAAGGGACCTTCTCATCTTGTTCAAACAGTTTGTCGATCTCAGACATCTCTTAGATTTTCAGCTTCCTCTTAAATTTCTTTTCTAAATTAGCAATCATCTTCTCAACATCAGAAGTTTTGGTCTTTTCAAAAGTTGTCTTCTCAGTAACCTTTGGCTCCTTCTTTTTATCTTGAGGATCTTGGAAGTATTGGGCCCAGTATTCATCACCATCCATAACCATCTTGTCATCATCGAAGACTACTTCACTAACTGTAGCCTTTCCCTTGTCTTTCTTGGTGCTTGTAGATGCTTCAGCAGTGTTCCCAAACATTGTAGCCATTTGACTTTTCATGATCTCAGTTAGGGCCCCCTTTAGTTCTTCCATCTTGACTTCAAGGGCATCATCCAACATCTTTTGAATCTACTCAGGTTCTATTATTTTTTGTGAGAAGCTATCTGAGTTGTTGTTGGATTCTTCGTCTCCGGCATAGGTTAAATTATCGTAGGCTTTTGAACTGTTGTAATTCAGGGCTGTGAGCCAGAGAGGATTAATGATATGAGATGCAAATGTATGTATGCATGTATGCACAAACAATAAACAAAGATAGGTAGAACGTCCCTTCCAACCTTATAACTTTCACACATGAATGACGAGTCTCTTTTCTTAGGTTTATGGTCAACAAAATACCAACATGGGATATTTTATTTTTGAAAAAGTTTCCTCGAACGGTTCAACCAATATTATATTTTAAAAAATGGAAATCAGTTCATGATAATTCCCATTAATTAGGTTTTAATCCATCCAATTAACTAAAGCAGCTTTTATGCTATATTGGATTAAAAATAAATTAAGAGGTTTATTGTAAATAGATTTCTCACTTGATAAAGTAACTAATGATTCATGTTAAAAACAAGCCCATGATTGATAATTCTTAGTATAAACTAGGCTCACAATTGATTTTTGATATTTTCATAATTGACCTAAATATTCGTAAGCTCTTTCAAAAGGTTATGAAAATAATTTTATTTTTAAGCCCATTGTAAAAAGATTTTAGAAAAAATGAATTTTGAGCTTTGTATTTGGGTCATGAGAAAAGAAATTTTGATTTCGTTTTTTAGAAAAGTTTTATGTCCAAAGACCATCTTGAAAATAGCTTTGGTCTTTTGGACTTTAAAGAAAAATTTATTTTGAGCTTACGATGTACTTATGTCATATTAGAAAAAGAACAAACCAAATAAGTCATCATTTAAACCAAGATAAATTAACCACAGTCCAACAACAAGCATTTAGGGTAAAAACCTAAGAAAAGTAACTAGGCCAATTACATGAGCTTTAGTCTTTGGGTTAAAAGGCTTAGGTTCCATAGCAAGTATATACCAAAAGGTACAAGGATATGTGTGGTTATGCCATGCTCGATCTCCATATCTTGAGTGAAAGTATGGTATCCTCACATAACACAACACGGGTTACACGAGCATCCTAACATACGCATACGATGCAATCTAAATGATACATTGGATAATATTATGATAAGAAAGAATATAATAATATAAAGACCAACAGAATCAACTTCTCTTATCCCCAGTAGAGTCGCCACTGTGAGCGGGGATTTTCGCCCCCACTCCCGGTGGAATGGTTCTTGCGACTTCGGCACTGTTTAGGCTCAGGGCCTTAGAGAATACGGGCCTAAGCCCAGAGAAAATGGAGTCGCCACCTGGACGGGCTGAAAAAATAGAAAAGGGTGGATAACTCAATTCCTAAGGAATCCCCAACCCCCTAATGGGTTTGAAAAATTGGGTACGCGTGGGAAAGGAGAGAAATGACCCAGCATCCCCACAACGCCTGGTTCATTGGAACCAACCTCCTTTTTAGGTCTTAATATTATAAATTTCTTAAATATAACGATATTATCCATACTACATGCGATAATTAAAATAAAGCATCATTATATTAAAATCAAAGAATGCTCAAATAAAATAAATAAATGGACACCCATCCGAGGATGGAAACGTGTCCTTACATCGTCCAATGTCTAAAACTAAATAGGACAGCCACCAAAAGGTGAAAACGTGTCATTTACATTAATTTTAAAATATAAAAATAATTTAAATTACATGAAAATTAATTAATGAGGTACCCAATCATGGAAACATACCTCTTATAATTTTAATAAACAAATAATAATTAAAAAATATTCATCCATGATAAATTAAATAAATCAAGCATTGAAATTAAATAAATCAATCATCAAAACATATAATAAACTATATAATCAAATCTAAAACTAAATAAAGTAATAAATCTATAAATTTAGGATTTATATCTTAAATTATGGTTTTTAGAATTTTGATAACTAAATTAGAATTTAAAATAAAGAAAGTTAAATGCAAAGACTTATAATACACAAATAAATATTGACCCTTTCGACGAGCCCATATGGCAGTCCCGCTAGTCGGTTAGCGGGCGAAGGTCAAGGGGGCAGCGCCCCAAACATTTTGAAAACTTGTTTTTAGGGATGTAGGTTTTGGTGTAAAAATTTTGAAAACTAGTTTTAGGATTTAAGGAAAATATGATTAGGGTTTTGGAAAACAAGGCTAGGGTTTTTTTAGTTTAGAAATTAGGGAGGTCATGGTTTTGGGATTTAGGTTTTATAAATTAGGATTTTAGAATGTTAAATAATTAAGGATTAATGGTTTTAAAATAGTTTAGGGTTTGGATTAAGAATATTAACATCATTATTATTTTTAAGTACATAGGCTACTGTGATAATTTTTCAAAACTTAAACGAAGCCACTGAAACTACTGTGATGTATTAAAACTTTAAATACATAACCTTTTGTGAATTAATTTAGGTGAATAAATAACATATTTAATACTTAAAATAATCAAAGCATATTATATTTATTTAGTTTGGAACATAACTTCGTTGTTGGTTCCTCCACAATTTATTGAGTAAAATTCTAGTAGAACAATCACCAAGACAACAGTGATTTGTTGCATTGATTATGGATCCTCTATATTTGTTGATTGATTTTTAGATGGTAAACTGCGTCCCCTAATAATGACTGCCTCTCCAAGTTTCATCTTCAAAAAAAGTTCAAAGCCCCCTTCTAGCCGAATCCAATCCTCCAAAAGATCAAAGTCCCTTTTCTGTGTGTTTTAATGTGGTATTTATAGGCAACTAAAATAAAAAAATCTAGTATATTGAGAAAATTAAAAACTATTTTGGAAATAAAATAAAAAATCAAGTAAAATAAGGTTTAAGCGAAAACTGTGTGCGGACGAGCTGAGGGCTGGGCCCGGGCAAAGTTGCTCGCGGGGCGCAATTTTGTCGCAGCAGCGAATTGGCCTGTGGCCAATTTGCCGCAGGTAAATCATGCTGCAAATTGTCATGCAGCTAATTCATAGCAATTGTTCCTGCGCGCGAATTGGCCCAAGCCAATTTGTTGCCAATTTTGCCGTCGCCGATTTTATATTTTATATTTTTATTATTAAAAATAAATATTATAAGTAATAAATATTATTAAAATAAATATTATTTTATTAAAATAAATAATAAATATTAAAATATTATAAAAAATATTTTGGACTATTTAAAAATATCGGACTGGACTGGGTCAAAAATTAAGAGTCAACTGTTTGCCCCCCTGCTTGAGCGATCTGAGACTACAACAAAAGAGAACGAAAAGCAATGTAATTTTTTACTAGGTTTAGAGCCAAATTGGACCTTACACCCAAGATTGGTTTGAGTTCTAGACTCAAAATTAATTTGGGTTCTAGACCCGGGATAAGTTCTGGAATTAAAAATAATTTGGATTTTGGATCCGAGATAAGTTCTGAACTTTAAAAATAATTTGAGCTCTGGACCTGTGGTAAGTTCTTGACTTAAAAATAATTTGGGTTCTGGACCCAGGATAAATTCTGGACTTAAAAATAATTTGGGTTCTGGACCCGAGGTAAGTTCTGGACTTAAAAAATAATTTGGATTCTAGACCCGAGGTAAGTTCTAGACTTAAAATAATTTAAATTCTGGACCCGGAGTAAGTTTTGGACTTAAAAATAAATTTGAGTTCTGGACCCGGAGTAAGTTCTGGACTTAAAAATAATTTAGATTCTGAACTCGAGGTAAGTGTTCCTGCGGTGAATTGGCCCAAGCCAATTCGTCGCCGATTCTACCATTGCCGATTTTATATTTTTTATATTTTATATTTTTATTATTAAAAATAAATATTATAAGTAATAAATATTATTAAAATAAATATTATTTTATTAAAGTAAATATTAAATATTAAAATACCACAAAAATTATTTTGGACTGTTTAAAAATATCAGACTGGACTGGATCAAAAATTAAAGGTCTACAATAATAAGAATAAAAATTATTTAAATTTTAAATTATTTTTTAATGGAAGAGAATAAATGTGAATTATTAAATATTAAATATTAATATATATGTTGTCAAAATTAATGGAAAGGAAATAAAATATCAATTTATTTCATCTTCCTCTTCCTTCTTTAACCTTAGGTTGAATTTCACCATGGATAAAGGGAGGATTTTTTATTCTTTCTTCCATCAAATTCTTCAATTTTCTCAAAGGAATTGAGAGAATTTTGAGAAAACTCAAGGAAAAGGTAAGCTTTCTTGAAATTTTAAGTAGTTTTCTTGAAATTTGGAATATGGGTAATTTGAGTTTTTGAAATAGGCTAGAATAATTATTTAAATGATGTTGGATGATGTTAACTAGATATATAGACAATTATTTTATGGTTATTTGAAGGATTTATTTAGGTTTGGTGGAAGTTTGGGTGAGGAAGTGGTGAAATTAGGGTTTTCATGGGAGATTTATAAAGATTACATGTAAATTAAATTTAATTGCTTAAAATGTGTTAGACTATGTTTTTAAACACAAAATTGAACTTAAAATACAATTTGGAATCAGTTAGAATGGTTGCCCAAAATTAAAGAAGGTTAGGGCAACATTTGAAAGTTTGAAGGAAATGTGGTGTATTGAGTTTTATTAGTTAAAGTATATGGAAATGTGATTCTAATGAATTTATTTGAAGTCATAATGTGTATAGGAGTTGAGTAGATTGGATTTGCCATATCAAAGTGGTGAAGGGCATTTAGTGAACTTAGTGTTGGGTGGAGAATTGGCTTACATTTTGTTAATTGTGAGTTAAGTAAATATTTTGGTTAAATATATTTCATTTGCATTTGATTTGGCTTAGCACATTTTGATTTTGAGAATGTGCTAAGCTACTTTGATATTGATTTATTGTATGTAATGCGTTGTTGGTTGAAAGATGCAAAATGTATTAATTGCATCATGTTAAGCCAATGTAAATGGCTAAAACATTAATGAGTCGATTGAGGAAGGAGAGGAAAATGCCTATAGTTTATGAAAAATGAAATCACATTATAAGTGTGATGAATATTATTAAAGTATGTGATTAATTATGTTGACGTAAGATTAAATGATACAATATGATAGAAAATGAGTATGGAAGAGTATGATGTATACAAAATGTGTGTAGCCTTATATAATATTTTGTTTCAGAGTTCTGTATTTGGTGATTTGCCTTCGAGGCTAGACGTTGGGTGTCAATTATGATGACATTTACCTATAGGCTAGACACTAGGCGTCACTTGAGATTTTATTTGCCTTTGGGTTAGACACTGAGGGTTAAGATAAACCAAAATAATATCTCTGGATTCTGAATATTATATAGGACCATTTGAGCCCAATGCATGTGATTGTAATATATAGTGGAATTTATAAAAATAATGCAAATGTATTTTCATGCTACACTGTATGTTATAAAGTAAGAGCATATCACATTGTTTTATAAATTTCTTTTATTACCAAAGTATATACAGCTAGGCTATTAACTTAACACGATTTGTTTATTATGCAGGTGATGAGATAAACACCGAGAGCCTTGCTAGACCTTATTAGGTCTAGCATTTCTAGACTATACCAAAAGTTTTGATTATCTACCACAGGACTAGAGCCAGCTGCATATCATGTAAATATTTATTTTGACTAAATATGAAGTTTATGTACTTTATGTCATCATATGTAAATTTTGTAAATTTAAAGTTTTTGGACAAATGTTATAAGAATGTGAAATGTTTGAGTATGTATATATATATGAGTATTTATGGAGAATGTTGGAGAAATGGATAATTATATGTATATTAGGAGTGTAAAATCTTTTGCAGGTTGAGTTGTGTTTTGGAAAATGTCCGAAATAAAGATAAAAGTTTGACAAAATTTTTTCAGATATTTTTTAAAATTTATAGTTTATCAATTATTTACTATTATAATTATGTAATTTTATTTACTAAATTATGTTATAAAAGTTAAACATTTTTATATAATTCATAATATTTTTTCTAATGAGAAGTACGATGACATATTTGTATTCTATATACATATTTTATATATATGGAGTGTATGCATTTATATAGAATATAAAGGTGTTACAAAAATAATTATATATATGATTGTTTAAGAATATTCAAGAAATAATAGTTAATATAAATTAATGTACTACTTAAAGTATTAGGTAAGTAAGAGTAATACCTTAAGATACAAGTAAAGTATCCTATTGGGACAATAGTTGTAATTACTAAGTAATTTATTATGAATGATAATTAATTAACTGAAACTGATTAACTAGTGGAATAGAAATGTCGGTAGAGAATGCTTAAATAACCAAGAAGATAAGTAATATGATGATTGAATTATTATTATTAAGTGGTACTATAGTCACTATTAATTAAATTAAGTATTGAATTAAGAATAAGGAACTAATGAAAGATATGGTATGATATGAAATCCTAAAGATAAAAATACATAGACAAAATATCTATAGACTAATATAGTCAATGAGATATATTCCCCGAAAGAATAATATTTTACAAGTAAATAATTGAACAAATAAGAAATACATTAAGTTAAGACTAAAAACGAAAAAACTTCTAATTAATTAGAGAATTTTATTCTAATGAATAAAACATCAAAAGTAAATAATGGCATATTCATTTTTGTTTCTAAATATATAAAGTATTTTATTCCGAGGAATGAAATATTAAAAATGAAAAACTAAAGTTATGCATTCTTACTATGTTTTTTGAATAAACTATATTCTCTTCACTACAAGAATGTAGCGAGTTACCGAGAGAAATTTACCAACAGAAAAATTTTTATTGGTAATACCGAGAGAATACAAAAAAATATTTTAAAAAAATAGAAAATACACAGACAGAATAACGATAAAAAATTTACAGACAAAAATTTTGTTTGAAATAATGGTGCTGGCGAATGGCGGGTTCATTTATCAACATAATTTACTGACAAAAAACAAATTATGTCGATAATACCAAGAGAATAATATATCTCTCAGTAAATGATAGTAGAATAGCAAAAAATTTTGATTCCTATTATTAGCAATTTACTGAGAAAAATTGTTTCTGTCGGTATTATTGACAGAAAAGTGCTTATGTCGGTAAAATGTAAAAAAGGTGGGATATTTTTTGACTGTTCATTTACCAATAGAAATAAGTTTTTGTCGGGATTACCGAGAGAAATAATTTTCTGTTGGTAAATTTCTAATAGTAGGCAGCAAAAAATCCAGTCATTCTACTATTCATTTACTGAGAGATATATTTTTCTCTTCATAATATCGATAGGAATGTATTTTTGTCAGTAAATGTCTCACAAAAAATATTTATTTTTTACTGTTCCTCTTTTCGATAAAAAATACACTTCTATCGATATTAGCAAGAGAATAGTATGTCTCTCGATAAATGAATACTAGAATGGCGAGATTTTTTGCCACCATTGGTTTTCATTTACTGAGAGATATATTATTCTCTCGGTAATATCGACAAAAATGTATTTATGTCGGTAAAGGAACAGTCAAAAATAAATATTTTTTGTGAGACATTTACCTTTAGAAATATATTTTTGTCGATATTACCGAGAGAATAATATATCTCTTGAAAAATAAATAGTAGAATGACGGAATTTTTTGCTGCATACTGTTAGAAATTTACAGATAGAAAATTGTTTCTCTCGATAATCCCGATTGAAACTCATTTTTGTTGATAAATGAATTATTGACTTAATTATCTTTGGCTGTTTATTTACCGACAGAAATAGAATTTTGTGAATATTACTGAGAGAAATTATTTTTTCTTTGTAAAGTTACCGATAGATACTTATATCTGTCAATAAATTTTAACATATACCTTAGCTCTTTTTTTCTTTTCCCCATGTCTTTCGGCCCTTCCCCTCTGCTTTCCCCTTCCTCTATGTCTTTGCTTGGTTTTGTACAAGATTTCCCCATTTCTTTTTTTTTGTTGTTGCTCGAAGAAGAAGAAGAAGAAGAAGAAGAAGAAGAAGAAGAAGAAAAGGTATTTATTTCAAAATTTTAATAATTTTTTTAAATATTGTTATTTATTTGATTTACTTTTTTAGTTGTTTTTATTTATAATAAATTTTAAATTGTATTTTGAGATTTTGTGAGTGTTGTAGATTAGGTTGATTATTTATATTTATTTGTGTGCTATTTGATTTTTAGGGTATTTTAGAATATTTTTTAGGGTAAAATTGATTTTTTTTAAATTTCCAAGAAAAAAGAAATTTGTTAAAGAATATAATATTTAATCATAATATTAGTTTAGAGAATCTTAAAATTTTTATAATATATTTTGAAATTTTGTTGATACTTAGAATTTTATTTAGGGTTTTAAATTTTTTTAGGGTATTTTTAGGATTTTTAAAAAATATATATGTAATTTTTTAAGATTTTTAGAAAGAATAAAAAAATTGGATTTGTAATTTTATTTTATTTAATTAGATATTATTTTATGAAAATTTAAAATTTTATAATATATTTAGAAATTATTTTGGTATTTAGAATTTTAGTTAGGGTTTTAGATTTTTTTATGATATTTTTATAATTTGTAAAATATTTTTTAGATCAAATAACATAATTTATAAATTTAATAATAAAAAAAATAAAAAAATTAAATTTTAAGTTTTTTTTATTGAACAAAATGCTTTTTTAGATAAATTTTTTATTAATTAAATATAATATGTTTTAGAGAAATTTAAAATTTTTTGTTATATTTTTAGAAATTTTTAGTAAATATAAATATTTTACGGTGTTGGATTTTTGTTAGAGTAGTTGGGTGAATATTTAAAAACATTAGGTAAATTTGATTTATTTTCATAAATTATAGAATTTCAAAATATAAAAAATTATTATTTTTACTTAAATATAATATTTTTTAGAGAAATTTAAAATTATTGTTATATTTTTTATAAATTTTTTGGTAAATAGATTTATTTTAGGTATTTTTATGATTCTTTAGTGATTTTTATGTCTTTAGTTAAAAATTTACAATTTATGAGTTTTTGAAATTTTAGGTTTAGTTTTAAAAAAAATACAATTTAGGGTACGTTTCGTGATTTTATAGATTTTTAGTTAATTAATTTTAAGAATTAAAATTTTTTAGTTATTTTATTATATGAAATTAGTGTTAATTTTTTAAAAATTTTTGAATTTTGTCTTAATTAGTATTAAAAAATTAAACGCTTAATACTAATTTTGTCTTGATTAACTTATTTTGTTTAAAGTATTTTTTTATTTTAGTGATTGTTAGATTTGTAGTTAAACAAGTAAATATTAATTGTATATATGCTTAAAAATTGAAATTGTGAAATTTTTTGTAGCAATCAAGGCTCTGATTGCTAACGGGAATATCAAACCTTACAGGTTATTTAGGAAATGTCCTACTGTTTCTCACTTGGCTTTTGCAGATGATCTCATTGCATTTATCACTGGAGATGACCAGTCTATTAGTGGTTTTCGGAGTTTCCTCACTACTTATCAGGAAGCTTCTGGTCAACTAATTAATTTTGAGAAAAGTGCTCTTTACTGCTCCTCTTCAGCTGACTCATCCACTATTCAAAATTTCGAGCAGGCTCTCAACATCAAAAAAGGTAATTTCCCCTTCACCTACCTGAGTACTTCTATCCACCAAGGTATGCACAAAACTATACACTGTCGAGATCTTCTTGCTAAAATTGATATCAAGCTTGTGGGTTGGTTGAAGAGTTTTCTATCCCCCAGGTGGCCGTGTTATTTTAATTAATCATGTCCTTGCTTCTTTTCCACTTCATATGATGAGCTCAGTGACTATACCGAATCTTGCAATCAGTCTCATTTACAGCAAATTTGCCAACTTTTTTTGGGGCTCTAATCATGAATCACATAAACGTCATTGGGTTAAATTCTCTAAACTCCTTTATCCTAAGGAGGAAGGTGGTCTTGGAATTCGATCTTTACATGTGGTTCAAGAAGTCTTCTCTATCAAGATCTTATGGATGTATTTTCAAAAACACAATCTATGAGCTAAATACATGCATGGAAAATATTCTAGAAAAGGAGAGTTTCACTATCTTCCTGTCGATTCACATGGGTGGAAATGGATTTGCAGGACTTATGATAAATTCAAAAGTTTCCACTATGATGGCCGGCCCCTTATTGATCATTTGCAAGAGCCTGGACATGTTTTTAAATTTGGTAGCATTTATGAGAGCATTCGGCCAAAGCAAAATAAACACATTTTTTAGCTCATTATAGTCGTATAAAAAGAGTTTCTAGAGTTTTTGAATCTTTTATATCTTTGCCCAAATATATTAAGGGCCTTGTTCTGACTGATAATATTTTTCCTCATTTGAGATATTAATAAAATTTGCTGGTGGTGCCGCCCACCTTTCCAAAAAAAAAATATATGTATGTATATATATTGTTATATGTGTATTTTTTTTTATCATTGTTATGGATTTATATAAATTTACGTATTTTTAGAATTTGAGAGAAAATTTAAGGTGATATAATTTAAATTTGATAATTCAAACTTAATAATTAAAAGCGATATAATGAAATTCATATTGTCTTATTTTGAATTTTTAAAAAAATCTTAAATGTGCAGATCCAATAGAAAATAATAATTTAATATTTATTTATAATTTTATGGCATTTAAAGTATAATTAAAATAATATTTTTATTATAAATTTATAATATAAATTAGAAAAGTAAAAAAATTAATAGTTTTAAAAAATTAGATTGCACAATTAAACTATGTGATAAATGGATTAATCAATAAATTTTTGACTTGATATAAATAAAATTTGGATAATTATTTTTAATAATATATGGCACAAACTATATATTTTTCTTTAATTTATGCGCCAATTATCTTTTCATTTTTAGTACACTTTTAATATTTATAATAGCAATATTATAAATTGCAAAGTAAAAATAAAAATTTAAAGCACTTACAGGACCTTACAATCAAGAAAAATTAATTAATTAATTTAATTGGCACAACTTTCTTTGATAAATACTTAAATTAATAAAATTAATTTTGATATATATTGGAGTAAATAATGAAAAAAATTAGTAAATCGATTGTTAATGGTAAAATCTAATATATAATTAATAACAAAATCATGTAGCAAATATTTAGGAGAATAATGAAAATTCATAATATATAATAAATAATAATTGAAATATATTAAAAGAGTATATATTTATGGACATAAAATTTTATTATATGTAATAAATAATAATTATAAATATCTAAAGAGCATATATTTAGGCCTATAAATTTTCAGAATATGTACTAAATAATAATTATAAATATCTAGATAATATATATTTAGGCCTATGAAAATTCATAATATGTACTAAATAATAATTTAAAATATCTAGGTAGCAAACATAAGAGTGCACTATTTAAATATCGATTGTTAATGTATTTATTTTGAATAAATATCATTTAAAAATAAACCTCGGTATCAGTTTGGTGAGTTACTTATTTTTGTTTTTTGTAAAAATGAGAACTAACTAAATTGTCCTATTTGGACAATTTAAAAACACCAATATATATCTATTAGGTAATTAACATTAATGTGAGACATGATAGTATGCAAATTATGTAGAAAACTCGTAGTATTTCTCTCATTTTATTCTGAGTGCATACTAAATAATATAAATATTCAAAATTAAATTTTTTTTAATATTTATTATAATTAATGTAGTGTACTTTGAGAACCTATGAGAAATGCTGTCGGATTTTCTTCATATTTTTTTATAAAGTCTTGCAGTATATTAAATAAGATATATATTGTGTTTTTGAATGGTTTATGACCCAACCTTTTAGGAAGGAGAAATAAGGAGATTTAATTTGTCGTATTTAATTATATTATTCTTTTTGTATACATAGAAAAAATGAATACAATACGTGTTTGGATGTATGAAAAACTCAATTCGGATCGCACTATTAGTATGACATTTGTCAATGGGATGGAAGAGTTTATTGCTCTTGCACCTAGTTAAAGGGATTATATGCAAGGCAATAAGATTCATTGTCCTTGCATAAAATGTCATCACCATAGATTTCAAAAAGTAGATGAAGTGAAATGCCATTTAGTGAAATGGGGTTTTGTACTGAATTACTTCATTTGGAATAGGCAAGATGAAGAAAATATATTTGACCGATCGACTCCATAATAATATAGTACATTTGAACCTATTTTTGAAAATCCATACCAATAAATGGTTTATGATGCAGTTAGGCCTAATGTGTTTGATTGGGGCATGCCAAATATTAATGTAGTTGGAACTAATGAGGTCCAGCATGAATTAGTTGATGAGGCTTCTAACTTTGAGACTCAATGATTCTATAATTTATTTTGTTCACTGGATATAGAGGTGTAGCATGGGTGTCAAAAACATTCTAAGCTATCTTTCATGGCTCATTGTTTTAATATGAAGCCTGAGAAACATATAACTGAAAAGTCTTTTGAGCAATGGATCTAATTTATCAAAGAGATAATACATGAAGATAATGAAATATTTGATAGTTTCTACCAAATAAAAAAAAATTATCCAGGCACTTGAATTGCTAGTAGAAACTATTGACTACTGCAAAAACGGGTGTATGTTATATTGGGGTGATTATGAAGAAGACACAATATGTATGTTTTGTGAAGAACTGACATTCAAATAGAGTCGGGTTATAGGTAGGCAAAAGTTTATGCCTTTTTAAAAGAATGTATTATTTTCCTCTCAAACCTAGACTTCAAAGATTATATGCTTCAAATGCTATAGCATAACACATGAGATAACATTATGAGTATGAGCAAGAAGATGGAGTCATGTGTCATCTCTCAGAATCTGTTGTATCAAAGCATTTTCAATCGATTACATCCTGATTTTACAGCTGAATGTCGTAATGTTAGGTTGCGTCTGTGTATAGATAGTTTTCAGCCTGGACAACAATAATTTTGTTAGCCGGTAATACTCACTCCCTATAATTTGCCATTATGAATGTGTATGAAAGAATAATATTTATTCCTGTCTATACTCGTACCTAGTCCACATAACCCAAAATATCAAATTGATGTATTTCTTCAACCATTGATATTAGAGTTGAAATAATTATGGAATGATGGTGTTGTGACTTATGATTGTTTTGAAAAATAAAATTTTTGTTTGAGAGTAGTACTTATGTGGACTATTTGTTTTAGAGTAGTACTTATGAGCACTGCCAAAAAATTAGCATGCCCTTACTGCATGACTAATTATGAAGTATTTACTCTTCCAAATGGAGGCAAAAAAAGTTGGTTTGATAATCACTAGAAATTTTTACAGGCAGATCATCCATTATAGTAAGGAGAGATGCTCCTCCTATATTGAATGGAGAAGATTTTTTGTTTCAAACTGAGCAACTGGGCTTCAAAAGGTAACTGTATATAATAAAAATCTCAATAGTGGTGTATGTCGAAATTGTGGATGGAAAAAAAACATCTTTTGGGATTTGCCTTATTGGAGTTTAAATCTTATAAGACATAACTTGGATATAATGGACATTGAAAAAAATATTTTTGAGAATGTGTTTAATACAGTCATGGATGTTTCGGATAAAATAAAAGCCATTACTAAGTTAAGAAAAGACTTGAGGATATTTTGTAAAAGGTTGGAGTTGGAATAAGATGAAATGATAGAGAGGTATCCTAAAGCTAATTACACATTGGATTGTAGTAAAGAAAACAATTAATATGCTAATAGGTAAAAAATTTGAAGTTTTGGACTGATATGTCTCGAATTTGTCAAAGTGTGTTGATATGAGGAAATATAAATTATTCGGGATGAAGAACCATGATTATCACATATTTATGCAAAGACTTTTACCCATTTCACATATTTATTCAAAAACTTACTGTAACATCTCTAAAAGTTTTTCAAATTGAGCATTGACAAGAAGAAATTTAAATTATTATTTGTAAATTGGAGTAAATATTTCCTCTGAATTTTTTCGATTCAATTGAACAATTACCAGTTCATTTGCCATATGAAGCCAAAATTGCAGGACCAGTACAATATCATTAGATGTATCTTTTGAAAAATACCTGCAACACCTGAGGAAAAATATTAAAAATAAAGCAAAAGTAGAAGCATCAATTTGTAATGCCTTTATAGTGGAAGAGGCATCAACTTTATGTTCTTATTATTTCGAGCCCAACATAATAAAAAAAATTACGTTAATTCTCTCGAAATGATAATGGAGGTATACAAGACCAATCTGAAGGTCTTCTATCTATTTTCAAACATCCGGGTCGACCATACGTCAAACCAACCAACCAAAGATTGGAACAGAGAGAATATGTTGCACCTCATACTTACATATTATTGGATTGTGATGAAGTTACACCTTATAGCAAGTAAGTTAGTAAGTCTAAAGTAAAAAAATATTTAATTTTACATATTAGAAAAAATATTAAAAAGTTAATGATAATGATGCTTTTGTAATCTATTTCAACATATTCATTGAATACTTACGAGATTTGGATGAAAATATAATGAGTTCACAAGTTGATGTTGAGGTTAAAAGTAATTTTCCCTTATGGTTTCGAAAATATGTAAGTATTAATTCATTGCTAGCAACATCTTCTAAATCTTTGTCATTTATTCATTTTCCCGTAATTTGAACTCATGTATATTTTTCTTAATGATTTAGGCACTGAAAATGGGAATATGACTTCTGACAAATGTTTAAAGAATTTAGCATAGAGTCCATTACCAATTGTCAGATGTTATAAGGTGTATTTTATTAATAGTTATAAATTTTACACCGAATCTTATTGCACTTTGAGAGAAACTACAAATAGTGGTGTTTGTATAAAGGGGTCAAACTATAATAAAAAATCGTTTTATTTCTACGGTCTATTAGTGGATATTACAGAGGTTGAATATCTAGCATTACCAATTAAAAGGGTGGTACTATTTAAATGTGACTGGTATAACCCCATAAATGGCACAAGAGTCCATCAAGTATATAATTTAATGGATGTGAATAGAAACCGTTTATTTTTGCCAGTCAAGTTGCCCAAGTGTATTGCATTTCTTATACTAGCGCAAGGCAAGACGCTTTTGATTGGTTGGCGATTTACAAAATAAAATCTAAATCACAGATTGATCTACCTGAAGAATCTGCCAATAATCAAGAGTTTGATACTGCATTTCAAGAAGATAGTCCTGAAAATATACATGCTATTGATAGGATAAATGATGTTGATCCGGGTCCTTTAAATGATCCAAATGGACAACTCATGAATATTAATTCTATGGATGTAGAATATAAATCAGATGAATCATTACTTGACTCTGGATCAGAATCATCCCAGTCAGATGAAATCGATGAATAAAAATAATAATATGTGTTATTAGGCTATAGCTTTTATTGGGTTTATTTATATATTTATTGTTTTATTCAAACCAATTATTCTTAAAGTTATTTTTTAGATATGTATCACGAACCTAGAAGAGAATTGGACCGATCAAGGACTGGCAATTGATCAAGTAGAGGTCGAGGTTCTAGTTGTATTGGCTAGCCACGTCTGCAGCTACGTAATGTAAAACCCTTGATTTTTGGGGAAATTGGAGTCTAGAGGTAAAATGGTAATTTTACCTTCAATTCACATTCGGGTGAATTTTATAACGTTTGGTGCTTATTTTTATAATGTGGGTGTAGAGATGTTTGTTTTAAGCATAATATTGTGTTTTTGGCTTCGGGGGTATTTTGGTAATTTTGGCGGTCGAAAAATTTTCGGGTTTCATTTTGCCGTTTTTGATGTCATTTTGGTGACTGTGATGTCATTACGGTTATTTTAAGTATAATTTTGCTAGGGGTTAATTGTGAATTTTTATAAGTTAGTTGGGTGTTTTTTTTAATCTTTAAATAGTTTTAGGGTATTTTTAAATTAAATAAATTAATCTAGGGGTATATTAGTAATTTACCACCCAAAAACACTATAAATATGAGTGTTAGGGTACCCAATTAGAGACCTAAATGCTTGTGCCGTCGGAGAGAGAAAATAGGGAGAAAAATTAAATTTTTGGGTCAAAAACTGAGGGCTGTCGTTTAGCAGTGGGCGCGATTTTAGCTGGTGTCGTTTGGCGAGCCACGGGAGTCGTTCGGCGAGGCGCGCTCTGTCGTCTGGCGTGTGGAGGCTTGTCGTTCGGCGTGCTGCGGGCTGCGTCGCCTGTGTCGTTTCGAGCTTCCAATTTTTGGCAGTTTCGAGATTTTGAGGTTTTCTTCAATTTCTTTTAATTTCTTCCAACTTCATGGCATGTTTTGTGTTGTTGGGTGTTTGTATAATGTTTAGGGTGTTAGAAAATAATATTTTTGATTTATTTCAATTTTTAATTAATTAAAAATAATTAAATTGTTTTATAAGTGTTTTTGGTGCTATTGAGTTTGGATTTAAGATTTATAAAAATAGGCTGATGATTTGTAACCAAATTTGATTTGGATCTGTTTTAGGGATGTTAAACTTGATCTAGGAATTTATTTTTGAATTTTCATGTTTGATTTATATTTTTAATTCATTAATAAAGTGAAAATTTATTACTGCTTGTGATTACTGATATTTCAGTAACTTTGTCAAATTTTTAAAAATTTTTGGTAAATGATCTAGGTCTAAATTTTTGATATGTTTTAGTATATGATGTTAGGTTATCTTTAGGATTTTATTTGGGAATTTTAGGTTAAGATTTATATTTTTTTAATTGAATTATTGATTTAAAAAGGCTGTCTGTGCATAGTCACTGTAAATCCAGTATCTTTGTTGAATTTTTAAAAATAATTGGTGTTTGATATTAATCTGATTTTTTGATATGTTGTTTATTAGGATGTTGTGAATCTGTGAAAAATAATTTGGAGTCTGGTTCTAATGTTTAGGTTCCAAAATAAATTAAGAATTGATACTGCTGTTGGTTAAGGGTTTTCTGATGATGTCTGATTTGTAAATTAATTTGAAGGTCTTTGATGTCTTGAAAAATTATGAAATTTTTATATGTTATCCATACTGATGTCTATAATATGAGAAAATTATTTGGATAATTTTGTGGTAACGAAATGTGTAGGATTTATGATGATTTTGTTGTACTGATTTTTAGTGGTTCAAACAGAACTAGAATGTTGTAAAATATTTTTGGGGGATCAAATAAATTTGGATTAATCTGAAATTTTGCACACGCATTATTTTGATGTTGGAGAAGCTACTGGAATTTTTCCAGAGTTTTTGAATGATGGAATTATTTTCTGGAAATTTTTGAATTATAGGGACTACTTAAGAAATTTTATCGGTTTTGGGTGTTGGCATTAATTATGATTTTTGCATAGGGACTGATGTGATATTATTTGATATATGAGTTATAAAAATTGAGTTGAGGTTCTAATTCTAATAAATTTTAATTAATTGATTGATTTTATATTTTTGAGGTGCGATCGGTTTAACCATTGGGTTGAACCATAATTTTGAGTTGAGTCGGGTTGGTTTCTAAATTTGGATTATCTTGGTTAATTGTTGGTTAAGTATTGGTCTTTTTGCATTCATAGCATGCATTGCATCCCTCATGATAGATGAGATAGTGGGATTGATTATTAGACTGTGTAATTATTTCCTTAGGCGATAATCAAGCCGGTGTTCAAAATCAGTAGGTTCGTGGGGTGTTGGATTCTTCCGCAAATCAGGTAAGTTAAATGGGTGTATGTGATTACTTGTGATGTGCTACTTGCTAACCAAATACTATATATATATTACAGCCCTTCTCAATATATATAATTATTCTTTTCTATTTTGCTAGATTATTCTTTCTACCCAAGCTTTGCATGTGAATAAAAGACAGAGAAACGTATGTGCTTGATTTATTAATTGTATTAAATGAACTTGAAATTCCTTGTGTTGTGTGATGGTGTGTCATATGGGGACGGAGGTTATTGATTGAGATTGTTCATTGACTATGGCTATTGATTGTTCATTGAGGCTATAAGCCTGATTGCTCATTGGGGCTATAAGCCCGATTGTACATTGATATTGATTGAAGGAGGAGGTATTATGATATTGGTAGACCCCGACACACCATCTTGTATGAATTGATTGTGATTGAAGTTTTTGTTATATATATATATTGTTTATTGTTATAGAAAAGTTTCTCTGCCTCTCATGAGCTTACTGGGCGTCTATATAACGCTCACACCCCTTAGATTGATTTTGCAGGTTAAGAGCGATTGTTAGCATATGTCGGTATTTCTTCGCAGTCGTTCTTTTGAGTTTCTTGTCATCAATCTTGGTTGACATTTTTTTTCGTTCTAAATAGAGATTTCTGGAATAATTATGGGCGGACCGAGTCCGAACCCTTTGCTTGTAATAAGAGTGAAATATTTTTTTTTCTCGTTTGTGATTACATTTAAGAGTGGAACATTTAGATATCTTGCATTTTCACTAGAACTTTCGGAACATGAAATTGAGTGTATTGAACTTGTAAAAGGATTATGTATTGTTTTAATTTTTGAGTATCCAGGCTTGTATTGTTGTACTTAGGTACAGCTATACGCCGGTCACGGCTTCCCAGTTGGGTCGTGACAAAGCGATTGTTAGCATATGTCGGTATTTCTTCGCAGTCGTTCTTTTGAGTTTCTTGTCATCAATCTTGGTTGACATTTTTTTTCGTTCTAAATAGAGATTTCTGGAATAATTATGGGCGGACCGAGTCCGAACCCTTTGCTTGTAATAAGAGTGAAATATTTTTTTTTCTCGTTTGTGATTACATTTAAGAGTGGAACATTTAGATATCTTGTATTTTCACTAGAACTTTCGGAACATGAAATTGAGTGTATTGAACTTGTAAAAGGATTATGTATTGTTTTAATTTTTGAGTATCCAGGCTTGTATTGTTGTACTTAGGTACAGCTATACGCCGGTCACGGCTTCCCAGTTGGGTCGTGACAAAAGTGGTATCAGAGCGCTAGGTTTCGATTTTATTTTAAACATTATCCAGAAATCATTAGGATACTTCATTTCAAATCCTTTACTTCCTTTCTGCGGTAACCAACATGTTTCTCTGCTAGCAGGTGCAATGTCTCAACAAAACACTCGTTTTCCTTTAATTGGTGGAACCAGCAACGCTGGGGTATCATTCGAAGCTGAGCATCAGCCAGCCACTCATGTTGAGGAGCCACCTCAGCCACGTAAACGTGGAAGACCTCGGAGAGTGGTAAATGAAAATGTGGAAGGGATGGAAGATCAGAATTTTGTACCGGAGAATGAAGGGCTATTTGAAGTACCACTTAGTGAAGATCAGGAGCCATTACCTCCAACTCCTGATAATGTGCATGTGCCAGGTGAGGCACCATCTCAAAGGGATCAAGATGCATATCTAAATACACTTCTAACACTACAAAGATCTATGGAAGCCCTTGCTGATGGTGTTATTCGGGTGGTTCAAGGTATGGGAAATAATGCCAATATAACTGTTCAACTTCCAGCTAGAGGTGCAGGGTCAATTGATGAGGTTGATTTGCATAAATTTATTAGAGTTGATCCACCTACGTTCTCTAACTATGCTACTGAGGACCCGCTAGCTTTTCTTAACAGGATTAAAAAGATCTGTGATGCTTTAAAGTGTACAGAGAAGAGAGCCATAGAGCTGGCTGGGCACCAACTCCAGAAGTCGGCGGAAGAATGGTACAAAGTCTCTATTCAGGGAAAAGTTGAAATTTGGGAGGATTTCAGCAGAATGTTCATGCAAAACTTCATGCCTCAGAATTTGATGAAGGCTAAGGCAAGGGAGTTTGAAACGTTGACACAGGGCAACAAGACTGTAGCCGAGTATTGGGAGAAATTTCAAGAGTTGAGGAAATTTGCTACACGAGTATCCCAAGATGAAGAATCTATGACAGATAGGTTTGTGGATGGCCTAAATGATAGATATTTTGAGTTGATATCCAGTCATAACTATAAAGAGATGCACTTGGCGGTTAATGCTGCTATGGGTATAGAGAATAGAAAAAGGAAAGAAGACACTGGGGAGTCAAGCAGAAAAAGGAATAGGCAAGAAAATCAGCACAATTACCAGGGACAGTATGGTGGACAGAGAAATAACAATGGCAGCGGACGTCATCCACAACAACAGGGTCCCACAAACCCTATTTGTGATTTTTGTGGTAATCGACATGCAGGAGATTGCCGAAAAATGACAGGTGCTTGTTATAATTGTGGCCAGATGGGTCACCAAGTTAAGGACTGTCAGGTTCCAAGGCGTAATCAAACTCGAACAGGACAACAAACTCAGTTCAGATCAGCCGGTAACCAAGGGCATCATAATAACTATCAAAACGGTAATGGTTATGGCAGAGGTAATGGAGGCCGTGCTCAGAATGGCAGTCATGGATACCGAGGTAGAGGCTACCAGGGTGGACGAGGTTACAATGGAGGAAGAGGTTACCAAGGTTATCAGGGCCAACAATATCAACAGGGTCGTGAGGCAAACCAGCATGGAAATCAAGGGCAGAATGATAGAGCTGCTCAGCCAATTGGACAACGTATAGGTCAAAATCAAAATCAGAATCATAATCAAGGCCAGAATCAGAATTATGCCCGAGTGTTCAACCTGAATAACCAGCAGGCGCAGGCTGACAACAATGTGGTGCAAGGTACTCTTTCTGTTTGTTCACTAGATGCACATATTTTAATGGATCCTGGAGCCACTCATTCATTCATATCACCTAGTTTTGCATCTAGATTGAATAAAACATCTGAAATTATGGGTATGCCATTAATTGTACACACGCCTTTAGGAGAAATGGTAGAGTCTGTAAAGGTGTATAAAGAATGTATAGTCAAACTCGAGAATGTTGTATTGCCTGTAAATTTAGTTATGTTAGATGTGATAGAGTTTGATGTCATTTTGGGTATGGATTGGTTAGCTCGACATGGAGCTAATGTGGATTGTAAAAATAAGACAGTTATGTTCGCATATGAGAGTGACAAGACAGTGATATTTTATGGTTCCAAAATCAATGGCACTTGTCATTTAATCTCTGCCTTGGGAGCTAGAAGATTGCTAAGAAAGGGCTGTAATGCTTACCTTATTTCCATACAAGATGTGACCAAGGAAGAAGCAAAACTTGAAGATGTTCATGTGGTGCGAGATTATGTGGATGTGTTTCCAGATGATCTACCCGGATTGCCTCCTGAAAGGGAGATTGAATTTTCCATTGATCTTGTACCTGGAACCAATCCTATTTCTATGCCACCGTACAGAATGGCGCCAGCAGAGCTTAAGGAATTAAGAGAGCAGTTGAATGACCTATTACAAAAGGGGTATATTAGACCGAGTAGTTCACCATGGGGTGCTCCAGTTCTCTTTGTGAAGAAGAAGGATGGATCAATGAGACTGTGTATTGACTATCGACAGCTGAACAAGGTGACAGTGAAGAATAGATATCCACTACCCAGGATTGATGATTTGTTCGATCAATTGCAGGGGGCAAAGTACTTCTCTAAAATTGATCTACGGTCGGGTTATCATCAATTAAGGGTGAAGGAAAGTGACATACCTAAGAATGCTTTCCGCACGAGGTATGGTCATTATGAATTTCTTGTAATGTCCTTTGGACTTACTAATGCTCCTGCTGCTTTTATGGACATGATGAATAGGGTGTTTAGTCCTTATCTTGATCGGTTTGTTGTCATGTTTATCGATGACATTCTAGTCTATTCAAAATCCAGAGAGGAGCATGAGCAACATTTGAAGATGGTTTTGCAGACCTTAAGGGAACATCAGTTGTATGCTAAGTTCTCCAAATGTGAATTTTGGCTGGATCGAGTTGTGTTTCTGGGTCATGTTATATCAGCAGAAGGTGTTCAGGTTGATCCAAGGAAGATTGAAGCAGTCATGGATTGGCCAAGACCGAAGACTGTAACTGAAATACGGAGTTTCCTGGGTTTAGCAGGATATTATAGAAGATTTGTTAAAGATTTTTCCAGATTGGCTGCTCCATTGACAAAGCTTACTCGTAAGGGTATTAAGTTTGTTTGGGATGATGCTTGTGAGGAGAGTTTTGCTACTCTCAAAGAGAGATTGACCACTGCACCAGTGCTTATTTTGCCAGAGGGCACTGAAGGGTATTCTGTTTATTGTGATGCATCCGGTGTTGGTTTGGGTTGTGTTCTAATGCAACATGGTAAGGTGGTTGCCTATGCCTCTAGACAACTGAAAAAGCATGAGGTTAACTACCCTACGCATGATTTAGAGATGGCTGCAGTTGTGTTTGCACTCAAGATTTGGAGACACTATCTTTATGGTGTCACTTGCCAGATTTTTACCGACCATAAAAATCTCAAGTATGTGTATGCTCAGAAGGATCTAAACTTGAGACAGAGGAGATGGGTGGAGTTTCTTGAAGACTATGATTATAGCATTCAATATCATCCTGGTAAGGCAAATGTTGTGGCAGATGCTTTAAGTCGTAAGTCTGTGGGTAGTCTGTCCCACATTTCAGTTTCCAGAAGACCGTTGATACGAGAGATACATCAACTGCTAGGTGATGGTTTAACTTTTCATATGTCTGGTAAAGAAATTGAAGGTGATAGAGGTGTGTTGTTGGCTAATATGACAGTCAAACCTGATTTTCTTGATGAGATAGTTTTAGCGTAGAATACGGATGAGGAGTTGTCAACGATCCGCCAGAAAGTCTTGTCAGGAGAATCCACAGAATTCTCGGTTGATGAAAAAGGAGTTTTACGGTTCAGTTCAAGTTTGTGTGTGCCTTCAGTGGATGATTTAAAGAAGAAGATTTTGAAAGAAGCTCACTCTTCCAAATACACTATACATCCTGGCTCTACTAAGATGTATCGAGATTTAAAGCTGATGTACTGGTGGAAAGGGATGAAGAATGATGTTGCAGAGTTTGTGTCTCAATGCTTACCTTGTCAACATGTTAAATATGAACACCACAAACCAGCAGGTTTGCTCAGGGAATTGCCACTACCTGAATGGAAATGGGAAAGACTCACCATGGATTTTGTTGTTGGGTTGCCTAAAACTCCTGGGGGCTATGATTCAATTTGGGTGATAGTTGATAGATTGACCAAGTCAGCACACTTTCTCCCGGTTAATACTAAGTATACAGTCTCTCAGTATGCAAAGTTATATATTAATCGGATTGTGAGCTTACATGGAGTACCAGTCTCTATTGTGTCTGACAGGGGTGCCCAATTCACTTTGATTTTTTGGCAGAAACTTCAGAAAGGATTAGGCACTGATCTTAATTACAGCACAGCTTTTCATCCACAGACGGATGGTCAGTCAGAAAGAACCATTCAGACTCTAGAAGACATGTTGCGGTTGTGTGTTTTGGATTTCAAAGGCAGTTGGGCAGATCATCTTCCATTAGTGGAGTTCGCTTACAATAACAGTTATCAAGCTAGCATTGGCATGGCTCCTTTTGAAGCATTGTATGGTAGAAGGTGTAGAACTCCATTATACTGGGAGGAGGTCGGTGAGCGCCGAATTGAGGGTCCTGAACTTTTACAATATAATGCTCAGGTTGTGCCAGTCATTCAGGATCAAATTCGGACTGCATTTAATAGACAGAAGAGTTATGCTGATCTTAAAAGGAGGCATTTAGAGTTTCCTGTTGGTGATAGAGTATTCTTAAAAGTGTCACCTTTTAAAGGAATTATGAGGTTTGGCAAGAAAGGTAAACTAGCTCCGAGGTACATTGGTCCGTATGAGATCATTGAAAGGATTGGTGATGTGGCTTATAAGTTAAATCTTCCACCTGAATTGGCAGCTGTTCATCCAACATTTCATGTATCTATGCTTCGGCGGTATGTTGCGAATCCAGATCATGTGTTAGCACCAGAAACCGTGGAAATCAGTGATGACTGTTCATATGAGGAACAGCCAATTGCCATTCTGGATCGTCAGGTAAAGAGATTACGTACAAAGGATGTTGCTTCAGTGAAAGTTCTTTGGCGTAATCACTCTATGGAGGAATGCACCTGGGAAGCAGAGGAACTCATGCTAGCAAAATACCCTCATTTGTTTGAGTCTTCAGGTGCGTTATTGATTTCGTGGGCGAAATTATTTTAAGGGGGTTAGAGTGTGGTTTATTAATAGTCTTGATATAGTTTATTAATAGTCTTGATATAGCACCATATGCATGCATATCATTACATCATTATATCTTTTGTACATCATAAATGTATATGTGTTTTGTCTGGTATTATTTATGATAGTTTGCTATTAAATTGGTTATTGGAAGACATTTTTGAAAATCTTGATTTGTTGATATCGGATGTCATTCTTGAATAAGTCTGGTTTGTTGGTAGAATGATGAGTATCATATGGATAAGTGTTATATTAGTAATGGTTTTGGTTGATTTGGGTTTGACTTGAACACTTGAGTTTGGCTTTTCGTGATGATTGTTGATGAGTGGAAGTTGAAAAAAAAATGTTTATGTTTGATTTTATAATAAACATAACCTGGAGCAAAACTGGAACAGTCAGTAGCGCTTAGTATTATGGGGTTATGGCCTGATCAACCATAACAACATGTGCTAAGTGAGCTATGCTTTCCGGATTTGTGTATAACTTAAAATATAAAAGTGTTTTGATGATGAATATGTTATTGGGTAAAATTTCGAGGACGAAATTTGTTTAAGGGGGTTAGATTGTAAAACCCTTGATTTTTGGGGAAATTGGAGTCTAGGGGTAAAATGGTAATTTTACCTTCAATTCACATTCGGGTGAATTTTATAACGTTTGGTGCTTATTTTTATAAAGTGGGTGTAGAGATGTTTGTTTTAAGCATAATATTGTGTTTTTGGCTTCGGGGGTATTTTGGTAATTTTGGCGGTCGGAAAATTTTCGGGTTTCATTTTGCCATTTTTGATGTCATTTTGGTGACTGTGATGTCATTACGGTTATTTTAAGTATAACCATGTTATTTTAGGGGTTAATTGTGAATTTTTATAAGTTAGTTGGGTGTTTTTTTTTAATCTTTAAATAGTTTTAGGGTATTTTTAAATTAAATAAATTAATCTAGGGGTATATTAGTAATTTACCACCCAAAAACACTATAAATATGAGTGTTAGGGTACCCAATTAGAGATCTAAATGCTTGTGCCGTCGGAGAGAGAAAATAGGGAGAAAAATTAAATTTTTGGGTCAAAAACTGAGGGCTGTCGTTTAGCAGTGGGCGCGATTTTAGCTGGTGTCGTTTGGCGAGCCACGGGAGTCGTTCGGCGAGGCGCGCTCTGTCGTCTGGCGTGTGGAGGCTTGTCGTTCGGCGTGCTGCGTGCTGCGTCGCCTGTGTCGTTTCGAGCTTCCAATTTTTGGCAGTTTCGAGATTTTGAGGTTTTCTTCAATTTCTTTTAATTTCTTCCAACTTCATGGCATGTTTTGTGTTGTTGGGTGTTTGTATAATGTTTAGGGTGTTAGAAAATAATATTTTTGATTTATTTCAATTTTTAATTAATTAAAAATAATTAAATTGTTTTAAGAGTGTTATTGGTGCTATTGAGTTTGGATTTAAGATTTATAAAAATAGGCTGATGATTTGTAACCAAATTTGATTTGGATCTGTTCTAGGGATGTTAAACTTGATCTAGGAATTTATTTTTGAATTTTCATGCTTGATTTATATTTTTAATTCATTAATAAAGTGAAAATTTATTACTGCTTGTAATTACTGATATTTTAGTAACTTTGTCGAATTTTTAAAAATTTTTGGTAAATGATCTAGGTCTAAATTTTTGATATGTTTTAGTATATGATGTTAGGTTATCTTTAGGATTTTATTTGAGAATTTTAGGTTAAGATTTATATTTTTTAATTGAATTATTGATTTAAAAAGGCTGTCTGTGCATAGTCACTGTAAATCCAGTACCTTTGTTGAATTTTTAAAAATAATTGGTGTTCGATATTAATCTGAGTTTTTGATATGTTGTTTATTAGGATGTTGTGAATCTGTGAAAAATAATTTGGAGTCTGGTTCTAATGTTTAGGTTCCGAAATAAATTAAGAATTGATACTGCTGTTGGTTAAGGGTTTTCTGATGATGTCTGATTTGTAAATTAATTTGAAGGTCTTTGATGTCTTGAAAAATTATGAAATTTTTATATGTTATCCATACTGATGTCTATAATATGAGAAAATTATTTGGATAATTTTGTGGTAACGAAATGTGTAGGATTTATGATGATTTTGCTGTACTGATTTTTAGTGGTTCAAACAGAACTAGAATGTTGTAAAATATTTTTGGGGGATCAAATAAATTTGGATTAATCTGAAATTTTGCACACGCATTATTTTGATGTTGGAGAAGCTACTGGAATTTTTCCTGAGTTTTTGAATGATGGAATTATTTTCTGGAAATTTTTGAATTATAGGGACTACTTAAGAAATTTTATCGGTTTTGGGTGTTGGCATTAATTATGATTTTTGCATAGGGACTGATGTGATATTATTTGATATATGAGTTATAAAAATTGAGTTGAGGTTCTGATTCTAATAAATTTTAATTAATTGATTGATTTTATATTTTTGAGGTGCGATCGGTTTAACCATTGGGTTGAACCATAATTTTGAGTTGAGTCGGGTTGGTTTCTAAATTTGGATTATCTTGGTTAATTGTTGGTTAAGTATTGGTCTTTTTGCATTCATAGCATGCATTGCATCCCTCATGATAGATGAGATAGTGGGATTGATTATTAGACTGTGTAATTATTTCCTTAGGCGATAATCAAGCCGGTGTTCAAAATCAGTAGGTTCGTGGGGTGTTGGATTCTTCCGCAAATCAGGTAAGTTAAATGGGTGTATGTGATTACTTGTGATGTGCTACTTGCTAACCAAATACTATATATATATTACAGCCCTTCTCAATATATATAATTATTCTTTTCTATTTTGCTAGATTATTCTTTCTACCCAAGCTTTGCATGTGAATAAAAGACAGAGAAACGTATGTGCTTGATTTATTAATTGTATTAAATGAACTTGAAATTCCTTGTGTTGTGTGATGGTGTGTCATATGGGGACGGAGGTTATTGATTGAGATTGTTCATTGACTATGGCTATTGATTGTTCATTGAGGCTATAAGCCTGATTGCTCATTGGGGCTATAAGCCCGATTGTACATTGATATTGATTGAAGGAGGAGGTATTATGATATTGGTAGACCCCGACACACCATCTTGTATGAATTGATTATGATTGAAGTTTTTGTTATATATATATATTGTTTATTGTTATAGAAAAGTTTCTCTGCCTCTCATGAGCTTACTGGGTGTCTATATAACGTTCACACCCCTATAGATTGATTTTGCAGGTTAAGAGCGATTGTTAGCATATGTCGGTATTTCTTCGCAGTCGTTCTTTTGAGTTTCTTGTCATCAATCTTGGTTGACATTTTTTTTCGTTCTAAATAGAGATTTCTGGAATAATTATGGGCGGACCGAGTCCGAACCCTTTGCTTGTAATAAGAGTGAAATATTTTTTTTTCTCGTTTGTGATTACATTTAAGAGTGGAACATTTAGATATCTTGCATTTTCACTAGAACTTTCGGAACATGAAATTGAGTGTATTGAACTTGTAAAAGGATTATGTATTGTTTTAATTTTTGAGTATCCAGGCTTGTATTGTTGTACTTAGGTACAGCTATACGCCGGTCACGGCTTCCCAGTTGGGTCGTGACAAAGCGATTGTTAGCATATGTCGGTATTTCTTCGCAGTCGTTCTTTTGAGTTTCTTGTCATCAATCTTGGTTGACATTTTTTTTCGTTCTAAATAGAGATTTCTGGAATAATTATGGGCGGACCGAGTCCGAACCCTTTGCTTGTAATAAGAGTGAAATATTTTTTTTTCTCGTTTGTGATTACATTTAAGAGTGGAACATTTAGATATCTTGCATTTTCACTAGAACTTTCGGAACATGAAATTGAGTGTATTGAACTTGTAAAAGGATTATGTATTGTTTTAATTTTTGAGTATCCAGGCTTGTATAATTATACTTAGGTACAGCTATACGCCGGTCACGGCTTCCCAGTTGGGTCGTGACAGTAATGACCCGGATGATGTCCTTCTTGAGGATCCTCATGTTGATACAGCTATAGACAAAATGCCTAGAGAGGATCCTGTTTTTACTTTTGACCTGACCCTTACAGAGGATACTGCTTCTTCTATTCCAGCCACTACAGATGCCCCCATGGTTAATGTCAGTACTGCAATATCAAATTTAGGTCCTGATGGCAGGATGCAGCATCTGACTGTTCGAGAGTCTGAGTAAGTATTTTAATATTTTGTATTAGTTATATTAAATTATAAAAGTTTAGTTGACTGATATTTTTAATTAAATACTTTTTGTTCAATTAGCAGCTACATGATGGATCCAGTTAGGTCTTCCACGAGATACATCCAGAAGATCATGACATGGAAGATGGACCCCTGTAAGAGTTTCCTGGAAGGCCGTCTCTCCAGAGATGAAGAACTTTTGGTTTGAGGAGTATAAGGTAAAAAAATCTAACTAAATTTTAATATTTAATATATATGAAAAAGTTAAAAATTTAAAATCCTCAGATACTAATTATTTTGGTTTTTTTTTGCATAAATATTTTTACTGGCCTAGTTCGAATTGCCTTCATTTATTGATGATCAGTTATGGGCCAACCTATAGGCTCGGTGGAGCTCTCATAAGGGATGGGTACATTCTGCCATTGCCTCTCCAAACAGGATGCCCCGTGTTGTGGATGATACAGTTCCATCCATCCATACGAGAGGCAGCAGATTGCATTACGATCATGCACATACACTTGTAAGTATAATTATATTTTTTAAGATATTTCCATTTGTATTTTTTATGTGGGTTGTTCGTCGAACAACTATGAGTTGTCTGTGCATATGCACACCTAAGGTCACTATGGGGCACTCATTTTTAGATCGTCGATCCCCAGATATAAATGTAAGTAATTTTATACTTTTTTATTTTTAAAATTTAAATTTAAAATATAGAGTTAATAATCTTTTTTATATTACACAATATCATTTCATTGCATCTTGGGAGGAGGCCTCTCAGTCCAGTATGCCTATTGACGATAATAGCTTATTTAGATCTGCTGTGGGCGGAGAGAAGAAGAAAAAGCTGTATGGGCTTGGCTCACAATATGTCAGCACAACTTCTTCTTCTTCATCTACTAGTTCATCTGCTTTATAGGAGGAAATTGAGCATTTGAAGGAGTAGTTGGCAGAGCATCATCAGACTATTTAGCATAGATCCAGGAGCAGGTTCAGCAGCAATCTAGGTGCAGGTGCAGGTGGAGGCTCGGGTTCAGACTCAGATGTAGGAGCAGATGCAGATCGTGGCAGAAGTTGGTCCATCAGTAGCTAATGAATTTATGGCCAACTTTATGCGAGGAACCTTCGACTCATCACGTCAGTTTCAGCCTGGTGGTGCTCCTCCACCTCCACCTTCATTGCCTCCTGCTTCTACTTGATTTTAGTTTTTTTGTTTATACATACTTTATATTTTAATTTCATACTTTTTCTATACATTTTATTATTTTTATGTTCATTTATTTTATACTTATTTATTTATTACATTTAATTTTTATTTAAATATAAATTTTATTTTTATATTTTTAATATTTTTTATAATAATTCATTCAAACATTTATATATATTTATCACAAAAATTAAAAAGAATAATCAAAAATTATATTTTAAATATAAAAATAATTAAATTTTATAAAAATATAATTCATTATTTTATCGACAAATTACATTTTTTGTCGGCAATTTTTGTGGTATTACAGGCAAAATATTCTATCAAAATTACGGACAGAAAATTCTGTTGGACTGACAAAAAAGTTATCAACATAAACATCTATCGGTAATTCCAAAATGATTTTCTATCAGTATATTTTTTTATTAAATCAATTTTTATAGATGTATTTTCTATCGGTATTACTGACAGAAGTTATTTTCGTCGGTATCACCGAGAGAAATTTTCTTCTATCGGTAAATATTGCCAACTACTTTTTAGTCAAAAAATACCGACATATATTTTTTCGTCAATAATTTATCAACAGATTGTTGGTTTCATCAGCTTTTCCTTTACTAACAAAGGATATGCTACAATTTTTTTTTTTAGTAATCCGTCAGTAAATGTGATTACTGATAAAAAAAAATTAAGGATTACCAATGAATTTTTTCACCAGTAATCGGTACATTCTTATAGTGATTGTGATAAGCCTTTCGGGTAATGTCTTCTGAGACTAACCCGATGACCTAGCCTGATTTTTTGATATTCATATTGGTAGAGCCTAACTCTGGTAGGGGTTAAACTACTAGATAGTGTACACTAATTTTTCTAAAATATGTATAAGTGGGAAATTACTGCCCTAATTACTGTGGCTTCTGCCTATCTATTGTTGTCTTTGACCTATTTGTTCTGATATGTCATATTAACCTCCTTTATTAAAAATGTTATTATCTCTAGTCTATTTTTATTTATATGGTATCTTAGTTTAACCTATGGTAATATTTTAAATTCCAAATTGTTATTCTAAATTACCCATTTAGTTATGAACCATTGTAATTACATTTCTGAGCCCTAAAGAAAACATCTAAGAAAGAAAACTAATCTAATATGCATTTACTTTAAGATAGGTAAATTTATTAAGAAAATATAAGTCAAGATGGATATTCGAATAGGAAATTTAGTATTAAATTAACCATTGTTATCAAAGTAGGACATTGAATTAATTACTTGAGAGAAATGAACATGAAAGTCTGAAAAATTTAGTATGGAAATAATTACTATAGTAATTAAATAATAAGGAATGAGTTAATGATCAGCTTATGGTAAGCCTAGATAAATTAAATGTAAGGTTAATTTTTGGTACTATGGGAACATAAGTATTTTCTATAGTAAAATAGTGAAAGCATTCATAAAAGATGTTAGAAATTCTAAACAACTATATGTAATATCAACTCCAAAGTACAAGAAGCTACTTAAATTGTACTAAGCTATTAATCACTTAAAGTGGAAATTAAAGCAAACGTAACAAGCCTGAACACTTATTGAATTGCAAATCACCCCTCTCTCATTATTGTTTTTAATGTTATTTTATAGGTAGAGCAACTCTAGTGATGATGGCATTGTGTTATCTAAGGGTAGCAAAAAGGCAAGGCTTATAAGAATGATTTCTGTCATGTGTAATATAAAAGGAGATAAAAATATTATATGTACTATTAAATGTAAAATGATGTAAAAAAATTAGTGAAGTTTTACTGTTTAATTTTGAATCTGCGTTCTATGAGCTTCCGACGTATTAAACTGACCTGATTCCTAGAACCTTTGCGCCTTTAAAATCGGGTGTGACAAGTATTTAACTTAATAGAATTTAATGTAAGTGTATTGAATTATACTTGATTGATTTGTTTATGGAAGTTTAGGTTTGAATTTAATTGCATTCTTGGAGTGTTAGATATTATTTAATTGATTTAAGTGAGTAAAGTTAGCAGTGATATATTGATTAAATATTGGAAGTAATTGTAATTATTAGTAGATTGTCTATAAGATTGAAATGAGATCAATCCATTAAATGGTAAACCTAGAAATTTGGGAAAAATATGAGAAAAATATTATTATATGACTTTGGATATTCAAAACAAATGTATAGTTAGAAAATGGATAAATGATAATTGCATAAGATTAGTAGATTTTGGATAAATAAGATAATTTGAGAAACAAGATAAGAAAATTGATACAATGATGAATCATTGGTGACTTAATACAATTTGGAAAGGAAGATAAAGAAAAATAAAGTGGAGAAGTGAAGGATTAATTAAGTGATGTAAAGGATTAATTAATTGATGGAAGCTGTATTTTGAAAATAGTGTGTAAATATACAATATACACCAAATGTATACTGAACAACAACACTATTTGGTGACTTAAGGTAATTTATAAATTGTATTTAGAAGTGCTTGGTGAATTAAGTTAAAGTGAAAAGTCTGTTTGGAATTTATTGTTACAATGAGAATGTAAAATATGAACTAGAAATATAAAATTAATATATAAATAAAGTTAGTCAAATTAATTTGGTATAATTATGTTATAAGTATATATGATAATTGTAATTGAAATAATTATTTTTAGTCTATAAAATTTATAAAGATATGTATACTTGTAAAATGCCTAAAGGCAACTTCAGTGGAATTTAAAAATAATTTATGTTATATAATTAAATTAATTGAAATAAAGATTATTCCATTGTATTGTTAAATTGAAAAGTCTAAAAGAAAGAAATAAAGAAAGAAATATTTTATTAAAACTAATATGATAATTATAAAATTTCTCGGAATGATGGAATAAGTGTATTGCTCGATTATATTATTTATAAATCTAGTTGTCGAATTGAATTTCTAGCTAGAAGGTGGATCCATATAGTATTAGTGAGCATACTGTGCCATCAGTGGACACTTTGTGTCACTATTTACAGTGGACATTCGTGCCATAGTGGCCACCAACCATATTTAAACTATAAAGTGGACAATTACTTGTTATTAGTAACCTATTATCTGAATCTAGGATTTTAACTCAGTATATGAGGGCATAGTATAAAGGTAAGAAAAGCTTTTTGGAATATATATATTATTTATTGTTTATATTAAATTGTTGGATTATAAGAAAATATATTTATACATGTATTGATAATATATAACAATTATAATGAAAAGTGAGATTTAATAAAACTATATTGAATTGAATATTATTGAATTGAATGTTATTGAATTGATTAAAAATGACCCAAAATGTTATTTTAAACCATAGTATTTAAAGTGTTAAATAGAACAAAATTGTTCAGAGTGTTAACTGAATAAAAGTGCTCATTATGATAAAGTGATAATTGAAATTTACTGAAAATACAAAATATAAATTTTACAAGAGAAATGTTGACAGTTATATTGAGTTTATGTTTTATTTAATATAATTGAATTTTGTATTTATTTTATGGTAAAATAATTGATTTATTTTCAAAAATTGTAATTTACTATTTTATTATTATAAATATTTACTTTGAAATTAGAAGGAAAGTATGTATATACAAGCATTATTAAGCTATAAGCTTAGCGTAACAAAATTTTTCTGACACGTAGGTAAGACTGAAGCGAACGAAGGATTTTATAAATGTTGTGATTTATGGATTATTAATATTGTATTATTTATTTGGACAAATTTGCGGATTGTATAAATTATTTATACAGATGAAATATTTATACATACTTGAGTTTTGAAATCACTATATTTAGTGAATGATTTTTAATTCGAGTATCATTTTATAATTTTATACTTACAAATTTATGTGTATATGTTATTTAGTTGATTTGAGACGGATATTATACTTATTGGAGCTATTTATCGGTTGTATGAAATTTGAAAGTGTTTTTATATGGGTTGTGTTAATTGTTTAAATTTTTGGATAGTGATTATTGTAGAGAAAACTCTATCAAAATTTTTAATCATTATTAATTAACTTTATTTTTAATTAGACATTATATTATTATAGAATTGTTTAGTGAATTTGAGTTGCACTTTCTATTAGTTCTCTAAGATGATTGTCAGGGGAGTTACGAGTAGGGCCACATCAAATAATAGGTTGACCAATAAACTCCCAAAGAGCCAATGTAGTAAGCAGTTGATAGGCTCTGATATGATGGGTACTTGGAATTAACCGATCTCATGCCAGATAGGAGAGAGAATTGGCCTATAGAGTGATAAACCAATATCGTAATTGATTTGGTTTGATAATTAATTTTGCATCTTCAATGTATATCTCATCACTTGTTATAGTTATCTTGTACAATAACTATTTAAAGACACAATTGGATTACAATAAAAACATCTTTTCCCTTCATACTCTTTCCATTTTCCTATATGGTATCAGAGTATAAAAACCTTCTAGTTTTTTTATCCAAACAATTTGACCTTCTGTTACGTTATTCCCTTTTATTTTCTGGCTAATCAACTCGCCAATTAATCATGTCCTCTTTTACAAGCCTTACCAATGTTCCTCATCACACTGGTAAGACCTTGATTTCATTCAATGCCTCCTAGTTTCCTTTGAAAATGTCTTCTCGAAATTACCCCACCTGGTGAGCACAGATTCTTCTTGTGCTTCGTGGACACAATCTGGTTGGATATGTAGATAGATCACTACCACCTCCATCTGTTGTTTCTCGAATTAATGGGAAGGATGTTGCGAATCCCGAATTTGAGTTTTGGTGCTGTTAAGATCAACTCATCTTGGCTGCGATAGTTTCTTCAACAAGCTTTTCTGCCATGCACGTTATTGCTTCTGCAAAGACAACAGCTGATGCGTGGGAAAAGCTCCAAGTCGCGTTTACAAACAGGTCAGCTACGCGAGTATTGTCTCTTCGTGAAAAGTTGTCTACTGTCAAGAGAGATAACAAAAGTATCTCGAATTACTTGTAACAAATTAAGAATGTTGCAGAATCTCTTACTCTTTCTGGTAATCTAGTTTCTGATGTGGATTTAGTTATCTATGTTCTAAATAGTGTTGGGTTGGAATTTCGGGACATTGCTGCTGCAATATGTACCCGTGATATAGTAATCAGCTTTGAAGAACTTGAAGATAAGCTCCTAGCTCATGAAATATATCTTCAAAGAACAGATTCCTCCTATGATCCAGTTCCACCAACGGCTAACAATGTTCGAAAGGGATCCATTTCAAGGCAAAATCTTCTATCTGGACAAGGAAGCTGGGCAGATAATGGAAACCGAACTGGGTTTTCTACTCTTTTACTTCTAGAAATTCTTCTAATCAGGTTTTATGCCAGATTTGTGAAAGGCCAGGACATAATACTCATCATTGTTTCAAAGCAAAAGATTTTTTCAAGAATAATTTTCCAAGACCGCAATCTCAATCGATCAATATTGAACTCTCTAGTGAAGCTAGTTGGGTTCTTAACACTGGGGCTTCACATCATGTCACTAATGATCTCCAGAATTTGTCTCTCCATAAGCCATATGATGGACTAGATGAGTTATACCTCACTGACGGTTCAGGTTTGCATATAACCCATGTTGGTTCAAAAACTTTGTCATTTTCGTCTAAATCATGTTCATTACAAAATGTCTTATGTGTTCCTCAAGATAAGGAAAATCTTATCTCTGTTTCTCAATTTTGTCTTATCAATAATGTTTCAATTGAATTTTTCTTTGATTCATTTGTTATCAAGGATCTCTTCACGGGGGAGATACTTTAATGGGGCAAAATTGAAGAGTCTTTGTATCATTTGTCGTCTTCAAGGTTTTTGTTTCATCCTTTTGCTCATTACAGTGTTCGTGCCTCTAGTTCATCATGGCATCAACGGCTTGGTCATCCAGTAGCTAAAGTCTTTAATTATGTCATTTCTTATTTTTCGTTACCTGTTTTTACTGTTAGTCAAATAAATTGTGATTCTTGTCGTTGTAATAAGAGTCATAGACTCCCCTTTGGGGTGTCATCATTGTCAAGTACTCGTCCTTTAGAATTATGGTATTCCTATTTGTGGGGGCCTGCACCTGTTCAATCTAAAGACAGATATAAGTATTATTTAATTTGTATTAATCACTATAGTAAATATATATGGTTTTATCCTCTTTGTGCTAAGTCTGATGTTTCCATTGTTTTTCCTATGTTTCAGAAATTAGTTGAAAACACTTTCTGAACAAAAATTGTCTCAATATATACGGATGGAGGAGGAGAGTTTCTTACTTTAAAATCAATTTTCCAAGCTCATGGCATTTCTCATCTACAAACACCGCCTCATACTCCTCAGCACAATGGTGCTGCGGAACGTCGACACCGTCATTTAGTTGAAATCGATTTAATGCTTCTTCAAAATGCATCATTGTCTTGTGAATTTTGGGTTTATGCTTTCCGAACTGCTGCTCACTTAATAAATAGATTATCTACACCAGTTTTAGACTATGCTTCTCCATATTTAAAATTGTTTGGTAATGTTCCAAATTATTCAAGCTTGCAAGTTTTTGGTAGCTGTGCTATCCATGTCTTCGCCCATACACTAAGAACAAATTCTCTTGGAAGTCTGTTCCATGTTTGTTTCTTGGTTATTCATTAAACCTGAGTGCTTATCTATGCTTTGATTTTTCGAATAACAAAATGTATGTCTCTTGTCATGTTTTATTTGTTGAGGATAAATTTCTAGGTAGTTTTCTTATTTTAGCTGCACTAAATAATAGTGGATGGTATGATTTTCTTTCTAATCAATTTGTGTCTTCACAAACAAGTTCTATTTCATTGATTCCAACGTAGGAACTTTCGGAGACAGTAACTACTGTTCCATTTTCTACTGCTGCAAAAATGCATCCGTTGCATTCAAAATCTATTACTTCTGGTTCATCATCATCAGACCACAACTCTTTCGATTCTACTCTAACATCCGCTGGACACTTGATCATAGAGTCAACTTCTTCTGCACAATCATCTTCGGCTTCTGCTTCCCCTCACCAGTCTGCTTCAGTCATTTCTGGTCAGTCTTCAAACTTCAATTCTGGTTCGTCTTTTCCATCACTGTCACCTTCTAATGTCTCTGCTGGTTAGTCTAGTTCCGTTTCTGCGTCTTCTAGTTTTCCTATACAGCCAAATGTTCATACTCATCCCATGGTAACTAGGTCTCAAAATAATATTTTCAAGCCAAAACAACTCCATCTAGTAACTAAACATCCAATGTCAAATATTTTTGAACCAACTTGTGTTTCGCAGGCTTTAAAAGATTCTCAATGGCGAGTTGCATTGTCTGATGAGTTTAATGCCTTAGTGCGTAATGGGACTTGGGTGCTAGTTCCACCTGATTCAAAACAAAATTTGGTAGGCTGTAAATGGATCTTTCGAATTAAAAAGCATGCTGATGGTAGTCTTGATCGATATAAGGCTCATCTTGTTGTGAAAGGATACAACCAACAACCAGGAATCGATTTTGGGGATACTTTTAGTCCTGTCCTAAAACCTATGACTATTAGAATTGTTCTTACTTTGGCAGTGACAAACAAATGGCCTATTTTTCAATTGGATGTTAACAATGCGTTTCTGCATGGTCCATTACAGGAACAAGTTTTTATGAAGCAGCCTCCTGGGTTTGTTGATGCAACTAAACCAAATTATGTTTGCAGGTTTGTCAAAGCCTTATATGGCCTTCGGCAAGCACCACGAGCATGGTATCAAGCATTGAGAAACTGTGTTGTTGAGCTTGGTTTTGTGCAGTCTACTAGTGATCACTCATTGTTTGTGTTCGACAAAGAAAGTGTGTTCTGTTACTTTCTTGTATATGTTGATGATTTACTTATAATAGGAAATCCAATGCCCTTTATCGACTCATTCATTCACAAACTATCTATTCAGTTTTCTTCGAAGAATCCATAGAATTTAAACTTGTTCCTTGGAATCGACATGCGTCAAACCCCCCACAGGTGTGTTCTTGTCTCAACATCACTATGTGTAAAAGTTGCACTCTATTCATGGCATGGATGGTGCAAAACCCATTTTCACACCATTTGCACCTTCCACGGTTCTCCTCAAACAGAAAGAAATCGAAGAAGTAGTAAATGCCACTAAATATCGAAAGGCAGTCGGTGCACTACAATACTTGACTTGGACTAGACCGGGCATTTGCTTCTCAGTCAACAAGCTTTCTCAGTTTATGCAAAGTCTACAAAATGTCATTGGGATGCCCTAAAAAGATTACTTCATTATCTCAAGTCTAAGATTCATTTTGGCATTATGATCAGACCGCAAGCTTTACTCAACTTTCATGCCTTTTCAGATGCAGATTGGGCTGGGGATCCTATGGATAGGTCTTCTACTTCCTGATATATACTGTACTTAGGTGGAGTTTCGATTTCCTGGTCTTCCCGAAAGCAAAATTTGATTGCTAGCTCTTCTACTGAAGCAGAATATCGAGCAGTAGCAGCAACAACTTCAGAGTTTCTGTGGGTGAAATCATTATTACAAGAACTTGGAATTCAGCTTCAAGCTCTACCGCCAATATATTGTGATAATGTTTCCACTACTTACACATGTCAAAATCAGGACTTTCATAGGAACATGAAGCATATCGAGATTGATGTTCACTTTGTGCGAGACTTCGTGCAGAAAGGTGCAGTTCGAGTGTCTCATGTGTCATCTAAAGATCAATTAGCAGACTTGCTAACAAAACCATTGGCCAAACCAAGCTTCAAGTCAAATAGATTCAAGATTGGAATCCGTGATGGCATGTCAATCTTGCGGGGGAGTGATAAACCAATATCATAATTGATTTGGTTTGATAATTAATTTTGTATCTTCGATGTATATCTTATCATTTGTTATAGTTATCTTGTACAATAACTATTTAAAGACACAATTGGAATACAATAAATACATCTTTTCCCTTCATACTTTTTCCATTTTCCCATATAGAGATCCCTGAAGTTCTCTGCTATCCAGGAGACCTTGCGAAATAAGTAAGGCCTCAGTAGAATATAGGTTGGCCATGAACAATCAAAGATCCAAGGAAATGAACATATAATAATCTTTGATTTGATGTGTGTGAGACCATCAAGCAACTTAGAACAGAGTGCATCAACGAAATCATAAACAAATTGAACCACATAAACTGATAGAATAATTGGGGATGAAAAAAGAGGACCACACTTGAGAACCTTTGCATAAATGGAAAGATATTGGAAAGCTTCTTCTCGATCAAATGAGATGCAAAAAATAAATTAGATAATAATGATGTCGAGGATAACATTTCGGTTAAAAAACTAGTTCAAACTAAAAAAAGGTTATGTCGATAACATTGCATAATCCAGTCACTGCTCTTAGGAGCACAAAAATAAAATGAAGTCAAGGCGATGGAATGGAAATCTAGTTTAGCTTCATTAGACATGGCTCACCTGCAACCATGACCATATATCCTGATGGCGGCCATTTTTCTTTTGTGGCTAAAGGCAAGCCACCAGTGCCATTATTAGAGGCTAATTTAATAGAATTCCCCAAGAGAAGGTTCCTATTTTGAACCAAAAGTTTTAATTTGGAGCTTGGTTTCATCCTAACAGAAGATAAATTCAAGAAAACACAACCCAACTACTTCTTGGTTAATGACAAGGAAGCTACTGGTTCTACAAGGGGTGGGATTGGGTCTTGCAAACATGGGGTCTGAAGAAGGATGGACCTTAGGTCATTCTCAAAATAAGATTAGGCTTTCTCTTTTTTACTAGGTGACATTGGGCTTTCCTCGGATTGAGGGGACCTTTTAAAAGGTAAATTCAAATAAGATCAGTGTAAATAGGTGTATAGGGTTTGGCCTTAGAGCTTAGCAGGTTCTCAGAGGTTGGAGATGGGGTTGAGTGTAATGATGAGATTGCAAGATCTTATGAGGCTAGGTCTTTCTTGGGCTCACCAATGTCCTTATCCTCCAGAGACTAAGCACTCTTCTTCTAACTTTGGTCCACTCGAGAGCAATTATTTTCTACCGTACACACAACATTACTAATATTCGAGGTGAAAAGAGCTTGTTTATTGTCAGAATGCATAGATGCAATGATGGAAGCTACCAATATAGCAGATGGAGTATTGGAACTTGAGTCATTCTTTTTAGAGGATGATTCTGGTGCCAGAAGTGCAGGCAAGTTTGGGTTTTCTTGTTTATTACTTGATTCCAGTCTCTAAAGCAAGTTCTATTTTAGTTGAAGACCTAAGAATCGATCATTGGTGATTGCTCAGAGTTTTGGTCGAAAGGGTTGTTATCTATATTGACCATAATCTGGGGATTCATATTCAACCAAGAGTTCATTGGGTACGCTATTCTCCCACAATGATAACAAAAGTTGCATAGCTTCTCATATCTGAAAGTTGCTCTCTCCCAAGGACCTTGAGGACTTTTGTGCCTAAACCAAGTAAGTAGAGGTTTGTCCACATTGATAAGAACTTTAGATGAAAAAAGATATCTGTAACACCCCAATACTCCATATAAATACTATACATATACCTAGTATACATACAGTAAGTATTTAAAGTATAAGGATGCCACTTTTCTTTTTACCTTTCAATACCTGTAACAAAATTCAAACCATAATAGGTCAATTTAAAGAACACTTACAAATTTTTGTCTTTATCAAAACTTCATTTATACATATAATATAACATACTTAAAGTGGATACATGTATGCATTACCCTCTAGTTGGTCTCGACAAAATCTTACTCTTCTCGTGGCATACCAAAAGACTTCATGTCTTCCACCAAGCTACCTGCGCGATAATACATCCGCGCTAAGCTCGAAAGCTTAGTAGTACAAATATAAAATACAAACATATATCATGGAAACACTAACATATAAAGATATCTCAATTCCATATACTTTTAGTTCTTATTAAGTTTATCCCTATTCATTTGCACCTTTCATATCTTTCAACTAATCTCATATCTTATACACATATAAACATAACATTTCTACCAAGTCCAACCCATCACTAATATTCACAATCAACATCTCAATACACACATTATACATCATACTAATCACAAGTCACATTTCCAATTAAGACAATCATTGTCATCAACTACAATTCATCAATTGAATTCACAATCAATGCTAATGCACACATTATACATCATACCAATCATAACATTTCTTTATTCACAATTCAACATTAATGATTCATCACTAGTGCTCATAATCAATATTTCAACGCACATATTACATATCATCAATCACATGTCCAATGAAGTATACCAAAGATTTCATTATCCATTTCTTTCAACATTTGTATATCACATTGACAACAAAGACAGACTCGGGCCCAACAGACACCACTATGTTATTCAGAGTTCAGAGTTACTGCTTTGGTCTATAATCATAATCATCAAGCCCGTAGGCATCATATATCAATATTTCTATCCATGGATAGTGTAACAGACCCAGTCTCTTGGACCATCAACTCATCATGAGAAGATCCTCAACCCGGCAAGACTGTTACTAATCATATATTTCATATTCACAATTCTCATAGTGTAACAGACCCAGTCTCTTGGACCTCAATTCAACTCAATTTGAAGAGATCCTCAACCCGGCAAGACTGTTACCTTTTTCATTTTATAGGCATGCCTCCAAACCCAAAACTCTGAAAACTGAATAACACATTAAACACATATTTCACTTATTGTTTCATTATCAATTTCAATCTCAATGTTCATTATCATCTAGGCAAACATGCCTTATTTCTTTCAATTAGATCATCATAGCCAATCACAATGGCTTCACAACATATCATATCTCAATCCATATGATACATATAACATCAGTGCTATAACATTACAAAGTACCTTATTCATATAGCACAATACAATTCACAAGATTCATAATACACAAATCATAGTATTGTTCATATAGTATCATGTGCATCATCATTATAATACTCAACATCAATTACATTAACCAAATGAACATATCATTATTCAATCACATGATTCACATTATACATATAGCATCATTGCTATAACATTACAAAGTACATTAAAGTAATTCTTCATAAAAGTATTTATCCTAATAAATTTGCATAGCTCATACCTTGTTGAATGATCCTCTTCTCTTTCACACTATACAAGTCACATTAGATTAACAATGTAATAATTTACCTAACATTATTTAATTATACTCAATCAATTGTATTCTCATACATTAATATTCATCAAATCATTCACATCTTTCATTTTCCCATAACACAATTATATATATACATATCATTAATGATATAAACACATCAAAATACATTAGTGATATGCATTAACAATGCAATCATGCAACATTGGTACTTACCTTAATAACATTTCACACCACTCTAAACTCTTCTCCACTCAATAGTTCTTCACTTCACAAATTAGGGCAATTCAACCACTTCACAACCTAATCCAAAAGGAATATTAGTAAAATAACCATATGAATAGTACATTCTGGTTTTAGACTCCATTTTATCCTTATTTTGAAAAATTGTATAAAATAATCTACTTGACTAAAAATTCTAAAATTTTTACAGAATTTAGTTTTGTATCTTAAAATCATTCCTTTAAAATTTCAGATCAAACTGAACACAAAATCTTGGTCAAATAGTTCACCTAACCAGACTGCCCCAATTGCCCTGCATCCTGGCAGCAGTTCTGAACTTTGTGAATTCCATAAATCAAACTCAATCAACGTGTTTCCAAATTATTTTTCTCAAATACTAGACTCACTAAGAAACAACATATCCAAAATTCAATTGGATATGATTTTTCTACATTTTATTAAAAATCCCGAAATATTGCTGTCTCAGTTAAGGTACCTGCTGGAACAGGTCTAATAAAAATAATCTTTCTAAACTCATAACCATTCCAAAATAGAATCAACATATTTTTCAGTCATTCTAGACTCATAGAGGCACAACATATCAAAAATTCACTTCAAGAATATTTTTCTATAATTAATTAAAAATCATACAAGTCACAGCCTTTACTAATTGTAAAACAGAAAAATATTCATTAAACACAACTCTTACTCTTCCATCACCAACACCAATTTACTTCTTATTTAAAATCAATTTCAATTCTAATCAACAAATCATCAACACACTTAATCATACTATCAATAACCCTAACTCAACTCACACACATCTTCAAAAATAACAAAGGCAAACAAGAGAAAACTTACTAAAATCATGAAATTCTTGAAATTCCAACTTGTATACTTGAGATCTTCCTTCACTTTTGAGCTTAAAATTCCAAAATCATCACTTGCTCTCTTGCTTTCCTTTGTCTTTGAGTGAGCCGGCCATCAACAAGAAGAAGAAGAAGAAATGATGAAGAAAACACAAAGTCAATAGGCATTAAATACCCTTCCAAAAGAAAATTACTAAACTACCCTCACCCATATAACTAAACCTTTGTCTTTTACAAGTCCATGTTGGTAATTTCACAATCACAAATAAAATATCCTCTTCCCTTGACCAAGCCCTTTGACCAACTTATATTATATATATATGACCATATACACAACATATACACTTCACTCTACACAATGCTTTTCTTCAAACAACATAATTACCACTTATCAATCACACACTCAATTCAATAATAACAACATTATCATAACTTCTAAGCACACTTAGGGATATTACAATATCCCATCCTGCTTTCCTCTTGGATCGTTCTTCCATATCCAATAGTCCATTGAAGCAATAGCCTATTTTAGCTATCTTTCAGGTGTCATCAGACTAGGTGGGAAGTTATGGACTTGGATACAAAAAGGTAACTTGGAAAGGTCAAGTTTCTCAAGGATTTCCTCTGGTTCTTAGTGTTTCAAAATGAGCAAGGACTTAGATATATTCTATGAAGCCCTTTTATGGATTCAGTAAGCGTCTGCAACAGAAGAAAACTCAAAGATAAACATGTTGGTGTCTATCTTAGAGATTTTAAACCATGAGTGATTCTCTAGGCCTTATCGAGGATAGACTTAATCGATCCTAAGTAAAAGACCTAAGGGATAAGATCCTACCAGCAAGCACTACCTTGGTATCTAAAGGGGAAGGACTAGTGTTTGGCTTTAAATATAGTGTCATATCAAAACAAGCTAAGAGGTACATTTTGGTTATGATATCCTTGATATCATTTTAGGTGGGTTCCATGGGAGTACATGAGAGTAGGTAGGAAGCTAAAGATGAAAGAGGGTAAAACCAGAATGACTAATAAAGGTGAAGAAGGGGAATTAATGGCGAGAAACCACTAGGGTAGATAGAAAGCTCCACAGAGAGAGCAGAGAACTATTAAAATTACTCATTTGGTCTCACTATTGACTTATAAATTTGCACCCTTTCTTTACTTTATCCAAAACGATGTAGTTTTAGATAAAGTTATATACTGCTCTAAATTCTTTACCTAATCTCATCTTTCACTCTATACTGTTTTCTACTATCTACACTACTATTTACTAGGAATGACGAAGCAGAAACTGATGTTTTTATTCACAATGTTAATAGAGAAGTTAAAGATAAATTTTCCAAGGCATTCCTTTGTGAAGGGGATATGAAGAAACAAGAAGAAAGATTAAGTCATTTTACTATTCCTGGCCACATAGATGATTTTAAAATGTTCTTCGCCCATAGTAGATTTTTTTTCTTTTTTTATTGTCTTAATTTTGTTACTACATTTTCTTCTTTTTTGCCATTTTTGCTCATTTTTTTTATGAAAAAATATTGGGTTGTGCATGAGTGGTTCAATTAGGGATGGAAAAAAGATAGAGTATTAAAGGGGCTAACCAGCCAAGACATAAGTCTTAGTATTATTTTAAAAAATAAAAATTACAAATTTGACAAGTTTCTTGAAAATGATTTTGACACATATGTTGGGCATATTATAAACATAACTTTTTTCTTTAATAACTTTAAACAAATACAAATTAAAGTTTGATATCTCTTATCAATAATTAAATTAAAAAAACTAAAATATAATTAATCCTACATCCTAATTTTAAGAAAATTATAGATAAGAGTGTTTTAATTTAAGTGATTAAGAACTAATTAAAGAAAAGATTTTTAAACAATTATAAAAAAAATTAGAAATAACCCAAATTTTAGTCAATCTGGAACTAATATCAAGCATTAAGTAAAGAAAAGCCAATTTACAAAAAAGAAAATTAAAAAAAAAAACTCAAAAAAAGACTTACGTATGTTGTGGAATCATAGTCCCAAGTCTCAACCATGATTGATGAAATTGTTCAATTTTCAATTTGCGAAAGTAGGTAGTAGAGTAAAAAAAATAGTAAAGTTATTTTACAAGCTTTCCTTTTTTTTTTTTCTTTCTATAAAACAAAATTTTGATTTTAGGCTAATATATATTTAGTTTTTGGCCAAGTAAATGTTTTTGGGTTAATATTTCAGACTTGGACCAAATTTATATGGAAAGAGTTTATTTAATAGGAGGGGCTCATTTTTAAAATTTTATAATATATATATAGAAAAAAAAGGGGAGAGGCCCTTATATGTAGCTCTGTCCATGGATTCGCTGAATGAGTAAGTGTATTGATGCTATGGTATCCCCAAGATGAGTTCAAGTTGAAAGTTTCATTGCAAGCTTAAGCCTAATATATTTCTATCGAGCTGAGCCTTAGCTTGCTAAAACTCAGCTCAATTACAACCATTGCAATAACCTAATGCGCAACTAGGTGGGTTAATCAATAAAGATAATCTATAACGAGACATGCATAGTGAATAGAAAAAATTCAATTATACAGTCGAAAAATAAGAAATATAAAATGATTTCAAATATTACTATTTAGAATCAAGGCTAGCCAAAAGGCAAATGAAGTTCTAGATAAAGAGAAGAATCAGTGTATAACTAGATGCAGTAAATTAGAATTAGAGTCTATAAGATATCAGATGCAGAGGAACAAAAGCATAAGCAATGGAACATCAGGTGTATAAGGTAGAAGTATAATCAATGAAATATTAGTTAGTAAACAGAGAATAGATTGTTTTATGACATTCAGAATGGATAGGCTTTAAGCCAAAACAAACATGTCATAGACCATTAAATAGGGTGGTAGCTTCTCCCTTTCAAGCATTAACAAAAACTAGTTTACAGTGTCTAGTGATTTGACCCTCATTAGATAGGCCATGTCACAGATGCCAGAGTCCATACCATAAAGATAATTTATCAACAAATCTCATATGGTATCAAAAGACAAAAGCTAAGCAAATATCACTTAACAGAATCAACAGGAATAATTAATAGTAATCAATAGATTTTTATCGAGGATCACAGAATGACAATAATTTAACATGAAGCGATTGGCTTATTAATAAATAGGATCACAGGGTAATAATCAGAGTATCAATAAAAAAAAATAGACATTGTTTAGCAAAAGCTGAACAATATAGATTGAATAAAAATCATGTCAAGAATCACTTTGGGTTATTACTCACCTGCAGCCTCCAATGATGCCTTATTTTTAAAACCAGAAGGTTCTCCCTATTCGCTTCCTCCTAATTGCATTTTAATAGCATTATCATTGGTACCACACTTATTATTTTAACCTTTACCCTATAATGTATGCTTTATTTACTTTTTTTTTAGTTTTTATTTTCTTACTTTCAACACATATAATTCAACCCATTTGTAGCTTTAACATTTGATTTACTAAACTCACCATTTATATCATTTTGGTCACCCTTTTCGTAGTGTATGAAAATTTCATGCACAATTGCCATTCCTATTCATATGTATATGTTTGTAATACTTTATATTACATATGCTCAAAGCACAAGTATATTCATATAATTTGCATTTTTATCAAATTAATTTCAAATTTCATTCTCACCTAATTAATTTGTTTATGCCTAATTGTCCCTTTAACTTAAATTCAAGTGGCAAACCATATATGGGCCCTAATGCTTTTACTTTAGCCTTTTAATTTACTAAGCTTAATTTTTAGCTAATAATTTCTTATTTCTATTTTGTGCGGCACTAAATTTATATTTAAATTCAAGCTTCTTAGATTCATCTCAATTATATTCATTTTGGTTTACTTTTATTTCCTTCCACCTAATGTACACATGCACTCACATATATGTATGTATTTGCACATATGAAGTAGCCCTTAGACCCTTTTACCTTTAATTACTCTTACAAATTCAAATTTTTGGTGGCTAATTTGTATTTTTATCTAAGACATAGATGGTCTTATTTTATTTTTTTAACAATAAATTCCTAATTGTAAGGCCCTGCCCAAGCACTAGTCTAGCCTGCCAAAGGATGGAAGCCAAAATGCTAACATTGAGCTAAGTCTCACACAAAAGTGTCGTGCTCACTCTACCACTCATAGACTACGCTCAGATCAAATAAAATGATTTTTAGAGTTTCCCCAAGGATGAAAATCATTATCCTGGAACCAAAGGATGGATTCAAGGGATATGTTTTGGCTTATTTTAAAACTAGTCTGATCATTGATTAAAAAAAACATAAAAAATATATTTTATGAAAATGATTGTTATAAGTATGATATGGTAAACTGAACAATATAAATCCATACATTCTTTCATTCATAACAAAGATAAAGATAAAGCAAAAAAATAAATTAAACTTTATATTTCAAAAAAAAAAGCCGAAAACATGGGGGCCTCTACTTTAGCCTTATGGATTCTAGATTGAGCACATATTCTCCAAAAGGAATTAAATAAACAAAGTGCATAAACAAATGAATAAAATGAATTAAAAGAAGGGAAAGTGAGTGTTTTATGATTAAATAGAATTGGTATTTGGAATGAAATTCCATGTAGGCTTGCATATCTTGTTTGAATGATAATCAAAGCCTATGTAATTCTAATCATTTTTCAATGGTTGGTGTAGACCCTTAATTTTTGACCCAATCCGGTCCAATATGTTTTATTTAGTCCAAAATGATTTTTGTTGTCTAATTGGTCCAAAATAATTTTTATTAAATAATTTTGTTTTAGTATCTAATTTTTATTAATAAAAAATAAAAATAAACAAATAAAAGTCAAAAAATAAAAAAAATCAGAGTTGAAAAAATCGGCAACAAAAAAATCGTAGCGCGGGCTCGTGGGCATTTTGCCGGCAGGAATTTCCTGCGGGTGAAACAGCCCAAACTATTTTGCCCGCAGGAAATTCATGCGGGTGAAATAGTTTTTCTATTTCGCCGCAGGAAAATCCTGCGGGCGAAATAGCTCGCCAGCAGGAAATTCCTGCGGGCGAGTCGCTCGCAGGCCCATTGGGTTCCCCGCTGCTGCAGATTCCTACGGCAGAATTTTTTCGGCAGCGCATTTTTTCCTGCGGCAATTTTTTCGGCAGCGCAATTTTTTCCGACACAAAATTTTTGAAACCTAATTTAATTAGGTTTTGGTTTCCTTTTCTCATTAATATTACTTGCCGTGCATAATAAGGAATAGACATAGAAAGACCTCTATAAATAAGGACCAAAGGTAACCAAATTGGGGGAGCCGAAATCCAACAGTAGCTTGGAAAAAGAAAATCCAAATCCATAAAGGAAAAAGCTTGAATTCAATTGATTTTAAAAGGAGCAAAAACACGATTCAAGAGATTCAAAAGGCAAAAAGGCTGGTCTTTTGAGCTTGTTCATCTAAGAAGCAATTTTGGTGCAACTTACAAAAGAAGGTATGAAATTCTAATTTCTTTATTTTTTTTTACACAGTAGCTAAAACTAGGAATTTGCTTTTTTTTTTTTCAAAATCTAAAATCTTAGAATTTTAAATTAGTTTTTCTAAAGTTAAAAGCTTTATCTTCCAAAAAGCTTAAAATTGTTATTTTTACTTCTTAAAAATCTTAAAACTCTAATTGAACATATTTTTCAACATAAATTCTGTTTCTTTTAAAATTTTAAAGTAGGTTCTATTTCTTTCAAAAAGCCTTAAAACATCTTTTCTACTTATAAAAACTTTAATTTGTTTGTTTAAATTCATAAAACTTCATGAAATTATCAAATTGATTTCCAAATTCCTAAAAATTAATTCACCACCCGTGACCCTAAATTCTAAAAATACTAAATCAAAATTCAACTTCCAAAATTCAAAATAATGAACCCTAATCCTTTTAAAACTTTAAACCCTAATTTTTATGAACCCTAATCCTTTTAAAACATTAAAAACCATAAAACCATAAATAGATTAAATTTACACAGTAGCTTAGAAACCCAATAACCGAAAATCATAAATTAAAGAATTTTAAAGTGTCTAAAACCCTAGTTTCATGATTTCACCATTCAAACCTTAATTTGTTTAATCAAAGTGTCTTACCAACCTTTTAAAAACATAAAATATTTAATCTATTTTAATTCCATAAAAGTCACAGTAGCTTAAATTCATGAAATTTCTAAAACCTTAACACATGAGATAAAGAACCTTAAATGGAAATAGTAGCTATAATTTGGACCTTTTATTTTGCTTTATTTAATTCTATACTTGATTATGCTTTAATTTATTTCTTATGCTTTAATCTATTTAATTTCAATGCTTGATTTATTCAATTTATCATGGATGGATGTTTATATTTTAATTAATAGCTTTGATGAATGATTTATTTATGATGAATGATTATTTACCTTTATCAATTAATTTAGATTTCCAAAAGTTGTAAGAGGTATGTTTCTACTTGGTGGGTACCTCATTAGTTAACTATCATGTAATCTAATTTGCTTCTATTTTAGAACTTATGTAAAGGGCATGTTTCTACCTTTTGGTGGGTGTCCTACCTAGGCATGTGATGTAAGGACATGTTTCCATCTTTGGATGGGTGTCCATTTATTTGTTTTGCTTGGACCTTGCTTTGATTTTAATATATTGATGCTTTCTTTTAATTATTGTGTGTAATATGGATAATATTGTTGTATTTAAGAATTTTATAATATTAAGACCTGTAAAGGAGGTCTTTTCCAATGAACCAGGCGTTGTGGAGGTGTTGGGCCATTTCTCACCTTCCCCACACGTACCCAACTTTCAGAACCCATTAGGGGGTTGGGGATTCCTTAGGAATCGAGTCATCCATCCCTTTCTTTTTCACGGCCCATCCGGATGGCGACTCCATTTTCTCTGGACTTAGGTTCGTGTTCTCTAAGGACCTGAGCCTAAACAGTGTAGAAGTCGCAAGAACCATTCCACCGGGAGTGGGGGAGAAAATCCCCACTCATAGTGGCGACTCCACTGGGGATAAGAGAAGTTGATTCCGTTGGTCTTTATATTATTCTATTCTTTCTTATAATGATATTATCCATTGCATCATCTTAGATTGCATTGTGTGCATGAGTTAGGACGCCCGTGTTACCCGTATTGTGTTATGTGAGGGATATCATACTTTCACTCAAGGTATGGAGATCGAGCATGGCATAACCACTCATAGCCTCGTACCATTTGGTATATACTTGCTATGGGAACCTAAGCCTTTTAACCCAAAGACTAAAGTTCATGTAATTGGCCTAGTTACTTTCCTTAGGTTTTACCCCAAATGCATGTTGTTTGACTATGGTTGGTTTATCTTAGTCTAAATCATGGCTTATTTGGTTTGTTCTTTTTCTAATATGACCTAAATACATTGTGAGCTCAAAATAAACTTTTCTTTAAAGTCCAAAAGACCAAAGCTATTTTCAAAATTTTTCAAGATGGTCTTTGGACATAGGATTTTCTAAAAAATAAAATATGTAAATTCTTTGGCCCATGGCTCAAATACTAAGCCCAAAATCCATTTTTCTAAAATCTTTTACAATGAGCTTAGAAACAAAACTGCTTTCACCCAACATTTTCTTACAAAGAGCTTGCAAAAATGTTTAGGTCAATTATGAAAAACCCAAAATCAATTGTGGGCCTAATTTACACTAAGAATAAATTAACCATGGGCTTGTTTTTGGCATGAACCATTAGTTACCTTTTTCAAGTGAGAAATCTATTTATAATAAACCTCTTAATTTCGTTTTAATCCAATATAGCATAAAAGCTACTTTAGTTGGTTGAATGGATTAAAACCTAATTAATGGGAATTATTATGGATGGATTTCCATCTTCGAAAATATAACTATTGGTTGAAACATCCGAGGGAATTATTCAAAAACAAGATACCCCATGATGGTATTCTGTTAACCATATACCTAGGAAAAGAGACTCGCCATTCGTGTGTGGATATTATAAGGTTGGAAGGAACGTCCTATTTATCCTTATTTGTTGATTGTTTGTTCATACATGCATACATGTATACATTTGCATCTCATTGATCCTCTCTGGCTCACAGCCCTGGATTATGATAGTTCTAAAGCTTACAACAATCTGACCTACGCCGGAGATGAAGTATCTAACAACGACTCAATCACTTTCTCACCTAAAACAATGGAGCCCGAACAAATTCAAAGAATGGTGGATGAAGCCCTCAATGCCAAGATGAAAGAAATCAAAGAGGCCCTAGCTGAGACCATGAAGAACCAATTGACTGCAATCTTAGAAAACCATGCCGAGGCATCTGCTAGCACTAAGAAACCAAAGGAAAAAGGGAAGACCAAAGTTAGTGAAGTGGTTTTTGATGATGAAAAGGTGATCATTGATGATGATGATGATTGGGCTCAATACTACCAAGATGTTCAAGAAAAAGAAGAAAGAACCGAAGGCTGTTGAGAAGGTAACTATTGAAAAGACCGAGACATCCGATGTTGAAAAGATGATTGCTGATTTAGAAAAGAAATTTGAGAAGAAGTTAAAAATCGAAGAGATGTCTGAGATCGACAAACTATTCGAACAAGATGAAGAAGTTCCATACAAGTTCAAGATGCCATCCTTTGCAAAGTACAATGGCATCGAAAATCCTCATCTCCATGTGAAGCAGTATGTCACTGCCATGCAATCTGCCCGAGCTACTAAGGCTCAAACCCTAAGGTACTTTATGCTCTCATTGGACCCTGTTGTCCAAAATTTGTTCAATACCTTGGATGATGGAACACAAAAGAGTTAGGATCTACTTTACAAAGCCTTCATCCAACAATATGGATATAATGTTGAGTTAGAAGTTACCTTAATGGAAGTGGAGTCCATTAGGCAAAGGCCAAATGAGAATTTTGTAGATTATGTCAAGAGATGGAGAAACAAGGCCGCTTTACTCAAGAAGAGGCCCGATGAATCCGATCAAATATGGATGATTGTGAGAGGGGTGTTGCCTAATCTTCGTGAGAGGATGTCTCATACACTCATCCATGATTTCAAAGACCTTCTTCAAGCTAGTTTGCAAATTGAAGAATGGGAAAGGGAGAAGAGCCGCTTTGCAATAAAAAGGAATGAGAAAGGGAGCTATCAACCTGGTAGCCAAAGATGCAAAAGACTGTCGGTGTTAATGCTACTAACCAAGGAGCAAGGAGATAATTTTTGAAATTGGGAAAACCGATGTCTTGGGTTCGCAACAAGCTTCAAAGAAAAGGATTGCTACAACTCTCAAATCCTCATCCTTTGCCTAACCCTCTCCCACCTAACTTTGACACCAAAGCATTTTGTCAATTTCACCAAATGCAAGGACATGACATGGATAGATGTGTAAGGTTGAGACATTAGATTCAAAATCTAATTGATAATGGGAAGCTACCCGAGCCCAACAAGCCAAACACCAAAGACAACCCATTGCCAAAATTCAATAGGGTCCCACCACCAGCAACCTTTATGATTGGAGGAGGTTTGCATGAGGACTTTGTCATGTCTTCCTTTTAAGATGTGGGTGGAGAAGCAACCAAAGAAGAAGAGACATTTGAACAAGTTATGATGGGTGAAGAAGTAGCAATTTATGTTGTCAATGGGTTTTGGGATTCAAGTGATAGTGATGATGATATTATACCTAAGAAGGAGGAGTGGACTTGGTCCGAGCCCGAAGAAGATGATGTGATGAATACTAGATCCGGTAAGCCTTATGCAAGGCCACCACTAAAAGAGACAGAAATGAATAAGGGAAAGGAAGTTGAAATAGAAGAAGATGATGTTGTGCTCAAGCAATTGAAAAGAACCCAAGCAAGTGTTAGCATTTGGAACTTGTTAGCTACTTCTAAAAAGCACCGAGAAACTATGGCCAAAGCCTTAGCTAGCATGCAAATTTCTACCTCCACAACACCGGAGGAGTTGATCAACTTCATAAAAATGGGGAAAGTAATGAAGTGTGAAGAGGTCCAAGAAAATAGTGAAGTTAGTATGGGAGCAGTTTCTTTTTCAGATGCAGACTTACCGGAGGAGGGGAGAGACCACATCCGCCCTCTCTTTATCAAAATAGATGTCAAAGGGAAGAGGACTCCATGTGTCATGTTCGATGATGGGTCCGCCATAAATGTTTGTCCACTCAAGATACTACCAAAGCTAGCCATGTCAACAAGAGATCTAAACCCGACTGAGGTAACAATTCGTGCTTATGACAACACTAAGAGGCATGCCGAAGGGACTTTCAAAGCCGCTGTCAAGGTTGGTCCAATTGAATCTATTATTGAGTTTGTTGTTTTAGACATACCAGCTACATTTGCCTTACTCTTGGGGCGACCATGGTTTCATCCTCTTGGTGGAGTTCCTTCCACTCTTCATCAAAAGATCAAATTTTCCAATGGAAATGAGACAGTGGTCATTGAAGCTGAAGATAATGAGATTGTTAACGCTCTAATGGTTAAGAGGCCTCTCAATGGTTTTCAAGTAGCTGTAATTTCTGATGATGAAGTAGTAGACTCCAAAGTCTTGAATGTGATGAAGAACATGAACTACCTTTCCAGAGCTGGTCTTGGAAAGGGTAAGGTCGGTTTAACAAAATTACCAGATTTTAGAACTCAAGCTTCCAAGAAGGGGTTGGGATATGATGAAGCCAATGATGTCCAGCCAAAGAAGAATGAGAAGATGACCTTCCCACCACTTGAAAAGATCTTTGTCAAAGCTTCAGATACTCCAAGGAAAGCCTGAGCCGATCATGTTTATGGGTAAGTTAATTCCAGGTTTTGAAATTTTTGTAGATGTTGCTGAGCTAGTGAAGAAAGAGCTCACCTTGTCAACCAACAAAGAATCCAATCCAAAAGAGAAGAATGAAGCTGCCCTGAAAGCCAAGAAGACTCCGGAAGAGATTGCTACCCTGATTGAAGAGAAGTTTGAAGACATCCTGCCTTATGATTCTAAGAACAATGATTTTGATTTTGATTTTAATTTGTCTATTTTGTATGAGGATGATGATGTTTTATTTTCCAAAATGAATGCAATAAAGTCTGATTTTGCTTAATTGTGTGATGTTTCTCCTGATGGTTGCATACATTCAAATAGCAGTTACATGAGCATCTTTAATATTAATTCTGTTAACACACAATCATTAAATTTGGGAACAACTGAAAATCCTAAAAACATTAGCATAGCATATGACCTTACTCCTGATGAGAGAGAGAGAGATTTGAAAAAATATTCAAAAAATATGAAGAAGTGTTTGCTTGGTCTTATGAGGATATGCCGGGGATAGATCGAGACATAGCCGAGCATCATATTCCTACTTACACTCACATAAAACCTGTCAAACAAAAGCTTAGGCGATTAAGATCTGAGTGGGCTGAATTGGTTAAAGAAGAGGTCACTAAGCAAATACAAGTGAAGTTCCTTAAAGTGATAGAATACCCATATTGGCTAGCCAACATAGTACCTGTGCCAAAGAAAGATGGGAGGATAAGGGTCTGCGTGGACTATAGAGATTTAAACAAGGCTTCCCCTAAGGATGATTTTCCTTTACCTCATATAGATATTCTCATTGATAGTGCAGCCTCTAGTTTGCTACACTCGTTTGTAGATGGATTTTCCGGATACAATCAAGTGTTAATGGCCCAAGAGGATAAAGCCAAAACTGCCTTCATTACTACATGGGGTATATTCTGTTATAGGATGATGTAATATCCCAAAGTGTGCCCTAGGAGTTTTGATATAATTATTGTTTTATTTGAATTAAAATGTATATGTGTAATTGGAAAGAGAAAAGAATTTAAAAGAGAGTGTATATGTTGTATATATGGAAATATATATAACATATATACAAGTCAAATGGATGGTCAAAGGAAGAAGATATTTATTTTGTTAATTATGAAATTACTAAAAAGGGCATGTAAGTGAAAGGAAGTTAAAATAAATAGATGAGGGTATTTAAGTAATTTTCTTTTTGAAATGCTTGGTGGAGGTTTAAAGAGATGAGAAGTTTGACTTTGTCTCTTTCACTTGTTCATTTTCTTCTCTTTCCCTTTTGTTGGCCGGCCATCCAAAGCAAGAGAGCAAGAGTGAGTTTTGTTTGTTCCAAACTCAAAATTGAAGGAGTTTTCAAGAGATTAAGTTGGAAATTCAAGAAGTTCATCATTTTTGGTAAGTTTTCTCTTGATTTCTCTTATTCTATTTGGAATTTTGTTTGAGTTTGATGGAGTGTTGTTGATGGTTGGAGTGTGTTTGTGTATGGTGTGTGTAAAAGTGTTGAAATGGAATTAAAGATAAGAAGTTAGGTTGGTGTTGGTGATGGAAGAGTAAGAGTTGTGTTTGGTGAAGTTGAAAATTTTCTGTTTTACAATTAGTAAATGCTGTGATTGTATGATTTTTAATTAAATATAGAAAAATGTTCTTGAAGTGAATTTTTGATATGTTGTGCCTCTATGAGTCTAGAATGACTGAAAAATATGTTGATTCGATTTTGGAAAGATTATTTTTATTAGACCTGTTCCAGCAGGTACCTTAACTGAGACAGCTATCTTTCGGGATTTTTAATAAAATTTAGAAAAATAATATCCAATTGAATTTTGGATATGTTGTTGCTTAGTGAGTCTAGTATTTGAGAAAAATAATTTGGAACCACGTTGATTGAATTTGATTTATGGAATTCACAAAGTTCAGAACTGCTGCCAGGGTGCAGGGCAATTGGGGCAGTCTGGTTGGGTGAACTATTTGACCAAGATTTTGTATTCAGTTTAATCTGAAATTTTAAAGGAATGATTTTAAGATGTAAAATTAAGTTCTGTAAAAATTTTAGAGTTTTTAGTCAAGTAGATTATTTTATACATTTTTTTAAAATAAGGATAAAGTGGAGTCTAAAACCAGAATTTACTATTCATATGGTCATTTTGCTAATATTCCTTTTGGATTAGGTTGTGAAGAGGTTGTGTAATATCCCAAAATATACCCTAAAAGTTTTGGCGTTATTGTTGTATTTGGATTGAATGTCTATGTTTAATGGATAGAGAAAAGAAATAAAGAAATATTATAAGAGATAGAGGTATATGAAGGACTATATATATATATGCGGTATTTAGAAATATGAGAAATATAAATGTAATATAAAAGAGATATACATATACCAACATATACATCACATATACATAATGTATAAAGTGGTGTAGGAAAAGTAAGTATAATTAATTAATAATAATAATAATAATATTAATAATATTAATATTTATAAAAGAAAAAGAAGAAAAGAAAAGTCAAAGGATGAAAGTGTGTGGTGGAGATATTTTATTATTATTATTATCATTATTATTATTATTATTATATATATATATATGATAAGTATGAGGAAAAAGAAGAAAAGATTGTCTTTTCTTCTTCTTCTTCTTCTTCTTCGTTTTCTTGAACGAGAGAGAGAGAGAGAGAGAGAGAGAGAGAGAGAGAGAGAGAGAGAGAGAGAAAGAGAAAGAGAAAGAGAGATGAGATTTTATTTGTTTACACATCAAATTTATAAGGGTTTTGAGAGAATTGAAGATGGAGATTGAAGATTTGGTAAAATATTCAAGTAAGTATTCATTTCTTTGAGTTGATTTATATTGATTGTGATTTGGGTAGTGTGTAAAGATGATGATAGTGAAAGATTAAAGTTTATAAATATGTTAGATTGGAATTTTGATGATGATAATATGATTATTTGCGAGGATAATGATGATTTATTGAAATTGGTTAGTAAGGATTTAATATGTATTAGTTGGAGAATTGAATAATTGATGTATGATTGATGTATATTTGTATTTAGTGAAGTTGAAAACATAGAATACATGTGTTTGGTCCGGAAACAGAGGTATTTTTGATGCCACGCCCGTGGCCCTTGGCTGCCACGACCGTGGCCATTGGAAGCCATGGCCGTGGAGGTGTCGAACAAAGGAGACAGATTCACTTTCTATGCCACGGCCGTGGGGGTTGGAAGGCCACGACTGTGGGGGTTTAAATGAACTTGGGCAGTGTCGGTTGCTAACCCACGACCGTGGGGTTGTGAGGCCATGACCGTGGGGACTTAGATAAGGGTTTTGGTTTGTAATTTGTGATTTAGAGGTTTAGTATGAGGTTAATAAGTGAATAATTGTATTGGGATTCATGTATTTTATCATTTTAATTGGATTAGGTTATGAAGAAAGTGGATTGCCCTAATTCAAGTGGTGAAGAGTTCTTGGAAGAAGAAGTGTATAGTTTGGTGTGAGTGGTTCTTAAGGTAAGTACAAAATTACATGAATGTATTCTTTTACATGATTTTTAGACTTAACACACTTAGTATAAATGTGTTAAGTAATTTGCTATATTGTTAATATAATGTGACTAATGTTATGATTTGTATAGTGTGAAAGCTATGATGATCATCCAAAAAGGTATGTGCAATGCAATTTGTTATGATAAATATTTTAATGATGGAATGTGATGTCATTGTGGTTGGTAATAAAGATTGAAATGAAATAAATGGACATGTTGCTTATATGATGATGAATTTAAGATATATGTTCAATGTAATTGATTATGATGATTCAAATGAGATGTGAAGCCATTGTGATTGGCTATGATGATACAATTGAAATAAGTGGGGCACGTTTGCCTATTTGATTATGAGAATGAAATGAGAAATGAATTGAGAAAGAAATGTGCAAAGATATAAATAAATGAAAAGATTGTGTGTCTAATATGTTGATTCAATCTTCAGAGTACTGGATTTGGCGGCATGCCTATGAAATTTATGAAAAGTAACAGTCTTGCCGGGTTGAGGATCTCTTCGAATTGAGTTGAATTGAGGTCCAAGAGACTGGGTCTGTTACACTATGAGAATTGTGAATATGAGAAATATGAATGGTAACAGTCTTGCCGGGTTGAGGATCTCCTCGATTTAGTCGGGTTGATGGTCCAAGAGATTGGGTCTGTTACAGGTAACAGTCTTGCCGGGTTGAGGATCTCCTCAAGCTTGTTGAGTTGATGGTCCAAGAGACTGGGTCTGTTACACTATCCATGGATAGAGATATATATATGTTGCCTACGGGCTTGATTATTGTGATTATGAACCAAAGCAGTAACTCTGAATTTTGAATAACATATTAGTGTCTTTTGGGCCCAAGTCTGTCTTTGTTTTAATGTGATTTATGAATGATGAAATAAATGAGTAATGAGATCTATGGTTGCCTTTGTTGGAAATGTGATTCATGACTGGTGAATTGTGAATAATGAATTAATTGAATAAAATAAGGATATGAGATGTTATGAAGTATGATATGTGATATGTGTTTTGATATATTCATTGTGAATATTAATGATGGAATTGTGGTTGGTGCTAATGACATAAATATATGTATATAATATATGAGATTGATAGAGATATATGAAAGGTGTTATTAAAAAGGGAAAACATGATAAGAAACTAATGGTACATGGAATTGATATATCATTATATGTTGAATTTCTGTAATGTATGTTTATATTATTTATCTGTACTACTAAGCTTTTGGGCTTAGCGCGGTTGTGTAATTGCGCAGGTGAGTTGGTGGTGGATCTGAAGTCTATCGTTGTGCCACGAGAAGAATTAGAGCATGTCGAGACCAACTAGAAGGTGATGCATACATGTATAATTTAATTTTGACAAGATCATTATATAATTGTAATATCATTGGAAAATTATAAATGAGTTTCTAAGTTTTCTTTAAATAAAATGTATTATTGTTTGGGACCAAAGGAAAGGCTTTTAATCTAAAATGTAAAGTGGCATTCTTATACTGTATATACGTACTGTATGTATACCCGGTATATGTATGGTATTTATATAGGGTATGAGGGTGTTACAGGTTGAATTGCCCTAACCTAAGTGTTGAGGATTCTTGGAAGAGTAAGTGTATAGATTAGTGTGAGTTGGTTTTAAGGTAAGTAAAAACTACACTATTGCATACATTCATGTGATGTTGAGACTTGACACACATTTGATTGTAAATGTGATAAGGAACCTAATGCATTGTTGATGGATATTAAAAATCACATTATGTTTGGTAATATGTGAATGTTGTGATGAGCATGTAAAATATGTGTTAATGCCATTGATTATATCCATTTGAATAATGAACTGATTAATGTGATTTGAAATATAATATGAGATGGTTGAAACATATTTGCTTATATGATGATGAAATGAAATATGGAAATGAAATGTGAAAGATATGATATTATGAAGAATTGTTTTATTGTGATTTGAGATCATATGAGATATGATGCCATGGTTGTTGGCTATGATGATGCAAATGAGATATATAATGGAGGCATGGTTGCCTAATTAATTATGAGAAATGAAATGAAAAGAGATTAAAAAAAAGATAAATAAAATGATTGTGTGCCTAATATGTTTATTCAATTTTCAGAGTTAGTTTTGGCAGCATGCCTATGAATCACTGGATAGGTGAAATGACCGGGTCGTAAGCCGATTCCAGTTAGAAAATGTGAAATGTGATGTTTTTGGGGTGAAATGACCGGGTCGTAAACCTCAAAAACAAATTATTGAAACTAGATTGAGTGAAATGACTGGGTCGTAAGCTCAAATCTAGTTAATTATCCATGGATAAATGTATTAATGATTATGATTATGGACCAAAGCAGTAACTCTGAACTTTGAATAACATATTAGTGTATTTTGGGCCCATGCTTGTCTTTGTTTTCAATGTGAATCATGAATGTTTTGATTAATTATTAAATAATGTAAGATTGTGAAATATAATATTCTTTTGAATTGTTTATGAAACTTGATTGTGTGACATTGGCATTGCATTGAGGCATAATATTATGGTTGTTTGTATCACTAAGCTGTGGGCTTAGAGCGATTGTGATTCATCGCGCAGGTGACAGGGAAGAACCAGAGAGTTCCTCTAGGCCGAGTCGAGTCTAGATTTTGAAGTGTGAATAGTGGGCTTAAAGATCGAAGACTGACTGCCAAACATGTATAAATTTTATGTGTTGTAAAACTGAAGTTTTGATGTATATGAATTTGTAAATATTGTTACTTTCCGCTGCATAGTGAATAAATATTTTATCTACTGTGTTTCATAATAAACCTTTACTTTATTTTGTACTAGAAGTGTAAATCCTTTTTGCAGGTTGTAGTTGAGGTTATAAGGGGGATTTATTGGGAGTGTACTGAGAATGATTTTGTTTGCATTGGTTTGTGTAAAAATGTTTTCAAAAATCAGAAAAAAAAAAACCAGTTTTGTCGATACTTGGGATTCAATTTCTAGGCGAAACTATGGCAAAATTTCTGTAAAAATCGGAACTAAAATTTGACTAAGTAAAATTGGTAGCAACATTAGAATAGTGTGGCGCCTCTACTCAGCTTGCACACGTAGGTCGGGAAGGGGTGTTACAATTTTTGGTATTAGAGCCTAGGTTTGAGATTCTCAACCTAGGTCAATTGTAAGAAAAAGAATATTTTGATTTTTAAAGTGGGTTTTTGATTAAAATACATGTTTTGGTATGGCAGTCTTTGATCTTTAATGAGGAATATTCTGCTGTGTTTGCAGATATAGGTAGAGATGGCATCTCATTCACGACAGTCTATTGAGGGTAGTGCAGAAAGTGTAGCTCCTAAAGAGAGTAGAGATGTAGCTAGGAGTGAGAGGGTTAGTGAGGCACCTGTTTTTGTGCCAGAGAGATCAGCTACTGAGGAGGCTCTGCCGGGTTGGTTAAGGCATATGGTAGAACTGTTGAGGGGAGCTCCAGTGTAGCCACCACCACCACCACCACAGCCTCAGATGCCGGTAAGACATTATGACAAGTTAAGAAAATATGGGGCTGAAGATTTCTTGGGCACTACCGATCCTGCAGTGGCTGAACAGTGGTTGGATAAGGTGCAGAGGATATTCATTCAGTTGCAAGCCACTTCGGATGAGAAATTTGACTATGCCAGATCCCTCCTGCAGAAAGATGCCTATGACTGGTGGAAGACGGTTCCTCATGCCATGGATGATCCACCTACATTATCTTATGGTGATTTTCTGAGGGAGTTCGAGCAGAATTATAATCCGAGGGAGTATAAAGATATTAAAAAGATGGAATTCCTGAATTTGAGGCAAGACAACCGGACGGTAACAGAGTATGACATTGAGTATATCCGGTTGAGTCGATATGCCGGGGGAATTATCTCTGATGAAATAGACTGATGTAGAAGATTTGAGGAGGGATTGAGGCCCTCTATCATGTGCATTGCGGCTGGTTCCCGTACCAGTATTTTTCTCAGCTTGTTGCAGCAGCTAGAAGTGTTGAGAGAGCACAGGGCATTGCAGCAGCTGCTACTGAGGAAGAGACCAGGGTAAGGAGATCCCAGTTTGAGGTAGGGTCTTCATCTATAAAGAGGGGTCGAGGAGGTTTTGTTCCGAGAACCAGTAGAACCCAGAGACAGTCGGGCAGATCAGTTCAGTATCAGAGGCAGAGGCAGAGACCGACAGTTTCTGTAGCTAGTGCCCCGACTCCAGTGATTCAGAGGTCTACTCCACCTGTATGTGAGCATTGTGGTAAGACCCATGGGGGTGTTTGTTGGAAGATTGGTGGATCAGCTGGGTGTTTTAGATGTGGGTCACCAGCTCATTTTGTTAGAGATGGTCCTGAGATGCAGGAGTATAGGCAGGCTAATACTGCAGCTTCTCGACCTAGTGTCAGCAGAGGTGGTCGAGGGGGCAGAGGTTTCAGTAGAGGTGGTAGACCTGGTTTTAGTAAGAGAGGAGGATCTTCATCCAGGGGCAGCAGGCCAGATGAGGCCGGATCTTCTCAGAGAGTATATGTGATTCAGAGGCAGCTGGATGCTTCAGCAGTTATAACGGGTACATTTTCTTTATTTGGCATTTCAGTACTTGCTTTGATTGATCCAGGATCTACTCATTCATACATAAGTGCATCTATCTTGCCTGTGTCTGAATTGCATTCAGAGTCCTTAGGATTTGATGTCTTAGTGACCAATCCTTTAGGACATAGTGTTGTGGTGAGTAAGGTGTATCGTGATAGTGCTGTTGTGGTGCAAAGTGAGGAGTTTCTTGGTGATTTAATTGAAATGCCTTTTAAAGAATATGATTTGATCTTAGGCATGGATTGGTTGTCTAAGCATGGAGCTGTGGTGGATTGTCAAAAGAAATGTGTTACTTTGAGAACTGGTGATGGTAGAAGTATATTAGTATCTAGTGAGCAGAGACAACTTGCATCCTTGTTTGTATCAGCTGTAATAGCCAGAAAGTTGATTAGAAAAGGGTGTGTTGCTTATCTTGCTCATGTTATGGATACCAGAGTAATGGGTTCTCAACTTAATAGTATACCCACAGTTGCGGAGTTTCCAGATGTTTTTCCTGAGGAGTTGCCAAGGTTACCCCCTGAGAGAGAGGTTGAGTTTGGTATCGATTTGTTGCCTGGTACCACTCCCATCTCTATCACTCCATATCGAATGGCACCTGCTGAATTGAGAGAGTTGAAGGTGCAGTTGCAGGAGTTGTTGGATAAAGGGTTTATTCGCCCTAGTGTTTCTCCGTGGGGAGCTCCTGTGTTGTTTGTGAAGAAAAAGGATGGTACTTTGAGATTGTGCATCGATTATAGGCAATTGAACAAAGTAACTATCAAGAATAAGTATCCTTTGCCCCGAATTGATGATCTCTTTGATCAGTTGAAGGGAGCAGCGGTGTTTTCCAAAATTGATTTGAGATCAGGGTACCATCAATTGAGGGTTAGAGCTGAAGATGTTTCTAAGATAGCTTTTCGCACAAGATATGGGCATTATGAGTTCTTGGTAATGCCTTTTGGATTGACGAATGCACCTGCAACTTTTATGGATTTGATGAATAGGGTGTTTAGACCCTATCTGGATCAGTTTGTGGTGGTTTTCATCGATGATATTTTGGTGTATTCATGTAATGAGGAAGAACATGACAAGCATCTGCGAATTGTGTTACAGATCTTGAGAGAGAAGCAGTTGTATGCTAAGCTGTCAAAGTGTGAGTTTTGGCTTGACCAAGTAACTTTTCTCGGTCATATAGTTTCAGCAGATGGTATAAGAGTTGATCCGAGTAAAGTTGAGGCCATTTTGAATTGGAGTCCACCAAAGTCAGTGACTGAAGTTAGAAGTTTTCTGGGTTTGGCAGGCTATTATAGAAGGTTTGTGAAAGGTTTTTCTTTGATAGCTACTCCACTCACCAGATTGCTTCGAAAGGGAGTTAGATTTGTGTGGACAGATCGGTGTCAAGCTAGTTTTGATCAGTTGAAAGAAATGTTGACTCAAGCTCATGTTCTTACTTTGCCTGTGGAAGATAAACTATATGTGATTTACAGTGATGCTTCGCATAATGGTTTAGGATGTGTTTTAATGCAAGAGGGTAAAGTTATAGCTTATGCTTCTCGGCAATTGAAGCCGCATGAGCTTAATTATCCGACACATGATCTGGAATTGGCAGCTATAGTATTTGCTTTGAAGATTTGGCGACACTACTTGTATGGGGAGAAATGTTTTATCTATATGGATCATAAAAGTTTGAAATATTTGGGTGTCCAGAGAGAGCTGAATCTTCGGCAAAGGCGATGGTTAGAGCTGATCAAAGACTACGACTGTTTGATTGATTATCATCCTGGTAAGGCAAATATAGTTGTTGACGCCTTGAGTCGGAAGTCTCTGGCAGGTTTGGCTGTTTATTCGCTCTCGTTGCTTGTTGAGTTGAGAGCGTTACATGCTAGTTTTGAAGCATGTGATGATGGTGCATTGTTGGCTCAGTTGCAATTGAGACCAGTATTGTTGAATCAGATTAAGGAGGCTCAATTGACAGATGAGAAAATTCAGAAGATTATTTCAGATTGCCAAAATGGGGAGAGCCGAGATTTCTTTGTGAGAAGTGATGGTAGCCTTTGGTTTAAGGATAGATTGTGTGTTCCTGATAATGATAGTTTGAAAAAGGTTATTTTGGAGGAAGCACACCAATCGGTTTTTGCTATGCATCCGGGAAGTACAAAGATGTACCATGAATTTAGACAGCATTATTGGTGGTCTGGTATGAAGATAGACATAGCAGAATTTGTGTCCAAATGTCTCACTTATCAGAGGGTGAAAGCTGAGCATCAAGTTCCAACAGGGTTGCTTCAACCTTTAACGGTGCCTGAATGGAAATGGGAGAGAATCATAATGTATTTTGTTTCTGGTTTTCCTACGACACAGAGGAAGCATGATGCCATTTGGGTGATTGTTGATAGGTTGACAAAGACAGCTCATTTTCTTCCGGTTCGGATGGACTTTTCACTTGAGAAGTTAGCTGAATTGTACATCAAAGAGATAGTAAAGTTGCATGGAGTCCTAATTTCTTTAATGTCTGATTGAGATCCTAGATTTACTTTAAGATTTTGGAAGAGTTTACATGGTGCTTTGGGTTCTCGATTGCATTTTAGCACTGCTTTTCATCCACAGACAGATGGGCAGTCAGAGAGAGTGATACAGATTATTGAGGATATGTTGAGAAGCTGTGTCATTGATTTCTCTAGAAGTTGGGACAAATTTTTGCCACTTGTAGAATTTGCTTACAACAACAGTCATCAATCCAGTATTGGAATGGCACCATTTGAGTCATTGTATGGAAGAAAATGTAGAACGCCTCTATGTTGGAATGAAGTTGGGGAAGGCAAATTCGTTGGTCCTGATCTGATTAAAGAGACTGAAGAAAAAGTGAAGATGATTCGGGATAGGTTGAAAGCAGCTTCAGACCGACAGAAGTCTTATCCAGATTTGAAGAGGAGAGACATAGAGATTGATGTTGGAGATAAAGTATTTTTGAAAGTGTCTCCTTGGAAAAAGATATTGAGATTTGGTCGAAAAGGGAAGCTAAGTCCTCGTTTCATTGGACCGTATGAGATATTAGAAAGAGTTGGGCCAGTTGCTTATCGTCTTGCTTTGCCGCCTGAGTTGGATAGAATCCATAATGTATTCCATGTTTCTATGTTGCGGAGGTATAGATCAAATCCATCTCATATCTTGCCAGTTGAATCCATTGAAGTGAGTTCGGATTTGACATTTGAAGAAGAATCAGTTGCTATTTTGGCACATGAAGTGAAAGAGTTGAGGAATAAGAAAGTGCCATTAGTGAAGGTTATATGGAAGAATCATGGGAGAGAAGAGGCAACTTGGGAGAGCGAGCAAGCAATACAAGATCAGTATCCTCAACTGTTTCAGACAAAATATCAGGTAATTTCGGGGACGAAATTTCTTTTTAGAGGGGGAGAATTGTAATATCCCAAAGTGTGCCCTAGGAGTTTTGATATAATTGTTGTTTTATTTGAATTAAAATGTATATGTGTAATTGGAAAGAGAAAAGAATTTAAAAGAGAGTGTATATGTTGTATATATGGAAATATATATAACATATATACAAGTCAAATGGATGGTCAAAGGAAGAAGATATTTATTTTGTTAATTATGAAATTACTAAAAAGGGCATGTAAGTGAAAGGAAGTTAAAATAAATAGATGAGGGTATTTAAGTAATTTTCTTTTTGAAATGCTTGGTGGAGGTTTAAAGAGATGAGAAGTTTGACTTTGTCTCTTTCACTTGTTCATTTTCTTCTCTTTCCCTTTTGTTGGCCGGCCATCCAAAGCAAGAGAGCAAGAGTGAGTTTTGTTTGTTCCAAACTCAAAATTGAAGGAGTTTTCAAGAGATTAAGTTGGAAATTCAAGAAGTTCATCATTTTTGGTAAGTTTTCTCTTGATTTCTCTTGTTCTATTTGGAATTTTGTTTGAGTTTGATGGAGTGTTGTTGATGGTTGGAGTGTGTTTGTGTATGGTGTGTGTAAAAGTGTTGAAATGGAATTAAAGATAAGAAGTTAGGTTGGTGTTGGTGATGGAAGAGTAAGAGTTGTGTTTGGTGAAGTTGAAAATTTTCTGTTTTACAATTAGTAAATGCTGTGACTTGTATGATTTTTAATTAAATATAGAAAACTTTTCTTGAAGTAAATTTTTGATATGTTGTGCCTCTATGAGTCTAGAATGACTGAAAAATATGTTGATTCGATTTTGGAATGGTTATGATTTTGGAAAGATTATTTTTATTAGACCTGTTCCAGCAGGTACATTAACTGAGACAGCTATCTTTCGGGATTTTTAATAAAATGTAGAAAAATAATATCCAATTGAATTTTGGATATGTTGTTTCTTAGTGAGTCTAGTATTCGAGAAAAATAATTTGGAACCACGTTGATTGAATTTGATTTATGGAATTCACAAAGTTCAGAACTGCTGCCAGGGTGCAGGGCAATTGGGGCAGTCTGGTTGGGTGAACTATTTGACCAAGATTTTGTATTCAGCTTGATCTGAAATTTTAAAGGAATGATTTTAAGATGTAAAATTAAGTTCTGTAAAAATTTTAGAGTTTTTAGTCAAGTAGATTATTTTATACAATTTTTCAAAATAAGGATAAAGTGGAGTCTAAAACCAGAATTTACTATTCATATGGTCATTTTGCTAATATTCCTTTTGGATTAGGTTGTGAAGAGGTTGAATTGCCCTAACCTAAGTGTTGAGGATTCTTGGAAGAGTAAGTGTATAGATTGGTGTGAGTTGGTTTTAAGGTAAGTAAAAACTACACTATTGCATACATTCATGTGATGTTGAGACTTGACACACATTTGATTGTAAATGTGATAAGGAACCTAATGCATTGTTGATGGATATTAAAAATCACATTATGTTTGGTAATATGTGAATGTTGTGATGAGCATGTAAAATATGTGTTAATGCCATTGATTATATCCATTTGAATAATGAACTGATTAATGTGATTTGAAATATAATATGAGATGGTTGAAACATATTTGCTTATATGATGATGAAATGAAATATGGAAATGAAATGTGAAAGATATGATATTATGAAGAATTGTTTTATTGTGATTTGAGATCATATGAGATATGATGCCATGGTTGTTGGCTATGACGATGGAAATGAGATATATAATGGAGGCATGGTTGCCTAATTAATTATGAGAAATGAAATGAAAAGAGATTAAAAAAAAGATAAATAAAATGATTGTGTGCCTAATATGTTTATTCAATTTTCATAGTTTTGGTTTTGGCGGCATGCCTATGAATCACTAGATAGGTGAAATGACCGGGTCATAAGCCGATTCCAGTTAGAAAATGTGAAATGTGATGTTTTTGGGGGTGAAATGACCGGGTCGTAAACCTCAAAAACAAATTATTGAAACTAGATTGAGTGAAATGACTGGGTCGTAAGCTCAAATCTAGTTAATTATCCATGGATAAATGTATTAATGATTATGATTATGGACCAAAGCAGTAACTCTGAACTTTGAATAACATATTAGTGTATTTTGGGCCCATGCTTGTCTTTGTTTTCAATGTGAATCATGAATGTTTTGATTAATTATTAAATAATGTAAGATTGTGAAATATAATATTCTTTTGAATTGTTTATGAAACTTGATTGTGTGACATTGGCATTGCATTGAGGCATAATATTATGGTTATTTGTATCACTAAGCCATGGGCTTAGCGCGATTGTGGTTCATCGCGCAGGTGACAGGGAAGAACCAGAGAGTTCCTCTAGGTCGAGTCGAGTCTAGATTTTGAAGTGTGAATAGTGGGCTTAAAGATCGAAGACTGACTGCCAAACATGTATAAATTTTATGTGTTGTAAAACTGAAGTTTTGATGTATATGAATTTGTAAATATTGTTACTTTCCGCTGCATAGTGAACAAATATTTTATCTACTGTGTTTCATAATAAACCTTTACTTTATTTTGTACTAGAAGTGTAAATCCTTTTTGCAGGTTGTAGTTGAGGTTATAAGGGGGATTTATTGGGAGTGTATGAGAATGATTTTGTTTGCATTAGTTTGTGTAAAAATGTTTTCAAAAATCAGAAAAAAAAAATCAGTTTTGTCGACATTTGGGATTCAATTTCTAGGCGAAACTATGGCGAAATTTCTGTAAAAATCGAAACTAAATTTTGACTAAGTAAAATTGGTAGCAACATTAGGATAGTGTGGCGCCTCTACTCAGCTTACACATGTAGGTCGGGAAGGGGTGTTACAGATGATGCCGTTCAGCTTAAAGAATGCTGGAGCAACCTACCAAAGGATGGCCACCATGTTATTTCATGACATGATGCACAAAGAAGTTGAAGTATATGTTGATGATATGATGGTTAAGTCAGATACAAGGGAGCAACATTTTCAGAAATTAGAGTTATTCTTCGATAGAGCTTTGAAATATAAGCTAAGATTAAACCCGAAGAAGTGTGTATTCGGTGTTACCTTAGGTAAATTATTGGGACATGTAATTGGTCCGAATGGCATTGAGATTGATCTTGACAAAGTCAAAGCAATTAGGGATATGCCAGCCCCAAAGACGGAGAGAGAAGTTCGGGGATTCATTGGTAAACTGCAGTACATTAGCAGATTTATAGCAAAGATCACAACAATTTATGAGCCTATCTTCAAGTTGCTTAGAAAGAATCAGCCAGTCATATGGAATGAAGAATGTCAAAAGGCCTTTGATTGAATAAAAGAGTATTTGTTGAATCCACCTGTTTTAAAACCACCTAAACCCGGAAAGCCTCTATTACTATACTTGGCAGTAGAAGAAGAATCGATAGGAGCCATGCTAGCCCAAGCAGATGAGTCGGGGATTGAGCATGCTATTTACTATTTGAGTAGAAAGCTCCTACCTTATGAAATCAAGTATAGTATCATCAAAAAGACATGTATAGTCGTGGTTTGGTCTTCTAAGAAGTTGTGGCATTACTTTCAATCATATAGTGTGCAAGCAATTTCCAGGTTGGATCCAATGAAGTACTTAAGGGAGACACCCTCTTTAATTGGGAAATATGGTCGATGGTTGATAATATTAGAAGAATTTGAGATTGAGTATGTAACCAAGAAAACAATCAAAGGTAGAGTGGTGGCAGATTTCCTGGCTCAACAACCATTACCAAAAAGTGAAGAGGTAATCTTGGAATTTCCAGATGAACATTTAGAAGCAATTGAAGTACAAGGGTGGAAAATGTATTTTGATGGAGCAGCAAACAGGAAAGAAGTAGGTTTGGGAGTTATACTAGAGTCGCCCGAAGGGGAACTTATCCCTTTAGCCAAGAAATTGAAATTTAGGGCAACCAATAATATGGTGGAGTACGAAGCTTGTATTTTCGGTTTGGAAGTTTATGGCGATTCTTTGTTAGTTGTATCCCAAGTAAATGGAGAATGGGAGTTGAAAGAAGAAAAATTGAAACCATACCACACCATTACCTGACCATGATGAAGAAGAATTTTAAGGAGTGTCGGTTTATACACCTGTCAAGAGAAGAAAATCAAATGGCTGATGCCCTAGCCACATTGGCTTCGGTATGGGAAATTCCTACCAGCCTATTCCTTAAGCCTCTAATCTTGACCAGTTCATCAACTCCTTGCTATGAATATAAGACAATCATGGAAGTTGATACAGACCATGATGCGTGGTATGATACTATAAGACAATTTTTGGAGGAAAGAGAATACCCGCCGGGGGCAACAAAGAAAGAGAGAAGAGCCATAAGGAGGTGGTCATTGCAATACATCACCTTCCATGGAGAGTTATATCGAAGATGGCCTGATGGAGTGCATTTGAGATGTTTAAGAAAGCCTGAAGTGGAGCGCATCATGTCAGAAATACATGCGGGAAGTTGCGGTCCGCACATGAGTGGTTTGGCCCTAGTTAAGAAGATTATTTGACAAGGTTACTATTGGTTGACCATGGAGAAAGACTGTATTGAGTTTGTAAAGAAGTGCCAACAATGTTAGATGTATGGTAACTTGAATCATATGCCTCCTGAAGAACTGCATTCAATGTCTTCACCCTGGCCATTTGCCACCTGGGGTATAGACATTATAGTAGAGATACATCCGACAACCTCAAACGGTCACCATTTTATTGTGGTAGCAGTAGATTATTTTTCAAAATGGGTCGAAGCCGAATCCTTCAACAAGCTGGGTGCAAGTTGAATGGCTAGGTTTATCGAAAAGAACCTCATCTGCAGATACGGGGTCCCGCACAGTGTGATATCAGACAATGGGGTACAGTTTCAAGGAGCAGTTAAGGATTTATTCTCCAAGTACCAAATCCATCATCATCGATCCTCTCCCTATAGACCAAAGGCTAATGGTGCAGTAGAAGCAACGAACAAGACAATTAAGCAAATTTTGTCTAAGATGACCAAGACTTACAGGGACTGGTCGAAAATGCTTCCCTTTGCTTTATGGGGATATAGGACAAGTGTGCGAACACCTACTGGGATGACACCGTTCTCTTTGGTTTATGGGATGGAAGTGGTATTGCCAATTGAAATTGAGATCAAGTTACTGAGAGTAGTCTTGGAAGCTGAATTGCCTGAAACAGAATGGGTAGCAAGCAGATACACACAATTAGCTCTATTAGAAGAGAGAAGATTAAAGGCATTGTATCATCACCAACTGTATCAAAAGAAGATAGCTCGGGCCTACAATAGAAGGGTCAAGGTCAGAAAATTTAGAGTTGGGGATTTGGTGTTGAAGCAATGTAAGCCTAATGTATCTGATCCAAGAGAAAAGTTCAGATCTAGCTGGGAAGGGCCATATGTCGTGAAACAAGTCATGAGCAAAGGTACAGTGAAATTGTCAGACATGGATGGAAACAAATTTAGTGAGCCAATAAACATTGACAGGTTGAAGATGTTTTATGTATGATAGAAAAAAGGGGAAAAGAAGCTCGCTAGGTTGAAAACCCAAAAAGGGCAGCCTAGGCAAAAGTTAGAGCAGTCTGTTAGTTTCGAAAACCCGAAAGGGCAGGCTAGGCAACAATTAGGACTAAATGAGAGAAAATCGTCAATTAGAAAATCTGAAAGGGCTAATTGGCAACAGGAGTGATATTGTGTATGCTGGCTTTATGTTTGGTTGTTCCCCAATTTAATAAAATAGAATTAATGTTAAAATTGTTCTATGTGCACTGTTATAAGTATTTAACCAGACATGGATGAAATAAATAATCATAATTGCAAAAGGTGATGACAAATTATAAATGGAAAAGAAGCATCTTTTATTACTTTAGTTATTTTTCATCCTAACAAAACACTTTCTGAATTGACAAATGTGAAAGCTATGGCAATCGATAAGTGTAACATGCAGGCCAGCTTTACCTCAGCAGATCCAAGTAGGCTTCAGTCAAGCAAGGCATGTCTAGGTCAGGAGCAAAGTCAGAATCACGAGGCTCAGCTCCATACTGATGCCCAAGTCGGCGAGGATCATAGCATGTACCTTGTCGAAGAGCAGCAAGGGGAACGTACATCAAGTATGTCTGCATGGTGATATGAGAAATCTTCCACCAAGGTACCAACCAACAGATATTGACTTCAGAACGCGAGTGGATCCAGTCAACCCAATCAACATATGAAGAAGCAGGATGGAGTAGCTTCCTAGCAGAATGATGACGTGGAAGGTATATGGCAAAATCCATGGATGGAGTATCAAGCAAACAAAGAAGCTCCTGAAGCCAAATCTGTAAAGAAAAATTAAGTTTAAAAAAAAGCGTCCGCTAAGTTGAAAACCCGCAAGGGTAGCTTAGGCAAAAATTAGGACAGCTCGCTAGTTCCGAAAACCAGCATGAGCGGACTAGGCAAAAGTTAGAGAGAAAAAAAAAAGAGAAAACCTAAATTGAAAAACCGAAAGGGCAGTTTAGGTAATTACCTGGAGTAGCAACGGACTCCCAGTCAGTCTCTTTGACAATCCCGATTTAAATCAGTCTAATCCAACTAAGGTCTCGGCTAAGATCACAGGTACCGGGGACAAGCCTCCTTCCATTTGGTCCATAATATCCAATACTCATGGATCAATATCGCCGTCAGAAGAAACAAGCAAGAATTGGCCGAGCAAGCAAAGACAAAGCATGCGTCCCCATGCCTTAGTAGGAGCCAAATAAGAGAAACAAAAGTCAATCAAAGGAGCAAGTAGAATTTTTTCACCTCTCATCAACCAAAGAACTTCGGGTTTTGGAATTTGAAATAACATCTGCATCTTCTGTTGAGTCTTGAAAATCAATGTGGGTAACGCCATTTGTTGATTTTTGGGATGTCCAAGGATGGCCTCAAATTCTTCAATCAAGGGACACATTTCAAAGCCATTAATTCTAAATACCCTAAAATCCGTATCACAAAAGGAAGCCACGACATGTAAGAAGGAGTGGTCCAATTTAATATTTTGAAAATATTTTAAAACATCAAGCTTTGACCATGAAATTTGTTTCCAATGGATGGCATCCATATTCTTAAATAGAATTTTTATTTTCTTTAAATGGTGCTCGGTCATGATTAATGAATAAAGGAGAACCAAAATTGTTAAAAGTGTCTTCACATTGAAAGGGAAAAGAATTTTGGTTTTTGTACTAAAAGGAGCATGCAAGGTGATTTATATAGAAGAAAATAAACCTTTTCCAAAAGTGAAATGGAAAAGATGATGGGAAAGGATAAGACCATATGGCATAAGGAAAGGAAGTGATCACAATTTCTTTTTCCACTTTAGATTTGGTTTAACAAAAGAAGTGGATATTAATTATGATGTGCTATATAAAAAAAAAATTGGAAGTAACGAAAAATATGAAAAAAAAATTTTTTGCAGTAACGAAAAAAATAATAAAAAAAAGAAAAAAAAAGGTTTACAGTAAAGAGGAAAATTGTATATTTTTCATTATTGTACAATGTTTTACAATTGCTACAATATTTACATGTCACTAAGAGGGTGGTGGTAGGTCATCAAATAAAGACTTAAAAAAATCGTCGCCTGTTGGAGGAGGAGGCAAATTTCTCGTCCCGGGATCACCCGAAGCAGAAGCACTAAAATCCTTATTGCCTTGGAGTTTCGATCTGTCATGGTCTTCATCAGAAGTAGACGAAAGGATCTCATGTTCATCAGTCTAGGGGCCTCTCAATGAAGAAGCACCGGGATCCCTCATTCCCTGAAATCGAAAGTCTCAGAAATTTTGTTCGAATTGATGATATAAACTTTCAAAACGAGAAGCCTGCTGATGACTTGCAACCAACTCTTCTTGAAGTTTCCTTTTATGTTCTTCTAGCATCTGCTGTGAGCCAAGAAGGATAAAAGGTAAGAGCATACATAATCATGCATACATATAGCATAAATTACCATGAAATTGGGAACATACCAGGTAATTCAAATCAAGACCCTATGAAGTAAAGTATTAAAAAGAAGATATCAAATCAAGGGAGCATGGAAAGCCTATTTTCTTGTGGAACCCCCAGTCATTTTGCAGAAGAAGAAATGCGTGCTTATGCAAAGAAATAGATAAGAAAAACATCAATCAAAGCTGGCATGAAAGAAAAATCCTTAGGGGGCAAGGAGAGGATATAAGATCCAATCAAAATTGGAGAAGAAAGGAAGAAGCAGTTGCAAGGGAAAAGTGGTTAAAAAAAAACTCCCTTGAAAGATCAAAACAAGGAAAGAAGAGCATTGATCAAGCCAAATCAAGCTTGGCCATGTCACCTCAAAAGAAATTTTGGTAGAACATGACACGGGCAGGCGACACGGCCAAGCCACTGGCCGTGTCTCACCTAAAGGGCAAAGCAAAGAAAGACCAAGCAAAGAGAGAAAAGAAACAGTAGGTGACACTGGCAGGAGACACGGCCAAGCCACTGGCCGTGTCCCATCCTAAGCCAAGAACAAAGAAGAACCAAAGAAAAAACGCAGAAGCTGACACACCCAGAAGACACGGCCAAGCCACTGGCTGTGTCACTCCCATCTTCAAAGAACAAAGTAGACTCAATCTCCAAGGATGAAGATCCATTTACAAAAGTGAAGACCCCGATTTTCAAGGATGAAGATCCATTCTGAGGGTGAAGAATCACAATGCATAAAACAGCCAGAGCAGTCAGACTTCTCAACTGATTAAAGGTTAGTCAAATTCATTCTCGGGTCCAAGTACCCACTCTCGAGTCCAAGTACCCAAATTAAATCTAAATCAATTCAATCTTGGGTCCAAGTATCCAAATCAAGTTAGGATCGAAGATCCCAATCCAATTAGGATTGAGTATCCCAATCCAATTTAGGGTCGAGTATCCCAATCCAGTTTAGGATCGAGTATCCAAGTCTAGTTTAGGATCGAGTATCAAAATCTCTTAGGTCCAGAACCCAAATTTTTCTTAGGACCAGAACCTAGAATCATCCATTGAGTCCAGAACTCGAACCGAGTCCAGAACCCAAATTTTTCCTTAGGTCGAGAACCTAGAATTATCCTTGAGTCAAGAACTCGAACTGGGTCCAGAACCCAAATTTTTCTTTAGGTCCAGAACCTAGAATCATCATTGAGTCCAGAACTCGAATCGGGTCCAGAACCCAAATTTTCCTTAGGTCCAGAACCTAGAATCATCCATTGAGTCCAGAACTCGAACCGGGTCCAGAACCCAAATTTTTCTTAGGTCCAGAACCTAGAATCATCCATTGAGTCTAGAACTCGAACCGGGTCCAGAACCCAAATTTTTCTTAGGTTGAGAACCTAGAATTTATCTCTGAGTCCAGAACTCGAACCGGGTCCAGAACCCAAAACCTCAACCATCTCAAAAATTAAGTCTTATTGCTTTTCACTCTCTATCACTAAAGTTTCAGATCATTCAAGCAGGGGGTAAACTGTAGACACTTAATTTTTGACCCAATCCGGTCCAATATGTTTTATTTAGTCCAAAATGATTTTTATTGTCTAATTGGTCCAAAATAATTTTTATTAAATAATTTTTGCTTTAGTATCTAATTTTTATTAATAAAAATAAAAATAAATAAATAAAAGTCAAAAAATAAAAATAAAAATAAAAATCGGAGTCAAAAAAATCGGCGACGAAAAAATCATCGCGCGGGCCCATGGGCATTTCGCCCTCAGGAATTTCCTGCGGGCGAAATAGTTTTTCTATTTAGCTCGCAGGATTTTCCTGCGGGCGAAATAGATTTTCTATTTTGCTTGTAGGAAAATCCTGCGGGCGAAATAGCTCGCCCACAGGAATTTCCTGCGGGCGAGTTGCTCGCATGCCCACTAGGTTCCCTGCTGCCGTAGATTCCTACGGCAGAATTTTTTCGCCAGGGCATTTTTTCCAATGGCAATTTTTTCGGCAGCGCAATTTTTTCCGACGTAAAATTTTCGAAACCTAATTTAATTAGGTTTTGGTTTCCTTTTCTTATTAATATTACTTGTCGTGCATAATAAAGAATAGACATAGAAAGAGCTCTATAAATAAGGACCAAAGGTAACCAAATTGGGGGAGCCGAAATCCAACAGTAGCTTGGAAAAAGAAAATCCAAATCCATAAATGAAAAAGCTTGAATTCAATTGATTTTAAGAGGAGCAGAAACACGATTCAAGAGATTCAAAAGGCAAAAAGGCTGGTCTTTTGAGCTTGTTCATCCAAGAAGCAATTTTGGTGCAACTTACAAAAGAAGGTATGAAATTCTAATTTCTTTATTTTTTTACACAGTAGCTAAAACTAGGAATTTGCTTTTTTTTTTTCAAAATCTAAAATCTTAGAAATTTAAATTAGTTTTTCTAAAGTTAAAAGCTTTATTTCTTTGGTTTATCTTCCAAAAGGCTTAAAATTGTTATTTTTACTTCTTAAAAATCTTAAAACTCTAATTGAACATATTTTTCAACAAAACTAAGATTTAAATTCTGTTTCTTTTAAAATTTTAAAGTAGGTTCTATTTCTTTCAAAAAGCCTTAAAAAACAACTTTTCTACTTATAAAAACTTTAATTTGTTTGTTTAAATTCATAAAACTTCATGAAATTATCAAATTAATTTCCAAATTCCTAAAAATTAATTCACCACCCGTGACCCTTAATTCTAAAAATACTAAACCCAAATTCAACTTCCCAAATTCAAAATAATGAACCCTAATCCTTTTAAAACATTAAAAACCATAAAACCATAAATAGATTAAATTTACACAATAGCTTAGAAATCCAATAACCGAAAATCATAAATCAAAGTATTTTAAAGTGTCTAAAACCATAGTTTCATGATTTCACCATTCAAACCTTAATTTGTTTAATCAAAGTGTCTTACCAACCTTTTAAAAACATAAAATCTTTAATCTGTTTTAATTCCATAAAAGTCACAGTAGCTTAAATTCATGAAATTTCCAAAACCTTAACACATGAGATAAAGAACCCTAAATGGAAATAGTAGCTATAATTTGGACCTTTTATTTTGCTTTATTTAATTATATACTTGATTATGTTTTGATTTATTTCTTATGCTTTAATCTATTTAATTTCAATACTTGATTTATTCAATTTATCATGGATGGATGTTTATATTTTAATTAATAGCTTTGATGAATGATTTATTTATGATGAATGATTATTTACTTTTATCAATTAATTTAGATTTCCAAAAGTTGTAAGAGGTATGTTTCCACTTGGTGGGTACCTCATTAGTTAACTATCATGTAATCTAATTTGCTTTTGTATTTTAGAACTTATGTAAAGGGCATGTTTCTACCTTTTGGTGGGTGTCCTACCTAGGCATGTGATGTAAGGACATGTTTCCATCTTTGGATGGGTGTCCATTTATTTGTTTTGCTTGGACCTTGCTTTGATTTTAATATATTGATGCTTTCTTTTAATTATTGTGTGTAATATGGATAATATTGTTGTATTTAAGAATTTTATAATATTAAGACCTGTAAAGGAGGCCGGTTCTAATGAACCGGGCATTGTGGGGGTGATGGGCCATTTCTCACCTTCCCCACACATACCCAACTTTTCGAACCCATTAGGGGGTTAGGGATTCCTTAGGAATCAAGTCATCCACCCCTTTCTTTTTCTCGGCCCGTCCGGGTGGCGACTCCATTTTCTCCGGACTTAGGTCCGTGTTCTCTAAGGCCCCGAGCCTAAACAGTGCCGAAGTTGCAAGAACCATTCCACCGGGAGTGGGGGCAAAAATCCCCGTTCACAGTTGGTTTTGACTTAAAATTTTTATTTTGACTTGGTATAGGGTGAGGTCCAGTGGTGCTGGACCTTCAACTTTCTTCAACAAGGTGACTAGCTCTTCTTAAAAGTGAAATCCATTATCTCTAAAAGATGTTTGTTTAGAGAAATTGTGTTACTTCAACTTAGTGAGATTCATGCTCTTGCAAATACTTGGAATAATATGATGAAACTTTCATTTTTATGCCAAGGTATGATGATTTTTTCTTCTTTTTTTTTTTCTTATTTTATTTTTTTATTTTATTTTTTATATTCTTTTTTTGGACCAAGCTTAAAGGATAATGAATAAAAATGGAGACACATAAGGAGGTAACAAGAAAGTCTAGAACTTTCATTGATAATTAGAATATTACTAAAAGGACTACATTTGTATAGACTCAAAATTTGATAGACTTTGACTCAGACTTGGACTAGACTTAGATTTTTCACTTTAACTTAGACTGGGATTTAGACTTTAACATAATAATTGGTAGGCTTATACTCAAGTGAAGACTAAAGTTTGACTTGAAGGGTGATAAGTTAAATAAGTCGTCGGCTTTCCCATAGTACTAATTGTTAAGTAATTTTTGGATGGTTGGCATGAAAGGGGTCATTTTCTAAGTTTGACTAGGAAATGTAATGGACATTTTGGTGGTTGATGTATATGTTTGGTTTAGTTTAGGGGGGAATAATGGTTCCATTGTCTATCAACTCTTGGATTATATGCCTTAGGTTCTTTCACTCATCAATTTTATGCTCGGCCCCTTAGTGGTATGTATAATACTCATGGCTCTCATAGCATTTAGGTAGAGGACGAGGAGGCTTGCTTGATTTTAAAGATGTCACTAGATGGACCTCTAAGGCTTTCCATAAACTAAGTTAGTGGTATCTTCAAGTTTATAAATTCCCTCTTCTACTTATAAATGACTGTATTGTCACTTTTCTTAAAAAGTTTGTCCATCTTGGGGAGACCAAAGTCATAGTGTGATGTCTTATGAGTCTTCTTATGAGTTACATTTTCTCCACTTTGACAAAGATTCAAGGGAGAGGAAATGTTATTCTTTCTAGGGTAGCTTGAATATTCTCCTCTTACTTTTTGAGGAGATTGGTTAAATAAGCTTGTTGGGCAATAAGGGCCATCTGAAAATTCTCCTCTTACTTCTTGAGGAGGTTGGTGAAATGAGCATGTTAGACAGTAAGGGCCACTTGGAAATTCTCCTCTTGCTTCTTAAGGAGGTTGGTGAGATGAGCTTGTTGGGTGGTAAGGTCCATCAGAAAATTCTCCTTTTGTCTCTTAAGGATGACTTTAATGGAAAGGTTAGTTACTAACTCAGGCTACTAAGCCATTTGTACCGTCAAAAGTGAAAACAAAAGGGTGAGTGAAAATAGGTTTAGGACAAACAAGCTACTTGTCCTATGTTTGGGTTTTATAGCAATAGGCTGGTCTAACATGGTTCAAACTTCACCTAGGATGGACTGCCATTGACAATATAATGGGTTATCAAGGTGAGAATCAAAATTCTATGCAATGGATTGAAAAATGGTTCTCATGGCTCCTATAGAAGCGATAAGGGGGGTCATCATTGATTGACATTGAGGTTTTCTCCAAGGGCCAAAGGACAGTAAGTACTGAAAACATGTTTAGACAAAAAGGGTTTTTAGGTTAATAATAAGGGAGGGCCCATGTGGCATTGATTGATGATGTTCAAAGGCAAAACTTTTGGGCTAAAGGGTTAGCCTTAAAAGGATTTGAGGGTGGAAGGGTGAATTTTATGGCAAAGGACTAGTTGTGATGGATTGAACTTGGGTAGAAGAAAATTAGATGTAACACTTCGGCTTAACATGATTAATTATTTTTATTTTGTAATACTGAAATCCTTAGTAAAGTCAAGGGTTAGAAATGAAATCCATGAAATAATAAATAGAAAATTAAAAAAAGAAAAAGAAAAAGAATCTAAGGTGCTGCTGTGAACTTGTATTAAGAAAGAGTAATAGAATGCAAGTAGCAAAATTAAAATTTAATGCTACTTTTAACAAGGGAATTCGGAAATGTATATATAATAATTAAAATTTCATTATTAGGAATAAAATAAAGAATTATTATTAAGCTTATAAGACTAAGTTGGAACTTTAGCAATTAAATGGACATAAGCTAGTTTTAGAATAATAGCAAGTTAACCATTTGCAACTTGAAGGAAGCATGCAACGTGGAATGCATGGTTAAAGGAGGAGATAGGGTGTAATGTATCTATAACATCCAAAAAATTTTGAAAATTTCTAATTTTTGGAAAATTTGATAAAATAAATTATAATTTAAAAGGATAAATTAAATTAATGGTTTAAAATGAAAAATGAAGGGATTTTAAATGAAAAAGTGGAATATATATGTGATATATATGCAAAATATACATAACATATATAAAAGTCAACACTTTTTAAAAGAAAAGGGTATTTTGGTAATTAAATCTTATAAATTCAAAATTAATAAAATAATTCAAAAATAAATTATTTTTGAATGGAAGAGGGAAATTAAGACTTTTAATTTATTAAAAAAGTAATTAAATAATTAAATATTAAATTATTTTAATATATATATATCTATATATATGTAGTTAAAAAAAAGATGAAAAGGAAAGAATATTAAAAGTCTTCTTCTTCTTCTTCAAGGACGTGGCGTCCATGGGAGTTTGAAGACCAAGAATTTTACTTCTTTCATACTCCATAAATTGAAGGAATTAACAAGTTTCAAGTGAATTTTTGGTGATTTCCACCAAAATTAGTAAGTTTCCATCTCTTCTCTTTGAATTCCATGGAAGATGAGATTATGTGAGAATTTGGATTTTTATGTAGTATGTTATAATTGTTGGAATTGGTGTGTATGATGTTATTTTGGGTAGTTAACCAAGATTCTAAGGTTAGATTGAAGAGATGATGGAGTTTGGTTAAAGAATGGTGAAGAGAGAGAATTTAGGGTTATGGATTTTTGGGGTTTTGAAAACATGAATTTTAATTGTGCAAATTGTTTCCAAATGACTTGTTTTGATGCATAAGCAAGAATTTTGAAGTCAAATATTGGATTTGGTGGTGTTGGGTTGGAGTTTGAGAATGGAAGTGGAGATTTAGGGTTTTGGAAAAGTGATTTTCCAAAGTGGTTGAATTGTGTAATTTTATTTGTTTAAGCATGTTATTTAGTGTTAAAAGTGATGAAAATAAGATTGGAATGAGTAATGGATTGTATTGAAATGGAAAACCTTCAATGGGGGAAGGTTATGCTATTTTTGAGATTTTGTGTATGAGTGTACTTTTATAATGTAAATGATTTAAATATATTAAAATATGTTTTTAATAATATAAATAAACTTAAAACACTAATTTAATTGTGGTAGAATGGAATTCTAATGTTGAAGTAAGGAAAGACTAAATTTTTGGAAATTTATAAGAGTGATGTGTAATTATGGTTTAATGTTGGAAATGCCATTAAATGTGATATTAAATGATTATTTGTTATCACAATTGGTTTACGAATTGAGAGAGGTTGATTTGTTTCATCCAAGTGGTGAAGGACAAGTTAGAAAGATTGGATTAAAGGTTATTTTTAGCTTGCTTTGGGTTGTTAGTGGAGGTATGTACAAACTTTGAATATAATGTTTATATTTGCATAACATTTGGACTTAACACATTTTGGTTGGAAAATGTATTAAGCTACTTGGTTCATTGATTGTGTATGAATAATGTGCTATGACATTTGTAATGTCATATATGTGTTAAATACATTGTGAAAAGCCATTGATAATGGCTATTTGCGTAACATGTGAAATATGCATATTATGTGAAAATACCCAAAGTAATTAGGTAATGTGCTGTGAATGCAAAAATAAGATATGTGTAATAATGAAATGAATTGATATTAATAAAAATGAGAAAAGTGAGAAAAGTGAGAAAAATGAGAAAGATGTGAAAAATGACAAAAGTGAGAAAAAATGTGAAAATAAGGCAATGTGCCTAGATTGAATATGTAAAAATGAGAAAGAGATTAAAAATGAGAAATATGAATAAATTGTGTGTCTAGTATGTTATTCAATTTTTAGAGTTCTGGGTTTGGCGGCATACCTATGATTGCCTAAGTGCTATACGCTGGAATGGTGAAAAGACTGGGTCGTAAGCCAGGCCAGCTGATAAATATAATGTTTTTGGGGTGAAAAGACTGGGTCGTAAGCCTCAAAAACTGTAGCAGTCTAGCCGGGTTAAGGACCAAAATACTAGGGCCTAAGGGTCTAGCCGGGTTGAGGTCCAAGAGACTAGGGCTGTTACATTATCCATGGATATATATATATATTGCCTACTGGGCTAGACACATGGTGTCATTATGGACCAAAGCAGTAACTCTAAAATTTGAATAGCATATTAGATCCTTTTTGGGCCCATGCTTGTCTTTGTTTTAATGTGAATTATGAATTATGATACAATTGAGTAATATAATGTTATGAGTTGTGCTTATGAAATATTTAAAAAATATAAGAAAGTGGATTGATGTGACATCTATATCATTATGCATTTGGTATTGCATTGAGTTATATTGTTATTATCAAAGTTTGTACCACTAGGCTTCGGCTTAGGGCGATTGTTTCCATCGCGCAGGTGGCAGGGTAGACCCAGTTGAGCCGGAGAGTTCTTGTAGACCAGGTCGGGTCTAGACTTGTAGTTGAGCTTGTAGAGTTGCCATCGAGATCAGAAACACTACCAGCAACATGTATATATTTTTATGTTATTGTACATTTTGAGTTTTATGCATAATATATTATATTTTGAATTTTACATTTTGTATATTATAAAGAATGTTTGGGTCAATGTATTTGAAATGGGAGAGTAAGTGTGTTTTAAATTATATATATATATATATATGTATAAGTGTTTTAGAAACTTGGTGAAATTGAGAATTATGGTTGAGATGGTGATTTGAAATTATTTAGGAGTGTTTTCTTTTTTGCAGGTTGTTTTTTGATAAATTTTGGGATATCCAAAATACAGACAAAACTCTTGCGAATTTTTTTAAGAGATTTATATATATATTATTTATTTTGGGTTCTTATAACAAGTAAAGAATATTTATATATTTAAAATTTGAATTTTTAAATTGGAAATGTAAAATTTTTTTATTAAATCAGTCTGTGACATTTTTGTACCGTATATGCGTATTTTACATATGCTGAAAATATGTATTGTACGTATATAGAGTATAAGGGTATTATATTTGTTTTGGTATCAGAGCCTAGGTTTGAGGTTCTCGACCTAGGTGGGATGATAGAGAGAAAATGAGTGATTTGAAAAATAGTTTTTAATTGTAATACATGCATTGGCACTTGCAGTTTCTGATATTTGATATAGTATTTTCTGCTTTGTTTGCAGATATAGGTAGTTATGGCGTCTCGGCTGCATCAGGCTGCTGAGGGTAGTGCAGAGAGTGTGGCTTCAGATGAGGGTAGAGATAGAGCTAGAGTTGTATCTGCTGGTGAGGCGTCTATTTTCTGTGCCTGTGGGACCAGCAGCCGATGAGATTCAACCTGGCTGGGTATGACATAAGGTAGAGTTGTTGAGGCAAGCTCCAGTTCCGCAGCCGCCACAGCCACAACCATAGCCGCAGTTGCCGATGAGGTAGTATGATAAACTGAGAAAGTATGAGGCTGAGAAATTTGTTGGTACTACAGACCCTGCTGTAGCAGAGCAGTGGCTAGACCGGGTTCAGAGGATATTTATTCAGTTACAGGCTAGTCCAGAAGAGAAGTTTGATTGTGCCATATCTCTTCTGCAGAGAGATGCATATGATTGGTGGAAGACGGTTCCACATGCTCTTGATGATCCACCAGTCCTGACCTATAATGATTTCCTGTGGGAATTTGAGCAGAAGTATACTCTAAGAGAGTATAAAGATGCAAAGAAGATGGAGTTCTTGAGTCTGAGACAGGATACCAGGACAGTGACAGAGTATGAGATCGAGTTTATCCGGTTGAGTCACTATGCTAGTGGGATTATTTCTGACGAGTTTGACAGGTGCAGGAGGTTTGAGGAGGGACTGAGACTCTCTATCATGTGCATCATTGCAGGCTCTCGCTATCAGGATTTCTCCCAATTAGTTGCAGCTACCAGGAGTGTTGAGAGGGCGCAGAGTCTTTCAGTAGCTGCCAGGGTTGAGGAGACCAGAGTTAGGAGACCCCAGAGTGAGGCAAGGTCTTCATCAGTAAAGAGAGGCCAAGGGGACATTTTCAGAGGTTTAGTAGGAGTCAGGGGCAGTTTGGCAAGTCAGTACAGCAGCAGAGATAGAGACAGAGACCTGCAGTTTCAGTGGCTAGTGCTCCGACTCCAGTGGCTCAGAGACCTACTCCACCTACTTGTGTTCATTGTGGTAGAGTACACGGAGGTGTCTGCTGGTGGAGAGGTACTTCGGGAGTGTGTTTTAGATGTGGGTCGTCAGACCATTTTTATCAGAGATTGTCCCGAGCCACCAGAGGTTAGGCAGGCAGATACTACAGCTTCTCGATCTAGTGTCAGAGGGGTCATGGTGGCAGAGGTTTTAGTAGAGGTGGTCGACCTAGGTTTAGTTAGAGAGGAGGCTCTATATCCGGAGGCAGTAGGCCAGATGAGCCTGGGCCATCCAGCAGGTTTATGTGATGTAGAGGCAGCCCGATGCTTCAGCCGTCATTGCGGGTACATTTTCTTTATTTGGTATTTCAGTCCTTGCTCTATTAGATCCTGGATCTACGCATTCATACATAAGTGCATCCATCTTACCTGTGTCTGAATTGCATTCTAAGTCCCTAGGATTTGATGTCTTGGTGACAAATCCTTTAGGGCATAGTGTTGTGGTGAGCAGGGTGCACCGAGATAGTCCAGTTGTTGTTCAGGATAAGGAGTTTCTTGGTAACTTGATTGCGATGCCTTTCAGGGAATATGATCTGATTTTGGGCATGGATTGGTTATCCAAGCATTGGGCTATGGTAGACTGTCAGAAGAAATGTGTTACTTTGAGAACATGTGATGGTAGGGATGTGATGGTATCTGGTGAGCAAAGGTATCTTTCATCTATGTTTGTTTTAGCTGTTTCAGCTGGGAGGATGATTCGGAAGGGATGTGAGGCTTATCTTGCTCATGTTGTAGATACTACAGTAGTGGGATCCCTGCTTGAAAATATACCCACAGTTGCCAAGTTTCCAGATGTTTTTCCTGATGAGTTGCCAGGGGTACCTCCTGAGAGAGAAGTGAAGTTTGGTATTGATTTGTTGCCTGGTACCACTCCTATCTCTATTACCCCTTATCAGATGGCACCTACTGAGTTGAGAGAGTTGAAGGTGCAGTTGCAGGAGTTATTGGATAAAGGGTTTATCCGCCCTAGTGTGTCCCCGTGGGGAGCGCCTGTGTTGTTTGTGAAGAAGAAGGATGGCACCATGAGATTGTGTATTGATTATAGGCAGTTGAATAAGGTGACCATCAAGAACAAGTATCCTTTGCCTTGGATAGATGATCTCTTTGATAAGTTGAAGGGAGCAACAGTATTCTGAGATCAGGGTACCATCAGTTGAGAGTCAGAGATGCGGATGTACCCAAGACAGCTTTTCATATGAGGTATGAGCATTATGAGTTTTTGGTGATGCCTTTTGGATTGATGAATGCACCAACAGCTTTTATGGATTTGATGAACGGGGTATTCAGACCATATTTAGATCAGTTTGTGGTGGTCTTCATTGATGATATCTTGGTGTATTCGTATAATGAGAAGGATCATGATAGGCATTTGCAGATTGTATTACAGACTCTGAGAGAAAAGCATTTGTATGCTAAGCTGTCAAAGTGTGAGTTCTGGCTCGATCAGGTAGCTTTTATTGGTCATGTGGTTTCAGCAAAGGGTATTAGAGTTGATCCGAGTAAAGTTGAGGCTATCTTGAATTGGAGTCCACCGAAGACTGTGACAGAGGTTAGAAGTTTTTTGGGATCGGCAGGCTATTATCGTCGATTTGTGAAGGGTTTTTCTATAATAGCTACACCACTCACCAGATTACTTCAGAAAGGAGTTAAATTTGTGTGGACTGATCGGTGTCAGGTGAGTTTTGAGCAGCTGAGGGAGATGTTGACTCAGGCTCCTGTCCTTACCCTGCCTGTGGAAGGTAAACCATATGTGATATACAATGATGCTTCACACAGTGGTTTAGGTTGTGTTCTGATGCAGGAGGGTAGAGTCATTGCTTATGCCTCTCAACAGTTGAAGCCGCATGAGCTGAATTATCCGACGCATGATTTGGAGTTGGCAGCCATAGTTTTTACCTTGAAGATTTGGAATTGGGAGAAGTGTTTCATTTATACAGATCACAAGAGTTTGAAATACTTGGGTGTTTAGAGAGAGCTGAATCTTCGGCAGAGACGGTGGTTAGAGTTTATTAAAGACTACGACTGTTTGATTGATTATCATCCTGGTAAGGCAAATGTTGTTGCTGATGCCTTGATTCGAAAATCTTTGGTAGGTTTGACTGCTTATTCGCTCTCGTTGCTTGTTGAGTTAAGAGCGTTGCACACTAGATTTGAATCTTCTGATGATGGTGCTCTAATGGCTCAGTTACAGTTGAGGCCAGTCTTATTGGATCATATTAGGGAGGCTCAGTTGGCAGATGAGAGAATTTAGAAAATTGTGTTGGTTTGTCAGAAGGGGGAGAGTCGGGACTTTTATGTGAGGGATCATGGCAGTCTATGGTATAGAGATAGATTGTGTATTCCTGATGATGCAGAAATGAAAAGAATGATATTAGAGGAAGCACATCAGTCACTTTTTGTTATGCACCCTGGGAGTACCAAGATGTATCAGGACTTGAAGCGACATTATTGGTGGTCAGGTATGAAGAGGGACATAGCAGAGTTTGTATCCAGATGTCTCACTTGCCAGAAAAGTGAAGGCTGAGCATAAAGTTCCTTCAGGGTTGCTCCAACCTTTATCAGTGCCAGAGTGGAAATGGGAGCAAGTGATTTTGGATTTTGTGACTGGACTACTTTTGAATCAGAAGAAGCATGATGCAATATGGGTGATAGTTGATCGGATGATGAAGACAACTCATTTTCTTCCACTTCGGATGGATTATTCTCTTGAGAGATTGGCTGAGCTGTATATCAATGAGATAGTCAGGTTGCATGGAGTCCCAGTTTCTTTGGTGTCGGATCGAGATCCCCGGTTTACTTCGAGGTTTTGGAAGAGTTTGCATAATGCTCTGGGTTCTCGGTTGCATTTTAGTACTGCTTTCCATCCTCAGACAGATGGACAGTCAGAGAGAGTGATACAGATTTTGGAGGATATGTTGAGGAGCTGTATCATTGATTTTACCGGGAATTGGGACAAATTTTTGCCATTAATTGAATTTGCTTATAACAACAGTCATCGGTCAAGTATTGGGATGACTCCTTATGAGACTTTATATGGCAGGAGATGTAGGAGACCTTTGTGTTGGGATGAAGTTAGAGAAGGTAAACTGGTTGGTCCCGATTTGATTAAGGAAACAGAGGAGAAAGTGAAGGTGATTCGGGGTCGTTTGAAAGCAGCTTCAGACAGACAGAAATCCTATTCAGATTTAAAAAGAAGAGACATAGAGTTCAGTGTGGGAGATAAAGTGTTTCTGAAGGTGTCTCCATGGAAGAAGATTTTGAGATTTGGCCGTGAAGGAAAATTGAGTCCTCGTTTCATAGGACCATATGAGGTGTTGGAGAGAGTTCGTCCAGTGGCTTATAGACTAGCTTTGCTGCCTGAGTTGGATCGAATACATAATATTTTTCATGTTTCGATGCTTCGGAGATATATGTCTGACCCATCTCATATCTTGTCAATGGAGTCCATTAAGGTGAGTCCAGATCTGACTTATGAGGAAGAACCAGTGGCAATTTTGGCACGAGAGGTTAAAGAATTGAGGAATAAGAGGGTACCACTTGTGAAAGTCCTTTGGAGGAATCATGCCACTGAGGAGGCGACATGGGAAAGTGAGCAGACAATGCAGATTCAGTTTCTCCATTTGTTCCAGACTTGAGGACAGGTAATTTCGATGACGAAATTTCTTTTAGGGGAAGAGAATTGTAACATTCAAAATTTTTTGAAAATTTCTAATTTTTGAAAAATTTGATAAAATAAATTATAATTTAAAAGGATAAATTAAATTAATGATTTTAAATAAAAAAAATGAAGAGATTTTAAATGAAAAAGTGGAATATATATGTGATATATATGTAAAATATACATAACATATATAAAAGTCAACACTTTTTAAAAGAAAATGGTATTTTGGTAATTAAATCTTATAAATTCAAAATTAATAATGTAACACCCCTATAACCCTTATACGTACATAGCATGCTAATACGATCGTAATATACGTATACTGATTATAGGTTGTCATTGCTTATAAAACATTTCAATAATCCATTCAAATATTATCAATAAATTTAAAACATTGAAGGAAGTTGATAAAACAAAATATACAAAATAGTTTATTAAAAACACAGCGGAAATGATACAAGTTTTTTTTTTTTTTTTTACATTTATACATCAAAGTCATAATATACAAAATACAAAACTTATACATGATAGGCAGCTTGACTCATGATCTTTAAGCTTTAATCAAAATCCTCAATCAAACTCTTCAACGTCTAGACTCACTCGGCCTAGCGAAACTCTCGGGTTCTTCTCTTTCACCTGCGCAATGAATTACAATCGCGCTGAGCAAATAGCTCAGTAGTACAACATATACTGACTTTATGCATTAATGCAATGCAATGCCACATATATCAATCATGCATACAATATCAAAGAGAAAACTTGGTATCACATCTCAAATTTTCTACATAGATCTCACCATGCAACTATTTTATTAATAATACATCATATATCAACCAACAAAAGCATTGATCTCATTATTCATATGTAACCTCTAAACAAACACAAGCATGGGCCCAAGTATACTAACATGCCATTCAATTTTCAGAGTTAATGCCTTGGTTTAATTATCACATTTATCAATATCATATCCCAACTAGGCTTCAAGGATTATGTTCAACCAAGCTTCAAGGGGAACAAAGCATGCTAGGTATCAACCCAACTTGGCTTCAAGAACAAAACCCAACCTAGCTTCAAGGGTTGTAACTTCTCAATTAGGCTTCAAGGACAAGACCCAACCAAGCTTCAAGGGGAGTAAAACATGTTAAACTTCAACCCAACTTGGCTTCAAGGATCAAATCCAACCTAACTTCAAGAGATAGTTACCATTAGGCATGCCACCAATAACAAACTCTGAAAATGGAATAACATATTAGACACACACATATAACACATTGATTATTTCATCATCAATATCATTCTCACTTTCTTCCATCAACAAGGCAAAACATGCCTCATCTCATTCCAATCATCATAGCCAATAACAATGGCATTTCAATCCATCATATCTCAATTCACATTTTATATACCATCATTGATATATATATATACACATAACAATTCATTATTCAATTATACTCAATCAATTGTATTCTCATACATTAATATTCATCAAATCATTCATATCTTTCATTTTCCCATAACACAATTATATATATATACATATCATCAAGGATATAAATACATCAAAACACATTAGTGATATGCATTAACAATGCAATCATGCAACATTGGTACTTACTTTAATAACACTTCACACCACTCTAAACTCTTCTCCACTCAATAGTTCTTCACTTCACAAATTAGGGCAATTTACTTCCTTCCAAAACCTAAGCCAAGAATTGATACAATACATGAGATTCAATGCAATTTATCACTTATTAACTTCATCTTAGACCTTTAGATTAGAAAATATTCATCAACATCACATTCTATATCCCACGGCCATGGCCACCTCAACCCCCACGGGCGTGGGATCAAGAATGATTCTGCCACACAAGTCTCCATCCCCCACGGCCATGGCTTCAATTGGCTTTGAATGGCCACGGCCATGGCATCCCAAGGCCACGGGCGTGGCATCCAGAAGGCTACTGCCTTCACCCAAATTCACCTATTTTCAACTTACTTCTCCAACAACCACAACCAACATGAAAATCTATGAAAACAATTACTCAAACTTAAGTTAAACCTCACTTACTACTACAAAACCCTAATTCAAGTTCAACTTCACCACTTCCAATACCAACATCAATTTAACCTCTTATTTTAAAATCAATTTCAACTCTAATCAACAAATCATCAACACACTTAATCATACTATCAATAACCCTAACTCAACTCAGACACATCTTCAAAAATAACAAAGGCAAACAAGAGAAAACTTACCAAAATCATGAAATTCTTGAAATTCCAACTTGTATACTTGAGATCTTCCTTCACTTTTGAGCTTAAAATTCCAAAATCATCATTTGCTCTCTTGCTTTCCTTTGTCTTTGAATGAGCCGGCCATCAACAAGAAGAAGAAGAAATGATGAAGAAAACACAAAGTCAAAATGCATTAAATAGCCATCCAAAAGCAAATTACTATATTACCCTCAACCACTTAACTAGACTTTTGTCCTATATATATCCATTTTGGTAATTTCACATGCCACAAGAAAATATCCTCTTCCCTTGACCAAGCCCTTTGACCAATTTATATGTTATATATATCACCATATAAGCAACATATACAATTTTCTCTAAACCCTCTTTTCTTTCCCAAACACCCTACATAAACATTATCTTCCAATTTCTTTGCTTATCACATAACATATACATTCCATTTAAACAAACCAAAACCATATACAAAACTTCTAGGGCATACATTAGGATATTACAAATAAAATAATTCAAAAACAAATGATTTTTTATTGGAAGTAGGAAATTAGAACTTTTAATTTATTAAAAAAATAATTAAATAATTAAATATTAAATTATTTTAATATATATGTGGTTAAAAAAAAGATGAAAAGGAAAGAATATTAAAAGTCTTCTTCTTCTTCAAGGACGTGGCTTCCATGGGAGTTTGAAGACCAATAATTTTGCTTCTTCCATACTTCATAAATTGAAGGAATTAACAAGTTTCAAGTGGATTTTTGGTGATTTCCACAAAAATTAGTAAGTTTCCATTTCTTCTCTTTGAATTCCATGGAAGATGAGATTATGTGAGAATTTGAATTTTTATGTAGTATATTATAATTGTTGGAATTGGTGTGTATGATGTTATTTTGGGTAGTTAACAATGATTCTAAGGTTAGATTGAAGAGATGATGGAGTTTGGTTAAAGAATGGTGAAGAGAGAGAATTTAGGGTTATGGATTTTTGGGGTTTTGAAAATATGAATTTTAATTGTGTAAATTGTTTCTTAATGAGTTGTTTTGATTCACAAGCAAGTATTTTAAAGTCAAATATTGAATTTGGTGGTGTTGGGTTGGAGTTTGAGAATGGAAGTGGAGATTTAGGGTTTTGGAAAAGTGATTTTCCAAAGTGGTTAAATTGTGTGATTTTATTTGTTTAAGCATGTTATTTAGTTTTAAAAGTGATGAAAATAAGCTTGGAATGAGTAATGTATTGTGTTGGAATGGAAAACCTTCAATGGGGGAAGGTTATGCCATTTTGAGATTTTGTGTATAAGAGTGTATTTTTATAATGTAAATGATTTAAATGTATTAAAATATATTTTTAATAATATAAATAAACTTAAAACACTAATTTAATTGTGGTACAATGGAATTCTAATGTTGAAGTAAGGAAAGGCTAAATTTTTGGAAATTTATAAGAGTGATGTGCAATTATGGTTTAATGTTGGAAATGCCATTAAATGTGATACTAAATGATTATTTGTTATCACAATTGGTTTAAGCAATGAGGGAGGTTGATTTGCTTCATCCAAGTGGTGAAGGTCAAGATAGAAAGATTGGATTGAAGGTTATTTTTAGCTTGCTTTGGGTTGCTAGTGGAGGTATGTACAAACTTTGAATATAATGTTTATATTTGCATAACATTTGAACTTAACACATTTTGGTTGGAAAATGTGTTAAGCTACTTGGTTCATTGATTGTGTATGAATAATGTGCTATGACATTTGTAATGTCATATATGTGTTAAATGCATTGTGAAAAGCCATTGATAATGGCTAATTTATGTAACATGTGAAATATGCATATTATGTGAAAATACCAAAAGTAATTGGGTAATGTGTTGTGAATGCAAAAATAAGATTTGTGTAATAATGAAATGAATTGATATTGATAAAAATGAGAAAAGTGAGAAAAATGAGAAAGATGTGAAAAATGAGAAAAGTGAGAAAAAAAAGTGAAAATAAGGCAATGTGCCTTGATTGAATATGTAAAAATGAGAAAGAGATTAATAATGAGAAATATGAATAAATTGTGTGCCTAGTATGTTATTCAATTTTCAGAGTTCTGGGTTTGGCGGCATGCCTATGATTGCCTACGGGCTATGCTAGAATGGTGATAAGACTGGGTCGTAAGCCAGGCCAGCTGATAAATATGATGTTTTTGGGGTGAAAAGATTGGGTCGTAAGCCTCAAAAACTGTAGCAGTCTAGCCGGGATGAGGACCAAGATACTGGGGCTAAGGGTCTAGCCGGGTTGAGGTCCAAGAGACTGGGGCTGTTACATTATCCGTGGATATATATATATATATATTGCCTACGAGGCTAGACACATGGTGTCATTATGGACCAAAGCAGTAACTCTAAAATTCGAATAGCATATTAGATCCTTTTTGGGCCCATGCTTGTCTTTGTTTTAATATGAATTATGAATTATGATACAATTGAGTAATATAATGTTATGAGTCGTGCTTATGAAATATTTGAAAAATATAAGAAAGTGGATTGATGTGACATCTATATGCATTATGCATTTGGTATTGCATTGAGTTATATTGTTATTATCAAAGTTTGTACCATTAGGCTTCGGCTTAGCGTGATTATTTCCATCGCATAGGTGACAGGGTAGACCCAGTTGGGCCAGAGAGTTCTTCTAGACCAGGTCGGGTCTAGACTTGTAGTTGAGCTTGTAGAGTTGCTATCGAGATCAGAAACACTGCCAGCAACATGTATATGTTTTTATGTTATTGTACATTTTGAGTTTTATGCATAATATATTATGTTTTGAATTTTACGTATTGTATATTATTAAGAATGTTTGGGTCAATGTATTTGAAATGGGAGAGTAAGTGTATTTTAAATTATATATATCTATATGTATAAATGTTTGAGAAACTTAGTGAAATTGAGAAGCCTGGTTGAGATGGTGATTTGAAATTATTTGGGAGTGTTTTTTTTTTGCAGGTTGTGTTTTGATAAATTTTGGGATATCCAAAATACAGACAAAACTCTGGCAAATTTTTTCCAGAGATTTTTATATATATTATTTATTTTGGGTTCTTATAACAAGTAAATAATATTTATATTCTATTTAATTTTTATATATTTAGAATTTGAAATTTTAAATTGGAAATGTGAAAATTTTTTATTAAATTAGTCTGTAATATTTTTGTACCGTATATGCGTATTTTACATATGTTGGAAATATGTATTGTACGTATATAGGGTATAAGGGTGTTACAGTATCACAACCCACCAATTGAATCTTAGTTAGATGGGAGAGTATTAGACATTAAAAGCACACAATATTAGCTTACAAAACTTAGTGGAGAGGATGAATGGAACAAGTAATCTGATATAAAATATCTATAAAGCTTTCCACATGTTGAGTTATGGCAATATAAGTTTAAGAAATTCACACATGTCCTTATGGCTAAGCCACCACCGTTCTAGTTTTAAGAAAGAAAGAAGAGAGAAAGGAAGCTAGAATTTTTCATCCTCCATATAAAGGAAGAAAGGAAACTAAAAGAGAAAACTTTAAACTTTTCTCCTTCTTGTATAGATAGGATAGAAATTGACCCTTAGGAATTGGTTTAGATGGCTAAATAAAGGAAACTAATATGATTTTGCAGCTTTTGGCCAAGAAGAAGAAGAACACTTGGTAAGAAATCTGGAAATTTTTAGAATTTGAATCATCTTCATCTCAAATATCTTTACTATATAAACAGGATAGAAGTTATGAAAAGTAAACTAATTTATACCTCTATCTTCATGAGTTTCTACTGGAAATTAGAGAAGAAGTTATTTAAAGTGAATAGAGAGAGTAATTTTGATAGGTTAGAGGTTGCACCAATTTTGGTAAGCTTGAAACAAAAAGAAACAAAACACAATAAGCTAAAATTTGGTCTAAAAATTGTGCATTAGAATAAGTATAAATGATGGTTAGTTTGAAACCAAGAAGACCTGAAGCTTTGGCTTGAAATATTTCTAGTTTAAATAAGCTACAAACTAGAAGAGATAGTGCTTGACTTGAATGTTCTGATTATCGTATTTTGCAAGAAGAACATCTGAAATTTATAGCCAAAGAAGCTAAAGGCTTCTAGCTATTAGTAAACATGAAGTATGAAAAGAAAGAAGAAGAATGAGAAGGTAAAGGAGAAAAAATAGAGAGAGGGTTATATGGTATAAATTACAGATTTAAGAAGAAATACCTGAAGTTAGTTATATTCTTTGATAAAAATGGGCATTAGCAAACTTGAATCTAAATTAATAAAAATTAATTAAAGAGAAGTTAATCATAAAAGGTCAAGGGCTGGTAATGTATAAGTAAATACATATATGTATGTATATAGCAGATGGAAATAATTGTAAAGTAAATAAAATAAATGTAATCAAAGTTAACTAAAGGAATTTGAATTTAATTATATGTAAGGTGTTGATTAAATAAAGAATTGTTAGCTAAAAAAAACTAATAGAAACTACCTCAATTTGACATTGACCATTAGATGATGAGTTAAGTATTGAAATAAAATGTGTGGTTGTGCTACCTTTGTAGGCAAAGGGATTCAAGTGAATTTTGAAGGAGACATAGACCTTTAGAGGTCGCATGTTGTGAGCTAACTTTAGAGAAAAGGTGAAGAGATAATTCATGCCAATTCTTATTTTAAATCATGTTTCAAGTTACGTTTCAAATGTGTTTTGATTCCATGTTGTGTTTATTAGAAGTATATGCTTGACCCCTAAGCCTTATGTTTGAAGTATACAATTTAAATATTCATGGTTTATATGCAAGTACAAGTACATAACACTGCCCATACATGTGTTTCTTGTGTATAGTCAGTCCTAAGCCCGGGTAAAGAAAGAGGGTCGCGGTAGGTGACAGCAAACGTAAATGTTTTGTCACATCTCATGATATGGAATCTAATGATACTATCGTTAGGGTATTCCCTACTTGCGACGCACTACATCGGACCTAGGTATAATGAAGACTAAGCAAGGGTGTAGGGCATTCCCTGAATGCAATGCACCATGCCGATGCCCAGATGTGACACATAATAAGTAAGGGTTCTTACATCAAGGATGGGTGTGGATAAACAAGTTAGTCTAAAATACAAGTAATACGAGATATACATTTTTCGATAATAGTAAAAGATTCTATAAGAAGAAACATAAGAAAGAACAAGTAGAGAGTAAGTACAGAATAGGAACTTGGAATATTGGATCTCTTACAGATAAACTGAGATAACTTGTTGATGCTATAGAGAGAAGAAAAATCGGTATTACTTGCATTCAAGAGACTAAATGTGTTGGAGAAAAAATTAAAAAAGTAAAGAATACTAGATATAAAGTGTGGTATACAGGAACAGAAAGAGGTAAGAACGAAATAGGTATAATTTTGGATCAAAACCATAAGGAGATGGTTGTAGAAGTGAAAAGAGTAGGCGATAAGATTATTTCAGTTAAACTTGTGTTTCAGAATGAGACCATCAACATAGTTAGTGCATATGCCCCTCAAGTTGGATTGAATGGGGAGAGCAAGTAAAACTTTTAGGATGTTATGGATGAACTTATGCAAGAAATTGCAAATCATAAAAATACTTTTATAGGAGGAGACTTAAATGGATATGTAGGAAAAAACATAGTAAGTTTTGAGAATGTTTATGGAGGGTATGGTTTTGGAATTAGAAATGAAGAAGGTAAGACTATTCTTGATTTTGCTTTAGCCTATAGTTTGATTCTAGCAAACATGTATTTTATAAAAAGAGAATCTCATTTAGTGACCTTTAAAAGTGAGTAAAATAAAAGTTAAATTGACTTCATACTTACAAGAAAAGAAAATCGAGCTCGATACAAGGATTGTAAGGTTATTTCAGGTGAGATTTTGACCACTCGTCATAGGTTAGTGGTTTTGGATGTCAAGTTTAAGAGGTTGATAAGTAGGATAAGGAGGATCAGAATTCCTAAGATTAAGCAGTGGACATTAAAAGATGAAAAACAATTATTCTTCAAGGATGATTTAGTCAAAGCCATAGGGTAGGAAGCAGATGTGAATATGTCATCCAATGATATATATATGCATGTCTACAATAATTAAAGGAGTAGTTAGAAAGGTTCTTAGAGAATTTAAAGAGTGTGGGCATCCCTTGAAGGAGTCTTGGTAGTGGAATGAGAAAGTGTAAAAAGTGATAAGAAGTAAAAGGGAATGGTATAAAAGTTTGCCTAAGTGTAGTAACAATGATGCATTTAAGCATTACAAATAAGCAAAAAAATATGCTAAAAAGGTAGTTAGTCAAGAAAGAGCTCAATCTTTAGAGAGTCTGTATGAGAAACTTGAAATAAATGAAGGGAAAAAAGTTGTCTATAAATTGGCTAAAATAAGAAAAAGGAAATGTCATGATTTAAGCCAAGTTAAGTGCATTAAAGATAAAAAGAATAAAGTTTTAATTCAAGAAGAGAATATCAAGGAATAATGGAGAAGTTATTTTGAGGATCTTCTTAATAGTAACCATAGTGGTAACATTGAGGGGTTAGATGATAAGGTTGAGAAAAAAGTGAAGTACACTAGACGGATTAGGTTTTCTAAAGTTAAGGAAGCTTTGAAGAGGATGAAAGTTGGTAAAGCCTATGGACCAGATGGAATACCTATTGAGGTTTGGAAATGTTTGGGAGATATAGGAGTTGCATGGTTGATAGCTTTGTTCAATGAGATCCTAAGTACTAAGAAAATGCTTGATGAATAGAGATAAAATAATTTGATACCTATTTTTAAGAATAAGGGAGATGTTCATAATTGCTCAAATTATAGAGATATAAAGCTTATAAGTCACACTATGAAACTGTGAGAGAGAGTTATGGAATATCGTTTGGCTTGTATCTCCCCAAATCAGTTTAGCTTTATGCCTGGTCGATCAACTATGAAAGCTATCTTTCTTCTTAGAGATTTGATGGAAAAGTATAAAGAGATGAAGAAAGATTTACATATAATTTTTATTAACTTGGAAAAGGCATATGATAGAGTCCCTAGAGAAGTTTTATGTGGGTTCTAGAGTATAAGGGAATATATATACATATATCCAAGTCTTGAAGGATATGTATGAAGGAGCCATCATCGGTGTCCTCACTATGGGCTGGGATACTAAGGATTTTTCTGTTTCTATTGGGTAGCGATAAGGTTCAGCTTTAAGCACTTATCTTTTCGTCTTGGTCATGGGAGCTAACAAGAAATATAGAAGATAACATCCCTTGGTATATGTTGTTTGCAGATGATATTGTATTAATAGATGAGACTCAAGCAAAGGTAAGTCAAAATTTAGAGTTATGGAGAAGCACTTTGGAATCTAAGGGTTTTAAGCTAAGTAGGACTAAAACTAAGTATATACATTGTAGATTTAATAATGAGAATAGAGAAAGAGGCAAAATTATTTTAGACAAAATAACACTACCTTATAGTAATCAGTTTACGTTCCTTGGCTCTATTATTCAAGAAGATAAGGGTTGTGAAGAAGATGTAAGTCATAGGATTAAAGCTGGATGGATGAAGTGGAGGAATACTAAAGGAGTTCTATGTGATGGAAAGATGCCAATTAAATTAAAAAAAAATTGTCGCACTATAATACGACCTGTGATGACGTATGGTAGTGAGTGTTGCACAGTAAAAGGCTAAAACATGAGTAAGATGCATATTGCAGAAATAAGAATGATAAGATAGATGTGTGGACACACTAGAATGGATAGAATTTGTAATGAGTGCATTAGAGAAAATGTGGGGGTAGCGCTTATTGTGGATAAGATAAGAGATAATAGATTGATATGGTTTGGTCATGAGAAACAAAGATCTATCGATGCACCAATTAGAAAAATTAAACAAGTTAGAGTAGATATAGCTAAAAGAGACAGGGGTAGGCCTAAACTGACTTGATCAAAGGCAATCCAAAATGATCTTATAATGTCACATCTATCAGAAGAGATAGCCCTAATCGTACCAAGTGAAAAAGAAGAATCCATATAGCCAACCCCAATTGACTTGGATTAAGACTTTATTGAGTTGAGTTGAGTTAAGTTTATGTGCAAGTACAAGTTCATGATTTATAACTTATCTTACAAGCTTGTTTCATATTGTTTCAAAATCAAGTTCATGTTTACCATGTTCCAAGTTCAAGCCCTGTTTCAAGGAAGTCTTGTTTCAAGCATGCTTCTTCCATGTTTTAATTTAATAATACTTGATTTTAAAATGATATAATGTTTTTGATGAGAATGATTTTATACTTGTTTTTAGTATGATTTTAATGTGTTTTTAGTTAATGTTTCATTTGATTTTTGTTTAAAGTTGGTTTTAAGTGTTTGTTTTAGGTTAAAGTGGAAAAACTCCCTTGGATGGTCAAAACAATGAAGAAAGAGCAAAATTCATCAATGGACACGCTCATGGACACGCCCGTGTCACCAAACGTGCCTTTTATAATGTTTCCAGTAGCTGTGACACGCCCAGTGACATGGGCGTGTCACTGGGCGTGCCATTTATTCAAAATCACAGTAGCTGTGACACACCCAGTGACATGGGCGTGTCACTGGGCGTGTCACCTATGAAAAAGATGATTTTCTACCCGAGTTTGAGGAAAAAGTGGGGGACAACCAATTACTTTTGGCCAAAAGAAATACAAAACAAATAGAATATGGGGAACAAGGTATGGGGTGTGAGCTGGAAGTGAGTTGGAAAGTTTGACTTGAGCTTGGAGGAAAATAAAAAGAGGAGGAAGAGGAAGAAGAAGAGAGCTTCTGCAGAGAGGGAGAGTTGCAGGTTTTTGCAGAAAACAGAGACAGAAACAGAGAAGAAAGATTTGAGAGGAGGAGACTTGGGCATACACGTTTTGGGCAAGGAGGGAGTGACACTTTCCTTGACTCTTCATCTTCATCCTCCATCTCCATCATCTTCATCTTCCATTGACAGCTCCTGCAAATTCAAGAAGCACACATTGAAAGGGGTTTTTCTATTTTCTCCTTTTATGTATTTTGTTATTGTTGTTGTTGTTGTTGTATTAATTGTATTGAACATGAACTAATTCATTATCTATCTAGATATTGAAGAACCCTAGCCTATTTGTATAACTAGATACTTTTAATTGATTGAGTTGTTTTATTCTTGTGATGCTTAATGATTATTGCCAATTGATGATAGCATGCTTATTGATTGGTTGCCATTTTCATGTTATTGACTTGAGAAAGCTTGGCATGAATTGATTACTCATAAGGGTTGAGGATTGATTGGGGTGCTAGAGATAGACCTACAAGATCCTTTGGTGTATAGTTCCTTGTTCTTAATGCATGACCTATTTAATTGTGTTTTGAGAAGAGATTCCGGCACTCTACTTAGCGATTAGGGATTAATTCACTCGAGAGAGGTTTTAGTCTAAGTTAGAGGAATGCCAATTCAACTCCATCATGTGTGATGTAATTGTGGCTAGGGGGGATTCAATATCTGGATAGTATCATTTATATCAATCCTTTTTACACACAACATTCAATTTATCTTTACTTGCATTCATTAGGTTTGTTGTATTTCATTACTTGCATCCATTTAAGTTAATTGTCTTTAATTACAAAACACCACAAAAAAATATTAATTTGCTAAACAACGGTTGAGGTTTGCACTAGTGCTTGGCCTTGTCCTCAGTGGAACGATAACTCACTCACTACTTTATTACTTGGGCGACCCGTGCACTTGCGGTAATTGCATATAGCATACGGCACGCATCAAGTTTTTGGCGCCGCTGGCGGGGACAATGGTTTCAATACTAGTAATATAATTAAGACTATTGATTTAGTTCTATTTCTTTGTTTGTTTGTTTTTCTTTGAATTGTTTGTGTGTTTCTCTTTGAATTGTTTGTTTGTGTTCTGTAAATTTGTTTGTTTATTGAGTTTGAATTTGTTTGTTTGTTTGTTTGTTCGTTTTTTTTTCTTTAAATTGCTGAGTGCCTTTTGTAAAGATGCAGTTTTCAAGGCACGGAGAAGTTTATGATAGGGACTATAATTCTAACACGATTTGTGCAGCATGTGGCAATGCAGGACATAGTGCCAATACATGTTCATTTGGTTTCGAACGATACCAAGAATGGCACGAAGAAGAATATGACTACCAAAATTTCCAGCAATACCAAAATTTTGAGCAGATTGGTGGTAATGACCCATATTTCAATTCTTACAATCCTAGTTGGGAAAGCCACCAAAATTTTTATTGGGAAGATCAGCAGTACACTCCACCTCAAAATTGTTTTCAGCCTTACCAAGGAGGTCCTTACTTTCAAGAAGAATTTTCACACCAAGACCACCTTGAGAAACCCACTTTGGAGGAGAGAATGAATGCTTTCATTCAAGACACAGAGAAGTTTCAAACTCAATACATAGTGGAAGATGAGTTAAGGTCTGAATTTTTGCAAGAAACACAGAGGAGGTTGAATGCTCTAGTTGGGCAGCTGGCACATCAACCCCAAGCATACCAACAAGAGGAGTCTCCTAGCCAATTGAAGCAAACTCAGGTAATCACAAATTTAAGGAGTGAACAAGTAATTTATAACAATTTTTGTGATTTCTTTGATGCAGGGACCAATCAAGAAGAAAATGGCGAAGAGATCCAATCCAACATGGAGGAGATGAGTCAATCAAAGGAGGAGAAGAATCTGGAAGCATCAACTTGGATAGAATTACATGAGACTCCAAATCCTTTTATGCCACCAATTTATTCCCCATATAGGCTGGAGGAAGAAAACCAAGGTATGCATATTCCTGAACTCTATGACATGTCTTATAGCCAAGATAATATAGATAAGCTTGAGGTAGCCATGACTTTAGAAGTGGAGCCTAATATTTCCAATCTAAAAATTGAGGAGAGCAAATTACTGTTAAACGATGAGGTTGTTGAGATGAAACTTCAAATTGCTAAAGAGGATGAGGAAGAGATTTAACCAAACTTGGTTGAACTCCAAAAGACAACAAAAATTTTGAAATTTGTTTTAGTTGGGGAAAACAATATGCAATCAATGATTATCCCTCCCAATTTCGGGAGCGAGAAAGAATAAAAAATGAATATAACCATGTTGCATACTGAAGAATATTTTTACCAAGTTCCTATAGCATTGGAAAATCTCCCCAAGACAGCCTTCATGAGTTCTCATTGGCCATTTGCTCAACCAAAGATACTACCTAAGCTTTGCAATGCATTGGGCACATTTCGAAGTTGCATGCTGTCTATCCTCTCAATCATGAACTCCAATTGCATTACGGGTGGAAGGAGCCCTACACATCGCATATGGGAGCGGTGGAAATCAGGTTTTATCTAAACTCTCTTTAGTTTATGCATGCTCACATTGAGGACAATGTGAAATTTTAAGTGTGGGGTGCATGTTGTGTTTTGTGTTGTTAATTTTATGTTTTGTGTTTTTAATTTTAGTTTATTTTTGTGTTAGTTTAGTTAATGTTTTTCTTTAAATAAATTAATTTTGAAAAGTTCAATTGTTATAAACATTGTTGATTGATGACCCTTTTAATTTTTGAAGCATGAATTTGAGAATTGAGTAGAATTGATGCTTATTGTCAATTATGTTGGTTTTTCTTTGCATTACCATCAACCTAGTGAGGAATTGAGCCATCAACTGATTATTTTTGTTGTGTGTGGACATCTTTGATTGATGACTTGCTAGAACTTGCTTTGACATACATTTTAAGACTATATAAAAATTGCAATTTGGTATCAAGATGATTAGGGCAATTAGGTGAACCCACTTTGGCTTAAAAAGACCTACCCAAATTTTAACCTTAGTTAGCCAATTTTGAGCCTATTTCATTTCTCCTTTTCTTTCTTTTTCACAACACCATTAGCTTGAACCTTGTTTTTAACTCTTACCCTTTCATTAGGTCAAGAGCATTTTAAGAGCGTTTATGACCAAGTGTTGTGTTAAATTAAGTGTGGGGTTAAATTTAGTAGGTTTAAGATTGCAAATAAAAAATAAAAAATAAAAATCAAGTAAAAATAAGAAAAATTGTTGTTATTGTTGAAAGGGTTGGATATGTTTTAGAAATAATCCTTGCAAGATGTAATAAGTGAGTTCACTTGAAAAGTTCTTTAATGTCAAGGGGTAAATAAGAGCAAGGTGTTTTGAGATAGTTAGGTGATACATATGATTGGTTACTTCATTCTTGAAGTGCTCTTGAACTTAATGATTAAGCTCACATTTCCTAAATATCATGCCTCTACCTTAACCCCATTACAACCCAATAAAAGACCTTTTGATTGATGCTTGATTGTAATTAAGTGGTGGAGATTTGATAAATAAGCAAGCTTATGGCAATAATCTTTCATTGATTGTTATGAGTGTAAATACCACCTTGATCAAACACTTTTTAAGAGTTGGTGAGAGAGTGACAATGTAGGTTGTGCATGGAAAGCCACTTAATTGCTTTGGTATCGATTTTGTTCTATTTGATATTGATTGCGGATTTAAGGATAGGGAAGTCTTAATACAATTTTTATAACTCTTGAACTTGACAAAATTAATGTGTTTAATTTGTTTTGAGTTTAGTCTTGCTTGGGGACAAGCAAGGATTTAAGTGTGGGGTATTTGATGAGAGTGATTTTATACTTGTTTTTAGTATGATTTTAATGTGTTTTTAGTTAATGTTTCATTTGATTTTTGTTTAAAGTTGGTTTTAAGTGTTTGTTTTAGGTTAAAGTGGAAAAACTCCCTTGGATGGTCAAAACAATGAAGAAAGAGCAAAATTCATCAATGGACACGCTCATGGACACGCCCGTGTCACCAAACGTGCCTTTTATAATGTTTCCAGTAGCTGTGACACGCCCAGTGACATGGGCGTGTCACTGGGCGTGCCATTTATTCAAAATCACAGTAGTTGTGACACACCCAGTGACATGGGCGTGTCACTGGGCGTGTCACCTATGAAAAAGATGATTTTCTGCCCGAGTTTGAGGAAAAAGTGGGGGACAACCAATTACTTTTGGCCAAAAGAAATACAAAACAAATAGAATATGGGGAACAAGGTATGGGGTGTGAGCTGGAAGTGAGTTGGAAAGTTTGACTTGAGCTTGGAGGAAAATAAAAAGAGGAGGAAGAGGAAGAAGAAGAGAGCTTCTGCAGAGAGGGAGAGTTGCAGGTTTTTGCAGAAAACAGAGACAGAAACAGAGAAGAAAGATTTGAGAGGAGGAGACTTGGGCATACACGTTTTGGGCAAGGAGGGAGTGACACTTTTCTTGACTCTTCATCTTCATCCTCCATCTCCATCATCTTCATCTTCCATTGACAGCTCCTGCAAATTCAAGAAGCACACATTGAAAGGGGTTTTTCTATTTTCTCCTTTTATGTATTTTGTTATTGTTGTTGTTGTTGTTGTTGTATTAATTGTATTGAACATGAACTAATTCATTATCTATCTAGATATTGAAGAACCCTAGCCTATTTGTATAACTAGATACTTTTAATTGATTGAGTTGTTTTATTCTTGTGATGCTTAATGATTATTGCCAATTGATGATAGCATGCTTATTGATTGGTTGCCATTTTCATGTTATTGACTTGAGAAAGCTTGGCATGAATTGATTACTCATAAGGGTTGAGGATTGATTGGGGTGCTAGAGATAGACCTACAAGATCCTTTGGTGTATAGTTCCTTGTTCTTAATGCATGACCTATTTAATTGTGTTTTGAGAAGAGATTCCGGCACTCTACTTAGCGATTAGGGATTAATTCACTCGAGAGAGGTTTTAGTCTAAGTTAGAGGAATGCCAATTCAACTCCATCATGTGTGATGTAATTGTGGCTAGGGGGGATTCAATATCTGGATAGTATCATTTATATCAATCCTTTTTACACACAACATTCAATTTATCTTTACTTGCATTCATTAGGTTTGTTGTATTTCATTACTTGCATCCATTTAAGTTAATTGTCTTTAATTACAAAACACCACAAAAAATATTAATTTGCTAAACAACGGTTGAGGTTTGCACTAGTGCTTGGCCTTGTCCTCAGTGGAACGATAACTCACTCACTACTTTATTACTTGGGCGACCCGTGCACTTGCGGTAATTGCATATAGCATACGGCACGCATCAGTTTTTAATACAAGTTATTATATATTTTCATGTTTTAAGAAATTATGTTTGCAAGTAAGGTTTTCAAGGATTTTTAAGTTGTCATGTACACAAGCATTGTCCCTACTAATAGAGGTTAAACCATTAGAAAGTGTGCACTGTTAACCCTAACGGATAGGGGCATGTATCCATGCTTCACCCGGAAGGAAGCCATGGTTACAACATGCACTCTGGCCCAATGTGTGACTATACAAGTGCAAGTATGGACCCAGTGTGAGTCCTTTATCATGTTATAAGTTCAAGTTACAAGTGCAAGTGACATGATGATTGTTTTTTTTACAGGTTAATCAAGTTACTTTTCATATTTTCATGCAAAGCTCTACTTATTGTTTAATTTAGTTATTTTTAATCATGCTATAATATTTTCAAGTTACATGCGTTACATGAGTTTTGTATTCAATCAAGTATCATCTAAGAAAGTTTTGTATGTTTCGCAATTCTAGATTAGAATACCTCACATCTGGTATGGTTTATTTTCTCACTGAGATGAAAGCTTATTCCATATAAACTGCCTAGTATAGGTATTGTGTGGCTAGTGACAACTTCTTTAATTCTTTTCTATAATAAGTTAATTTCATGTGTATTTTCTAGTATGGTATAAGTATTCTATAGAGCTTCATGGTATTAGTATGAGATTTAAAAGTGCATTTGAGAAATTATAATGGTATATGTATAGTATATATGCAGTGTGTAGCCAAGAGTATTAAGGTTAATAAAAATACAAATGTATAAAATCAACTGAATAAAAGAAATATAGGCTCACTAGCAAAAGATGAAACATGTTGATTTGAATAATTATGGGTTCTACAAGATATCAGAAGACCTTAAGTCGACCTGGACCCTAGGACTGTGGTGCCCCTAAAGGTGGGGCATGACATTGGGTCATGTTTAGATGGAAGGAAGAACATCCAAGATTATTTACACTTGCAGGAAAATAAGGGCATGATGCAGGTGCATGGGGCAATTATTTGTTAAAAATGTTTGTGGGTTATAGGGGTTATGTGTAGACATTTAGATGGAAGATGGAATATAGGTGTTGAATGATGAGTCTATGAAGGCTTTAGGCCATGGGCCAGGTTTGTACTATTTAATTGTGGTATAATGGCATGGTGCAATTTAGGTCTATGCTTCAAAGGCTTATATAGGTGAGTCCAATTGGTTTGGAAATGGTGATGAATAAATCATATAGCCTAGCCATAGGCCAGGTACGTGGTCAAAGGGTCATAGACTGATGATGTCTCATTTGTCATGGGTTAGTTCCATAGTTAAGGTGGTTAGATACATAGGGCTTCAAAGGTTGAGAGTGATCAAATTTTCTCAAAAGGGGCACGTGTTGTATGGATGTAAGGTGAAAGGTTTATGCCATAAGACTTGCATAAAGGGGTCCATGACGTTTTGGGCCATGGGCCAGATTCATGGTTATCATGGGTTTGGTACATGTGGGTCTTAGTTCATCTGGCTTAAAGATAGGGCACAAGTCTAGTTCATGTAGTCATATGGTAAGGGTCCATGGGCTTATGCCATGGTTAAAGATGGTTAGGCCTTTGTAGCCTAGGTTCATGTCCAAAGATTAAGCCCTTGTAGATATAGTTTCAAAATGGTGGCTTTTATGGCTAAGGTTCAATGTGTTAGCTCTATATGGCCAGGATCCATATGGATAGTATTAGCTCTTATGGCTAGGGTCCATGTGGATAGGTTTAACTCTTATGGCTAGGGTCCATATGGATCTCCTATGGCTAAAGGGGTGATTTTGTGGTTAAGGTCCATGGTGTCCTAAAGGTTTAGCCATGTGGCTAGGCTTTGAAGGTTAGGTATGATCCTAAAAGGGTTGAGCCATGGGACTAGATAAGATTGGGTATGGTCCTAAAAGGGTTAAGCCATGAGGCTAGGTAAGGTTAGATCTAGTCTTAAGGTTTAAGCCATAAGGCTAAGGTAGGGTTAGGCATGGTCCTAAGGTTCAAGCCATATGGCTAGTTAAAGTTCATGTTTAAGGTAGGGTGCCCTAAAGAATGTTTTTCTAAGGGGTTTGAGGTTTTAGCATAGTATGCATGAATGCATGAGGAAAAGAGGTTTCATGAGCTCATGCTAAAAGCCTTGACTCTTACTCTGCATGCAACCTAAAGCTGGGTTTTAAATTTATTACATGAATGAGGATGTAGGGTGGCTTAGTCCAATAGGGTCCCATCACATTATAGCAACTATACCATATGTGAGTCAAAGTGCCTTGCATGGGTCCAACAGTATGTGCATACCCATTAGACCTTGAAAAAGATTTAAAGATTCACCATGGGTGGGATTACTTTTCCTATCTCCCAATACACCTAAGAGAGGTTGTCAGGTCGATGCCACTCATTATCCTGAGATTTATCCTAAAAACTAGGCTTGAATGCAAAAAGTGATGCATGAAAAAGTTTGAATTTAATTAAAGGCCAAACAAAATTTACTTAAAATTTTTAGAAAAAATAATTTTTTCCTAGTGGTGCATGAAAAAGTTTTTTCATGCAAAAAGTGATGCATGAAAAAGTTTGAATTTAATTAAAGGCCAAACAAAATTTACTTAAAATTTTTAGAAAAAATATTTTTTTCCTATTGGAGTTGCCAAGCTGTGAGGGCTCGCTCAATCACCTGTCTAGCCTGTTAAGGAAGTCAAAATGCTCATTTGAGTGATTGCCCACACAAAAGAATCAAGGTTGCTTCTCCTCACATCAGTTACTTTCAGTGTCTTAGTTGAAAAAATAATTTTGTGCTGCCACTTAAATTTATTTGATTGAAAAAGGTAAAATTTAAGAAAAATCCAAAAAGTGACTCCAATTGTATTCCATGGATAAAAATGCACTAGCCTTGAACCAAAGGATGGATTCAGAGGATATGTTTTGGCTCATTTAAGTAAAAAGAGTTTGGCCTTTAGTTAAATTCAAACTTACTAAATTTATTCCACGAAAAATTACTTGTATTGAAATGACAATTAGCAATGCATGAACAATATATGTATATATATATATATAAGATGCCAATCGCAATGCACATTAAATAATATAAAACAATTTATCCATAAAGCAAAATAAAGCAAAACTTGAATTATAGAATAAATCCAAAATTGAGGATCCTACTTATAGCCCTTATGGGTTCTAGGATGGGCATACATTTCCCTAAATAACATGGCAAATGAACTATAAAGCAAATGAAAATTGTTAGTTCACGGATAAGAAGGGATTTTAAGGTTTAATAGGGAAAAAAGTTTTTAAAATTTAATGGGCACGATCAAGCGGACTTAAATTCTAAGTAAGCCTACATGTCCTTTTGAATTGGAATTAGAGTATATGCAGTTCTAAATATCTTTCGATGGTGAGGTCTAACTTATGATTTGGTTTCCTAGTCTTTACCTGGGGACCTATCTTAACTAGTTTGAAAGGTCCATTAAAACCTGATATTCTAGTCCAAGCACGTTTTAGGGTTACTCTTCAACTTAAGTCTGACTATGTTAGGTTTATTTTAAAACCTAAGTCTAATCATGCAAATTTTAGGTTTATTATAAAACCTAAGTCTAATTCAAATTTTAGGTTTGTCCAATCCAATTTATGTTTATGTTTAAAACCTAAATTCAAACTATGTAAGTTTAGGTTTATTTTAAAACTTAAGTTCAAAAGTTCAATGTTTAGGTTTATTCTCAAACCTAAGTTCAAATTATTTTTTAGGTTTACCTATACAATCCTAAGTTCAATTTTTTTAGGTTTATTCTAAAACCTAAAGCCAAATCATGTTCAGGTTTATTCCAAAAACTAAATTCAATTCCAATTTTAAGTTAATTTATAACCTAAGTTCAACTCATTTTTTTGGTTTACCTTTAAACCAAAGTTGAATTTTATGTGTTGGTAAACCCAAGATCAAAAGTCCATTTAAAATCAAAGTTCAATTAAGTTCATTTTATCAACCATTCAATTCAACCAATTAATCGATAAGTTTACATTTAAACCTAAGTCCAAGTAGATCGATGTTTAAGGTTCAAATTTGTTCTTTAATCATTTTTGGCCAATTCAATTTAGGTTAACCATTTTTATCAAACCAAATTAAAAGCTAAAAATAATCAAAAGATGGTTAAGGTAGGGTTGTACCTTTTTTCGAGCCTTGGTTGGCAAAGGACATAACTTATGGATGGATCCATAGTTCACTTGAGGAGTCAAGGTCTTTGATTGAATGGTTTGGGCTGTTTAATACAAAGCAAGGACCTAAAGAAATGTCAGCACCCAAATTTTCTAAAGAAGTAAATTTTAGGTAGTTCTTACCAAGAAAGCTTGAACCTTTTCTTTAAAAGAAAGGTAGAAGAAAGAGAAAAGAAATGAACTAGCAATTAGGTTTGCTTGGTTGGTCAATGTGTGTGTAAAATAGGGGATGGGGGCAATTTATAGAAGTTTTCAGCTAAAAAATAGACTAGTTGCCATAGTAAAGGCTGCAACAGCTGTTAGGTTGCTTGTAACAGCAAATTGGCCTATTGCCGTAGCAAAATAGGCTCATGCGGTAGCCGTGGATACTATAGGCTAGCCTTTTACTACTATGGCAATCACGGGCCCAATTGTGGTAGGGAGTTACCACAATTGGCCAACTATGCATGGTCAACTTCAACGAGCCTATTCAAGCCCTCTAGTGTTCATTTTGGACCATTCTTATGCTCACAGATCCATATCGGACTTAATTTTAATATGGTGGGATAAAATTAAGGGTATAGTTCTCACCTTGCCCTTTCCAAAAGAGAGAGGTTTCTCCCCTTCTCCATACCCATGGGAGAAAACCAAGGGAAATCCCCACCCTATTTGAGGCAAATCCCAGTGGAAAATGAAGATTTCTCGTCCTAGTGCCAACCCTACTAAAATGACATTGCTATATTATTATTTTTTATTTTTTTAAATACCTCAACCCTATAAAAAATTTCTTTATTTAGATTTTTATTAAATTTTAAAAATTATCATCACCTTATAAAAGTTTACAATATATATGGCTAGGGTTACACAAACCTTAATTACAAATAAGAAAACTTAATAAAAAGGCAATAGGCTGTAAAAAACAAAAAGAAATACATATATAGAAACTAAATATTTATCGAGGTAAACAAAATGCCAAAATATCATGTCTATATGATATTCTTACAAAAAATAAATGAGGAAACAAATATTTGTCAAAAGTTGCTATAAATTGGAAAACGCTTTTTTTGGAGGCTTAAACGTTAAAATTTAAACGAAAAGTAATGGGCCATATTGCAAAGCAATAATTTTGACTCATTAGCCCATTTTTCATTAGGCCAGGCCTACAGAATGCCTAAATTATAACTTCAACTTTTGATAATAATTACCAAACTACCACTAGAGCAGTTTTCTATCAAACTAATCCATGAAAACTATGGTCATCCATTTCGCATCACCTTCTCTCACAAGTAGCCCAAGAAAACTAAAAAAAAGAAAAAAATAGGAATGAGAATTGATTGCCAATTGATGATTGAAAATTAGGGCTAGTGGCTACTTATGAACAAAACTAAGACTGAAATTAGGATAGATTTAGTGGTCTTGCAGAGTCTTAAAAGGATTAGGACTAAAATTAGGACATAATTTGGATCAAAATTGCATTTGGCATCATAAAAAAATATGCACGGGCATGCTTAATTAAATGGCACAATCATGCATAATAGTCTTCAGGATGTTTATCCTCTTCTTTGCTAATTACAAAACTCTTCTTCAAAGGCATGCTTGTGCAAATCCCAAATGCATGCCCGTACTGATAAATTTGACTTCTTAACTTGAACTTTTCTTTCTCCTTCTTTTCTGACAGTTGAGTTTCTAATTTGCATGTTTGTGTCTTTCTGTAATGCACAGTTGTGCTCTTCAAATGAGCTACTAGTCTTTAGTTCCTCTTCTTTCTCGTGTTATGGCAGAAGGCTTTTAACTTGGCATGGTTATGTTGTTCACAAAGGCACGACCGTGCTTATTATTTCTTCCTTTGCTCCTTTTTTTATGTTTTTTCTTTCTATATTCCTTCATGTATAATTTTTGCCCAGAATTCCTTCCTTTTCCTACACGTCATTTAAATTTCTCAACAAAAGATATTTAGTTCGCAAAAATACAAATTCAATGAAATTCAATTGATAGAAAGTATAAACTTAAAACTATATGCTAACATTCATCAAGCAGTTATTCTTTGTGATGTTTTTTTTTTTTGAGAGATATCTAATGATGATGATGATGAGACATAAGATGGTAGCTTGAGTGGCTATGATGTAATGTTGTACATATCCTACTTAATAGGTGGGTTGCCTTAGTTTTGTGACAATAATGACAGTTATAGTTTAATTTTATCAGTTTGTAATTAGTCATGCTTATTACAGATCCTATACATCACATGCTTTTTCATTCTCTGTTGGTCATGTGCCCTGAAGTTCAAGTCATGACAAGTTGACAATGACATCATGTAACTGATTGTGTATTTTACTGAGGGTGCAAGTCCATCTATTGATATGAAAGACGATAGATCACATTATGAGCATGTACACCATTTTGAAAGTACAAATCAATTTTTGGGTTATTATTATTGAATCAATTGTGGTTACATTAAAAGAAGTTAATTTTACTATTTTACATTAATTAACAGAAGACATAGTTGGGATGATCGCCCACTGTGTATGAGATTTACATCACCAATTTTAGAAAGAAAATACTAATAAAGTTTGAATTCTTTCTTGTAAAGAATATATTCACATGGAAATTAAATATTTACATATATTTGATAAACAATTTTGATATATGAATAATACAAATTTATGATAGTACTTCAACTAAATGCACAAAATCATTCACAAAGAAAATAATTAAGCACTTTGGTCCTTCTCCTTACACAAATTCAAATCATATGGATAAGTTTATGTATTAAACATCATGTAGGGTTTGGTTATATATATATATATATATAGTTATATATAGATATATATATATATCTTTTTCTATTGTGAGTTGTAATTATTATAACCTCCCATATATATATTTTTTTTATAATCATGCTAAAGTATTGCAATCTTATCATTTGGTTATAAATACTTAATCATAGGATCAAATTATTAATAAATAATTTATCAAATTTTTATTTTTCTTGGTTTCCAGCTTCTTTCATTTTCTCATCATTTTTATTTTTAAATTTTTTAGTGTCCCCCTACTGCTCTAAACCTTTCATTTATCCAGTCTTCACTGCCAGATATTTTAGATTTTAAGAGATTTAACTGCAGTTATTTAATATAATTAATGGTTATAACAAACTACATATATATGTTTAATAGTGTTGATAATATTTATAAATGTAAACTATAGGTTTTTATTGTAATGCGTATTCTATTATAAAGTACATATATAGGTTTTCATAACCAAGTACGTATTTATGTTTAATGGTATAACAAAATTATTTTGATGAATTAATGGTGAAGAAATTAATATTTTTAAATAATAAAATAATGTTTTATTTAATTACAGAATAATATTACATTCTGTTGTATATATATATATATAATTCTTTTGTCTAAAAACAACTAAAATCTATTTTATATATCCATAATTTCGGTCTATGAAAAAAACAAAATGAAAAAGAAGAAATAGTATTTGAAGAAAGTTCCTAAAAATGAAAAGACAATATGAATGTGAGTGAGATGATACATTGATTAATAATGCAGTGATTAAAAGTGAGCGAGTAATAAAAGAAAAAGAAAGAAGAAAACTTTTGCTACTGAAATTTAGGAAAGTGGGTCACTCTCACTCAGTGGCTGCCTACAAAAGCAATGAAAGTGAAAGAAAACAATAGAAACAATGTACCTTCCTGTTTATTATTATTATTATTATTATTATTATTATTATTATTATTATAACTTTATCTTTCTTTCTCTTATATATATATATATATGTATTTATTTATGATGCTTTTTTTAGCATAATATTTATGTTGATTACTGCATGCAAATTGCAAAGCAAAACCCATCATTACTGCCACTCCCTCTTTGTTCGCTAATCCCTATGAAACATCTCTTTCTTTCTTTCTTTTGTTTAATTATTTTATCATATCATATCTATTCTTCTGTTACAAAAAGAATGCCTAATATATTATTTTAATGTAGACTATTAATTATTCTAAATATTTAAAACTTAAAAGCATCAAATTTTCAAAAATTTAATCTATTTAATGAATTTTTTTTTTCAAAAAACAATAGATAATAAAAATATATTATTATTATATGCACTAAAAAAAGTTTCTACACTATAAAAAAAGATATGTGACCTTTCATTTTAATTATTTTGAAATCAATTTTTTAACATAAAATATATTTTTATAATATTTGAATAAAATATTTTTTCCCAAAATGCCATGCCAGTTGTAGAGTAAAGAATAGTAGTGTTGCTTCGTTATAATATTTAACACTTAAATTAAAACTTTTAGAATTAATTACTATGTCATAAAAAATTATTATAATTTTATTGTAAAATATATTTTGTCATTATTTTATCTGTGTGTATTCTTATGAGTTTTCATTCGTAAACAAATTTAAGGATATGATAATTTCAAATTGTAAAGAAAATATTTATTTTAAAAAATTAATTTTTAATTAAAAATTAAAAATGATAGCTTAAATTTTTTTTAAAAAAATTACACCAATAATAATAATTGATAAGATTTTTAAGAATTTTTACAGTTTTTAAAAATCACATCACTGAAATAAAAATTAAAATTCAACACTCAAATTCTCAGTGCTTAATTTTCTACCAAACACCACCAACAACGCTAATTACATTATAGCTGTGATTTCATTTGTTTGCCCAAAAAAAAAAATAGTTTGATATTGGTAGCTCGACTCAATACATAAATCTTGTGAGAACAACGAGAGAAGTTTTTGTATATTAGCTTAATCAAATACATTACATGAAGTGATTTATATATCACTGAAATATAGATAACTGATTACATGAAAAGTGGAACTAAATTAATAAGAATAGATATATAGAATATTTATAAAATAATGATTTCAAAATAATAAAGAGAGTTGTCATCCTAACACCCCCATCAAGCCGAAGACGATAAGGGAAGAAGCCGAAGCTTGTCTCGATGTTTAGTAAATAGACGTTGCCTTAAGGGCTTGGTGAGAATATCAACGATTTAGTCATCTGTGGAAATAAAATGAACTTGAATATGTTTGGATTGAATCTTTTCCCAAATAAAGTGATAATCAAGCTCCACATGTTTGGTTCTTGCATGAAAGATAGGATTAGAGCATAAGTAAATGGCTCCAACATTGTCAGACCAAAGAGTAGCCGGAGATGATGGTCGAAAAATGAGTTCAGTCAGCAAAGAAAACAACCACAAAATCTCTGCAGTAGCAAGAGCCAATGAACGATACTCACTTTTAATTGAAGATTGAGAAATTGTTGGTTGTTTCTTTGAAAACTAGGATACAAGATTAGAACCAAGATAGACAACATATCCCGTAGTTGAACGCCGATCATCTGGGCAACCAGCCCAGTCACTGTCGGAGAAACATTGAAGCTGATAAGAGGAGTTTTTAGAGAAAAACAATCCCAATGTAGAAGAAGCACGTAAATAGTGAAGAAGCCTTTTTGCTGCTGTCCAATGTTCTTGAGTCGGGCAATGCATAAATTGTGATAACTTGTTAACGGAGAAAGCAATTTCAGGGCGTGCAAGAGTAATATACTGAAGTGAACCGACAATTTGACGATACTGCTCACCATTTGGCAGAGGGTCACCTGAAAATTTCGATAATGGAGGAGATATGGCCATCGGCGTGTTGCAAGGCTTGCAATCAATCATTTTTGCTTTGGCCAGAAGATCATTAATATATTTTGTTTGTATGAGCAACAAACCAGTTGGCAATTGCTTAGCTTCTATGCCTAGAAAATAATGAAGAGAGCCAAGGTCGCGAACAGGAAATACTTCACTTAATTTAGTAAGAAACCATTCAAGTTTGCTGGAGTTAGAAGAAGTCAACAAGATATCATCAACATAAATTAAAATGAAAAATTTGACAGCACCTTGACGAAGAATAAATAAAGAAGAGTCAGCTTGAGAAGCTCGAAAACCAAGTGAAGTAAGGAAGCTAGTAAGTCTATGAAACCAGACCCGTGGTGTCTGCTTTAAGCCATAAAGAGACTTATTTAATCGACAAATAAAATTCGGATGATTAGAGTCTTGAAAGCAAGGTGGTTGATCCATAAAAATTTCAGAGTCAATAGAGCCATGAAGGAAAGCATTTGAGATATCAAGTTGACGAATAGACCAACCAAAGGAAGTTGCAATCGCCAAAAATGTCCTAATTGTAGTGGATTTAACTACCGGGCTGAATGTCTCATTGTATTCAATACCAGGTTGTTGAGAGAAGCCCTTGGGAACTAAATGAGCTTTGTAATGCTCAATATCACCATTAGCTTTCCTTTTGATCCGAAACACCCATTTATTTCCAACAATAATTTTGTCAGGAGGACGAGGAACCAAGGTCCATGTGGAGTTTTGAACCAAAGCATTGATTTTCTCTTGCATAGCATCACGCCATTCAGAATAGGACTTTGCTTGATTAAAGGTGTGGGGCTCAACATGAAGGTAATTGGTTTTGGTAGTGGAAAGAAGAGCCTGTCGATTGTTCATAGTGGAAGGACAGAGCTGCATACGGTGTATGCGAGATGGAGTAGACAATGAGGTAGAGTTGGGTGCTGGTAAGGATTGGGTAGTTGAAGAATTGAAATTTTGAAGAGTAGAATAATCTAAAAAATCCATAATAAGGGGAAGAGCAGGAGAAGTAGTTGAAACAAATTGTAAAGATGAAGAAGATAATGTATTTGAATTCGAAGAAAGATTTGGGAAAGAAGTATTTGAATTATGTTGAGTGGAGGAAGATGAGTTGGCAGGTGAAAGAGATTGTGGTGAAATAGGAGATAAGGTTAACGTTTTATGTGAGCTGGCATGTGTTTGAGAAGAAGTGGGACTGTTATTTAAATTTGAGTTAAAGACAGAGGAAGGTAAAGAATTTGAATTCAAACCTAAAGATTCAGTAGATCCTAGAGATGATGATGATACACTTTGAATTTGAAGCCAAGGTGAGCTGGAATTATAGGAATGGGCAGAAGACTCTTGAGAGAAACAACTAGGAAATAATTTGAGATTAAAGACGACATGACGGGCAAGGTAGACATGACCAAATTTGGGTTCTAAGCATCCATGACCACAATGATTTGGACTAAGACCTAAGTAAATGCAAGCTTTGGTACGAAAAAATCGAATTTGTGTTTGTTGTATGGACGAAGTAAGGGGTAAATAACACAACCAAAAGGTTTAAGATCAGAATACTTAGGATGCCTATTGAACAATCAAAAATATGGACAATCATTACCAAGTGTAGGAGTGGGCAAGTTATTAATTGAAGCAATGCTAACTTCAAAAGGCATAGTTCCAATAACTTTTTGGTAAATTGGAATGAGCTAATAATATTAAAATTGTATCACAAAATGTCTGATTTTATGTTCTGCAATACCATTTTGTTCATGAGTATATGGATAAGTAATCCGATGAACAATACCCACTATTTAAAAATAAGAATAAAGTTTTTGGCGTTCTCCCCCCCCCCCCCCCAATCAGAATGAAATGCTTTAATTTGAGCATTGAATTGTCGTGAAATTAAATTTTGAAATTGCAAAAACATAGAATAAACTTCACTGTTATTCTTCAAAAGATAAATCCAAGAGAACTAAGAATAATCATCAACAAATAACAAAACATAACGATATCCTAGACTAGATAACATAGGGGCTGGTCCCCAAACATCTGAATGGATTATTTGAAATGGAGCAGTGCTCTTATGATCTACAGAAGCTAATGGAATTCTTGACAACTTGCCAAGTGCACATGATGAACAAGGATCAAGGTTGCGACTAGAACATGGTAATTGAAAATGATGAATGACTTTGGAGACTATTTGACGAGAAGTGTGAGCCAAAGCATTGTGCCAATCGTTGAAAGTTGGAATAGAAGTAGTCATGGCTTGTTTGAGGCAAGAACGAAAAGTGCATACACCATCTTCATTGGGTCCCTGCATGAGAACCTTCTTGGAAATCTAATCTTTAACAAAAAAAAAATTGAGTAGGCCAAAATTCAAAGAAACAAGAATTATCATGAGTGAATTTTTGAACAGAAATTAAAATTTTGACAATATTTGGAACACAAAGAACATTTTTGAGTGATAGAGATCCTTTAGAAGAGGGAAGAAAAGTGTTACCAGTGTGAGTGATGTTAAGTCCTTGACCATTGCCAATATGTAGTTGATCGGGGCCATGGTATTCTGAAGCAATGCTAAGGTTCGAAATGTCTGGTGATTGGCTATTGTATCTGGGTACCAAGCAGTAGTTGTGGCACCATCAAAACAGTGTTGACATCCATGGGATCTACTTGAACAATTATTTTGTAGTAGGCATGTGATGTTGAGTATTAGAGTTGGACTGATTGTTATTGGAGCGGGAGTAACGATGTCTATATTTATCTACCGTGTGGTTCCGGTAGCCACAAATTTGACACTTGATGATTGGTATTGGTGTTGTTGTTCCAAAGCCTTTTTGATGTCTGTGATTGTGTTAGGGTAGGAAGTAAGGAAGGTTGAGGGAAAGAAACTTGCCGATTTACAGTAAGCGCCTGTGATAGTACATGAATACTTTTGAGAAGAATCCCATGTGCTACTAACTGACCATGCAGCTCATGAAAAGAGATAGGTTCTGGGCATAAATTAAGAGCAGTGATGATAGGGTGATAGTCGGCGCCAATATTTCTATAAATAATGGCATTGAACTCAGCTGGTGATAGTGCACGACCAGCAGCCTTGAGCTCATCAGCAAGTCCTTTTGCATGTTGAAGATAAGTTGAAACATGCATGTCGTTCTTCTTGAGTTCTTGTAACTCAATGTTAATTTGCAACTGATGATTTTGAGAAACAAACCCAAAGGATTGAGCCAGAGCATTCCAAACTTCATAAGAGGAAGTTAATCTAATAATGTATGGGAAAATTTCTTAGAAAGTGAAGATAAAAGCCATGATAAGAGCATTTGATCCTTTTGATACCAGGAATCATAATCTGGATTTGGGATTTTGTTTGGTGGTGTGGAAGAGTCAAGTTGTACAGCTGAAGGAGGAGGGGTTCCATCGACAAAGGATGTAAGTTTTTGGTAGTTGAGAAGTGATATAAATTGAGTCTTCCAAGCAAGATAATTTTTGGAATTAAGCTTAACAACAAAGGAATGATGGGCAGTAGAAGAAGAAGAGATTGAAGATGTGAGAGACATTTGAGAAGAGTTCATTGTGTTTTTTTTTTTTTTTTGCAAAGCTCTGATACCATGTGGGAATATTGAGAGAATTTTTTGTATATTAGCTTAATCAAATGTATTACATGAAGTGATTTATATACTATTGAAATATAGATAACTGGTTACATGAAAAGTGAAACTAAATTATCAAGAATAGATATATAGAATATTTACAAAATAATGATTATAGAATAATAAAGAGGGTTTTCATCCTAACAAATCTCTCACCCAAGTTTCACTATTTCAAAACCTTCTTCTTTCAGTTATATATTAATACGCCAAAATCAAAAGCATTGCAACTTTCTTTACGAGATTAGCATGTCCATTTAGTTTGTATATTTTAATTTTTTTATTTTTTTAATTATAAAATTATTTGCAATTTTTATTTTATATTTTTTAAAAACTTGTTTTATATTTTAAAATTATATCATAATTATTAAAAAAATAAAGAAATAAAAAATGACAAACATTAAAAATTGACTTTTACAATTGAAAAAAAAGTTTTAATGATATAAAATGTGTTTTTAAAACTAAAAATTTTTAAAACCACAATTTATATCTTCCATATTCAGCATACAGTTTTTATTTAATAAAAAAATTTAAAATTTAATAATATTATCTACTGCCTAGCAAAAAATAAAAAATAAAAAAAATGCTAACGTCACGACCTTTTTTCAGGCTTGTTAAGCCTTTTACGACACATTGATGTTGAGTTGAATTTCCCTTCACTGGGATAATATAAAACATGATTATAATGCCCAAAAAAATTACATTTACATGCAAAATAATAATAATAACCTTACTCAATAGGCCAGAAATTCTCTAATTTCCGAATTATCATCTAAGTTCAATTATCAGCAATTTGAAAATGTAGCGAAATGATTAATAACAGTTCTAATAAAATAAAAATTGATGGACTATTTTATTAGATTAGCAAAATGGGGATAATTTCGTTAATTAAATCAAATTTAATGAATAAAACAGTATATTTGCCAATAAAGCGAATGAAAGATATAATGGGAATTAAATTAAATTAAATAATTATTGTAATTATAGATTATATAATTAATTATAATTTATTTAAATAATTGTAAATATATATTGATATAAATGAATAAATTTATCGAATAAATATGTGATCACAACTTAAGTAGCTAATTGACCACGATTAATACTGATAAAAAAAAATTAACTGCGATTAATTAGTTATTTCATGATTCACAGAAAAAACCTAAATTTTGTACTGTACTATAAGAATTAAAAATATTAAAAAATATATTAAAATATTAAATTATGTTTAATGATTGCAATATTTCCTAATGGTATTGATAATGATAAAATATTAAAAATAACAATTAAAAAAATACCTTGCGTGCTTGTTGAAGATCCAAACAGTTTAAACAGAAAAGAAAAACGAACAAATCATACAAATAAATCAAACACTAGTATTTACTTGGTTCATCCTACACACAGTAGGACTACATCCAAGGAGGAAAGGTTCCTCAGCCTCTTTTACTATAACTCAGAAATCGATCAGTACAGTTTTACAAGCACCAAACAGAAACTCTCAACTCTCAACTCTCACAGAGATACATGCTTTTATTATCAAGAGATTACAGATGAAGAACCCTTTATTTTCGTAATTACAAGACCTAGCAGAGAGAGAAGAAGACAAGAGAGGCGGCAGAAAGCAAAAAAGTGAAGAGAACAGGGAAAAGAATGGTATTTATACCAAACCTAAAACTACCCTAATACAAAACGCACCATTTTGCCAAAAACGCACCGTTTTTGAACTGTAAGTAACAGAGTCACACAGCTCACAATTCTCCACCTTGACTCTGAGTTACAAAACAGAAAAGACATTCAGAACCATTCCTCGGGTAACACCTGTAATAGCTCATCTCTTCATAACTCCAAGTAGGCTTAGAGCCTCCTGAAATTTTAAAACAGAAACAGGCTTAGTAAAGATATCAGCTGGATTAATCAAAGTTGAGATTTTCTCAACATTTATAATACCCTTAGAGATTATATCTCTAACAAAGTGATGTTTAACATCAATGTGTTTTGTTCTCTCATGAAATACACTGTTTTTACTTAAGTGTATTGCACTTTGTGAGTCACAAAACACATTGACTTTACCTGTTTTTAATCCCAACTCAGTTACAATTCCCTTTAACCAGATGGCTTCTTTTATAGCCTCTGTAAGGGAAATGTACTCTGCTTCTGTGGTAGAGAGAGCTACAACCTGCTGTAAACTACATTTCCAGCAAATGTAAAACAATAACCAGTTAAAGATCTTCTTTTATCTAAATCAGCAGCAAAATCAAAGTCACAATAACCAGATATATCAAATATTCCACAATCAGGCTGTTTAAACAATAAACATACAGATTTAGAACCTTTAAGATACCTACCAAGCCATTTTACAGCTTCCCAGTGAGATTTATCTGGACTGCTCATAAACCTACTGACTAAACTCACACCATAGGCAATATCAGGTCTGGTACAGACCATCGCATACATCATACTTCCAACAATATTTTGATAAGGAACCTTATTCATATATTCCTGTTCAGATACTGTTAGAGGCTTAGAACTGGAGTAAAGTTTAAACTGTGCACCAATTGGAGTAGAAACAGCTTTAACTTTATTCAGATTATACAATTCAAGAAACTTGCAAACATAATCACATTGGGAGAGAAATAACATCCTTTTACTCCTATCTCTATCTATACTCATGCCCAAAATTCTTTTTGCAGGACCTAAGTCTTTCATTTCAAATTCAGCACTTAGCATAGACTTCAATTTAACAATATCAAGCTTATTTTTACAGGCAATTAGCATGTCATTCACATACAGTAAAAGATAGATATAATGATCATGTGACAGTTTAGAAAAATACACACATGGGTCATAACTACTCCTTTTAAACCTATGTTTAGTCATGAACTCATCAAACCTTTTTTACCACTGCCTAGGTGCTTGTCTAAGACCATACAAAGATTTTAATAACAAACAGACATAACTTTCTTTTCCAGATTGAACATAACCATCTGGCTGTGCCATGTAAAGCTCTTCATCAAGAGTACCATGCAAGAAAGCAGTTTTAACATCCAATTGTTCAAGTTCTAAATCTAACATAGCAGTTATGCACAACATTAACCTAATTGTAACATGTTTAACTATAGGAGAGAAAATCTCATGAAAATCTATACCTTCCAATTGAGAGAAACCTTTTGCTACAACTCTGGCTTTAAATCTCCCTTTATCAAAGCCAGGTATAGCAGGTTTTCTCTTAAACACCCATTTACATCCAATAATTTTCTTACCAACAGGCTTTGGTACCAATTTCCAGGTACCATTTTTCATGAGAGAATTCATCTCTTCATCCATTGCTGCTTTCCAGTGTTTCCAGTCACTGCTCAGTCTAGCATCTTCAAAGCTCAATGGATCACCTGTTTCTGTCACAGCAGCACACACAAAAGCAAAGGCAGTCAAATCCACATTTAAGACATTACAAGCATAATCATCAAACCTGGGAGGCCTTCTGATTTCCCTTCTTTGTCTATCTCTGGCTAGCATATAGTCAGTTTGCTCTTGTGTTACTAGGGGGTTCTGTTTACAGCCTTTGCTTTTGTGTCAAACCTGAAGGTGGAGTACCTGTAGCTCATTGTTTACAGCAGTAGGGGGTTCTGTTTGAGTGAAATTCTGATCAGTTTTGTAAAAACTGTCAAGCTCCACCTCAAACACAGACAGGTCAGCTTGAGATCTTGTCAAAGGTACCTGCAGATTAGTCTTATACAATTCCAATTCATTAAACACAACATCCCTACTGACAAGTATCTTATTATCAACAGGTGACCAAACTTTATATCCTTTAATACCAACAGGATAACCAACAAAATAGCATTTAACAGCTCTAGGTTCCAGTTTATCCTGTTTCCTATGAATGTAAGCTATACATCCAAATGTCCTAAGGTGAGAATAGCTAATAGGTTTTCCATTCCATATCTCATTAGGACATTTAAATTTTAAAGCAAAGCTAGGTGACCTGTTTATCAAGTAACAGGCTGTTGAAGCAGCTTCAGCCCAGAACTTATTACCAAAACCAGACTCAAACAGCATACATCTGACCTTATTTAGGACTGTTCTATTGTACCTTTCTGCTACACCATTCTGCTGTGGTGTATAGGTACAAGTTCTATGTCTCATTATACCATGTTTTAAGCAGAATTCATCAAATTGTTTATTAACAAACTCTAAACCATTGTCAGTTCTTAATACTTTAATTTTACAATTCTTTTGATTCTCAACAAGTGGCTTCCATTCACAAAATTTGTTAAAAACATCATTTTTATTCTTAAGGAAATAAATCCAGATTTTCCTAGAATAATCATCTATGAATGTGACAAAGTATTGAGAAGCTGACAGTGATTGAGGTACAAAAGAGGAACCCCACAAGTCACTGTGAATATAATCTAGACAATTTTGTGACTTGTGTGTGAGTGACTAAAACTTTTCCTATGTGCCTTACCCATTACACAGGTTTCACAGAGGCTAGTTTTACTAAACTGATCTAAGTCTAAAACCCCTTTCCTATACAGCTGTTCCAAACCAGTGTAACCAATGTGGCCTAACCTTTTGTGCCACAGAGATGTTGAGTCACAGTTTGACTCAGTATTGGCAGCAGTGCCAGTGATTACTGAACCTACAAGGTGATAGATTCTGTTGACTCTATTGCCTTTTAGAACACACCTGTCAAGTTTATAAACCTCTAATATACCATTCCTAGCTGTATGACTTAGACCCTTTTCTTCTAACCAACCTAAGGAAATGAGGTTTCTTCTAAGTTCAGGAATGTGTCTAACATCCTGTAACTCAACTATCCTGCCATCCCACATTGATAACCTAACTGTACCCACCCCTAGAACTTCACAGGATGAGTCATTACCCATCAAAACATTTGTACCACTTAGATCCTGATACTTACTGAACCAGTGTCTGTGAGGAGTCATGTTATATGAACATGCAGAATCTAGAATCCAAACCTCAGCATCTCTGCTGGAAGTAACAGTTAAAGCCTCTATATCATCAACTTGAGTTGATGAATTAGCAGCTCCAGACTCATTGTTTTGATCTAGTTTCTTAAGTCTTTCTCTACAAAACCTCCTAATGTGACCATTTTTCTTACAGCAATAGCATATTCTTTCAACTTTATTTGTGGCAGTAGTGTTCTGATTATAAGTTTTATCATTATGGGATGAACTGTTTGACTGGTTATGTTGATTACTCTCACTGTTTTTATTCTTAAATCTTTTCTTTTTAATTTTACTTCTAGTTCCTTTAACAAACAGACCTTCAACATTTCCAGTTTGCTTACTTACAGACTTAATTTCCATTTCTCTAAGTCTTAATGCATTTATAATGTCATCTGTTTCTAATATATCCCTACCATATTTAAGAGCATCCTTAACATTTTGATAGCTTTCATGGATAGAATTAAGCAAAATAATGGACTGATTTTCATTACTCAGATTCTCACCAACATCAGCAAGTTCTAATACTAATTTTTGAAAATCATCACAATTATCATCAACAGACCTTGTAGGATCCATTTTAAAACTAAACAACCTTTCTTTCAAATAGGCAATTTTAGAGACAGACCTAACAGTGTATAATGCATTCAATTTATTCCAGAGTTTAGGAGCAGAATCATTACCCCTTACTTTCCGAAGAACAACATCGGAAAGATTTAAGATGATGGTGCTGTACGCAAGATCCATCAAATCTTGTTTCTCCAAGTCTGTCAATGTCGAAGGTAAAGCTTCTGGGCCATCAACTGCTCTTCTGCACTTCTGTTGTACGAGTATTGCAGTCATCTTTTCTTTCTAGATTGTAAAATCACCTTTACCATCGAACTTTTCGACATTAATTTTGTCGATAGACATTTCTTTTCTCTGATCTAGGGTTTCTATAAGCAAATCTTATCCTTTCTGTTCTTCCGTCTATCCTGCAAAATAGAGATACAGTCACAGTACCAGAAAACAGATCTTTTTCTCTTTTTGTTCTTTCTGTCAATCCTGCAAAAACACAAATACAATCACAGTACCAGATCGCAAAGAAAAACAAGAGAACAATCTAGAAAATAAACAGATCTTGACAGATCTTTACAGAAGAAGAGTCGATCCGAACAGATCAAACAGAACGAGAATCGATCTAAACAGATCTTAGTGAGAAAGGAGACGATCTGTACAGATCAAGTAAAATGAAACCCGATCTGAACAAATCAAATAAGAAAACCCAAAGAATCGAAAGAAAATAAACAGAGACAAGGAAGATTACAACCTGATTCGTCGAGATCCTCACGTGCTCTGATACCAACTGTTGAAGATCCAGACAGTTTAAACAGAAAAGAAAAATGAACAAATCATACAAACAGATCAAACACCAGTATTTACTTGGTTCATCCTACACACAGTAGGACTACATCCAAGGAGAAAAGGTTCCTCAGCCTCTTTTACTATAACTCAGAAATCGATAAGTACAGTTTTACAAGAACTAAACAGAAACTCTCAACTCTCAACTCTCACAGAGATACAGGCTTTTATTATCAAGAGATTACAGATGAAGAACCCTTTATTTTCGTAATTACAAGACCTAGCAGAGAGAGAAGAAGACGAAAGAGGCGGCAGAAAGCAAAAAAGTGAAGAGAACAGGGAAAAGAATGGTATTTATACCAAACCTAAAACTACCCTAATACAAAACGCACCGTTTTGCCAAAAAATGCACCGTTTTTGAACTGTAAGTAATAGAGTCACACAGCTCACAGTGCTTAATCTGTTAGAAATTCTTTTGATAAAAAAAATTTGTTTTGAAATAGTAAGGTGTTGATTTTTTAAACTGTAGCAAATAATCTTTAATTAACGTTGGTGGCTGGTTTTTTGTTATATAAAAGATAAGTTAATTAGTGGCTATTTTTTCTCCAATAGCTTTCCTATTCTTTACCCAAATGGTTGAGTTTTAATGTCAATATTTTTCTTTTTTTATATAACTTAATTAGTTCATATAATAAAAGGATCACTTTACCTTTTGAATAATTCACTTGCAATTTTAATTATGAAACAACTTCAACTCCACTTTGAAAATATTATAATAAAAGGATCACTTTACCTTTTGAATAATTCACTTGCAATTTTAATTAGGAAACAACATCAACTCCACTTTGAAAATATTATATTGGGCATTGAAAATAATCAGTTTAGAAAATTTATAGCCACATACAAGGATTTCAACAAGTTGAAATATCTGCAAAAGGGACTTGATTGATTAATACTTAGACCATTTTCTCTCAAAGGATAATGCAAAAATTCTGATGTGCTTTAATCCACACATTTACATGCTATTCTAGACTTTTTTTTTCCTGATTTAACTGTTGTTGTTATTATTATTATTGTTGTTGTTGTTGTTGTTGTTGTTGTTGTTGTTGTTGTTGTTGCAATTCTTATTTGGTTTGGTGTAGGATTTGTAATTTTGTATCCTTGTTTACAATAGTATTCACTTTAGTATTTTTACATTTCTTGAGAGGAAACAATTTGATTTTTATTTGTTTCTATTAATTTGACCTGCTTATTTTTAATTGTTTTGGATTTAATTAACCTTTCTTGAATAAATATGAAAAATATTTTGATCAAAATTTTCATTATTGGCAATAACAAAGGGATTTTTACAAAAATGCTAGAAGAAATAAAAAAAATTCAAATCTATCATATTTTCATAAATATATTTAGATTTAAAAGAATTTATTATTAGTTTATCAAAATATTATATTACATAGTTTATCATGAATTTATTAGATAATAACTAAAATTGTCCTAGTAAAAATGAAAAATTTTTATAAAAAATTGGGGAGAGTGTAATTTTTCCAATTAACAAATGAAATTGTGGGCTCATGGGTTGGGATTTGTTTTTTTTTTTTTTAAATAGTTCTAAGGATAAAAATTCTATAAAAGTATCCAGATTTGTTGAAATTGTTTTGCCTAGTACTACATATACTACACGTGACAGAGATAATTTTAGTGAAAAAGATATTTGATGCCATGATCAAATTTTTAGTATTTTATTTGATAATATTTATTGAATATTTTGTCATGCTAAAACTGCTGTTGAATTATGAGATACTTTAGAATATTAAAGAAAAAAAAATACAAAAAACATAATTTTTTTATTTTCATATGGTTGATGAAAAAAAAAACATGATTGATGAAATTCATGATTTTGAAAATATTATTTTTTTATTTAAAAATTAAAGGGATTGAATTTTATGAGATTGTTCTTGTTTCATCACTTATTAAAATTTTGTCATCTTCTTGGTTTAAATTCCGCTAAAAGTTAAAACCAGAAAAGTTTCTTTTGATGCATTGCTTGTTTCTTAGATAAATCTGAAGGCATTTACAAAAACAAATTCAAAATCTTAAGTTTCATGCAAAAGCTCGTGTTATGGAAAATATTCTCAAGTATATAATAACAAATTTCAAGAAATCTTATAAAAATTATCGTAGCAACGACAATTCTAATAATCATAAACTAAACAATAACAATAATAAAAAAGGTATATAATGTTGAGTTTGTGGAAATACCAATCATTTTACCAAAATTTGCTTTAAACATGAAAAATAATATTCTAAAGCACTATATTCCAAAAACCTCAAGTTAATATAATGACAATAAAACCTAGCTCTCCTTCCTAATCTCGCAAGTAGTTTGTTTCTAGCCTAGAGTTAAATATAATTTTTAACTCAAATGATTGGCGGATAACTCTAAGGCTAATATTCATGTATATGGTGATAAAAAATATTTTTCATCATATCAAGTACCAAGCATAAGAACTTTGAAAATAGAGAATATAAGTGGGGCTTAATATTAGATATGTATGCCTTAAAGGCAATTACTTTAGGTTGTATTATGTATATTACTTTCATTTATATGAATTAAGACATTCTTTATTATTTCGTACTAATGTGATGCATATAGTTAATAATATTTCTTAAACTATGTAATAAAGTCCTACGTATGAAACATAATATAAGGGAAATCATGATGAGACCATGAGATTGAGAATATTCTTATTATATGAAAATGTGTGTTTACTAAAAGTATTCTTAGTCATTGTATTAACAAGATGGGACATTGTTAATGCACATTTTATTAGATCAAATAGTTATTCTCATAAGTTTTAGGCATAGTGATACTTAAAGTTAGCATATGGATGCAAGCAGGGGCGGACCTACTGACGACCCCCCTTGCCGGCAACCATATATACTAAAATAGGAGGAGAGATTGGTCGGTCGGTAATTTTTTTGGAGGAAGGGGGTCTAAGAGAGAGGTTGTGCGAGAGACAGAAGCGAGAAAGAGCTAAACCAAACTCTCGGATCGGTAGAGGCAGCCAAGCCACCACCGGTAAGCCATCGGTCATCCACTCTTTGCCCCCCCTCGATGAACGGCTAGTTCCGCCACTGGATGCAAGTTTGAATGAACAAGTACATTAAATGATCTTACATGGATATTTATTCAATTTAAGTAATTTTATCTCATCATAGTAGTGGTAAAAATATCTTTTGACTTGAAGTTTCTAAGATATCTTAGATATCAAGTGCCCAACTAATTTAATTACGTTTCCTTGTTGTCTCATGAGAGATTACTCATAGGGTAGATGTTAAGTATTGCGTGAGGTATTTGAAGATAGTTGAGAGATCAACAAATGACATATCACTCAAGATATGAGTAGAGCATATTTTATGGCCTCTTGTAGGAAGGCATTACTATAGGAATCTTTGGTTAAGGTGGATAAATCTATAAGAGGGTCTCAAAGATACCTCTTGTAGAGTAATAGGCTTCAAGAATAAGAACTAATCTATTCAGGTTAGGTGTGACATAGTCAGTCTAAAAGGAGTTGATATAAAGTCCATGCTATAGTTAAATGACATATAATATAATGTGTTGTCCCAAGATAACAACCAAGATTGGGGGGGGGGGGGGTGAATTGGTTATTTTGAAAAAGTGATTGTAAATTAAAAATTTAAAGTAAACAAAGCAAGGAAATAATAAAGTAGAGAAGAGCATACACAAAGACTTTATAGTGGTTCGGATTACGTCAATCCTACATCCACTTCCTTAACAACTTGTTAGGGTTCCACTAATCTTGAGTTTTTACAAGCTCAACTCTAACTTGATTTTTTAACAAGCTCACGCTAAACTTTTACAAGGTTTGAGAATCTTCCTCACAATCCCAACAAGAGTTTTTCTAGGCTCACTCTAAAGCTTAAGTGTTTTAAAGCTCACATTCAAATTTACAATGGTGTTTAATGCTCACTACTCAATGAATAAAACTAGAAACTTTGATGTAAGAAAATGAAAGATGTTTATCTTAGCAATTATAATCACAACCCTCTCTAAAAATGATGTTTCTTATGGTATTTATAGTATTTAAGACTTCAACTAGTCGTTTGAGGTAGGGGCCAACATGTTTAATTCTTATCTCCCATTTTAATCATTATTCAAAGGCAATTCATGGTCAGACTGGCATTATTCTAGTTGGCTCGGGCTCAGTATGGTAGGACTAAGCTTTAGTTCGGTTGGCTCATATTTTTCTTGGTCGAACTGAGCACTAGTTTCAATCATGCTCTCCATTTTTCTGACAAAATTTATTCAAAGGCTAGTACACGTGGCATCCACCAATTGAGTGGATAAGTAACGACTATAATATTTGAATCCCATTTCACTAGTACAGTTAAAATGGCTTCGGTCCGGTAAGATAGCTCGTGATATGATGAGATTTTGAGAGTACCGGTGATTGTGATATCTACTAAAACTTTTTGGATTTTTGGCTCAGGCTCGGTCCGATCATATTGTATCAGGTCTGGTTGAGCCAGGCATAATATGCTAAAATCTTTGGAGTACTAAGGATTATGAGCTCTACTAGATGTTTTGTTAATTTTTTCTATGGCTCGGTCTGGTTGAATAGCTTTATGGTTCGGTCGTGATAGTTTATCTATTCACAATGTGGGAGTAAAACTAAGCGCAAACTCTATTGGATATTTTGGCTCAAACTCAATTCGGCCAGCTCGATCTAGTCATACCATACTTCAGTTTGATAGGCTTAGGTTTGGAACTTTCGTGCTCTTGTTACCTCGTTCATGGAACACTCGTCAACTCGGTATTAGTGTAGTCAGACGGTTCGATAGCTCAGTACAGGTGTGGTTGGACTGTAGCTCGGTATGGCTACTTTCTTCTAAGTCCAGTCAGCCTGTCTTGTGGTTTGGTCAGCCTCTTTGAGATTTTTTCAAAAATTAAAGTCCTACAAAATATAACTTGGTACAAATATTAGTTATATTCAATTTGATTATCTAAGATCAAAATAGAGACCAATTATTTGCCTAACATAATGTAATGAGTTAATTGCATGATAACTATTTATGGAGTTGATTAGTGGACCAATTCATGAAGCAACTTGACAAACAAACATTTTCACAAAAATGGGTCTAATTTGAGTTCTACATGTCTGATTAATGCAAGAAAGCCCATTTTAAAATCCTTTTCATATTCCAAACAACATTGACAATGTGACAAAGCCATTATTGAGTCGTAAACTTCAGGGTAATATTCCTTCATTTAGCAGGTGATTTTGGAAAATTTCTATTTTTACACATTTCAATTCTAGTTATATTAGGATTTTCAATTGCTATTTTATTCAAATTTGGAATTCTCTTTTCAAAAGGACTCAGGGTTTAGTTTACAAAATAAATAGGGTTATGAGCTATTGTTGAGGGATATTTTTACACTATCATTACTAATCAAAATTTGAAATTCTTATTTGATGGATTTTCTTTATCCCCTTATCTTCATCCATTTGAATGATATCAAAAAATAACTTGCTCATGTGATATTATGAATAAAACTCTCACAACTCCCTTTCTGTATCATTTAAGCGTGAAATAATTTTCATTTTTTATATTTTAGGTGTCAAAATAAATGAATATCCATGGTCTATTATAGATATATGTTAACATGAAATATTAATTATCATGTGATACTTATTTTATGAGTTGTTAAGTTTAGAATTTTGAAGTTTATTTTTATTATTGCCTTTACATTTTTCATAATAATGAGGATATTGGATAATTGCTCCATATATGCAGTTGTTCTAATAAACCTAACATCCAAGAATCTCTTCATTTCTTTTTGCATGAGCTCTTTTATTTCCTCAGACATCTTGCATGTGTATTGCTTGAGCAGCTTATAGCATTTTTAGATAGGCAACTGATGCTCAACAATTTGTCAGTCTAGGCTTGGCATCTGCTCATAAGTAAAGTAAAGTAATCCTTGTAACTTTTTAAAAGCAATTAGTTTAGCTTCAAATTAGGCATTCAATTTTTGCACTATTATAATTAGGTTGATCTCCTCCTCAGTTTGTGAACTACTTCCTTCAATATGTCCTGAAATTCATTTGGTTTGTTTTTGAGCTTTAAAGATGCTTTCTTTAAGTGTATTAGCTATAATTGGCCAATGGGTCTTATTCTTCATCTTCATAGATGCATTTGAATACAAATACATTATGTTCCAAGATGATAGTCTTTATTGACCAATTCCTTGTTTAATTCCACTATATTTTGATTTTTAGCAATCAAATTAAATGGTACTAATGATTTTTTAAGTGATTTTTTTCTCAAGACTTAGAAAAATACAAATTTAGAAGTGGACTTGTAACTCATGATTGCTCTCGAGAGTGATCCCTTGAACCAAAAGACATAAAATAGGTTATAGTGAGGATTGCGGGCTGCACCAAGCTTCTCACTACTGCATTGCAGTTCTCGTGGTCAGTTTGAAGAAGAGGAAAATTACTTGAGACACAAAAGAGATTGCATTTTGCCTCATGATTCTCTTATTCACCATGATGATGTTCTCAAAACCATGAAGGCAAGAGCATGACAACAAAGTCATTTCATCCCTTAAGGTGGAAAAATGATAGAAGAGAATGCAGTAGGCACTGTTGCATTGAATTTTGACTAACCAATGGTAAGATGACATGTAGTAAGCATGTAATACCCCGATTTTTGATGCACTTTGAAATAGTAGTTGTGAGAGAGTATGTTGGTGAAATATGTAAAGAAAATATTATAAGAGATAGATATATATGAAGAATGATATGTATATACTGTAATTGAAAAACATGGGAAATATAAATATAATATATAAGACATATACATATACCAACATATACACATCATATACATGATGTATATATTAGTGTAGGAAAAGTAAATTGTAAATTAATTAATTAATAATAATAATAATGATAATAATGACAAGAGAAAAAGAAGAAAAGAAAGTCAAAGGATGGATCAATATTTGTGGTGGAGAATTTTTAGGGGTATTTAATTATATATATATAAGATAAGGATGAAAGGTTTACAAGAGAAGACTTTCTTTCTTTCTTTCTTTCTTCTTCTTCTTCTTCTTCTTCTTCTTCTTGAACGTGGGAGAGAGAGAGAGAGAGAGAGAGAGCGAAGAGTATGATTTTGTTCACATATACATCAAATTCATAAGGGTTTTAAGAGAATTGAAGGTGGATATTGAAGATTTGGCAAAGAATTCAAGTAAGTGTTCTTTTCCTTGTGTTGATTTCTATAGATTGAGTTTATATTTGATATGGTTAGTGTGTGAAGGTGATGATAATGAAAGATTGAAGTATATATATATATATATATGTTGAATTGGTATTTAGATGATGATAATATGGTTATTTGTGAGGATGATGATGAATTGTTGAAATTGTTTAGTAAGGGTTTAGTATAAATGAGTTGGGGAATTGAGTATTAATACATGGATGGTGTATATAATGATTATTATTATGATATGTTGAAGTTATATAAGTATTGAATTGATAGGTGATTTATGAATATAAACCTAGATGTTGATTAAGGGTGTTGTAGTATGGATTTTGGAGTGATTGTGTTTACATGGATGAGAGTTCGAAATGCATAATTTTTACCTAACACGGCCAGTGACACGGCCATGTCGTTGGGCTTGTCAATGGTGCTGAGTTTAATGTTTGTAACACGACCATTAACACGGCCATGTCATTGAGCGTGTCATAGCTACTATGAGATAAAGTAATTGACACGGCCATGAACACGCCCGTGTTGTTGGGCGTGTCAATGTTTCTGTGAGGCAGAATGAATGACACATCCAGTGACATGCCCATGTCACTGAGCGTGTCATAGCCATTGTGTTGAGGAAGGATTGACACGGCCAGTGACACGCCTATTTCACTGAGCATGTCAACGCTTCTATGCTGTTGGTTTAGGTCACGATCAGGGACACGCCTGTGTTGTTGAGCGTGTCATGTGTAGAGTTTGCCCTAGTTAGTTCTTATTGTTATTTTCTTATGTGTATTACTAAGTGAGTGTGTATAATCACCTTTGGATTAGGTTTTGAAGAGATTTGAGTTGCCCTAATCCAAATGTTAAAGGATTCTTGGAAGAGGAGTTTGGAATTGGTGTGAGTTGCTCTTAGAGGTAAGTACAAACCTTATATGATTGTATATATTTGCATGACTTTGGGACTTAGCACATTTGGTTGGAAAATGTGTTAAGTTATTTATTATATTGTTGATGCTTGAGAATGATGCTATGATTGGCATAATGTGAAAGATATAATGATCATTCAAAATGTATGTACAATGTAATTGGTTATGTATACCCTAATGATGAGATGTGAAGCCATTGTTGTTGGCTACAATGATGTAAATGAAATGTTGAGGCATTGTGCCTAGTTGATTATGAGAAAATGATAATGGAATTGATAATGAAGTAATAAAAGAATTGTGTGCCTAGTATGTTATTCAATTTTCAGAGTTTTGTTGTTGGTGGCATGCCTAAAAGTAACAATCCCTTGAAGCTGGGTTGGGCTTGGTCCTTGAAGCTAAGTTGGGTTGAATTTTAGCATGCTTAACTCCCCTTGAAGCTTGGTTGGGCCTAGTCCTTGAAGCATAGTTGGGATGTTACATATGAGATGTTTCTCATTATGATAATGATTCACCTACGGGCTTGATAAATCTGATTATTGAACCAAAACATTAACTCTGAAAGTTGAGTGGCATATTCGTTTCTTTGGGCCTATGCTTAACTTTGCTTTAATGTAAATTATAGAATAAGATAAAATGTTATGAGATATATGATGATAATTATGGAATGAGATGATTACAATACATAAGCAAATTATTGAAAATGAATGTGGCTTGAGATGTTAGGAAATCAAGGAGATCACAACAAACCAAAAACACGCAGCGGAAAAATTTGATCTTTGATTTCCCATCAGGATCCATGCTATTCGTTTAATTCGATAAAAGTGTTCAAAGAACTAACCTGTTGATGATTAGAAATCACAGTTTCGAAGAGATGCCTCGATCGCGAAACACCCTCTATCACGTATCCACACGAATGCTACCGTCTGGAGTGCTAGCTCTCTACAACGACGAAGGCAGAAAAACGTTTTCTCTAAAACGTATTAGGGTTCCTTCTTTTTATTTTCTTTCTGCTTTTATTTTCTAAAGTTACCTATCAGAAGACTTAACGTCTGGAGTGAATATAATCACTCCAGAATCCAATTCAAAATTGGATAAGGTAAGTCAAATTCAGAATCCAAATCTAATTAGGATTCTGAATATATTATCTAATAATACATATAATTGGATAAGGTAAATCAAATTCAGAATCCAAATCTAGTTAGGATTTTGAATATATTATCTAATAATATATATATATAATGAAAATAATAATAATGATAAATATTAATATCTAATATTAATATTATTAATATTATATCCAGCCCAAAGCGCATTCTTGTGTGTGACCCGATAGGCCCATATTAATTGGCAGTCAATTTAATCTCTATTAAACCAACAAGTCATAATTGGCCTCTAGCAAGGCGTTACAACTACCCAATTAATATAAGGAATGTCCAATTTGCCTAATAATAGTACATGCATTAATCCCTTTGTCACACGATATCTAGCTTGAACATAAGTCATGGTCAACGTCATACTTATATTGTCCAAACTTATGATTACTCGATCTCCAAGTAGACTGATAAAAACAAATGAAATTGATCACACTATCAATTCATTTGAGCACGGCCATGCATTTCACAGTCTCACTTATCGAGGAACCCAAAAGATATCTCTCTCAAAGAGAGGGACAAATTCTATCTTGATTGTTCATTATCCTCTACATAATTTCTATCATATATGATCATAACCTTTATTACTATCTAGTTATGGATAATGTTTGATCATGTCAAAATATAATAGTCCTTACATTGGAAACTATGACAATCTCAAGTCAAAGAATTAATACATAACTATCATGAGATTTACTTATGACACTAACCCATGTAGTAATCTCATGATGGGTCTATCCAATACATTGTTCTCTAACAAGTATCTATGAAATTGATTTGTATCACTATACACATAATCATCTGATGATTATCAAATCAATGTTCATACTGGTTAAGAATTATTTTTTTTATCTCTATAACAATAATAAACCAGGGACAAATATCAAAATTGTGTAACATGCAAACAAACAATAATGATAATAAAACCTAATTTATTAATAATGAATATATAACATAAAGATCCAAATAAATTGCCTAGGGCACATACACTAACAATCTCCCACTTGCACTAGGCCTACAAATTTCTAAGACCCATAGATCTAGTGTGCTGATCATGCTTGACCCGTGAGAGAGGCTTTGTTAATGGATCTGCTATGTTATCATTTGTGTCAACTTTGCATATCTTGATATCTCCTCTATCGATAATGTCTCGAATGAGGTGAAAACGCCTGAGTATATGCTTAGACCTTTGATGAGATCTAGGTTCTTTTGCCTGTGCTATGGCACCATTGTTGTCACAATAAATGTCCACAGGATTTGCAATGCTAGGCACCACTCCTAGCTCAGTGATGAATTTCTTCAACCAGACTGCTTCCTTAGCTGCATCTGATGCTGCTATATACTCAGCCTCTGTTGTAGAATCAGCCACAGTGCTTTGTTTTGAACTCTTCCAACTAACAGCTCCACCATTCAATGTGAATACAAAACCTGACTGCAATCTAAAATCATCTATGTCAGTTTGGAAACTAGCATCTGTATAACCATTTACAACTAGTTCATCTTCCAAACCTCCATAAACCAAGAATACATCTTTAGTCCTTCGAAGGTACTTAAGAATATTCTTGACAGCTGTCCAGTGACCTTCACCAGGATCAGCTTGAAATCTACTAGTTGTGCTTAATGGATATGAGACATCTGGTCTAGTACATAACATGGCATACATAATAGATCCTATAGCAGAAGCATAAGGAATCTTATTCATTCGATCTCACTCATCATATGTCATAGGACATTGACTCTTGCTGAGATGAATGCCATGAGACATAGGCAAGAATCCCTTTTTGGAATCTTGCATGTTGAACCTCTTCAACACTTTATCTATGTATGTACTTTGACTCAGGCGAATTATCCTTCTAGATCTATCTCTATAGATCTTTATACCAAGGATATAGGCAGCCTCACCTAAGTCTTTCATTGAGAAAGAATTCCCTAACCAAGTCTTAACCTTTTGCAAGGTAGGGATATCATTCCCAATGAGTAATATGTCATCCACATATAAGACTAAAAACACTACTGCACTCCCACTAACCATCTTGTAAACACAAGGTTCATCTTCATTCTTGATGAAACCAAAGTTCCTAACTGTTTCATCAAAACGAAGATTCCAGCTTCGAGATGCTTGCTTCAATCCATAAATGGATCTTTGAAGCTTGCAAACCTTTGTAGAATTCTCAGGATTTACAAAACCCTCAGGTTGTGTCATATACACATCCTCAAGCAAGTTTCCATTAAGGAAAGTGGCTTTGACATCCATTTGCCATATCACATAATCATAGTATGCTGCAATGGCAATGAGAATTCTAACAGACTTAAGCATAGCAACTGGTGAAAAAGTTTCATCATAGTCTATACCATGAGTTTGCTTGAAACCTTTTGCAACAAGCCTTGCTTTATAGGTCTGCACATTCCCATCCATGTCAGTTTTCTTCTTGAAAACCCATTTGCGACCAATAGTCTTAATACCCTCTGGAGGATCAATTAAAGACCAAACTTGGTTGTCAAACATAGATTGCATCTCAGATTTCATGGCTCCAAACCATTTGTCTGAATCTGGACCTGACACAGCTTCTTGATAGGTAGTAGGCTCATCTTGATCTATGAGCATTACTTCACTATCATCAGTCATAAGAAATCCATATCTCTCTGGCTGACGACGTGTCCTATCAGACCTGCGAGGGATTTGTGTTACATCTTCAGACTCCACAACTATTTGTGGTTCTGAAATAGGCTCTATAGACGGCTCAATGATTTCTTGTGGTACTTGAGCTTCCTCAAGTTCTACTATACTCCCACTAGTTCTCTTAGAAAGAAATTCCTTTTCCAAAAAGATCCCATTTCTAGCAACAAACACTTTGTTCTCTGAAGGAGTATAGAAATAGTATCCTTTAGTTTCCTTAGGATACCCCACAAAATTACATTTGATAGACTTTGGAGCTAACTTATCTGAAACTGGTTTTTTCACATAAGCTTCACAACCCCAAATCTTAAGAAAAGACAAACTAGGTGTCTTACCTGTCCATATCTCATATGGTGTCTTTTCAACCGCCTTAGATGGTACGCGGTTCAGAATGAATGCAGCTGTCTCCAAGGCATGACCCCAAAAAGATAAAGGAAGATCCGCTTGACTCATCATTGATCGAACCATATCTAATAGAGTTCGATTTCTCCTTTCAGAAACTCCATTCCACTGTGGAGTTCCTGGAGGAGTCAGTTGTGAAACAATTCCACAATCCCTTAGATGATCATCAAACTCTTGGCTCAAATATTCACCACCTCGATCTGATCGAAGTTGTTTAATTGTTTTACCAAGTTGATTTTGTACTTCATTTTGAAAAATTCTAAACATTTCAAAAGACTCATGCTTATGTTTCATTAGGTAGACATAGCCATACCTACTGAAATCATCAGTAAAAGTAATGAAGTATCGAAATCCTCCTCTGGCACTAATGCTAAAAGGACCACATACATCTGTATGTATCAAGCCTAATAAATCATTAGCCCTTTCACTATGCCCAGTAAAAGGATCCTTTGTCATCTTACCAAGCAAACAAGACTCACATGTTTCAAATGATTCAAAATCAAATGAATCTAATAATCCATCTTGATGGAGCTTAGAAATGCGTTTCTCATTTATATGGCTAAGGCGACAATGCCATAAATAAGTAGGGTTTAACTCATTTGGCTTAGTTCTCTTAGAAGTTATGTTATAGATATCATTACCATTAGAATCATCAAGATTAAGGATATAAAGGCCATTATAAGAATTTGCAATACTATAAAGCAAATCATTTTTATCAAAAATAGAACATTTCTTATTCTTAATAAAAAATGAATAACCTTCATCATCCAAAACAGATACTGAAATAAGATTCCTACTCATAGTAGGAACATAAAAGCAATTGTTCAAAATTAACAAAAACCCATTGGGCATAACAAGTTCATAAGTTCCTACAGCTATAGCAGCAACTCTTGCTCTATTGCCAACACGTAGGTCCACTTCGCCCTTCTTCAGCATCCTACTCCTTTTGAGTCCCTGCATATTTGTACAAATATGAGATCCACATCCGGTATCTAATACCCAGGAAGAAGGAATAGATAAATTAATTTCTATAACATAAATACCTGAAGATGTAGTCGCACTACCCTTCAACTTCTTTAACTCATCCAAATAGAGTTGACAATTTCTCTTCCAATGCCCAGGCTTGTTGCAATGGAAACAAGTCCCTTCCTTAGGAACTTTAGCCTTAGGTTCAGGTTTTGGTTTAGCTTGTCCCTTGGACCCTTTAGCACCTTTTGCCTTACCCTTGCCTTTAGTATATTTGGCTTTCTTTTTCATTTGTTTAATATTGACATTCAATATTTGGGTAGGCTTTTTGATATTCCCCTCAGCAGTTTTTGAGCATACCATGTAGCTCAGGAATGGATTTCTCCATGTCATTCATGTTATAGTTCATGACAAACTGTGAGAAACTGCTAGGTAATGAATGTAGGATCAAATCCGTGGAGAGTTCTAAACTCAGGGGATATCCAAGTCTAGCAAGGTGATCTAGATAGCCTTTCATCTTCAAAACATTAGCACTAACAGATTCACCTTCAGACATTTTACAGTCAAATAATGCAACAGCGGTGTTAAACCTATCTTGCCTAGCCTGTTGTTGGAAAGCTTGTTTGAGATGCACACTCATCTCATAAGCCTCTAAGTGTTCCAGATCCTTCTGAAGTCCTGGACACATAGTAGCCAACATAAGACATCCTATGTCATTGGAATCATCCACATTCTTCTTATGCTTACTCTTAGCAGCATTAGAAGCATCAGCAGGAGGTGGGTCAGGGATAGCTTCATCAAGCACGTAGGACTTTTTCTCTTATTTGAGAACAATTCTCAGGTTCCTAAACCAGTCAACAAAATTAGTCCCACATTCTTTCAGTTTTTCCTTCTCAAGGATAGATCGCAGTGATAAGGTGGAATTGTTATTAGCAGCCATCTGTTGATAAATATGCAAAGTCAAATTTTAATTAATAATGAGGTTAAAATTATTTAAACTCCTACTAAAATATAACCCTCTAAAGAAAAATTTTAGTAGGCTAAGATTCGTATTTCACTTAATTCTAAACTCAGCTTTGGCGTGACACTTAAAATCAAGTTATTTAGGTAGGTAACATCTTTACCAATTACATCTCATGTAACTCTTAGTAATTATGGAATATTGACATCATATGTCATAGCATCTTGAATTCCATCTAATGCCTTAGGCCCAAAACCATTTTGATAGCCTAATTAAGTCTAACCAATTTTAAAACATATGAGTAGCACTATTACTCATCCTACTTAGCTAGGAATGTTTAAAGCATATTGATTTGGCAATACCTACTTTAATACAATCTTAGTTTTGATAGGTGTTCAAAACGTGGATGTCATTTAGACTTAAATTATTAATGAGGGTTCAATTAAATTATTATCATGTCTTGCATTATATATCATTATATTTTAGCATCCTATATGCATATATATAATTTATCACATAAGCATCATATACCAAATGACAAAATATGTAAACGTGACATAGCATGGCCAAACTAAATATGATCTTCAAGAGACCAAATGAAGATCATAAAGGCAACCCTAGGTGAAAAACCTATCTATTACAACACTTGCAATATTACATATCTTCAAAACTTGTGCTTCCATCACCATGGAACCATCTTCTCCTTGGTATGAATCTCCATCACAAACATTGTAGCTTAAATCTTCATTTATTACAATAAAAGAAAATCTAACTACTAGTAAAATAAATTACAACAAAATAAACGACACGCACAGGCCGTATTTACCTAAAATTAAGATATGAATAAACCAATCACATAGGTCATAAGGCCATGCTATGCACCATGCCAAGACATCAAACAAACATAACATATTCATCACCAACATGTTAAATAGAAACAAATATATTGACATTCTTAATGTCACGGTAACGAACTATAGGGCGCGAACATACGGCGGCCCCGCTAGCCGGTTAGCGGGCGGGGTTCCGAAGGGGCAGCGCCCCTGGGTGGGGTCGAGGGGCAGCGCCCCTGGGCGGGGTCGAGGGGCAGCGCCCCTCGAAGCCAAACAAAAACGTTAATCTCATTAACATTTTTCTTTGGAGAAACCCTAAAACAGAATCGTTAATCTCATTAACCTTCTTACTGTTTTATTTCTAATATGTACAACCCATTACAGAATCATTACCAAATGTTTATATCACATATAAACTTAATTGTTTTCATCATATGAAAATCGCTTTAATCAACCAATCATATATACGTGATCATCTCATGAAAACGAAATTAAAAACACCAATCCTTTCTCATCGTATGAAAAACGAATTAGGGTTTTACAGAAACGAAACCAAAAACAATCTTTTCTCATCATATGAAAACCAATTATATATACGTGATCATCTCATGAAAACAAAATTAAAAACACCAATCCTTTCTCATCATATGAAAAATGAATTAGGGTTTTACAGTTAACATGCCATACGAAATCAATATATCTCATGTAATCATATCAACATGGCATTTTCGACTTAAACGAAAACAACAAGTGGCTCTGATACCACTATTAGGAAATCAAGGAGATCACAGCAAACCAAAAACACGCAGCGGAAAAATTTGATCTTTGATTTCCCATCAGGATCCATGCTGTTCGTTTAATTCGATAAAAGTGTTCAAAGAACTAACCTGTTGATGATTAGAAATCACAGTTTGGAAGAGATGCCTCGATCGCGAAACACCCTCTATCACGTATCCACACGAATGCTACCGTCTGGAGTGCTAGCTCTCTACAATGGCGAAGGCTGAAAAACATTTTCTCTAAAACGTATTAGGGTTCCTTCTTTTTATTTTCTTTCTGCTTTTATTTTCTAAAGTTACCTATCAGAAGACTTAACGTCTGGAGCGAATATAATCACTCCAGAATCCAATTCAAAATTGGATAAGGTAAGTCAAATTCAGAATCCAAATCTAATTAGGATTCTGAATATATTATCTAATAATATATATAATTGGATAAGGTAAATCAAATTCAGAATCCAAATCTAGCTAGGATTTTGAATATATTATCTAATAATATATATATATATAATGAAAATAATAATAATGATAAATATTAATATCTAATATTAATATTATTAATATTATATCCAGCCCAAAGCGCATTCTTGTGTGTGACCCGATAGGCCCATATTAATTGGCAGTCAATTTAATCTCTATTAAACCAACAAGTCATAATTGGCCTCTAGCAAGGCGTTACAACTACCCAATTAATATAAGGAATGTCCAATTTGCCTAATAATAGTACATGCATTAATCCCTTTGTCACACGATATCTAGCTTGAACATAAGTCATGGTCAACGTCATACTTATATTGTCCAAACTTATGATTACTCGATCTCCAATTAGACTGATAAAAACAAATGAAATTGATCACACTATCAATTCATTTGAGCACGGCCATGCATTTCACAGTCTCACTTATCGAGGGGCCCAAAAGATATCTCTCTCAAAGAGAGGGACAAATTCTATCTTGATTGTTCATTATCCTCTACATAATTTCTATCATATATGATCATAACCTTTATTACTATCTAGTTATGGATAATGTTTGATCATGTCAAAATATAATAGTCCTTATATTGGAAACTATGACAATCTCAAGTCAAAGAATTAATACATAACTATCATGAGATTTACTTATGACACTAACCCATGTAGTAATCTCATGATGGGTCTATCCAATACATTGTTCTCTAACAAGTATCTATGAAATTGATTTGTATCACTATACACATAATCATCTGATGATTATCAAATCAATGTTCATACTGGTTAAGAATTATTTTTTTAATCTCTATAACAATAATAAACCAGGGACAAATATCAAAATTGTGTAACATGCAAACAAACAATAATGATAATAAAACCTCATTTATTAATAATGAATATATAACATAAAGATCCAAATAAATGGCCTAGGGCACATACACTAACATGAGAAACTATGCTGAATGATGAGATTATGAAAATACAATATGATGTGTAATATGTATATGGATGTGAAAATTGTGAGTATTATTTCATGAATATTCTGATAAGTCATTGAATTGTGGTTTGTTGTAATGATATATGTGTATATGTATATAAATTATGAGATTAGTGGAAATATATGAAGGGTGCATTGAAAAGGGAAAACATGATAAGAAAATGATGATACATTATGTTAATATATGAAGTATGATTTTTCTGTAATGTATGTTTCAAATATTTATTTGTACCACTAACCTTTCGAGCTTAACGCGGTTGTGTAAATCGTGCAGGTGAGTAGATGGTTGATCTGGGAGTCAAACCGTTATGCCACGAGAAGGGTAAGAATATTTTGAGACCAACTAGAAGGTGGTGCATACATGTACAATTTGATTATGTTGTATTTTGATAAAAATGTATATATATATACATAAATGAATTTTGGAAAAGACAAGGTAATTTATATATATGTAATATCATCAAAAGTATAATGATTTTGTAAATGTTCTTTAAATAAAATGTATTATTGTTTGGAACTAAGGTAAAGGTTTTAATCTGTAATGAAAAGTGACATCCTTATACTTTATATACGTATTGTGTGTATACAATGTATATGTATAGTACTTATATAAAGTATAGGGGTGTTACAAAGCAAAAATTTAAAGATTTTCCAACCTTCCATTTTCACGACTACGCCATTTGAGATACCAATCACCAAAATCATAAGGAGGTTAGGTGGAGGGAACCATCGCCACTATGACCAATGGATGAATTCCATGTAGGCTAGTCGTTGCCTATCCATTAGACATAGTGGAAGTCTAGCAACTGTGCCAAAGGCACATTCATAGTACAAAGTTGATTATGACTGCAACACAAGACATGCAATTGCGATAAAGCTCTAGCAGGCATTTAATGCAGCTAATTTGGTTGGTGAAGGCCAATCCTCTCTCTACTCAACTTCAACGGGCAGATAGAATTTTAAGGACTAAAAATACTTCATCAAACAATATTTATGTAACTTTTTGAGCAATTAAAAAGCCAAACTCTTGTAATTTCATTTCTTGAGCTTTGTAAGCTTTTATTTTGATTATAAATCTTGAGTGTTTAGGTGTAAGCCTTAAAAAACACCTTAATAGAGTTTGATGTGAGTTACAAATACTAGGTTTGAGTGTTAGTCTAAGATAATAAACTTGTAAGTGAGCTATAAACTCAAAGTGTAAAAGTTTGGTGTGAGCTTGTGTAATAAACATACGAGCATCAACATCTTGTACTCATCATCCAACCTAACATCCGCATGCATTAAATCACCAACCTTTTGATTGAATCGGGCAATGTGATTTGCTAGGCCTTCATTCTTTCATTCTAAACTAGAATAGATCATACTTCATGAATAATTTATTGGTTATGTTCTTGGATATGAACAAGCTCTCTAACTTTGTCCATAAACCCATTAGTTGTCTTCTTCTCGATTACATCATACGTTACTAAATCCACCAAACACATTCAAATTGTATTGAAGGCGATTGATTCCATATCTTGCCAATCCTCTTCATCCATATTTATCTGCTTCACTCCTTTTAATGCCCTATGAACCCTTCATCTGAGTCAAATGATAATTCACTCTCATCTATTATAGGGAGAAAATTTTCTTCCCATTGAACTTAGTGAACTTAACATGTATTCCAAACCTACTCGTCTTAATTATAAGCTATATGACTAATTTGTTTGAAAATCTTGTGTTTTAGAACATATAAAATAATGGATTAATCTATGAACAAAAAAATTAAGGAGAATAATAAGAGATGTAATCACAGGTATAAAGATTTACATGGTTTGACAACTTGCATACATCTACGAGAGGTTTTTTGCTTTATTTCTTAGAAAGAAAGTATAACTATGGTTTTCTTTTTCTCATAATATGTTGTGTTTACTATCCGATGTGCTCTATATATAGTATTTACTTACCCTAGAAATATAAAAAAAATCTTTTTCCTATTCTAACTCTTTTTTTCTACTCAAACTCTATTATAAAACTAGTAATTCTTTTCTTTGTTGTAGCTCCTAGCACAAAATTGATTTTAATTATAAGCCATTATTTAACAGATGGCTCTTCAATAAACCTCGAAGGCTTGTCTTCTTCTTTTATATGTCCTACAGGCTTGGCCTTCAAAGTGATACTTGTCCTGGCTTAGGTAGAAGTTCATTTGGCGGATAACACAACATATTAACGCTAGTAGCAGCTAAACTTACCCATTGTCTTCTATCTAGTTTGCAGTATCCCTATCAATCAAAGATTAGAACTAGTTTGGCAAAAAGTAGAGCATTGTCAAGTCTATTCGGCAGGCAGCATTCACAAATACTGGGAAGGGGATTATTATCACACGCTTATTGAATTGTCTATTTTGAACCCAACACCCATCCATTCTACGGACAACGGCTTTGTTTTCTGGCCTATTTTATATTATATATATATATATATATAATAGCTAATATAGTATAGTTTTCTTATTTATTATAGGGTAAATTAATTATTTAACATTCTTAATATTTGATGTAATTAACATTTATTATTTTAAAGTTAATATTTTTAATTTCTAAGGCTAATATTTTTAATTCATGTGGTTTATATTTCGTTATGCAAACGTCATTACACACATTATTTGCTTAAACGGTTATTTAATATAACTACCAATGCATTTTAATATTTTAATTATTATATTATAAAGCATAATTAAACTTCGAGAATGTTATAATAATTATAAAAAATATATATGTAATATGTATAGTCTCTTTGGATATTGCAAGGTTATTATGCATGTATGCATCCATACATGGACCGATATTGCTAAAGTTAGATTTTTTTTTTTTTTTGGGTCGGTTATTAGAAAGTTTTCTGCTGCTATGTGCATAATGTATTATATATTCTGTGATCAGTTGTTTGAGAGGGAAGCCTTTTGTCCATCAATTATTACACATTTCACTGCAACTTTTGTCCATTTGTTATCATTTCTTCATCTTTTCAACTATCTAAGGAAGAAAAAGATTGAAGATAAGAGTTGGAACTCCTCTCACCTTATAATATATCAAATTTTAAATTTCAAGATCAAATCATAAAAAAAAATTTATTAGAAGGAATGACAGGCATGGAGGCTGTGGGGTTGCTGAGAGCGGAGCGGAATTGAGGCCTCCTTCGACATAGAAGCCGAGAGCTCCCACAATTTTTTAAATTTCTTTTTTATTTTCATAATGGATAAATTCAGCTAAAATATTTTGTTTACTTTTTAATAATGTCACGTCAAATAAAAGAAAACAGAATTTTTCATTCAAGTTAAAATATCGTTTATAAAGGAGGTACAAACCATCATTAAGGTTTTATTGTTGGCAGTGAAATGTGAAGGGAATGTAACAAATATTCATCGTAAGTTTAGTCACCCGTTGCTAAAATTATAACATAAATAATGGTCAAACTTTTAGCAGTAGATTTTTTCTGTCGCCAAATTTTAATATATATATATATATATTCATAGATCTTATTGTAAGTTATATAGTTATTTGGTAAACCAAAATAATTAATAAATAATCAATATATTGATTTCAAATATAATATTATATATAATATCTAAAAATTTTAGCAAAATATTGTATTTGTTTATACAAATAAAGATAAAAATTAAATCCCAAAAATCAAAACACTTTATATATAATAGTATTCATCAATCATCAATATCACTATGGGGCTAGAATGAGAGAGTTTGTAGGTTGATTTTGGTTCTACTGCTGCTGGCCTTGCCGGATCAATGTTAACTGGCAGTTGAAGTGCTTTTCGACCTGCTACATTTGCTGCCTAATCTGCTACATTTGGGCGCGCATCTACTCCATTTGTCAATGAAATTGGGACTGAAGCTTTTGTCTCATTGCATCTAGTTGTGTACTCTAGTTGGAGGATGAACTCCCTGGTCGAAGAGGATTTGCCAAATCCATAAACAATGGATGCTTGTGATCGCAGTCCATACACTTGGCCCCTTGCCAACGGACTCATCTACTCTCTCACTAGTCTGGGGTAATTACTCTCATATGGAAACCAACTGATCCTGTTAACAAATTTACAAATAAATCAATTGATAATTAAAAATATCAGTATTATATAGTTATTATAAACAATTAACATAAATTTGAATAAAATGAAATTAAAGAACTTACATTTACATGCTTGGATTTTTAGTCAACAAATGTCTAACCATCGCGATTGCGAGCATGGGTGTGGGAAAAGCTCATGTGGTGTTGGCTCTGTTCCAGTCTTTAATGTCTAAATGGAATATATAAAGTTAAACAATATTTGATACTGTATTTATAAAATCAAGGCTTAATACATATATATCTTTGCATGAGATATATATTTAGTAATCCTATGCTTAAAAAAGTGAAAGAAGACAACATATATGGAAGATGAAATTACTTGGTCATGAGTAGTTTCGAAGTATCTATTCCCAATATATTCTCCACTAATTGAATCAAAGAACAATTTCCTTGCAAAAAAGAAAAGATATTTTCAAAGAAAAATAAAAAGAAAGAAAGCTTTTCAAATAGAAAAAAGAAAGAAAGAAAGAAGACAAGAAAGAGGCTTTTTCATAGTCGATCTCCATGAAATAGTATTGATATCTTGAGGCTTTTTGGCCTTTACTCGTATAAGTTTGGCCTTTACTCGTATAAGTAATAATTGTTAGGGTTAATTTCACTATTTAATTTGTTTCCTTGTTTTTATTTTGTGTTTGAGAATATTTATGAATTGAACAAATAGATTTTTGATAATATTTTTATGTTTCAAAACCCAAACCATAAAATATTTTAGGCCAAAATACAAAAAAATATTTAAACTTCACTTATTTTTTTAAATCTATCGTAAACTTTTTTTTTTTACATAACTTATCGATTCGAATTTATTTTTTTACTTCATTTGATTTTTTAATGGGCGTTCCTTTTTTTCTGATTTAATTTCCAGATGAACAAGTGCATAGATGGTTAGTATCCGAAGCATACTTCAAAAAAGCATAAACTGAAGCGGATCCATATCAAATTAATTAGGAAAAAATAACATAAACACAAAATTTACCTTCCAAGCAATAGAAAACCCAAGCCAACCAGCCAAAAGACTACTAGTCGCCTAATAAAACGAGCAATGCAAAGCAGCCAAGGAGCCAGCTTTTGCATTCAAACAGATATAAAACAAAGCATATGTCAAAGCAAACAAGAACCCAAAATTGAAAGGTAAAACAACATGGCTACCAAACAGACAGAACTCGAGCTTGAATAGAGGAGGAGGAGTAAAGTAAAGAATGAGAAGAACAGTGAAAAGATTGGCCAAACAAATATCATGTGAATCACCACGTTAATCGGGTTATGATGGTATGCGCCATAAAAAACAAAATTCTTTTCTAGATCAAACAATCCACAATTTGCCATGGATGATTTCTAAGAAAAGAAAGATTTCCCGGAAAAGTTGTTGGCTTTTTTAGTGGTTTTTTTCCCTTAAAATAAGAAGGAAAGCGGATTGTCAAGTATGGGACATGGCTCAAGAATAATCTGATACAATTAAAGACTTAGTAGTCATCACATGGACGCCATAAAAAGAAACGTTTGGTGTATTAATGATACACGTTGCGACTTGTTAGCGAGGGTCCAATCTAATATTCCAAAATAATAATAACGGGCATCACTTTTCATTAAAAAAGTAATGCCCATGAATAAATTAAATCAACTAAAATAATAATTTGGAATTTACACACACATCAGCATCCTACCATGTTGCTTCCCTCTTATCCTGTGAAAAGATAGATTTGAAAAAGAAAAATTAGGTTTATGTACGGTTTTGTAAAAAAAATAGTTTATGATAAATTAAAAAAAAAAGTATAAAGTTCAATTTTTTTTTTTTATATATTTTGGCCAATATTTTAATAACCTAGATTCTACTCTTTCACATCATTAATTCACAACATCTAACAAAAATAGAAAAATAAAAAAAATAAAAACACCACCCAATATACATTCATAATAACAAATCCAATTTGAAGACTCAAAATCTTCCAAACCCATCCACCTTCAATCCACAATAAAAATTTAAAGTTTTAGAAAACATTGGTCAACTCATCTAGCATTATATCAGGCAACAATATTTACACAACAACACAACATAATATAATCTAACTAGTTTATTAAAAGCCGAAGTTTCATACATATGTAAGACCTCAACTAATCATGATCTTCATACACCATAATCTAATCTAAATATGCATTTAATTCAAGCAAACTCATGAATAACAAACAAATGGCAGATTTGAGTTTCAAAAAGGCTAGAGTAGTTCAAGCTTGTTTTAACAAAAATTCCTCCTTTTAACAAAGATTCCTCCCATCCCAGCTTAATCTCAGCTCATAGAATGCATAAGTACCCATTTAGAAATTTTTACTATAGTTTATTGTTTCACACTTATGAAATATAAATCTTACAAAAAAAATAAAGAATAACTATTTAATTTTAGGGATATTTTTCTAAAGCAAGTGATTCATTTTTTTTTTTGGCAATTCACTAATTACATTACCATTTGAAACAAAAAGATAATAAACCAATATATTATGTTATAATTATTTAGAATTAGACACCCACTTTGTTTTCTATATGTATTCTTCGCTTATATTCTCCCTCAAAATGTAAAAAATCAAATCCCTAAATGTAATCGAATCTCCAAATGCAGTTTCACTTTATTTTCAATTCAATTAATTCTTCATAATCATTTTCCTCAAAAACCACATCTTTAAATACGAATCCTAAAAAATTAAATCTTGTTCATTTTATAACCAAAACTGTAAAAATTTCCAATTTCTTTAGCAAAAATGACACCGATTAATCCTCACTCGTTCACAGATATCTCTCCCCGCCTCTTTAATATATAAAACTAACCTAAATATACAAATAGACATAAATGTACAAACTAACCGAAAAATTTATACAAACAAACCTAATTAAACAAACTATGTAATACCCTAGTCCGAAGTAGATCATCACTGCAAGGTATATAGTAAAAATTTAAAAATTTAATTAAACTATTAATTAAGAAAAATATTATGATAGGATTAACTAGTTAATTATATAAGTTTTAAATACCAAATTAATAATTAATAATTATGCTAAAAATCAAAATTAAAATTCCAATTTATGGGATTAAAATGATAAAATATTTTATAGTCGAATTTTATTAGATAGCGATTATGCCAAAAATTCCAATTTATGGGATTAAAATGTAAAATATTTTATAGTCGAATTTTATTAGATAGCGATTATGCCAAAAATTAAAACTCTTATTAAATGTTGAAATATATATATATATATGTATTTGTAACTACTTTATATAATAAAAAGTAATAATAATTAATATCGACTGTTATAATTAATAATTATCGAATTATAATTATTCAGATGGGATTAGATATATAACTAGTATAGTGTTGGTTTAAATATTAGAGGCTTAACAAAGCCCAAAAGATCAGCCCAAACAAGATTATGAATACATATGAATAGAGGTAATGTGTGTAGCATTAGTATGTGAAATGCATGGTATATGGATACGAGCAAGACATGATACATGAATAAAACTACATGTCTACCTATAAAGATGCATGAAACAAGTGTTAATCTTCATTTTAGAGCCATGCAACGTGTTAGAGAGTTCAAAAAGGTAATGATTATGGTGCTTGCATGGGAGACACCATCTTTGCAAAAGCTATAATTAAAATTCCCTATAATTAATTTTAAGGAATTAAAAATAATGGACTAGTAACATGTGTCTTTAACGTGTGATAAAGGGAATGAGATACTTGACAAATCATGGATTAGTTAGCACACAAGTGTTGTGCATAAGCATTACGTAGAGTGTTGGGTGAGTAATCTTTAAAATAAGACAAATGTTAAGTTATAAGCTTAATAAGGAAAAAAATGACAAGTTTTGATCAAAACTTTGTAACGTGAAACAAAAAAGGATGATGGTCATCATTGCAAGTAGTATAAAATAAATATATACAATGCATGAATACAGCAAGTTATGGGCTAGTTGTTTAATGGTTAAAATTGTAAAGAACAAATGTTAAGCTTTAGCATTAAGAATGCAACGCGTCGGATGAAAATTTTAGCCTTAAACACATCAAAGATTAGTGAAGACAATCATTGAGTAGTGTTGAACTAAGCTTGACAAATGTTAATAAAGATGAGTAATAAACTAAAGTATGACAAGTATTGAGTTATCAAGGTAAGTATTTGACAAGTGTGGATTTCAAAGGATTACCATTTCAATTTCCCATCTTCAAACGAAATATAAATATATGTATGTAGAGGAGATAGGTAATTTTAATGCTTAAACCCAACATCAATCATTAAGTTAAATAATAGATGTTGGAACCCAATTCAAACTTTAAAGAGAATTCTGTGGAACTTAAATCAAAGGAAAAAGGTATGTATTATTATTTGGTTAAATTAATTTTTGGGATATAGTTAGAAAATTAAGGAAATAATATTCCATAATTAAATTCTTATTTGTTCTTGCTTAAAGATTTAAGTAAAAATTTGTTAAAGATAATGCAACTTAAATTCAATTGCTATGGATATCGAAATTTATTGATTAAAGTAAGAACTAATGGGAATATAGAATAAAAATACTGCACTTATTTAAATTTGTTAAATCAGATTTTTAACTTGGAAATGTGAATTTATTTAAGTCTTAATTTAGGAAAAATAATGAAATAGAGTTAGAAATATGCATAATTAACACTTAAGTAGTATGCTGGAATTTTGTATGTGTATAGTAAAAATAAAGGAAAAATATTAATACTAAGTTTCAATATTACTTAACATGTAAGTTAGTTTGCATGGAGAATTATAGAAAAAATATACTACATGCAATATGTAAAAGTAATGTAGGAATTATTATGAAAGATAAATTATAATAAAGATAAATGGAAGTTAGGGGATTTGCATGAGAACTTCCATGCAACATGTAAAATGTATATGAGAAAAGGGTTAGAATTTAACAAGTAAAATAATAAATAGTAAAAGAGATTAATTGAATGACAATTAATATCATGAGATATATATATATATACATACATATAAATATATAACAGGTAAATATTTAGTTAATGAATAAAACTTCTAATAATTGGATAAAAATAAGGAGACCCTAAATTAATAAATGAAACAATAATAGTAAATACTGTATATAATGTAGGATAGAAGGAAATAGGAGAACCCTTTGGTTAGAAAGGCAAGGTACCCGTGAAGGCTTCAAGTGACTGATAATCTAATGTGTTATTTGATCTATTATGTTGAACAACACTGTTTAACTCTTGTTAAACAATATTAATATTTTTATTGATACATTGATTATTGTTACCCTAAATTGCATTTATATTTATTGAGAAACCGTTATTTCTAATTTACTATTACTGATATTGCTTCTGATATTACGGTTATTGATAAACATATCATTGTTTATTATCTATACTATTCATTGTTGAACTATTCTGTTACTCTCTGATATTGCTTATGATTAATCTTTATGATTGAATTCCTTTGCTTTTCTCTAATGAGATTATTAATAATTGTTTATTGGTCTCTACTTTTATGATATGGTCCAAAACCATTGGATAGTGTACATTGGTGTTTCTGTATGCGTAAAAGGAAAAGTTACCGCCCTAATTTTAGCCGATGTCTACCTCTGTTCTGGATGTCACAATAAGTATTTATTTTATATAATTGTTGTTATAATTATTTTCTATTATTGATATTACTTTTTGTATCAATTGATACTTGTTATTTTTGATCTATTGATCAATCTTTAGCTCACTCACTTTGCCTATGTCTCAGTTTAAGTATTTTATTGGTTATTCTACTTAGTTGAATGTTAGGTTATGATTCACTAAGATGAAAGCTCATTTCATATAAACTGCCTAGTGCAGGTACTGCATAGCTAGCAACCATTTCTTTAGTTCTTTTCTCCAAGAATCTTATTTAATATGTATTTTCTAATGTGGTATAAGTATTTTGTAGTGCTCCGTTGAGTTAAATGTAAACAAATAATAATAATTACTCACATCTGCATGACTTAAGGCTCAAGTGAACAGTATTGTTATATATATATATATATATATATATATATATAATGTTAAGCTAAATATTCTGATATTGATTAAGCTGAATAAGATCCGGGGATGGTTCTACGAGGTACCTAGCTACTTTAAGTCGACCTAGACCCTAGGACCGTCTTGCCCTAAAATCGGGGGTGTGACATTTTATCTACAAAAATGAAAAGAATAACAAAACACATAAAACATATACCATTTTAAGAAAAATATTAACCCCACTACCCAAAATTGAAACCCAATAAAAAATCCTAATCAAAACAATAATTTAGATGCTAGGAAAAATAAAACAACCTTTTATAAATAAAGAATGCTAGAAAAATCTTCCTCCAAGGCATGGAACCAGTGGCCGCACAAGGAGAAGAAATAGAAAGGGAGAGGGGGGGAAGAGCACCACAAAGAAAGGAGAACATAGAAGGAAAAAATGAAAAAGAAAGCTAAGGCTCCATATTTATATAAAACGTGTAGCAATAGATAATATCAATCGCCAAATCCATCACAACATAAATGAATATATCAAGCGTTCCAAACAATCTCAATCTATGATAGTCTTTTTAAAGTCGACGCTAATCTACGATGGACAACTTATTGTTGATGCTGCAATGTGACAACTTTAAACAATATCACTAATCTGTCACAAAATTTCCATTCAATGACGGTTATGCATCTGTCGTAGACTAGTGACATATATAACAGTCACTAATTTGATCAATTTCTAGTGCCAAAATAAGGTGCCTACTTTTAATGATAAATTTTAAGATGAAATATAAAAGTATGGCTAAGGTGCCTACTTTTAATGATAAATTTTAAGATGAAATATAAAAGTATGGCTAAAATCAGTCCCAAAATTTTGGCTCCCAAATCTCACAAAAAATAGTAATGGTTTTATAATCAATCTTTCCCATCCATCATTGTTCTGTTGCAAAGCCATCACTAAGTATTTCATAAAAGAATTTTGTCACAATTTCTTTGCTATAGAATGTTGATTGTCGCTATTGTAATAACCTGATTTTTAAAATAATAATAAATAAATAAATAATATAAATATTTTAAAATATTATTTAATAATAATAATAATAATAAAATGGAACGAAATTAGGGGGAGTTAAAAAATAAATTAAAGATAATGTATGGGTATGAGAGGAGTGTAGTTTAAAAATTTTAAAATTAAAATAATAAAATAATATAATGTGTTATTAAATTAAAAAAAATGAAAGATGAGTATTTAAATATGTGATGTAGGGAAAGTTAGATTTTTTTTAAAAATAAAATAATACATAACATAAAGAAAAGAAAAGAAAAGAAAAGAAAAATAATAAATGTGTTGAGTGTGTGATGGTGGAGATCGCCAGGGAAAGAGAAAGAATGAGAGAGAGAGAGAGAGAGAGTGAGAAGAAAAGAAAAAAGATACTGAAACTTTGTCCGGCCATATCTTCGTTGTCCGACATCCGATCACTGCCTCTCATCCACCATTGGATTCGTCTTCTAGAGACGAATCCATGAAGGGTGAATTGTCACCAACCAACGCCGGAGGAAACCGCACCTCTTGTCCGAATGTGATGCTCTTTGCCAGCTTTAGAGCAAATTTGACCATTTTTTGACCTCCATTCCTGGAAAAATTGGTGTTTTCCATATTTAAACAGATGTTTCAAGAAGTGTTATTGGGTTTCATCTATTTGTGAGTTCTATAGATTAATATAATACCCCGATCTTCTAATTTATATTAATATTTAATAGCTACAGTTGTATAAATGCATCGACTGCTTGTGCAGCATATTTATATTTATTGTTATAAGCATAAATTGTTGGATATGGGTTGAGTGTACTTGGTGCATAATCTTTATGTTCGTTGAATAGAGTTAGGATGATGTGGGATCACACATGATATGGGATACGAATTATGACATGATAATATTATACGATGATGAGATTAGGACTGGCCTGACGGCAGGAGCATTCTCATGCTCAACGTTGTTTGTTAGTCGAATAACGCTGCTTGGCTACAGCTGTGATAGATGTACTAAATTATAAGAGAAACATGTGGACTATGAGAGTTAGATAGGGGGATCAGTTCCCCAATTTAGTTTTAGTGTGACCCCATTGACTTATTCCTATTTTTGTATGATTATGTGATATTAGTTGTCTAGTTGACATTTGCATGACCATTATTATGTGGGAATGATGTATTATATTAATTACTATATAGCTCATTGATTCGAATGCTCATTTCTATTCACCATTTTTCCTAAAGGATGCAGGTTGAGCATGAAAGAAATATTTTATTAAGTTATCCTGATTTTCATTTCTAGACAAGAGTATTGTTTATAAATATTTTATTATATAATTATGTTATAATTATTTTTTTTGAACTCCACATGGTATTTCTTTCCTTATTATCTATCTGTTTAGTTATGCTATTTGGTTAGTTATATTTGTTAACTGATGTCTGATGGTGGATGATGAGATGTATTAATTGTGCATAATTAGTAGGCTCGTGGGCTCAGTTTGAGACAGTGACTGCTGTCATAATCCATTTTCCTTGAGAAATGAGTTATTAGGCTGACTACGGATTCTAGAAGCCACATGCTTTCCCATTTTCTAGTGTCGGTCACATGCCTTCAGCTTTGGGATGTGACATCTATTTTTTATTGCTAGAGCTACATTTTCTTGTAGTGAGTTAACGATAAGTTTATCTCTAGAAGTTTGTTGCCATTTAGTTAAAATGATTTTTGTGTAAAAATTAATATGATCAATAAGCATGCTTTTTGAACCCTAATGTAATTTAGGTAAATTAATCAATCAATTATCATTTTGTCAAATTAAGCCTCTATGCAAAACTTAGGTTGTGATCAACTCACATAATCAATCAATCATGTTTTTCTGTCGTGTTGAGCCTAGATTGATTAACACATATAAACACATATAAACAATCAATCAAATGTTTTTAAACCTAAAACAGTAATTGGTTACTAACACTTAATCAATCTTTCTCAGTCAACCTTATACCCTATCCTTTGGTTAACTAGAACCTTAAAGTTAGGTCACCCAACCCTTTTCAGACTCTCATGAGTGAACATAATTGCATGAGGTTCTGATTCATATGCTAAAAGGATATGTAGACTTCCTTGGTATTTCAATCCGAATGATTGAGCCCACAACCTTAGCAACCTTAGGTCCATCTCATGTATTATGTTTGTTAATATTGGACTCTTTCAATTGCTTTTGGGAAATGTGTTCCCATCCTAATACCAATATATAAGGGCTAGAGTTGGAATTTTTTTTTCTGAAATGTAATAATTAATTACACCATTTTTTTTTACCTTATTATGGCTATGGATGGATGTCATACGTTTATTAAATGTTCATGCATTTGTATAATTTCCATTCATGTTATAATTATCATCATGAAATCAATTTTGTAAATCTTAGTTTATGTTAAGGCTAGACTTATTTGCTTAAAATGAAAACCTAGTACTGGACCCATCTTTTGGTTTCAACTAATGCCTTTTTTTTCTAAAAATGGAGTCATAAAGGGTTTTCCTTTAAAATTTTCCTCTAAAACAAATTTAAAATGGCGACTCTTTCAAAACTTGTGCTTACCAATGAATGGGGAGTAAATGTAGTATTTTTTCATGAGCCAAAATAAAATGAGCATTTCAACCCACAACAGATTGGATAGGTGCTCGAGGGAGGCTTCACATAAGGCAACAATGATATGTTGTTGAGGACAAGATAAAACTAGAATTTGATAGTCTTGCTTATGACTAGTGGAAACATGACAATTCCCTTGGATTGTATTTGTTGGCTAATTCAATGTAACCATGAATATCCGATGGATACCTATTGCTAAAGAGTGCGACTACTATTTGGAAAGTATTTTCCTAAATTTGCTCTCAGATGGGTAATGATGCACAATTTTATAAGCTGCAAAATAAGGTTCATAATGCTAAAAATGGTGAAATGAGCATTGCTTAATACTTTGCTGAACTGAGTGGTTTATGGCAAAATTAGACTAGTATAAAGGCTTCAGGCTACATGCATTGCTAACTTTGTTAAATTGCAAAACTAATCAGAATAATCATATTTATGATTTCATTACTAGGTTAAATATAAAGTGTGATCATACATGGGTCTAAGTACTTGGAAAGGATCCTATCCTTGCCCTACTACAAACCTATGCTTATATGCAATAAAAGAGAGTCATCATAGTGTCACGATCCACTTTATATCAACTCCACTCTACACCTACTAACAAGACAGGGCTAATAGCTAATTCTTGAGACCATACACCTATCTCCTATACTGGTCAATCAAATAAGGATAATTTACACTACGATGTATAAAATCCTAACATAAAAAGGAGCATTATTGTAAATTCATGGTCATCCAACTAAAGGGTGTAGAGCTGAACTCTGATGGTTCAGCAAGACCTCAAGCAAATGCATCTAAGAGACTAGATTCTTATGAAAAACTAAGTAATAATAGAGTTCTCTCCAATGAAGAAGTATAGTCTTTAATTATGGCATTTATTATCACAATTGAAATCTCAAACTACCACAGTTACCTCATCTAATTTTTTTTCTCAAGTATTACTCTTCTTGCTAATATTGAAAAGACCTTTGGGGTTATATATTATAAAGAAAACAAGTGCATGACAAGCTCTACAAATAAGTTCACAACTTGTTTCCCATGTCTAGGAAAATAAAACACTCATTAAGCGAATAGAGCCTTAGCCAATATCTCAGGAGTATGTTTCGTTAAATGTAGTCCCACAAAAAATTTGAATTTGATTATATATGTGCCTAGGTTTATATGAACCTTTAATTTTTCACAACCACATTAAAGTTTAATTTGATACGGATGCGTGCGCTCAAGAACAACCCAAAACAGACACCAGACAGCCCCAAATGGACCTTTAAAGTTTGGAGCAAGCCTGCCACAATAGGGTTTACAGGTATTGCAAGGCCATTGATAGCAGCCATTGCTGCTGCATGAGGCAACAAAGCTGTCGTAAAGTGTCATTTCGCTATCGTAGCATGCCTCAAAATGTCATTTTGCTACCTAACATCTCTGGCTAGCTTTTATCCAATTTTTAGCCTCCAAAACCTTATAAGTACCCCCGCTTCCCCTCATACACCCTATTTTCAAACACACTCACAAACCAAAAAAAACCTAATTGCTAGTTGGCTCTCTCTCTCTCCCTCTTTTTCTTCTAAAAAAAGAAAAGGTTCAAGCTTCTTTAGTGAAAACCATCTAAAATTTGCTTCTTTAAGTGGTTACTTTGGTATAAGCAACCCTAAAATTACTTCTTTAGCAACCCTAACCTTAGAAAATTGTGGAACTAAGGTCTATCCATAAGCCAAAACCCTTGCCACCCTAGGCATCAGGAAAGGTAAAAAACCTTAACCCTAACTATCTTTTAATTACCTTTTCGTTGTTATATAATTGGATCAAATTAGACTTAAGTGGATCAAATTGGACCCAAATAAACCTAATTAAGATTTGATTAGACTTAATTAGACTTAAACATAAATGGGCTTCAACATAAGTTGGTAATATATATAAGACTTAGGTTTGAAGTAGACCTAAACACTTGCAAAACTTGGAGTTAGGTTTTTAAAATAAACCTAAGGTGGACTTAGGTTGAGTAGTTAATGTACTTTTTGCCTAAATTGAACTTAGTTGATTAGTGAACCTAGTTTTTTGCATAATTTATCTTAGATTATAAATTAACCTAAAAGATCAAACCTAATCATGAGCAATCTTTCCAAAATAGTTGGACCTTTAGTCAAGCCTTTTTCCAAAATATTTTAGACCTTAATTGAATTTGTCTTTAAATTTGAATTCCAAAATAATTGTAATTTATTTTTAATTCATAATTATTCATCCAATATAGTTGGGCTTAGGTTTTAAACAAACCTAAACACGTTCAAACTTCCAACATAATTGGATTGGACTTAGGCTCAAAAGTGGACCTAAAACTTGAATTGGACTAAGGATCAATGGTGAACCCAAAACTTTCATTAGTCTTAGGTTTAAACATTAATCCTATAACACATTTAGACTTAAGCATTAGGTTATCCTAGGTATACACTAAAAAAACCAAAATCATAAGTTCAAACCTCCCTATCAAATGATATATAGATTTGCATAGTTCTGATTCTTATTTAAAAAATATATGCAGGCTTACTAAGAATTTCTATAACATTCTTATGCCCTATATATATATAATACGTATCCTCCATATACTTAAAATATATATCTAGGACATAAGAATACTACAGTAATTATATTTAGAAACCCTCAATTGGATTTTAAAAATAATTTATAAATTATAAAAGAAAATTCTCTGAAAAAATTTTGCCAGAGTTTTATCTGTATTTTTAATGAATCCCATAATCAACAAAAATGCTACTTATATTGAAAGTACACTTCCAAAATAAAATTCTTAAATTCCATCATCTCTCCATTAAATACTCAAATATTTAAACACTCATATAAAATGTATAAATCACTAAACATATCCGAAAATCATAATACTTCACAATCTCCATTTTTTTATACAATTAATCATTCAGTAAATAATGATAATGTACATTATATACCTACTCAAAACTATATAAAACCTCTCTTGTTTCAAATATATTTACAAATGATTAATACATTATACAAATTAAATGTTCCTAAACAGTTTTATACATAATATGCATCACTAATGGTCTCGTGGCACGCATAACCTCCAAACCTTAATCACAATTTGAACTTCTCTGATATGCTTTTCTAATACCTATGCAATACACACTATCGGGTTAAGCCATACAACTTAGTGGTTTATAACAAAGTACATATATACATTGAAATGCTTTAACTTCATAATGAATTTTGCACTATTAATATAGCCATATTTAATTGGTAATTCCTTTATTATATAAATATTTTTTTCCAAATTCACACCTCATACTGCAACTCATAGTATTCACACAATAAATACATTCTCACAAATATACAATTCACATCCAACCACACACACATTGTGCCCAATAATCGCTATACAGTATTCTGGTTCCAGAGATATTGTTATAGTCTATTTGATACCAGGGATCTAAGTATCGTATCCGTCTCCCTGTTGACACCTTTGTGTTTAGCCCCAAAGGCAAATAACATTATTAATAGTGACACCCAATGTCCAGCCCATAGGCACATCATATCATAGGTGATACCCAACATTTAGACCAAAGGCAAATCAAATAAATAACACTAAAAATTGATTCTCTAAAACAAGATGCTATACAAGGAAACACACATTCCATATACCTTATTACTTTAACATAACTGATTCCACCATTGTTTAGTTTTCAACAATTTTTCATCACTTTACTTAATTTCCACATTCCGTACCCATTTTTCATTTCCAAGTGATCATACCATGCTATCATCACTTTCACATCACATTTCTAATTATTCCATAACCGTTTCTTATATTCTCAATCACATATCACATTTTCCATTTGATTATTGTATTTTATCAATTTTCCAAAATTTCACATTTACACAAACATATACTTATTACGCATCACATTATACAATCATGGGTCACATTCACAATGTGGCACATTCCCACATATAATTTTCATGCTCTTATTATTTCATAATCAATTTCTATATCATCAATTACATTACACATTGCATAGTCTATTTTCACAACTTTATCTACATTTTATCATGTTCCATATTGTTCACTCACAATATCAATTTCTTTTTATAATTTCTACATTTTAGCTATTTCCACATTATTCTTTACATTACTCATCACATTTTACCTTTCTCATCTTTTCCAATCATTTTTAGCATGTTTTACATTTTTATACAATGGTTCATCTTACAAATCTTATGCATTTCATGTTTAAACCTTAATCTTACATCGAGCAAGTGCCTAATGTAACACTACCATATAACTATACCATATTGCATAGACTATGTGATTTCCCACATATCAAGTAACTTTATATACATAATGCCAAATCACATTTGACATAGAAACACAAGTTTTAGGATATGTACTTACCTTATTCCTTTTTTCAAGCCAAACCCTAAACTTCACTGCCTTTATCACTTTAGCCTACGCATACATACTCCAAAAATAAGCAACATTATTCATTTAAAGTCACTTACATACTCATTGTATATCAAATTACCATTATTTCTACAATTTTCATCAAAATTCCATTAAAAACTCTAAATTCACCACCTACTACTCTGCTTAAACTTCATCCAACATAACTTATTTCCAACATAAATTCATTACTTACATATCAAAATAACATCAAAATACCTCATTCCAATAATTATATCCATTTTTATGAAAAACCCTATTTCTACATAACACACCCATAACCCTAACTTCAACCAAACCTACTCATTCATTTTTTAGCCATAAAATTACAACATATACAATAAAACAATATTAAATTCATCCATTACCATAATTATCATCATCCATTCTAGAAACACTATTTACAAATATTCATTCGCAACACCTAGTTTCATCAATCTTTTGTATCTCAATCAATTACTGATTAAATCACTACATATCTATATATTAACTTCAATTCTATCAATTTAATAATTTAAATACACTTTCTCTATCTATCCATATGTTTACATAATCCAAAAACAAAGGAAAACAAGCTTAAAATTAGAAAACTTACTTTGAATCTTGCTAAATCTTCAAAATCTCCACCAAAACCTTTGAAAATCTAGTGAAATCCTATGTGTTTAGAAGAAACTTTCTCTCTCTCTTGCTCCTTATCAAATTCGGCAATGCTTGAAAATAGGAGGAAGAAGAAGACTTTTATTGTAACACCATAGACGTGCAGTACATGTATTACGTATATGTAAAATATACATACAGAATGTAAAAGTGCCATATTAAAAACTCTCTTTTTGATTAACAAAAATAAATACTAATAAATAATATATACTTAATTAATAAAATGTTAAAATAGAAATTTATAAAGAAAATCTCTGAAAAAATTACACCAGAGTTTCATCTGTATTTTTAACATCTCCAAAGTTTAACAAATACCACCTACACTTAAGAATTCAACACTCCCAAAACACAGCTTTCACCCATTTTCCAAACAACCTCTTCATTAATGTACAATCAAACTTTTAACTCATCGCAATATTTATCACAATTAAATAAAGCATATATACATACATACATACATACATACATACATCCGGTCCAAATCCTTAGAATGAACATAAGTTTATAATAAAAGATACATAATCCAAAATGCATAAAACTATAATTATACATGTATGCTAAGCCTGGCACTGCCGGTCTCACGGCAAAACTGATGCTTCAATCACTAACTCTGAGCCACTCTATGCTGCAGTTTTGTCACCTATGCGATACATCTACTGCACTAACCAAACTTGCTTAGTGGTACATATAAACAACAACAAACACATAGACTTTTACATACCATTTCCATGATATAATTTACAATAATATTATAGCTACCATTTGTTACTATTTACCATGTATAAATACACTCCAATTCACATCTTATACTGAAATTTACAGTATCAACATAGCACACACAATATTCACATATATTTGATTTACATTCAACCACATACACATTGGGCCTAATAACCCCTATAGAATTTTTAAGTCTAGTTATCACAATCTCAGTTTCTTGACCCAACTATGCTCGGGCCCATTCTCAATATCAATCTCATCACATGACCTAGCTCTGCTTAGGTCTGCTAATGCATACATATTCTTTCTCAACATTACTAGACAAGTAAATGTATAGGGTTACAAACACACAATAACACTTTTCCATACTTTTTCAATCCTTGATCACTAGCACATTACATCATATTATCATATTTTCCAAGTGATCAACCTTATCGTGACCACTTCATCACCTTCCACATTTTTAGTTCATCAAATTACATATTTTGCAAGTCACATTCACAATGTGACTCACTTCCCACTTTTTTTTTTCCAATAAGTCACAAATATGTCCATATTGGACAACACACCACACATATCATATATGTGTACAAATATATATATCAATCTACATTGAACTATTGTCAATGAAACACCCATCACATAACTATGCCACAATGCATAGATTATGTGCCAATTCATAATTTAAAATAACATTATACATACATAATGTCCATTTATATTTAGTGAAAATACAAACTTTAGAATTATGTACTAACCTCTTTTCTCTTTTGCAAGTCAAACTCTAAATTCCACCTCTTATATCATTTAACCTACATGTACATAGTCCATCAATAAGAAACATTATTTATTTAAAGTCACTTACATGCTCAATTTACATTAAACTATCAATAATCAAACAACTATCATCAAAATTCCATTAAAACCCTACATTCTTCAACTTACTACTTTATTCAAACTTCATTCTACTAATCTTATTTTTAACATTTAACCTTAAAAACATTACTTATACATTAATGTAATATCAACATAATTCCCATTCACAATTATGGAAGCCTCTTTTAAAAAATTCAAATTTCACATAATGCATTCATCAACATGAACTTCACCAAAACTTATCCATATCTCATTCCAACCTTAAAATGACAACATTTAGATTAAAAAAACACCAATTCATTTCATTACACTATTTAACATTATCCATATTAGAAACCCTAATTTTACATACTCAAATCCTAAATCCAAACTTCATCCAAACTTGCCCATATTTAATTTTCTAACTATATAATCATTACATACATATTGAAATAACATTTATTTCCTCCATTCCAACATTTTAACCATCCACACCAAGACTCTAAATCAGGCATCACCTTCCCATAACCCTAAATTTTACAACTTGTCCATATCAACCAACCAACCAACACATCACCATATTCTCCTCATAATAATATCAATTCTACCTATTTTAACAATTAAACATCAATTTCTCTCTCCAAAAATCCATACATAATCATCAAATAAAAGAAAACAAAGCTTTAGAGAAAAGGTACTTACTTGTTTTCTTGATTTCTCTTTAAAATCCTCTTAATTTGTTTTAAATTTCTTGTAAAATTAAATGGTTCCAAGGAAAATCTCTCTCTCTCTCTCTACTTATTCGGCCATGGCTAAGGAGAAGGAAGAAGACTTTTATTTTTTATTCTTGGTTATTTCCCATCCATAAATATAATTATATTAATTAATTAATTTACTTTAATTCTCCACCATAAATTCCTTTCTTCCTTTGACTTTCTTTTTCTTTTTTTTTTCTTTTTATTTATTTACTTATTAGTTTTCCATCTTCCCATACATAAATATATATATATATATATATATTCCATTTATATGTTGTATATATTTTAGGTATATGTAAATATAATATATATGTAATGTATATGTAACATATATGTGACGTGTCTTTCATGTATACATCATGTATATATTATGAGCATCTCATGTATATATATGTATATATATATATATATATTAAATTTCTCTCATCCACCTATTACTACCCTCCAAATTAATTACTTAACAATATCTAAAATCCTCGAGTGTTACAATTCTCTCCCCATTAAATAATTTTATCCTCAAAATTATCTATTATAGTCCAAAATCAATCACCATTAAACCAGATACAAATCCCACCTTCTTGCAAAACTTATCACCATAAATTACCACATAATCTCTACTCTCCCCCTTATGGATATCTTTAACCATTGTTAAAAATTTTCAAACTTCATTTCCACACTCCTTTAATCCGACCAAATAATCATAACCTCAAGATAATATATCAATTACATCACCTAAGAATTCAATATCAAAAATCATCACAGACAAAACAAATGCACATGACAGATGCCCATCACCAATAGATCCACCACGCTTCCATTGCACCACTCTAATTTATGTGTTTTAGACGCCATCTCAACTTATCCATTATAACAAACAAACATTGCTATATCTAAGACCAATATAGGTGTCAATACATATGCATGTATTAAAATTCAAATCACTAATTTAAGATTCCTCTTTCCTCTATTTTAAATTCACTTAGGTCAAGAACCTCAAACCTAGGCTCTGATACGAAAATAAATGTATCACACTTATACCTTAAGTACATATAATATATATACCCCCTATATGTAAAATACATATCTAAGATACAAAGGTACTACATTTCATATATATAAATACCCTCATTTTAGTACTAAAAATAATAATAAATTTAAAGAAATTCTTTGAAAAAAATTTGTCAGAGTTTTATTTGTATTTTTAATAATTTCCAAGTCAACAAAAACACAACCTGTATACAAAAGTACACTCCCAATCTCACTTCATTCAAAATACTCCACTTTAGTAATTTACATCTAAAGACTTCATATTTAATAACATCAAAATCTCAAATACGTTTACATATACATAACATTCCAAAACAAATTTAATATGCATATGGTATATTTAGATTATACAAATCTAAAGTACATATCCATAAAATATTGTATATGTATGCAACACCCTCGGAGTTGGTCTCGTGCCACACAAAATCTATAAATCTTAATCACAGTCTGGGCTTCTTTGGTCTGTACTTCTAACACTTATACGATACACACTACCGCACTAAGCTCAAGAGCTTAGTGGTACATACCATAATAATATATAATATTTAAAAACCAATACATATATATATCAAGACACACAAATTATCATGCCATCATTTCATGCCATACTCCATACAATGTACTTTTCATTTAAATGTTTAATATTTTTATCATAATTATTGCTCATCCAAATACTCAATACATACACAACAACACATGCCATACTTATTTCATTATTCTGTTACCCACAATAATTATATTGCCATATAATATTCATTCACTCAACACATACATGCCAATATCTCATACACTCACACACACACATACACATGTTGGGCCAAACCACTCCTATACAATTACCAAGTCCATTATTACAACATTGATTTCATGGTCATGTTCTGCTCGAGTCCATTTTCAATCTCAATTTTACGACCTAGCTTTGCTTAGGTCTATCAACATATGCAACACAAGACCTAGTTTTGCTCAGGTCTATCAATATATGAAATACTAATCTCAACTTTTTAGACAAGTAACTATATAGGATTAACAACACATAGTATCACTTTACATATTTCATCCCTTTATCATTATTTTCACTATTTTTTCCACCACATAATTTCTCTCTTCTTTTGAATTTCTTTTTCTCTTTTATTTATTTAATTATCCACTTCCCATCCATAATTATACATATATTTTTTTTCTTTATATGTTATGTATACTTTATACATATGTATATGTAATGTATATGTAACATATATGTAATATGTATTTCATGTATACATCAAGTATATATTACGGGTATATTATGCATATATTATCTAGATCTTATATTTCTCTCATCCAACAGACTACTACCTTCTAAAATAATTATAACAATATATAAAATCCTTAGGTATTATAGCTAGGTCATGAGAATAAGAATGATAACGAACCTGAGTAGAGTTGGGTTGAGCTAATGTTATGATAACTGGACTTGGAAATTGTATAAGAGATATTAAGCCCAATGTGTGTGCATGTGTGAATGTGTGTGTGTTAATGAGATTGAATAATTATATATGATGAATGAATTATAAAATAAATGATAATTATCTTCATATTACAAATTACATTAAGAGGATATGCTTTTAAATGTATATATATATTATTGTTAGTATATGTACCACTAAGTTGTATGGCTTAGTGTGATTGTATGAATCACACATGCGAGAGAATTGCTAATCAAAGTGATTCTGTTTATGGGTGATATCTGAAGATAGGAGTGCCACAAGTCCAACAGTGCCAACTACATTCATGTATACTTGTATTTTGTATTATGCATGTTTAGGTTTTGTATGTATTGTACACATTGTATAAAGTTTGTATAAGTAATGTTTTGGAGACCTTTTGTGAATATTAATTATGTTTATTGAATATGTATATTTATAAGATTTTGAGTGTTTGTTAATTGTTTGAGACAAATGAAGGGTTGTTGATGTTTGAGTAAATGTAGAATATTTTGGGAGTGTAATTTTCTCATGCAGGTTGGGTAATTTGATAAATTGGGATTTATTAGAATTATAGACAAAACTCTAGCAAATTTTTCTCAGAGATTTTCTTATAAAGATTTTTTTCGTGAAACACTAAATATAAATGTATTTCTTTAACAAAATAGTTTTCTAAAAGTGTAATTATTTTATTAATTGAGTATGAGAGATTTTCACTGTCAATTGTGTTGACACTCTTGTATTCTATATATATACTTTATGTATACAAGGTATATGTACTGTACATATATGAAATATAAGGGTGTTACAAAATAAGCCAAAATCCAGCCTCCAAATCCATCCTTTGGTAGAGGCAAGCGCATTTATCCTTAGGATACAATTGGAGTCACTTATTTTGGAGTTTTCTTAGATTTTCCCTTTTAAAAAAAAAATCCAAGTGGTGACTTTAAATTGTTGTTCCGTGACTAAGACACCGAGAGAAATATAACATGAGGAAGTGTGACCTCGGCATTTTTATGTGGGACTTAGCCTAAATGAACATTTTAAAATGGTGCTTAGGCGAGACCTCACAGCTGGCTACTCCTCTTGGGACAAATGTTTTTTTCTAAACAAAAACTTTTAAGTGGGCTAATGGGCTTAACCATCTTAAAGTAAATTTAGCTTGGCCTTTAATTAAATTTAAACTTTTTCATGCATCACTTTTACTTTCAAGTCTTAATTTATTCAAGATAAACCTCATGATAGCAAGTAGCATTGATATGACAACCTTCCTTATGTATGTTAAGGGATAGCCAAAGTAATCTTACCTATAATGAATCCTCAAATCTTTTTTGGGATGTAGCGAGTCTGCACGTACTATTAGACCCATGCTAGATTCTTTATCTAATATGTGGTTAGATATATCGTTGTTCTAGTGTGATGAGATCCTATTTAACTAAGCCACCTTTTATACTCTTTCATGCAATGACCTTGGAACACAACCTTAGGTTGTATGTACCATAATAGTCAAGCCTCTTGTATAAACCCATGAAACATTTTTCTTCATGCATACATGCACCATAAACCTTAAAAAAAGAAAGACTCAGTAAAAGGATCTAGCCCTATGCATTTATGGACTAAATCATCCAACCCTTTAGCCCAATTCAACCTTAGATTTTCCACCACCCTCTCCCTTTGCTCAAATATCCATACCCATGGCCATTGCCCCTATAAGCTTAAACACTTTTGGACCTTTATCCCATCATCTAAATCCAACCTACCACAACCTCACTTCTTCTATAAGGTTCACCTTCCCCTTAAAATCCTTAACCTCAGTTCCTAGCCCTAGGTTTTGCCCCTACCCTCATAGGTCAACCCTTACCCTCATAGGTCAACCCTTTACGATCATATCTAAACTTAGCAATTGAATCCCTTTTATTCTTATCCCTGAGAATCATACCTGACTTACCCTGTAAATTACACATTGGGACCATGTGTAACCTTGATTTTTATCTCATGATATTTACCCTTTTTCTCTTTACCTAAGCATGTTTTTTTGTCACCAATACTTATTGTCCTTTTTCCTTTTGGAAGGAACCCTAGTGTCAAACAATGATAACCCCATTCTTGCTTCTATAAGATGCATGAGGACCACTTTTCAAATCTTTTTACAAAATTATGATACCAACCTTGCTAATGCCTTGAATAGTCAATGAAAGCCCATTTTAAACAAAGTACAAACCATAATAGACGAGTTTATCACTTATGACCCAAACGTAGCACTTGTAGCTTATTTTCCCTACAACCTTTCTTTGTTTTTGCTCATCCCTTTCATTTCCTTTTAAAAGTGTTGTCCCAAGATAGCAACTAAGAGGGGGGATGAATTGGTTGATTTAAAGAATTGGTGGTAAATTGAAAATTCAAAATTAAATTAAAGCAAGAGTAGGAGTAAAGAAAATGAACACAAGAGAATTTATAGTGGCTTGGATTACCTTAATCCTACATTCACTTTCTTAACAACTTGTTAAGGTTCCACTAATCTTGAGTTTTTACAAGCTTGACTTTAACTTGGTGTTTTCACAAGTTCACACCAAACTTTACAATGGTTTGAGATCAATCCTCACAGCCCTTACAAGAGTTTTTCTAGGCTCACTCTCATAACCTAAGTGCTTCCAAGCTCACACTCAAAATTTTCATATTGTTTAATGCTCACACCCAACACTCTAATAATTCAATTATTAATTATAGTAAATGTAAAAGAAAGTTTGTTGCTTGGGCTATTACAATTAGAAAATTACCTTTAAATAAGATGTTTCTTGGGGTATTTATAGCCAATTTGGTGTAACTAACCGTTATAAGTCATGTGATATATTTTATTAGGCTAGTCCTTGTAATAACAAGAAGTTTTTCTCAGAAAGCAGTCGTCCTAGCACAGCGAGTGGTCTCCCTAGCATGTTGGGCAGTTGTACATTGCATAGGGTGGTCGTTCCATTTGAAATTCTTCCAACAATCAAATGTGAGTGCTCTACTACTGAAATCTTGCCCATCCTGTGGCTATTGGGATGGTCGCTCAAGATAAGGGGATGATCACCTTTTTGAATTTGAAAGTGGCTTTATAATGGTTATTCTACATGGCACTTCCTCATTTAACAAAGTAATTTTCTGCCAAAATATGAAAGGTGCGGCCATGCTAGTACTAGAATAGTTGTCGGATTGTGTGTCTCTCATCAAACTTCTGTGTGCACACAAGATTGCGAATACTATTGTCAATCCTTGTAATTTTCTCTTAAAATGTATGGATGGTCACCTTTTGAAAGGGACAGTCATGATAAGGTACTGACAAACTACTCCTCAGACCATGCCTGACGCCGCGTTCCCTACTGTGAATGTTGGAGTTTCTGTCACTTGAGGTGAGATCATCCCAATTAATGGATGGTTGCTAATGGTCTTGTCACGGTCTCTCTTGAGGTCTAGATTCTGACCGCGAATCCTACTGGGATTCATTTTGTTCTTCAAAGTATCAAAGGCATCACCTTTTAGCCTAACGTGATCGTATGTTTTGCCCTATTCTAGCTATATGATGAGCAACTCATTCCTATATTAAGTAACTTAAATACATGTTAAATGTATCATTCAATTTGAGCGCTAAAGATCAAAATTGAGATTATTTGGCTAACAATCTCTCCCTTTTTAACTTTGGCAATCAAATGTAATGAGGATAAAAGATAAGCAAAATAATGACAATCTTTGTTTTTAAGTTTTGGGTTACCAACATGTTTCTTTTAATCTCCCCCTAAATGTATAATTCCAAAATGATTATTGATTCATTTTACTTTTAATTGCTTTTTACTTTAGCCAAAGTTTGGCTAATTCATTTATCTAAAACTTTATTACCAATCATTATCTTCTCCCCCCTTTGACAAAGGTAAAAAGAAAGAAAGAAAATTTAAAACATCAATAAAAGGAGATTAAGGTATTAAACTAAATGTTGATTGATAAAAAACAAATTACAAGAACAAACAAAAGAAAGAAAAACAAAAGAAGAAAACATAAAAAAATAAGAAACATAGAAACATAAAACAACAAAGAGAAGTCTAGTCCGAATCTTCATCCTCATGCTTTTCTTCTTTCATAGGTGTCTTCCCCTTATTAAGAGGAGCATGCACAGTACTGCTGGAACTAGTGCTAATATCATCTCCTAAGGATTTTTCTTCAAAGGGGCTTATTTCAAGGTCACTTACATCCCATTTCTTTAGATCACATTGAGGCAACTCCATCTTGCCTTGCATGTCATATAGATCATGGTGCATATGTGATAGAAGATAAATTCTCTTGTTCAAGTGCTAAAACCTTTTGGACACATCCTTTTTGAAGTGAACAAATTGCTTAGAGAGAGATTTGATAGCTCTAAGGATGAGTTTGGTAGAGAACTAACTTTACTAGGCTTGGAAGTAGAAGGTTTGTTAGACATTTTCATAACAACTTCCATAGATTTTCCTTCTCCTTCTATAGTGTATCTTGGTCTCTTCTTATGCCTATCCATCACACCCTTCTTACCAAATAGATAAACATAAAGAGCCATCTATTTTTCTAACACAGCCTGCATGGTGATGGCACTACAGGAGAGGTCAAATGGATTTCTCAAAGTGGATAGATTGAGGACATTTAGCAAATGCAAGTGACTAGCTATTTGAGTGATGTATGAGGAAAGAAAGAAGGTTCCTGACCTAGTGGTTGCATGATGATAGAGTGTATCTATCAAGAATTTTAGTGTGTTGATGGGTATATTGTGGGTGAAGGCATAGAGGAAAATCAAATCCTTTTGGTGACTTTTTCATTTCCATCAGCCCTTTGATGAATTGTGTAGGTAATGATCCTATGAACCATCCAATGGGTGAGTGATTTGATGTGTCTAACCTTGGATTCTTTCACAAAGGATTTCTCTACTGAAATTTCTTGCCAAAAGGTAGAGAGGATTTGGTTTGAGAATGTAGTGTCATTGTAGGATATGGCTCCACCAATTGAAAAATCCTAAAATTTTGCAAAATCTTCCAAGGTTAAGGCAAGGTATTGATCAAATAGCTTAAACCAAATCCCATACCAATCGAAGGTTGAGTTATCACTTTTATCTATTTGAAGGAAAATGAGAAATTCTTTGCTTAAGCTAGGGTCACCTACCTGTTCAGTAAAAATAAACTTTCTCCACCTAAGAACATCTAGAAATCTATCAATTTCATCCTTGATGTTTAGTGCTATGAGCATGCCTCTAAAGGGGCTATTGGTTCCCTCCATCTTCTTCCTCTTAAGCATAGCATACCTTATATCCTCTTCAGAAGTTTGGTGATGAGGTTTGTGGATTTTCTCATCTCTTCTAAATGCTAGAGGAGATGGAGGAGCTTCTTGTTGTTCTCTAATAACAATTCCTTAGGGTTTTTTCCCTTTCCCATTTTCCTTAGATGTAATCTTCTTCTTAGGAGCCATTTAATGGTAGAGAGAAGAAGGAGATAGAAAAACAGAGTGTGTTTTTGAGATGAGAGGGTTTTGAGATAATCTTAGTGTTTGATGGTGTGTTTATATTATAGAAGTGATCAAACAAGTATGTAACTAAAGTTTGATGAGTTTATATAGAGAAATTATGAAAAACTAGCCATTTATAGTTGTTAGAAAGTGAAAGAAATGAAAACTGAAAGACTGCTAACGGTTAGAATGTGTTGTGCATAGTGTACAGGGCGCGATCACCTTTTTGCATAAGGACACCCACTAAAGACCATGGCACGACCATTATACAGGGTGAGGTGCTCACTACCTGAGAGAAAGCTTGTAACAGTTGAGACTTTTCAAATTCTCGCTACCGTCCATCTCATTTTTTTTATCGCTCGTTGAGGGGGGTGTCTGGGATGAAGTTATCCTATGGACTCACGACCGCGAGACATGACAGGATGCCTACACCAAATAAAGAAAATCATAGAAAGAAACAAAAAAGGACATATTTTTATAAGGACAACTTATGATCCAAATTAATGCTTTAAATTGAGGATAAAACCTTTCAAACAGAATACAATGAGTTGAATGCATGTGGTTTATTCATTCAAGGAGCTTTCATCAATCATTCCTAAGTTGTGTTTGATGAAGTCTAGTCTATCTACATTTAATGGTTTTATAAAGATATCAGCAAGTTGATTTTGTGTATCAATAAATTCTAAGAGAAATTTTTGGTTTTGTATATTATCTCTTAAGAAATAATGTCTAATATCTATGTGTTTAGACCTAGAATGTTGAATTGGATTCTTTGATAAGTTAATTGCATTAGTGTTATTACACTTAATAGGAATATGTCAAATGTTTTTTCATAATCAATCAATTTTTTCTTCATCCATAGAACTTGCATACAACAAATACATGCCATAACATATTTGGCTTATGCGGTAGATAGAGCAACCGATACTTGTTTCTTGCTAAACTAAGAAACCAGGCAATCACCAACAAAATGACATGCCCCGGTCGTGCTTTTCCTATCCAAAAAACTACTGACATAATCCGTATCCAAAAAGCCTAAAATGTCAAAGGATGTATTTCTAGGGTACCAAAGTCCTAAATGCAATGTACCATTCAAGTATTTCAAAATTCTTTTAGTGGCATTCAAATGTGATTCCCTTGGCAAGATTGAAATCTAGCACACAAACATACACTATACATTATATCAGGTCTAGAAGTGGTTAAGTAGTGATGTAATAATACCTCGATATTTTTTCTCATTAACTACCTTATCACTTTCATCTTTGTCAAGTTTTAAGGATGTACTCATAGGAGTCTTGCAACTATCCATTTCAAATTTCTTGAGAAGTTCCTTTGTGTACTTAGATTGGTTGATGAAAATCTCATCCTTGCATTGTTTGATTTGTAGTCAGAGGAAGAATTTGAACTCACCCATCTTGCTCATTTCAAATTCCTTAGTCATATAAGAAGCACATTCCTTGCATAAAGATTCCTTAATAGCACCAAATACAATGTAATCAATATAAATTTGCACAATCAAAATATTATGAATTTTCTTTTTAATTAAAAGAGTTGTGTCAACTTTGCCTTTTAAAAATCCATTTTCAAGCAAATATGCACTAAGTCTATCATACCAAGCTCTTGGTGCTTGTTTCAATCCATATAGTGCTTTGGTAAGTTTGAAAACATGGTTTGGAAATTTATAGTTTTCAAAATAGGGATGTTGTTCAACATAAACTTCCTCATTGATAAAACCATGTAGAAATGTACTCTTAACATCCATTTAAAAAAGTTTAAAATTCATGTGACATGCAAATGCAAGCAATATTCTAATAGCTTCTAATCTTGCTACAAGGGCAAATATCTCATCACAGTCAATGCTTTCCTATTGATATAGCATTTGGCTACCAATCTAGCTTTATTTCTAGTAATGAGACCATTCTCATCAAGTTTATTCCTATATACCCATTTGCATCCTATAATTGGATGGTCTTTAGGTTTAGGAATAAGTTCCCACACATTATTTCTCTCAAATTGGTTGAGTTCACCTTGCATAGCAATTACCCAACTTTCATCGCTAAGAGTCTCCTCAACAGTCATTGGCTCAATTTGAGAAACAAAAGTATCATTAACATCTAAGTACTTAAGTTTGGATATAGTAGTTAATCCCTTTGATGTATCACCAATGATGAGTTCTTTTGGATGATACTTCTTGTATTGCCAATCTTTAGGTAATTTTTGAGGTTCTTCTTCTTGTTCATCAAGATTGTTCTTTGCAACATCAATTGTTTCTTTTTGTTTAAATGTACCTACAAGATCATCAAGTACACTACCTTTTCTTTGATCAAGTTTAGAGGATTCATCAAAAACAATATGCATTCATTCTTCAACTACTAAAGTTATCTTATTAAATACCCTATATGCTTTACTAGATGATAAATATCATAAAAATATGCCTTCATCCAATTTGGATGAGAATTTTCCAAGATTATCCTTGGTATTCAATACAAAGCATTTGATCTAAATACTCTACAGTATGCGATTTTTGGTATTCTTTCATTCCATAGCTCATAAGAAGTTTTATTTATCATTTGTCTTTTGTAAACACGATTTGAAATATAACATGCGATATTAACAGCTTTCACCCAAAAATAAGATGGTAAGTCATACTTATTGAGTATTTTCCTAGCCAATACAACCAAAGTTCTATTTTTCCTTTCAACCACATTATCTTATTGTGGTATTCTAGGAGCTAAAAAATTGTGTGAAATACAAAATTCATTGTAAAAGTTTTCAAAATTTCCATTTTCAAATTCTTTCCCATTACCACTTCTAATAGATATGATTACATATCCTTTTTTCATTTTGAACTCTTTTTATAAATATTTAAAAATAGTTGAAAGCTTCATTCTTTTGAGCTAAGAAATTAACCCATGTAAACCCTAAGTAATCATCAATAAATACAAATGCATATAACATGCCACCTAAGCTAGCAACTCTATTTGGTCCAAACAAATCCAAGTGAATGAGCTCTAAGAGTCTAGAAGTACCTACAACATTTTTAGATTTGAATGAACTTTTATGTTGCTTGCCAAATTGACAAGGTTCACATGTTTTATCTTTATTAAATTTTACTTTGGGTAGACCATCAACTAGTTCTTCTTTACTAATGCATTGAAAATGATCCATACTAGCATGTCCTAGTCTTCTATGTCATAACCAAACATCATTATTAATAGAAATCAAACATTCAAATGTATTGTTAGAATGTATATCAATTTTATATGTGTTACTTACTCTAGCTCTTTTGAATGCAAATTCACCATTTAAATTAGTAACTTTGCATCATTTAGAGTCAAAGCTGACATTATATCTTATATCACATAGTTGACTGATAAGAGTGTTTTTATACTTGTTTTTAGTATGATTTCTATGTGTTTTTAGTTAATGTTTCATTTGATTTTGGTTTAAAGTTTGTTTTAAGTGTTTATTTTTAGGTCAAAGTGCAAAAACTCCCTTGGATGATCAAAATAATGAAGAAAAAGCATGAAGCAAGCAAGACATGGCCAAGCCAAAGCAAGCTTGGCCATGTCCCTCAAAATTTCTTCAAGGCAATAGATGACACGGCCAGGTGACACACCCAAGCCTCTGGCCGTGTCTCACCCAAAGAGCAAAAATCAAAGAGACCAAGAAAGGAAAGAAAATTTGGCAGAAGAAGATACTGGCAAGTGACACGGCCAAGCCAGTGGCCGTGTCACATGACACGGCCACAAGCTTGGCCGTGTCCCATCCAAGCCAAAGAACCAAGGAAGAAAAATAAATGAACCAGAAGCCAACACACCCAGGTGACACGCCCAAGCCAGTGGCCGTGTCACATGACACAGCCACAAGCTTGGCCGTGTCACCCTTGGAAACAAAGAGGGAAAGTTGACGAAGCTAGAAGCAGAAAGTGACACATGGCCAAGCCACTGGCCGTGTCACATGACACAGCCAGGAGCTTGGCCGTGTCACCTAGAAGAAAACAAGCTTGGTAGTGTCACCTAGGGCAACTTTGAAATGTTCAAAAATTTTTTGCAGACAAGTGGGGAACAAAGACTAGTTTTAGTCAAAAGTAATATTAGACAAAAGAAAAGCTTGCCTAATTTGAGGAAAAGAAATATTGAACAAAGGGAATGTGGGAGACAAAGTGAGTTGGAAGTGAGTTGGAAGCATGGCTTGAGCTTTGGAGGGAAATAAAAAAGAGAAGAAGAGGGAGTTTTTAGGGGATTCTGGAGCTTGAAACGTGAGAGATGGAACAAGGGAGAAGGAGCCAACAACTGAAGCAAAGAGGAGGGTTTTGAGCTGAGTTTGAAGAAGGAGATACATCTTGTACAAGCCCTAAACCAAGAATCAAGGATTAATGTGAAGAAATATAGATTATTCGCCATGGATTGTTTGGTTTCTTTTACTCATTTCTCTTGTTCTGTTTTTTTGGTTTTGAACATGAACTAATTCCTTCTCTATCTAGATATTGATGAACCCTAGCTTATTTGTATGGATTGAATAATTATATTTAGTTGAATCATTTGATTGAGTTGTTTTATTCTTATGATGCTTAATGATTTATTTCCAATTGATAATAGCATGCTTATTGATTGGTTGCAATTTTCATATTATTGACTTGAGAAAGCTTGATATGAATTGATTACTCGTAAGGGTTGAGGATTGATTGGGGTGCTAGAGATAGACTTACAAGATCTTTTGATGTATAGTTCCTTGTTCTTAATGCATGACCTACTTAATTGTGTTTGAGAAGAGATTCCGACACTATACTTAGTGATTAGGGATTAATTCGCTCGAGAGAGGTTTTAGTCTAAGTTAGAGGAATACCAACTCAATTCTATTGAATGATTTAACTGAATTGATTGTTCATAAATATCACTGAGGCTAGGGGGATTCAATATCTGGATAGTATTATTATCATCAATCCTATTTGCACAACATTTAATTTCCCTTACTTCCAGTTATTAAATTAGTTATTTTTAATTACAAAGCATCACACAAATATTAATTTGCTAAACAATGGGTAAGGTTTGCGCTAGTACTTGGCCTTGTCCCCAGTGGAACAATAACTCACTCACTACTATATTACTTGGGCGACCCGTGCACTTGCGGTATTGCTATAGCGCACAGTCGATGCGCACCAAGTTTTTGGCACTGTTGCCGGGGACAATGGTTTCAATACTAGTTATATAATTAAGACTATTGATTTAATTTTATTTTTTGTTTGTTTGTTTTCTTTGAATTGTTTGTGTGATTTTCTTTGAATCATGTGTTTGTTTTTTTTTTGTAAATTTATTTGTTTGTTGTGTTTGAATTTGTTTGTTTGTTTGTTTTTGTTTAAATTGCTGAGTGCCTTTTATAAAGATGCAGTTTTCAAGGCACATGGAAGTTATGATGGGGACTGTTATTCTGATCTTGCATGGAAACTCGCAAATTTAACGAATAAAGTTGATAGGCTAATTGCAAACCGGGGAAGCCCACCAATTTGTACAGCATGTGGTAATGCAGGGCATAGTGCCAATACATGTTCATTTGGTTTCCAACGATATCAAGATTGGCACGAAGAAGAATATGGTTACCAAAGTTTCCAGCAAATTGGTGGTAATGACCAATATCCCAATTCTTACAATCCAAGTTGGGAAAGCCACCCAAACTTTTATTGGGAAAATCAGCAGTAAATCTCACCTCAACAAAATTTTCAACCTTGTCAAAAAAAGTTCTTACTTTCAAGAACAATTCTCAGACCAAGACCACCTTGAGGAATCCACATTGGAGGATAAGTTAAACGGCTATATTCAAAAACTCACAATGAATCAAGATCACCTTGAGGAACCCACTTTGGAGGATGAGTTGAGGTCTGAATCTTTGCAAGAAACATAGAGGATATTGGATGCTCTAGAGGAGCAGCTGGCACATCAACCCCAAGCACACCAAAAGGAGGAGTCTCCTAGCTAATTAGAGCAAATTGAGGTAATCACAAATTTGATGAATGAACAGATAAAATATAACAATTTTTGTGATTTCTTTGATGTAGGGACCAATCAAGAAGAAAATGGCGAGGAGATCCAACCCGACATAGAGGAGTTGAATCAAACAAAGGATGAGGAGAATTTGGCAACATCAACTTGGACAGAATTGCATGAACCTCCAAATCCTTTTATGCCACCAATTTCATTCATATGTATGCTAGAGGAAGAGAAACAAGGTATGCATATTCCTGAACTCTATGACATGCCCCATAGTGAAGATAATGTAGATAATCTTAAGGTAGCCACGATCTTAGAAGTAGAGCCTAATATTTCCAATCTAGAAATCGAGGAGAGCAAATTAATATTAAATGATGAGATTGTTGAGAGGGAACTCCCAAGTGCTAAAGAGGATGAGAAAGAGATTCAACCAAACTTAGTTGAACTTCAAAAGACCCCAAAAATCTTGGAATTTGTTTTAGTTGGGGAGAACAATATGCAACCAATGATCACCCCTCCCACTTTCGGGAGCGAGAAAGAACGGAAAATGAATATAACTATGTTGCATACTGAAAAACATTCTTACCAAGTCCTTATAGCATTGGAGGATCACCCCATGACAACTTTCACATATTCTCATTGGCCAATTGCTCATCCAAGGATGCTACCTAAGCTTTGCAACACATTGGTCACAATTCAAAGTTGCATGCTGTTCATCCTCTCAATCCTGGGCTACAATTGCATTATGGGGGGAAGGAGCCCTACATATCGCATATGGGAGCGGTGGAAATCAAGTTTTATCTAAACTCTCTTTTAGTTTATGCATGCTCACATTGAGGATAATGTGAAATTTTAAGTGTGGGGTGCATATTGTGTTTTGTGTTTTTAATTTTAATTTATTTTTGTATTAGTTTACTTAATATTTTTCATGTTTTCTTTGAATAAATGAATTTTGGAAAGTTCAATTGTTATAAATATTGTTGATTGATGACCTTTGAATTTTTGAAGCATGAATTTGAGAATTGAGTAGAATTGGTGCTTATTGTCAATTTTGTTGATTTTTCTTTGCATTACCATCAACCTAGTGAGTAATTGAGCCATCAACTGATTATTCTTGTTGTGTGTGAACATCTTTGATTGATGACTTGCTAGAACTTGCTTTGACATATATTTTAAGACTATATAAAAATTTCAATTAGGCATCAAGATGATTACGGCAATTAGGTGAAACCACTTTGGCTTAAAAAGACCAACCCTATTTTTAACATTAGTTAGCCAATTTTGAGCCTATTTCATTTTTCCTTTTCTTTATTTTTCGCAACACTACCACCCTTGAACCTTGTTGTTTTAACTCTTACCCTTTCATTAGGTCAAGAGCATTTTAAGAGCGTTTATGACCAAGTGTTGTGCTGAATTAAGTGTGGGGTTAAATTTAGTAGGTTTAAGATTGCAAATAAAAAAAATCAAAATCAAATAAAAATAAGAAAAATAAGAATAATTGTTAAAAGGGTTGGAATATGTTACAAGATGTAATAAGTGAGTTCCCTTGAAAAGTTCCGTAAATGTCAAGGGGTAGATAAGAGGAAGGTGTTTTGGAACCGTTGGGTGATACATATGATTGGTTACTTCATTATTGAAGTGCTCTTGAACTTAATGATTAAGCTCACATTTCCTAAATGCCATACCTCTACCTTAACCCCATTACAACCCAATAAAAGACCTTTTGATTGATGCTTGATTGTAATTAAGTGGTGGAGATTTGATAGATAAGCAAGCCTATGGCAATAATCTTTTATTGATTGTTATGAGTGTAAACACCACCTTGATCAAACACTTTCTAAGAGTTGGTGAGGGAGTGACAATGTAGGTTATGCATGAAAAGCCACTTAATTGCATTGGTATCGATTTAGTTCGATTTGATATTGATTGCGGATTTAAGGATAGGGAAGTCTTGATGCAATTTTATAACTCTTGAACTTGACAAAGTTTTTGTGTTTAGTTTGTTTTCATTTTAGCCTTGCTTGGGGACAAGCAAGGATTTAAGTGTGGGGTATTTGATAAGAGTGTTTTTATACTTGTTTTTAGTATGATTTCTATGTGTTTTTAGTTAATGTTTCATTTGATTTTGGTTTAAAGTTTGTTTTAAGTGTTTATTTTAGGTCAAAGTGCAAAAACTCCCTTGGATGATCAAAACAATGAAGAAAAAGCATGAAGCAAGCAAGACATGGCCAAGCCAAAGCAAGCTTGACCGTGTCCCTCAAAATTTCTTCAAGGCAATAGATGACAAGGCCAGGTGACACGCCCAAGCCTCTGGCCGTGTTTCACCCAAAGAGCAAAAAACAAAAAGACCAAGAAAGGAAAGAAAATTTGGCAGAAGAAGACACTGGCAAGTGACACGGCCAAGCCAGTGAGTTGATATTGTAGACCTCTGAAGTTGATATTTACCCTGTGTCTCTCATCCAACTGTGTGACAACTATTGTTGTGTCCTCAACCTTAATGAGTTTGTAGATGAGGTTAAAGCTCTTGCCATAAGTGGGAATTACACTCAACCTTCCACTCCCCCTTAGCAAGACACATCACCATCTCCGCCTCTTCAGAAGCTCAACCTAAGCCCACATCCAAAGGAAGACTCTTTCCTTAAGCAACTCAAGAAAACCCAAGCCAATATTTTTATTTGGAACTTTCTTATGGCATCCTACTCATACACATAAGTTGTCATCAAAGCCTTAAACCATTGCAAGACACCCAGTGACATATCACCAGAAGCTTACCCAGTGACATATCACTAGAAGCTTTAGTGGAAAACCTCACATAAGGCACCAAACTAACCCACATTGCTTTTAATGACAAAGATCATCCTAAAGAAGAAAGGGTTCATAATCAAGCCTTATACACCATGATGATTGCTAAAGAAAAAACCATACCAATTGTGCTTGTTGATAATGTCTCATCTCTAAATGTTTGGCTGCTTAAGGTAGCCAGTTGTTTGAGTATTGAAACTTTTAACTTGGTACCATTTGATAGGGCTTGTGATAATAACAAGAGGGAGGTTCTTAAAGTGTGAAACTTGGATGTTACCAATGGACCTACTACCCAAACCATAACTTTTTAAGTTCATGATGTTCCAGCCTATTTTAATCTCCTCATTAGAAGACCTTAGGTCCATGAAGTAAAAGTAGTGCCTTCCTCCTTCCACAAGAAGTTGAAATTTTTTATATAATGGGGTTGTGGTCACAGTGAATGGTGATTTACATAGAAGATATGAGATCCCAAACTAAATGCCCACACTGGAGATCAAGCATGAACCTAATGTCTTTCCCTTATTCATTTTTACTTCTGACACAACCATGTTGATTGAGAAAGAGCCAGGTAAGGAGTTGGTGACCTCAAACCATAGTGCCACCACAGCTAGAGTTCCACTACCTACAAAATAATACTAATAAAAAATAAAAGCGAGGGGTGAGCAGCAAACTCAGTAAGTGTTCAGGCATTTTAGGTGTGCTTTAGTTTCCACTTTAATTACGTTGCTTATTAAAGTTTTGAATAGATGCTTTAAACTTTGGGTTTCTATTCCCAAGTTTAGTAACAACCATGAATTTAAACCTATTATTCTTATTATTGCCTATACTTTAATCGTTTTACTTCTTAAATTTATATCTTAAAGCATTACATATGTTTACCCTTCTTAAAGTAATGCAGATTTCATATTAGATTTATTAGCTTACCTTATTTCTTACATTCTATCGATTTGAATATTTTTTATTCAATACAGATTAATATAAAACCATGTATTAGGTAAATACAGAGTAGCAAGATTATTTATTTTTTCCGATTACTATCTTTATTTTATTTAATTTGATTCTTGATGCAGATGCAGAAATTCAGGTAGAAAAGATAAAAAGAATAATTTTAAATAATTGAGTTCAAGAATATTTAATTCTAATTTAGTGAAATAACTAATTCACATTATTATTTCAGATACAAATTATTTAATTGCAAATCCGAAGATATGTTCCTACAAACAATTTCTACCTTTTATCATAACTTGATTACTTCTTAGGTTTTCATTCCTAACTATTTACATTTTTCTTTAATAGTTTACTGTTTGCTTAACTGTAACTTATATGTGCAGATATTCTCACTTGCTATTTACCTACCTTTAGGTAAATACAAAATAATTTAAAAATGCAGATGCAGGCTTTCAGAAATAACTAGAGTAATTTTATAAATCTCAGCAAAGTAAATGCAGAAGATTAACAATTCATTATCAATCCAGAAAATTAATAGTCAAAGTCCAATGCGGAACATAACATAATACAATAGATCAAAAATTCCTTACAAATAAAATATACAGTAAAATCATTTCATAAAGGAGTCATAAGACAATCATAACAGATAGGTTAGAGACTACAACAGATTAACCGAAAGCTACAATAGATAGGGCAATAACTTCCCTCGCTAGGGTTGGGCTCTGTCAATATAAAAATTAAAAATTACTTTGATCATCCGGTTAGTCTCGGAATGCATTACCCGGGAGGCTTATTTCAATTATGCGGGGTATCTTTAAAAGATAGAACAGAACTTAGATGCTTAAATGCAATTAATTATCCATTATTTTTAACAGCTATAAATTTATTAAATTATTCATATATTATTTCTTCCTTTCTTAAAATACTATATCCTTAATATGATAAATCTCAGTTTATTTATTTTCTTGGGACACCATTTTCCAGCAAGAGAAATATCTCTTTTATTATTCTGGAATTTCAATCTTCCATATTAAAATTTTACTCTATCTATAATAATCTTATTTATATTTAAGATTTCTTACCCTAATAATTATTCTTTCTTAGTTCTTTTTGATAACCTAATTGTCATATTTCCTTTTAATATATTAAATAACTTCAAATTATCGATAGTTGCTATCACAATGGTACTTAGCATCCCTAATAGACCTTAAATTATTTATTTACTCTAAATTTGGTTTTTCTTCTTCATGGTTCAGGTATTCTCAACTAAGCAATATACCAATTTATTCAAACTTTCTTACATAATAGTTTCCTTTATTTCTTCACGTATTATTTTTTTTCTATTCTTATTTATTCCTTTGGCTATTTATTGCTTCTAATTACTGCACTTATGCTCGACTTGAGCATCCCACATAGCATACATATACATTTAAGAATTAACCCCATTTATTACCCTTATATTTTTTTCTTATATTTTTTCCTTCTTTAAGAAAATCAATGCCAAATTATAACAACTTAACTTTATTTTTATATGCAAGCCGAAAATAACATATATCCATAAGATTAATACTTCTTTTCAAAAATAATTTGACTCTCTAAGTATATCATTTCCAAGTTAGAAAATTTATGAAAAATTTTCAAGAATATATTTCTTAAAAATAATAATCTTGCAACTTCTCATAATACTACTTTTGTTTCTTTAAACCAATTTATAATCAAGTGCAATATTGCAAGAAATACTTTAATACTTTTCTTAAGTATGAGGAAAATTTTGTTCATAATCACACTGCTATCTAAAAAGAACTTTTTTTATGTTTATATTTTCAAAAATCATTAGCAAGAGTATTAAAAATTCAGTTTATATCATTTTCATGATCAAGGAATCTTAAAACTAATTGTATTTGTATTCTACTTCAAAAATACCAAGTCACAGCTATACCCATTTTTTAAAATATGTTAAAATATTCTTAAATGAACATTAACTTCTTCTTTTTTTTTTTTGTCTTTTCTTTCCCCATTTCAGTGCATGGCATATTCTAGAATCTAACCAAGAATTTGTCTGATTTTATATCTCGTTAAAACCGTACTTTTAACTTCCCCACCAATCACGTAAATTGTTCAATTCACATGCATGTGTTACCTTAACATGCCATCATTACTCATCACACATCCATCCATACGTAATAAGGTATAAATTAAAGAAAAATTAAGTTTCGGCCAAAACATAACAAATGAACAATCTAACTTCCTATCCTTATATCTTTTAATTTTTACGTCAAAATTCAACTCTAAATTAATATTCAGACTCAAGTTGATCTACTCTATACATTTATATAAGTTTAATAAATTATTTTTAAAGTTCAGAAAATTAGTTTTTATGTATATTTCATGTATATGGGATATATATATTTGACCCTTTGGTCTTTTTCCTTCTTTATCTTATTCTAGATTTCCATTTTCTTCCCTTGGAAGTGTTTTAGAATTAATTTCTTAGTCATTAACAACCTATTCTACAATTCAAGCCTCGAGTTCCTTTAATTTTTCCAAGTTTTGTTCTATTTCTTAAAGATTCTCACCACACAACCGTCCATTCATATTTCATTTATTCCTTTTCAATCTTTTCTTAGTATAGTTTGTTATTAACTACTGCGCACGAGCAATAAATTCAAACAAATTCGGTTTGTATGTTATATTTATTTTTATCAACTCATTATATTATTAATTTAGTTTCATTTATCCATTTTAATAACAAACTAAAAGGATCTTTAAATATGGCTTGGTACACTCATTTGATTCTTGAAATCTTCTAACCCATCGCTGTAGCCTCCCTTAAACAGTCCCTAGCTCGAGCCAATTCTTCCAAGAACCTCACTTCTCTCTTTCGGTTTGTATGATGTTTATGTGTTTGTAATGGGGTTGATTTGGTTTGTATAAAGCCTTCATGAACTAAGAAAAATCGGTGACTTTTGGTTGTTTATAATGATGAAAAGTTTAAATGTTGGGACAAGTGTCACTATATATTAAGATTATGATGCAAAGGTTGCATAGTTTCTTTTGCCATTTGCTGGCCACTTAGTAAGTTGCCACCTGTTACTTTACAAAGCAGAAAATCATTTTTGCTTCTTCCCCCGAAACGGATTCATGCATTTGGCTTATTTTGTCTTATACTTATTATATTTTATAACTTAACTTACTTGCATGATGCCATATTAACCCCATTTGTGCACATTAAGTTACATGACAATTGTCCACTAATTTGAGCCTATTTTCAGGTTGTTTGGCTAGGTAAGGGTCTAATGTATTATTTAAAACTATATTTATATATTTCATGCTTATGGTCTTGGGTTACTTGGCAAATTAAGATTTGCTTACTTTGAATATGCTAGTTCCTACTCATATAACATGTATAAATAAATCTTAAGTAGGTTGTAGAAATTATATTCACTTAATTTTAGCACAAATATCATACCAAGTCCAATTAATTCATTCCATTCTAAAATATATTTTATTATTATTTTATACTCTTTTTTAACCTCAATATCTTATATTTATACTTCTAATTATTAATTTTAATTAATAAATTTGTTCTTCAAAATTTCCAAACTTAATAATTATTATATACCTTATAATTATAACCTACTTCAGATTGGAGTATTCTACACTGAGTCAGGTTCCATAAAAACTCTTTAAGGATAAGTTCTCTTATGATAAAAACCCATGTATTCATTTTGAGATTATTTTAAACACTTCATCTTCTAATAAAAGATTTGAGTTTTCCTTTTACTCTCCCTTGTCTCCTCTATCTTGTGATTTAAGTCTAAATGATAATGCAATAAATGAAATAGAAAAAGACAAAGAATACATAAATCTTGGCACTAATGAAAAGGAGAAAATTGCATACATTGCATCATCATATTACAATAAGCAAGGGCTGGTTAAAGTTTTAAGTGAATTTGTGAATTGCTTCGCATGGGAGATAAAGGATATGATAGGGACAGACCCATCCATTGCCATGCACAAAACTCCCACCTATGAGCAAATGAAACCTATAAAATAGAAGTCAAAAGGTTGAAGCCTAAATGGTCTTTGGCAATCATGGAAGAAGTTGAGAAGCTTTTGGCAAACAAGTTCATTGAGGCCATAACATACTCCACATGGTTGGCTAACACAGTGCCCATCCAAAAGAAAAATGGGAAAGTCTAATGTTTGTGAGACCTTCCACGAGCACATATCCGATCCGCGAAGGAGTTGAAATGCTTATTTGGGTTTGGTTCATGAAAAACTATCGCTTTTGGTCCCCGCATCATTTGGTAAGTATGAGTTCAAAAGGATTTGCCACTTTAATTTTATTTCAGAGAAAAAATATAAAGTAAAACCAATTATGACTCCATGTTAAGAAAAAGGCAATAATCGGAATCAAAGAATGGGCTCAGTACTAGGTTTTTATTTTAAGCAAATAAGTCTAGCCTTAACATAAACTAAGACTTACAAAATTGATTTCAAGATGATAATTATAGTATGAATGGCAATTATATTATGAATGAGTAGTTATTTTATGCATGACATCCATTCACATCCATAATAGAAAGAAAGAGTTTTAAAGCAAAGAATTATACTTCAAAACCAATATGAGGAGACCCCAACTCTAACCCTTATAGTTACTATGATGAGCACACATTCCCCAAATAAACATAAGGATAATAGTATAGAATTAAGGATAAACGATACAATACGTGATGGACCTAGGGTTACTAAGTTTGTGGGCTCGATCACTCCTTTTTCTCACTCTCATGAGTTAAATTCTAAAGAAGCATGCATAGCCTTTCTGTATGGGAATCAGAGCCACATGCATGTTTGTCCACTCATGAGAGTGAGAAAAAGGAGGGGGTAGGTACTTACAAGTAGGAGACCTAAAACTATGGTCTTGGTTAACCTAAAGATTGAAGGTCTAAGTTGACCTAAAATTGATGCAAACCTATTATTGTTTTTAGGTTTGAAATGTGAATTAATCATAACCTAAGTTTAATCATATGGCTCAATTCTAAAAGCAATTTTATTTAATTGTGAATTGATCTTAACCTAAGCTTAATTCCAGACTCAATTTGAAAAAAAAAATTGATTTAATCATGAATCGATCTTAACCTAAGTTTAGACTCAATTTGAAAAACAATTTGATTTGATTATGAATTGATTTTACCCTATTTTTAGGCTTAATTCAAAAGACAATTTTATTTGATTATGAATTGATATTAACCTAAGTTTAATTTTAGGATCAATTCAAAAAATAATTTGATTTGTAACATCCATGATTTTTTAAAAATTAAACAAAATAAATTAAAATTAAATTAAATAATTTAAATAAATAATTTAAATGAAAAATGAAAGTTTATAAGTGAAAAAGTAGAATGTATATGTGAAATATATATGAAATATACATAATATATACAAAGTCAATTAAAAGTCAATATTTTTAAAAGAAAAGTCAAAGTCAAGTGGCAATTTTGTAAATATATTTTAGAAAATTAAAATTATTTAAAAATTTTAAAAATAATTTATTTTTAAGTGGAATATTTAATTTATGGTTTTATTAAATAAATAATTATTTATTTATTTAAAAATATAATAAAATAATATTATATATATGGTCAAAATGAATGTGGAAAGAGAGAGAAATTGGAATTGATCTTCTTCTTCTTATTCCTTAGTGAACCAAAACTCCATGGGTACCAAACCAAGCTTTTTCCTTCTTCCAAGCTCCATTAACTGAAAGGAATTCAAGGTTTTAAGTGAAGTTTTAGTGATTTTCCCTTGAATTAGTAAGTTTTCTAACTTCTTCCTTGGAATTACATGGATATATGAATATGTTGAGTTTGGATTGTTGTGATAGCATGATTTAATTACTTAATTGGGTATGTATGAAGTTATTTTGAGTAGTTATTAATGAATTTTAAGTTGGATTGAAGGAATGCTTGAGTTTAAGTTGGGTTGGTTGAAGAGAGAGAATTTAGGGTTATGGAACATTTGGACTTTTGAAATCCTATGTTTTAATTATGTAATTTGGTTCCAAATGTGTTGTTTTGATGCATAAACAAGGATTTTAAAGTCAAATGATAAATTTGGTTAAGTTTGGATAGAGATTGGATGAGGTAGTGTTAATTTAGAGTTTTGGAAGGAAATTTTCCAAGTATGATTGGTTGTTTGATTTTAATATTTAAATCATATTATTAAATGATATAAGTGATGGAATTAAGCTTGGATTAATAATTAGAATGAGTTAGAATGAAGAACCTTAATTGGTGAAGGTTATGTCATTTTAGGGTTTTATATAAGAGTGTGTATTTAATTAATGTGATTGATTGAAACATGTTGTAATATGTCTTTAATGATATATATAAACTTAAAGCACTAATTTAAATGGATTATAATGGAAGTTCAATGTTAAAGTAAGGATATGCTTAACTTTGAAGTTTTGATTAGAGAGATGTTTAATTAAGGTTTAAGGTTGGTAATACCTTAAAATTTGATATTAAATTATTGTATTTGATCACATTTAGTATAGGCATTAAGAAGAAGTAGATTGTCAAATCCTAGTGTTAAGAGCAAATTAGAAGTGAAGGTTGGTGGAAAATTTGTAGCTTGCATTTGAGAGCTTATTGAGGTATGTACAAACTTGTGATAAATTGGATATGTTTGTATTACATTTGGCCTAACACATTTTATATGAAAAATATTTGGGTAATGTAATATTTATATGAAATGAGATACATTATGATAAAATGATGAAACATGATGAGATATAATGAACTAACATTGATATGAATGAGGAAAATGAGAAAATAAAGCAATGTGATGAGAAAAATATAAAATGAAATAATGTGATGAGAAAAAGTTGATTATGGAAAATATAAATTATTTGTGTGCCTAGTGTGTTATTCAATTTCTAGATTTTTGTATTTGATAGCATGCCTATGAGTTTATCATTATTATTTGCCTTCGGGGCTAGATGCTTGGCATCACTGATATATATGATTTACCTTTATGGCTAGACGTTTGGCACCACCGATATATAATTTGCCTTTGGGGCTAGATACTTGGTGTTAATTTGGACAAAAATGGTAACTCTAGGATTTGAATAATATAATAATTTGTTTGGACCCTTGCTTGTGTATGTGTTTATGTGATTTATAAGAGATGAAAGATTATATTTTAAAAGTGAATTTATATGCCATATTGTGACATACATATAAAGGCATTATGCATTGGCATTGTTTTATAGTTTTATTGTTTTTATTGTTATCAAAGTTTATACTGCTAAGCTTTTAACTTAACACGATTATAATTCATCGTGCAGGAGATAGGGGTGATCTGGCTTATCTGGAGAGTTCTTCCAGACCAGATCGAGTCCATATTTAAGGTTGCTTATTGAGTTAATTTTGGTACATCAAGATCAGAGTTGTTTGCCATCATGTATATATTTTATATTATAGTACATTTTGCTATTATGTATATTATGTTTATGTTTTTGGAGTATACATTGTAAATTATAAATAATATTTTGGATAAATTGTATAATATGGGATCTTATATGTATTTTGATATATTTATGTACATATATAAATGATTTGAGGAATTTTGGAGAAATTGAGAAGTTGAAGTGGAAATTTGTGATTTGTTTTATTGGGAGTGTTTTTGTGCAGATTGTATAACTGTTGAATTTTTGGAACATCCTATTTACAAATAAAACTCTGACGGTTTTTTCAAGAAAAATTTTATATAAATGCTTATTTTAGAACCTATAATTAATAAAGAATATTTTATTACTATTTAAATATACAATTTAATGTGTTTGGGATTTTAAATTGGAAAGGTGAAATTTTTATTTTTCTATGTTGTGGCATCTTTATACTTTATATGCATATTTTACATATGTTTGGTGTATGTACGATACGTATATGGGGTATAAGGGTGTTATATGATTGATTATGGATGTGAATTGATCATAACTTAAGATTAATTCTTGGATCAATTCAAAAATCCTTAAATAAAGTTGATTTTAGGGTTTATGAAAACAATAGGTTGATTATGAATTTTTACCTAAAATAATGATAGGGCTTAAGGAAAAGGATTTGATAAATTGAATTTTGAATTATGATGAACTTAAAAAGAATGAGTTTGGTTTTTACTTTTTTGGAGCTTGCAATTTGAGGTGGAGGGATTTCCAAATTCGATTCCAGTTCTGAAGTTTGGAGAATGGAAGAAAGCTTGAGAAGATTAAGATTGTTGTCCCAAGATAGCAACCAAAAGGGGTGATGAATTGGTTGATTTGAAGAGTGATGATAAATTTAAAATTCAAAAGCAAGAAATGAAGAAGATGTAGAAGAAGATTGAGTAGAGTATAGAAGAAAAAACACAAAGAGTTATAGTGGTTCGGATTTACCTTAATCCTACGTCCACTTCCTTAACAACTTATTAAGGTTCCACTAATCTTGAGTTTTTACAAGCTTAACTCCAACACCGTGTTTTCTCTAGCTCACGCCAAACTATTACAATGGTTTAAGATCAATCCTCTCAACCATTACAAGAGTTTTTCCAGGCTCACTCTAGCAACCTAAGTGTTTCCAAGCTCACACTCACACTTTTGATGGTGTTTAATGCTCACACCCAACACTCAATTAATACAAATATAATTTTGATGCAAAGAAATAAAAGATGTTAAACTTGGCTATTACAATCAACATGTTACATAAAAATGTGATTTCTTGTGGTATTTATAGCCTTCAAGTCTTCAATTAGCTATTTGGGGTAGGAGCCAACATATTTGACTCTTGTCTCCACTAAATCATTATCCACAGCATTTTCATGGTTGGAATAGCTCTGGTCTAGTCGTACTTTCATAAGGCCGATCGCAATTACTAAAGTCCGGTCGGGAGATTTGAGTTTTTTTCAGATGCTCCTCTAATGGTTAGTACACATGGCTTCCACCAATTGAGTAGAGATGTAACGGCTTCTGATTTGAAGAATTTTTAAATTGTCTAATCAGACTTGCACTTGGTATGATCTAAACATTGATGGTACGTTCAGATTCTGGGAGTATCTTTAGTTGAGAACTCTATTGGATGTTTTTGGACAATTTTCGCTTCAAAAGTCTAGTCGGGATTACTTCTGGTCTTGTCAAACTTCTTGGTACTTTGAGAAAATATGAGTACTTTTGGCCGTGAAACCCTCTGTGTGATTTGTCATTTTTCACAGCCAATGGTCTGATTTGACTAGTCCATGGTCCGAGCAGACTTTTAATGGTATGGTGAGCTTTTAGGAGTACTCTCCGCGCTAAAACTTTCTGTGTAAAATTTGTTTATGTTGAGTTCATAGGTCTGGTTGGTCTTTGGTATGGTCCGATCGTATCTTTCAAGATTTCTCCAAAAAATTATCTTCATGTAAAATGTAACTTGATACAAGTATTAGTTCTATTCAATTTGACTGCCTAAGATAAAAAAAATATATAGTAATTATGCCAAGAGTTTGGCTAACAATCTCCCTCTTTTTAACTTTGGAAATTAAATTAAATTTAAAGTGTTCAAAATGTATTTAAGATAAATTAAATTAATTTGATCCCCCTTAATAAGTGCTTCATGTAAATTTATGTCAATTATTTCAATTTTTAATTAATCATTTCATTTCTCCCCCTTTGACAAAGGCAAAAAGAAAGATTCAAATCAAAAGAGTGAAACAATTTTAATTTATTAAAAAATTAAATATTCATTAAGCATAGACAAGAACAACATGGAAATGATTAAGCAAACATAAGTACAATGAAATGAAAAATGATAAACTAAATTCTAATCATCTTGGTTATCATTATCACTTTCTTTATCACCTTCTTCTTCTTCATCCCCTTCTTCTTCTTCATGTTCCCCTTCCTCTTTTTCTTCCCTTTGTTGAGAGACAGTAGCTTCACCCTCTTCTTCAAGAGGAAAGGAACCATGGACGGAAGGAGATAAGCTTGGTTCATCATCAAAGCACTTTGGTAATACCAAAGCTTCTTGAATATGTTGAATATCAAGATGAAGATGAGAAATTTAGTTGGTAAGGCTATCAATTCTTATACCTTAGGAGCTTACTTGACCATGTATATCGTGAAAAAGTTGGAGGATAGAGGATTGAGGCCTTATGGTTGGAATCCTAGGAAATTCCATTTAGAATGTCTCTTCACCTTCTTCTACAATCTTGGGCTTTTCCTTTATTGAGCTCTAGCACCTAGTGCTCCTAAAACATAGACATAAGTCTCATCGTCATCCCTAATACATTTGGCATGTTTGAGATATCCTATGTTTATGGATTTTTTGATGGGATCAAGAGGATTGGGAGTGTGTCTTTGTTAGTTGGTGTAAGTGCACCAATATATTTGGCAATTTATGTTATTTGTGAAGAGAGAAGAATAAGCCCTGATTTTGTTTACCTAATGTGTAGGAATGTGTAAATTAGGAATTTTTTTTTATTTGAGTAGGTTGACCTCCAATTAGACAAAAAAGAAAGAGAACATCTTTTTGTGTTACCTTTTCATTGCTTTCTCCCTTAGCACTAATTGTGCATGTGATAATCTTATGCAACATCCAATAAGTCAAAGTTATAAGGTTCTTGGCATTGGATTGCTTGTGAAGTGAGGTTTTAATGAAAATTTCTTTCCAAAACTCCAATTGAACTTCAGGAGTGAGGATAGGGTTTGCGATGTGTGAGATACCTTCTAATTGAAAACCCCAAATAGATGAAAAATCCTCAAATGTAAGACCATATTCTTGGTTAAATAACCTAAAAGATATCTTATAATAACCTAAGGGATTGGTGCTCTTTTTGCTAACAACTAAGGTTGTGAGAAACTCTTTTGTCAAACTCTCCCAACTAAGGTCATCATGCTCAAGAAACACAAATTTCTCCCATCTAAGGTTTAGAGATAACCTCTAATGTCATTTTCAATGCCTAGAGATTCTAAAGTGAGGGTGGAGAAGAGACGGTTTGCTTTTACAGTTTTATCTTTAAGAGTAGCATATCTTTGTCTCTCTCATCATCTTTAAATCTTATCTTATGGCTTCTTCTAGGTAGTTCTTCTTGTTGAGAAGAGGCAGCAATTCCCTTCCCTTTTTTAGTTCTTAAAGCTTGTTCTTTGTGTTTTTTAGGAGCAATTGATTTTGATTAAGAAATTAGATGAAGGAAAGAAGAGATTTTAGTAAATTCTAAGACAATATTGTGAGTTTTGAGTGTTTAAGTGTTAGGAGTTTGATAAAAAAAAATTGTAAAGATGTAAACACTGATATTAAGGGGGGGTATTTATTGTGATTTGGTTAACAACTAGCCATTTATAGCTGTTAAAGGACAAATTTGCATGTTTTGATTGAGTTCCAAAGGCTAAAAAATTTTGAATCAAAGAAAAAGTTTGATTGGACTCCCAAGAGTCTGGTGGTTTATTTTGAAAAACAGAGAAAGTCTAGTTGGACTTTATAAGGGCCGAATGGAATTTGGATATAGGCACAACGGTCAGAAAATTTTTAAAAATTTCAGTAGTTGCACAGAGGGTATGGTCATACTTATACCAAAAATTTGAAATCAAGTGACTTTCAAATAAGTACTGTCTAACTGAAATGTGGTCCAATCGTGAAACATCCAAATATTAAGAATTTTAAGAAAATTATGTGTTTTAATTTGAAATTTCAATGTATGATCAAAAATAGATACTAATAAGAAATTTAGATCATGTAAAATAAGCAATTCTAATTCCTACAATAAGGTGTTCCATCCATCATTCCTAAATATTGTAAAGATATCAGCAAGTTGGTTTTGTGTTTCAATGAATTCTAAGACAATATTTTAGTTTTGAACATTGTCTCTTAAGAAATGATGCCTAATATCTATATGTTTTAACTTAGAATGTTGAATTGGATTTTAAATAGGCTAATGGCACTATTGTTATCACATTTAATGGAAATGTGATCAAAAGTTTTTTCATAATCAAGCAATTGTTGTTTCATCCAAAGTACTTGTGTACAATAAAAATATGCAGCAACATATTCGGCTTCCGCGGTAGATAGAGCAACCGACACTTATTTCTTACTTAACCAAGAAACAAGGCATTCACCAAGAAAATGGCATGCCCTGATCATGCTTTTTCTATCCAAAAAACTACCAGCATAATCCATATCTAAAAAGCCTAAATTATTAAATGATGTATTTCTAGGATACCAAAGTCCTAAATGTAATGAACCATTCAAGTATTTTAAAATTCTTTTAGTAGCATTCAAATGTGATTCCCTAGGGAATGATTGAACACGCAAACATACACTATACATTATATCTGGTCTACAAGCAATTAAGTAAAGTAGTGATCCGATGATACCTTGATATTTCTTCTCATCTACTGCCTTACCACTTTCATCCTTTTCAAGTTTCAAGGATGTGCTCATTGGAGTCTTGGTAATTTTGCAACCATCCATTCCAAATTTCTTGAGGAGTTCCTTTGTATACTTGGATTGGTTGATGAAGATCTCATCCTTTCATTGCTTGATTTGTAGTCCAAGGAAGAATTTGAGTTCACCCATTATGCTCATTTCAAATTTTCTAGTCATATAAAAGCAAATTCCTTGCACAAAGATTCATTAGTAGCACCAAATATAATGTCATCAACATAAATTTGCACAATTAAAATGTTATGAATGTTCTTTTTAACAAAAAGAGTTATGTCAAATTTGTCTTTTGAAAAACCATTTTCAAGCAAATATTCATTAAGCCTATCATACTAAGCTCTTGGAGCTTGTTTCAATCCATATAGTACTTTGGTAGTTTAAAAACATGATTTAAAAATCTACAATCTTCAAAACTGGGAGGTTATTCAACATAAACTTTCTCATTAATAAACCCATTTAGAAATACACTTTTAACATCCATTTGAAAAGGTTTAAAATTCATGTGGCATGCAAATGTAAGTAATATCCTAATAGCTTCTAATCTAGTAACGGGGGAATGAAATGGTCAAGATTTTAAACATGGAATTTTTTAACTAATATTGATAATTGATAATGTATAGTGATAAATGTATTGTGGATAAATGCTATAAGCAGAGAATAGTGAATACTATATCTCAGAATTTACTGAAGAAATTATTTTTATGGTTTTACAGGACTAAAAATTGAATTTGAATTAAAGGCTAAGGGTGAGGGTGCACCATAACTAAGATGAGATTGACCATACTATATTAAACATATTATATATATATGTGGACATATGTGTGTGTGGAACCCTCTCCTTTCTTCTTGCTTCATCATCCACGATCATCATCACCATCACCACCAAAGCTCTTTTTTTCTTCCTTCTTTTTAAGAATTTGGCTAAAATTTAAGAGAAAATCACATATAGCTATGATTTTTAAAAGAATAAGCTATAAAAGGTGAGATTATCAGCAAGTGATCAAAGAAAAAAAGGAAAAAGAGAGAAGAAGAGAGAAATTGAAAGAGGTATGTGCTTTTATATTATAATTTATAAATATATGAATTTTTATGAGTTTTAATATTTGAATTGATTAATTGAGTTATTTATAATGAAATATTTCTTCAAAATATTGATTAAATAGATTGATGAGTGAAAAATAACTTTTATGTGATGAGTTTGATTCTTAATTCAACTCTTAAGAGAATTGGGTGGTTTGATGATGTTTTTAGCCATGTGAGATGGTTGAAAGTTTGATTAAGTGAAATTTTAGTAAATTATTTGATATGAATTCTTTTTTATGTCAAAAATGTTATCTTGATACATTTTTAATTTAGATCTTCAATATATTTGTGTTTAATGAAGTTAAAAGTGTAAAATACATGATTTTAGGATGCCACGGGCATGGATTAAAGGTGCCACGAGCATGGCTTAAAGGTGCCATGGGCGTGGTATCAAATTAGGGACTATTGGAGGAAGAATTACTTCGAAAACAAACCCAAAACCAATGCCGAGGGTGTGGCAATTGAGTGCCATGACCATGGGGTTGAGAGTGAGGCTGTTTCTTTAAAAAAATTTATAAAACAGAGTTGTTCTGAATGCCATGGCCATGGCCCTTGAATGCCACGACTGTAGGGATATACAAAGGCATGTGACAGCTTCATTTTGTATCCCACGGGCATGGGGTTGAGATTCCATGGCCGTAGGGTACCTGAATGATATTTTTGGCTTGTATTTTGTGATATACGGGCCTAGTCTAAGGCTAGTATGTTTACGTTTCTTACTTTTGTGTTGAGAATTCATGTGTATGTGTTAAAAGTATGGAAAAGAGTGATAAACTTTGGATATGTGACAAATATATATAATACTAAATGTTGATAAAAGTATTGTACCATTGAAATGATATACACAATTCAGTGTTAATCAAAACTAATGAATTGCCAAAATCATATTGATTTTAGATCTAGCTTTGGATTGAATGGCTAACCAGAGGAAGGATAGCCATAGTGATAGTAGGCATCTCATGCCATTAATGGACACATTGTGTCATCAGTGATAGTGGGCATAATTGTCATTATATATATATTCTTGAGACTTGGCATTGAAATTGCTACACTAACCTGTTATCCAAACCTATGATCTGAGCTCAGTATGTATGAGCATATTTAATGAAGTTATCTAAGTTGAAAATATATGTGGATATGATGTTATGAATAATGGAAGAAATGCAAAATAATAATATAAGTGAATTACTTAAAATTGACTTAATGTGTTACAATGTGAAAGTGATTGGTAATGTATATATTAATGTTTACAAGTGAAAGTTCTAATGCACGGAATAGAAATGTTATGCTCAAGTTATTGAATTGATCAATAACTTTCTATGTGTTATAGTGAATGAAAGTGTATATAATGATATAAGATACAAAGTGCTCCAAAGTATAGTACTAAATTTAAGTGCTGAAAATTATAGATTGAATGAAATTATCCTATATGTGAAATTGAAAAGTAAGACTTACGGAAAAATAAAATAACCATATTGTGAGCAATGTTATCAAATGAGAAAGAAAGTCTTAAATAAAATGATTCATAAAGAGAAAAGTTGCAATACTCAAAGTATAGTATAGCATGATGACTTTTATAAAGTTAAAGTTATTATTTTATGTAATCAAAATATTATGTAATATTCCAAAATGTGCCCTAGAAGTTTTAGTATAATTGTTGTTTTATTTGAATTAAAATGTATATGTTATTGGAAAGAGAAAATAATTTAAAAAGGAGTGTATATGTTGTATATATGGATATATATATAACATATACACAAGTCAAATGGATGGTCAAAGGAAGAAGATATTTATTTTGGTTATGTATGAAATTACTAAAAAGGGCAAGTAAGTGAAAGGGAGTTTAATTATAATAGAAGAGGGTATTTAGGTAATTTTCTTTTTTTTAATTGCTTGGTGGAGGTTTAAAGAGAGGGGAAATTTGACTTTGCTTCTTTTGTCTCTTTCATTTTCTTCTTTTCTTTTGGGCCGGGTATCACCTAGACAAGAGAGCAAGAGGTTGTTTTGAGTTCCAAGTTTCAAATTGAAGGAAGATTTCAAGAAAACAAGTTAGAAATTCAAGAAGTTTATTATTTTTTTGGTAAGTTTTCTCTTGATTTCTCTTGTTCTATTTGGAATTTTGTTTGAGTTTGATGGAGTGTTGTTGATGGTTGGAGTGTGTTTGTGTGTGGTGTGTGTAAAATTATTGAAATGGAATTAAAGATAAGAAGTTAGGTTGGTGTTGGTGATGGAAGAGTAAGAGTTGTGTTTAGTGAAATTTTTTCTGTTTTACAATTAGTAAAGGCTGTGACTTGTATGATTTTTAATTAAATATAGAAAAATGTTCTTGAATTGAATTTTTGATATGTTGTGCCTCTATGAGTCTAGAATGACTGAAAAATATGTTGATTTAATTTTGGAATGGTTATGATTTTGGAAAGATTATTTTTATTAGACCTATTCCAGCAGGTACCTTAACTGAGACAGCTATCTTTCAGGATTTTTAATAAAATGTAGAAAAACCATATCCAATTTAATTTTGGATATGTTGTTGCTTAGTAAGTCTAGTATTTGAGAAAAATAATTTGGAACCACGTTGATTGAATTTAATTTACAGAATTCACAAAGTTCAGAACTGCTGCCAGGATGCAGGGCAATTGGAGCAGTCTGGTGGGTGAACTATTTGACCAAGATTTTGTGTTCAGTTTGATCTGAAATTTTAAAGGAATGATTTTAAGATGTAAAACTAAATTCTGTAAAAATTTTAGAATTTTTAGTCAAGTAGATTATTTTATACAATTTTTCAAAATAAGGATTAAGTTGAGTCCAAAACCAGAATTTACTATTCATATGGTCATTTTGCTAATACTCCTTTTGGATTAGGTTGTGAAGAGGTTGAATTGCCCTAATATAAGTGTTGAGGATTCTTGGAAGAGTATGGTGTGAGTTGGTTTTAAGGTAAGTACAAACTACATAGTTGCATACACTTACATGACTTTGATACTTAATACATATTTGGTTGTAAATGTGTTAAGTGATCTATTGCATTGTTGATGCATATTAATAATGTTATGTTTTGCATAAAGTGAACTTTGTGGAATGTATGTTGAAAATGTGAAAGATATGATGATATGATGAATTATGAAATGTATGTTCAATGCAATTGATTATGAATACTTTAATGATGAATTGCCTTAATGTGAATTGAGATATGATGTGACATGAAGCCATTGTGGTTGGCTATGACAATGTAAATGAAATAATTGGGGCATGGTTGCCTATTTGATTATGGAATATGAAAGGAGAAATGAAATGAGAAATGAAATAAGAAATGAATTGAGAAAGAGATTGATAAAGAGATAAGTGAAATAATTGTGTGATTAATATGTTATTCAATTTTCAGAGTTCTGAATTTGGTGGCATGCCTATGAATCACTGGATAGGTGAAATGACCGGGTCGTAAGCCGATTCCAGTTAGAAAATGTGAAATGTGATGTTTTTGGGGTGAAATGACCGGGTCGTAAACCTCAAAAACAAATTATTGAAACTAGATTGAGTGAAATGACTGGGTCGTAAACTCAAATCTAGTTAATTATCCATGGATAAATGTATTGATGATTATGATTATGGACCAAAGCAGTAACTCTGAACTTTGAATAACATATTAGTGTATTTTGGGCCCATGCTTGTCTTTGTTTTCAATGTGAATCATGAATGTTTTGATTAATTATTAAATAATGTAAGATTGTGAAATATAATATTCTTTTGAATTATTTATGAAACTTGATTGTGTGACATTGGCATTGCATTGAGGCATAATATTATGGTTGTTTGTACCACTAAGCCGTTGGCTTAGCGCGATTGTGGTTTATCGCGCAGGTGACAGGGAAGAACCAGAGAGTTCCTCTAGGCCGAGTCGAGTCTAGATTTTGAGGTGTTGATAGTGGACGTAAAGATCAAAGACTGACTGCCAAACATGTATAAATTTTATGTGTTGTAAAACTTGAGTTTTGATGTATATGAATTTGTAAATAATGTCACTTTCCGCTGCATAGTGAACAAATATTTTATCTACTGTATTTCATAATAAACCTTTACTTTATTTTGTACTAGAAGTGTAAATCCTTTTTGCAGGTTGTAGTTGAGGTTATAAGGGGGATTTATTGGAAGTGTACTGAGAATGATTTTGGTTGCATTGGTTTGTGTAAAAAAAATGTTTTCAAAAATCAGGAAAAAAACCAGTTTTGTCGACACTTGGGACTCAATTTTTAGGCGAAACTATGGCAAAATTTTTCTGTAAAAATCGGAACTAAAATTTGACTAAGTAAAATTGACAGCAACATTAGGTTAGTGTGGCACCTCTACTCAGCTTACACACGTAGGTCGGGAAGGGGTGTTACATATTATGTTGGTTTGTTATTGAAAATAGTTAATATATTGAAATATTTCTTAAAACTAAGTGTTATTACTATATTTCAATAAGTATTTTTCCTTAATATTAAGTGACAAAATATGTTTATACAAGCACCACTAAGCTTTGCTTAGCGTGTTGAATTATTTTTTGACACGCAGGTATCAGGTCATCAGAGCAAGTTCAGAAGTGGAATTAAGGATCTCAGAAAATTGTCTATAGTACATAAAGAGATCTTTTGTATATTGTACTCATAAATTATGAAATGTATATATGCAATTTAGTTTGGCTATTTGAGAGATTGTACAATTTCGTAAACATGAAAAGAATATATGTATTTAGAGGATGAAGTTTGAGATTCTAGTGTATGATTATCAAATAAAGCAATGTATTATATATTTATTTGATTTGACAAACATATGATGGTTATATGATTTATTATTAGTAATTGGATTATTGGAGATATTAAATATTGGTTTAAATGTTAGATTTATAAGTGTTGTATTATACATATTGTATTATTATTTAAAAATTTTTGTTAGTAACATTCTGAAGAGAAATTTGTCAATGAATTGGTTAGAGTACTGATAGTATATCGAGTAACATTCTCTAATAATTTTATGTGAGAATTGTCAGGGAATGTTACAGAGAAAATGTCTCATCATAGTTAATGCCTTCTTTGTTATAGCCAATGGCTACCAATATAGCTTTGTTTCTAGTAATGAGACCATTTTCATCAAGTTTATTCCTATATGCCTATTTGCATCTTATAATTGGATGATTATTAAGTCTAGGAACAAGTTTCCACACATTATTTCTCTCAAATTGGTTGAATTCCACTTGCATAGAAATTACCCAACATTCATCATAAAGAGCCTCCTCAATGGTTCTTGGCTCAATTTGAGAAACAAAAGCAACATTAGTATCTAAGTATTTAAGTTTGGATCTACTAGTTACTACCTTCGATGTATCACCAATGATTTGTTCTTTTGGATTATCCTTCTTGTATTTCTAATCTTTGGATAGCTCTTGAGATTCTTCTTCTTATTCATCATGATTATTCTTTGGAACATCAATTATTTCTTATTGTTCAAATGTGCCTACAAAATCATCAAGAGCACTACCTTTCCTTTGATCAAGTTTAGAGAATTAATCAAAAACTACGTGCATTGATTTTTTAACTATTAATGTTCTCTTATTAAATACTCTATATGCTTTGCTAGATGATGAATATCCTAAAAATATGCCTTCATCCGATTTGGATGAGAATTTTTCAAGATTATCCTTAGTATTCAATATAAAATATTTGCATCCAAACACTCTAAGGTATAAAATTTTGGGTATTCTTCCATTCCATAACTCATAAGAAGTTTGTTTATTAAATGCCTTTTGTAAACACAATCAGAAATATAACATGTGGTATTAATGGTTTTCGTCCAAAAGTAAGATGGTAAATCATACTCATTGAGCATTGTACTAGCCATTTCAACCAATATTCTATTTTTTTCTTTCTACCACACCATTTTGTTGTGGTGTTCTAGGAGTCGAAAGGTTATGTAAAATACCAAACTCATTGCAAAAATTTTCAAAATTCTCATTTTCAAATTCTTTGACACGATCACTTCTAATAGATGTGATTCCATAGCCTTTCTAATTTTGAAATCTTTTTGCAAATATTTTAAAATGATTGAAAGCTTCATTCTTTTAAGCTAAGAAATTAACCCATATAAACCTTGTGTAATCATCAACAAGTACAAATGCATATAACTTGCCACCTAAACTAGCAACTCTATTTGGTCCAAACAAATCCAAGTGAATGAGTTCTAAGAATCTAGAAGTGCATACAATATTTGTAGGTTTGAATGAACTTTTATGTTACTTACCAGGTTGACAAGGTTCACATTTCCTATCTTTATCAAATTTTACTTTAGGGAGACCATCAACTAGTTCTTTTTTACTAATGCATTGTAAGTGATCCATACTAGCATGTTGTAGTCTTCAATGCCATAACCAAGCATCATTATTAATGGTAATCAAACATTCAAATGCATTATTGGAATGTAAGTCAATTTTATATGTATTGCCAATTATAACTCCTTTGAATGCAAGTTCACCATTTGAATTGGTAACTTTGCATCCTTTAAAGTCAAAACTTACATCATATACTTTATCACATAGTTGACTTACATTGAGTAAATTATGTTTCAATCCATCAACAAGACAAACATTTTGAATCATATTCTTATCAAGCATGCCAATGGAACCAATGTCAATGATTTTACGTTTAGCATTATTTTCAAAATTATCATTACCTCCATGCTTATAAGTGAGTATTGTAAAAAGCTTTGCATTGCCTGTCATATGCCTTGAACATCCACTATCCACAAGCTAAGTACTCTCTTTGATAGTAGATATTAGACATGCCTACAAAATAATAATGTTCATCTTCTTTTAGGTACCAAAATAAAGTTGGTCCTTGGGGGTTAGTAGTAGAGGGATCCTCTAACTTGAGATGAGCATTTCTAATATAGCAAAAAGTGCCTTTATGTCCAAATTTCATACAACATGTGTATTGATACAAGGTTCTATATTTATGTACTTTCCTATTAAAATTCAATGAACCATATGCACAATTGCAAGTATGTGTCTAATGAGATTATTTTTGAGCATTTTTATATTTATGAATATGTCTAGTATACATGAATGAATGATTTGCTCTTAGGACTTTAGTTCTAAAGCCTTGTGAACCCAATGTAATTATTGTAGGATTTCTAGGTTTGTTTTATGCATTAGTGTTCTTTACAACTTCAACACTAGAAGTTTGAGTTGTAGATGCTTTTACAAATGTTGGTGCATCAGATAAAGTAATAGATGGACCATTGAATCCTAAACCATGTTTTAAAGAGGGTGACCTTTGATTTTCTATCAATGTGTCTAATGCCTTTTTTCCCTTATGAAATTTTGAAATTGATTCTTTTGGCTCTTTTAGTTCATCCTTCAAAATTTCATTTTCCTTGATCACATTTTCTATGCTATGTGAATTTTTATTCATTTCATCAATTGATTTCAATAATTGTTCATTTGAGGTCTTTAATTCTAATGTAGAGTTTTTCAAGCATACAAAATTTTTCTCTAGCTTAGAATATTTATCCTTATAAAATTTCATTTTATAAAAATACTTTTCTACTCTAAGGTTCATTTTTTCAATCAAATCACTATCATCTAAAACATCATCAACATCATTACCATATGCAATTGAGTTTAAGGATTGAGTACCTACCTCATTAGAGTCATTTTCATCCTCAATAGCCATAAGACATATATTAGCAATTCCTTCCTCCTCCTCTTTTTCTTCTTCTTCACTTGAGGAAGAATCACCCCATGTATCTTTGAGTGATTTCTTCTTTTCTTTATCCCATTTCTTTTTTCTCTTTAACTTAAAGCAATCCAATTTGATATGACCTGATTTGCCGCATTCATAACATTTCACTTCATTCTTTTTATCTTTATCTTTGAAAAAAGGATTTATAAAATGTATCTTTATTAGCTTGAAATCTTCTCTCTCTTTCGATCACTTATTCTTGTTGAAAACATAGTCATTTCTTCTTCATCATCACCACCTTCATTACTTGAGCTCTCAACTTCTTTGATTGCCTTGAGAGTTATTGCCTTCTTTTTCTCTTTCTCACCTTGTTCTTCTTCCTTTTCATTGTGTAATTCAAAAGTGAGTAGCTTTTCCACAAATACATTGATTCTCAAGGTGCTAAGATTATAAGCCTCTTCAATAAAAGAAACTTTTGACTCGAAGCTTTTCTTTGCTCTAAGAGCTCTTAAGATTTTGCTATTGACATCACCTTGATCATATACCTTATCATATTTCTTTAATTCATTAACAATGGCAAGCAAGCGATTTGTCATGTCGGTCACATTTTCGTTGGGCTTCATCTTGAACAATGCATACTCATGTACATGCATTTTCCTCTTAGTGAACTCACTTGGGTAGTGCCCTCGTGATAGTTCTCAAAGTTTTCCAAATGCAATATGCATAAGTGAGATGTTGGACTCTCCCACCTTTTTCTCTTGATTTTGAATTCATCAAGATGGAGGCCACTCTACTCTTCTTGACTGATCTTTCATATTGGCACTTATCCATTGTGATTTAGGAAGAGAAACTAGGACACTTTCAAATTTATGAGTAGGAGTTTTCCACTCATTCTCAATAAAATCCCATAACTCAATTCCTTTACTATCTAGGAACAAATACATCTTATGTCTCTAATAGGACTAATCTGTTCCATCAAAATAAGGTCTAAGGGATGAATTTAGATTTCTATGGGTAGAGGTGTTCGTTATTGGAATGGTTGCCTTTTTAGATCAAATTTCACAATTAAGTTTAAAGAAATTTACAAGCTCTGATACTAATTATTGTCCTAAGATAGTAACCAAGACGGGGGTGAATTGGTTGATTAGAAGAGTGATGGTAAATTTAAAATTCAAAAGCAAGGCTACCTTGATCCTACGTCTATTTCCTTGAAAACTTGTTAAGGTTTCACTAATCTTGAGTTTTTACAAGCTTAACTCTAACTTAGTGTTTTCTCTAGCTCACACCGAACTATTACAATGGTTTGAGATCAATCCTCACAACCCTTACAAGAGTTTTTCTAGGTTCACTCTAACAACCTAAGTTGTTGTCCCAAGATGGCAACCAAGAGGGGGGTGAATTAGTTTTCTGAACAAATGATGGCAAATTAAAAAACTCAACAAACAAGAAATGTGGAAGAGAAAAATGGTTGAGTAGTGAGTAGAAGAAAGAACACACAAGATTTATAGTGGTTCGAATTTTCTCCAATCCTACATCCACTTCCTTAACAACTTGTTAAGGTTCCACTAACTTTGAAGTTTTACAAGCTCACTTCCAACTTTGGTGTTTTCACATGTTCACACCTAATTTGACAAGTGTTTTACTAAGGCTAACACTCAAACCACTTACAAGAGTTTTACTAGGCTCACTCTCACAACCTTTACAAGAGTATTTCCCAGGCTCACTCTCACAACCTAAGTGTTTCCAAGCTCACACTCAAACTTTTAAAATGATGTTTTTAATGCTTACACCTAACATTCATTACAATTCAAATGTTAATTGTAGTAATAAAAGAAAATATGTTGCTTGGCTATCAAATTCAGAATCCTATTCTTTTTTACAGAATAATAATGTATTTATAGCCAATGTGATCTAACTAGCCATTATAGATAGTGAGAAAAAAGTCTTGGCAGTTTAGACCTTGTGTTAATAGACTGTTCGAAACAGTTAGTGATCGCCCTTGATACTAGGACGGTCGCGTCAATGTCTTACGCGGTCGACCTTGGATAAGGGATGGTCGCTGCATTCAAATTTGCTTCAACGGTCAAATTTAAGTGCTCTGCTATTGGAATCTTGCCCAGGTTGTGGTTGTCGGGACGTTCGCGCATAAGTTGGGTGCGGTCACCCTTTTTAAATGCTGAAGTGGGTTTATAACGGTCATCACACGTGGCATTCTTTAACTGGACAAAATAAAATTCCGCCTAAATACAAATTTCGCGGTCGTCCTAGGTGCTAGTTCGCAGTCGAATTGAGAGACTCGCGTCGAACTTCTAGATGCACCTTAGGATGCGAACACTACTGTCAGTTTGAGCAGTTTTCTCTTGAATCAGCAGAGCGGTCACGGAGTCTAAAGAGCAGTCGCGATATCAGTAAGCGAGACCGGATTCTTCACCATTCTTGTCACCGCGAACCTTACTGAAATTTGGATGATTTGGGTATCTCCTATTGCGGTTATCCATTTTTGTCGGACGGTCGCTCATGTTGATGTGCGGTCGTGATGGTGGTCGAGTTTCTAACTGCGAACCCTACTGTGATATGGTTTCATCCTTCAATTTAGTGGGGGGGTCATCTCTATGATTTGTACGACTGCTAAATATGTCATGTTCAACTTATTTGAAACAACCTAATCCTACAACGAGGTTCTTTAAACACATGTTAAATAAGTTATTCAATTTGAGTTGTTAAAGATCAAAATTGAGATCATTTAGCTAACAATCTCCCCCATTTTGACTTTGACTATCAAATGGAATGATGATATAAATTGAAAGGAATGTAAATTAAGTTGGCTTCTCATGTGTTGAATGTTAATACATTTCTACAAAGCTCCCCCTAAACATATGCATGAATCATGTTTATGTTGGAGCCTATAACTTGGCACATTTGTAAAATGACATTCCCATTTTAAATCTTTTCCTATTTTAAATCTACATTCCCATTTTAAATTAAATCTACATTCTCATTGGTTATATCTTGTCCATAGTACATATTCTCTCCCCCTTTGTCATAGGCAAAATGCATAATAGAAGAAAAATATCATATGTAAATATGATGAGCATACGGTGTAAAACATGGTGTTATTAGAAAGAGAGCAGTACAAAGATAACAAACAAACAAAAGAGAAATAAAATCAAAATAGAAACAAAATCAGAAGAAAAAAAATTAACTAATCAGAAACTTCATCCTCATCTAGCTCTTCTTCTTCTATAGGAGCTTTTCCCTTATCAAGAGGGACATTGCCGGTAGAGCTAGTGCTGATGGATTCTTCTTCTTCAGGGAGACTTTCTGTATAATCGCTTATATCCCAATCCTCAAGATTGCATTGAGGCAAATTCAGCTTGCCTTGCATGTCATAGAGATTATGATGCATGTGAGATATAAGGTCAATTCTTTTGTTCAAGTGATGGAATCTCTTGGAGACACTTTTCTTGAACCGAGAGAGTTTCCTGGAGGGTGATTTGATAGCTTTTAAAATGAGTTTTGTAGGAGAGCTTATTTGGGTAGGTTTAGATGAGGAAGTTTTGGGAGGTAGTTCAACAGCTACTTCCAAGGAGTCTCCTTCTTCCTCAATGGTGTACCTTGGTCTTTTCCTCTGTCTGTCAACAATTCCTCATTTGCCAAAATAGTACACATATGTACCCTTAATCTTCCTTACACAGCCAGCATGTTCTAGATAGTCAATGGTGATGGCACTAGAGACAAGATTAAAAGGGTTTCTCAAGGTAGCTAAGTTAAGATCATTTAGCAAGTTTAGGTGCCTAGCTATTTGAGTTATTAGGGAGGATAAGAAAAAAGTTTCAGTTCTTGTGATAGCATGGTGATACAATGTGTCAATCAAGAATTTTGTTGTGTTCATTTGGATATTGTGGGTGAAAGCATATAAGAAAATGAGATCTCTTTTGGTTACCTTTTCATTCCCATCAGCCATTTGCTGAATGGTGTAGGTTATGATCATATGAAGCATCTAGTGGGTGAGAGATTTGATGTGTCTAGCTTTTGACTCTTTTTCAAATGAGGTCTCTACAAAAATTTCTTACCAAAAGGCAGAGAGTGTTTGATTGGAGAAGGCTAAATCATTGTAGGAAGTTATTCCATCAACAGAAAAGTCCCAAATTTTTCCAAAGCCCTCTAATGTTAAGGCTAGGTATTGGTCAAATAACTTAAATCTAACCCCATACCACCCTAGTGCAGAATTTGCACTCTTTTCAATTTGAAAGGACATGAGAAATTCCTTACTTAAACTAGAGTAGCCTACCTCTTCAGGAAAAATGAATTTCCTCCAGCCAAGAACATCAAGTAGACTCTCAATCTCTTCTTTAATGTTGAGGACAGAGAGCATCCCACCAAATGGAGATTTAGTTCCTTCAAATTTCTTCCTTTTCAGCATGGCATATCTCACAACTTCCTCAGGGGTTTGGTGGTGAGGTTTATGAATTTTCTCACCTCTTCTAGACTGTGGAGGAGATGGAGGAGCATCTATAGGTTCACTTATGGTGATTCCTAAAGGTTTCTTTCCTTTCCCTTTCCCTCTGGAAGTAATTTTCTTTTTGGGGGCCATTAGAGTTGAAGGAGCAGAAGAAAACTGGAAAACAAAGAGTGTTTGAGAAGGAGATGATTCTTGAGAGGATTTGGAGAATCGGAGGGAAGTTTGTATGTTATAAGAGGTAAAAGATCCATGTAACTGATGTATGATGGTCTTAAATAGAAGAAATTAAGAAAGTAGCCGTTTATGACTGTTGAAGGTTGGAAAATCGCGACCTGTCATACTGCCAACGGTTACAAAATTACGAGCAGAGTGTACAGAGTACGGTCGCCTATTTGTATAGGCGCAATCGCTAAAGACACTCTAGCGACCATTAGAGTAAGTTGTACGCTCGCGAGTGCAGAGAATGTCTGCAACGATCGAAACTGTTCAAATTATTGCGACAGCGCACAGGGTTTCCCGACCGCTCACAGAGGTGTCAATTCAAATGAATCTGTCTGGCAAGATTGCGACCGCTAGAGGCATTGGAACGAACGCGAGTAGCTCAAAAATGAAAGATGCAAAGAAAAATGATGGATTTTTACAGTTTTAAGCAAAGTGATCAAAATTTATACTTGAGATGTTTAAGAGATTTTTATTGATAGGCAGTCTTTTATCCATTTATGGAAGTTCCATCAATCATACCTAAATTAAGTTTAATGAAGTTAAGCCTATCTTCATTCAAAGGTTTTGTAAACATATCAACAAGTTGATTATGTGTATCCATGAACTCTAAGACAATATTCTGGTTTTGTACATTATCTCTCAAAAAATGATGTCTAATGTCTATATGTTTAGATCTAGAGTGTTGGATAGGATATTTAGACAAGTTGATAGCACTCGTATTATCACATTTAATGGAAATGTTATTAAATACTTTGCCATAGTCAAGTAATTGTTGTTTCATCCATAATACTTGCGTGCAACAAAAACATGCTGCAACATATTCGGCTTCCGCCGTAGCCAAGGCTACCAATGCTTGTTTCTTACTATGCCAAGAAACTAGACAATTGCCAAGAAAGTGATATGCTTCTGTTGTGCTTTTTCTATCCAAGATGCTACCAGCATAATCCGCATCCGAAAAACCTAAGATATGAAATGATGTGTTTCTAGGATGCCAAAGACCTAAATGCAATGTACCATTTAAGTATTTCAAAATTCTCTTAGTAGCATTCAAGTGTGATTCTTTAGGACAAGTTTGAAATCTAGCACAAAGACATACGCCATACATTATATTAGGTCTAGAAGCGGTTAAGTAAAGTAGTGATCCAATAATACCTCGATATTTCTTTTCATCTACTGCTTTACCATTTTCATCTTTACCCATTTTCAAGGATGTGCTCATAGGAGTCTTGCTAGTCTTGCAGCCATCCATTCCAAATTTCTTGATGAGTTCCTTTGTATATTTGGATTGGTTAATGAAGATTTCATCTTTGCATTGCTTGATTTGCAGTCCAAGGAAGAACTTGAGTTCACCCATCATGCTCATTTCAAATTCCCTAGTCATACAATAAGCAAATTCTTTGCACAAGGTTTCATTAGTAGCTCCAAATATTATGTCATCCACATAAATTTGTACAATTAAAATGTTATGTTTGTCCTTTTTAACAAAGAGAGTTGTGTCCACTTTTCCTTTTGAAAAACCATTTTCAAGTAAATATGAACTAAGTCTATCATACCATGCCCTTGGTGCTTGTTTCAATCCATATAAAGCTTTGGTAAGTTTGAAAACATGATTTGGAAACTTGTAGTTTTCAAAACCAGGAGGTTGTTCTACATAAACTTCTTCGTTTATAAATCCATTTAGAAATTCACTTTTAACATCCATTTGAAAGAGTTTAAAGTTCATGTGACTTGTAAAAGCAAGTAATATTCTAATAGCTTCTAATCTAACTACAAGGGCAAATGTTTCATCATAGTTAATGCCCTCTTCTTGATTATAGGCTTTGGCCACCAATCTTGCTTTATTTCTAACGATGTGACCATTTTCATCAAGCTTATTTCTATAGACCCATTTGCATCCTATGATTGAATGATCTTTAGGTCTAGGAGTGAGTTCCCATACATTATTTTTATCAAATTGATTAATTTCATCTTGCATTGCAATTATCCAACTTTCATCGTTTAAGGCCTCCTCAATGGTCTTTGGCTCAATTTGAGAAACAAAAGCAAAATTAACATCTATATGATTAATTTTAGATCTAGTAGTTACTCCTTTAGATGTTTCATCAATGATGAGTTCCTTAGGATGATCTTTCTTGTACTGCCAATCCTTAGGTAGATCTTGAGTCTTCTTTTTAAGTTCATACTAATTGATCCTTGGAGCATCAATAGTTTCTTGAGGCTCAGGAGTACTTGTAAGATCATTGGAAGTACTACCTTTCCTTTGATCAAGTTTAGATTATTCATCAAATACAACATGCATTGATTCTTCAACAACTAGAGTTTTTATGATAAATACTCTATATGCTTTGCTAGATAATGAGTATCCTAGGAATATGCCTTCATCCGATTTGGATGAAAATTTTCCAAGATTTTCCTTGGTGTTCAATATAAAGCATTTGCATCCAAATACTCTAAAGTATGCAATTCTGGGAATTCTTCCATTCTATAGCTCATAAGAAGTTTTATTAATTAAAGGCCTTTTGTAAACACGATTTCCAATGTAACAAGCTGTATTAATGGCTTTTGCCCAAAAATAAGATGGTAATTCATATTCATTGAGCATTGTTCTAGCCATTTCAACCAAGGTTCTATTTTTCCTTTCAACAACACCATTTTGTTATGGAGTTCTAGGAGAAGAAAAATTATGTGAAATGTCAAGTTCATTACAAAAATTTCAAAATTTTCATTCTCAAATTCTTTGCCATGATCACTTCTAATAGATGTGATCACATATCCTGTTTCATTTTGAACTCTTTTTGCAAATATTTTGAAGTAATTAAAAGCTTCATTCTTTTAAGATAAGAAATTAACCCATATGAATCTAGAGTAATCATCAACAAGAACAAATGCATATAACTCGCCTCCTTAGCTTGTAACTCTATTTGGTCCAAACAAATCCAAATGAATGAGCTCTAAAGGTCTAAAGGTACTTATAACATTCTTTGATTTAAATGAGCTCTTATGTTGCTTACCAAGTTGACAAGGTTCATAAATTCTATCTTTGTCATATTTTATCTTAGGGAGACCATCAACTAGGTTTTCCTTACAAATACATTTTAATTGATCCATACTAGCATGTCCTAGTCCTCTATGCCATAACCATGCATCATTATTAGTAGAAATTAAACATTTAAATGCATGATTGGAATGTATGTCAATTTTATAAGTGTTGTTTGTCGTAGTTCCCTTAAATATAATAACACCATTTGAATTTGTGATTTTGCATCCTTTGGAATCAAAATTTACAATGTATGTTCTATCACATAATTGACTAACACTTAGCAAATTATGTTTCAAACCATCAACCAGCCATACATCTTTTATCAAGTCTTTACCAATTATTCCAATGGAACCAACACCAATAATTTTACCTTTAGCATCATTTCCAAAAGTTACATTACCTCCATGTTTGTAAGTAAAACTTGTAAAGAGCTTTGCATTCCCAATCATATGCCTTGAGCACCCACTATCCACAAGCCATGTGCTCTCGTTAATAGTAGATTTTAGGCATACCTACAAGGCAATAGTGTTTATCTTTTCTTAGGTACCCAAATGAAGTTGGGTCCTTAATGGTTAGCAATAGAGGCATCTTCTAACTTGAGATGAGCCTTCTAATATGACAAAAAATGCTTTTATATCCAAATTTCATGCAATATGTACATTGCCACAGTGTTTTATATTTTTGCACTTTTCTATTCCATGTATTATGCGTACAACTACAAATATGTGATTTCTTTTGTGCAAGTTTAGTGTATATAAATGCATGATTACTTTTTGAGAACTTAGCTTTGTTTCCTAGTGAGCCATGAAAAGTTTTTTGGAACTCTTAGACTTGGTGTGAGCATCTTTGTTCTTTACAATATCAACATTCGAGATTCTAGTTGTAGAGGCTTTTACAAATGTTAGTGTGCTTGGTGCAATGTTGATTGAGCTATTGAATCCTAATCCATATTTTATGGAGGGTGATCTTTGGTTACCAATTAATGTGTCTAAGGCTTCCTTCCCTTTATGAAATCTTGAAATGGATTCTTTTAGTTCTTTTAGTTCATGCTTTAGAATTTCATTCTCTTTAATAACTTTTTCTATATCATGTGAGTTTTTATTTAGCTCTTTTATTGAATTCATCAAGTGTTCATTTGAGGTTTTCAATTCTAGGGTAGAGTTCTTTAAGCATATAAAGTCCTTTTCTAACTTAGAACTTTTTTCTTTATAGAGAATTATCTTAGAAAAATATTTTTCTATTTTAGAGTTCATGTGCTTAATCAAATCACTATCATCTAGGTCATCAGTATCATCATGTGCTATTAGATCCAAGGATTGAGTACTTACCTCATTGGAGTCATCTTCAATAGCCATGAGACATAGGTTTGCAATTCCTTCTTCTTCTTCTTCTTCCTCTTCACTTGAAGAAGAGTCATCCCATGTGGCTTTGAGAGACTTTTTCTTTTCTTTGTCCCATTTCCTTTTGTTCTTTACTTTGAAGTAATCTGATTTGATGTGACCAGATTTTCCACATTCATAGCACTTTATCTCATTTTTCTTTTCTTTATCTTTGAAGGAGGATTTAGGAAGTGTACCTTTATTAGCTTACAATCTTTTCTTTCTTTTCCATTCATTAATTCTTTTTGAGAACATTGCCATTTCATCTTCATCATCAGTACCTTCATTACTTGAGCTCTCAACTTCTTTGATTGCTTTGAGCGCAATTGGTTTTCTCTTTTCTTTATCACCTTGATCTTCTTCTTTTTCACTGTGTAGCTCAAATGTGAGTAGTTTTTCCACAAGCTCGTCGGTTCTCAATGTGGTAAGATCAAGAGCTTCTTCGATGGATGATACTTTTGATTCAAAGTTCTTTCTAGCTCTTAGGGCTCTCAATATTTTGCTGTTTACATCACCTTGATCATATATCTTGCATACTTCTTTAGCTCATTGACAATAGCAAGCAAGCATTTTGTCATGTCAGTGACGTTTTCATTTGGTTTCATCTTGAATAGCTCATACTCATGAACATGCATTTGTTTCTTGGTGAATCTCACTTGAGTCGTACCTTCATGATAGTTTTCAAGTGTCTTCCAAATGCAATGTGCACAAGTTAAGTGTTTAACTCTTCCACCTTCTTCTCTTGAGATGGAGTTCATCAAGATGGAAGTGGCTCTATTGTTCTTGAATCGATCTTTAACATTGACAGCTGACAATTGTGCTTTGGGAAGAGGAACTTGAACACCATCAACTTCATAAGTAGGAGGTTTCCACTCACTTTCCACAGAATCCCATAGCTCAATCCCTTCACTATCTAGAAACAAATGCATTTTGTGTTTCCAATAGGAATAATCAGTTCCATCAAAATAGGGTCTAAGAATAATGTTAAGATTTCCATGAGAGGTTGAATTTGATGAAGAAAAAGTTGCCATAGTGGATCAAATTTCACAATTAAGTTTAAGAAATTTCTAGTTCTTCAACCTAAGTTGTTGTCCCAAGATGGCAACCAAGAGGGGCGGTGAATTGGTTTTCTGAAGAAATGATGGCAAATTAAAAAACTCAACAAACAAGAAATGCGGAAGAGAAAAATGGTTGGGTAGTGAGTAGAAGAAAGAACACACAAGATTTATAGTGGTTCGAATTTTCTCCAATCCTACATCCACTTCCTTAACAACTTGTTAAGGTTCCACTAACTTTGAAGTTTTACAAGCTCACTTCCAACTTTGGTGTTTTCACAAGTTCACACCTAACTTGACAAGGGTTTTACTAAGGCTAACACTCAAACCACTTTACAAGAGTTTTTCCCAGACTCACTCTCACAACCTAAGTGTTTCCAAGCTCACACTCAAACTTTTACAATGGTGTTTTTAATGCTTACACCGAACATTCATTACAATTCAAATGTTAATTGTAGTAATAAAAGAAAATATGTTACTTGGCTATTAAATTCTGAATCCTATTATTTTTTACAGAATAATAATGTATTTATAGCCAATGTAGTCTAACTAGCCGTTATAGATAGTGAGAAAAAAGTCTTGGCAGTTTAGACCTTGTGTTAATAGACTGTTCAAAGCAATTAACTATCATCCTTGATACTAGGACTGTCGCGTCAATGTCTTACACGGTCGCCCTTGGAAAAGGGACGGTCGCTGCATTCAAATTTGCTTCAACGGTCAAATTTAAGTGCTCTGCTGTTGGAATCTTGTCCATGCTATGGTTGTCGGGACGGTCGCATAAGTTGGGTGCGGTCGCCCTTTTTGAATGCTGAAGCGGGTTTATAACAATCATCATACGTGGCATTCTTTAACTGGGCAAAATAAAATTCCGCCTAAATATAAATTTTGCGGTCGCCCTAGGTGCCAGTTCAAGGTCGAATTGAGAGACTCGCGTCGAACTTCTAGACGCACCTTAGGACGTGAACACTACTGTTAGTTTGAGCAGTTTTCTCTTGAATCGGCAGAGCGGTCGCGGAGTCTGAAGAGAGATCGCGATATCAGTAAGCGAGACCGTATTCTTCATCATTCTTGTCACCGCGAACCTTACTGGAATTTGGATGATTTGGGTATCTCCTGTTGCGGTCGTCCATTTTTGTCAGATGGTCGCTCATATTGATGTGCGGTCGAGATGGTGGTCGAGTTTCTGACCACAAACCCTACTGTGATATGGTTTCATCCTTCAATTCAGTGGGGCGGTCATCTCCATGATTTGTGCAACCGCTAAATGTGCCCTGTTCAACTTATTTGAAACAGCCTAATACTGCAACAAGGTTCTTTAAACACATGTTAAATAAGTCATTCAATTTGAGTTGTCAATGATCAAAATTGAGATCATTTGGCTAACATAAGTGTTTTCAAGTTCACACTCAAACTTTTGATGGTGTTTAATGCTCACACTCAACACTTAATCAATAGAAATGTAATTTTGAAGCAAATAAATAAAAGATGTTAAACTTGGATATTACAATCAATATGTTACACAAAAATGTGATTTCTTATGGTATCTATAGCCTTTAAGTCTTCAACTAGCCATTTGGGGTAGGAGCCAATATATTTGACTCTTGTCTCCCACTAAATCATTGTCAATAGCATTTTCATGGTCGGACTAGCTCTAGTCCAGTCATACTTTCCTAAGGATAGTTAGAATTACTAAAGTGCGGTCGGGAGATTTGAGTTTTGTTTCAGATGCTCCTCTAACGGTTAGTACATTGGCTTCCACCAATTGAGTGGAGATATAACGGCTTCTGATTTGAAGAATTTTTTAATGGTCTGGTCGAACTTGCACCTGGTCCAGTCGGACTTGCACCTGGTCCAGTCGGAACATTGATGGTATGTTCAGATTCTGAGCATACCATTAGTCAGGAACTCCACTGGATGTTTTTGGACAATTTTTGTTTCAAAGGTTCGGTCTGGATTCCTTCTAGTCCGGTCTGACTTCTTTGGTACTCTAAGAGGAGTACTTCTGGCTGTGAAACTCTTCATGTGATTTTCCATTTTTCATATCCAATTGTCCGATCGAACTAGCCCATGGTCCAAGAAGACTTTTAATGGTATGGTGAGTTTTTAGGATTACTCTCCACTGTGAAACTTTCTGTATAAAATTTGTTTATGTTGAGTTTAAAGGTTAATGCATCTCAGTTAACTCTAGCAAGTACATTAGTCGTATCAGTAATATAGATTTGTGAATCCGAATATCATCCCACAAAGACCAAAGTTTAAAAGCTAATTATTATATTGTGTTGACTATTATTTGAGAAATAATATTTGAATGACTAAGAATTGAAGAAAAATCTAAATTAAACTAAAGTGCTGAAAATTAAATATTTTTGGAAAATTAAGAATAAATCAATTAATAAAATATGTTAGGGTCCATAATCCTCCTAAACTTGCATAAATATCAATATTGATTAAGAAAATTGAGTTAAGATTGGCGGGTTATATTCTAGCCTAGCTAACCTTATTCTGGGACATAGCTTTTTAAATTAATATTAAACTTTTATTCAGATACTTTAACATTAATTTGCATTTAATCAAACCCAGTTATTCGACCTTATTCAGGGATACAAATAGTGCCACAGACTAATATCAAATCATCTATTCGAATAAATCCTCAATTAAATCTGTTATACAAAATCACCTATATAAATTCAGCATTCAAATCTCAATGAATAAAAATCCTAACTTCTTTATTCGATACATCATTAAGAAATTTAATCAATAAAATATTGAATACAAGAATTAGGAACAAGAAATTTGTATAAAACTAACTCAAATTTCAATAATCAAAATTAATATCCACTCATAGTTTAGAGTTCATGTTTCCTCTAACAACAAAAAATTACTCCATGATTAAATCTAAGAAATTAAGACTGAAATTAAAAGAAAATATGATAAGAATAAGTAAACTCTTGATAGTTGTTTTAGCTTAAGCTTGAACCCCTTCTCCAATGGAGACTTTGTCTTCAAGGAGAAAGAAGAAGAAGAAGCCTCCAATTTGCATGAAGAACCTATTGCATTCTTTTTTAGATTTTGCATGAAAAACAAAAAGCTCCCCTTTTAAAACATGTTTGTCCTCTTTTTAAATCCTTCTCTCTCCTATTTTCTCTAGGTTATAATAAGTAAACTTCATATTTTGTTTAGAACTCTTAAATAAAATAGGAAAAACAGAATACAAGAAGTCCTAAACAAAATAGAAAAGCAAATAAATAAATAAATAAAAAGTCCTAAAAAAAATAGAAAAACAAAAGGAAGTCCTAATGAATTGAGGAAACTAAAAATCCCAAATATCTGTTGTAAATTCGTGCAATTGCATGACCATGAATCTGTCTATACACATTTATGCCTTTCAAAATTCTGCAATGGAAAAACTCTGGCAGCCACATGAATGACCATCTGCATGCCCATGCGCATCTCTGCTCTTTTTGTGCTTTCACTGGATTGTTATTGTATTTTTTTAAATTCACCTATAAAAACATAAAATAAGCCTAAATAACTAAAATAGCTAAAATTAAATGAAAAATAAGATAAAACTAATAAAAAGTAACAAAAACTAAAGAAAACTAATGCAAATGTTATCATAATTTGTGTATAAAATACACATTTATCAAAAGTCTGATCGGTCTTTGGTGTGGTCCGATTGTACCTTTCATGATTTCTTCAAAAAATTATCTTTCTGCAAAATTAACTTGATACAAGTGTTAGTTCTATTCCACTTGATTGACTAAGATAAAACATAGAGTAATTATGCTAAGAGTTTGGCTAGTAAAGATCTTTGAGAAATGTTTGATAATCTTGACAATCTTGATTTGATGAATAAAAATAATAATTTTTAGCTAAAAAACTTTACAAATATTTTAAAAACATAAAATATTTTCTAAAGCTCTCAAAATATGTCAAAAGGTGTGTAAAAGTGAGTTTAAAAGGCTGAAAAGGTCATATATTTATAGTCATTTAGATAAAAGTGTCAGTGACTAGAGAGTGTAACACTGGTCATTGGTTAAAAGGTTGTCATCAGTCGACCCCTCAATCATAGGTGACTTTTCTGATCATCAATCTAACCTCTGGTGATCAAACTGGTCATTAGTGATTAGTCACCCTCCGATTGATTGAAATCATACCTTGCATGCACCTTTCTCTTTTAGGCATGTTTCAAGACCGTCCAATGTTTGATTGATATGTTAGAACCATAATGGAATAGGCTAAATTCCCATGATGATTTGAGGGTCAGAAAATATATATCTTTTTTCTCCAAAATATATAAAAGTCAAATCATATTCAAATGTAGTTCTTGAAGTGGGCAAAATTTGAGGGTTCACAACTGTCCCTCATCATGGTTACTTGGTTTGAAAAGTAATCAAGATGTTAATGAAGCAAGCAAAATTCTAGCAAAACTTATAGCTGAGTGAAATCATTAGATATCTTCAAATAGAATAAACACAATGTGTTGTTGACTTGGATAAGTGTGGCCATTATGGCTCAAAATTTCATCTTGTACTTAGATGCCTCAGTCCTTTTCTGTCGGCCATGAGGTTGTATTGATGGGGGACTTAGAGCTACATCTCGCACTGAAGTTTGGCTTAAGTCTATGCCTTGCACTAATGTGTTGGCTTGGAACTGGGTCCTGCACTAAGAGGATGGCTTGGAACTGGGCCCTATGCCAAGAAGATGGCTTGTAACTGGGTCTTGCGCAAAGAGGATGTCTTCGAATTAGGTTTTACACCAATATTTGAGTCGTTCTTTGTCTAATTGTTTTTATTATCGATGGTTTTGGGCAATTTGATGCCCTTGTAGTTTACAAGCTTTCAGTCGACTTCATTTTTTTCGTAACATTTATTATCATTAATGATATTTGTGTTCAAGCTTTTTAGATTCATCTCAAGTGAGGTTTAATGCTGTGGATGGAGCTATGTCTTATGTCTAGTAACATTATTATTTTGAGGTAATACCAGGCTTGGATTAAATGTAGGACTGATGGTAGATTGCCATGGTTAAATTGAAGGTTGCAGTCTGATTACAAGATATGGTGACATTGAGAAGTTATTGTTAGACTCACTGCCATAGCTAATACAGGCTTGACGTTGGTACATTTCAAGAGATTGTGTCAGTTTGTGTATAAGGGATCATTTAGGCATTGCAGGCTTAGCTTTGGTTCATTTTAAGAAGATATAATGAGCTTTGGCTTCAAAAAGGATGAGACTTTGATTGGTTTAGACATGCTTTGCTCTTGCTAGTAGCTTGCTTAGGTTACGATATGATTAGTTTAAGGAAGGGTGTGATTTGGTCAGTCTAATTGGAAGGTTGTTATCTGGTTGGCTTAAAGGTTGTAATCAGTCAAACTATGACTAATTTGGTGTTATGCTTAGATTCATAGGTCTTGGCTTGTAACACCCTTATACCTCACATACATATAATACATACACCCCGTATATGTAGAATATATATATATAGAATATAAAAATGTCACAATAATTAACAATAGAAAATGCCTTTGCTTTTAGTAACAATAAATTATCCTTTATAACATAAGTTTAATATGTAAATAAATATATGCACAAATAATTAATTGATAAAATATGAATTTTGTTCGAAAATCTCTGGAAAAAAAAATTTGCCAGAGTTTTGTCTGAAATTCCAATATTTCCTAAAATTAAGTATTCACAACCAGTATAAAACACACTTCTAAAATCCATTTTTATCCAAACACCAACAATTCTCCAATTAACTCAAGTAGTTCATCCAAAACTGATTATTTTATAAATGTACATATTTAATAAACATGGTTATGACTTACGGATACCTTCAAACATATTTCATAATGTATAAAATATATACAAAAATCCAAAATGCACTATAATAAAAATTATACATGTATGTAAACGGCACAGTCGGTCTTGTAGCACCCTAAGTCACCCACTGTCATCCACAATCTGGATCCCTTTGATCGACAACTCTCTCACCTACGAGATTTTACACAACCGCACTAAGCCTAAACCTTAGTGGTACATATTTTAAAAATAAAAATATCTATTACACAGACAACATCAATTCCATAACCCAACTCTGCTTGGGTCATCTCAGTCTCTTGACACAGCTCTTCTTGGGTCTACTAGCACATGCATTATCAATCTCAACTCTCTGTGGACAAGTAGTTGTATAGGATTGTCAAACGCACAATATTTGATAATTTAGTCACAATCCATCACTATACATTATTCATCATTTACTCTCTAGCATCTCACATACTTTATCATGTGCTAACAAAATCATCATATACCATTATCCACAACACGACACATATATACACATAAACATATCACAAACACACACATTAGGCCCAAATAACCCTACAAAGTATTTTGATTCTAGAGATATTGTTATGATCTATTGTGACACTGGGGATTTAAGTGTTGCATCTGTCCCCTATTGACACCTTTGTATCTAGCCTTGAAGGCAAATAATATTATCAACATTGACACCCAGTGTCTAGCCCGCAGGCACATAATATCATAAGTGATGCCCAGCATCTAGCTCGAAGGCAAATCATATCAATAGCACTAAAAATAATTCTCTGGAACAAGATACTATATAAGGCAACATGCATTCCATATACCTTATTACCTTAACATAACCGATTCCATCATTGTTTATTTTTTAACACTTTTTCATCACTTTACTCAATTTCCACATTTCATACCCATTTTTCATTTACAAGTGATCATACCATGCTATGATCACTTTCACATCACCTTTCCAATTATTCCATAACCATTTCTCATATTCTCAATCACATATTCATGAATTTCCTAAATTTTCATATTTATACAAACATACACATATTACACAATCATTTCACATAACACAATCTCATTAAACATTATTCCTAGTCACATTTACAATGTGATCATTTTCCTCATTTCCAATTCATTCTCACATTATTTAATAATCAATCTCCATATTATCAATCACATTATATATTGCATAGTCTATTTTCACAACTTTAATTATATTTTATCATTTTTTTATATTTTTTTACTCACATTATCAATTTATTTTTATAATTTTTATATTTTATACATTTTTCATATATTTAATCACATTTCTCATAATGTTTGTCACATTTAAAATGTGACCTCATTGCCCATATGCTTTGGATATTTTTTTTCACTTTTCCCAAATATATATATTAATAGTTTTAGTCACCTATAATGGCTTAACATAAAGTTCTTAATACATTTTACATCTTTTTTATGAATAACAATGCACTTACATACAATACTCAACATCAAAGTAGCTTAGCACATCTTTAACATAAAAATGTGTTAAATCACATCACATGCAAATAAATTATATCAAGTCAAAGTATATACGTACTTTTAACTAAGACAACATCCAAGCTAAATTCTTGCTCTTCCCTTCACTTTCCAAAATTTCCTTCACTACTATGATATAGGAAGTTCAATCTACTCAACTACTATTTATATTTTGAATTAAATACTTTATTAATATCACATTTCTATAATTTTAAGCAATTAAAGTTAATTTAACACACTCCTTTAAAATTTTAAATATTTGCCCTAATCTTCTTTAATTTTGAACAACTATTCTAACCTCTTCCAAATTATATTTTAAGTTCATTTTCATCATTAGAATCATTTTATAATATGTTTTAAACAATTCAACATAACTTACATCCATTCTTTAACAAATTTCTTTTAAAAGCCTAATTACCTCACTAATCCATTCAAACTTCCACTAAAGCCAAACAAATCAACCATTTAACTATAAAATCTTTGTCTTTACATCAAACTAACATCATTCAATACCATTTTATGAATTAAAACATCCACCTTTAAAAATCCATTACACATCTTAAACTTAAAAGAAATTCTCTTGAATTCAAAGAAAGCTTGCTTACCCCTTACAAAACCTCCAAATTCACTTTTTCTTCTTGAAAATTTGATATAATCTTGAGTTATTGGAAGCAAAAATTTTCTTGAGCATCCATGGAGAAAAACATTTTTGAACAAGAGAAGAAGAAGATGATAGATATCAATTTTTGACTTTCTTTTCTCTTCTTAATTCTAACCACATATATATATTATTAATTAATTAACTAATAATTTAATAAATCTTCACATTTTTCCATCATCTTCCACTATCTAATAATTAAATTAATTTTGATTAATTTTATTCATTATTATTTATTATTTTTATCATATATTTTTTATTATTTTTTTAATTTTTTACTATTTTAACTTTTGACTTTTACCTTATACCATTTGTCTTTATATGTTTTATATATTTTTTCTTTATATTCACGTATACTTTTAGCATTTTCTCATTTTCAGCACCTTATTCATTCCTCAAATCATCTATTTAATTTAACTAAATTTTATTTTAGTTAATTTACAGATGTTACATGGCTAGTTAAAACTAAGTTTGCTTAGCTATAGTTGTCTTAACTTTAGGTTTATGAAAACTATGGGTCGGTCATGGATGATTTGAGAAGCCTTATGATGGGAAGGATTGTAGGCTACAATGGACTTAATGTGTCTTAGAAAAAAAGTTGTCTAGTTTGGCTTTAAGTGGATCAAGAAGGCTTACTTTGGAAAAGGCTTAAGTTTAGCTTAGGGATTGGATTGGAAGGTTAAGGATAAAGTCAATTTAGATTAGAGAGCCTTTGGCCTAGTTTTTGGGATTTAGTTAGAAAGATTCATTATAAAAGGCTATAGTTAGATTTGGTCTTTTGTATTGGGAGGCTAATGTTTGATACAACCTGAGATCAATAGTCTTTTGGAAAACTAGGCTTAGAATATGGGATTTGAAAGAATTGCTTTTAGAAGGCTATGGTCAACTAATATGCCAATATGGTTATCATGCCTGCCCTAAAAAGTTTCTTGGATCTGAAAAAGAGTTTACTTGCTTGGTCACGCCAAGGAGACTTTTAGGATAATGATTTTGATCGGTCTTTTCCAAGCCTAACATTAAGAGTGTTAGCCAACTTTGATGGTTCACTCTATATATCCTGATGGGTTTCTTGAAGTGGAATGGTTTTTATATGTTGCCCCTTAGTGGATTGGGGCTTATTAGGCTTATCCAAGAATGGTCTGAATCCTATGGCTTCTATCATATGAGGCTCAAGATATGAAATTGGCTCAAATTTTGCTCCTAAGGAAGCACAACAAATCCAACTTTTATTTTTATAGTTGGAATGAGGTTTTTTCAAAGCATGTCCCTTCCTTAGCATCATTTTGTTTTGGCACTTAGACGTAGCAAAATTCATTTTTAGGTTTCACCAGTTTATTTTCCAAATATTTTTTTAGGCACCCAAATTTTGATAAAATAATTTTTGTAGACCTAGTTTTAAATGTGTTTTGCCTTTCTTTCCTTTTTGTCTTGAATTTCAATAGGCTAGCCTATGGAATTCAGGGTGACTAATTTGCTATATGTCAGATTCATATTCCACATCCTTTATTCTTACTACGTCAGCCTCCACAAGTATTGGAGACTTTTTACCTAGTGAAAGGGGTTATGGAACTTTGTTGCCTACTAATGCAATGCCACCTGAGATGTTGACATGCCCAAAACATTTAGTATTATAATAATTAGATTGATTTTGAAGTCTAGTTGAGCAAAAAAATTTGGAAAGTAAAGTCGGCTAGCTATTTTGGTGGCCATGGCTACATATGCTCTTGTATAGGCCATCAATTTCCTCTTTTTGTAAGGAGAAATGCATATTTCTTTAGCTTGCAACTATGGATGGTGCATTAAACTAGGCTCTTGTGTTGTGGAATGCTTGCAAGCTCATCAAAATTCTCCTTGATAGGCGCGGTGCCTAAATTTTAACTTGTAGGGCCCATCTTCCTAGCGGAGTGTCCCTAACTAGATGCCTTCGCTCAAAGATTGCATCATTTCCTCTTGATGCTTCTGAAACTAATTTTGTGACTCCAGCATATTCCTTAGCATTTTTGCAATAGTTTTTCTCTCATTATCAATAATAAAAGTGCCATGAAAATTTTCACCTATTGGAATTCGTCACATCTCTAGTGGATATTGATGTTGAACATGCAAAAACACATTAGTGTTTCTCTTTTTCTCTATTGTTGCAAAGGCAACCTTTATGTCTTGAAATCCGATTATTTCTTCTTCTAAAAACCACATTTTGTATTCTAATAAATCCCTATAGAAATTGTCTACTACATCATTGTAGAATGGGTCCATTGTATTAATGTAGAATGGGTCCACTACATTACTATAGAATGAGTTCCACTACATCACTGTAGAATGGGTCAACTATATTATTGTAAAATAAGTCCACTGCATCACTATGGAATGAGTCCCAGTGGTCCCACCAAGAGTGCCAAAATTGTTTTCCTCAAGGTTGAAGAAAACTTGTTAGCCTTAAAATAAATTAGATGAGGGCATGCTAGAGGATATAGGTTCCTCAACCCAAATATATTAAATCTTACTTTTATCAAATGAATGTGTGGATTTCTCTAAGGACCAATGAGAAATTAAAGTCCCCAAACTCCCTTTAATCAGTTTGTTTGGATTTTACAACTACAAAATCTAATAAATGAAATTTTTGAAGAAAATGGATAGTGGAAAAAAGTTGTGGAAAAATACTATTATGCTGTGGAATGAAACATAATTAAAATAAATTCACTTAGTTGGGAATATGAACAATGAGCTGAAATTTTAAACCTAGAAAATATTGAATTGAAAAGCTAAAAACTAAGTAGAAAGGAATTGATTAATTACATAACTAAACTAGGCTAGAAAAGCTTGGAAATTGTTGTTGTAGAACTAGAACTTTTGTTGTGGAACTAAAATTTCTATAGTTTTGGATTTCTTGTATTTGGAAAGATATGGCTTCTTTTAAATGATTATTGGTTATGATGGTTGGAGACCCTTCGCTTCTTTTACATTTTTTAGAGGAGGCTTCTACTTTTTAGGCTTCATTAAACCCATATCCATTTTTTAATGGGATTATGGGATGGGTTATGATTCCTAAAAATTAGAAAATTGTTGATCCATTTAAGAAAATCCATGTTCGTGACTTCAAGTTATAACCCCACCTCTTTTTTCATTTTTTCACAAATTTCCACATATCTAGCCCCTTTTTTTTCCATCTTCTCACTTTCCTTAACTACTAAAATTTTTTTTATATTTTGGTTGCAAAAAAGTATATCATGAATGGCTTCAAGTTTCATATATAGAAAGCAGCTAATGGGAAAAAAAGGATAAATCAAAATTGCAGTGTTTTAGAAAAGAGAATGTTAGGATCTAAAACACATACTATTGTGGTGTCCTCATTGATATAATACAACTTCATGATATTTAGGAGGGAAAAGAGATTGGTGGGATGTCAAAAAAATTGGAAGGAAAATAAAAATAGATAAATTTGGTTTTGTAAGTGTCAATATTTTTAAAAAGTTAGTTAGTAATGAGACATTTATACTTGCATCCGAAGCAAAGTAAGTTTTTTTTTATGTTAAAGGTAATAATAATCCTAATTGTCTTATTGTTTTAAAAGGTCATTCTTAGAGCTTTTATGATTTGTCATCAAAAAATATGTCAAATGTTAATGTGTTGCACATTGATGAAAGCTTTTCAACAAGATGAAACTCACATTTATCAAGAGTTTTTAAGCATACTTGAGGAGGAGGATGATTCAAAACAATAGAAGTGAGATGATATGAATGGATTAGTATTGAAATTAATCTTGCTAATGAAGTCATAAATGAAAATGATATAAAATATAATCTTAGTACCAATGATGAAGACCTATAATTAAAAGCAAGTAGATTGCTCAAAATAATAGGTTTATTATGAATGAGTTATTTTTTTATTTATATTTTTAGTGCCTTTAATAATATTTCTAATTTATAATTTTAACCTTACTTTGGAATAATTTGTATTCTTTTTTAGGATCATAAATTTTGATTATGATTTTGTTTTTAGCAAGATAGTGATTGTAAATTGGATTGTGATGGTAATACTTCTTGATATATCTTTATGTATTATAGAATATTATAATGTCTTTAATTTTAGTAAACATAATCATATAAATAATTTAGAAAGGTTAATTAATGTGTCGAAAGTAGAAAATACTTAATGTATATGTTGAGTATATATTAAATATACTTAAAGTATAAATTTAACTAAAAAACAAAAAGTGAAACTTAAAAAGTTACAAAGTTAAAAAAATAAATATAAATTAAAATATTTTTTTGGTGGAAGAGATAAAATATCTAATATTTATTAATTATTAATTACTTTAATTAATATATACGTGGTTAAAAGAAGAAATTAAAAGGTAAAAATTTGGTCATCTTCTTCCTCTTCTTCTCTAGTTGGGCTGATTTCCATGGATGCAATAAGGAGGTTTTGATTCTTCCAAATACTCAAAATTTCATCAAGTTTTCAAGGATTAAGGGTGATTTTGAAGGATTTTTGAGTAACTGCTACTCTTTGGATTTTACGATCTTTTCTTTGAAATTTTGGATGTGTGAAAATTTTATTTTTGAAGGAGGTTTAAATAATTGTTAGAATGAATTTTTATGATGTTATTTTGATGTCGAAGTGATGATTTTAAGGTTGGGTGGTTGAAATTATTGGATTTGGTGGTAGTGTGGAAGAAATAGTAAGGGTAATTAGGGTTTCTTAGTGAAATTTGGGTAGAATTTTTGTAATTGGTGTTTGAATGATTAAAAGGTGTTAGAATGAGTTTCTAATGCTATTTTTACACTTGTAATTTAGTTTAGGAGTGGTTAGAGTGCACTTGCCCAATTAAAGTATTAAAATGCAATTGGAGAAGTAAATGTGAGAGGTGGAATTAGCCTTGGCATTTTTAAGGTTAGTATATACTTTGATAGCATATATATTAATTGTATTTAATTTTGCCTAGCACATTATGAATTTTGGAAATGTGCTAAACTACTTTGTTATTGGCATACATAGTGTAAGTGCATTGTTTCACATAATAAAAAGTGAAATGCATGAAATATGCTAAGTTAAGTCATTGTATTATGGCAATTATATATGTTATGTGTAATTTGTGAAATTAAGATAAATGGATAAGGAATGTGATTGAGAAGTCACATTGTAAATGATACTAAGAAAAGGTGAAATGTGTTTGCAATATGTTGAAAATATGGGAATAATATATGAATATGGAAAAAGATATTGAAATGGACAAAATGTGATAAAGTGTGAGTTTGGTGTCTTTGTTCGCCTTATATAATATCTAGTTCTAGAAAATTACATTTAGTATTATTGGATTAGCATGCCATTGATATGTGATGACATTTTATGTGCCTTCGAGGCTAGAAAAAATGGTGTCACTTATGATATTATATTTATTTGCCATCAGAGCTAAATACACTGGTGTTAATAGGAGACGCGTCTTTGGGCAGTATGATTGGAAACTTAGAGCCCCGGTATCACCATAAACCATGTTAATATATTTAAAACTTGAATATTGTATAAGGTCATTCGGGCCTAATGTATATATTTGTGAAAACTTGATGTTTTTTCATGAGTATCGAATATATTTTTATATACTACATTTCATGTTTTAAAGGAATGACATATTGCATTGTTCTAAAAATTACTTTTGTTATCAAAGTATCTACCATTAAGCTAGTAGCTTAGCGCGATTTGTTCATCGCGCAGGTAGGCCTAGGTGTTTGGATTAGCACTTGAAGTCTGTTAGTTATCACAAGAACAGAGCTTGCCTCCATAACATGTAAATATTTATTTTTGTTAAACATACTATGCTTGTAGAAGTTAAGAACTTATATAAAAATATTGTAAACTTAAAGTGTGGTTAAGTATTGTAAATATTTGATACACTTTGAGTATATTTAAACATGTGATTTTGAGATGTTGGATATTTGGACAAATATGTATTTTTGGGAGTGCATTTCTTGTAGGCTGGGTATTTTGTGAATTTTTAAAAAATATTCAATTTACAGACAAGACTCTAGTAATTTTTTCTTAGAGATATTTTTAAATTTTTTTTTAATATTTAATTATTAATATATATAGTTATTTACCTACTAAATTTATTTAATAAAGGATAATCTATTTTAATAAAATTATGGAGAATTTTCTACTGACAAGGTTGGTGACGTTTTTGTATTATGTATAGTGGCGGATTTAAGAAGGGGCCAGCCCCACTAAATTTTTTTTATTAATACATACATATATATATAATATGAGTGCGGTTGTGGCAGTAAAGCCCCCCACTTCATTGGCTAAAAAAAAAGTCCACACTATTTTTTTTATTATAAAATATTTTGACAATTTAAACTTTACTATACAGAAAGTCTATTTTTTTCTACTCTCTTTAATAGATTAGCTTTAGATTTTTTTTATTGAACGATAGATGTGCATTTGTGCATAACAAAAAAGAAGTTGTATATTTGTCAAATCGCTATATTTGTTAACATGAAAATATGGATAAAATTAATGGAATATGTGAAAGTTATAAATGTGGTTATGAAGTAATTACACTAATAGTTGAACAAAAAAAAAATATCTTAAGTAGGTAAGCCATTGTGATTTTCCTCTATTCATGGTTTGAAAGAAAATAGAAGCACTCTTCTCTTCTTCTTTTAATTTGTAATTGTAAGTTTTTAATTTTACTATCATTTTTTTATTTTAATATTTGCAAGTATTTATATTATTAGATGTTAGATTTTATGATTTTATGCTTTGATGATATTATTTCTATGAAAAAAAATTATTTCACAGTAATTTTTGATTTTGAATATTAATTTAAATTTTTATAAGTTTGATATATAAAAGAAAAAATATGAAAAAATAAATAATATGACTATTGGCTTGGTTGTTAGCACCTTACCAAATAAAAGCATGATTATTTTTATTTATCTTTTGTGTTTTTATGTTTCATATTAGATTAGATGAATTTCTTTTTATTCTATCAATTATTGTTGATAATAACACCTACATTAAATTTAAATTAGAATTAGAATCAAATTTATCAAAAAAAAGTAATTAAAATAAATCTCATATGAAAAAATAAATTTATAAATACAAGTTTATTGAGAAATTAAAAATATTTTTTAAAATCTCAGTTTGTTCTTTTTTTATATTGTTTTCTCATTAATTTATGTCATTATTGTTGAAATTTATTAATAAGTGTTAAATTTATTATTTCAGAATGGAGAAATATTTTGCAAGAGTTGTGGCTAATAAAAGTTCTACAAACAAAGGTTCAAGTTCAACATATAATTATTCTAGTTCATCAAGCGTTTCCATTATCCCTCGCTCAGAGATTAGTTTAGATGAGCTTCCTATTGATCCAGGTTTAAGAAAAAATATATATGAATATGATGTTAATGACAAAGAGAAGATTTGGTGAGCATATATATAAAGAGGTCCTTGTCAACCTAAAAATCATGATTTTCCTTATACATCATTTGGACCACAAAGGCGTAATACAACCTCTTTTTTCTGTGAAGGAATAAATGGTAGTTGTTTTATGCTTTGTGGATGAAAGAGGTTGTATTATTGTGTGTTTTCTTCATATTATACATGTTAGTTATACTACTGCTTTATCATTGAAAATAAATATCGAGGCTCTTTTTCACATTCATGATTTAAGTAGTTCAAGTTTACATGGGCAAGGTTATGGTGGAGCTAGAATATACAAGGGGAATTTAATGGACTTAAAAGTTTGATAATGATGGAGAATCAATATGCATATTATATCCATTATTTTGCTCATCAACTTCAATTAGTATTTATAAGTGCAGCTAAAAATCACCCAAAAATTAGTAACTTCTTTGATATTGTTACGATGGTAATAAATGTTGTTGGTGCTTCTTGCAAACGTGTTGACATGCTTCGAGAAAAAAAATTGAACAAGTTATTCAAGAAATTCGTGATGGTTAAGTTTTGACTGAGAGGGGATTGAATTAAGAAGTATTATTGAACCGAGCAGGAGCAACAAATTAGGGGTTCTCACTATAGAACATTGATGAGTTTGATTTGTTTGTTTGATCCAACAATTGAAGTGCTTATAGCTATTGGAAATGATTCAAAAGTTCCAAAGCAAAGAGCTCAAGCAGATTCTATTATAGAATTCCTTCAATGTTTTGAATTTATATTTTGCTTATTCTTGATGAAAAATATTTTGGGAATTTCAAATGATCTGTCACAGGCATTGCAAAGGAAAGATCAAGATCTTGTGAACACTATGAATCTTGTAAAAGCAATTACTTCAACAAATGAGAGAGCAAGGATGGGAGTTATTACTGGAGAAAGTGACTTTATTTTGCATCAAGTGTAATATTATTATCCCAAACATGGAAGACATACACGTAGTTCAAGGAAGATCTCATCCATATGTTAAAAAAGCTAGCAATCTTCATTTTTTATCGCATTGAATTATTTTACACTGTGATGGATATGCAAATTTAAGAGTTGAATAACCGCTTTGATGAGGTGAATACTGAGTTATTATTATATATGTCATGTCTTGATCCAAGTGATTCATTCTCATCATTTGATAAGAGAAAGTTGATTTGATTTGCTGAATTTTATCCAAATAATTTTTCAGTAGTAGAGTTAATGACACTTGGGCATCAACTTGACTGTTATATTATGGATATGCACTCAAATGATCAATTTTTTGATATTATGAGTATTAGTGAGCTCTCCAAGAAATTTTTTAGTTGAAAAAGCATTGCATTTATCCATTAGTATATTTGCTTGTGAAATTAGCTTTAACCTTACTTGTTTAGATGGCAACAGTTGAAAGAGTTTTCTCTGAAATGAAACTCATTAAGAATCCATTATGCAATCAGCTTGGAGATGATTTGATAAATGATTGTTTGGTTACTTATATTGAGAAAGACATAGTAGATTCTATTGATATTGAAGAGATATTCAAAGGTTTCAAAATGTGGCATCTCGAAAAATATTATTATAATAAAAATAATTATTGTAATTATTGTTATTTTTAACGTATTTTGGACTTTAAATAAATGTATCAATTTTATTATTTGTTAGCTCCCATTGACTTTAAATTTTGCATCCGCCTCTTATTCTGTATATGTATTTTACATATATTGAGTATATGTATTTTACATATATATGATATAAGGGTGTTATAAATATAGTCGTGAGTTGTTTGTTTTTCCTCCCTTTATATTTAGTTCTACAAATTAATAAGGAGAATAAGGTTGCAATATGTGATTGCATGGTATGCTGGAGACAATACACTTAGGGCATATAAGTTGTGGTTTCTTTTAGGTTTTTAAATTGTGTTAGTTTGAGGAATTATTGATATAGTTACGATGGCCTTTGATGTGAAGGTGAGCTTTTTTTCTCATCTATCATTCTCCAAATTAATAAAATGATTGATATGTTTATTAAAAAAAAGAAAGTTACTTATTGCTTTCATTTATTTGAGCATGTGCATGTTTCACTTAGCACGTTCATATTGCTTTTACTGTTGATAGAGCTAAGCAATATTTATAGAAATTCAAAGACAAGGATAACAACAAAGACAGAAGATAATAACAAAGATAAAGCAATCATGCTTTTCAATTTTCTTACCTAGCCACGTGTTATTAACTCATTTCCTGCTTCAGTACCAGAGCTAAGTATTGCATGATAAAAACAAAATTGAATATGCAAGTTTTCTTGTTGACGACCTATATGACCTCTTGCTTTCATTTTTTTCCTCTTTTTTGGATATGACATTATAAAATAATGTAACGTAAAATTTAATCAATATTATATGTATTTAATGTATTTGACACATTAACTAAATTTGTGATTTTATGGTATGTTTACCTTTATTTTATAGCTATAAAGTAAGCTATAAGATATACAATATTAATTATAGCTGTGAATGTTACATCTCAAAGTAAATTAAATTTTAGAAAATTTGAACTTATTATATAAAAATAATTTTTATTGTAATTGTAAGAAATTATAGTTAATCAATCATTAATTTAGTTAGCCAATATTAAGATTATATAATAAATTTTGCTATGCACTTTAAATATTTATGGCTAATTAAATTAATTGGCTAAATTATTTTATTGTGATTAAAACACTATAACTAAATGATTATCTATACTTATAATATTTAGATACTGTAGCAAAATTAATGTATTTCCTATTAAAGTGATTAAATAATTTAGCCAAATTAATCATATACAATTATGAAAAATTAATTTTTATAGCTAATATAAAAAATCAGTGATAATTTTATTTATTATAACTAGGAATTTATGGTTGTATGTAATATTTTACTATCGTATATCTTTTAATTATCATTTATAAATATCACGATATCCCTTTTTTTATAAAATGAAAATTAAATAATAAAATTTCACCTGTATATTAAATAAATCAACCATCTATTTATAAAGATCAAACATATTTTAATTAGTCTTTTCACTTTTCTCAAAAAGTATAGGGAGTGAAGACATTTCATATATGAAAATTTTTACTAATTTATGAGAACTATTAAAAAAATAACTCCCATTTGATAGGGAATATTAAATATTAAAATATTCTGTCGATCCATTTTACTTTTATCTTTTACACTTTTTAGGTGTTTCCTTTTTTTTTTTTTTTTGCTAAAAATTTTATGGATATGATTTATATAATAAAGATAAAATCAAATTTCATCTCCTAATAATTGACAAAGAAAATGAATTGATGGACATAAATTCAAAGATTAGTTTAGCTGGAAAATGAGTTTACTCCCTTTTTTTCCATTATTCTAATTTTAGAATTAGACAATAATTTGTATATTATCAAGACAAAATGTGAATGGTAAGAGAATAAAGTTATTTCATAACATACTAAGAGTGCTCTCTACTGTCACTTTCTAAGATTGTGAAAATGGTCTTTCCCTACTATATTAATTTTTTTATATAAAAAATAAAAAAGAAAAGAAATTTATAGATATATTAACGAAGATTTGCCTCATCTCTTTCTAAGTTTTTGGTAAAAAGAAAAGAATCAAACCAAAATGCAACAAATATATAGGACATGTTTGTATATATTGACTAATAAAAGATTCCACAAATGAAAATCCCAATTGAAGGAATAAAAATATAATTACGAAATGGCAAATAAATACCGCCAGACTACATTTTTGACTTTGACCATAACTCTTAGTCAAAAATATCTTTTGGTATATATGTACACACACCTTTTTCTTCTATATATTTTTTATTTATAATGTTTTATATTAAAAATAATTAATGTCATAATAAATTATTTATAAAATTGAAATACTCATTAAGTAGCAAATAAAGCGCAATGTCCATACCAAAATACATTATATTGTATAACAAAATGATTTTGTAATGACTTGTCTAATTCGTGCAAATTTTAGAAAATATATATATATATATATATATATTCTTTATTATATTTCACATTAAATAAATTATATTTGAAGTCAAATCAACATAATTACATTCAATTTTTTACTTTAAAAAATTAAATGATTTGATTTTTGTTGTAAATTGAAATGGGTAATCAACTATCTAAATTAAATTTTAATTTTAAGTTAATTAAAATTTATTTATAGATTATATTTTTTCACTTTAAGTAATTATGAGCTATACTTTTAAAGATATATAAATCATTTTGGATAATTTTTTTCTATGTTAATTTTGGGTTTACTCCTACCTCTTTAGCAACATGTACCTTAACTTGTTGAATATTTATGATAAGTATATCACTAAATTTTTGTTTTGCACAATCAAACCACATTAATTGATTTCTCTTATTTTATCATTAATATAAGCTACATTCATCTTTTCTCTAATGCACCAATTGTAAATTATATATATTATAATATGTCAATATATCCATCATAACATCTTATTACTGCAACACTTTTATTATCAATGTGTTGCTCTTTTAATGCCCATCACTTATTATACATCATAGCATATCACATTGCAGTGATATAGAATTTACATTTCAATTTAACTAACTTCTTATAATCACATAAAATTTCTATGGCATTCCTTCACTTTATTTAGTCTACTTTAATCTTATAACTGATATTTTATTTGCAATCTCCGTCATTTAGAAAAATTAAACCAAAATATTTGAAATGAGTGCTATAAAATACTATCATTTTATCTAATATAACTCGCTCCTTTGTCCATTAATATTATAAAATCTATAAAATATTTAGTTTTAGTTATATTTAGCTTAAAACGCTTGAATTCTAAAATATTTCTCTATTGCTCTAATTTAGCTTAAATTGAAATGAATCAAGAATAAAAAAAATTATAATTTCTATATATGAAAAATAATATAGTAAAATTTTCACAATCTGCACGGTTATCACGAGGAGAATAAAGGGAAGTAGTTCAACTATTCCTCCTCATTCCCTTGTAGGAATTTAAATTATTTTTATATTTTCTATAACAAGAAATTATTTTTTTTTTAAACTATATTTTCCCTCCAACCCTTTCCCTTCTCTTCATACGAACAAAATAAAAAAGTATTTATCTTGTCTTCCTTTTTCATTTCATCGTATTCATGCGTAGAATAGGTCGTTTACGGTAAGCTTTTACTCTTTTGCCTTTTATGAGCTTCACCTCATGCACTTTAGAGTTGGAACTAATAAAGCAATATAAAATAGTAATGATATTTTTTTATTATTAAGCTTGCAATTAATAATCTTGTGAGGGAAATTAGAGCAACTGAGATATAATGAATATGAATTCGTGATATTCTCACATATATGTATTAGATTTTTATCCTATAAATATTTTTATTTTATGTAAAAATAATTTTATGTAAGTATGAAATTTCATTTCATGTGAAATATATAGTTCCCGTGAATTTATAAATATATATAAGCTAAACCAAGAATTATCAAATCTTGTCATATAATTGTGTTTTTATTGGCCTTTTTTAATTATTTCATATATTTTTTTTATTGTAATATTTAAAATTGAAATATTAAATTAGTCGATTTTAATATAAAATTATGATAAACTGATATTATTAATATAGTTTTGGTTTGAATATTTATAGTATGTTTGGTTGCATAAAAATTCAAAGAAAGTTGACTATATAATCATATTTGACCAATATTACTAGGTTTATTTATAAATTATCTATATAAAATAAAATATTCAGCCTACTAAATTTTACCAATCAGTTGGTAAAATATTTTATTTAGAAAAAAATAGAAAAAAATATTTTACTGAAAAGTAAATTGAGAGGTTCATATATCAAAAGACAATCATACCTTTAATTTAAGATATGATAAAACCAGAAAAATTATTATAAACGTAATTCAAGTATTATTTAAATTTTTTCTATAAAGTTGAGTTGCAACCAAACAAGTTAATAATTTTTTCAATCTATTTTTTTAATATTATATTATATTTTTTAAATACAGCAATATGATTTTTTTCAGTAAAATATAATTCATGTAATATACCTCTGTAAAATATATTCTCAGTAATCTATTTTTTTAATAATTTATTAAACACACTATTATAAATTAAAATCAACCGAATCTGATGAAATCAATTAATGATATTCGATTTTATAAATTTCTCTTCTTTTTAATTGCCGATTCAAAGGGTGAATTCTCTAACTCAATCACTAGTGGTTGGTCTAATAGGCTTATAAAATTTAACTAAATCGATTGATGCTCATCCTTCCTCTATAATCTCTATAATACTAATAATTTTATCTTTTTTTAATTAAATATTATATTTAATTTATTTAATTTTGAGTCTTCATATTAATTTTGATGAATTAATTATAATATATATAGTTTGTGTTACTAAATGCTCTTATTAATAGTGACAAAATTAAATACATTACTCAACAAATGAGCTAACCAAAAAAAGATTTTTTAAATATTTAATATTTAGTTATAATCATTATCATTTATTTGTTTTCTTATTCAAATTAAAAATTCAGATTTTTCTCTTATTTTATTTATTTTTAAATAATTTTATATAATTGTATTTATATTATTTGATATTGTTTAATAGCGTCCAATCTAAAATTTTTGATTGAATAGATAAAATAATAATTCAATATTTTTAATTTAAAATTTATAACAGATATAGTAAATGATTAAATTTTTTAAATATTTTTATAATTTAAAAATTATGTTACTTATTTTATTTAATATTCAAAATTGTATAAATATTTAATTTCATTAAACAGCAACTTGATAATATGAACCGGACAGGCTCTAAAAGGCAGTACATATAATATATATATATATATATATATATATATATAATATAAATATGAGATACGAAAAGAGCTTTTATTGATTTGATCCTCATACCAATGATTTAAACAAATGAAATGAATTCTTCACCATATAAAGCATAATAAAGGTTCTTCATACAAGTAAAAGAACAACACTTTTTTTTTTGTAAGGGGAACAACACTTTTGACTATCACAGTGCTGCTTCTCTACACTTACTCCTTTTACCTTTTCTTTTTTTCCTCAATATTTGGTTTAAATTAATATAACCGATGAAATTAATAAATTTTATGATCAAGTCGGATAGATTTCTCATCCCTCTTATTGAGAAAGATGGATTGGATTGGATGGAAAAGAAGGGAATGTGAGAAAACGCCAAAAGGAAAGAAGCCAACACACATAAAATTCCTTAGCGTCTGAAACTTATTTTTAAAGAGAAAACGCATGCCCTTTCAAAACTGACACAAACACAAAACACTTTTGTTTTCTTTTGCTGGCTCACCTTTTCAAGCTCCCAACATGGATTCTCTTTGCCACTCCAATACCCATCACTTCTCCCCACAGATTGTACTATATTCCATTTTCTTACCTTTTTATCCTTTCTTCATCCTTCTTTATTTTATTTTTTTTATATAATTTACAACTAATTAATTAATTTTATTATTTATAGTTTAGAGAAAATTAAAAAATTCAGCTTTCATTGACTATGATTTCCCAAACCACATCAAGTCCAAGACGAAATACCAAAAAAATAATTATAATTTTTTACATTTCATTAAAATTTATTTCTGATTTTAATATAAAAATAATTATTAAAGTGCATAGTTTTATAGTAAAAACATATGTTACTTTTATTTATATTTCAAATTTAAACTTTAATTATTCTCTTTCTTCGTATATAATTAATAAAAAATATATAAAATTTCAATTAATTAAAGAAAAACATTCTGAAACTGATCCTTTAGTAACACTATTTATAATATTATTTTTCCCTAAACATAGTTTTAATTTCAAAGTGCATGAAATATATTATTATTAATTAATAAAATGATAATTAAGCATTAATTTAGAGGCCACACCCAATGTTGGTGTCAAGATTGCAACTGAGGTGGTGGTGGTGGTGGTGGTGGTGGTGGGTAATGGCTGCTTTTTTAACTTTGCTATTACTTTTTTAATTTAATTTAATTTATTTTTTTTTAATTTTGGGGGTAGGGTTGAAGGAATGTCTCTTTGCTTCAGCTTGTAATTTTCCTCTTTTCTCAATCTTTGTGCCTCAACTTGCCTCGGGACACCATTGGATTTTTCTTTTTCCTTTTTTTTTTATATTTTTACCTTTACATATGTATGTGTGAAATTGAAAGGAACATCCATTCATGCTTTTAATCTTTTAGCTCTTGTTACTGATCAAACTTTATCCAATGCTAATTCACTTTTCCATCAAACAGTTACCGCTTTATGTATTTTACAATAATAATATTAATAATTAAAGTGGAAACTTTAACTATAAAAAAATGTATAAATTTATTTTTTGTTGTATAAGTACAAAACATTTATCCAAAAAGAACTTTATCCTAGTTGATGGGAAAATATATATATATATATTACATTAAGATAACATAAGATTCATTTTGCGTACCCATATAAAATCATATTATGTTGTTTGAATTTTTTACTAGCAAGCCTTATTGATATTGTATTTTATTTTTTCCTTTTTTTGGGATTTGTATTTTATTTTATTTTATTTTTGCCAATTGTATTTTATTTATTTACTTCTATTACAATTGATCATTTTGAAAAATTTTGAATTTGATATCACTATTATTTTTTGAACAGTTTGAATTTGATATTAGAAATTTGGCAACGTATTTTTAAACATTATTATTATTATTATTATTATTATTATTATTATTATTATTATTATTTAACTTTTTTTTAAAATATCTCAATATATCAAATATATATCTTCAGGAGTGGAATATGCTAAATGCATATTTCTGAATAGGGTATTTTTAAAAATTAAAAAATTGAAAAATATATTTTAAATATAATTTTACGTTTTAGATATTTTTAAAAGAATAGTCCCTAATAATAATAGGGAGTTTTTAATAGTCCCTAATAATAATAGGGAGTTTTTACAAAACTATCCATGATAGTAAACTTTTTTTTTTAAAAAAAAATACTGTAAAAAATATTTATACTTTTAAAAAAGTCATGTTAAATTTTTAAAAATATCTCACTCTTCATTAAAATAATTTTTTTTAAATACCTTTCTTCTAATTTCAATTTTTATCCTTTTTTTCAAACTTTACTACTAAATAAATAAATCTCAATAAAATAATAAAAATTAATATTTAAAATTATATTTTCAACATATGAAATGTATTAATTTTTTATATAAAAAAAACTAATTTTAATTACACATAAAAAAATAACACTCACAAAAATAATATAAAAAAATAAAATATTTTAAATATATTTCAATAAAAATCATTAAATTTATTTTAAATAAATTTAGCTTATAATACACAAAAAAATAAAGTTTAAAAATATTAATTTATTGTGTAGACATTATGTAAATATTGCGTATATATTATGTGTATGTTATAGAGATGTCTATAGATATTTATAGATTTTGTGTAAATTTTGAGTGTATGTTATGTGTATATAAAATAAAAAAAATAAAAAAAATTATTAAATAAATTATGTAGATGTAATGTGTATATTTGGTGTATATTATATATATTTATATTTATTATATATTTTATATATATTGTATATATATTTATATATTTTATGTATAAGTTAAGAATATAAGAATAAAAAAATATTTATGAATAAAAAATATAAACAAATATAAAAATAAAAAAACAATAAAAAAACATTGTTTTGCATAAAACTAATAAAAAAAACAGAAAACATAGTTAAAATAATAATAATAATAATAATAATAATAATAATAATGATGATGATGATGATGATACCCATGTCATTGCAAATGAGACGTCGAAACCCGTAAATGGCGTAAAATTTTTCAAATAATGGTTTTAGTTGGGCAATGTATTCTGTTGATTGAATCCAAAATTCTGTTACATTACATAAAACTCGAGATCCAATATAACAACCAAGCCCATGTGCTATAATAGAACTTGCCATTTAGGGAAAAAGAAATGGTTTTCTTCCAAAATATCCTAAAAAAATATTAATATTTTAAAAATATCCACTTCCCTTTTTCAATTTCGAAAATATTTTTTTCAACTTTTAATTTTAAAAATACTCATTTTTAAATATATATATGTTTATATGTATTTAATATATTAAAAGTATACTCTATTTTTAAATATATTCAGTAAAAAATATAATATTTAAAAAAATTAAAAAAAATATGTTACACAGTATAATTTTCTAAAAGATAAAAGAAGAATTTACATATATTGCAAGGTGTAGATGGTCACCTGCCATTTTTATATGCTTCCGCCTTTTTTTCCTATTTTACAACATTATTGATTTATTTTATTTTATTTTATTTTATTTTTATTTATAAATAATTTTTTATTCTTATATTCTCAATAAAACACATAAACATATATACAATATATATAAAATATACATATAATAAATATAAACATATATACAACACATTCCATTTAATATTTTTTAACTTTATATACACATAACATGCACATAATATATATATATATATATATTATATACAATAAATATATAATATATACACAATATATATAAATATCTACATAATATATATAACATATACACAACCACTACATAATAAAATTAATATTTTTAAACTTTATTTTTTATACATATAATATTAAAATTTGTTTAAAATAAATTTAATATTTTTATTAATATATTTTTTATATATTTGACTTTTTTTATATTATTTTTGTGAGTGTTGTTTTTTATTTGCAATTAAAATTAATACAATTTACATGTTAAAAATATAGTTTAAAATATTAATTTTTATTATTTTATTATAATATATTTATTTAATAGTAAATTTTTTAAAAAATAAAATTGAAGTAAAATATTATTTGTAATAAAAGATGAGTTATTTTTGAAAAAAAAAAGAATTTATTTCAAGGAGAAGTGAGATATTTTTTAATATTTGATCCAAAATTTTTCTAAAAGTGTAAATATATTTTTTTAATATTTAAAAAAAAACAAAATTATTTTTATGGATAGTTTTATAACCCCCAATAATAGTTCAGAGAAAAATCCTGCTGTGAACAGCTATGTGGCTGAACAGGTGCGAGAGATAAAAACTTGAATCGCATCAGTAAAATCCAAGGACCATGCTGCTCCCGCCAAAGCAAGAATGGCTGCTCCAGCTCCCATCAATTTGGAACTATCTGTCAAACGGCCCCTCCTGGCTGGCTTTTTCTCTGATATCTCGCTAATGCTAGAAAACGCCCGAAAAAACCTGTTAATATCCTGCAAATTTGTTTTAGTTTTCATTTATACAACTATTAGCTATTTGTTTTCAGTTTCATTCCAACTTTTTTTTCTTTTTTAAGGCATTTATATTTTTTACGCTGTGTTGTTTTTTTTATGATTTTTTTTTTGTTTTATGATTTTTTTTATTTATGAATAATTTTATTTTTTTCATATTCTTAATATACACAAAAAATATATAAATATAAACACAACATACAATAGATTAATAGTATACACATAACAAAATATATATATACAATATAATTAAATGATATATAAAAAAATATATTTTTTATCAATTATAATTCAACATATTCATAATATACACACAATATATACATATATATAGATAATAAACACATAATATTTATAAAATACACATAATAAACTTAGACATACATATAAATATATAATATGTACACAACACATATACGGAAAATTTAATTTTTTTAGTTTTATTTTTTAATTTTATATGTACATAACATATACAAAAATAGAGATAGATATACACAAAATATGAATAATATAATTTTTAAACTTTTATACGTGTATAATATATAATAAAAAAATTAATGATTTTTATTATAATATTTTTATACATTTACTTTTTAATATAAATTTTATGAGTATTATTTTTTATTTAAAATCAAAATTAAAATTTTATATGTTGGAAATGTAATTTAAAATACTATTTTTATTATTTTTATAAGAATAATTTCAAAAAAAAAAGATGAAAATTGAAGAAACTATCGTTTGATGCGAGGGAGAAGGGTCTTTATTTTTGTAAATAAAACTTTGTTTTATGTAAAGGATATATTTTTGTAAATAAAAACATTATTTGAAGGATTGTTTAAAACTTTTTTGAAGGTGTAATTTTTTTTGGTTATGTAAATATTCCTACACGATTTATTTTGAATTTTCTTTTCAAATTTATGGCTGTTAATATTTTTTTATTTGTAACTTTTTGTTTTTTCATAAATAATTTTCTTTAGTTTTTTTTTTTTAAATATTACTCTTTTTTTTCTCATCTCCTTTGCGCCTCTAAGGCTCTAACAACTGGTAAATAGAGCGCTGCAAGTTCAGATGAAACAAAAATCGATGAAGATGAGTTGGACGTGGAAAATTGATTGCATACTTATTTTCACATTTGTAAATGTTTCATGCATTTTTTTTTTTCTTCAACTGTAATACATATAATTTTTTTTTGTTCTTTAATTATAATACAACTTACATATTTGATAACATACTTTAAAAAAATAATTTTCTATTTTTATAAAAAAAAATTATTATTCTTTTCAATTAATATTTCTTGAATGAGCGTATCTTTTTTTTTTTTAATTGTAGTTTCATTTTGATAGACTTATAATTAAATTATTTATAATACGAGTTGTGTATATTAAATATATAACATACACACAATATATAATATATATATATATATATATATAATTTATAAATGATATTTACACCATGATTGAACAAAATATAAAATAAGTACATATTTTAAGAATTAAAATTCAACATATAAATAATATATAAATTACATATATACACCATATACATGGCACATATGCAACATACACTATAATTAAACTCATATAAATATATACATATATTATCAATTAAAATTTAATATATACAAAACACACCTTCAAAAAATATTTTAATATATGTACAATATACACACACACACACGATATATACACAATATATATAATATACACATAACATACATAAAACGTAAAACATAATTAAATAACAAAAAAATAAAAATATATTTTATCAATTGAAATTCAACATATATAAAACATATATATAACATACACATAATATATATACAATATGAGTAATAATATGTATATAATATATAAAATATATACACACAATATATATATATATGACATATAACATATGCACAATATATATAACCATGATGGAGGAAAGAGAATCTTAATTTTTGTAAATCAAGTGCATTTTTCCATATTTTTGTATTTTTTTTAAAAGTGGCATATTTTTGAAAATTGTTTAAGTTAATTACTTAATTTTCCCAAAATAAAATTTCTAATACCGCTAACCTTACATCTTCCTGCTTGAATGTTTTGAACTTCCAATAAAGGACTTATCTTCTTGATAAAAGTACCACCATTTTCACCTTTAAACATGATATAACTGATAATAATTGCATATAGCGAAATTGTTGCAGAGACCAAAGTCCAAATAAATTTATTTTCTATCCTACTATTTTTATTCAAGTTCTCCACCAAACACAATCAAAGAGCTAAATTTCACACATTTAGGCATAATCTAGTGGTAGATACATATAAGATTTAGATAATAAAATTCATGTTAAATCCGAAACCCCAACTCCCATAAAAATAGCTAAACTTCATAGCATTAGATTCATATATTTGATTATGAATAGCATAAAAAATCGGTTCAACAATCTTTCTAATATAAATTATTTTTATGTGGGAACCTCATCCGTGCAATTGTAAGAATAATCATCTATCTATATATACTACATACTCATCTTTGTTTGATTAAAAGGCTTGGCGTCAGCTCGCACCTGAAGAAGTTGCCTTGCGTTACTTAAATTGTCGTTAACATGAATCCTCAATCCTTGGTGGGATGAGGACCTGAATATGAGCCTTTAGCCTTGTACGTGCATGGAAAGATGCAAAGGGGCTTTAAGTGAAGATTTTGAGAGAATGTAGGCTTAATTGTATCCTAATCGACCCTCCTTCCTACCACGGAACCGGACAGGTAAATCTGGTCTTTCATCAACCCCAATGTTCTCATTACGAGACACAATCCTCAAGGGGTGGCCTTCTGTGTTAAATACCCACTCATCCAGAGAGACGACTGATGGAGGGGAAAACAGGAGGTAGAGATATTTAAGTGTCTCAGCCAGGAAGAAGCTCTGCATCATGTTGTCTTTGACCCCTGTATTCACCTAAGCACATACAAAAGAGTAATTTAGTGGAGAACTTCAGAATGCCTCATCAATAATTTTGTCATGATGTACAAAACATGAATAAATCACCAATATTTAGAGGTCTCATGAACTCATACCTGTTAATTTTTATGCAAATCTGATATAGATAACTATGCTATCCATATTTTTCTCACATTGAAGTTTAATTTTAATAAATTTATGAACAATGCTGTGATGATGTATAAATGAAATATTTGGAATGCTGAGATTTTTTGTTGGATACATTTTTATTATTTGAATTTTGGAGGGGAATTCAATTTTGTGTTCATTGTTGTCAGCTTAGTATTCCAGCAAGGTAGTGGAGTTAGGTAGTAGCAGTATGAGCTTAAAACATCTTGAGTGTTCAAGTAAACTAAGCATGGCTTGGATATGGGTGAAGTCCAGCATGATTAGGCATGTATTAAGTCTAATCATGCTTTAAGTCCATTTTTGTACTCAAAGACCTTCGACAAGATCTATTATATGTACAAAAGAAATCAATAGAATATACAGTTATTTGATGGTTCAACTTCCACAACCTGTGTTTGCTCTCTTTTTTTGTGTATGGATAGTGTGTGTATTTGTGCTAGTTTGTGAGTTCTGCCCTCCAAAAATCCAACAACATATCAGCTTATTAGATGATCTTTAAGGGTTTGTTGGTGAAAAGAAAAAGGAGTTGTGAGAAAGGAAATTTCTGGGTTGAAAACGAATAAGAAGTAAAAAGAGGCCCCAAATTTTCAGCACTTTATTTTGTTTTTATTTTCAGATCTTTAAGGGTTGTCTCTCCTCCTTCCTTTTTCAATCCAAAAAAAAAAATGGTTGCATGGTCATCTCTTTGGTCCAAGATGAAGCATGGTCTCATTTACTTTGTGAAAAAAAAAAATCCACCCATTTTCAAGAGTAAGAAGCATATATTTTGATATGTAAAAAAGAAGTCTCTTAAGGACTTGAATGTCCAAAAAAATTTATTGAAAGAATCCTCATCATGTCTAAAAACTGCAAAACGGAAATTCTGTTTTTGTTATTGGCAAGTACAACAACAACAACAACAACAACTAAGCCTTAGTCCCAAACAAGTTGGGGTCGGTTGTATGGATCCTCAACAAAATAAGCTCAAAAGACACCAAAAAAGATACTCCAGCCTTATGCCCCTTCCAAGACACGGATTTTACGTCTCCATTCAAGTCTGTCATTAATCAAATCCGCATCAAGATCTAAGGCACGTAAGTCTCTTGCTATCACCTCATTCCACACAGTTCTAGGTCTTCCACGACCTCTAGCCCCCTCAATCAACAAATTCTCACACTTACGAACCGCAGCATTAGGAGGTCTTCTTAAAACATGCCCATACCATCTAAGTCTTCCTTCCCTCACCTTATCTCCCACATCCGCTACTTGGACTTTTTGTCGAATATGAACATTCTTAATTTTGTCCAGTCTGGTATGTCCACACATCCATCTTAGCATCCTTATTTCTGCCACACTCATCTTATGCAAATGTTATTGGCAAGTGAAGCTGAAAAATTGTGGAATATGTTTGTGAAAAAAAATTGTTTAAGTTTTTGGTAAGTGCCATGTACATGCTGCTTTGATAAAGATAAGTGAGCACTGGAAAATAGAGCCATTCGGCTAGGTAGCAGCTGCTTCAACAACTACAGCTTCTATTAATGTTGTCAAGAAGAAGAGTTTTTCTCAAGGAGTTCTTATTTATTGGGTGACAAGTCTTGAGAAAAAAAAGAAAATGTCAAATAGGCATGAAGTTTTCAGAGATACTTCAAGATGTGTACAACAAATCCAAGAGAATTTGGAGAAATAGTGCTGAAAATTAACAAGCAAAAAACTAAAATGAAGTTAAATGATGCTATATGAAAGCAAAAGTCAAATACTCCAACAGAAAATTTCAACGAGTGTTGGAATGCCGAGATTTTTGTTAGATTCACTTTTGTTGTTTGAATTTTGGAGGGAAATTCAATTTTGTATTTGTTGTTGTAAGCTTCTTGTTCCAGCAAGCTACTGGAGTTAAGCAACAGAATGGACTTGATACAACTCGATTGTTCAAGTAAACTAAGCACGGTTTGGTTATGTATTGAAGTTTAGTATGATTAGGCTCCACTTTTGTACTCAAAAGACATCACTTTTGTACTCAAAAGACATATATATATGTATATATATATATACATATGTATATATATAATTGTCAGTGTGTGTAGATATATATACACTTACACAATAAAGAAATCAATGGAAAATGTAGCTCGTGTATTGTTCAAATCAGTAGTGACAGCAGTTCATTGTCAACCACAGTCCGTCCAGTAAGTCTGGGCCAGTTCAGCAGCTCGGAAAAACAGAGCACAGCTCATAACTGGAATCAGAATACAAGGTCACAGTTCATGATGTTATTGAACTAGGACTAAGACTAGCGGTTCCGAGCCCGATTTTTATTTTTAATTTTGATTACAAATAATAAATAATACCCACAATAAAAATAAAATATATAAAAATATGTTAATAAAAATCGTTAAATTTATTTTTAAATAAATTTTACATATTATAGATTTAAAAAATAAAATTAAAAAAATATTAATTTTATTCTATAAATGTTGTATAGATATTGCGTGTATGTTTTATATATGTTATGTTGACGTTATGTAAATTTTATAGATACATGAATGTTATGTATATGTTGTGTGGATGATATTTAGATATTGTGTGTAAAAAATTAAAAAAAATAAAGTTAAATAAATGTTAAATAAATTCTATAGATATTTGCCGATGTTGCATGTATATTTGATGTGTGTTGTGTAGATGTTTATTGTGTGTACATTTTATATATAATGTGTATATAGCATGTATGTTGAGAATATGAGAAAAAAAATAATAAATAAAAAATGAAAAAAACTAGGTAAATAAAAAAAATACCGTGCAAAATTGTAAAAATGAGAGAGAACCAATATAATTGAAAAAAAAAACAGTTGGTCTCGTAAACTTGAAAGAAGAAAGTCAAAATGCGGTATTTGGCCTAATTTCCTAAAAAAAATGAGGTCCACTCAATATAAAGACTGCAATATAAAGATTGCGATCGCAAGATTTATATAACCGTTAGAGGGCTTCAACAACTAGTTGAAGAACCAATGAAATTTTGCCGCACGTCAAACAAGCCGTTTGAAGTATGAAGATCGCGACCGCGAAAAAGGCTTCGCGACTGAGACAATCGTCTGACATAGAAATCTAAGAAGATTTTGTAGTTATTGGATTTGGAATTTTCTAACCACTTCACCAACCTCAAACAAGAAACTAAGTAATGAAGAATATGCTAATAATATTCAAACTTTTGTAAATTTATTTCTTGAGCCTTAACTTTCTTTTTACTCTTTATAAGGTTGAATGTTAGCCTTATACACTATTGTAAAGGTTTAATGTGAGCTTTAAACACTTGCGTTGAGAGTTAGTCTAGGACAAAACTCTTATAAAGATTTGAGTATAGTCTTTGGGAAAAACACTTGTAAAAGTTTTGAGAGTTAGCCTTGAGAAAACTCTTGGTTAGATTTTATGTGAGCCAGTAAAATACTAAGTTCGGTGTGACTTTAAACATCATGTTGAGAGTGAGCCTGCAAAATTAGCACGTTTATAATGATATTTAAACAAACGACTTTATCATATGAATATCAACAAACTTTTTATGTTTTGACAAGAGGTCTAGTACGTTTATATTGAAGAATTAACTTTAATTTTAGTGAGAAATTAGAGTCTATTGCAAAATTACAATTCATCTAATATTTATGGTGCCTTTCAACTCCATTTTTATTATTATTGTCATTATTATTTAATAATTAATTAATTGATCAAGTCAGAGGAAGACTTAGCTGAGTTGAGTTGAGTTTTTTACTATGAAAATATTGAAACCATAGAAAAGGAAAAAAAACTCATTTTTTTAGTCTCTAAACTTTTTAAGTTTTATACTTAATAGTGTAATTTTTAAAATAATGTAATATTTTAGAAAATTATACATTATCATACTATGCTTCTCATCAATTTTACTTCCACCATAAAAAAAAGTGTCTTCAATATGAACAGGAATAAAAGTTTAGGGTTCAATGCAAAAAATAAATAAATAAAGCCTTAGGGGTTTATTTATTTATTTATTTATTTATTTATATAATGTTATGCAAGCATTGATCCAGGTTCTTAAATTCATAAGATGTCCTTTAAAGTCATGTATTGGCATATGGAACCAAGAAAAGATATCATTGATTGTGTGCACTCAGGATATATGCAAAGTGGCTCTTGGTTCAAACTTTGAAATTAGAATTAGAATGAAATGAAATCGGAATTAGAATAATTATTTACTCTTTTTATTTTATTTACTTTGGAATCGAAATTGGAATCAATAGCTTTTTATAGTGTTTTTATTTTGATAAATCAAATATTATAAAAAAAATATCATAATAAATAATTAAAATGAATCATCTTTCAATTTATTTATGTTGTCATAAAAATAAAAATTCTTTAATTGTATAAAAAATAAATTTATTTTATTTAAAAATTCAGAGATATTATGATTAGAAAAAATAAAAAAATGGATTTATTATATTTTATTTTAAAAACAAAAAAATAATTTATTTTTGTTAAGAAAAAATAAATTTATTTATTTAAAAATTCAAAAATATTGTAATTAAAAAAAGAAAAAAATATTAAATTTATTATATTTTATTTTAAAAATCTAATTTAATTTTTATCAAGAAAAAAAATTAAATTTATTTTAGTTTAAAATTTTAGGGATATCGATCATTAGAAAAACCAAATTAATTATATTTATTTTATTTTGAAAATAAAAAAATGGATTTTGATTTTATTCTCTTAAAAATGGTGTTTTTAATTCTTTATTCCAGTCAGAAATCCAAATTGATTAATAGAGAAATGGTAAAGAATCACTTAACCCCTTTTCTGGAGTAATATGATTCTCATTACTCCATCTATTTTATTTAACCAAATAATATAAATGAAAATAATTCATATCCATTTCCATTCTCACCGCCAACCAAATGCCCCCTAAGTGTGCATATAACTACGTTAGTGTGCATATAACTGCATATCCATCACTATTAACAGCATGATTATGGGTTTGAAAAGTCTTACATCCTTGAGTCCAACATATCCTGTCTCCATGCGTGAGTTCCTTTCAAATGCTAGAAAAATATTCCAACCCCATTCTTGGTATGTCTTGTTCCCAGTGAGGCGCCAAAGGTAAAAGAGGGACTCGACGGTCTCAGGCCTCAAAATGTTCCATGAAGTACCAACAGTCATGTCCTACAAATTTTTAAAATATGTTAATAACTAATATTTAATATCATTTACTGTTGTCCACTTTAGCATTAGGAAAAAGAGTATCAAACCTGTCCAGTATTAAAGAAATAGTTTTCTCCAGACAATTTTGTAGGCGTTGATTGGTAGAAATTATAACAAGTCCATGCGAGCTACATGGCAGCAAGAAGGAATCAAGTGAAAGGTGAAACAAATATGACTACCCAAGCCAAAAGCTAACATTCCAATTGAAAAGATGCATATATACACAGACATGAAACAAAACAAGATCATGCACTCATCAGTCATATGGGTTAGGAAGCTGTGAACTCGGACCAGTAAAGCCTTATGAGTCACCAAAACTCGCCTGTATAGTCACACCTATTTTTGTTTGTGTGATTGGGAAAGCTAAATGATAAATCAGTTAGTTCACTTTCTTCAGGTTGTCTGAATAACAAAGGCAACCCTCCTGGGTGGAAAGGCAAGCATTCTCTAAATAATGTCATCAAACAACAAAATCAAAATGATAATAACAAAAACAACAACCCAAATGGCCGAAGTGCACAAAGAAAAGGTGTGATTTCGTATTTTCTCCATGTTTTCCAGTCAGAAAACAAGGCTTCACAAAAAGGAAAACAACTGACAACATGTTGACCAACATGTTCTCAAAGCTAGTTATAATTTTAGAAAATTGAAAATTGGTTTTCTGTTACCTATTTGGAAATTTTCCACATTTCAACATAAACTCTGTTTTTAGATTTTCTTAGAAACATTTTCCAGAAAACTAGTTTAATTATCTATAAGTAAACAGACAGGCCTTTATCGTCTCCACAGATCCAAACATCACTTCATTCAGATACCCATATTTATGTTTGTCACAAATCTATAAATGTCCCAGGACTTCTCTTTTCCCCCCTCAGGCACTTGCCTATCATCTCAATAATTATATAGAAGGGGCCCCCATCTTAATGATAAACTCTCAATAGCTGTATTAAGTTATTTATAGTTAGGCCCAACAATCAAATGCAAGCCGTAAGTCCATAATTTTGATATATTGAATAACAGTCCCAGTGCTCAAAAACCCAACAGTCTTTGAACTTTATAACTCCATAAAAATAATAAGCACAGAATACCTCTTTTAAGCATGAAATAAAATAAAAGATACCATTGAGCACAAAAGCAATTGGAGCAAGTTATTCAATTTTTAAAGTTTATTAAGTTAATAAGTTTACTAAGTAACATACATTAAAGAGGGGGAAAGAGACAAATATCACTTTTCTGTAATTTGACCTTCTAGGTTGTAGCTGCTTGCTTCAACAATAAAAAATATTACTTTCCTTTTATTGTCAATATATGAACTTCATTATGCAGATCTTTTCATGTCAGTTTTTTGAAGTAACCATGGAGATTCCTTATGCAAATTTTGGGGGAACGAAGACAGAAAAATGATGCCAGAGCATTGATCCAAAAGGCCAAGATGAAGAACAAATTGATAGATAGAAACCACATAACAGGCTTAAGAAAGCGATAATAGATCAAGTCAGAGGAAGCAACTAGCAACAGAATGGATAAAATTGAAGTTTCCAGATCCAAGAAACCTTAATTTACACACTTCTGTAAGGCTAGTGAGATTAGTGAGTTGTAGTGCTAATTTCCAAAAATTGACCATATAAAAGAGCACACTAAATTAATGTAGCCACTATTGGTACCTCTTCTGCAAGTGATAACATATTTTCAGCCTCTCCAGTGTCATAACCAAAAGATCCTAAGGCCAGCATGCCAGGAGCAAAACAGGCTAACTCATCCATCTGCATGCACAAGGATGTGAAAAACTCGTAACAACTTGACCATCAAATAGCCTATTGATTCCCTACCTTGTCTGACATTTGATTTCCAGTCTTCTCACATAAATATGAAAAGGATGATGGTTTTGATCTCCGAACCAAACTTTGCAGACCTTTCATTGATGTCTCCCACATTTCTCTGTTTAGAGCATTCGTTGGCACAGATTTTGTCAACTTCGAGATTCATCAAAGAGTTCTCTAAATAATAACTATTATGTGGAGATAACAATGGCAATGATGATTGTGAATATGACACTAAAAGTAAATGAGATTATTATATTACAATGATTAATTAATTATGAGACCAACATCTTCATCCTAGTTTAAATTTTTACATGTATTTCTTAGTATAAGATTGATTTGCTAGGATAAAAAGCCTATCCAATTAGATTTCTCACAGAAGCTAATATAACTGCAATAATTCAAGCTAAGCACATTATCATGCATTATATTGAAGAGCTATTTTCATTAATTATGATTCAAGCCATCTTGCCTATGCCTATTTGAAGGATGAGAATTCAGGCAACCTTCAAACATAAAACCTCATTTGAAACAAATGAATGCACAATTTTATGAAAAACATTTTGAATTCTACATTCTTATGTTTGAAAAAAAAAACATATTTGTTTCAATTCTACAAATTATTCTGCAAAATTGGACATAATTAAATCAAATTCTATAAAAATAGGTGAAATTAGCAAATGAATTCCAAGAAATGAATAAAACAAAATTATGACAAAAATGTCCATGCCATGTAATGCTTTCCTCTTTCTTTCTTCCTCCCATTCTGTCTCTCTCCTCCCCTTTCTCTCTCCTCTCTTTTCTTACTCTCACTCTTTCTCTCCATTTTTTTTCTTTGTTTCTTTTTTATGTATTTCTCTCATGAACCCATTTTTTCGATTATATTTTGGAAATTGAATATTGATTAAAAATATATATGAGAGATATTTGTTTTCTTTTAGTCATTTTACTTATTCGAATAAAATTATTATGAAAATTCGTACTTGTATTAAAGATTTTTTAGAATAGAAGGACAAAAATAACTCAATTCTAAATTCGTTCCAAATATAAAAAATTCAAACTGTTTAATTAAATTCTATGCTTTAAATAATGTTATTACAAACATGAGAATGCATTTGTAAAAGGATTTCATATAGAATTCATTTACAAATGAACTTCAAAACTCTTAACTCATTTGTTTCAAACAGGACATTTAAGCCTGAGTTTTCACCAGTGATGAAAGAAATTTATAAGCTATTGTTGTTTGTCCTAATGCTGCGGTTCGTAAGTGTGAGAATTTGTTGATTGAGGGGGCTAGAGGTCGTGGCAGACCTAGAACTGTGTGGAAGGAGGTGATAGCAAGAGACTTACATGCCTTAGATCTTGATGCGGATTTGATTAATGACAGACTTGAATGGAGACGTAAAATCCGTGTCTTGGAAGGGGCCTAAGGCTGGAGTATCTTTTTTGGTGTCTTTTGAGCTTATTTTGTTGAGAATCCATACAGCCGACCCCAACTTGTTTGGGATTAAGGCTTAGTTGTTGTTGTTGTTGTTGTTATTGCTGTTTGTCCTTAGTTTTGACATTTTAGCTTTTTGGGGAAATTTTATGAGCTATTTACAAGTTATAGTAGTTAGCTACTCTCTTATTAAGGATAAGAAAAGTATCGTTCAAGTTTTTCTTAGATTTTTCTTAAATAGCATAGAGTTCCTTTTTTATTTTGTTTACGTAATCTCATCAGTATATTTTATAATTTGAAGCTACGTTTCCTGCCAAACTAAGAGAACAATTCTGTGCTGTTACATATTATTTAAGAACTAACAAGTATGGAAATAGTTTTCTTCGAGTTTCTCTCCATTATAAGAAATTGAATAGGCCAGCCTAGTATTCAACACAAGAATAAAATAAACAAACAAAAGGAAAAAAGAATTAACTTTCCATGAGCGTCTTACAAAAACACCTTTTTGAAATGCCCAGATGTTGAACAGAGTGAAACTGGGGAAATAATTTAGTCCTGTTATAACTAGGAAACATCATTCCTATGAAACTTCTTGCAGATCTTTAACCAAAAATGCTAAATAACAATGTAGAACAATCAACCACTTAAAACCAATTTACCTTCTAAAACACCTGAGTTTATCAAAAATACCAAAAAGTTCATTCTAAATGAACCAAGAGGCCAAATAGTGTAAGAAAAAATTATTTGAGATTATCCTACATCAATTTGGGATCATTACAATTCTACGATAATGATGTGATCTATGCAACTTGAGAATTGGTAAAACCACCTGTGTGCCCCATGTGTAGTAAAGAAGCTTCACATTTCACAAGGAATTGAAATATATTCAAGCTTACCAAGTAAATTACAGAAAAAAAAAATCTATTACCTGTAAAGCTTTACAGTTTCTGTTTTATTTCCTTGTATCCAAACCTTCAGCAAATACTCGTAAAAGCTACAAGAACAACAAAAATATGCAAATTTATTGGCAGCTTATAGGAATGGAAAATTATCTATTTTATTTTGGAAGTTGTAACAATAGGCAATAATTTACTGAAAGAATAATTTGTTTGTTAAGATTCCACAAGAAAAGGGGCCACTAAGTTCAATAGCCAATTGAGCATAAGGGTCAAGGAATTAGTAATTTGGGAGGTTTTATGCATGTTAATGCTGAACCATTTGGACAAACCAACTTCAATATCATTTTAAGTGTACTGATTTCACTTTACAAGAGATTAGAAGCCCGAAAGCAGTTATTTCTTAAATGATAGTATGTTGAAAACAGATAAAAATTCATTTAAAAGATATGATGAATTTATGCATTGTTCTAAAAAAATTTTGAATGTGTTTTTCATATTTGATAGCATGTGCAAAATAGTTGTTGAGACAATTTCTCTCAGCTTCTGTCCTATCAATTCTCGCATTTACAAGACTAACTAGTATGTTAGATCACAGTTGTGTTCCAGAAACTGACACATTATGGATGTCATAATGGTCATGGCCATCAGAGAGGAGAACTTCTCTTCAAGTTGGCAAATTGCATCTAAGGCTAAGATTTGCAGAAATTTGATAAAATGATCTGATACACCTCAATGAATTTTAATGTTAAATTTGATTAGGTTTCAGGTAAAACACGATCATGCAATGACATCACTTAAAAGCTGGCCAAATCAGTGGTCATGGATGTGATTTTCTCAAAGGCATAAAGCCATTATGTCATAGGCCAATACTTAAAGCCCATAAACAAGAATTATACAATATTTTGTTATAGCATATGTGGGGTATGTTTCAGCAGCATTCTCTAGAAAATCCATCACGCCTTCAAGCTACAGCTCTCAGACATTTACGTTCTCAGTTTCAAGCATACCTATCACCCATGGCACCAAATGTAATCACTGAGTATGAAGCCATCCCAGTCTGAGGATTAATATATATAGGAAGTAAACCATCAGCAGGAAAGTTTTTACGAAGCTCTTTGATGACTTTCTCCACCTGAAACATGAATGCACCAACTTATAGAAGAAGCATAACAAAAAAATTGCATTCAACGTCTATAATTGCATGCTTTTCAAGGAAGTCATCTATATTACATGGAAGAATCGCAAAAACAAAGGGCACAGCTAGGTAGCACAAACATGATACAATGGTTACCTTCTGCTGGTACTTAGGGTCTCTTGTTCTTTGAGATAAAGCAATAAATTCAAGCTGCTCAGTTGCAGAATCTGCAAGGATACTACTTCCCTGAAAAGCAGAGCTACTGAAGTTTAAAGTTTAAAGTAAAAAAAAAAAAAGAATAAAAAGCAACGCATTAGAATATTTTGGTTAAAGTTGCAATCAAATTATGCTTCAGGCTTGAGGATCAACAGGTAGGTGTGGGTGTCGGTCGAACCAATATTTAACCGACTTCTACAGAATATACTTTTATTGACCGAACCGACCGATTTTAGATTTTAGTCAGTTTAGTTAATTCAGAATTTAACCGAATTGGTTTTGATTTTTCTTCTATGCTGCCTCCTAAGGATTCTCCAGCAAGATTTTCAGATGATGTTATCAATGATTTATTCAGATTTTCTCAGCTCTTGTAATTTGTGCAAGAAAAAATTCCATGGAAAGGATATATACATGTACAGGTAAAAAAGAAAAACACACTTTCTTTCTTTCTTTCTTTCTCAAAATTTCTTATCAATATTTGGTTTCTTTACGTCAGTTTATAAGTCTGATTGAATTTCTTGATTTGTGTTTAAAACCCATTTCAAGATCGGCATTTTGAATTAAGGGAAATTGACTTAAATTACAAATTGGAATTACAGGGCAGAGAACTTAAATTACAAATTGGAATTACAGGGGAGAGAAAGCATTCAATAGCATAGAGTTTCGATCAAGGCAGATAATGATAGATGAGAGGAAAGAACAGGGTAGATCAGAAGTTTCAAGATCTGCAGATATTTCAAGCTCACCATATACAACAAGTCCCATCTTCTCAACTGGAATTCTTGCCATTTAGTAACATGATATTAATTAGCATTCCATAGCATAGAGTTTCGATCAAGGCAGATAATGATAGATGAGAGGAAAGAACAGTGTAGATCAGAAGTTTCAAAATCTGCAGATATTTTAAGCTGACCATATACAACAAGTCCCATCTTCTCAACTGGAATTCTTGCCATTTAGTACCATGATATTAATTAATGGCTACTTGCTATATATATATATATATATATATATATATATATATGTCAATCTATCAGCTTAATGTTCAGGAAAAAAAAAAAGAAACAATTTTAGTTCGGATATCACAGTAGAGTTTTCGGTTAACGGTTAACCAACAGACCAAAATTGATTAACTATTAACCAAACCGAAAATCGAATTAAATTAATTTCTTCAACCGAACTGACCATATCTTAATACAATCGGTTAACCAAACTGAGATATCGGTCGGATAACCGAACACTCGATCAGTTAACCGATCAATGCCCACCCCTATCAACATGCACTAAATCTAGCACCTCTATAGTAGTAAAGCTGGCAACCTAACTGCAACAGATTGCTACAGTTGTGATATTTCACTACCACCATTTAGTTTTCCTCTTCACTTGATGTCATTTTGTTATATTATTGATAGAGATTGAGTATTAGTTTATTGTGCATTTCACAATTAAGGTGAAAGTGATGAAAAAAGACTAGCTACTGTTATAATATTTTTAATAAAAAAATAACAAGGAAAAAAATGTAAATAAAACATTTAAAAAAAAAATAGATGAGGAGATGAAGACGACCTAGCTCCAAATAAGGTTTCCAAGTACCTATACACTGGATGAGGGATTGCAGATTAAGAATGAACATTTGAACTATGGAACTCTAAAAACCTTAGAAACTATATATTGTACTCTTGTTGACCCACGGGAAGAGACAAGGGTGCATGCAGTGTCCAACTGTCTGTCTTCTGTGGCATGCGGTCCTTCCTTACAGGCATATATTCCTCCTTAGCTATTTTCCTTCAAGAGGCATACACCTAAGAATCTAAAGTATACCCCTTTGTTGAGCAGATGTGTTATGTATCAGAAAATTGTAGTAAGAATAGAAGCACTGTTTACCAATATAATAGTGGAATGAGAAATAGTAGAAGTAGATTGAAGGTAGCATAATAGAAGAGATAAGAATGGATAGATAGCATAAAAAGAAATAGGCAGAAGGAATAGAAATAGAGGATAGATTCATATTGCATAATAATAGTCCTTCCATCAATACATTAGACATATAGAGTATTTAGTTACTGCAGTACAAAAATTAACAACTTCCTATCATTCTCTCTCTGCCAGTACTGTTATTCCTTCTTCTCATTATCTACAGCACACCATTCAACACTTCCCTTAACATTCCCCTTTCTTCCTCTCTCATTTCCTCTTATATGTAACAATTTCCTTCCTTCTAAGCTATTCTTGTCCCCAAGAATGCATGAAATTTGGAAATTGGCATTGGATAAAAGTTAAATCTTCCCAACTGGAATCAATACTTGGAAGATTGATCCACTTGATTAATATCTATCGCAAATGTTGATTTCCCTCAAGATCACCCTAGAATTGATTATCTCCTCTAGTCCTATTATAAATTGGCCTCCTTGCGCTTTCAGAAGTTGTGTTACAGGGACCACAGAAGCACCAACATGAAACACAGGATAAACCTTTGGATTAGGAGGTACGTGCAAATAATAGGCCACTGGTCCAATTTTCTCTAGCATCTTGTATGGACCATAATATCTAGTAGCCAGCTTCAAATGTCTTCTCACAGTAACCAATGTTTGCCTATAGGGTTGGACCTTCAAATATACCATTTCTCTGACTTGAAATTCTCTTTCAGAACGATGTTGATCAGCATAAAACTTCGTCCTTTACAGAGCTTGCTGCAATTGTTCCTTCAAATATGAAGTGAAAGACTCCCTTTCATGGATAAATTTTTCCATAGGTGCCACAAAACTTTCTACTGAAGTGAGTGTTGGAGGTGCTGGAGCTTGTCCATACAAGCCCTTGTAGGGATCCATGTTTATGTTTGAAGGGTGTGTGGCACTGTACCATTACTCAACTAAGCTTAGCCAATCTGCCCATTTTGTAGGTTGGTGGTGAGTCATACACCTGAGGTAATTCTCAACTGTCCACTTTAACCTCTCTATTTGACCATCCATTTGTGGATGGTATGCAAAGCTCATATGCAATTTAATCCCCAACAATTCGAAGAGTTCTTGCCAAAAATTACTGGTGAAGACTTTATATCGATCATATATGATAGCATGAGGAAACCCAAGTATCTCACAAATGTGGTTAATGAAGCACTTAACCATGGTTGCAGCTAAAAATGGATGTGAAATAGGAGCAAAGTGGACTGGCTTTGTAAAACTATCCACCACCACAATAATAGTGTCATAACCCCAAGACTTTGGAAGTTTCTCAATGAAGTCCATGTTGATTGCGGTCCAAGCAGCTGTAGGAACAGGTAGGGGCTGGAGTAATCCAGGGTACATGCATTTTTCAGTCTTGCATCTGCAACAAATATCACATTGCAATATCCATTCAACGACTGACTTCATCGTACTTGGCCAGTAAAAGTGTTGTTTCAGCCTCTGATATGTGGCTTGTACTCCAAAGTTCCCACCAAGAGTCAAGTCATGAAATTGAGCTTGTTAGAATATCCTTGATTTTTTGCTATATTTAAGTTATTATGTAAATATGTATGTATATTTCCTAATCTATGTATACTTCTAATAGGAATAGGATTCTTCTCTATAATTAATCCTAAGCCTATTGTAAATTCAAGATTTAAGAAATAATAAAGCTAAGATTTCTCCCAAAATCTTTAGAGCCAAAAGTTTAGCTCTTAGATCAGCATGTTTGCCAATGTATATTATTCCTTCATATTTGAGAATTCCACCTTGAAGAGAGTAGTTGAATCATCCTTCTAAAGAACCAAGGAAGAAATAAGTTGTTGAGCTTCTGAATCATTTACACAAGATTCCTCTACTTCTATAATTCATGAATGATTAAAGATGAAAAAACCTACACCTTGGCACATAAATTCAATTTTCTAGAGAGGGCATCAGCTGCTCTATTTTCAAGCCCCTTTTTGTAGAGAATTCTGCAATCAAAGCCTAATAATTTTGTTATTCCCTTTCGTTAGACGTATGAATATAGTCTTTGCTCTAATAGACGTTTGATGCCCTCATGATCAATTTTTATTATAAACTAACTCTTCTCCAAGTAGTGTCTCCACCTTGTAACTGCAAAAATGATAGCCAACAACTCCCTTTCATAAGTTGAGAGAAGCTTATTACAAGGGCTGAGTAGTTTGGAAAGATATGCTAGAGGCCTTCCATTTTGCATCAATTCAGCTCCTATCCCACTGCACTGGCATCACACTCCAAAATGAATGGTTGTGACAAATTTGATAGTGCCAACATTGGAACTGTGACCATAGCGTCCTTTAGCTTCTCAATGGCTTCTTAGGCAGTAGGTATCCTTTTGAAGGTATCTTTCTTCAGCAGTCTCAATGGCTTCTTAGGTAGTATGTTTCCTTTTGAAGGTATCTTTCTTCGGCAATTCAATCAAGGGTATGCTAATAGTACCATAATCCTTAAGGAATTCCTATAGTAACTCGTTAACCACAGATATCATAGGAGTGTAGGACTTCATCTAATCCACTCTAAGACTATGTCGTAGTCTCCAATGTCTAACACCCAAACATCAAATTGAAATAGGTGACCACGCATGATCCATGTGCACCCATAGCATTTTGATCTTACTACAATTTTCCAACCATCAGCTATCGTCACTGTCACTAGGCTAACTTGGGTTGTAGGAAGCTTAAGCTCTTCGACCACCTTGGAGTCTATGAAACTGTGGGTACTCCCATTGTTAATCAAAATCACCAATGTTTTGTTCTTCATCTGGCCTTTCAATTTAATCGTGTTATCAACAACACTCCCATCAATTGTGTGCAAGGATAATTCAACTCTCTCAAAGCCTTCTTCTTCCTCGTTGTCAATGGCTTGCCAATCCTCTGCATCTCGTACTTCTTCTTCCAGGCCTAATAACATTATCATTGACCATGATTAGGTAGCAAGAGAAGCATCGATCTCCACACCGAAAACATGAATTGGGATTTTTCTTTTGATTTTGAGAAGGAATTAGAACATTTTTGGGGTTATTTGGTCGAGATTTTGAAGGAAAAGAGTTTAAGGGTTTTGGATTCAAGACTGATGAGTCACCAGTGTTGGAAATGGGTTGGGTAGTTGAGTATTAATCGAGCTTAAATTTCGAGTTTGGGTATTACCTCAACAGGCCTTTTAGGCAACTTCCATCGACAACTCTTGTAACCAAGCTTTCTCAAACGCTTGGTATAGCATTTCAAGCCGAAACATTCTTATCACTGTTCCAATCTCCTCTTTCAATCCACCAAAGAAGCTCGATACGTAGTAAGCTTCTGACAAATAGGGGATTTAATCTTTCCATCTTCGATTTCTTCTCTTCAAATTCTTCTTGGAACTCCAAAATGTTCCTACTTCTTTGAGCTTTTTGAACTAGGCTACAACATCTTTTATGGGGGAATTGATGAATTTCTTTACTTTCACATCTGACAATTCCCCCATAAAAGATGTTGTAGCTTAGTTCAAAAAGAACTGAAAACTCTTCCCAACTTCCATTCTCATTTGTCTTAATCCATCCCAAAACCATATCTCTGACTTCCTAGTGAGATATAAGCTCCCCAATTCCAGTTTTCTCTCCTCTAGCACCTCATAGATCTGGAAGTATTTGTTGCACTTCCAGATCCACGATTAGGGCTCTTTGCCTTCAAAAAATAGCATATTCATTTAGGTAAAAGCCTATTCAAATACCCTCAATAAGGTCCATTGGCACTTCAAACTCCCATTTCTTTTGTTTCTCACGCTCTTCGGGTGGATAAAATTCCCCTTCCTACCAGTGCAGTCATCTCTTGCATGGGCCCCTTTCCTTTGTTCCGATTTTGCAATTACTACATCATCTGATTGAACTTAGCTCGAGGGATTGCAACGAATAAGATACTCATTGAAATTGTCATATTTGAACACGAACCCGTTTAATTTTTATCTATCTATACTTGTCTCAAACCCAATCATAATTATCCTTTCACTTCATGTACATGTCCCAAATCCATTCAATACTACTCATTTGTAACTCATACTCGTTTAACTAGAAAAATGATAAAATACAATAAAATTTAAATTATAAAATTATAATCTTATCAATCAAATAATTATAAATAAAAATTTAATATTAATACAATTTTATTAAAACAATTCCATATCACATTTTTAAAACTAAAAAAATATGATAGATATATAATTAAAATTTAATAAAATACAACTAAGATAAATATTATTATTATCTAACTGGAATCGAGTAATGGGTACCCGAAAATATGTACTCGAACCTGTCATAGGTAATAAAAACATAATACGTACCCATCCAAATCCGTTTATGAATTACTCATGCCTATATAAACATATCATAATGGGTCGAGTACCCAAAAATACCCGACCTATTGTCATCCCTACAGAGCTCCAAGCTTAAGATGTTCCGATCATAATTGATTATATGTACGTTGCTACTCAGCCCTAATTGTTGCTTGTTCTTTCTAAAGAGCTTCAAATCTCAAATTCACATCACTTAACAATAATGTTGAGTTTTCCTTGCTCCTTTATCTCTTCTGGTTCTGATTCCCTAGTATTTGGGTTTTTATTTCTTTTTAGGCTCTTACTCATTCGCTATAAATATTTCCAGTTCTCACTGCTCTGATACTGTTATTTGTATATAATCTATTATAGTTGTTAGTTGGTTGTTAGTTTTACAGCTATTAAATGAAATGGTTAGCAGTTAGGTGTTAGTAGTTGTAGATATTAATTACTAGTTGTGTATAAATATAGGGTTCTTGAATTGAAGAAATATATAGAAATTATCATTTTTTCTCTTATTGTTACATGGTATCAGAGCTGTATAGATTAGAAAATCTATGTGTCTAAGCTTTTGGTCAGAAGCTGGAAGAAAGGAGGTTGTTCTTGGTCTGAATAGCTTAGGCGACAGTTGGTAGAAGTCTAGGTCACCCTTCTAGGCTGCTCTGTTTTCATCACCGCCACCTAAGGAAGGAGCATAGGTCTCAGATCATCCATCCCCTGAAATCCGGTCACCCAGAAGCCGGCGAGTGCAGTACACGCGCAGCCAGAATATTTCCGGTCAGATTCACGCGCCTGCGCGTGGTGGCGTGTGCGGTGGTTTCCGACGGTCGGGTTTCTTGTTCCGGCGTCGCAGTGTTGTCAGTTGTTCATTCCTGTGGTCAGTTCTGGCAGGTCTATCTCCAGCATTTGAAACGGCCAAGTCTCAAATCCTCTCTGGTAGTGAAGTTTCTAATTTGAGGGAAACATTTTCTCGAGTGCTCCGAAGTGAAAGTTCAAATCCAGTGACATCCGCTCCTAGTGTTCTTGTGAGTCGAGATTTCGGACAGCATGGAAATCAAGGTAAAGGGGGAAATAATAGTGAAAGTATTGGTAATCGGGATTCAAGTGTTATCTGTTACTACTGTCATGAACCAGGCCATACCAAACGTTTCTGTAAGAAACTGTTGAACAAGCAGCCTCGGGCTAATGTGGCTAGTCAAGAATTTGCATCCAGTTCTTCAGATACTGTGACAATATCTGTAGCGGAATTTGCTGAGCTCTCTAAATATTGCTCTTCCAAGCCTGTTGACTCTTCTATTGCTGCCGTTGCCAAATCAGGTACCTCTAACACGTCTTCTATCTGCCTCACCTAGTTGGGTCATTGATTCTGGTTGCACAGACCACATGACAGGTAACCCGCGTCTCTTATCTTTGTTAAAAGAACCTGATTTTCGTCGTTATGTTACTTTAGCCGATGGGTCTAAAACATGTGTCACTGGTATTGGTACTGCCAACCCAACTCTATCTCTTCCTTTGTCAAAAGTCTTGTGTTTACCTAAATTCTCATTTAATCTTTTGTCAGTTAGCACAATTACTGAAAAATTAAATTGTTGTGTCACATTCTTCCCTGTCAATGTTGTGTTTTAGGATCTTTTGACGAGGAGGATTATTGGTAGAGGACGCAAGTCAAATGGCCTTTATCTTCTTGATGATCAAATTTCCACTTCGTTGGTGTGTGATTGTTCCCTTTCCCCTTCAGAAGTTCATTGTCGCCTTGGTCACCCTTCGTTGTCTTCCTTAAAAATGTTGTATCCACAATTTCAGTCTTTGTTTAGTTTAGTTAGTATACTATTGTAATTAATTGACTATACTGTTGTAAGATAGCTGTAAATAACAATCAATTAGGGAGCTAATTAAGGCTGTAATTATCAGCCATAATTAGAAGACAAACAGCCATAATTAGAAGACAAATTAGGCATCAATTAGGGAGCCAATTAAGGCTGTAATTGTCATCCATAATTAGGAGACAATGGGCATCAATTAGGGCTGTAATTTAGGGATTTATTCCCAAATTTGTGAGATACTTCAGTCTATTTAAACCCAATCAGCTTGAGGGAATAATCAAGCAAATTTCTATTAAAATTCTATTGAAATTCAGTAAGTTTGTCATGGTATCAGAGCCATAGTTAGGCAATTTTAAAGCTGTTCTTTTATGAGTTTCAGCTTTGTTTTCTTTTGAAGAACATAGTGCAGGTTCTGCTGCCTCTGATTCTGCAGCTTCTATTTCTGCTGCCTCTGATTCTGCAGCTTCTATTTCTGCTGCCTCTGATTCTGCAGCTTCTGTTTCTGCTGCTATTTTTACTTCTGGTTTCTTGTTTAGTTCATATCTTTGATGACCTCTCGGTCATAGAAATTCTGAATTTCTATTTGGAGGTTCTCTTGCTTTAGAAGAGATTCTGGTGGACTTTTTCTATCCTACAACTTTCTGGCTGTAGGATTTTCGTCTTGGTGGGTTTGCTGCTTCTTCTGGTTGAGCTGCTCTTGGTTTAGTTATTATTAATTTTGCATTTCTAGTCTCTTTGTGCTATTCGAGATGGCCACTTTAAACGCAGTTGAGAGTTTTCATGTTCGTTTCACAGGAAAAAATTACTCTTTATGGGAATTTCAGTTCCAGCTCTTTGTTATAGGAAAAGAACTATTGGCCCATATAGATGGAAGTGATCCAGCTCCTAAAGATGATAAGGAGTTGCTTCACTGGAAAGTTAAAGATGCAAGAGTAATGACATGGATTCTGGGGTCAGTCGACCCTCTTATTGCTCCTAATCTGAGGTCTTCTAAAACTGCAAAAGCCATGTGGGATTACTTGAAAAAGGTCTACAATCAAGACAATGTTGCACGACGTTTTCAATTGGAGAGTGATATTGCTAATTATTTCCAAGGAAATCTCTCCATTCAATAATATTATTCTGGTTTTCAGAATTTATGGGCTGAGTTTACTGACACTATTTATGCTAAAATACCTGCAGCATCTCTCTCTGTAATTCAAGAAATTTATGAGCAAAGCAAAAGAGATCAATTTTTAATGAAGTTGAGGTCTGAATTTGAGACATTTCGCTCAAATTTAATGAGTCGTGTTCCTTCACCTTTTTTAGATGTTTGTTTTGGCGAATTACTTCGCGAAGAACAACGTCTTCTCATTCAAAACACTCTCCAACAAGAAAATACTGTCAAGGTTGCTTTTGCTGCCCAAGGAAGAGGAAAGGGTCGGGATATGAGCAGAATTCAGTGTTATTCCTGCAAAGATTATGGGCATATTGCTGCCAATTGTGGAAAGAAGTTTTGTAATTATTGCAAACAATCAGGACATGTCATAAAGGAGTGTCCTACACGGCCTCAAAACCGAAAAGCGAATGCTACCCCAATTGCAATGAATAATTCCACTCATTTTGCTGCTCCAACAGTTTCTACAACTCCCTCTTCAGCTGCTGAACCTGTGGTTCTTACTCCAGAAATGGTGCAACAAATGATTATTTCAGCATTCTCCGCCTTAGGACTACAAGGTAAAAATACCTCCCCCTCTCAACTTTGGCTTGTTGATTCTGCTGCCTCAAATCATATGACAAACACATCTAGCATGCTTAACAATGTTCGCAAGTATCATGGTTCAACTGAAATTCAGATTGCAAATGGTAGTACAATACCTATTACTGAGATTGGAGATCTTAAACCATGTTTCAACAATGTTTTTATATCTCCAAAGCTTTCAACTAAGCTTATTTCGGTTGGTCAGTTAGTAGATAACAATTATGATGTGCATTTCTCTCGTAATGGTTGTCTTGTGCAGGATCAGGCATCGGGGACAGTAATCGCGAAGGGGCCTAAAGTTGGGAGACTATTTCCACTTTTATTTTCCATTCCTCGTATTTCTTCATTTTGTACTACTGTTATTAGAAGAGTGAACTATGGCATAGACGTTTAGGCCATCCTAATCCTGTTATTTTGTCTCATTTATCGAATTCTGGTTTCTTGGGCAATAAAGAACTCTTTGCTAAGGTTCCTTTTGATTGTTCCACATGTAAACTCGGTAAAAGTAAAACTCTTCCTTTTCTTTCTAATGGTAGTCCTGCTGTCAAATGTTTTGATATAATTCATAGTGATGTCTGGGGTATTACTCCTATTATTTCTCATACTCATTACAAGTACTTTGTGACATTTATTGATGATTACAGTAGATATACATGGGTATACTTCCTTCATTCTAAATCTGATGTATATTTTGTTTTCAAGACCTCTTTGGCCTATGTTGAGACTCAGTTTTCTACTTGTATTAAAGTATTACGATCTGATTCTGCAGGAGAATATATGTCTCATGAATTTCAAAATTTTCTACGTGAGAAAGGCATTGTCTCGCAACGTTCATGTTCTTATACACCACAACAAAATGGAGTTGCTGAGCGTAAAAATCGTCATCTTTTGGATGTAACCCGAACTTTGTTAATTGAATCTTCCGTTCCATCCAAGTTTTGGGTTGAAGCCTTATCTACTGCAACTTATCTCATTAATCGAATGCCTTCTCATGTATTAAATCTTGACTCCCCATATTTTCGTTTGTATCATCAATATCCTAATTATCATGATTTACACACATTTGGTTGTGTTTGTTTTGTTCATCTACCTTCTCATGAACGTCATAAACTTTCAGCTCAATCTATTAAATGTGCATTTATGGGTTATAATTCTTCTCAAAAGGGTTTTCTTTGCTATGATTCAACTTCTAACAAATTTCGTGTTTCTCGAAATGTTATTTTCTTTGAGCATCAATATTTCTTTCCTAATCTTGCTGAGTCTCCTTCTACTTCTCCTATTCTTCCAATTTTTGAGGATTTATCAATTGTTCCTACTCGGTTTAAACCTGGATTTGTGTATGAAAGACGTCAACCAACGGTGCCCCTTCCCGAGACTGATCCATCATCTATGTCTGATTCTCCTGAATCTACTCTTCGTCGATCTACCAGAGTATCTCGACCCCCAAGACGGTATGATTTTTCTGATCATCCTTCTGGATATTCTGCCACTTTATCTGATATTTCTGTTCCATCTTGTTACTCACAAGCTTCCAAGAATGAATGTTGGCAAAAAGCAATACAGGACGAACTTCAAGCTCTTCACGACAATCATACATGGGAAATTCTTCCTTGCCCTCCAAATGTTAAGCCCATTGGATGTAAATGGGTTTATTCAGTCAAGCTTCATTCTGATGGAACTTTGGATCGATATAAGGCCCGATTGGTTGCTCTTGGCAATAAGCAAAAGTACGGAGTGGACTATGAGGAGACTTTTGCTCCAGTTGCAAAAATGACTACCGTCCGTACAATTATTGCAGTTGCTGCTTCTCAGGGTTGGCCTCTTCATCAAATGGATGTCAAAAATGCTTTTCTTCATGGTGATCTTAAAGAAGATATTTATATGACACTACCACCAGGTTTGACTTCCTCATCTTCAACACATGTGTGTAAGTTAAAAAGATCTTTGTATGGACTCAAACAAGCTCCACGTGCCTGGTTTGACAAGTTTCGATCTACCTTACTTCAGTTCTCATTTGTGCAAAGTAAATATGACTCCTCTTTGTTCCTTCACAAGAGTTCTGCTGGTTTTGTCCTACTCCTTGTTTATGTAGATGACATTATTATCACTGGCACTAATACATCAACGATCCTCAATCTCCAACAATCTCTTCAAACTTCTTTTAAAATGAAGGATCTTGGTCCACTTACATATTTCTTAGGGCTGGAAGTTCACTATGATTCTTCTGGGATATTTTTGCATCAACACAAATATACTACAGATTTGATTACTTCAGCAGGCCTTCAAGATTCATCCCCAGTTGATACTCCTTTGGAATTAAACGTCAAGTATCATAGTCAAGACGGAGATCTTCTTCCTGATCCATCTCTTTATCTGCAATTAGTTGGCAGTTTGAATTATCTGACTATCACAAGGCCCGATATTTCTTTTGCAGTTCAGCAAGTCAGTCAATTCATGTGTACTCCGCGTCACTTACTTTTGGTGGCAGTTCGTCGAATCATTCGCTATCTCCTTGGCACATCTTCTCGGGGTTTATTCTTTCCTACTGGCTCTCCCATACGTCTTATTGCTTATAGTGATGCTGATTGGGCCGGTTGTCCAGACACTCGACGCTCTATAACAGGTTGGTGTATGTTTCTTGGCGATTCTTTGATATCTTGGAAAAGTAAGAAACAAGACCGTGTTTCAAAATCTTCTACTGAGTCTGAATATCGGGCTATGTCCGCTGCTTGCTAAGAGATTGTTTGGTTACGTGGGTTACTTGCTAAAATTGGATTTCCTCAGCCTCATTCTACTCCTCCGCATGCTGACAACACTAGTGCCATACAAATTGCTACAAATCCAGTTTTTCATGAACGTACCAGATATATCGAAGTCGACTGTCATTCTATTCGAGAGGCCGTAGATACTGGTGTCATTTCTCTTCCACATGTCTCCACTGCTCTTCAAATTGCTGATGTGTTCACAAAATCTATGGCAAGACAGCGTCATCAATTTCTCGTGGGCAAATTGATGCTTCTTGATCTCCCAGCATCAATTTGAGGGGGGATGTTAGTATACTATTGTAATTAATTGACTATACTGTTGTAAGATAGCTGTAAATAACCATCAATTAGGGAGCTAATTAAGGCTGTAATTATCAACCATAATTAGAAGACAAACAACCATAATTAGAAGACAAATTAGACATCAATTAGGGAGCCAATTAAGGCTGTAATTGTCATCCATAATTAGGAGACAATGGGCATCAATTAGGGCTGTAATTTAGGGATTTATTCCCAAATTTGTGAGATACTTTAGTCTATTTAAACCCAATCAGCTTGAGGGAATAATCAAGCAAATTTCTATTAAAATTCTATTGAAATTCAGTAAGTTTGTCAGTTTAGATTGTGAGTCATGTCAGTTTGCGAAACATCATCTCGCATTTAGTTCCTCGAGTGAATAAATGGGCTGAGTTCCCTTTTGAGATAGTACATTATGATGTTTGGGGTCCTTGTCCTGTCACTTCCCAGCTGGTTTTAGGTATTTTGTTACTTTTGTGGATGATCACTCTCGGTGTACCTGGTTATTTTTAATGAAAAATCGTTCTGAAATGTTTTCTATTTTTTGTTCCTTTTGTGCTGAAATTAAAACTCAGTTTAATAGGGACTATTCGTATCTTGCAAAGTGATAACGCAAAAAAATACTTGTCTAGTTCGTTTCAGTCCTATATGTCTCAGAACGGTATTGTTCATCAAACTTCTTGTGTTGATACACCCTCTCAAAATGGAGTCGCCGAAAGGAAAAATAGACATCTCCTTGAGGTTTCTCGTGCACTCCTTTTTCAAATGAAGGTACCTAAACATTTTTGGGCTGATGCCATTTCTATGGCTTGCTTTTTGATCAACCGAATGCCTTCTGCTGTTCTCAAGGGTGCAACTCCGTACAGTGTCCTGTTTCCCTCCAAAGCTTTGTTTCCTGTTACTCCTCGTATCTTCGGGTGCACTTGTTTTGTGCGTGATGTTCGTCCACATGTTACCAAATTAGATCCCAAATCTCTTCGGTGTGTCTTTCTTGGGTATTCTCCTCAACAAAAGAGGTACCGTTGTTTTTCTCCTGAATTGAACCGATATCTTATCTCTGTAGATGTTACCTTCTTTGAGAAAACTCCATTTTTTCCCTCACCATCTACATATGCAGGTCAGGGGGAGAAAGATGATCTTTTAGTTTATGTCGTTCATAGGAGTCTTGATTCCACTACCGACTCTACTCCTATTCCAGAGTCCACCCATAATGAACCGGCTCCTATTCTAGCATCTACTCATACTCCTATTCCTGCACCATCACCCTCTCGCCCTCGTTTTGACCAGGTGTACTCCAGAAGATTGGCCATTACTGACTCACATCCTCCACCTGCCGCCTCGTCAGAAGCTCCGTCAGTTCCTCCACAATCCGATCTTGACCTTCCTGTTGCTATTAGAAAAGGTGAACTTTCATATACTCATCACATTTCCTCATTTGTGAGTTATGACCATTTGGTGTTTTGTGAGTAATCTGGATTCAGTGTCTATCCCCAAAACTGTTGCCCAAGCTTTATCTCATCCTGGCTAGCAAGCAGCAATGGCAGAGAAAATGGCCGCCTTGGAAGTAAATGGTACCTAAGATCTTGTGACTCTTCCTGCAGGGAAGAAGGCTATTGGGTGTAAGTGGGTTTTCTCAGTTAAAGTTAATCCAGATGGATCTGTGGCTCGTCTTAAGGCTCGCTTAGTTGCTAAGGGTTATGCTTAAGTGTATGGTATTGATTATTCTGATACTTTCTCTCCTGTGGCAAAATTATCTTCTGTTCATTTGTTTATCTCATTAGCAGCTCGTCACGATTGGCCCTTGCACCAACTTGATGTTAAGAATGCTTTTCTCCATGGTGATCTTCAAGAAAATGTTTATTTGGAGCAACCGCCTGGCTTTGTTGCTCAAGGGGAGAAGGGTAAAGTATGTAGACTTCGCAAATCTCTTTATGGTTTAAAACAGAGTTCTCAAGCTTGGTTTGGGAGGTTTTGCGAAGTAGTACAAACTTTTGGCATGACAAAGAGTATTTTTGATCATTCAGTATTTTTCAAAAAGTCGAGTACTGGAGTAATTCTACTTGTGGTTTATGTTGATGATATTGTTATTACAGGGAGTGACTCAGCTGGTATTTCATCACTTAAACTATTTCTTCAATCCCAATTCCAAACGAAGGATTTAGGTCTCTTGAAGTACTTTCTAGGCATTGAAGTATCTAGATGTAAGAAGGGTATATTCTTATCTCAGAGAAAGTATGTTCTTGACCTTCTGAAGGATACTGGCAAATTAGGTGCTAACCATATAGTGCTCCAATGACACCTAATGTACAACTAACAACTGATGGGGAATTATTTTCTGATCCTGAGATGTATAGGCGGTTGATTGGCAAATTGAACTATCTTACGGTGACACGACCAGACATTGCTTACTCAGTTAGTGTCATGAGTCAATTCATGTCTGCTCCAACTGTTACGCATTGGGAAACTTTGGGACAGATTTTATGTTACTTGAAGAGTGCTCCAGGGCGAGGCCTTCTCTACAGTAATCATGGTCATTTAGATGTTGAGTGTTTCTCTGATGCAGATTGGGCAGGTTCAAAGGTTGATAGAAGGTCAACTACAGGATATTGTGTTTTTGTGGGAGGAAACCTAGTATCTTGGAAAAGTAAAAAACAAAATGTGGTGTCCCGCTCCAGTGCTGAATCCGAGTACCGTGCTATGGCACAATCTACATGTGAAGTTATTTGGATTCGTCAACTCCTAGAGGAAATCAGTTTCAAAACATCCTCAGCAAAGTTGTGGTGCAATAACAAGGCTGCTCTTCATATCGCGTCTAACCCGGTATTTCATGAACGAACCAAACATATTGAGATTGATTGCCACTTTATTCGAGAAAAGATACAACAAGGCATCATCTCTACAGAATATGTCAAGACAGGAGAACAACTCGGTGACATCTTTACAAAGGCTCTAAATGGGTCTCGGGTTAGCTACTTTTGTAACAAGTTAGGCATGCTTGACATATATGCTCCAACTTGAGGGGGAGTGTTAGCTGTATATAATCTATTATAGTTGTTAGTTGGTTGTTAGTTTTACAGCTATTAAATGAAATGGTTAGGTGTTAGGTGTTAGTAGCTGTAGATATTAATTTCTAGTTGTGTATAAATATAGGGTTCTTGAATTGAAGAACTATATAGAAATTATCATTTTTTCTCTTATTGTTATAGATACCAAATTGTTATATATCAGAAAATAGTAGTGAGAATAGAATTATTGTTTACTAGTATAGTAAGGGAATGAAAAATAGGAGAAGCAAATTGAAGATAGCAAAATAGAAGAGATAAGAATGAAGAAATATATATGGCAGAAAAAGAAATAGACAGAAGGAAAAAAGTTAGAGAATGAAGAATGCATAATAATATTCCTTCCATCGGTACATTCCACATATAGAGCTACCTGCATACTACAGTAGAAAAATTAACAACTTCCTATCATTCTCTGTTGGGCAACACCGTTATTCCTTCTTGTCATTATCTACAGCACACCATTCAGCACTTCCCTCAACATTCTCCTTTCTTCCTCTCTCTATTTTCCTCTTATATGTAACAAGACATAAGCCTCTTAAGGGATAAGTGTAAGCTTGTACTTTAAAAAGTGGCAATAAAACCTAAGTCTCGACAATATTAAACCCTGCAGTCCCATTAAATTGCTTTTAACAGATGGAATATAAAAGCTGAATATCAAGCTATTTTGAGATGCCCACAGGAATACTGTGCAGGAAATTCAATACATTCTCAACATACATATTATAGTCCAAAATTTGAGTCTCGTCACACCTAAGAATAAGAAAGTATACCCAAAAATTTGAGTCTCCTCTCACCTAAAAATAAGGAAGGATACTCAAAATTGCATGCATTTGAACAAATTGCAATGCATAAAACAAAAATAAATAAGTAAATAAATAAAGCCAATGACCAACCAAAATTAATTAAAAACTCACCCCTGTCCACCTAGGGTTGTGTGCACCCCCATGTGCTAAATTAATTGTGTTATAAGGAATGCCTGAAGGTGAATTCCATGCTGGCAGAAGTCTATCCGCTATATCTCTAGCCTTTTCAAGGAAAATTTTATCACCAGAGAGATCATATGCACTAAGAAGCCCTCCTACAACTCTGGATTCAAGCAGACAATAGAATTATAAGGCACGAGGCATGCCATACATTCCTGCCAATTGCAAATTAAATGATGACTGATAACTTAAACAATAAAGGTTAAAACCTTATGATGCAACCTTATGGTCGTCTCAAAGACACTAGCCTCGTAATTTTTGTTGAAATCCAATGAGTTTGCAACCCATCTGCAATAATGTGTCATAATATCTAGTTTATGAGCGACCATATCTAAAGCACAAAAGCTAAAACAGCTATGAGAATAATCAACTTAAAAAATCTTTACAATTGTTGCTTGAAAAAAGCTTCAAAAGCCATCAGAAGAATGACAACAGCAAGGTTATATGTGGCTTGAAGTTGGATGATGTATATAGCTCCAAATATGTGAAGGATAGGTGCACGCAATCTGAAAGTCATTTTAGAATATAAAAACTCACTCTCTAGCTCTTTGAAACTGCTCATGAAGTCCCATTATGAATAATGTATCAAGAGAATCTATCAGAGTTGCACCAAGTCCACCAAAGCTATCAACACCATTCTGTGTTTGTGGCTGTTATATGATAAGAATTTACTTATTAGTTACAGATTTTAGATCTGTGATGAGCCAAGAACATAACGGCTTAAGAGAAATAAAGACATTACTAATGTAAAACCATAAAATATTGATTTGAATATCATGGATACTAATGTAAAACCATAAAATATTGATTTGAATATCATGGATACTAATGTAAAACCATAAAATATTGATTTGAATATCATAGACTAAAAGCATAGTGTGCCAATTCAGCAAGTGAAAATGTGCATACATATGTACATGACATCATGAGAAAATTCACTTTTCTTTGGCCCACATGACAAATCCCAATCAAATAAAGCATTAATGTATTTTACCACTTCCCTAATTAACATTAAAAAAATTGCAATTCTGATATAAAATAAAAAGAAGAATTTACCCCATCCTAACAATTTGTTCTTTTAATGTGGGATTTTCTACCCTTGGGCTTATTCTGGTAAGAGTACCACTGAAGTTAATGTATTTCTTTAAAATAACTGACATTTTTTACCAAATAGTTTGAAGTGTATTAAGATAGAAATTTTGTCCCAAAGGTTGACTCCAAAAATACATACGCCTTTTCATTTAACCTACACACTACAGATATCAGTAGCCACTGACAAATGGCAGGAATAGAATAACCTATTTGCAGTAGAAAGATGAATATCCCTTTTACTTTGATTCATAGAATTTAAAGTTCAACTGCCATATCACTATAATACCACATGCTGTCAGAAAGGGAATTTTCTATATCATTGCAAATGTTGTCCATTATGTAAATTGTCATACGTTTCACTATCCTTACTAAACCACTTTCTAGAAGACAAATCCAATTAGTATTCATTGCAAAACTCATTCAGCTACTAACAAGGACATGAAAAGCTTTAATATTTTATTGAAACTCCACATAGTTGTATTTCTTAAAGAAGAATTATAATAGCCAATAAGTCCTCTTCAAGAAAAAATTTGGTCATGATTATGACTTGAGTTGCCCAAAGGAAGGAATATATGCCATATCCGTGATTGTTAAATTTGCGAGTCAGCTCGCATGAGTTTAAGATTCTACAAGTTATAAACCATCAAACAAGTTCACATGCATATAAAATCGTTTTTGAGTAGGATCAATGTTACCTTGCAAGTCAAAATAGTAAAATTGGGAAACATCTGAGTTTATCAATGATTTTACAAGTTTACATTAAAATTTAGCTTTTGCCTTAAAAATTAGTTGTGATTCGTACTTTGCCTCTAATATTATTATTCCCATTGAAGCAAAAACTTTATCTGAATAGAATCGTGATATACCCATTTTTGGAAATGAAGCTGTGCTACATTATAAAGAAGAAATCTTAATACTTTTGGTCCAAAAATTGTAAAAGGGGTAGAAGGGAACCTGGAGTTCATCATGACCCCAAGCGTATTTCTCATAGCAAGTCCAAGCATGAAGCATAGCCTCTTTTACTTTCTCTCTTCGTTCAACACTAACAGGATCATTCTCATCCTTCTTTTTATCGTTAATTGGGAAGTCTAAGCCTGATACCTTCAGCTGACTCGTTAAATCTTCAAGCTGCCACCATGAATCTTATATTAAAATCAATCAAAAACCATTTGCATATATATCATCAGAAAACGGACAAGAAAAAGAAAAAAGAAAAGAACTTGCCTGACTTTGTAACTCTTTCAATTCTTCATTTAATTTTGAAACTTCTACCTAAAATTCGAACAAATTTGAAGCGGAGAGAAAGAGGAAAAAAAATATAATAAAAACACGAATTGAAAATTCAGGCAAAAAACAAAAGTACCTGATGGTCTCGATTGAGAGATTGGCGATCCAAAAGGAACAAAGTGAGGGAAACGAATCCAACTACGAAAAGAAGAAGTCGATTAGGGCGCAACCAACCAGTTTTTTCCTTAGACGTTGATAGTATTGAAGAAGTTTTCTTTCCCATAACAGCAAGAGAGAAGAGAGAGAGAGCTTTGAAGAGAAATGAGATATTAAAAAGAGATTATAAAGATGAGAAGTCGACGCAAGTCAGTACAAATCACACACACAGGCGTATACTAGTCGTTGGAAATAACGTCTTGTGAGGGATGAGCATTTAACCCACCAACCCGCCCGCTAACCATCCAACCCGTTTAATTTAGGCTGTTAACCGTTTAAAAATGATTTAAGATTAGTTTAAAATTTTTAAACCCTTTTTTTAGTGGTTTTGTTCGGATTTCAAAATTTTTTAACTCCAACCCGTCCAAATCGCCCGCTATATATATATATATAATATTTATATATATGCATATATAATATATGTAATATTTATTATTATTATTATTATTATTATTATTATTATACATATATACATTCTTAAGGGTAAATAATTTACCCCATTAGTTTTTACACTCTTCTTTTTATTCTTTAGACGTATTTTCTCTCTCCCTCTCTCTCTCAAAAATTTAAAATTCTCTCACACTCTCCAAAGAATTCCTCTCTGGTGAGTTTCTGTCTTCTCTTATTTAGTTGTTCTATTAACTTTTCTTTTTCTCTGATTATCTCTCTGTATTTCTATTTTGATATTTATTCTCCTTCGACTATCTCTCTATTTCTTTGTTCAATTTTTCATAGTTCTCTGAAGTTCTTCGCGTCTAATTGAGAAGGGTCTCTCTTTGTTTGGTTGTTCTTATCCTCTGACTATGTGAGATTTTTCGATTTCTTTTAAAAAAAATAGAGTATTTTTATTTTACTTATTTGTTATGTTGATTGCTTTAAAAATTAGATTTTTTTTTATTTGCTATTTTGTGTTTATTTTTAGTTTGGGTTTTAAATGCTTGAAGATTAATGTTTTGATGTTTGTGCATGAAGGTATTATATGATGATTTAAAGATTTTTATGAAAAAAGGTCATTTTTTAATAGATCTGATCATTAGGATCTTTATGATTTTGATATTTTTTTTATTTTTTGGTTTTGTTTTTAGATCTTAGTGTATCAGGTAGTTTTAAATAAGATATATTTGTTATTTTTTGAAGTTATGCTGTAGATATGTTGATTTGAGATCATTGAAAATAATTTTTGAAATATATTATTTTTGATATGCTGAATATTTTTGTGTTTTCAAAAATAAATTGATTGGGTTTAGCTATTATTGTAATTTTAGTAACAGATTACCATTGCATGTTGATTATTTTTTTGAGTTCATTATTTATAATACTTTTCGTGTTCTTGATATGATGTATTTAATTTGTTAGTGTTTATTTTTGTTTAGTTCTTTTGTATTATTTTGGATTTGTGCAACTGCACTGCATGTTGAATGTTAATAACTTGATATTCTTTGACTGTTTGTGAACAAATCTAGAAATAAGTTATTCCATTTTTCTGAAACTAACAGAGCCAATATTGTTATAATTCATCATTGAAATAAAAGTACTAATTATCAATACTTAGAATTGATTAATTATATATATATGAAATTGATTAACTAATTTAGATTGATTAGCTAATTAATTATTAGATTATTAAATAATTTAAATTAAGCAGTTAAAGTATTAATTATGTTTAGAGTTTATAAAACTAATTATTTAGTTAAAGTCTATAATATTATAATTAGTATAATTAGGTTGTTGTTGTTGTTGGCGTTGTTATCATTCAAATTTATTTAACTATACTAATTAAATGATTTTTAGGCTGTTAGTTACGGGTTCATCTGTCAATATGAATAAAAGTAGCATCAACGACAATAATAGTTCGATGAAGGCAAGTGTTTCTAAAAATGTTACAAAGCCATCCAAGGTGAGTGGTAAAAGAAAAAAGGTCATAGGTTTTGGAGTATTTTGAGTCAAATGATGATGAAATCCTCACGAAAAAAAAAGCTAAATGTAAATATTATAGTAAATCTATTGAATGCCCCTCTACTAGCGGCATTAGTTATTTAAGCAACATTTATCTAGGTGTAAGAAATATCCATATAAATTAGACAATAATCAAAATATCTTAGCTTTTAAGCCCAACAAGATGTAGTAGAAGAATGTAAGAAATATTATTCTAGGATGATCATAATGGATAAGTTATCATTTAGACATGTGGAACATTTATGTAATGTTTAAAATTTTAACTACTAAACTTTTAATTTAATATAGATAATTGATAGTGAATTGTGATATAAGTAGTATGAATAAGTGATGTAAATAGTGAATCTTAAAAATTTACTGAAGAAATTATGTATTTTTACGGTTTTATAAGACTAAAAATTAAATTAGAATTAAAGGATAAGAAAGAGGGTGCATCATAGCTAAGATGAGATTGACCACACTAGATTAAGCTCTATATATAAGTGTATGGACAGGTATATTTATGTAGAAGTTTATTTCTTCTTCTTCCTTCTTCCTCCTTCATCCATATTCATCATCACCAACACAACCAAAACTTCTTCTTTCTTCCTTCTTTTCAAGAACTTTAGCCAGAATTTGAGAGAAAATCACATCTAGTTATAGGTTTTTAGAAGATTAAGCTGAAAAAGTTGAGATTATCAACAAGTGATTAGAGAAAAAAGAAGAGTTTGAAGAGGTATGTGCTTTTGTATTTTTTATTTGTAACTATATGAATTTCTATGAATTTTATTAATTAAAGTAATTGATTGAGTTATCTTTGAAGAGTTTTTACTGAAAATATTTGATGTAAGCTCTTTCTATGTTAAAGAAACTAGTTTTGATCTATTGTTATCATATATTTGGAAATATGGAGTTTAAGTTGATAAGTGTTCAAAATACAGAACTTTGCTTGACACAATCAGTGACACGGCCGTGTCACTGGGCGTGTCAACATTGTTGTATTTCAGTGTTGATGACATGACCAGGAATACGCCCATATCATTGGGCACGTCATAGCTACTGTGATGAAAATAAAATGACACGACCAGGAACACGTCCGTGTCATTGGGCGTGTCATAGCTACTGTGATGAAAATAAATGACACGGCCAGTGACAAGTCTGTGCCACTAGGGGTGTCGTAGCCACTATAATGCAATTTAAATGACACGGTCAGTAACAAGCTCATGTCATTGGGCGTGTCACTTGAGAAAATTGTCAAAATAACTTTTTTCTTTGTTTTTCATTTGTAATTCTAGCTGCAACAATTATAAGTGCTCAAAGTGTAAAGAATTTCTTTTTGAAGTCAACTTTAACAAGTAGTGTAACAGATTTTTTATTGTGATACCAAGTGTCGATCAAAGAACTGTTCCATTGAAGTATTGTGTATGATTTAATGTTAATTAATAACTATTGAATTGTCCAAATCATACTGATTTTAGATCTAGCTTTGGATTGAATGGCTAGCCAGATAGAGGATAGCCATAGTGAGGATAACCATAGTGACAGTAGGCACATCGTGCCATTAATGGACATATTATATATATCATCAGTGACAGTGAGTATAATTGCTATTATATATTCTTGAGATTTGGCATTAAAATTGCTACACTAACCCATTATCCAAATCTATGATCTGAGTTCAGTGTGTATGCGTATATTTAATAAAGTTATCTAAATTGAAAATATATGTGAATATAATGTTATGAATAATGAAAGAAATGCAAAATAATAATATAAGTTAATTACTTAAAATCGACTTATTGTGTTACAATGTGAAAGTGATTGGTAATGTATATATTAATGTTTCCAAGTGAAAGTTCTAATGCACATAATAGAAATATTATGCTCAAGTTATTGAATTGATCAATAAATTTCTAAGTGTTATAATGATTGAAAGTGTATATAATGATATAAGATACAAAGTGCCCAAAAGTATAATACTAAATTTAAGTGCCAAAAATTATAGATTTAATGAAATTATCCTATATGTGAAACTGAAAAGTAAGACTTACTGAAAAATAAAATAAGCGTATTATGAGCAATGTTAACAAATGAGAAAGTAAGTCTTAAATAAAATGATTCATAAAGAGAAAAGTTGCAATACCGAAAGTATGGTATAGCATGATGACTTTTATAAAGTTAAAGTTATTATTTTGTGTAATCAAAATATTATGTTGATATGTTATTGAAAATAGTTAATATATTGAAATATTTCTTAAAATTGAGTGTTATTACTATTTTTTCATAAGTATTTTTCTTTAATATTAAGTAGCAAAATATGTTTATACAAGCACCACTAAGCTTTACTTAGCGTATTAGAATTATTTTCTGATACGTAGGTATCAAGTTATTGGAGCAAGTTAAGAAGTGAAATTAAGGATCTCAAAAATTATCTATAGTACATATAGAGATTTTTTGTATATTATACTTGTAAGTTATGGAGTATATATATAAATGCAATTTATCTTGTCTATTTGAGAGATTGTATAAATTTATAAACATGAAAGAAATATATATATTTAGAAGATGAAGTTTGAGATTCTAGTGAATGATTATCAAATAAAGCAATATATTATCTATTTATTTGATTTGATAAACTTATGATGGTTATCTGATTTATAATTAGTATTTGGATTATTGGAGATTGATTTAAATGTTAAATTTATAAGTGTTATATTATACAAATTGTATTATTATTTGAAAATTTTTGTTAGTAACACTTTGAAAGAAAACTTTGCCGATGAAATGATTAGAGTACTGACAGTATATTGAGTAACATTCTCTGATAGTTCTAATGAGAATTGTCAGGGATGTTATAATTTAGGATTTTGTGACTTTTGTCATGTAATACAACCACGAGTTATAATTCCTTCTTGTCAGACTATAGCTGGAGGTTCAGTTAACCGAACCGTCAGCACCCCTACCTATCACGCCGCCAATGACTACCGTATGGGGGCACACGCATCGGACGAAGTTGCAAGGGATGTTTTAGCTATACAATCATCAATTGTTGCTTTTAGAGCTGCATTTAGCATCGAAGATAAGACTTTAGATAAATTTAAGAGTTATTTTGCCAAGGACTAATGTGGAGATTTGAAGATTCAATATAGGTGGTGGTGTTGCTAAATTATTTTATTGTTATTATTATATAAATTTGAATTCATTTTGGATTATTTTGGAAAATATTTGTTTATCTTACTTATTTTTATGTATTTAAGTTATTTTATTTGGAATGTGCAATAATTTGATGTTGAATATTGTATATTTTTAAGTTATTTTATCCAGACTGTACTTACCCCTAGTTGTAACAATGTTAAACCCGCTCAAACCACCCAAATCACCCAGCTCAAAATGGTTTGGTTTGGTTTGATTTATTTTTCTTTGGTTGCTTTGATTTGGGTTAATACTCTTTCAAATCACCCAAATTGGTTTGGTTTAAAAATATACAAAAAAACTACTCAAACTGCTCATTGCTCATCCCTATCTTCTAGACGTTTAGTTTACAAGAAATTGAAGAAAAGTCTGTGTTATTTTCCCAAAAAAAAGAAAAAAAGTCTGTTGAAAAATAAATTTTTTTATAACCATTCGTTGTCCGAAATATTAGACGACTAATTCAGATTCGAGCACAATCAAATTTAAAGTAAGTAACTCTTTCAATCGAGTTTTTTTCATTCACAAAATTCAGACTCGAGACCTTAATTAAGGGAAAACAATCTTACCACCTATACCAACACATGTAAGTAAAAAATGAACTTTTTTTTCTAATTCACTAAAGTAGGGGTGTCAAAACGGATTAACGAGTTGTGTTTGTATCGAGTTGATTCACTTCGGTGACACAATTAAGGTCAACACAAACACGATCCATTTATTAATCGTGTCGACGCGAATACGACACGAAAATTAAACAGATTACATATGTACGATACATATAACACGTTTAATTAAATGGGTTATATATGGGTCAAAATCCGATATAACTTGTTTAATTTATATAATATTTTTAATTTATAATAATTTTATATCCTTAAATAATCCATGAAAAATTTATTAATAAAATAAAATTATGATTAAAATAATTCTAAAATATAAATTTATTAAAATTTTCTTAAAATACACAAAAATTAATATATATAACACAATTAATATATAATAAATGATAAGTATGTATTATATTTTAGTTTTAGAACTCACTAAGAAAAAAAAAGTTAAGGATATAATATATAATTGTTAATACAAATTTGTAATAAATTTTTAAAAAATTTTATTTTATTTTTATTTTATTTTTCTATTCTGTTTTCTTTTATAAATTTTATTCTAAATTCTAAATTAAAAAAGTTATTTGATATAAAATATTAGATTATTTAAATCATAAAATTATTTAATTTTTAACATTTGATTTAAGAAAATGATTTCTAAAATTCAAAATAAAATAAATTTAAATTAATTAATAATTAAATTAATAAAATAATTAAAAATTTTAGTAATTAGATGAAATTAATAAATTTTTAATAAAAATAATTAAATAAACTATTTTTAAATAAATAATAATATATCATATAATAATAAAATATAATAATATAATAAATATATAACATTTATTTTTATTTTCTTAGAGCAAATAATAACATAATCATATAGTTTTGAGTTGTATAAAACAACGTCATTTTAGCTAAATAAGTTATAGCGGCATGGCCCGTTTAAAATCGTGTCATAAACAGGTTCATTCGTCCGTTTATGACACTAACTCATTTAAGGTCAATATTAATTCGCTAATTTTATAAGTTTAACTCGTCATGTTCATGTATCATAACCCATTTTGATACTCTACACATAAGTAATAAATCATCTCATTCTAAATTTCCTCTTCGAGTGCAAGGGTTGTATAGGAATCACATCTTAAGAAGAGAAAATTACGCCATATACATAATTTCTTCACCTACTTCCATATACATAATTTCTTCACCTACTTTGCAATAGTGTGGAGCCGCTAATGTTTTTTTTTTGTAAATATATAATTTTCGGCTTTTTTTTCAAAACTAACTTTGTAACTTTCTTTTTTCTTTTTTTAGATTTTTTGATTTTTTTTAATTTTTGTTTTTATTTTATTTTTTATTTTAAAAAATTTTAATGTCATATTTTTAATATACACAAAAAATAAATATATACATAATATATGCACAATATATATATAACATATACAAAATGTACACTCAACAATACAAAATACATCTACAACATCTACAGTACGTCAACAATACATCTAAAACAAATCTATATAATATTTTTAATATTTTTTTAATATTTTATTCTTAAAATATCTACACAATATTTATATAATATTCATACAACACTCAACAATACAAACAACTTCAATAATAAAAACATCTATAGCACATCTACAATACTTCTATAACATCTATAATACATCTATAATGTATCTACTACATATCTATATAACATTTACATAATGAAATTGTGTATTTTTTTTAATTTTTTATATGTATAATATGTAAAATTTGTTTTAAATAAATTTAATGATTTTTATTAATGTATTTTTGTATATTTTATTTTATTTTTATTTTTTTGAGTGTTATTTATTTTTATAATTCAAATTAATTTTTTTCTTTTTATAAAAAAATTGTGATTTTTATATGATGAAAAATAATTTAAAATATTACTTTTTATTAGTTTATTATAATTTTTTTATTTAATAGTGAAGTTTGAATTATAATATTAAACCACAATTAATATTGAATTACTTTCTTTTTTTTTGTTTAATTAAATTTATTCATAATATTAAATTCAGACTAATTTAGCCATAGCTCAATGAGAGTCAGTTTCTTCGTTAGGTCTATCACTAGTTGTAAATTATAACAATAAGCCAACATCCAACACCATATTGAACCATCACTATCATCATCGCACTGCCTCGCACATTCCTATTCGCCTTTCCCCCTTATTTTCCTCTTCCTCCAACCAATCCTTCACCTTTAAGATAGATCATCACCCACATTATCACCATTGACTTGCTTTCTAAGTCTATTTCTAGGATTCCAATTTCAGAATTGCTCCTTATGAGCCATCTTCTTAGTTCCAATTGCTTCCACCATTTAGCTTTCAATCTTCCACCATTACTGTTTGGCCCATTGAAGAATACAATTTGGTTGTGATAGTTTTTATGATGATGGATGCAGCTAGCTTCCAGTGATTTGAGGAGTCGTATATGCATGGGCCTACGATGGCTGATAGGGCTTCTAAAAAAATAAATTAAATAAAAAATCGAATCGAAATCGATCAAATTAAACTGAAAATTATAGTTAATTAAATTGATGGTTTAAATTTAAATTTTTAATTTTTAATATTTTCAGTCTCTATTTTTATTAATAAAAAATGTTTGATTCAACTAACCAAACCGAATGGTTAACCATATATAAATAATCTATAAATTTATAATTATATTATAATATATATATTAATTATAAATTATGTATACATTAATTATAAATTTTATATATACTTTTATATAATAAATTATAAAATATATATGTTAAATTATTATGGTAGATTATATTTGAATTTAAAACATTACTTTAATTATGTGTTGTGTTAACATTTATTGTTGTAACGAGTTATATTTGATTATTTTTTTTTGTAAAAATGTATGAAATGTTAAATTTAAATTTTATTTATATATATATATAATGTAACGATAAAAACTAAAAATAATAGTTAACAGTTCATTTTATATGGTTAACTGATAAACAATTAACTGTTTATTTATGGCTCAGTTTAGATTTGTAATTTTTATAAATTGAAATCGATAGACCAATTTTTTTTATTCTCATGTTTCAATTAACCGAACTATAAACAACCATAATAGTTGAGATAGACCTTGCCATTTGCATGAGCCTAATTGGTGATGGGGGCCTTGGATTGTAGGGGTGGTTCATGAGGATGATAATGATTAGATACATGCGAGTTGAGCAGCAGTGGTTGATTGGGCTCGTAGAGGAGAGGCAGAATGTGTGATTAAGGTTGAGCATGAATCATGATGACTTTTAAACTTATCTAAATAATTAAAATATCTAAAATTAAAAAAAATTGTTGATTTTTTACTTTCTACAAGCTAAATTATATCAAATTTTATAATATGAAGTAGTTTTACATATTAGATTATATTCAGATCGAGAACCATATCGAATCAAACCAAATCGTATTAAACCAAATAAATAAAATATAATTTATTTATTATTAATAATATAAAATTATATTTTATTATATTAATTTATTATTTTGTATTTAGTATTTAATATTATATATTATAAAAGTTTCTAATTTAACTAAAGTAAATAAAAATAAAAATATAATTAACGGTTATGTATAGTTTTTGAGCTGTCACCTAATCAATATTGATTTACATATTTTATAAAATTATAAAATTAATAAAATATAAAATAAATTTAAAAAAGTTTAATTGGCAATAAATCATTAATTAAATATTTTAGATTAAATTTGTATTCAAAATGTTTATATAAATAAGACTAAATACATATGTAGCTCTTGAATTTGTAGCATTTAGTCATTTTATCTCTTGAATTTTTAATTTAACCATATAACCCTATGAATTCATGTTTTTCATAATTTATAAATATGAATTTACTTAGTCACATTGAGTCAAGATAAGTCATTAAAATATATATTTAGTATAAAATATATAAATAAAAAAATAAAATGATCAATCTTTATTAATACAAAATAGGTCTCTCTTAATATAAAATAGATAAGTACAGGAAAAAAAGTAATTAAAATCAAAGCTCAAAGGACAAAGTGATTAAACGCTATAAGTTTAGGGGTTATATATATATTTAGCCTATAAATAATTATTACCAAGTAATTCTTTATAATAATTTTAGTAGTTTTTAAATTTAATAAAACTAATGAGTGTAATCATTAACAATAATTGGTAGTACTAGTGATTACGGAAATAAAATTATAAATAGATTTAAAAATAATATAAATAATATAAATATTAATTTAAATATAAGTACGATCAATCGTTAACATTTAGTAAAAATAAAAAAAAATACTTAAACTTTACTTATTTTTTTACTTTTATCACAAACTTTTTTTTGAAAATCAGGTAATGGACTTATTTTTTTTTTAATTTTATCATATTACCTGTTGAAGGCTATATAACCTGGTAACATGCTGATGTGTCAGTTATTTTTAATATTTTATTTCAAAAAACTAATGAACGGACATCACTTTCACTGGGCATGAAAGTAACGCCCGTTATTTCCTTTCACTTCCAGATTTACTTTCACTAAGGTTTTTTGCTCACACCTACTTTCGCTAAGGTTTCTTGTATATGCTTGTTACTTTTTTTTTTCTCTGTTTAGTTTGCTTTTCTAAGGTCCATTTACAAGAAAACAAAATATAATCTAAAAAAAAGAGAAATAAACAAAATAAGTATGTTGGAACTTAATCTTGATCTAATCTTTAGCGATTCATCTTTTTGTAATGGTCATAAAAAGAACAATAAGAACAAGAATTCCATAAAAACAGAGAAGCATAAAAACAGAGAAGCTTAAGAATAATTATAAATTTTTTTTAAGAAGGTCATCATCATCGCCACCATGTTTCAAGAACAACTCAATTAATAGAGGAAGATTCTTTAAGCACATCAAATTCTTCCTCTATTATTATTAGTTGAGGAAAATATATCACAAGCAATAAAATACTGAGAAACACAAAAAAACAAAATAAGTGGAATAGATAAAAATAAAATAAAATAAACCCAAATTTTTGATATATTAAAGAAAGAGAAATTTGATTCTAGCTTTTTTGATATATTAAAGAAAAAGAAAATTGATTCTAACCATATAAATTTCACTACCCACCTACTTTTCCAGAGAAAATGGGTTGGAATTAGGATTACAATTTGAATTAGCCTCAAAATTTTCATTTCTGAGACGCCATTCCCAAACAACACTGAGAACAACTGGTTTGCCTCATCATTTAATGATAATTTACCTAAATTACCTTCCTTCACCCCCAAAATCCTTTTTCTTTTTAGCAAAATCTGTGCTTTTACTGGGGACTCTATCAACAGCAGCAACCATGAGCTTTCTCTGATGCTGCCGCAAGTCCTGCAGTGAAGTCCTCTTGATCAACCATTAAAGAAGACAATTCACAACAAAAAAACCAAAAAACAAAAAACAAAATTTATTAATTTAAAATAAGTATATAAAAATATGATTAAATAATTATTTTCCTAATTTAATTACAAATGAAATATAAATGTTAATAAATAATATAAATAATGATTAAATTATATGTAATTAAAGTAATTAAGCATGTATTAGTTTATTACTAGTCAAAATAACTTTATAGTTTAATTTAAAAATAAATGAATAATAAAAAATATAATTTATTAATTCAATTTATATATTTAAAAGTTAAAATATAATCTTTAGATCTTCAAATCTCCAAGCCCTGAAAAATCAGAGCAATACAATTTAGAGATTTTTTAATTTTGATTCGGTTCTAGAGTGACATTTTAGAAATTTCTGACATTTGGTTTAGTTTCGAATATTTCTTAATTTTCGGATTGCTTCGGACCATGCTTAGCCCTATGTGTGATAATCCATAATATTTTTTTTTAGTAAATTTCAATATTTACTATTTTATGATATTTTCTATTTTTACTTGTTATTTTTTTTTATTTTTAACTTTTAATTTTACTTTTTTTTTTCAAAAATACAGTTTCCTTTTTATTAGTCTTTTTATTTTCTTATTTTGTTTTTTATATCATGGGTATGATTTCATTTTCTTAAAAAAAATATTTTTTTCTTTATTTTCGATTAACTGGTTTAGATGTTGATCTGTGAATTTTTAATTTTTTTTTGTTAATCTCCATTTTCTCTATTGTTTTCGATTTTTGAATTTTATTATATTATATACTAAAAGAATTATAAGAAACATTGTTTCTTGTAGTAGTGAAAATTCTAAAAACTTATTTTTTTTACTTTTCTATTTCATATCTGCTATTTATTATTCATTTATTTATGGCGAAATACATAAAAAAAAGCACTCGTACTTGCACAAAAGATTTTATTAACTCCCTAAACTTTGCGGATGTCCTAAGACACACTTTTACTGTTTTAAAATGATATTAATGAGCCCTTAGCTAAGTTAGATGAAGAGCATGCGACGTACTTGTATAAAAGGCTTGTGACGAGTTTTTTTTTTTTCCCATTTCATCTCTACCTTCAACTTCTCTCTCAATCTTCCAACAGTTCCATTCAAATGCTAATCGGATTTGCTCTTAGGTGGATTTCCTTAAGAGCTAAAATTTTAGCTCACGAATTTTGTTAATTATATGGATTTCCTTCAATCTTAAAAGAGGATTTCCTCTTAAAATTAGGGGGGAATCAATTAAAGTGGATTTTCTCCGAAAATTGGATTTGCTCTAAAAGTTGAATTATTGAATTGGATTTCCTCCAAGATCAACTCCAACACCTCTGCATTCAAATACTAAGGGTAGGCATCGGTCGGGTTCAGTCGAGTTGAGATTATATTTCAACATGACCGACCCTATATATTTATAAAAAAATTAAACCAAATTCGACCGAACCTATATACATGGGTTAAATCGGATTATAATATATATAATATATATTACAAATATATCTAATATTATATATAAAAAATTTATAGTTGGGGTCGGTTCGGGTCGGGTCATGTAATATATATTATAATTTATAAAAATATATATAATATATATGTGTCGGTCGAGTTCGAGTTAAATTGAAAAAATAAATCTCAACCCGATCACTGGACCAAACTCGAATTTTTTAAAAAATATAAATCCGATTTTACCCGTGTATATAGTATAGACTGACCGAACCTGATCAAAATATACTCGGTTCGGTCGGGTTCAATTGGGTTCGATAAATTTACACACCCCTGTCAAATACTCCGAAATGGCAGCAAAATAAATAGCAGTTGTTGCTCCTACTCTCCCATGAGCTATGGTTCTTGACATCAGCAAGCGATGGATCTTGCCCACTGGGAACTGCAAAGTTATAAGAGCATACCATTCATCATCATCGAATCAGGTTGTAATTTACAACATATCAATGACTGTAACTAGAAAAAGATAAGACAAGAAATCTAAAGAAAATGGCAGAAGAGAAAATAGAACCAGTCAGGTGAAATTAAATCAAGGACAGCCACACACTCCCACTGGCCAAACAATAAACAAAGAGGGGAAAAGCAAGAAAAAATAAAACTAGAAACTTATCAAATCTCGAGCCCCCTCCTGCTTGATTCTTTCAATTTTTACCAATAAAAAAACACTAGCTAGCTAGCACCACAGAAATGAAAATGTAAAATTATTTATTGAAAATTTGAAATTTGATATGCAGAGATTATCAAAAATAAAAAATCTTGAATGGGCTTTAACTCAAATCTAATTATATTTATATATGTGTATAAAGAATTTAAAGTGATGCTCTGTTTGCTTGCCAAGAGAGAGAAAGAGAGAGAGAGAGAGATTGGATCTCTTTATCTTTAGTAACTCCTACTTTTGTTGACTAAAAAAGCATATGATAAACAAAGTGAAAAAATAAAAAAGAGAGAAAATAAAAGGAAAGCAATGTCGTGTTTTGGTGGTGAGAAAGTGAAGGAAAAGAAGAAAAAAAAAAAGAAGAAAACCCAAATGAATTAAATAGAAACTCTCAGCCTCAATCAACTCTTCATGAATCTAATTAAAACTTTTAAAAAACTAATTAAAATTAATATAAAAGTATTATAAAGAGCATCACCTTGATTACTTGAAATCCCCTTTTATCATTACCATATAAATCTTCATCTAATTGATTTTGGTCTTCAATGGCAGACACCCCAAATCTCGATTAGTCGAATCCCATTAATTTCTTTAATATCTCAGCCATGCAACGCCTTCAATTAAAAGATAGATTGTAGTAGTTAGGGTTTCAATTAGAATGGGTTAAATATTTGAAAGAGAAAGATATTGATTTTGGTTGATGAGAGAAGAATGAGTATAGTTATAATCATTTGGTTGGAAAAGGAATTGGGTATCTTAAGTGCGTGTAATACACGAGCGACGGTGAGCTGATAAATAGCTGAGCTAAGGGCTCATTAGTGTCGCTTTAAGACAGCTAGGTGTGTCTTAGAACACCCGCAGCGACGGTGAGCTGATAAATAGCTGAGCTAAGGGCTCATTAGTGTCACTTTAAGACAGCTAGGTGTGTCTTAGAACACCCGCAAAGTATAGGAAATTAATAGAACCTTTTGTATATTTGTGTATTAAGCCTTTATTTATCTTTATTTATCTCTTTTTTATGTTTTTGCCGTTACCATGACATACATGTTACCATTCTACAGAAATAATCAAAGGGGTGATAGTGAATTTTCCAATTTACTCTTTCTCTTATCATTTGTCTTTTTTTTATATAACATTTTTGCCATTTGCTCCAACTTAAAGCAGGATTGATGATATTTAAGATTAAAAGGCTCCTAGTTCTAATTTCATGAACTATATACTATTTCATATGGGCCTAATTTATTTAATTAGATCATTTCTTTTATTTTTTTAAGATAAAAAATAAGTTAATATTGCTTTTATATTTTTATATTAGATGGATGTGTAGCCTTTTTTTTTTAATATGAGATATAAATTTAGAGTTATTTATCATGACTTATTAAATTGAAACATGTCATTAATAATCAATTAATTATTCAATTAATCTTTGTCCAAAAAACATTATTTATGCATTTCATTTTACATTGATTGAATTTCAACTAATCTTTTGTCCAAAACATCATCTGAGATATAAATAATTTTGATTTTCATAACTTATTCGTTACTGAATAATAGGCTAATCAAATAATTTTGTATTAATAATTTAAAAAATATATATTTTTGTATTAATAAATGATATTGTTGATAAATAATTAAATATTCATTTTTTTACCTTTTAAACATTAATTGTATACTAAAATCTCAATATTTTTGTAAACCAAATATCCTAGATAATACATATATTCTTTTTGAGAGAAAAAAAAACATATTTTGTAGTTTTCATGTTAATTAACTTTTTTTTTCTACTTAATTATCTTCAAGCCAATATTATTGGTACTTTTTTTTTTGTTATTATCAATGAAAATATTTGTTTTTGTATGAAAATACTAATTTTAATTTAGTATGATTATTTTTGAATAATTGTTTTATGTGATATTTAATTTTACATCAAATCCTATTTAAATATAACTTCACGTGATTATGAATTATGGTAGTGATTTTATAAAATTATTTCAAACAACATTGGTTAATGGATTTTCATTTTACACAATTATTATCCAGGTATAGTTCAACATTTAATATTGTGATTTATCAAAGTTCATTATTATTTACTCATAATTTTTCTTTTATTGCTAGCCATATAATACACGAGACATATCTTTTAAATAGCCTCTGAACTACCATCAATGAAGTATTAAGTATAATATTATTTTTTAATTGTTAAATGGATTAATATAAATTATATTATATTAGACATAATAATTTATATTATAAATATTATTTTGATGTTGTATTGAGAAATTCTAAGTTATGTTTAACATATATTAAATCATATTTTATTACTATATTTTGTTTATATTAATAATTTAAATATATATTTTTATTATTTATATAGTATCAATTTCTTTATGTGTAGCCAATTTAGCTTGTATTCTTGCTAAATAACTAGTATTTCTTTATGTGTAACACCCTTATACCTTACATACATATAATACATATATCATGTATATGTAAAATATGCATATAAAATATAAGAATTCTACTCTAATAATCAGTGATAACCCTTCATTTCAATATTAGAAATAACTATAAGTTTATAATAAAAAGTCTCTAGAAAAAATTCGCCAGAGTTTTATCTGTAATTTTATAAAATTTCAAATCATCAAACACTCAATCTGTATAAAACAATACTCCCAAATTATAGTTCATCCATTAACTCCATTTCTCCTTACATAATTAAGTACTTAACAAATATAGATAATATACATTATATACTTATATAAAACTTTACAAAATATCCTTTGCTTCCAACATATTATCACTTGATTACTGTATTGTACAAAAAATAAAATGCCTTGAAACAAAATTATACATGAAATACATCACACTGGTTTGGTCTTGTGGCAAATCTTCAAGGCCAGCCCTAAAACTCAAACCTATTTGGATCTATCAGCACCTCCCAGCTTTGCACTTCTATCACCTGAGCGATACAATCAACCGTGCTAAACATATAGCTTAGTGGTATATATTTGATAACAATATACAGTTATGTCTAAATGCTCTTTCTCATAATGTAATATGCATTTTTTTATACAAATCTTTATTATCTCATAATCCATAAAAACACAACACATTTACACACGAATTAAGCCCAACAACCCCTATACAATTACCAAGTCCAGTCTCAAGACATAGCCCTACTCAAGTCTATCTTCAAGCTCAATCTCAGAATCTTGTTATGCTCAGGTCAAGACCTAGCTCTGCTCAAGTCTATCAACATATACATTACCAATATTAACTTTATGGACAAGTAATTGTATAAGGTTAAAAAACACACAATATCTCTTTATTTTTTATATCCTCATTATATATTGACATCTTTCCACAAATTTTCACATATTCCAAGGGATCAACACATTTCATCTATCACTTGACAATCATAATGCACAACCATGAGTCACATTCACAATTTGATCATATCCACATTTTTATCACATTTCTCTTACTTCCATAAAACAACATTCTTTAGTTTTGAAACAATACATAAATCATGTTTCTACAAATAATTCACAAAGAAAGTGAACAAAGACACTTTAAAGAATTATCAATATGCTTTAAAGGATGTCAAAATGAAATATGCCTATCATGAATTTTCAACATATATATGTAATCAAAATATATACTGACCTTGTATCTCTTCTAAATTCATGTTTAAACACCTCCTAAGTTTTAATTTTCAAAGAGTCTTAAATTCCTCCATTTAGCAACTTTGACCTAAACACACACAAACCAAACAATAAATAAAATTCTATTTTATTCAAAACAATCACCAATTATGAAATTCTTAACCAATTCTCAATAAAAACCCTTATTCCCTTTTCCTACCATTCTCAAACTTCACTCAACTAAAGTCATTTCCATCATTCAACCATTAAATAATCACTCATACATCAAAACAACATCAAAACAATTCATTTTAACAATTAAAAGAACTTCCATCAAAAGCCCTAATTTCACATATTAATCCGATAAATCCCAACTACACAAAAACCTACTCATATCCAAATTTCAACCATAAAATCATTATATACATACCAAAACAACTCATATTAACAATTATAGACTCCATAAAAAACTCAAAAATCCCCATCTTCATAAATATCACTAAAACTAAGCTTTAAATAGAAATTACTTACCTAAACCTTGATTATTTCTTAAAACTATCTTGAATCCTTAGTAATTCTTATTAAATTTGTAGTAGTTAAAGAAGCAAATCCTCCCTCTCTTTTTAACAAAAAAAATTGGCCAAAGTTGAAGAAGGAAGAAGAAGAAGATAAAAAAGTGATTTTTAATTTCTTTCTTCCTTAACCACACACACACACATATATATATATATTAATTAAATATTTGTTAGATATTTTAGTCTTCCTTACTATCCAAAACTAAAAATTTTAATTTTCTTTTCCTAAATAATAATTATATATTTAACTTTTTACTTTTTACTTTTGACTTTTACTTTTTAACTTTTATTTTTTAGTGCAACATGTATGTACTATGTATACATTAGGTATATATTGTACATATCTATGTTCCACTACTCTAATTATCCTCAAAATTAGTTATTTAATTGTATTTAAAAACACGGGTGTTACATTGTGATTCAATTTTACATTATTTTTATTATCATTTATATGGCCTGTGGTGGTTATTTTTCTATTTTTGTTTTGAGAATAACTTCACAAATTATTTAGTTTTTCAGAAAACCTTCAATGGCAAAAAACTCAAGAGTGCTAGTTCTTGTTAACATTTAAAGTTTCATTTGTTTATTTTTGTTTTTGTTGTTTTTTTATCTATATTTAATGGTTTTAATGTATTTTTTGTTGATTTTTTGCAATGTTGTTGTTTTAATGCTTTTGATTTTATTTTTATTTTTTGGATATGTTTGTTTTCATTTTTGGAATCTATTTTTTTAATATTAACAAAACAATTTCCTAGTGATTGTACACGATGTAGATTTTAAATGGGTAACATAACAAATGTTGTCATATTCTATCGCATATATGAAATTATATCCAACATATATGACACATGAAAGAAATTATAAGAGTTTTGCATGGTATTTCATATGTCATTCTTCACCTTATTCAATTTATATCCAACACATATGACATATAAATGACATTATAAAAAGTTTTATATGATTTTTCATATATTTTTCAGTTTTATTAAATTATATGTAACATATATGATATATAATAGAGATATAATAGTATTGTATGGTTATTTATTTGGTGTTCCTAACATTTATCAAACTATATGTAGTATATATCACATATACTTGATAATATAAAGCTTTTATAAGTTTTTTCATTTGTAATCCATCATTTTTATTAAATTATATTTAACATATTTGACATATAAATGGAGAATATAATAATTTTATATGGTTATTGAACTAGTGTTCTTGATATTTATGAAATTATATGGAACATATATGACATATAATTGATTATATAAAACTACTGTATGTTTTTCTATATGCAGTTCAATACTTTTATTAAATTATATGCAATATATATGATACATAAATGGAAATATAATAGTTTTAGTTAGTTATTTATCTATTTTTTCACAATTATCAAATTATATCCAACATATATTGGTTATATAAAACTTTTGTATGTTTATCCATTTGCAATCCATCACTTTTATTAAATTATATACAACAAATATGATACATAAATGAAAATATAATAGTTTTGTATGGTTATTTATCTAAGTATATTCAACATATATGACATATAATTGTTTATGTAAAACTTGATTATGCTTTTTATATGTTATATATTTTGTGTATTATTTTGCACATTTGTTTTATATGTTCGTTATATCTTTTATATGTTGTATTTTTTGATGATTATATGTTGTTTAGCAGGAATTGATATCTAAATATGATGATGGTGTCTTATATTATGGAAAAAATTGGTTTTGATTTAAATTATAAAACTATTAAGAATTTGAGGAGTAAGTTGTCATAATCTCAGATTGAGTTGTTTCATGAGACTACTTTTGGTTTTTCGGGTGATATGCTTGAATTTGAATTTCAATCGTAATTAATTCACTCTTTGTTATTGAGGGGGGTAAGCATCCTAATTGGAAAGAGATGTGTTTTGATATTAATGGTTTTTAATTTGTTTTTGGTCTTCGTGAGTTTATTTTGATGGCTGGTTTAAAGTGTGATGAGAATCAAAATAAGTTGTTATATAGGAAAGAGAATAAAACTCAATATCTAACTATTTTGGTAGTAGGAGCAAAATTACTAAATATCATGTTTAAACATGATATGATACAATATTAGGTCCAGACTTGAGCTACTATGCCAATGCAAAGAGGAAAGACAATGTCTTGAAGGAGAATGTTGTGAAGTATCTTAAAGACATGAAGATTTGTGTGACTTAAAAATGTTTTGCTTGGATTGTTGCAAGGCCAAGTTCATCTTTGTTCAACTCAAGAGTTCTAGCCATCATACTACAGACGTAGCAGTCTCCATATATTTATTGCATCCAACATTACGGTCGCAATCACAACCGTGAACTCTACTATGGTGCCATAAACTGCTTCTTCTATTTAGTCCAATTAAGAAGATTTTTCTGATTATTTACATTATTTTGCTTAAATATTCCTTTATAGTTATAAGATCAATTGTAATAATGGGCTAGATTTATATAGGGCCCAAAGATTTACCTAGGTTTACTTAGTTATCCTAGTAGAATAAGGAAAGAAAGATCTTGTTACCAAATATCTTAATTTAGGGATTTCCTTTTCCTTATAGCATTAGGATTTTCTTTGTAGCATATAAATATGCTTCTTTACTTTGTAAGACACAATTAAGTTTTGTTTAACATTTGAGAACTTTGTTCAAGAGAGATTCTACTATCTCTTGTTCTTATTTGAATCAATTTCTATACATAGAGTTAACTACTTGAGTGTTGATAATGCCAAGGTTCTTTCCTACATTGTTAGGTTTGGGTCAAGGTCTTGAAGAAAAGATCTAATTTAGCTTTCCAAAAAGTTGCTTTCGAGCATAAATGTGTTAGATTTCAAGTTGCTACTTATGCACTACAAGGAAAATTGAATCAGACAACGCTTTCTGGCCGTTGTCTGATGAAGACAAAAACGGTTGTCTATTGAAGCGATGTCTGATAGCATTTCAGACAACGGTTTTAAAACAGTTGTCTGATGTAGGTTTGCACAACGGTTTTTAATTTTATCAGACAACGGTTTTTGGCCGTTGTCTGATGATGGTTCAGACAACGGTTTCTAATTTTTCAGACAACGGTTTTTAACCGTTGTCTGATGGTTTCCACAACGGTTTCTAAATTGTCAGACAACGGTTTCTAAATTTTCAGACAACGGTTTTTAACCGCTGTCTGATGAAGGTTTAGACAACGCTTTTTGACCGTTGTCTGATGAAGACAAAAACCGTTGTCTATTGAGGCGATGTCTGATAGCATTTCAGACAATGGTTTTTAACAGTTGTCTGAAGATGGTTTCCACAACGGTTTTTAGTTTTATCAGACAATGGTTTTTAACCGTTGTCTGATGAAGGTTTAGACAACGCTTTTTGACCGTTGTCTGATGAAGATAAAAACCGTTGTGTATTGAGGCGATGTCTGATTAAGGTTTATACAATGCTTTCTTATTAAAAATCGTTGTCTGATTAATATGGCACACTGAATATTAGACAATAGTTTCAATGTTCATTTCCATTTCACCACCATTGTCTGTTAAACTGTACATTATACATATAAGACAACACTTTACAATGGAGGATTGCAAATTTGGGAATCAAAAAACCTCCACAAATTCAACCATTCAACATATCAACAAACTAAAAAAAATCAACACTATACATATATCACTAAATTATACTATTAACTTCAACTTGAATGACGCTTCGTGAAATATTTGGCGAAGTCAATCCTAAATTGGAAGGCAAATGAGTCTCAACCCCATCGATTTACAAAAGTTAACTCTGTGTTTATCTGCAAAAGGGACAGCTGGAAAAACAACCTTAGACTTAAGAAGGAGAGAATAATATTTACTTAATTTATTTCCATCTTCTAAACAATTACACTACAAAAATATTCGGCATTTGCAACGGATATCTGCGACGGACTTGTTTCCGTCGCAAATTTGCTACGGATCTGCGACGGAAGGACAAGTTAGAGGAATTTTGAGAAATTGGTCGCAAATCGGTTGCAAATCCGTAGTAAATCTGCGACGAAAATCATTCCGTCGCAAATAATGGTCGCAAAAGTTGGCGCGGATACTTGGCGGGAGAGGGACCCGCGTATATTTTTTCACAAAAATTTTTTCCGTCACAGATTGGTTGTAGAAAATACTAAAAAAAGCAATTTGCAACGGAGATTTGCTACCGTCTATTGCCGTCGCAAATTTAACTACAAAAATATTCGGCATTTGCGACAGAAATCTGCAACGAAATTTTTTTTGTCTCAAATGTGCGACGGATCTGCAACGCATTTGCGACAGAATAACAAGTTGAAGGAATTTTGAGAAAACCGTCGCAAATCGGTTGAAAATCCGTAATAAATCTGCGACGGATTTTTGTTCGTCACAAAGTTTCGTCGCTAAAATTGGCGGGGATTACTCCCGCCGAGGATTTTTGCGGAAAATTTTTACCGTCTCAGATTGGTCGCAGATTCGTTGCAAATTTGCTACCCATTTACTACGGATTTGCGAAGAAAATAAAATTTGACTATATATATATGTATCCGTCGCAAAGCGGAGGCAAATCTGTAGCAAATTTTACCAACTTTACATAATTTTTGTAATTGCAGGACCCACAAACTTGGACCTCTATAACCTAATTAGCCAATGATTAATTAATCTCATATCCTATTTCTGGCCTGTTGGATTAATGGAAATTGCAACAATTGTTAATGCACATAAATCACAAATTTCACAATAGCAACTTGATTATTTTATAATTATAAGATTCAAAGATTAGTCTTTTGTTATATTAGAAAATTTGGAAGCTCACTCGTTAGCTCAGACTTTTGAATTTTAATGCTTGTTTCTTGATTTGGGACGCAATCTTTATGTTCATTTTTTATTCAGTTTAATAAAATCACTTTTGGCTTTAAAAAAAGAAGATAATTTGATGGTTATATTTTGTAGAAAACAATTTATGAGGTGGTTCCTCCCAGTTCTGTAATTTACGTGATTAGCATGTCTTAAAAGATATTTCAATAATTTTTAATATTTTTATTCTTAAAACACTATTTATAAAGTTTTGGGAAATTAATATTTTTGCACTTAAAATACTATTTTAATTTGAAATGAGCAGTTCATGATTTGTAATTTATATGAATTAAAATCAAATTATATTTTAAGCTTTCAGTTTAACTCTGGTTTTTGATCAATCTAATTTCAGTTCGATTGGAATTTAAAATTGGACCATGACTATGGCTACCCATAATATAATGAATATGTAACTTCTTTTCTTTTTTTCTTTTTGTGCCTTTTTCCCTCTTTGAAAGTTTTTTTTTTGGGTCATAAAGTCTTTTGGCCTAGATAGCGCTTGATCTATTTTCCTTTTTAGAAATTTTTGTCTCTGCTTGTTTTTATTATTATAATTTTTATTCTATAATTTATGGATTGGCTTATTTAGTGTTCCATTCTAGCTATGAAGTGGCTCCTTGTAGCCCTTTGATGGCTTTTTCTATTTTGATACCGAGGCTATAGAGGGTTTAGTATGGTTTTGAAGTATCAACGAAAGTATAAACAAAACTAAACAATCTCTTTTCTCTTTATTCATCAAAAAAAATTTAATGAAATTTGAATTCAACTATTTAATATATATATTAAAAGAAAAATTATGATTTTCAATATTTTTTTAATTATTTCGTTATTAAAACACTATTTAAAGTTTTTTAAAAATTTAATAATAGCTAAAATAATTTATTTTATTTTAATATTTTGAATAAATTAAAATAAAATATATGCTATTCAATTAGATTTAAGTAAATTATTCTTGCATTTGTTATTTAATAAAAATAAAAGTTTGTACATTAAGCCAATAAATAATGATAAGATTACCCTATAAAATAGATTTAAAATAAATTATTATCCCTTTCTCAAGTGTATTAAATGTAAAAAAAATGATGATTTCTGAAAATGTTTTCAAGGTTATTTGATTAAACAATTAAATTAAAATATAAACGATAGTTAAATTAAAAAAAAATAAAAACGCGGAGTTTTGAAGCCGTTTCATGGTTACACACTTAAAATCATCTTTTCACTCCCCATTTTGAAGCTCCACTCCTCCAAAGTGGAAAGGTTTTTCGCGGCAATAATGTCTACTAATTCGAAATTCTCTGGTCTCTGCAATCTGATCGACGAAAGCTCCACTCCTCCAAAGTAGAAAGGTTTTTCGCGGCAATAATGTCTACTAATTCGAAATTCTCTGGTCTCTGCAATCTGATCGACGATTCTCTTCGTCCGTACACAGTTTAGTTCTTTTTATTTTTTATCTGATTATTTTTAGTTTTCGATTTAATTTTGCCTTTAGCTTGATTGAATCTCATGTAATCAGTTAATTTTTTTTTATAATGGATTTGCAGGAACCGGAATTGATATCTTTAACCAAAAACAAAGGAAAGGATCTTCTCGCTGCTCTTTCTCAGGTTTTCAGAGAAATTCAGCTTATGAAGCCGCAACTTGATGGAGATTCTGATAAAGTAAGTTTGATCCAATTGGAATTTGGACGAATTAAATTTTTTTTTTCTGAACTTTGATTGTTCAATAGGAAGTGTCTTCCGAATCTGCTAGTGACGAGGAAACTTCTGGTGCATTGGAGCTCCATCATGATGGCCATAACTGCTTGTGCAAGATCGCAGCTGACTTGGTAAGCTTCTTGACCTATCATGTTTGTGCAATCTTAGCCGTTAGCTTCACAAATGATTGAGATTTTATTAGAAATAATTTTGAATTTCCATCTGCGGATAATTATTTATTAGATAATAAAATCTCAAGGTTCATTTAAAATTAACGGTTGAGATTGCGTAACCATAAGAGGATCTTAAACTGGAAAACAATACTACTGTTCTATGCTAGTCTTGTGAATTTCACTTTTATGTACTTTCTTCCTTTTTTTTAAAGTTATTTATGTTGTTTCACAGATAATTCTTCTGACAGTTGAGAGTCAGTTTGTACAACATCTAGTAGGCAACATTCTTGTTGTCGTTTCTGAATTTGTGGCTCTATCTGTAAGTCAATATTTGTTTTCATGATGTTCTATTGTTTATATCATCGGCATTTTATTATATTTCAATTATTTAGCTACAATATTTTGCAGGGATGTGAGTGGGATTCTTTCATTCATTCATTGTTTGTTTGTCTGGAATTGGCAATTGTCAATATGTTGCCTCGCTCTCCAGCAAACTCAGCAAATGGAGCTGGGGACTTAAATTGTGATTCATCTACTTTTGTTGTCTTCAAATTTAGACTAAAAATGCTAAATGGTCTGCAGCATCTGCAATTGTTCGAGTTCCACGCAGCACATTAAAATATTTGAAGCAAGAGGATGATGGGCAACTTTGTGAAGCTTACTTAGGTTCTTTCAGCTCTTTTCTTTTGAATGTGCCTTGGGATTTCATGGATGAGGTTCAAGTTGGTCAGGGTGGTGGAACTAAGGAAAGTGATTCTTTCAATGGTCATTCTATGAGTGCTTCATTTGTCAGAAATGCAGGTGAGAAGGAGATAGTTATGTTTATGGGAAATTTTATTCAGTTCCTTAGTTCATTGGTTGAGCAAAGCAGTGATATAGAAACCAACCAAGATCATCATCCAGTCCTTTGCATAATGATCAGTTTTGTGCCTAAGCTCTTAAATTGGTACCTTGGTGAGCAAAGGAGTTGTGTGGAAATACCCTTCTCTCAGTACTTCAGACATAAATTGTTGGTAAGATTCTGCGTTGGTCATTTGACTCGTGCATGTAGAAGTTAGTTAATAGTCTTTAGATCTATTTCTTAGGACAATGATATTGATGTTTATTATCATAAAATTATTTGTTTCAAACACCACAATGAGGAATAAAGTTGCTCTATTTTTGCACCTAATGTGATGTATTTTTTGAGTGCACTTTAATTGATCTGATGGTTGCATTTAGCATATGATTATTTTGAAATTGCAAAAACATACTGCACAGAAGTGTTCGGAGATTGGCAGAACCTCTAAGGCCCTTATAAAGAGAAGAGCTTGCTAGAGGGAACAATCCACCTAGTCTGAGCAACACCTATTCTGTCAATCAATCAGACTCTGGGCAGTCTACTAGGGATACTAGGGAAATTATCTTCATTCCTTCCCCTTCTATTCATAGAAGCTGATTCAATAGGAGCATATTCTTCCTTTATTTTGAGAGAAGGATGTATCTTGCATAGTGATGATTGATACCGCAACTCTATGTTGTCAGATTTCTATGGATCCTTTAAATATTATGTTTACATTACCTGAAACATGTTTTTTGCAGATGCTGATGCTGAGGCTTAGTTACCAGACATGTCTAGGTTGATCCAGTTTCATTTCATGGTTGCAATTTCTTCATGATTACTTTGAAGAGCTCTTGTGGAAACCCATAACCAAACTTGAGTATGGTCAGGTTGAACTCCTTGAAGACTCTCCTTTTTTATTGAGTATTTCTGATGGAGAAATTCATGGATTCAATTCTCATCACTTACAAAGGTGGGCTATTCTCCTTTACCTGAGGTGTTGCTTTGGTTTGATCAGCATGAAGAGGGACACAAGCAAGGAATGTGCATGTGATACTACTAACTCATGCTCGACTTTCTACTCAATCCCAGACCTGAATCATTGTGGCCGAAAGAAAGGTTTCTTAGAGCTTTTCAAATGGCTTCAAGGGCATATTCCAACTCACATGCCTGTGGACAGTGAACTGTATTTTGAAAAATGTATAGGCTTTGCCTCATGTTTCCTCCAGCTATATATGCACGAGGTTTGTACTCAACCTTTAGAAGTAAAGTCAATTCAGGTCAGCTCAACTCCACTAAGCCTTGGCCCCTAATCTAGTTGGGTACTGCCATATGGATCATTTTCCTGAAATCCACTCTGTTTTTGGGTTTTATCTTTGGAAAGGTTTCTTTGTAAAGCCACTGAATTTCTTTTCATGATTTTATCTTATGTCATCCAAGATATGCCCCTCAGTTTCTACTGTTGCATTTGACTGTCTATTATGAATGCTAAACCATCTCATTCACCTCCTCTCGACATGGATCTGCCCACTTCACCTTCCTACTTATTCAATCATTTCTCTTATTTCTGCACACTTTTATGCTGTTTGGTACAAAATATTCTAGTATATAAGATTGTGTTCTTGAAAATGTATTCAGCCAGTTGTTTACTTGCTTTGCGTGCCATATAACTTGAGTTCTTTTATTTTCTTTGTATCATATATAGTCTTGGAACTTCTATGCTCCATTTACTTGTTTCTTTAATATACAGGATGATCTTTTTTTAAGGTGCTTTTGCAATTGCTTAGCATTCAATCCTGGTTGGAGCAACAGTAAGCACCAAACACTCCAGTTGGCTGTATTATAGTTTTGAAATCTGAAATGAATTGCTTTGGGCAATTATTATTGGGGTGCACTTGTACGCAGGTCAAATGGAGAAAAATGGACATTTGAGGATGTGAAAGAAGATATTGTTTTCCATATTTCTAGTGTTTTTAGTCCTGTATACCTGTTCCATCTATTCCTTACAAAGGCAAGACTTTTACATTCAGAAGGTTTCATGTTTACAAATCCCTCAAGCTACTAACTCATAGACAATCCTCTCCTGCTAACAAGAATAAAAATATTAAATAAACAATAATGATTTCTTTTTCCAAATTTAGACTTAATGATATTAGACTTTTGCAGTTGATACTTACGTGATTCTTGTTTTCTTGCAGTTGCATTACGATCACCAAGTGCTTCTTGATTATCTTATTTCTAAAGATACAGGAATCAGTTGTGCAGAATATCTTTTAAGGTATATCTCCCAGTTCCTCCCAGTTGAAGCGGCAGGAGGAACAAAGAAGGCCAGATTATATGGGTTGGGGAATTTAGCTATTTCTCACATCTTTAAGGGCAGTGGAATTACATCTCAACAAGTGAATGAGAATATGTTAACTGAGATACGTGATGAGATAAGCAATAAAGTCAGTCATATAGAGAGCAAATTAGAGACCAAGATTGCAGATATGACTCAATTTTTGGTTGAGAACCAGACTTGGATTCAGAATATGTTACTAGGACGGCCAACTGAACCTCCTAGATGGGCTCCAACAGAACTAACCCCACCAGCAGAAGATCAAGTAACAGAAGAACATCCAGATGATGACTAGTGTATGCCTTCGGCTTAGTTTTTACTTTTGAAAGTGTTCATACTTTAATACTTTAAAATGTTTAAAACTTATATATTGTAATGACTTTTGAATTATGTTAGTTTAATTAACTATTGCATTTTATATCAATGAAAATTGGTGTAAATTTAGATTTATGTAATTAAATTGTAAATATTATTACTACAGATGTGTATTTTATATATAAAATCCATATAATGACACAAAAATTGTAAATCCATTGCATCTGCGACGGAATTTGCGACGGAAAACACCACGGCATATATATACTCCAGAACATCTGCGACGGATTTACGACGACTTTTGTGACAAAATCTGCGACGAAAAATCTGCAACGACAATCTGCGACGGAATGCTATGACCTTGAAAATGGCGGGAAGATAAATTTGCTACCAATTAGCGACGGTTTCTGCGACGGTTACTGTTTGCCCGCGAAAATTTTAGTGGCAAATTTGCAACCGCCTTGTGGTAGCAAATCGGTCGCAATTTGCGACGGCCTGTAGCAAAATTGAAAATTGCGACGCCTTTTTTATTAACGGATCGTATCCGTCGCAGATCGATTTGAGACGGATTTGCGACGGATCTGCGACGGATTCTGTCCGTTGCAGATAGCGTTTTTTTTTTGTAGTGTTAGAAATAGAAACCAACTCAAAAATAAAAAAAAGAAAATGAAGTTAAAAGGCAAGCTTGACTTTACCTTGCAATCTGAGTCTGTTGCAGCAAACTGTCCAAGTAATAAAGCAGCCTCTCTTTGGCTCTCAAAGCAACAGGAGCTGTTGCCAAGAAACAAATAAGAAAGTGAAAAAAAAATAATAATCCTGAGTTTGTTTTGATAATTGGCTTGAAGAAAAGCTAAAGATCCCAACTATCATAAACCTGGGACCATGATTGATTAAAAGTGCATATAAGTCGTTTGTGAACTGAATACTAGAAGATATCTTCTACATCTTAAAGCACAAGACCATACATGAACAGGGAAAAAATTGAAAGGCAACTAAAAACTCACGTTTTAAGTAAGCATCAAACAGACTCCCAGTAACACCCTCTATGGTATCATCAATTGGCAATATATGAACACACTTTCCATACTTAACATCTGGGCATTGGTGCACAGAGACAACATCTCCAAGTCTAACCCTCAGGTTAGATCTAACAACCTTGTTCATCCTGATTTTTGGTGGCTCACATGAGTCATCAGCAAGAGCAATGCAAACTGTATCCTTTCGCTTCTTGCCCTGGAACCAAATTATTTTCAGAAAATAGGAACAATACAAAAGTAAAATACAGGGAATGTCAAACACTGGAAATTTAATTAACTAGCAGCATGTCCCACTTTTATCTCTATGGCTTAAGATATAGCGGATTTATTGATTAAAAGTGCATATAAGTCGTTTGTGAACTGAATACTAGAAGATATCTTCTACATCTTAAAGCACAAGACCATACATGAACAGGGAAAAAATTGAAAGGCAACTAAAAACTCACGTTTTAAGTAAGCATCAAACAGACTCCCAGTAACACCCTCTATGGTATCATCAATTGGCAACAGCTTTTGAGGTCTGTATCAGCCAATCAAAGAAATGCGGTACTATCCAATCACAATCACGAATGTGACAACTCCAATATACATGGTTCACGCCAATATGATAATTGTCAGACATTAATTATAAAATACTTGATCTATATTTATATCATGTAAAGAAGACCATTTAAAGACATAACATACTCATAGAGGAATTCTGCTCTGAAGTATTTGCATCTCCGACAGCAATGGTGAAACCATCATTAGTTACACCAGAACCAACAATCCAATCGTTAAAGAAGCTACAATCAGCAGATGTGAGGTATCTAACAGCTGCTTCTCTTGGTTGAATTACAGCAACGCAATCAAAGCTCAAAATTCCACAAGTGACACATGAAAACAGACGCTGATCAGACAACTTATCACCATGAACAGTACGCCTAATTTTAGAGCCTGTTTCCATAGCATTTGTATTGTCATTTCCATTCAACGAGGAAAACCTATTTCTTTCGCATAAAGAAGCAAACTTTTCTTTAATTGAGAAGAGGCCTTTTACTTGATTGATTCCATGGTTCCTTTCTAGCATGATTTCATCCGGAACTGAACTTTTTGAGGATTTCATGATCCCCTTGTTACTGAATAACCCAAGTGAGGAATTCATTCTTAATTGAGATCCAACACGTAAATTTGAACAAACTGAAATGTCTGAAGAACTTCGAGGCAGAAGCACAATTGAAGTTCCTTTTCCAAGAATATGAAGCAAATCATTATTATGAATAACATTCTTTACAAATTGTTCTTTAACTAGAGTTTCCCCTTTTGAGCTGATACCAATAGAAGTGATATCAAAGTGGTTTCTACAGAAACAACTTCATCAACCAAAAAAAGGTCATCGTAACAAGTTCCACAAAGCAAAAGGAGAACATTGAGGAGCAGAATAGGAAAGAAATGAAATGGGACCTGCAGCATGGTACACCAGCACTGATAAATACTTCGGGTGACATAACTGTGGTCTTCTTACCAAGAACTGCAAATGTAACTGCAGAAGACATGAAAAACAGAATTACTTAATTTTGATGTATCTATAAGTCCAGAAGAAAAGTCAACTACCATTCTCTTAATTTTCAAAACTAAGTTGCCTTCCATTTATAACTTTTTTTTATTAAATATCAACAGAGAAGGGCAATAAAAAGCCAATAGCAGACGAATAGTCTCATCAAGTGATCAGCAGCTACAAAGGAGTGTCCCAAAGGACAAACATGAATACAATGTCTTCTATGAGATATAAAATGACAATAGAGTTTGGGATCACAATAAATACATTTAGAAAACAACCATTTTCTTAGGGATTACTCTTGTCTTCATTTGTTATAAGAAAGATAATTCTACTGAGGAAAATGAAGAAATAAAAGAATGATAGACTCCCAGATCCACGGGGCAAGAAATCTCTTCCTACAACGCTTTCCAACACTGAAGATTTCCCAGAACTCTAGATTTTCACACGAGAACCACAATCATCAACATATGAATCTTAAAATCCAGAAATAAGAAAACAAACAGGAAATCAAACAAAATTTTGTATTTTTTTAAACAAAATTAGTCAAACAACATTTTAAAAATCGCAACGCAAAACAGAACAAAGAGATCAAAATCCATAAAGGAATCGAGCGAATTGACTCACGAATCGGACGATTCAGCTTGGTTAGCCATTGTTGTTGTGGTTGAAATTATGTGTATACACAACAGAGAGAAGCGATTTGAATGAGTACGGAACTAGAGATTAGCTTTTTCTGATTTTGTGCTTGTTTATATATATATATATAGAGAGAGAGAGAGAGAGTCTTTCTTGTTTGTAAAGACAAGAATGGTTGTGTTTGGTTACTCATCGCAAAATGGAACAAATTATGACTGCCAGCTCTAATACTCTCTTCTGAACTCATCGCAAAATGGAACAAAGTAGGTTCTGAAGTTTTCTACCCTTGAAAATGAAAACAAATTAGGTCTACAGAGACAAATCGAAAGAGGGAAGGAGAAGATAGGTCTGTTTAGATTTATTGCTAAATTTTAAAACGGCCGTGTTTTTGGCAAAATGGGGGCAAATGAAATTTTTTTTTGGAAATAAAGGAGGGAATTTAAGTTTTCAAAATTTTTGAAGTTTTGACATCCCTTTTTTGAAACAAAATAGATTTTTCAAAATTTTGTTAAAATAACTTTATAAATTCACTTATATAGATGACTTATAAATTTCAATTTATAATTCATCCATAAGTGTTTAAGGCAATACAATTTAAATAATTAGTAGTGATAAGTTTCTATGGAACCCTATATAATTATAAAATTTAGTGTTGATGTAAATTAGATTGAGCAAAAACTAAATACTTATATATATATACTTGTATATATACTAATATATACTAATATATATACTTATATATACTTATATATATACTAATATATACATGTATATACTTGTATATACATGTATATACTTGTATATATATACTAATATATACTTGTATATACTAATATATATATACTAATATATACTTGTATATACTTATATATACTAATATATACTTATATATACCTATATATATATACTTGTATATACTAATACATATACTTGTATATATAAGTATATACTAATATATAAGTATATACTAATATATATACTTATATATACTAATATATATACTTATATATACTAATATATACTTGTATATACTTGTATATATACTAATATATACTAATATATATACTAATATATACTAATATATACTTATATATATACTTGTATATACATATATATACTTGTATATATATACTAATATATACTTGTATTCCTACTTATATAATATCATATTATATCTAAATCATTATTTAATGGTGGACTTTAAAGTTTCTAATGGGTTTATGAAATGTTTATAAATCCAAACCTTAGCTTTTAATACTAATATATACTTGTATATACTAATATATATACTTGTGTATACTAATATATACTTGTATATACTAATATATATACTTGTATATACTTGTATATACTAATATATATACTAATATATACTTGTATATACTAATATATACTTGTATACACTAATATATATACTTGTATATACTAATATATACTAATATATATATTTGTATATACTTGTGTATATACTAATATATACTTATATATACTTATATATATACTAATATATACTTATATATATACTTGTATATACTAATATATACTTGTATATACTAATATATATACTAATATATACTAATATATATACTTGTATATATACTAATATATACTAATGTATATACTTGTATATACTAATATATACTTGTATATACTAATATATATACTAATATATACTTGTATATACTAATATATATACTTGTATATACTAATATATACTTTTATATACTTGTATATATACTAATATATATACTAATATATATACTTGTATATACTTGTATATACTAATATATACTTGTATATACTAATAAATATACTAATATATACTTTTATATACTTATATATACTTGTATATACTTATATATATACTAATATATACTTGTATATACTTATATATATACTTGTATATACTAATATATACTTGTATATATACTAATATATATACTTGTATATATACTAATATATACTTGTATATACTTGTATATATACTAATATATACTTGTATATACTTGTATATATACTAATATATACTTGTATATACTAATATATATACTTGTATATACTAATATATACTTGTATATATACTAATATATACTAATGTATATACTTATATATACTTGTATATACTAATATATACTTGTATATATACTAATGTATATACTTATATATACTTGTATATACTAATATATATACCTGTATATACTTGTATATACTAATATATACTTATATATATACTAATATATACTTATGTATATACTTATATATACTAATATATACTAATATATATACTTGTATATACTAATATATACTAATGTCTGACAATGATTTTTTTACTAATGTCTGACAACATCTTATCAGATAACGATTTTTTTTTTACCAAAAAAACACTTGTCTGAACATATATTACACAACGGTCTCTAAAAACCGTTGTCTGTATGCTTGCTTCAGACAACGGTTTTTTTTAACTGTTGTCTGAAACGCTGGTCTGAACATATATTACACAACGGTCCCTAAAAAATCATTGTCTGGTGTGACCAAAATGACACCTAATAGACAACGGTTAAAAAAAACACCAAAAACAGTTGTCTGAAAATTAATCAGACAACGCTTTTTTGGGGAAAAAAAAAACAGTTGTCTGTTTTTTTCAGACAATGGTTTTTTCTTTAACCGTTGTCTGATGACCGTTGTCTGATTCAGTTTTTCTTGTAGTGATGGTTCATATCAGTTTGGTATTAGAGCTTAGGCTCTAAATTAGGTTCACTAACTAATCTGTCTATCCTATCATATTTAATTAAGTTCTTGTTCTTGTTTCTACCATATTAAAAAAAAATTGAATTATTATTACTTTTGAATTCCTTGTTCTTCATTTTCATTGTATTCTTTATTCCTAAAATTTTAAGTTCGTTTATTGTTCTTGTTCAATCCATTTAAAAAATTATATATAGCGAAAAAATTGTTATTTGATCCCAATTCATCATAAAATTGTTTCTTATTGTGTTTATGGCCATCAAGTTAAGCTTCCAAACCCTAAAGTCTAGGGGTGTGCAAATTTATTAAACCCGACTGAACCCAACTGAACCGAGTGCATTTTGGTCGGGTTCGGTCAGTTTATGTTGTATATATGGGTGAAATCAAGTTTATATTTTTAAAAAATTTTGGATTCGGTTAGTCGGTCTAGTTGGGGTAATTTTTTTATATATAAATATTTATATATTTATATATAAATAAATGTATTTTTTTATTTTATCAATTAACTCGACCTGACCCGACTCTTATGTATATATATAAATATATGTATTTTTTATTCTATTTACCACTTAACCCTACTAAAACCGACCCAACCCAACCCGACAATACTAAAATAAACATGAATATAAAGCTTTAATATTAAATACCAACCCGTTTGAAACCGAATAACCCATCCAAACCTAAAATTAATTCTGTTCGATCGAAATTTTTAAAAAATTGAGCGAAATTGGACTGAACCCAACTCGTACATACCCCTACTAAAGGCTGTGAAATATTGAGAAAATTCAAAAAACATTAAAAGTTTTCATAACCAATTTGCTTTGTACCTAACGATCACATTCCCAATATCATAGTCTCCCTATCACTCTCGCAGTTGTTGTACCAACCACAAATCTTACTGAGAGATAAATGTGAGAAAAATTTTAAGCACTTTTGCATGGTCACTCTCCCTCTATATCGCGATAACTAATCCTATTGCATTCACTACACTGAATGCACATCTCACCACAAACCTTATTGTTTGAAATTGAGTCTCATCCTTAGCATCTCATAGTTGCGACATTCACCATGCCCTAGACCGCAAAACCTATTGCTAGAATTAGAAGTTAGTCCAACCTGTTGAGTGGTCGCAACATCCACATCTTGGTCGTGCCTAAGCTAGTACGGCCGCATCTTCATCCATGAACTTATACATTTCTCTTTTTTTTATATAATTTTCTTCTCTTTTTCTTTATATACTACTTTTTTATATATATAAGAGAAGAAATATTCTTAGTTAGTTGGACTTTACATTGAGTTATATAGACCCTTTCTTTTTAATACCTTGGTTATTCCTTTCAACTCTTGTGGATTAACAAATTGTGTTGTTTTTGATTCTATACTATCAATCTTGGCAAGAGAACTTAAGTGGTAAAAGGTAAAAGTGTGAGCTCATATAGAGAAAATCTAAAATATTGAGTGCAAATACTAGTGAACTTGAGTGATCCTATTACTTGAGTGAAAGAAGTGAGGGAATGAGGTAAGGATTAGGAGTATGCACGGGTTGGGTTTGGTAGGATTTGGTGTATTTTCCAAACCGACTAAACCCAATTATAGTGGGAAAATTACAATCCAAAATCCACTGAGTAAGGATTTCGATTGACCTGCTCCTATTTTGGGTTCAGTCGGTTAAAAGTGGGTGGAATTGATTTGGTTTGACAAATGGGCCTTTGCTTTAGGCTTCATTTTTCAATTCTTAAGTAATAAATTTTTACCAGTTGAGTAATATTTTTCCAAATAGATTAACTAATTATTTACCAAAGTTATTTTCAAATGACATTTAAAAAAAGTTTAATACATCATTGGGCAATGGCAATTAACTAATCCAGTAAAAATATAAATTACAATCAAAATCACATTTAACACAAGCTTGTTTTTGGTGTATCTTAAACCAAAAAATGAATAAAGTAATCTATATTTAATTGTTCATATTTCATTTACACTTTGGACTTCATATCATATTTGCAGTTTGAATTGCATAATTAATTACAAAACTAATTTCAACTTGCAAAATTAAAGCAGCAGAACTGATGATAATATGCAAAATGCAAGTTAGGCAAACTCCTAGAGATATAAAATATGTAGGCATCAGAAATTAGAAATTTAGAATATAGACAATTAGACTATTGGGTTTTCTCATGCAAATATCATATATGCATAGTGAAAATAAACAAAAACCCAAACTATGGATCTACCTATATAATTTAATTTTGAATAAAACCTAGCTAAATGTATGGAGTTTCTTCTTGAGGAGAGAAAAATTCTATTGCACCTTTGTTGGGTTGTAACAAACCATAGTAATCCAAAATAGAATTGTCTCTATTGATTGTCCACATAAGGAGTAAAGAAGAAAAACTACAGGGGAGCAATTGGTATTTAGGCCGAATTACATATGTGCTAGACAAGCAATTCAACTTTTGTAGAGAGAGAAGCAAGTTGGCTGAATATTGAGTGTAGTTAATTATGATTTTTGGCTTCTTAAGGTTCTTTATATAGTGTTATATTAAACGATATCCTATAGGGAGTAGGATATTATTTATTTATTTAATAATTATATTCCTTACCATATAAGGATTTCTTTGTTATTAATTAAATAAGATTAGTAATCTTTTTTTATAAAAGGATTATATTATACTACATGGAAAATTATTTTATCCCTGCCCTAAAGGAATAATAATTTTCAAAAATGCATTATATTTTACCTTGGACATTCGGCCAAGCTTAATTAATTAATATATTGGGCTTTTAATTAAACTAATTAATTTAAGGCCTATTATCCATAATCTTTTATGGACTTAATTAATTTTCTCCCTCTTAATTATGGATCATATCCATAAGTTCATTTTATATTCTCCTTTATTCCTTTTAGTGTGTGACCCAATAGGTTTCTAATCATGTTGACAATTAGAATGTGATTAAGAATCCTAATCTGATTAGAACTCAACTAATCATAGTCCAACTAGGATTCTTCATAGTAATCCTAATCCAATTAGGACTTTTATATTTGACCCAAAATTGATTTCCATCAATTATTATTCATTCGAATAAATCATAAGTGGTGTCTAGCCACACATCATGACCACCCAAATGATTATAAAGTCAAGTGGTTTGACTTATAACCTTTCACATATAATTTATGTACATCTTCATCCTTTCACCATCCTATGCCATATTTGGTTGCGAGTATGGTCTATGTGTCAACTACAAATAGACTGGCTATGCCATACCTAGTGTAATGGTCAAGATTTTAATCAGGGACATTTTAACAAATATTGAAAAATGCATAGTGTATAGTGACAAAAGTGTGATGGATAAATGCTATACGTAAAGAATAATACATTGTGTAGCTTAAAACTTTACTGAAAAGAGTATTTTTACTGTTTTACGCGATTAAAACTCGATTTAAAATCAACGGTTAAGAATGAGGGTGCACCATAGTTATTATGAGCCTACCCTCACTAGATTAATATATATATATATATGTGCATATGTGTGTGTGTGTGGAGAAGTTTCTGATTTCTTCTTCTCTCCACGCCATCATCACCATCATCACTCCTTTCTTCTTCCTTCTTTCCATGATTTGAATCAAAACTTAAGATTAAGTTGGAAAAGTGGTGATTATCAACAAGGTATGAGCTTTTGAGTTATATTTTATAAAAATATGAATTTTTATGAGTTTAAATGATTTAATTGACTGATTGAGTTATGTATATGAGAAATGAAGGGTTTGATTATGTTTTTATCCATATGAAATGGTTAAAAGCTTAATTAAGTGAAGGTATTTAATATGAATTCTTTTTATGTCAAAATATTGAGTTTGATCAATTATTATCTTAGATCTTCAATATGTTTGTGTTTAATGAAGTTAAAAGTGCAGAATACATGATTTTTACTCCGAAAACAGTTCCAAAATCAATGCCACGGCCGTGGCAATTGAATGCCACGACCGTGGGATTGAACATGATGCTGTTTCTTCAAAAAAATTTGAGAGAACAGAAGAGTTTTAGATGCCACGACCGTGGCCCTTGAAGGCCACGACCGTGGGGTCTTCAAACTTATTTTACAGCTTCATTTTGGATCCCACGGGCGTGGGGTTGAGATGCCACGGCCGTGGGGTACCTAAATAATATTTTTGGCTTGTAATTTGTGATCTACGGGCCTAGTATGAGACTAATATGTGAATAATTGTATTGAGACTTCATGTGTATGCGTTAAATGCATGAAAAAGAGTGAGAAACTTGAGATAAGTGACAAATATATATCATACTAAATGTTACTAAGAGTAATGTACCAAGGTCATGGTATAAACAAGTGAAATGATATAAACAAGTGAAATGATATAAACAAGTGCTTATATAAATAAGTGAGTGTTTACATAAACAAGTGTTAATCAATGACATGAGACTAATATGTGTATAGTCCATACTTTTGTGTTAATGTGTTAAACGTATGAAAACGAGTGATAAACCTTAGACAAGTGACACACATATACCAAATGTTGATAAGAGTATAGTACCAATGAAATGAAATAAACAATGTAGTGTTCATCAAAATTAATGAATTGCCCAAATCATATTAAATTTATATCTAGCTTTGGATTGAATGGTTAACTAGAGGATGGATAGCCACAGTGATAGTGCGCACATCGTGCCTTTAATGGACACATTGTGTTATCAGTGAAAGTGGGCATAATTGCCATTATAAATTCTTGAGATTGCTACACTAACATGATATCCAAACCTATGATCTAAGTTTAGTATGTTTGGGCATAATTAATGAAAATATATGTGAACATGATAGTTGTGACTAATGAAAGAAATGTCAAATAATAATATAAGTCAATTACTTGAAATTGAAGTATTGTGTTCCAGTGTAAAAGTGATTGTTAATATATATATTAATGGTTACAAGTGAAAGTTCTAAGGAACGTAATGGAAATTTTATGCTCAATGTATTGAATTAATCAAATGATTGAAAGTGTATATAATGCTATGAGATACAAAGTGCTCCAAAGTATATCAAATGATTGAAAGTGTATAACATGATGTGAGATACAAAGTGCTCTAAAGTATAGTATGTCACGACCCAACCCGGGGGCCACGACCGGCATGCAGCCAAACCGAAGTCTGACCACATAAGCCTTAGAAACATTCATAACAGTCTAAATGCAAAACAGTTCAATACTTATATAATCCGCAATCCTAGTTCAAATGCAAACTATCAATATAATCAAATCACAATAAAATCATTCGAGATATCTAAAGCAGACAAGTTCTATTTATTACACAAAAAGGGATTCGGATTCAATCCGCCCAAAAGTTCAATATCCGGAAATCTCTAAGCAGAAAGACTGATAAACACAAACGGAAAACCTGATCGACTTCGCAAAGAAGAGAAAGAAGATAGACGAAGACAATTACTGTAAACCTGCAAGACAATCTGTAAGGGTGTGAGCGCTTTAAATAGACGCCCAGTAAGTCTATGAGAGGCAGAGAAACATCTAACAGTTATATAAGCAGTACATATAATACATTCACAAGTTAAGAAATCAAGATGGTGTGTCGGGGTCACCAACCAGTAAACAGTACAATATAATATCAGTCACATCCGCCCTTATAACTCCTCAGTACAGTACAGTATTCAGTAATTAGGCATGTAGCCTCAGTAAACAGTACATGCATTAAGCCTCAGTAGCAGTATAGGCATTAAGCCTCAGTAGCAGTATAGGCATTAAGCCTCAGTAGCAGTATAGGCATTAAGCCTCAGTAACCTCCTTCTCCTTCATGACACACCATCACACAGCACAAGTAATATCAAATTCAATATTCTCACATAAATACAATCACATGCAAGTTTCTCTGTCTCCTAAAACATGCGAGGCTGGGTTCGAAAGAATATACTAGTGAATATATAGAAAGGATAATATATTATAAGAAGGGTTTATATATATATATATATATATATATAAGTTGTTAGCAAGTAGCACAACACAAACAATTCAAATACACCCATAGAACTTACTTGGTCTAGCAGTTAGCTAAGCAATCCGCCACCCTAAGTCTGAGGTGCTGCTGGACCACCGCCTAACCATTAACCATCAATTAACAACCACCCTTACAAATGTATGCAAGTGCAAATGGGAATGCATGACGTGAATGCACACAATTCAATAGTTTCCACAACAAGGTTAAAGCTTTTGTCAACCAATCATAACTTAACCATCATAATACCACACCTTTAAACTTGTTTTCCAGAATATCAAACATCATTAAAAAGTCCTTACAATTTAAATTTATCGAATACCTTACTTAAATAATCAATATACACAAGATTCAATTTTACCGATAAACCTGAATAACAAGTGTCAACTTGTAAAATTCAAAACAATTAACCAGTATATGCAAAATTTATAATTTTCAACCAGAAGTTAATTTGATATCTTAAAAGCATCCTACCAAAATTTCATAATTTTTTGAGACTTAGAAGTCTCTCAACCAATTTTTATTCATAACAGTATACAACTCACAAGGTATACTGACAGCAGTAGAAAGATTTAATTATTTCAAAACTATAACAACAGAAACATAACCCAATCATATTTTTCTTGTAAATTAGACTTCCAGAAATTCAACATATAAGAAAATCAAATCTAAAACATTTTTATACATTTTAATATGAATTTCGAAAGTTACAGATGATGCAATCGCACCTACAGTACAGTTCTTCAGACAACAGTAACAAACTTGAATTTTCCAGAAATATTCTATGCTCCAAAATCCCAAAAATTATTTTTCTCATAAAATAAACTCAATTTCGAGCCACATATCCAAATTTTAGATTTTTATCATTTTCCAATATTTAATTAAAAATCGAGCAACATACAGCACTAACATCAAACTTCAGCAGAAAATTAAATCATCTAAAAACTCAAAGAAAATAATTAATTCGAAAACCCTAACACCCAAATCAATTCAATCAAACCCTAATTCAATATATTCATCAAGTTCCAGAACCCAACACACTAGCCCAATCAATTAATTCAACATCAAAATCTATCAAAACAATAAAAACCCCAAAACCTAACCTATTTTGTAAAAATCAATTTAATTAAATAATAATTTGAATTTAGCCAAATTAATTAAGAAAAATACCAACCCAATATGATACTAATATGAACTAATCAAATGGAAGTCGAAATAATGCAAAAGGAATCAAGAAAAACCTCAAAACACCCAAAAACTCAAAACTGTGGCTGCTGGAACAGAGGTCAAAACGACATCGGCGAGCCAGCCCGCAGCACGCCAAACGACGGAACGCGAGACGCCGAACGACAGGAGCGCGCCTCGCCGAACGACACACGTCCCTCGCCAAACGACACCGGCACCCTACGTGAACACTGACGAAACGACGGGCCCTCTGATTTTTGCTCCCAAAACCAATTTCTCTCCCTTTTTTCAAAACACCCGAAAATAGAAGACTAAAAACACTACCCCCTCTGACATTTAGGCCTATTTATAGGAAAACAACTCTTCAAAATTATATTTTTACCTCAATCAAATTTATTTTAATTTAAAAATACCCCAAAACTATTTATTTTCATAAAAATTACCCAAAACCATAAAATTCACAAAATCAACTCAATTTTTTTTTTAACTTTAAACTTTAACCCAAAATAATTTATAAATATGTTTTATGCATAATAACACCCGAAAATACCGAAAACGACAAAAAATCTAAAAATCACGAAAATACCCTCGGCACCCAAAAATACAATATTATACTCAAAACGACCGTCTCGTCGTCCTGAGTATCAAAAAGACATTCAAACCATCAAATTATGTTTAAACGACATATGGGGGGCACAAAATGACTATTTTGCCCCTAGACTTAAAATCATTCAAAAACCAAGGGTTTTACAATCTAACCCCCTTAAAGTAATTGCGTCCACGCAATTGAATCCAACATAATCATTATCCATCAAAAACTGTCATTACAATAGTTATACACAAATCCGGATGGTATCGTCTACTTAGTATGTGTCGTTATGGTTGATCAGGCCATAACCACAAGATACCAAGCACTAATGACTATACCAGGTTCGATCCATTTAGCGTTCATTAAATAAAAACCAATTATCAGATAACCAAAACAAAATCAATGAATAGCGCTTAGCGCTCAACCCAGTCAATATCAGTGTCAATCAATCGAGTATAACATTATCTCTGTTCATTTTTCCAATCCATAACAATATTAATATACTGTCTGTAACCAATAACAGAAATATTCCGTAACTCAACATCATTACACATACACCTTTTCAATAAGATCCATTGCATACAATTGTCAATCATCAGTCATAAACAATATCATGCGATGTATGATTATGATGTTATGCTGGTATGCAAGTGCTCTAACACTAAAACTGAAGAATATTACAGTCTAACCCCCTTAAAACGATTTTGACCTCGAAATCTAAAATTTACCTGAAGACTCAAACAGATGGGGATATTTAGCTTTCATAAGCTCTTCGGCTTCCCAGGTGCATTCTTCAATTGAATGATTGCGCCAAAGGACTTTCACAGAAGTTACATCCTTAGAACGCAACCGCTTGACCTGACGGTCCAGAATAGCCATTGGCTGCTCCTCATAAGAACAATCATCACTAATCTCTACAGTGTCCGGAGCTAGCACATGATCAGGATTAGGTACATACTTTCTCAACATCGAGATATGAAATGTCAGATGCACAGAAGCCATCTGAGGTGGTAAATCAAGCTTATAAGCAACATCACCAATCCTCTCCAGAATTTCAAATGGACCAACATACCGTGGAGCTAATTTTCCCTTCTTACCAAACCTCATAACACCCTTGAAAGGTGAAACCTTCAGAAATACTCTATCCCCGACAGCAAATTCCAGATTTCTTCTTTTCAAATCAGCATAGCTCTTTTGTCTACTAAAAGCAGTCCGAATATGGTCTTGAATCACTTGTACAATCTCAGCACTATATTGCAAAAGTTCAGGACCCTCAATTCGACGCTCACCAACCTCCTCCCAATATAATGGAGTCCTACACCTTCTGCCATACAGAGCCTCAAATGGAGCCATACCAATACTAGCCTGATAATTGTTATTGTAGGCAAACTCTACCAAAGGAAGATGATCTGCCCAACTACCACCAAAATCAAGAACACACAATCGCAGCATATCTTCCAAAGTCTGAATAGTCCTTTCCGACAAACCATCCGTCTGAGGATGAAAAGCAGTACTGAAATGAAGATTAGTTCCCAAACCTTCCTGAAGCTTCTGCCAAAATTTAGAAGTAAATTGTGGTCCTCTATCAGAAACTATAGAAACTGGGACCCCATGAAGACTCACAATCCTGTTGAGGTACAGTTTGGTATACTGCGACACTGTGTACTTAGTATTTACTGGAAGAAAATGAGCAGACTTAGTCAATCTGTCAACAATAACCCAGATAGAATCATGCCCACCAGGAACTTTAGGCAAACCGATAACAAAATCCATATTGATTCTCTCCCATTTCCACTCAGGTAGTGGTAACTCCTTAAGCAATCCCGCAGGCTTATGATGCTCATACTTAACTTGCTGACAAGATAAGCATTGAGAAACAAACTGTGCAACATCATTCTTCATCCCTTTCCACCAGTACAACTGCTTCAAATCCTGATACATCTTGGTGGAACCTGGGTGAACTGTGTACTTAGAGAATTGTGCATCCTTAAGGATATCAGTCTTCAAATCATCTACCTTAGGAACACACACCCTAGTACCAAACTTCAAAACACCTTTATCATCTATAACAAACTCCTTGTCCTCACCGACTAAGACTTTCTGTCGTAAAATTTCCAAATCCGCATCCTTACTTTGCTCAGAAATAATCCTGTCAAGAAAATTTGGCTTCACAACCAAACTAGCAAGAAACATCCCTCTACCATTCACAACTTCTTTGTCAGACATATTAAATGTCCAACCCTCATCAAGCAATTGGTGAATCTCAAAAATCAAGGACCTCCTCATCAAACAAATATGTGACAAACTCCCCATAGACTTGCGACTCAAAGCGTATGCCACAACATTTGCTTTCCCAGGATGGTACTGAATATTATAATCATAATCTTCCAGAAACTCTATCCACCTCCTCTGCCTCAAGTTCAGATCCCTCTGCAAGTAAATATATTTGAGATTCTTATGGTTAGTAAAAATCTCACATGTAACACCATACAGATAATGCCTCCAGATCTTTAGTGCAAACACAACAGCAGCCATCTCCAGATCATGCGTAGGATAATTAACTTCATGCTTTTTCAACTGTCTTGAAGCATAAGCAACCACCCTACCATGTTGCATCAACACACATCCCAAACCAATACCAGATGCATCACAGTAAACAGCATAGCCTTCATTGCCCTCCGGCAAAACAAGTACAGGTGCAGATGTCAACCTTTCTTTCAGAAAGTTAAAACTCTCCTCACAAGCATCATCCCAAACAAACTTAACACCCTTGCGAGTGAGTTTAGTTAAAAGTGCTGCAAGTCGAGAAAAATCTCTATCGAATCTTCTATAATAACCAGCCAAACACAAGAAACTTCGTATCTCTGTAACTGTCTTTGGTCTTGGCCAATCCATGACTGCCTCAATCTTCTTTGGATCAACCTGAACACCCTCAGAAGATATAACATGACCCAAGAACACAACTTTATCCAACCAGAATTCACATTTCGAGAACTTGGCATAAAGTTTATGTTCCCTTAGAGTTTGCAAAACCATCTTCAAATGTTCCTCATACTCTTCTTTAGTCTTGGAATACACCAAAATATCATCAATGAACACCACAACAAACCGATCAAGATATGGACTAAACACCCTATTCATCAAGTCCATAAAAGCAGCAGGGGCGTTGGTAAGTCCAAAAGACATTACCAGAAATTCATAATGACCATACCTTGAGCGAAAAGCAGTTTTAGGCATGTCACTCTCTCGCACCCTTAACTGATGATAACCAGACCGAAGATCAACCTTTGAGAAAAACTTCGCCCCTTGCAACTGATCAAACAAATAATCAATCCTTGGTAATGGATATCTGTTCTTGACCGTCACCTTGTTTAGCTGCCGATAATCAATACACAACCTCATGGAACCATCCTTCTTTCTCACGAAAAGAACCGGAGCTCCCCAAGGTGAAGTACTCGGTCGGATATACCCCTTCTGTAACAAATCATTCAGTTGCTCTCTCAACTCTTTAATCTCTGCCGGTGCCATTCTATAAGGCGGCATAGAGATAGGATTTGTGCCGGGTACAAGATCAATAGAAAACTCAATCTCCCTTTCAGGAGGTAGCCCAGGCAAATCCTCAGGAAAAACATCCACAAAATCTTGCACTATAGGGGCGTCTTCTGGTTTAACTTCTTCTTTCTTCACATCCCGAATAGATACAAGATAGGTGTCACAACCTTTACACAACAACCTTCTAGCTCCCAAAGCAGAAATCATCAGACAAGGACCAATGGTCTTGGAACCATGGAATGTCATCGACTTACCTTCTTCATAATCAAATCGGACTATTTTAGCCCTACAGTCAACATTAGCTCCATGACAAGCTAACCAATCCATTCCCAAGATCATATCAAATTCCAACACAGATAAGACAATCAAATTTGCAGCTAAATCTGCTTCCTCAACTCTAATCATACAGTTACTATAAACATCCACCGTCTCTATCTCATCCCCCAGTGGTGTATGAACAAACAAAGGCTCAGCTAAAAGTTCATGTGATCTAGATAATCTAGATGCAAAGCTAGGTGATATGAATGAATGAGTAGCTCCAGGGTCAATAAGAACATGTGCATCAAATGAACATACAGAGAGTGTACCTTGCACCACATTATTATCAGCCCGAGCTTGCTGAGTATTAAGCTTAAACACCCGAGCAAAATTCTGATTCTGATTCTGGCCTTGGTTCTGATTCTGAGCATTGTTCTGACCTGCTGGCAAAGCGGGTACAGCATTCTGCTGTTGATTATTCTGGTGATAACCCTGATTCTGCTGACCTTGGTAGCCTCGATAACCTCCATTTTGTTTTCTGCCATTCTGATTACCTCGGCCTCCATTATAACCTCGACCACCATTACCTCTGCCATTACCATTACCGTTACCACGGTTGTTGTTACCCTGATTCCCTACTGGTCTCACATAATTCTGCTGCCCTCCTTGATTCTGACCACGCCGAGAATTAGGACAATCCTTCACCTGGTGATCCATCTGTCCACAACCTAAACATGCTCCTATCTGTCTCCAGTAAACTCCTGGATGACGGTTACCACAAAACTCACAAACAAGATTCCTCTGATTTTGATTATGCGATCGATAAGTCTATTGTTGACCACCTCTATTATTACCTCTCTGATCTCTGTTCTGTCCTTGGTAGCCATGCGAATCATTAGGTCTACTTCTCTTCCTATTAACATCAGTAGTATCCTCAGTCCTGTCAGTCTTACCTCTGTTTTCCAAACCTAGAGCTGTGTTCCTAGCTAAATGCAACTCAGTGTAATTATAGCTAGCAACAAAACCATAATACTTATTGTTCAGTCCCTCCACAAATCTGCGAGTCATCCGAGCCTCATCCTGAATCAAGTGTGTAGCATACTGTCGCAGATCTGAAACTTCTCATAGTACTCAGCTATGGATCTATCCCCTTGCTTCAACCTCTCAAACTCTTGGCCTTTTTGCCACATAACATTCTCAGGTATGAAATTCTGCATGAACAAGTCCTTAAACTCATCCTAGACATGAATCCTATCTCTGATCTCATCATCGAACCACACCTGAGCTGACTTCTTTAACTAATGACCTGCCAACTCTATAGATCTATCATCAGTACAGTTGAGAGCTAAACAAATCCGACGTACCTCATTGATGAAGTATACCGGATCCTCAGTAGCAGAGTTGGAGAATGTAGGTGGGTTCAATATGATAAACTCATTTAATTTCACATACTGGGGTTCAACAATAGGTGGCTGATCATTGGCTTGCCCAGCATTCTGATTCATATTCTGCACCAACTGAGCAATTCCATTGGCAAGAGTCTCCATAGATATACCCGTGGTCATCATAGTAGTCATAAACTGCTCCTGACCCACTGTAGTAGCCGGTGTAGTCTCAGGTACAGAATTATTCCCAAGAGTAGGTGGCTGAGGACCAGGCACAACTCTTGCAGTATTAACATTCCCTGCTGCAGCTCTAGGAGGTCTCCCACGTCCACGTGGAGGCAAATTAGCACCATCTGCAGTTTCAGAAGTTCCAGCACCAGAGAAACCTCCCCTTATCCGAATTCCAGTACTTCTTTGAGACATAACTCCTAATATTAGTACAAGCATATCGGTTAACGCGGAAGCAAAAGAAACACAGAAAGAATTTTTCCTAATGATTTCCGGATACAACTAGACAAATTATAAGTGTGACTGAATCTTATGGCTCTGATACCACTTTTGTCACGACCCAACCCCGGGGCCACGACCGGCATGCAGCCAAACTGAAGTCCGACCACATAAGCCTTAGAAACATTCATAACAGTCTAAATGCAAAACAGTTCAATACTTATATAATCCGCAATCCTAGTTCAAATGCAAACTATCAATATAATCAAATCATAATAAAATCATTCGGGATATCTAAAGTAGACAAGTTCTATTTATTACACAAAAAGGGATTCGGATTCAATCCACCCAAAAGTTCAATATCCGGAAATCTCTAAGCAGAAAGACCGATAAACACAAACGGAAAACCTGAACGACTTCGTCAAGAAGAGAAAGAAGATAAACGAAGACAATTACTGTAAACCTGTAAGACAATCAGTAAGGGTGTGAGCGCTTTAAATAGACGCCCAGTAAGTCTATGAGAGGCAGAGAAACATCTAACAGTTATATAAGTAGTACATATAATACATTCACAAGTTAAGAAATCAAGATGGTGTGTCGGAGTCACCAATCAGTAAACAATACAGTATAATATCAGTCACATCCGCCCTTATAACTCCTCAGTACAGTACAGTAATCAGTAATTAGGCATGTAGCCTCAATAAACAGTACATGCATTAAGCCTCAGTAGCATTATAGGCATTTAGCCTCAGTAGCCTCCTTCCCCTTCATGACACACCATCACACAGCACAAGTAATATCAAATTCAATATTCTCACATAAATACAATCACATGCAAGTTTCTCTGTCTCCTAAAACATGCGAGGCTGGGTTCGAAAGAATATACAAGTGAATATATAGAAAGGATAATATATTATAAGAAGGGTTTATATATATATATATAAGTTGTTAGCAAGTAGCACAACACAAACAATTCAAATACACCCATAGAACTTACCTGGTCTAACAGTCAGCTAAGCAATCTGCCACCGTAAGTCTGAGGTGCTGCTGGACCACCGCCTAACCATTAACCATCAATTAACAACCACCCTTACAAATGTATGCAAGTGCAAATGGGAATGCATGATGTGAATGCACACAATTCAATAGTTTCCACAACAAGGTTAAAGCTTTTGTCAACCAATCATAACTTAACCATCATAATACCACACCTTTAAACTTGTTTTCCAGAATATCAAACATCATTAAAAAGTCCTTACAATTTAAATTTATCGAATACCTTACTTAAATAATCAATATACACAAGATTCAATTTTACCGATAAACCTGAATAACAAGTGTCAACTTGTAAAATTCAAAACAATTAACCAGTATATGAAAAATTTATAATTTTCAACCAGAAGTTAATTTGATATTGTAAAAGCATCCTACCAAAATTTCATAATTTTTCGAGACTTAGAAGTCTCTCAACCAATTTTTATTCATAACAGTATACAGCTCACAAGGTATACTGACAGCAGTAGAAAGATTTAATTATTTCAAAACTATAACAATAGAAACATAACCCAATCATATTTTTCTTGTAAATTAGACTTCCAGAAATTCAACATATATGAAAATTAAATCTAAAATATTTTCACACATTTTAATATGAATTTCGAAATTTACAGATGATGCAATCGCACTTACAGTACAGTTCTTCAGACAACAGTAACAAACTTGAATTTTTCAGAAATATTTGATGCTCCAAAATCCCAAAAATTATTTTTCTCATAAACTAAACTCAATTTCGAGCCACATATCCAAATTTTAGATTTTTATCATGTTCCAATATTTAATTAAAAATCGAGCAACATACAGCACTAACATCAAACTTCAGCAGAAAATTAAATCATCCAAAAACTCAAAGAAAACAATTAATTCGAAAACCCTAACACCCAAATCAATTCAATCAAACCCTAATTCAATATATTCATCAAGTTCCAGAACCCAACACACTAGCCCAATCAATTAATTCAACATCAAAATCCATCAAAACAATAAAAACCCCAAAACCTAACCTATTTTGTAAAAATTAATTTAATTAAATAATAATTCGAATTTAGCCAAATTAATTAAGAAAAATACCAACCCAGTATGATACTAATATGAACTAATCAAATGGAAGTCGAAATAATGCAAAAGGAATTAAGAAAAACCTCAAAACACCCAAAAACTCGAAACTGTGGCTGCTGGAACAGAGGTCAAAACGACATCGGCGAGCCAGCCCGCAGCACGCCAAATGATGAAACACGAGACGCCGAACGACAGGAGCACGCCTCACCGAAAGACACCGGCACCCTGCGCGCACACTGACGAAACGACGGGCCCTCTGATTTTTGCTCCCAAAACCAATTTCTCTCCCTTTTTTCAAAACACCCGAAAATAGAAGACTAAAAACACTACCCCCTCTGACATTTAGGCCTATTTATAGGAAAACAACTCTTCAAAATTATATTTTTACCCCAATCAAATTTATTTTAATTTAAAAATACCCCAAAACTATTTATTTTCATAAAAATTACCCAAAACCATAAAATTCACAAAATCAACTCAATTTTTTTTTAACTTCAAACTTTAACCCAAAATAATTTATAAATATGTTTTATGCATAATAACACCCGAAAATACCGAAAATGAAAAAAAATCTAAAAATGACGAAAATACCCTCGGCACCCAAAAATACAATATTATACTCAAAATGACCGTCTCGTCGTCCTGAGTATCAAAAAGACATTCAAACTATCAAATTATGTTCAAACGACATATGAGGGTACAAAATGACTATTTTGCCCCTAGACTTAAAATCATTCAAAAACCAAGGGTTTTACATAGTACTAAATGTAAGTGCTGAAAAGTATAGATTGAATGAAATGATCCTATATGTGAACTTGAAAAGGAAGACTTATTGAAAAACAAAATAAGTGTATTGTGAACAATGTTATCAAATAAGAAAACAAGTCTTGAATAAACTGCTTCTCAATGAGACAAGAGGCAATACCGAAAGTATTGTATTATATGATAACTTTATACAGGGATAGCTCTTATTTTGTGTATTCAGCATGGTATATTGACTTGTTACTAAAATTAGTTTATATATGGAAATACTTCTTAAAACTAAGTGTTATTACTATATTTTCATAAGTATATTTCTTTAATATTAAGTGTTAAAATTTGTGTATACAAGCACCACTAAGCTTTGCTTAGCGTGTTAGAATTGTTTTCTGACACGCAGGTATCAGGACATTGGAGCAAGTTAAGAAGATGAAGATCTTGTGTTTATTGTATTTATAAGTTATAAGGATTATGTATATAGATAATTCAATTTAGCTAATTAAGAGCTTGTATAAATTTTGTAAACATAAGAAGATTTATGTATTTAGAAAATGAAGTTTGAGATTCTAGTGAATGAGTATATTGAAAGAAATGTATTGTTTATTTATTTGATTTGATGAACTTATAAAGTTTATTTGATTTATAATTTCTATTCGGATTATTGGAGATATTGGAAATTAGTCTAAATGTTGGACCTATAAGTGTTGAGATATGCAGATTGTATTATTATTTGAAAATTTTAATTATGAAGAGAGTTTTCTCAGAATTGATTGGAGCTTGAACAGTGTATCGTATAACATTCTCTGATAGTTTTTACATAGGAATTGTCAGAGGATGTTACATTTAGTGGTATCAGAGCGTGGTTTAGGCGTTTCTGGCATGTGGAGTTATGGGAAAAGTGAAATGTAATTTTCTAAGTTATGTGAAGTGAATAAGTGGATATGTGTTGTGACACAATTGATATTCCATATGTTTATGGTAATAGAATGTTTACTAAAAATTGATTGACAATTCATAGTGTATTGTTTGGAGTGCACTAGATCTATTTGTGATAAAGAATGAAGTGAAAAGAAAACAAGATATGAGTAGCAAAAGAGATATGTAAAAGTAACACAGTGAAAGTGTAATAATTTATTGGAATCAGAGGAATAAATTATGATAGAGAGATAAATTTCGAGCATGAAATTTCTTACGAGAATGAGAATTGTCATGTTGTACAACATTAAGTATTGATGTTCTACATTAAGTGAGTGAATATATGAGTGTCAAAGTAGAGTGATTATGATATGAGAGCATTTGAAACTGATAGTGATAAGGTTAAATAAGCCTTAAGAAGAGTAATATTAAATCCGAGTATGGATAATATCCGTATAGTGGAAAAAGAGTTCAAAGAGGTAAGAAATTATGAAAATACCTTTCTAGCTTGAAATGAATTCGAGCTATACTTTGAATGTGGAATATGGATAATGAAGTGTTAAAGTGTCAAAAGTAATTGTTTTTATAATGTTTCAATGTTAAGGATTGAAGTGATAGTTAAATGAAAGCACGTGAATGCATCGAAACTATTGTATAAGTGAGTATATTGGATAACAGTCCTAAAACTTATGTAACGATTTCTAGTGTCTTCTATTATCTTCTAAAATGTCATCAAAACAAAAGATTGAAAAGGAAAGTAATGGAAGAGTATTGGTAAAGAGGCTAGTGCTTGAATACCACTTAGTGTGCTATTTATTGAAATGATCTTGATTTTTATTATGAAAGGGATTTGTGAATTGATAAAACACCAGTACTTGTGGAAGATATGGTGTAATAAATAATTGTGAAAACTTTACTTCTATGATAGTAAAATTCTTCGTGCAATATGTAAATGTGTAGCTATATCTTATTTATCTGGAACAATGATTCAATCTATCATTGAATTATTTGAGTTAATATAAGGTTGTGAAAGAAAATAAGGTTGAAAAATTTTAGGATTATGGAAATTGAGATTTGAATTTGATTGTGCCTTAACGAGTAGGATTTTGTTTCCTTAAAGTGTATGAGTTGCATTCATCATAACTTATTGATTAAATCATGAAAAGAAATTCTAGTAATGATACGCATGATTATTTGTATAGTCATGCATATGCTTGTGTAAATTTCTATTCTTCAAACTTTGAGAAGAAATTCCAATATAGAGGTGCATGATCATTCATATGGACATGTATATATTTGTGTCCTTAAAATTGTGAAAGGCAATTTCAGTAGAGACATGTAAGACCATTCATATGGATATGCATTTGCCTATGCATATTTCTACCTTCTTAGTCCTTCACAAAGTAGGGTTTATGGGTGGAAATCAGTAGAGAGTTATTGAATACATCTGAAACATAGTTATAAAAGATTGCTTATAAGAGTGAAATGAAATTAATCCATTAAGTGATGAAACTGAAATGTGAAAAGAACGTGAGGAAAGTATGGATAAATTTAATTGAGATGTGAAAGAAGTGTAAAGATAGAGAAAAGATAAAAGACAAGTACAAGTGATTAGTGGATCTAACATCTTCATGATGAAATAAGATAATTTCTGAAGTAAAGTGAAAAGCATGATAGAATGATAAATCAGTAATGATTGTACATAATGTGAAGAGCAAGTTAAAGAAACTAAAGAAGTATATACAAATTGATTGAGTAATGAAAGTAAGAATGTGAGATTTACATATTGTGTATTTATACGTGATAGTAACATTATTTGGTGATTAAAGCCAAGGTATAGATCATATATATATAAGTGTTAAAGAGTTACTTAATACTAATTGATTGCAAATGGAAAGAAAGGAATTGATAATGTAAAACGAAAAGAATGTAGTGAGATGTGAAAGTAGTGAACCCTTCTAGTGAAATGATGTATGGTAGAACAAGTTAGCAATATATACATATATGTGTGTGTATGTGAATATGTGTATGAGACATAGAGAATAAAGTATAAATGTACATGTACTCTTAAAGTGAAAGAATAGTGATAAATTCTTAATATGTTAAGAAAAGAATGAAACAAGTGAAGAGTGGAAATCTTTGTAGATTTCATTATTACAGTGGAAACATGAAAATGATTTGAAAAAAAATAAAGATTGATGAATAAATAAAATTATTCGAACTAATCGAAAACAAGTATAATGTGTATATGTGTTCATATGATAAATGTGTTTGAAATGATTGTTTATATCTTATACAAATACAGAAAGAAACAAACATTTCAAAGAGAAAGTGTTATATTTCATTCAGAGAGAAAGTGTTATATTCGAAAGTATAGTATAATTGACAATACTTTGTACCATTGAAAGAAATGATACTGATGTTAAAACTAGTTTCCGGATTAGCTAAAGGGTAAATATTCAAAGTGATAGTGGGCATTTTATGCCATATTGACAGTGGGCACTCTGTGCCATAAAGGACACTTATGTCCCATATTGACAGTGGGCACTCTGTGCCATAAAGGACACTTATGTCCCATATTGACAGTGGGCACTCTGTGCCATAGAGAACATTTATGTTCCATATCGAAAGTGGGCATTTTGTGCCATAGAGGACATTTTATATATATATATGTCCTAGTGATATTGGCATCTATGCCATCAGTGGATGCTTTGCGTCATAGAGAACCTCTGGTTCCTTTCTCTCAGTGGTCACTTCGTGACATCATATACAGTGGGCATTCATGCCATAGTGGGCCTTTGGCCATATTGATACAGTGGGCATTTACTTGCCATCAGTGACCCGCTATCCGGAACTAGGATTTAATGTTCAGTATATAAGAGAAAGAATGAAATATATATGTAATAGTGAAATGTAATGATACAAATGATATATAAAACAAAATTTCTAAAGAGAGTTAAAGGTAATTACTGAATTGAGTTTGAACAGTGTAAGTGTGTAGAACTGAATTTTCTATAGTTTTATAACATAATTATTTTGAAAGTGTTACGTTGATTGAAATCAAACATAAATAAATGTTATGTAAATTAATAAAATCATTGATTTTATGTGAAATTTGAGATTATTTAAAAAGTAAATAGATTATTGCTAAAGTATGTAAATTTCGAGGACAAAATTTCTTTAGTGGGAGAAAATTGTAATGGCCAAGATTTTAATCAGAAACATTTTAACAAATATTGAAAAATGCATAGTGTATAGTGACAAAAGTGTGATGGATAAATGCTATACGTAAAGAATAATACATTGTGTAGCTTAAAACTTTACCGAAAAGAGTATTTTTACTGTTTTACGCGATTAAAACTCGATTTAAAATCAACGGTTAAGAATGAGGGTGCACCATAGTTATTATGAGCCTACCCTCACTAGATTAAAAAATATATATATATATGTGCATATGTGTGTGTGTGTGGAGAAGTTTCTGATTTCTTCTTCTCTCCACGCCATCATCACCATCTTCACTCCTTTCTTCTTCCTTTTTTCCATGATTTGAATCAAAACTTAAGATTAAGTTGGAAAAGTGGTGATTATCAACAAGGTATGTGCTTTTGAGTTATATTTTATAAAAATATGAATTTTTATGAGTTTAAATGATTTAATTGACTGATTGAGTTATGTATATGAGAAGTGAAGGGTTTGATTATGTTTTTATCCATATGAAATGGTTAAAAGCTTAATTAAGTGAAGGTATTTAATATGAATTCTTTTTATGTCAAAATATTGAGTTTGATCAATTATTATCTTAGATCTTCAATATGTTTGTGTTTAATGAAGTTAAAAGTGCAGAATACATGATTTTTACTCCGAAAACAGTCCCAAAATCAATGCCATGGCCGTGGCAATTGAGTGCCACGACCGTGGGATTGAACGTGATGCTGTTTCTTCAAAAAATTCAAGAGAACAGAAGAGTTTTAGATGCCACGATCGTGGCCCTTGAAGGCCACGGCCGTGGGGTCTTCAAACTTATTTTACAGCTTCATTTTGGATCCCACGGGCGTGGGGTTGAGATGCCACGGCCGTGGGGGTACCTAAATAATATTTTTGGCTTGTAATTTGTGATCTACGGGCCTAGTATGAGACTAATATGTGAATATTGTATTGAGACTTCATGTGTATGCGTTAAATGCATGAAAAAGAGTGAGAAACTTGAGATAAGTGACAAATATATATCATACTAAATGTTACTAAGAGTAATGTACCAAGGTCATGGTATAAACAAGTGAAATGATATAAACAAGTGCTTATATAAATAAGTGAGTGTTTACATAAACAAGTGTTAATCAATGACATGAGACTAATATGTGTATAGTCCATACTTTTGTGTTAATGTGTTAAACGTATGAAAACGAGTGATAAACCTTAGACAAGTGACACACATATACCAAATGTTGATAAGAGTATAGTACCAATGAAATGAAATAAACAATGTAGTGTTCATCAAAATTAATGAATTGCCCAAATCATATTAAATTTATATCTAGCTTTGGATTGAATGGTTAACTAGAGGATGGATAGCCACAGTGATAGTGGGCACATCGTGCCTTTAATGGACACATTGTGTTATCAGTGAAAGTGGGCATAATTGCCATTATAAATTCTTGAGATTGCTACACTAACATGATATCCAAACCTATGATCTAAGTTTAGTATGTTTGGGCATAATTAATGAAAATATATGTGAACATGATAGTTGTGACTAATGAAAGAAATGTCAAATAATAATATAAGTCAATTACTTGAAATTGAAGTATTGTGTTCCAATGTAAAAGTGATTGTTAATATATATATTAATGCTTACAAGTGAAAGTTCTAAGGAACGTAATGGAAATGTTATGCTCAATGTATTGAATTAATCAAATGATTGAAAGTGTATATAATGCTATGAGATACAAAGTGCTCCAAAGTATATCAAATGATTGAAAGTGTATAACATGATGTGAGATACAAAGTGCTCTAAAGTATAGTACTAGATGTAAGTGCTGAAAAGTATAGATTGAATGAAATGATCCTATATGTGAACTTGAAAAGGAAGACTTATTGAAAAACAAAATAAGTGTATTGTGAACAATGTTATCAAATAAGAAAACAAGTCTTGAATAAACTGCTTCTCAATGAGACAAGAGGCAATACCGAAAGTATTGTATTATATGATAACTTTATACAGGGATAGCTCTTATTTTGTGTATTCAGCATGGTATATTGACTTGTTACTAAAATTAGTTTATATATGGAAATACTTCTTAAAACTAAGTGTTATTACTATATTTTCATAAGTATATTTCTTTAATATTAAGTGTTAAAATTTGTGTATACAAGCACCACTAAGCCTTGCTTAGCGTGTTAGAATTGTTTTCTGACACGCAGGTATCAGGACATTGGAGCAAGTTAAGAACAGATGAAGATCTTGTGTTTATTGTATTTATAAGTTATAAGGTGTATGTATATAGATAATTCAATTTAGCTAATTAAGAGCTTGTATAAATTTTGTAAACATAAGAAGATTTATGTATTTAGAGAATGAAGTTTGAGATTCTAGTGAATGAGTATATTGAAAGAAATGTATTGTTTAGTTATTTGATTTGATGAACTTATAAAGTTTATTTGATTTATAATTTCTATTTGGATTACTGGAGATATTGGAAATTAGTCTAAATGTTGGACCTATAAGTGTTGAGATATGCAGATTGTATCATTATTTGAAAATTTTAATTATGAAGAGAGTTTTCTCAGAATTGATTGGAGCGTGAACAGTGTATCGTATAACATTCTCTGATAGTTTTTACATAAGAATTGTCAGAGGATGTTACACCTAGCCCAAATGATAGTTTCTTATACTACAAGATCCATTACTAAGCATGATTCTACCTTAAAGACTTTCTTTAAGTTTTATCTATCTTGGTCAAGAATTTCCAAGTAATGATCTCTACAAGAGACCTTAGGCATACTCTTCTACTATTAGGAGTGGTGAATCCTTTGTTGATCATTTAACTACCATTGAATGCTTCATGATATACCCAATCAACATCTTTATAAGCGATTCTAAAAAGCAACTGAAGATTGATGTCAAAGTATATCAATCCATATTTAAGATACAAGTTGAATATCTTAAGTCTAAGGATTAATGTACAATTGCATGATGAGATATTATCATTGACAATAAATAGTTTACCACATGATAGTCTCACGGCTAGTTATCCAATATATTTGACTACTCTTGGCAAGCATCTACATGTTAACTATAAATATCGCCATGTTTACAATTTATGAGAATAATTGATTGATCATGATCAAATAGTATAACATGTACTAGTCTAACCGCGTTAATGATGTCCTACTCATTAACACTCAATGAATAGGGACTAATTTTGATATAGACATAATAGTTAGCCAAACTATTGACCTCTATTTTAATCTTAGGCAATCAAATTGAATAAGACTAATATTTGTATCAAGTTACATTTCACAGGACTTAATTCGTTGAAGATTTCTTCAGAGCCCAATCGAACTACCATCTAGGCAGACCGGACTCAGAGAGAAGCCCATCATGTCGAGCTAAGGAATGACAATACCGAGCAGACAAAACTACTGAGCTTATTATTCCTAACCGAAGCTACTTAAAGTTAGTATACCAATATCGAACTAATAAATAACAAAGTGATAGGACTAACAGTCCAAACTCGAACTAGAGAATGATGTGACCAAGCATTGAGCTAAAACTAATCAGATAAAACTTGAGCAGATCAGACAAGGCACGAGCTGACCATACAAAGCTCAAGGAAAGAAACAAACTGAGCACACCAAGCCTCAAGCTGATAGAATCAAGGATGAGCATATCAGAATAGACTTAAGCCAAAGTATTCAGTATAGCTCATGCTCAACATCACTCTCACTTTATGGACGGACTATATGTTTCGACCGGACTATTGTAAAGACCGATCATACCGAGCTCAATGATAAACTCTCAAAAATCCAATAGAGCTTACGACCTCTAGTACTGTGAAAATTTTAGCATACTACACTTGGACCGATTGGACCTTACGCAATCCGACCAGACTGAGTTGTAGGCTAAAATCCAACAAAGTTCTAATGGTAATCACGGTCACTGGTACTTCCAAAATCTCAACATACCATGAATAGATCGACCAAACTAAAGACATACCGACCATACCAGTTGAACGGGATTCAAATATTATAGCCGTTACTTATCCACTCAATTAGTGGATGCCACGTGTATTAGCTGTTGAAGAACTTTTGTCAGAAAAAGTGAAAAGCACGATCAGATAGAACACAGTCTGACCATGCCGAACCTGAGCTGAACTGACCAAGTGTAGTTCGACCATGTCGAGCCTGAGTTGACCAGACCAATGGCAATCTGACCATGAACCAGCTCGAAAAAGTGAAAAATGTAGGAGATAGGAATCAAACATGTTGGCTCCCACTCTAAATGGCTAGTTGAAGACTTAGAGGCTATAAATACTATAAGAAACCACATTTTTCAAAGAGATTGTGATTATAAAAGCCAAGTTTAACATCTTTCATTTTCTTGCATCAAAATTTATACTTATAATCATTGAGTGTTAGGTGTGAGTATTAAACACTATTATAAGTTTGAGTGTGAGCTTTAAAACACTTAGGTTTTATAGTGAGCCTGGGAAAACTCTAGTTGGGTTGTGAGAAAGTTACTCAAACCTTGTAAAAGTTTGGTGTGAGCTTATAAAAACACCAAGTTAGAGTTGAGCTTGTAAAAACTCAAGATTAGTGAAACCTTAACAAGTTAAGGAAGTGGATGTAGGATTGAGGTAATCTGAACCACTATAAATTCTCTTATGCTTATTCTTCTTTACTCCTTCTCCTGTTTTGATTTTGCTTTTAATTTTTTAATTTGACATCAATTCTTCAAATTAACCAATTCACCCCCCTCTTGGTTTCCATCTTAGGACAACAATAATTACATATGAAAAGTTTCTCACATTTTATGATCACTGTCATAATTCTTTCATGCTATGCCATTCACACCAAGAGCAATCTTATCAATCAATTAAGTATTTTCCATTAAATGCAATATCACATTTCCAATATATGTTGAATGATAAAAACGTTCCTTTATTAAGTAAATAATATGATATATAACATCCTAAAGTGATTACTCTAGTGCATCTCTCTAATAATCTCCCAATTGCACTAGGGCTAATCACCTTTGTATCTAATATCAGAAGCTATTACATGATTATCATGTTTCTTTTGGGGTAACGGCTTAGTGAATGGATCGGTAATGTTTTGATTCATAGGTACCTTCTCTATCTTTATGTCTTGTCTACCAATAATCTCCTTTATCAAATGGTAATGCTAACATACATGCGTGGATTGCTGATGAGACGATGGTTCCTTTGCTTGTGCAATGGCTCTATTATTGTCACAATATTTGGGTTATTGGGTCAACAATGCAAGGGAACACTTCTAAATCGTTGATAAATTTCTTGATCCATATGGCTTCCTTGGCTGCTTTTGAAGCCACTATGTACTCCTCTTTAGTTATAGAATTGATAGTCATTTCTTGCTTGGAACTCTTCCAACTAATTGTCCCACCATTCAATATGAATATGTAATCGGATTGGGACTTGGAATCATCTTTATCCGATTGGAAACTAGCATCGGTAAACCCTTTTACCGTTAGTTCTTCATCTCCATATACCAAGAATGTATCCTTAGTTCTCCTTAAGTACTTAAGGATATTCTTGACAGCCACCCAATGCCCATCACTTAGATCAGACTAGTATTTGCTTGTAACACTAAGAGCATAAGATACATCAAGTTTAAATACATAACAGAGCGTACATGCTACATCCAATTGTGGAAGCATATGGAATCTTACTTATGCATTCTCTTTCTTCTTGAGTATAAGGGACATAGTCTTAGATAGTAAAATTCCATGTACCATGGGAAAAATTTCCTATCTTAGACTATTCCATGCTAAACCTCTTTAGCATTTTGTCTATGTATGTAGTGTAACATCCGAAAATTTACTAAAATTAAATTAAAAGTAACAATTCATTATAGATGGTTCAATCAATCAATTCGAACATTAAATTCATAAAAATTCATATATTTGGAATTATAATACATAAGCACATACCTCTTTCAATTTTTCTCTTCTTCTCTCTTTTCTCTGTTTTTCTTTGATCACTTGCTGATAATCTCACCTTTTCTAGCTTATTCTTTAAAAAATTTATAATTTTATGTAATTCACTCTCAATTTTATTTGATTTGAAGAAAGAAAGATGAAGAAAATAAGAAAGATGGTGGAGGTGATGGTGTTTGGCGTGGAAGATGGGAGAAAGGAGAAGAAGACTCTACACACACATATGTCCACACACACACACACATATATATATGGCTTAATCTAGTATGGTCAATCTCATTTTAACTATGATGTACCCTCATTCTTAACCGTTGATTCTAAAATGAGTTTTAATCCCGTAAAATCGTAAAAATAATTACTTCAGTAAATTTTGAGATATACTATTTACTATTCTCTGCTTATAGCATTTATCCACATTACTTTTATCAATATACATTATCAATTATCAATATTAGTTAAAAAGTTTCATGTTTAAAATCTTAACCATTTTAATTCTCCCCCACTGAAGAAATTTCGTCCTCGAAATTTTTCTGTTGTGGCAATAAGTCATTTAATTCATAACTAATCTTAAATCTCACATAAATCCAATTATTTTATTAATTGACATAACTTTTACTTATGTTTGATATCAATCAATGTAACACTTTTAGAATAATCTTATTATAGAACTGTAGAAGATTCAGCTCTACACACTTACACTGTTCAAACTCAATTCAGTAATTGCCTTTAATTCTCTTTAGAATTTTTTTTAAAATATAATTTGTGTCATTTCATTCCATTGTTATATATATATATATCTTTCTTTCTCTCATATACTGAATTTTAAATCCTAGTTTCGGATAGTGGGTCACTGATGGCAAGTAAATGCCCACTGTAAAAATATGGCCAAAGGCCCACTATGGCATGAATGCCCACTGTGTATAATGACACAGAGTGTCAACTGAGAAAAAGGGACCAAAGGTCCTCTATGACGCAAAACGTCCACTGATGGCATAGATGTCAATATCACTAAGACATATAAAAAAATATCCTCTATGGCACAAAGTGCCCACTTTCAATATGGGACATAAGTGTCTTCTATGACACAAAGTGACCACTTTCAATATAGGACATAAGTGTCCTCTATGGCACAGAGTGCCCACTTTCAATATGGCATAAAATGCCCACTATCACTTTAAATATTTACCCTTTAGCTAATCCGAAAACTAGATTTAACATCAGTATAATAGATCAAGACATTTATTTCATTGTTGCAAATTATTGTCAATTATAATATCTTATAGAATAAAACACTTTCTCTTTGAAGTGTTTGTTTATTACTGTGAATTTATAAGATATGAGCAATTATTTCAAACACATTTATCATATGAACATATATACACATTGTATTTGTTTCTGATTAGTTCGACTAATTTTATTTATTCATCAATCTTTATCTTTTCAAATCATTTCTATGTTTTCACTGTAATAATGAAATCTAAATAGATTCACACTCTTAATTGTTTAATTCTTTTCTTAACATATTAAGTATTTATAACTATTCTTTCACTTTAAGAGTATATGTACATATATAATGTATTAACTATGTTTAATACACACACTCACATATATATATATTTCTAACTTGATCCACAATATATCATTTCACTAGAAGGATTAAACTACCTACAAATCTCACTGCTTTCACATTATCAATTCATTTCTTTCTATTGTAATCAATTAGTATCAGTTAACTCTTTAACATTTCTATATATATAATCTATAACTTGTCTTCAATTATCAAGTAATGTTACTATCATGTATTCTATAAGTACACATTATGTAAATCTCATATTCTTACTTTCATTACTCAATCAATTCATATATACACTTCTTCGTTTTCTTTTTCTTACTCTTCAAACTATTTAAGATCATCAATGATTCATCAATATATTATTCTTCTCACTTTGCTTCATAAATTATCTTATTTCTTCATGAATAATGTTAAATCCACTAATCACTTGCAATGATCTTTTATCTTTTCTCTAACCTTACACTTATTTCAAATATCTAATTACATTTATCCATACTTTCCTCAAGTTTTCTTCACATCTAAGTTTCATCATTTAATGTATTGATTTCATTTCAATCTTATAAGCAATCTTTTGTTAATTATAACTGTTCCCAAGATGTATTCAATAATTCACCATTAATTCCACCCATAAATTCTACTTTGTGAAAGTATAAGAAGGTAGAAATATGCATGTCCATAGGAATGATCATGTGTCTCACTGTTGGGATTTTTTTTTCAAGGTTTGAAGAATAGAAATTTCCATAAGCATACGCATAACTATACAAATGATCATGCATATCTCTACTAGAATTTCATTTCATGACTTAATCAATAAGTTATCAATAATTCAACTCAAGCAAATTAAGAAAACAGGATTCAACTCTTCAAATCACAATCAAATTCAAATCCAAACTTCCATATCCCTAAAATCTTTCAAAATCTTATTTTCTTCCACAATCTTATATCAACTCATAAATGATTTAATGATGGATTTAATCATTGTTTTAGTTAATAATCTATAAATACACATTTACATATTGCAAGAATAACTTTACTATCATAGAAGTAAAGTTTTAAACTCATATTTTTCATAATTATTTAATACACCATATCTTTCATAAGTAATGGTGTTTTATCAATTCACAAATCTCTTTAAAAATACTCTTCCATCACTTTTCCTTTCAATATTTTTTTTTTTGATGATATTTTAGAAGACAATAGAAGACACTAGAAATCTTTAAATAGGTTTTAGGACTTTTACCCAATATACTCACTTGTAAAATAGTTTCGATGCATTCACTTTCTTTAATTAATTATAACTTCAATTTTTTACGCTGAAATATTATAAAAATAATTACTTTAGACACTTTAAAAACCCATTATCCATATTTCACATATAAATTACAGTTCGAATTCATTTCGAGCTATAAGGATATTTTCATAATTTCTTACATTTTCAAATTTTTTTCTAAAAATATGGATATTATCCATACTCGGATTTAATATTACTCTTATTAAGGCCTATTTAACCTTATCACTATCAGTTCCAAATGCTCAAGCTACACATAATATCATAATCAATCCAATTTACACTCATATATTCACTTAATGCAGAAAATCAATACTTAAAATTTTAGAGCATGACAATTCTCATTCTCGTAAGAAATTTCATTCTCAAAATTTATTTATCTGTCATAATTCATTCCTCATATTCCAATAAATTATTACACTTCCACTGTAGTACTTTGATATATCTCTTTAACTACTGATATCTTGTTTTCTTTTCACATCCTTCTTTTTCACAAATAGGTCTAGTGCACTCTAAATAATACACTATGAATTCTTAAACAATTCTTAAAAAATATTCTACTACTATAAACATATGAAATATCAATTGTATCAAAAATATACCCACTTATTCAATTCACATAACTTAGACACTTGCATTTCACTTCTCCTATAACTCCACATGCCAGAAACGCCTAAATCTGGCTCTGATACCACTAAATATAACATCCCCTGACAAGTCTCATTAGAACTATCAGACAATATTACTCGATATACTGTCAGTATTCAAATCAATTCATTTACAAAGTTCTCTTCCAACTAACAAAAATTTTCAAATAATAATACAATCTGTATAATTCAACACTTATAAATTCAACATTTAAACCGATCTCCAATATCTCTAATAATCCAAACACTAATTATAAATCAGATAACCATCATAGGTTCATCAAATCAAATAAATATATAAACTACATTGCTTTATTTTATAATCATTCACTAGAATTTTCAAACTTCATCCTTTAAATACATATATTACGTTTATATTTACTAATTTGTACAATCTGTCAAATAGCCAAACTAAATTTTATATATACATTTCATAACTTATGAGTATAGTATACAAAAGATCTCTATATGTACTATAGATAATTTCCTAAGATCCTTAATTCCACTTGTTAACTTACTCCGATAACCTGATACCTGCGTGTCAGAAAATAATTCTAACACGCTAAGCAAAGCTTGCTGGTACTTGTATAAACATATTTTGTCACCTAATATTAAAGAAAAATACTTATGGTAATATAGTAATAACACTTAGTTTTAAGAAATATTTCAATATATTAACTATTTTTAATTACAAACCAACATAATATTTTGATTACACAAAATAATAACTTTAACTTTATAAAAGTCATCATGCTATACTATACTTTCGGTATTGCAACTTTTCTCTTTATGAATCATTTTATTTAAAACTTAATTTCTCATTTGTTAACATTGCTCACAATACGCTTATTTTATTTTTCAATAAGTCTTACTTTTCAATTTCACATATAGGATAATTTCATTCAATCTATAATTTTCAGCACTTAAATTTAGTACTATACTTTGGGGTACTTTGTATCTTATATCATTATATACACTTTCAATCATTACAACACTTATAAAGTTATTGATTAATTCAATAAATTGAGCATAAGATTTTTATTCCGTGCGTTAGAACTTTCACTTGTAAACATTAATATGTACATTACCAATCACTTTCACATTGTAACACAGTAAGTCAATTTTAAGTAATTGATTTATATTATTATTTTGCATTTCTCCCATTATTCATAGCATCATATTCACATATATTTTCAATTTAGATAACTTCATTAAATATGCCCATACATACTGAACTCAGATCATAGATTTGGATAACAGGTCAGTATAGCATTTGTAATGCCAAATCTCAAGCATATATATATATAATAGCAATTATGTCCACTGTCACTGATGACACAATGTGTCCATTAATGGCAAGAGATGCAAACTATCACTATAGCTATCCTTCTATTGGTTAGCCATTCAATCCAAAGGTATATCTAAAATCAATATAATTTGAGCAATTCATTAGTTTTGATTAACACTGAATTGTGTATATTATTTCAATGGTACAATACTTTTATCAACATTTAGTATTATATATATTTTTCACATATCTAAAGTTTATCACTCTTTTCCATGCTTTTAACACATATACATAAATTCTGAACACAACGGTAATTTTATTAGCTTTCTAGTTTGTTTTATTTTTTTTATAGCATGTGACACACCCACTGACTTAGGTGTGTCACTGCCCGTATCACTGGACACACCCACTGACTTGGCCATGTCACTGGCTGTGTCTCTCATCAAAGAAAATAAAAATTTTTGACAGCATGTGACACACCCACTGACTTGGCCGTGTCACTGCCCGTGTCACTAGATACACCCACTGACTTGGCCATGTCACTGGTCGTACCTCTCATCAAAGAAAATAGAAATTTTTGACAGAATGTGACATACCCACTGACTTGGCTATGTCACTGCCCGTGTCACTAGACACACCCACTAACTTGGTCATGTCACTAGTCGTGTCACTAGACGCACCCACTGACTTGGCCATGTCACTGGCAAAAATTACGTATTTTTACACACTCAACCATATAAACACAAACATATTCAAGATTTATGATAAAAATGAATCAAAAACTAATTTTTTAACATAAAAAGAGTTTATATCAAATACTCTACTCAAACATCAATTAACCAATCTTTAACCATCACTTATAGCTAAAAATAATATCAAACCACTCATTTCTTGTAAAGATTGAATTAAAAATCATACTCATCACTCATAAGTTCTTTTAAATTCATTTTTTACTCATCAATCCATTTAACCAATACTTTAAGTAACAATTCATTATAGATGACTCAATCAACCAATTCAAACATTAAATTCATAAAAATTTATATATTTGCAAATTATAATACATAAGCACATACCTCTTTCAATTTCTCTCTTCTTCTCTCTTTTTCGTCTTTTTCTTTGATCATTTGCTGATAATCTCACCTTTTCTAGCTTATTCTTCAAAAAATTTATAATTTTATATAATCCACTCTCAATTTTATTTGATTTGAAGAAAAGAAGATGAAGAAAATAAGAAAGATGGTGGAGGTGATGGTGTTTGGCGTGGAAGATGGGAGAAAGGAGAAGAAGACTCTACACACACACACACACATATATATAGCTTAATCTAGTGTGGCCAATCTTATTTTAACTATGGTGTGCCCTCATTCTTAACCATTGACTCTAAATCTAGTTTTAGTCCTATAAAACCGTAAAAATAATTACTTCAATACATTTTGAGATATACTATTCACTATTCTCTGCTTATAGCATTTATCCACATTATTTTTATCACTATACATTATCAATATTAGTTAAAAAGTTTCATATTTAAAATCTTGACCATTACAGATATAATGTAAATAATATATAAAATATTACCTACTAAAACACATACATAACTTCATTATAAAATTTTTTTCCAAAGCATTCTTGATAGTTTGTGATATTTAGATACATCAAAATATAATATAATATACATGAAGTCAAAATGTATAAAAATATAAAATATGTACATGCTGACAGTTTGCCTCTGATCTTAATGTCCAATAATCAACTCTGCACTCAAGATCTCAAGCCTAGACCCAGCTTGATCTAGACGAACTCTCCAGCTCAATCGGACCTACCATGTCACTTGTATTATGAATCACAATCGCGCTGAGCCAAAAGCCTAGTAATATAAACTTTGATAACAATAAAGTTCAAATGCAATGCCAATGCACAATGCATAAGGATATTATATCTCATAATACTTTATCTTAATATATAGCTCAATTGTTCCACAATTCATAATTCACATAAAAATAAACACAAGCATAGGTCCAAAGGATCTAATATGCTATTTAAATTTCAGAGTTACTGTTTTGGTCTATGTTGACACCATGTGTCTAGCCCCGAAGGCAAATCATATCACAATAAGGATAACCTCCTATGTAACATCCCAACTAGGCTTCAAGGGCTAGGTCCAACCCAGCTTTAAGGGACTGCTACGTCATAGGCATGCCACTAAACACAAAACTCTGAACATTGAATAACATACTAGGCACACGATTATTTCATATTTTCATTATCAATTTCTTTCTTATTTTCTCATGATCAAACTAGGCATATAGCCTCATTTATCTCATTTATATCCATATAGCCATCACCAATGGCTTTACATAATATCTTTAATGTACACTTAACAAACTACATTACCCAAATATTTTGGGTCATTATTATATCTTGCACATAGTTCACATTGCATATAATGTATTTATAACATTATACAAATCATAGCATATTACTCATGCACAAATAATGTAGTAAGTAACTTAACACATCTTCCAATCAAAGTGTGTTAAGTCATAAAAATATAATCAATTATTCAAAGTTTGTAATTATCTCTAAAAGCAACAAAACAAAGCTCAAACACCACTTTCAACCTTCTCTTCCCAAGATATCTCTCAATACTTGGATTGGATAACTCAAGTCTCCTCAAAGCCTAAACCTAATGTGATTATAAATAATCACTTAGTAACACGCTTAAAGGCATATATAAAACCTCTCAACACAAGGATAAGAAACACAAAGAAAAACAAGGAAAAGAACTATCTAGTGTAAAATCTATAAATGACAAGCTCAACAACACAGGCGTGTCAATGACCGTGCCCTAAACCCACAATACAAAAGCTTTGACACGCTCAGTGACATGGGCATGTCAATGACCATGTCCTAAGCTCTGTATCACAGCAGATAAGACACGTCCAGAGACATGGGCGTGTCCCTGCCCGTGCCAAAAGTCCTACAACACAGTAGCTGTGACACGCACAATGACATGGGCGTGTCACTGCACGTGTCAATACTATAACAGTACAAAAGCTGTGACACGCTTAGTGATATGGACGTGTCACTTCACGTGTCACCAATACTAAAAACAGAACCATCGACATGCCCAAAGACATGGCCGTATCACCGGGCGTGTCAGGCCAAAATCCTGATATTAACACATAATTGTCACATCCAAAATTATCTTTCTTTTTCCTTTTTAACTCTATTCAAACTCAGCCATATCCATCATTTTACCATAAAATATTTGTATATACATCAAAACAACCCAATTAAAAGCAAAATACACAATTTAAAACTCTGGCTTCACAACTCAAAAGTTACATAACCCAAAACTCTTATTCTCTTCACCAAACTTAACCATTTCTTCAATCCAACCCTAAAATAATAGTTAACTACTCAAAATAATTTCATACATACCAATACTAACCATTAACACATACTACACCAAACATCCAATTCACACATATACATACTTTCATAGAAAGTCAAGAAAACAAGTTGGTAACTTACCAAATATGGAGAAAATTCCTAAAACTCCAACTTGAACACTTGAAATCCTTCAATTACTTGAGCTTAGAAGAAGCAAATCCCTCCTTTCCTCTAATGGAGATAGTCGGCCTTCAATGGAGAAAGAAGAAGAAGAAGATGATCTCCAAACTCATCTTTAATCAACCACTACTCTTATAACCACACAATTCTCCACTTTAAATTTTCACTAAGTAAAATATATATTACTTAATTAATATAAAAAATATCTTTCACTAACTACACAAATAATTTTTGATAATTTAAAATAACTTTTGACCAATTTAAAATATTGACTTGTATATGTTATGTATATCTACATATATATATCATATACATATTTTACTTTTTCACTTAAATATATATATATATATTTAAATCATTTATTTAATTTCTAAAAATTAAAATTTTTAAAATTTTGGGATATTACAAAAGTAATCTCATTATGTAATCAATTACATAAATTTATACATATAATGTGAATTTGTACATATAATATAGTCAATGACATATAATTAGTATATTAATAAAATATAATAAAATAATTATTATATATCAAAAATATATTGTCCAATTGAAATAAATAAATATAATCATGAACACACAATATACTTATATTTTATTTGAAAATCAATATATAATAAAAAAAATATTTAACTTTTAATATACTATTATAATTAAGTTTTATATAATTTTAATATACTAGTTGAGTCTTAATATAGTTTTGTACCCATACTTCCTACAATTGAACTGAATTCTATTATGAATATTATTTATACATTAGATATTACTAGCTACTATATATATTATAGCTGTTATATAAAAATATTATATAAATGTTAATAAATTTTACTTTTACAATATTACATATCAGATTTTTTATAAATAAATTAAAAAAAGCATGTGATGGCATAGTTTTTTTTTAAAGAAAAAAAATATATAATCACAAAAAAATTGAATCTTGTATATTTGACCACACATATGAGTGCAATACCATTTGATCTATGTACAATTTAATAAGTATAAGTAAGTAGTCAAATTTGTTTTTTTTTTTAAACTTTCTTTCCTGAGTTTTCATTTTTTTAACAATTTTTTATTTTTATTATATTTTTACTTGTTTTCTTTAATTTTTTTATTAATTAAAATATATAATCTAAAATTTTAAAATATTTTAAATATTTTAAATAAACAAACTCATTAATTAGTAGATTTTGATAACATTAGAAATAAAAAGTGCATATTTCCAATATACATTATTTAATATGAGTAATTAGAGAGAAATAGATTACTTGTTTTGGAGGCAGCCAACCTAGTCTGGCCAACTTAGTTTTTTCCATATTTTTCTTAACACATTAAACAAAAAACTGAAAATAATTCCCATGTCCCCAATTTGCTCTTGCATTTTCCTAATGCCCAAGAAAAATGGGTAGTTCTTTTGTCTCTTATAATTATTTTTCTATCCTTTCTTTCCCATTTTCCAATTTGACTTCATTGTTTCTCTCACACCAAAAGGAAACTTCTTTCCCGACAAAGAATTCTCAATTCATGGATACATTTGTTAAGTCTGTTCTATGCTTGAAGTATTGTAGCTGTGTTACATGCTTCACTTGATAATTAATAATTTCTTTCACATATGTTAATGCTAAGTCTACGGCAATTTTCTTTTTTTTTTTTAACTTTTGTTTCTACAACCATATACTTTTTTATTATTAATATGTCTTCTAGTTGATTACTTGTTAATATGTAGGCATAATAGGCAAACTTTTTCAAACATACTTTTATTATTATAGTAGATAGTACTCTTTTTGTTCTCTCACATTTTATAATTGTTTTGGTATGCAATTATATTAAACTAAATTCTTAATCCAATTTACTTGATGTATGGGTTATGCAAAACTTATAAATTTTTTTTTGGAGGTATTGTAATACTTTAATAGTTTATGCTTAAATTTTCCTAAATTTTAATATTATTTTTTAATAACATTATCTAAGCAAAGCTAATGAAAAGGAAGAGAATCAAATTCAATGAAAACATAATTAATAATATGAAAGTTCCATGCTTTGGGTGAGGGAATAAAAGTCAGCAGTGAGAAAACTTGGAAAAATTAAAGAAAAATAAAATGTGAAAGGAGTTGGTGATTATAAAGTAGGAGATCATTCGTCGCTACTCGCAATAAATTTTGTTGACCTCTTTTGCATATAATTATTTCGATTTAAATTCGGTTTCTAAGTGCTAAAAAAAATGTATAATCACGTGGTCAATCAACGCACCGTGGTTTCACCATTAAGTCAATGATTAAATAGTGTTAGTGTTATTGCTCTTTGGCAGACAGCCCAGTCAATGGGTTCGTTTAATTAACACACTAAATTACTATAATATCCTTAAAGTTGTTGTAATTGACACTTTGGTGCTTACTATTTCAAAATTCAAATTAACATTAAATTTATTACAAATAGCTTAAACTTTAAATTTTTTAAAATATTTCTTATTTATAAACTCAAATTAATGGATAAAAAGACACTTAATTTAGGCATTTTAGACTTTTAATTTCACTATATTTAAAAAAAAAAAAAGCTTTTAGTTTAGCCACTTTTCCACTTTTTATAATTTCTCTATTTTTTAAAAAATAAGCAAGTATATCCTAAATTTTAAAAATTATCACAGTTGAACTGTGGGGGCATGTTCAATATAATTAACAGGTTGATATCTGATCATTTTTGAGAAATGAATTAAATAGCTTTGACATTTAGTTTATTAATATAATAATTATTTATTATTACTCAAAACAATTTTTAATAGCCAATAATAGATTTAACAGTGTAATACGACAAAACACTTGACTATAAATAATAAAAAAAAAAGATCAATGATTTTGCTTATTTGTCTAATTAAAACCAAAAATTAATTTTGTAAATTACCATATATATTTTTAGATTTTTGTTTAATGGAACATAATTTTAAAAAATAAAAAAAATATTTATGTATTCTTATAATTAAAACATTATATTTTAAATTAAAAAATTATATATGGAATTCAAAAAAAAATAAAGTGAAACATTATAAATTTAATTATTGTGGAATGTCTTTTATTATTTATAATAAAATGCTTAATATATATAATTTTAATTTTTCTTAGAAAAAATCAGGTTGATAAATTTAAAAAAAATATATCTGAATTTTTATTAAAAAAATAAAAAAAATAACAAAAAATAGTAGATTTTATAACCACATAAAATATATATGGATACTATGATCATTTTATTCTTCATTTGACTAATAATTTTGGTTACTTTAAATGAAAATATTATTTTATTGATAAAATAAATATGAGAGATTATTTAATTCATTTTAAAAATGGGCAGTGAATGTTTTAATTAATTAAATATGAAAAACTAATATATTAATATATTATTTATATTTTTATAAATCCAGTTCAAATGACATTAGAAGAGAGAAAAAATTTAAAGGATAATTTTAACCAAATGATAAAATTGTAAATAACTTTACGAGTTTAAGATATAATAATTAATTTTCAAAAAAATATAATACAGTTATAAAAAAATTATAAAGTTTCTTATATTTCAAGCCAATAGACATTTGACTTATCTGATTTCAATAGTCAATTTTTATGCAGAGAAAAAATATCGATACCTTGTTAATTTATTGTGTTATTATCACATTAGAGAGAGATGTATTCAGCTCAGACAAAATTTTTTTAAAATAAAATTATAAAAATTTTCATCATATATTAACTATTTATTTATTTTTAAATTTATATAACTCTTTAATATCAAATTTTTAAAAATATTTTAATTTTTAAAATTTTAAATGTTTCAAAATGTTAATTTGGAGACAGCAGCGCTTCAAGGGCGAGATTGTAAAATGACCACGAAAAATAGAAAACCAAATAAATAATATGATAAAAATAACGAAATTACATAATGTTTGTAACGCGGCCCATGAAGACATAATCACATCCAATTGGACTGTGAAGATGTTTCCGGGAAAAGCAGCAAAGTCCAGATTTAATTTAATTTAATTTTCAATTTTATTAGACGACAATTAATTTAATAAAATCCTAATAATGCCTTGCTCAATCAGTTAAACTGTTGGACCTTTCAAATCCCATTCACATAGAGAATGGATATTTCTTCTGTTATTTTTTTTTTATAAAAATACATTAATATTTTCAAAAATGCTTTTTTAAATCTACTTTTTAATTTTTAATTTAAAAAGTCCACTTAAGAGATATATTTATAAAATATTTTTTGTATATTAAAAATAAAAAATATATTTATTTATAATAAAATATGTTTAGCATAAATATATAAAAGTTATAGTATATTATTAAAAAAATAATATATTATATAATTATTAATTATCTATTTCGCTGAATTTATTGACTTTAATTTATATATATTTATTAAATTTTTTAAATATTATATAAAATTATTTTAAATAAAATATATTTTATTAATTTATTATTATTATTTTATTATTTTATTAATTACATCATTAATAATAAAAAAATAGTTGAAAATAAAATTAACTAAAATTTTTTATTATATAAAATTATAATTTGAAAATGATATATACATATATATATATATATATTATAAAAATGATAATTGTAGCCGAAAATGGAATCCTAATTAGTTTGAATTGTGAACGTGCTTAATGTAAATGTAGTGTAGATGGTAAAATGCAAAAGGAAGGTAATACTGACAAATAGTCGTTATCCCACGTGGCTTAATATCCCTTTAACTTTTTTTTTTTTAATAATTCTCTCCTTTCCAGTTTCTCTCGCCAAGCCCACCACTATAAAAGAAAACCCCACATATGTGTTTATAAAATTCCAAAACAAAAAAAAACCCACCATTTCAAGAAAGCATCTTCTTCTTCTTCATCATCTCCATGGAACCTATTGAAAATATTGGGGATGAGTACCAAAATTACTGGGAAACTAAAATGTTTCTGCAAAATGAAGAGCTTGATAGGTTAGATTTTGATTTTTTTTTTAATTTTTATTTGAAAATTTTTAGAGCTTTTTTTCTTTGATCTCTGTTTTTTTTTGTTCAAATTTTTTTTCTCTGTCTCTTCGGAGTGAATTTTCAACTTACAAATTAAGATCCTTTATAATTTTGAGCAGCTGGGCTATGGATGAGGCGTTTTCCGGTTATTATGATTCAAGTTCGCCGGACGGAGCTGCTTCCTCCGCCGCTTCTAAGAATATTGTTTCAGAGAGAAATAGAAGAAAGAAGCTTAATGAAAGACTCTTTGCACTTAGAGCTGTGGTCCCAAATATTAGCAAGGTCCCTACCTAATTTTATATTAAATTAAATTAATTATATAAATAATTTTGTTTTTTTATAAACTAGTGGGGGCGGGAGCAGGGATATCTTATTTGTAATCGTAATAATGCGAAGCTTTTCTTTTGTTTTTAATTTTTAAATTTTAATTAAATTAATTTTTTTTTCTTAAAGTTGAATTTGGAGTTTTCTTGCTCTTAATTAATTATATTTAGATGGACAAAGCTTCCATTATCAAAGACGCAATTGACTATATTCAAGAATTGCACGAACAAGAAAGAAGAATTCATGCTGAAATTCTGGAATTGGAATCTGGGAAAGTGAAGAAGAATCCTGGTTATGACTTTGAGCAAGAACTACCAACCTTATTGAGATCTAAGAAAAAGAAAATTGATCAATTCTGTAATTCTAGTGGCTCCAGAGCTTGTCCAATTGAAGTTCTTGAGGTAAGAGGTTAATTACTCAACTTAATTTAATTTCTTATTTTTTAATTTTTACATAAAAAATATTTAAGAAATTAATATGAAGTGATAAATAAATATATTTAAGACTTAAAAATTTCTCTATTCAAAAAAAAATAAAATAAAAATAATTTTTTATCGTATTTCACATTAATAAAATATAATAAATATATATTTTTTATAATAATTTAGACAATTCTCACCTTATAAGTTAACTTTTAAAGCTAAATTAAACTTAAGACTATTTTTTTAATATGATATCAGAGTCATAATGTAATATCTCAATATTAAACCATCCGCAGATATTTAATCTTGTAAATTTCACGCTTTATATTTTTTACATGTATTCGGCTCTATGTTTGAAAAAAGATTTTTGATATGTATTCGACTCTGAGCTGAGGAGAATGTATTGAATATTCCATATTGATAAAATATAATAAAATGTTTCTTATAATGGCTTTGATAATTTTTATTTTATGGGCTAATTTTAAAAATTGAGTTAGACTTAAATTTATTTTTTAATAGTATAAAAGTGAAAAGTTATTTATATAATTTTATTTATATATTTTATAAATTTACTATGAATATAATTTTTATTTTTATTTTTAATTATTTGATCAGCTTAGTGTTGCTTGCATGGGAGAAAAGATTCTAGTAGTGAGCTTGACATGTAGTAAAAGAACAGACACGATGGTTAAACTTTGCGAGGCATTTGAGTCTTTAAAGCTCAAAATTATCACAGCCAATATCACGACTGTCTCAGGCAGACTCCTCAAAACTGTCTTTATTGAGGTCAGCTTTCAATTACTCTGTATCTTGCTCTTCCCTTCTTTATTTCTTTCTTTCTTTATTTTTTCCACCAATAATAAATTTAAATATTCATTAATTAAATTTCAAAATAAAAATATTACTCGACTTTTTTTTTTGCATAGGCACACTTCAATTTACAAAAAAAAAAAAATTACTAGAATTGATTGAAATTATATTTTTTTATTATTTTTCACGTAAAATTCAAATTCAAATTATTTATATATAAATATAGATGGAGCATCGAATTGGATTCCACAATTTTCATTTCGCAAATAATTAGTAAGGGAAATTGTACAGTTAATGGTACTCATCATCATTGTCTTTACACGTGCGAACATTATGAAATTCAAACAATTTTAGATTCGAACAGGTCCTTGAGAATTATTTACTTAAAAAAAGAGATTTAAAGTTATAAGATTTATTTTTGTTTTGAATAAAGTTATTAGATTTATGTGGAAACTATAAAAATATTAACACTTCTTAAGAAAAGTTGTCTGCCAAATATCGAAAAATGTTAATTTTAATATATAATTTAAGTATAAAGAAAATTTGAGATCAGATGATTAAGTGCCTAAAAAAAAAGGAAAAGAAAAAGTGATATTTACATATTAATTATAGTGATGTAAATATTATGCAAACATGATGACCAAATATGAGGTCAATTTACTGGTAAAGTTGTGAGGTTTTGATGGCGTCATGATTGCGGTTGAAATATTACCAAAGCTTATTCATGGACTTTCCCAGATAATCGCAAGAATTAACTGATAAAGTTTATAGCTTTTTTGAAGTAAATTAATTCTATAAAATTTTATGAAACTTTTATAAATTTATATAGGATTAATAAAAATTCACTTAAAAGTTTATCTATTTATTTCTTAAAGTAGTTACATTTGAATCAAATTTTATTCAATTTAATAAGTTTTACCCAATAAATTTATTAGTTTAATTTAAATAAAATAAATTATTTTATTATTTATAATTGAAATATCAAGTATAAACATTTCTTTGATTAAAAAATCACGTTTAAATAATAGTTCAATCATAAAGATAATTTATTATTCTTTTTATTAATTAATTTTTGCAATTTTGAGAATTATATCATAAATTATGATTTTTTAATTTATAATTTTAATATAAATAATATATTCTTAATCAATCAAAACTTTATGTTTAGTATATATGCCGAAATTAACAAATGATATGATTTTATTATTAAAAAACCTTTGACAGAAAAATTGTATTGACAACCGAAAGAAAAAGAAAGGAGAAGAAAATTTTGAAGTTTATTAGTTGATTGACTGTTGAGAGTTGGAGGGGTAGCAATCAGAATTACGTGTGGGATCCACAAAAATAAAGAGTATCAGTAAACAGCCTTAATAAATAAGCAATTGAAGGGGAAATTTTTTTTTCATGATGATTCGTCGTCCAGAGTGTCCTAATAAAACCAATCGGAAAATTAAAGGTGAGAAAGGAAAAGATGCAAGGACTAACGGGCCCATTACAAACTTGCCCCTTTAAATTAAATAATAAATATTCTAATATTTCTTTTCTATTCTTTGTTTTTTTAAGAGATTGTCCTTTCAAGAAATTAAAAAAAAGAAGAGGAAATCAATCAGTAATTTTAGAATATGTTTAAATGATGGTTTGTCCTAATTTTATAAAATATGATATAATTTATTTCTTCTTTATATGATATAATTTTTGATAGAAATTTTATGGTTTAAAAATTATAAATTTTTTTTGTGTTTTTCAAATTACTGATTTGACTATTTTCCATAATTTTAACATTTTATTTTTTTAAAATATGTTAAAATAATTTTTTTTATTTTATAGCGTATTAAAATCTTATAATTTATCATAATTAAACTAAATAAAAAATTATTTAATTATATGATTCTTTATTATATTTTTTTAAATATGATAAATGACGCTAACAATGTATTATCGTATAATATCATAAATTATTAGACTATAATGTTACTCATCCAAACAATGATTTTATATAATTGTCGAAAGTGTAAATAAAATTAATCAATAAATAAAAGTTGAGAAAGGAAAGAACCAAAAGATTAAATTACTCATTGGAAACTTGCACTTTAAATTAAATAATAATAATTCGAACTCTTTTTTTATTATGAGATTTTCCTTTTTTCGAAATAAATAAAAGAAAGAAAATCAATCATTTGGAAGATAGAATAATATAAAAAATTAAAATTTCTTTAAATAAAAATACACACTCAAGCACAGTTCAATAGTAAAACCAATTGAAAATAAAAGTTGAGAAAGGCAAAGAACTAGGAACCAAAGGACTAAAAGATCCGTTTCAAAGTTGCACTTTAAATTAAATAATAATGATTCTAATCTTCAGTTCTTTGTTTTGTTATGAGATTTACTTTTTTATTTTAAACAAAAAATCAATAATTTGGTAGAAAGAATAATATAAAAAAATAAAATTGGAATATTATAATTTAAAAAACTAAATTATATACTCGGATATACAGATTATATTTATCACTTGAACAATAAGTTCATCTCTTTTTTATATTTGTCACTTGAACAATTAGTTCATCTCTTTCTTTATTTAAAAAAAATTAAAATTAATTAGAAATATCTTGAAATATCTAATCATTATTAGTAATAAATAATACGCCCATTTGACTTCTAATGTGTAATCTTTTACCCATATCATTACCAAATAAGAAATTATTTATGCAGTTTATTTTAATTGATTATTAGATTTGGATACGTTGCTAAAAATAGGAGATAAGAGAGATATTATTATAATTCTTTTACAGGAAATATTAGAAAATATCTGAATTTTTTTAATTTTTTAATTTTTTGTCAGTTCAGTGTTTCAATTTTAACAAATATTTATAAATAAATTGTTTCAATCATGATAAAAATATCAATAAATAATACTGATCTAAACAATTCATTTATGTTTTAAAATTAAAATACTTGATTGATAAATACAAAACATATTGAGAAGAATAGTCAAAACGATGGTGGGCTACTAAAAATCTTTCATATATTCTTTCGCAGCTTTATCTAAGCATTTCCCATCATAGCAACTCTATTTCTTTTAACAAATGCCTTTTAATCCACTTGTAATTATGCCTTTTTAGAATATGCTATTCCTATATATATGCTATTCCTATATATAATCACTTTTATAGTCTTACAGAGGTTGAATAGAAGTCTTTTCTTTGAGTCAAGCTCTATTATTCATATATATATAGTTCTTTTAAATGAATATGAACTTGAAAAATATATAATTTTTTTAATAATAAATCAAGTAATTAAATTGAATAAATTTTATTAATATAAAGTAAATTTTATCAAAATATTACAAGCATGATTTGAGTTTTGGTCGAGATACTCCTTTTATTAAATTTATGATTTAATTAATTTATATGTTGTGATTTGTATTGCATCTTGATAAACTGTTAAAATCTAAAAATTTGAGTTAAAATCTAAAGATTTTCAGTTTTTAGTATTTTAATTAATAATTAGCTATTTGCAAACATGTGATGTGTATAATTATTAATTATAAATTTTAAACATGTGGTTATGAATTATAAAATATTAAGTATTTCATGAAATAAAAATATTTTAATTAGTAATTATATAAAAATTTAATAAATTTTTATGAAATTAAATGAAGTAAATAAAAAATTTTCATGTTTTAATTTTTACTGATATTTATTATTTACATTCAATCAATAAAAGAACTATAAATAATAATAATTTTATAATTGGAATGTATATAAAATTTATTTGGATGTAAAATTTAAAATCTAATGCTATAAAATATAAATGATAAGTAATTTAAGATTTCAATTAAGATTAACGAATTTAGAAATGAAAACAACTTATATATCTTTTGTTTAAAAAAGCAAAATTTTAAACAGGATTATGTACGTTCTTATTCTTGACTTTAGGTATACCCTTAATTTCAACTTAACTGTATTAATACAAAATACATACCAAATATAGAAAAATAAAGACACTTAATAATAATAAAAATAAAACAATAGTTGACTGATGTATTTTTTATCATTTATATACAATAAGAAAACACATTAAAAATGAAAAAAAAATTAATTTAAAATTTTTAGGTTTATATTTTTTCTTAAATGATTTTTTTTTAAATTTTTTAGGTTTATACCATTAATTTAATGTTTTGTTATTTTTATAAAATTTCAAATTTGTTAATCATAATAAACTATAAATTATTATCTACATAAGAAATAGTAAAAGAAAATTATTGGAATACACATAAATTTAATACATCATATATAACTATAAAATTGTGTTGCTAACACAACAAAAAACTAAATAAAATTACAACAGCTAAAAAAGTAAAAAAATTTAAATAATTAATTTTATAAATATAAAGTTAAGCTAATAATGTGTAAAAAAACAAAGAAAATTAAATAATAAAAAATAAAAAAGATTCAACTAAAAATAATAAAAAAATTCTAAAAAAAATCATGTGGAAATTTGTGATGTGAGCAATAAAGTCAAAACTATGTAGGGGCCACTAAATTTTGACGAAATTTTCTTTTTTTTTTTTTGGGGGGGGGGGGGGGGGGGGGGGGGGGGGTGGGGAAATGAGTCACATTTGAATAATATATGAAGACAAGTCCCAAGTGAATTAAAGAATACCTGTGTGACTTGTTGTAAAATTGTGAAGTGGCCACTAAAAGTCAAAAATTAAATGATAGCCATAATTTTCTTTTATGAAATTTTATGTTTTCTGAAAAATGAGTCACATGTAGAGCTCAATGATTTAATAATTAATGTCTCCAATTAAGGAATTAATGGGAAAAATAGTTGTGAATTTGTGGGACCAAAATACCTTTAAGTTTTCCACGTGTTACTCGCATCCCAAAACATGCAAGTAAGCCATTTGTAAAAGTGGGGGGAAAAATTACTAAAAACACATGTTTTCCTTGTTGGTCAATGCATTAAACTCAAATCGCATTTGATTTGTGAATTAGTAATTCAACCATCCAACCAAAATTGCAATATTTAAACGTGTTTTTAATTTTTACGAAAAAAAAAGCATGTTTTTCAAATAGTCAATCGCATGTGATTTGTGAAGGGAAAAAAAAACATACGAATTGAATGGAGAAGCACAACATCACATGATTGGTAATTCAACAATCAAACAAAAATTACATTATATAAACGTGTTTTCAATTTTTTTATTCTTTTATTAAATTCCAATATATTTAATTTTCACACATTTTTTTCATTTTATTTATTAATTATAAAAATTTGGATCATTAGATATTTATATATATATAATTTAATAATCTATTGTATATGAGAATATATATTTACCGTATTATATTTCAATGCGCTTGAATATGCTTAAAATTTTACTTATATAATGCAAAGTTTTATTTGTTTTATCTAATTATTGTGTTTGCTTTTGGTAATAAATCCTTATCAAGACAGATCACAGGATCTTTTTTTCTCAATTATTTTATCTAATCTTTGACTAAAATAATTAGCTTAACTTTCTCCCAATTATTTTTTCTAATATTCCATTAAAATAATTAGCTTATGAAAAATATTTACATCAACATCACATAATTAACCTAATCTATTTGAACACTGCTTTTATGTGTTGGAGTATTCCCATTTCTATAAAATTTTTCCACATTTGACTATTTTTTTAAATATTTAAAACAATTGTAAGTTTAATGTTATTAATTTTTTCTTAAAATATCAAGTTTAATCTTTTGTATTATGGATAAACATTAATTATTTTTTAGACATAGTACGTAAAAAAAATGTCGAATTCCGCATATAAATTTGTGTTTAGAGTTTTATTTCAATTGATTTCTATTTCTCCTTTTCTTATTTCTATTGGTAAATTTTTTAAAATAATAAAAATAGTTGTAAAAATCAGATAAATCTTTTTTATAATATTTTTTTTTGTTTTTGTTTTTGCAGGCAGATGAAGATGAGAAAGATGATTTGAAGATAAAAATTGAAACAGCTATTGCAGCACTTAATGATCCACAGAGTCCAAGGAGCATTTAATAATTATGGGACTTTTGTTGTGAATGGGGACGTCTTCAAATAATATTGTCACCATTTCTATATTTGCTGTCCCAGTTTTCTCTTTTGCTCTGTTTTTGAGTAGTCATTGTTTACTTGATGAAGAATCTCTAGTTTTAACTCTCTTTTTTTTTGTTACTTTTGAAAAGAAAAAAAAAACAAAAAATCATTGTCCCAATGCATTACATGCTAGAAATAACTGTCATGAATTATGATGTTTCAAAGTTTTTCTTTAAATAGAATTTTTAATTCAAACATCCAAATATTAATTAATTACCATTGTTAACAAAATTAAGATAAAAACTATAAGACAAAAATGCTTTATGATGATTTTTAACATGTCACACTACGAGCCAAATAAACTTTTAAATAGACTTTTATCAGCGTTTTTCATAAATGTTATTAAAATATCGCATTCACTTAACTACCACAAATAGTATAATCAACAAGTCAATTTTGATATGTAAATAATCCTATTGCCTCTGGTATTCTTATTTGTTTATTCTTATAAATAACTCCCTTCTTAAATTTTGTATTTATTTGTTATTCAATCAAAATTTTTTGAAAAATTTCTTCTCTCACAATGCTTGTGCGCGTTAAGATTATAAGTTTACGTTGAATCAGATGATACCAGAGCTAATAATGGATATTGGTAGCAAAGTAATAACTCTTGCTATTGTGATCGGGGAACTAAAGCTTATGATCTAAGGCAAGAAATGTTGCCATGCTTGGGGCAACGTCTAGAGTAATAGATGGACAATAAATTTGAGCGTATAGAAAGACATAGAAGAAATTATAGTCTAGAGGTTCTAAGAACTAATGAAAATTGGGAGTGAATGAAAACAATAAAAAGACTAGGACATGGTTTAGCTCGTGAAAGCCATCTTGACAAACCAAATCCTAAAGACAAATAATATGTCTATGATGAAGAATTGGAATAAAAAGGTTATGAGGTTCAACACTATCCCAAATTTCACAAACAAGATAATTATGAGAGAAGAGGTATGTGTGGGTTTGATGGACATCAAGATAAATAGTATAGGTTTGTTGACATTCCTAACTTTAATGGGAATCTCAACATTGAAGATTTCTTAGATTGAGTAGTTGATATGGAGAGGTTTTTTTATTATATGGAGATGGCACAAAAAAAAAATGTTAAATTGGTAGTTTGTCGATTGAAAGGTGAAGCTTTTGCATGATGGAATAGGCAACATATGAAGGAGAGAGAAAGAAAAGGACTTGTTTACACATGGTACAAAATGAAATATTTATTTTGTTGCATATAGGATGATGCATAATTGACCGAATGTAGATATAATTTTTTATCAACTGATTTAAATACATTGTGTTAGATGTTATATTATTTCACGTATTAAGAGTCACCACTAATCAATAATGAGACTTGATTGGATACTTAATACTAGTTTATAGTAGTTTATACTAGTTCAAGAGTTGGTTAAGTGTAAGAAAGGAAAACATCTTACAATAGGAGGAAGCATATTCACTTCCTATATATGATTCATAATTATTTCTTTTTTCTTTTTATTATCATCTTTCTTATTCTTATATTTTGGTTATTATGTCTACTATCTGGGCATAATTATTTCAATAAATATTATTTAATTATTTTTATTATTTAAAATGATCATATCCCCTTTTTAGGCACACTCATTTATTAACTTTTTAGGCACGCTCATTTATTATTAGCTGAATATTTAAATCTCTACATTCACTACCTAAATACAAAAAAAATTGTGTTGTTAAATAATATATTAAAGTTTATTACTTTTTATTGTTATATTCAATCTTTGGACAGAATTATTTATTATTATTATCATCATATAATTATTACATTGACAATTTGAATATAGGCTGTTAAAATTTATTATCATTTCTAAAAATCATATCCACTTTCTGAATATGATTATTTGTAATTATTATTTTAATTCAATATATTTTTTATTAAACATGAATTGTTGACTTAAGTTTAGATCAATTTTGACTTTGATTTTTGCAAACAAATTGAATTGCTCTAATATTGTCAATAAGTGTCTACGTAGCAATAAAATAGATTAAAAAGGAATACAAAATAAGAAACTTGAAGATTCATCAAGTAAAACTAAAAACATGGCCCTCGGGGAAAATAGAGAACTTGTATTTTTCCTCGGGGAAATTTTTGTCCTCCTAGGAAAAAGAATCATTAAAACATATAAACGATCACGATAAAATTATAGGCCGCGATCATAAATGGAATATGATATCATGACTGAGAGATCTATAAAGCTATAAATGATGCTCTAACGGCTATATGAAAAACAAATGAAAGAATGACACGTGGCACTAACGTTAGAAATCTCTAACGAGTATATAGTTGTCACCCCTGGGATAAGGTTGTCCATACCCTCGCCCCCCGGGAAAAGGTTGTCCCCCCTAAGAAAATGATTTTTTGACTAGAAAAATGATTTTCCCAGAATGACAAGGCTCTAACAACATATTTAACGCAAGATTTGTTGGTGGTGGAAAATGATATTGGACAACACTCTTTGTAATGGCCATATGAAGTTTTGAGGCTGCGAATATACCCTTAAAAGGACCTAAAGAAATGAGAACATCATCTAAGAAATGTCAAACTCTTGCATTTTTATTTCTTCATCTTTGTATTTCTATGTGAATTGAGTTGAGTGTTATCCATAAATACTATTGTAAGGTTGAATGTTACCCTTGCAAAAATATTTGGTTAGGTGTGAGCTTAAACACTAGGCTTAGAGTGAGTCTTAGAAAAACTCTTGTAAGGTTCGGTTTGAATCCATAAAATACCATGTTAGAAGTGAGCTCATAAAACTCTAAATATAGTAAAAATTCCCAAATGAGGTTGGAAAGTGGATGTGAGATTGTTGAATTTGAACCACTATAAATCTCTTATGTCTATTATTCTCTTCTCTATCTCTTTAAAATTTTTAAATTTCTATTGCACATCGCTAATACCAACTCAACCCCCCCCCCCCCCCCCCTCCTCTTAGTGCCATCCACAAACGCCAACATGAATAGTTATTATTCTTTATATTTTCATATTTTGTTATGATTGGAAATAATACTTTAACTTTTTAACTGCTCACACTGTGGCTTTATAAGTCTTTTCTACTTCAGTATACTTCACCCCGTGCTAAATAAATCTCTTACTTAAGTAGTAGACTGCATGTTCAATTTTCTCATCATTTCCTTGTGCCAATAATGCCCCTACATACTCCTTTTTTATTCTTGTGTACAAGATCTACGGCTTCTCGGGCCTCAAGGGTTTTAAAATTAGAGGCGTTAACAAGTAGGCCTTGATCTTTTTAAACATATCTTAGCATTCAGGTGCCCACTCTTTGGGTTGATTCTTTCTCAATAGTTTGAAAAACGAGTTCACAAATTGAAGTGAGCTTATCTATGAATTAGGCTATATATTGGAGCATATGTAAGAATCCTCTTATATCCTTTTGTCTTAAGTGTAGGCATTTGTTGGATGGCTTTAGCTTTATTTGGGTCTACTTTAATCCTCCTATGGCTGACCATGTAGCCTAATAACTTTCCCTCAGTTGCTCCAAATATATGCTTCTTTGGGTTAAGGCAGAGCTTGTACTCTTTCACCCTTTAAAGGAATCTTTCTGATGCAACAACATGTCCTTCTCTTATCTTGAAACTCATACCATCCAAATATACCTAAACCTCATCACGGATTTGATCATGGAATAAAGTTGTTTCATTCGCTGGTGGGTGGCCCCCGCATTCTTTAGTCGAAATGGCATTACTGTATAATAATAAGTCCTCCACTCAGCTATGAATGTAGTTTTGTCTTTGTCTTCTTTAGCCATTAAAATTTGATTGTACTAAGAGAAATCATCCATCAAAAAATACATTGCACATGAAGATGCATTATCCACTAACACATCTGTATAAGGTAATGGGAAATTGTTCTTTGGGTAGGTCTTATTCAAGTCTCTATAGTCCACTCACATTATGACCCGCCCATTCTTCTTTGGTATTGGAACTATATTGGCAAGCCATATTGGGAATTCCACTACTTCTAATAACCAACCTCTGATTTGCTTTTGGACCTCTTACTTAAACTTCTCGGCTCATTCCAGTCTCATTTTCTTCAATTTCTACTTGAACTGGTTTATAATTTGGGTAAGGATGAAATGTTAGGTTATGCTTCAATCAATCCCAATCATATCTTTATAGGTCCATGCAAACACCTCTTCATATTCCTTTAATACCTTTTTTAATTTGCCCCTTGTAGACTCTTAACTTTGGCTCGGATTTAATTTAGCCCCAATTAAAAGGGGCCAAATTAAATTTGGTTTCAATTTTAAGACCCTGGTTCCAATTAGAGAAGCCCTAGTTAAAATTGAATCAAGTTAAATGGCCCAAATCGACTCAGGTCTGACTCAAAAGCTAAAATAGTAGGTTGAAATAAAATTCATGTCAAATTGGTGTGCCAATTCGACATGAGTAACATCTCATGTCAAGTTAGGCAAAGTTGGCCAGCTCTATTCAAGAAATTGTAATTATAATAGAACTCAAATGGCTTGGGCTGCTCAGCACCAATTGCCCTAGAGGTTGTCTTAAAAATAGCCAATTAAACAGATTTTGAAAGACAGGAGGAATTAAGAAACAAGAGCCATCTTTGAGAATTGGCCACAGTATAACATCAATCAACAAAAGAAATACAAGAGTGTCAAACAGGTAGTAGTGAGAATTTGCAAACAATCTACGGATTGTTTAGACTCAACCAAGAAATCAATTGATCCAGGCCGTTAAATAAATCAAGAAGTGGGTATGGTTCAATAAAATCAATTTGGTGGAGCCAACAACGTAAGAGAGGTCTTTATAAACTTAGTTTATTTTATTTAATTGACCATCTCATTGTTTTAACTCTCATAAACATACTATTAACCGTTTCAAATTGCAAGCTGTAATATTCCAAAACCCTAATTCCATTTTATAACTTAGAATTATATTATAGGACATTAATTGCATGTTGTAAACTCTAATCTTGCATCTTAGGTTTAAGTTTAAAATTAGTTTTGTACATTAAATCCTAACTTAACATGTTAAGTCTTTGGTTTAGAGTTAAAATCTTAATTTGCACGTATAAACCCTAATTTGCATGTCTTAGCCTTAATTATATATTAAAACCCTAAGTTGCATACTAAAACCCTAGTTTGCAGATTAAAATCCTAATTTACCCTAGTTTGCATATTAAAATCCTAATTTGCATATTAAATACTATTTTAGGTTAAACACTCTTATTTTGTTAAAAAAAAAACCCTAAATTGACCAATTAAAATCCTAAAAAACCTGATTTTGCAATTGAAACCCTAGTTTAAAAGTGAAACCTTAGTTTTATTAATTCAGTCTTGATTTTCTTGTTATGAGATGAGTTTTGATTTTTCTTTTTATTTATAATGGATAATTGAGTGGTATTTATTTGTCATCATTTGGATTTTCAAATGTAAAAAGCATATTTGCACTTTGCGAATGCCTAATTCATTTAATTATATAATTTAATTTGTTTTAAGAGTTTTTGGATTATTGTAAAAGGCATATTTTCACAAATCTGTGGATATCCTATTTTATTTACTAATATGAACATTTCAGACGGTTGCAAGGGTATATTTTCATCTTGTATGGGTGCCCATTTTCTTGTTTGTTTGATCTTTAATACGATGGATTATTTATTTACTTTAATTGTTTATTTGATCTAATAATATGATAGATATTTGTTTACTTTAATTGCATATAATATGGATAATATAATAACAATTTAAGAATATATATTATAAGGAGTTTTTTTAGGGTTTTTAGAATTTAATTGAGGGTAATTTTGGTCATAAAAATTAAAACATCTCAACCCACCAAATTGGTGGTTCAATAAAATTGCTAAAAATCGACAATCTCACACCATAAAAATAAAATAAAAATACTTTCAAACATAATTTAACTTTAAATCACACTATATTAACCTATAAAAACTACTATGGAAATGTTCTCAAACAAAGTGTTAATATCTAACACGTCTCTATCACCACATTCTTCTTTTTTTAGTTACCTTTCAACCCTTCTACACAAAGGATGGATACACATTTTTATTTTTAAGTATATTTATATATAATTTTTTTTGTCTCCACTAAAAATAATATTGTCTAAAAAATTTTACTAATATGAATTAATAGTACATATATTTTATGAATTGAATTCAAAAATAAATATAAATTAGATTTTGCTAAAAAAATATAAGTTTATTTTGGGCTAAATAATAAAATCTCAGCCCAATATAATATTTGTACCAAATAAGTATTAAAAGTCTAATTAAATAATTATTTTATTTAATATATTTTACCATAAAATCCCATGTGAGCCAACACATATTTCACATCTTTTCCTACTTTTTCTTTCTTGTGTTTTTTTTATTTTACCAAAAGCAACCCTCTATCTTTCAAACTCTATAGAAAAAGTGAAGAGCTCCAACCTCTAAGCCTCCAAATATTTTCTTTAAGTTAATGAATTTTCAATTAAGGTTAGAATTTATTTTTTGTTGTTAATTTATTTTTAGTTTTTATTTTAGTTAAATTTTCAAGACATGCCTTATAAATTATTAGTTAAGATTTTTATTTTTATTTTATATTGTTGGCTTTTGTGTTGACATTGAAAACATAAATAAGAATACAAAAGTGAAAAAAAAAATATGCTTGATGTGCAAATTTATACCTTTATGGTATTTCTTTCTTAACGTTTCAATTTATTAGTTAATTTAGTATTGCCCAAAAAGCCAACATAGAGAATTTTTTTTATTTTATTAGTTAATTCATTAATTTTAAATAATAATGTAATTTATATTTTTATTTTAATTAGTATACCTTATTTTACTTGTAAGATACATAATTTTATTTGAAACATTCATAAAGTACATAAAATTTCAATCAGTGAAACTAAATTCAAGATCCGCCCCTACTTCTACATACCTCAAGAGCCTTTACACACGCTTTCTTTAATCACCTTCCCTCTCACATGGAGCCCACCTTGGTTGAGATTGAAATATTAATCACTAAGACAAACTACTTAGCCTACACGGATATAACCCTTGACCTCAAACCTAACCTCTAGCAACCTCCTGATTTAGAAAAAAACTATCATTGTTCGGAAATTGCTCGCCTCCAAGCCTTTCAATGCCAGTTCATTCAAAGCTTTATTGGATAAAGCATGGGGAATCTCCAAAGGCATTGATATAGCAAAAAAAAAAAAAAGGAACCTATTAAAAAACAAGATTTTGAAAAATTAACAACGAAATTCAGAAACGAAAAGTAATCAGTTTCTATATAGAAACCGTTCTGAAACAGAAATTGGGAGAATTGTTATAGAACATTTTAAAAATGAAATTGCAACGGATATTTAAAATGGATAATTTCAGTTTCTAGACCGTTTCTATATATTGCGGGAAGTCTTGGCGGGCACTCTAACAACAAATCACAAACAGATCAGAAACGGAAAGTTAAAAATGAATTCTTATTTGTTTCAGATAGATGGAGGGAAATCTACGTGCTAAAAAGTTTTGCTGCTTATAAACCGAATACTTAATCCATTTTTGTATAGTAAATGCAATATATACTGATATTATTGTCATTCATAAATTCGTTTTTGAATCTAATTCTAACTTATAAAAATAATCAGATTTAGCTTCCCTTTTTAATTTCCTTCTCACCTCTCTCATTTCAGAAACTCTCATTTCCCTCTTGCCTCTCTCATTTCTCACATCAGTTTCACCAACTACACAATTTCTCACTATTTTTCACTCCATCTCTGCGCCAGTCTCTCTCTTTTTCTCACACAACTATCACTGGCCATAGCAATCTCTATTGATCTCTGTCTTTCTCGTTTCATTCTCATCAAAAAATTATTTTTTGCTATTTCTTTGTTAGTGTTGCTCGATTTCAGAAAGCAAAATAGGTATTTAATCGTTCCTCTTTGTGTATTATTTTCTTTGTTTGTGTTTTGAGCGATTTAGGGTGTTGATCGATTTAGGGTTGCAGTTTTTGAGTTTGCTCATTAATATCTGTATTTGGCTAATTGATTGTGCATTTGCTGTATTTGCCCAATTATTGTTTGCTTGTGCTCGATTTTAATTGTATTTGTGCATTTGGGGACATCAAAAATAGAATTGATTGATGGGTGTTTTTGTTTATGGTGAGATTACGTTGGGTATTTGATATCTGTGTAAAATATCTTGTATACATCACTATCAACTTTTAAAGGTTGGAAATAGTTCTAGCAAAATCTCATTCTAATTAAATTGCCAAAACAATAATAAAATATTTCTTGTGAATTAAATAAAGTTAATTTTTTTTAATTAATGACCTAGGTAGGTAATTTTGATGTTTTTTTCTCTCAGGTTTTATTAGAGGTACAAGATCTAGGTAGTAAATTAGGCCTGTTATTGTTTTAAGTTTAGGCCTTTTCTATTTGGGAGAATGGAAATATAACCCATTGTTCTGTAGGCAGAGAGAAGAGAGAGAGAGAGGAAGTGAGAAACAATAGGGGCATTGTAAAATACAGAATTCATTATAGAGGTAGGCAGGGAGCATATATTATATTTGGATTTCAAATAAAGGTTGTTCCATGACTTTTCTCCATGCTTATGTAAAATAAAAACTGATATAAATGTTTCTAGATAAGCTAAGCTGTGAGGCCAGATATTAACATATGGAGAGAAAAAGAAAGGGAGAGAAGAAGTGAAGAAACAAGATAGGCTTAATAAAATAAAGAATTCATTAGTAACAAAAACTATGTATCATTGGGTTAGATAGAAAATGTATGTAACAAAAACTATGTTTTTCATTTGGTGGATTGCAATTGATTGTAAATGTATGTTCAAGCTACTTCATTTGATAGGCCCAATAGATTTACAGTCTCTGTATGTGAATATATTTATTTGATTTTGTTTGATTGTGTTTAAATAATTTATTTTATTAAAATGTTTGATTAGTTTAAACTTTGATTTGATTAATAGAATGTTCACCTGTAATAACAGTAGACAAACGAAAATGAGAAAATGAATGGAAATAACACAGATAAACTAACCTTTTAGCCATCTTATTTTTGGAACTTAATATCGTCTTTTTTTTTGCGTTGATTAATATGAATATAGGAAATATATATATATATATATATATATATAGGAGAAATTAAGAAGATGGAGTTGGTTAGTCTAATGCTATGTTTACCTTGTCTCTTTTAGTGAATGTGTTGTGTTGTGTTGTCAAGTCAAATGCTTTGAGCAGAGCTATATTAGTGGTTTCATTATTACTTCTATAATTATTAATTATTTCAAATTATAATTAATTTCTCTTAATATTAGGAATTGAAATTTTTAACTTAGATTATTTATTATTCAAATTAGATATATAGCTAACATTACATTAAATGAATTAATTTAAAATATTATAAATTTCAGATTTATAATAATCATGAAATGAAAAAGAATTCCATTTAACATTTGAGAGATAGGTATTATATTGTTGACTGATGGACTGGCCCTAAGATGGAACCATTTTCCAATTATTTGAATTATTTTTGTATTATTTCATAATTTAAAAATATTATTAATTTTATGGATTGCATTTATTATGTGTTAAGAGCCTAATGGTAGCATGAGCCCTATACGTTAATATCATTTTTTTATAGGGGACTCCATTTTTGGGTTTAAATCTTGTGGCTTTGGTTGTTTTTGTAAAAGAAGTCTGATTAGGAGACACTTGCTCTTCACCACCAACTCATAGTGCTCCCTCATTTGTCCCATAAGCAGGTGTCTTACATTAACTAATGCTATATCTTACTCATTTATTTTAATTTATTTTTAAATTGTTTGATCTAGTTGTTATTGATGAAAGTTTGTATTGGTTTTATGCTTTTGGAGTGGTTGTGTGTGATATAATCATATGATGTTCAATTCTTTGTTGGTTGCTATTTTAGACAAAGATTTGATTTCGTGCATTCAATATTTCATTGAATATTCGCTTATTGTTGTTTTAGTTTCTTTATGCTGGAATATTAGTGCATTCAATGCAATGTATACTCATATATATATATATATATATATATATATATATATAAATGTGAAGTTATATATAAATTCATTGCTACTAGATTTTAGTTGTTACATTTGCTGTTGTTGTTGGAGATGTGCTAAGCTTTTGTTAACCTACTCTTAATCTCTCTCTTTCTATCTTATGTTACCCCAGTAATTAAAATTGTAGTCATTGGCCCACTCTATATTGTATATATTGTAAGAGTTAGTTATATTTCCATTGCCCATGTTTTTAATATAGGTTTGGAACAATATAACATATAAAAAGTGTAATTGATATGTTGATGAACCTCCTCTCTTTGGTCTTTATGCAGAAATTCAAGTTTAATAATTTCAGTAGGTAAAAAATTCTTCAAAACTAAAGAACCTCTTAAACTTTGTAGAGTTGGCAGCATTAAAATACAAAAAACAACAAAGATAGGTTAGGTTATTCATACATTTGTAGAGTTGGCAGCATCTGTCATTATTCTCTGAATGCATAATTGAATATGTGAGAAATTAGAAGGTAACCTCTCCATATTTAAACACATTGGCCGACCAATAGGTCGGGGAAAAGTACGGTACCTGATAGCAGCTGAATACACAGTTGCCCAATTATATATTCTATTGAATACTCCAGAAGTACAACTATTTATTAAATAAGTTCCCCTAACAAATTGACACGATAAAATTTGATTCTAATTTGATATTCATGGTCTCTTAAGTCTAAACTACACATGCATATAAATTCCATAAAGTATCATTTGAGTTCATCAAAATTGATTTTGGGTATACGTTAAGTACACAGAATGTTTATCTTACCTTCTTAGATCATTTTCTTCTTAACCTTGTACTGTATTTTCATTTTCTTTACCTTATCATGTTTTAAGTTTGTTATTTATCTTGGTAACAACTTATTAAACTTATACATTTTGGGTTCTTAGTGTTTTTAGCCAAGTTAATTTATTTCATAAATGCAAGCTCATTATTTAGTTTCAATCACTCTTTTTCCTGAGTAACCCATTAAAACTACTATATAAAATTCATTTCTGAACAATATTCTTTTTTTTTTCACTTAAAAGCTATCATGTTTTATTTTTATTCCATTTTCCCTTTCCAAACAATCCTTTAAACGGACAAACATATGTAAGGTTCTTGAATTTTAAGTTTGGAACACTCACCTTTTGGTTGGCTAACTTTAATATCTTCTTCTTCTTCCTTTGTATACATCTATTGCCCCTTTTGCTTCTCTAAACTGAGCTTGTTCATCTTTCAAAATCCCTCTCTCTCTCTCTTGGTTTGTGTGTGTTTTAGTTCTTTGATTTTGTTTGCATGAAGATGGTTTTCTTTATATAGATTCAAAGCTAAGTTTTATTATTATTTTAGGCTTTCAATTGTAGCAAATTTGAATTTTTCCAACTTCTTTTCTGCCCCAAAATATGAACAAATCAGATTTTTTGTTTTCTATATTATCTTGCATGCAATGGAGATGACAGCTCCCTCGACACTTGGCCACCACTTCCTCTCCATTTGCCACATCTTAAGTCTCGATTATGCTAGCCTCTTAGAGTAATGATGATGGCTTCCATTTGTGTTTAGTTACATGAACTGGTAATTTTATAACTTAGTTTTAATTCAACCTCTTTTCTCAATCCTCTAATCGAGTCATATTTTTATATACTAACCATTTTGACTCTTCCACATGTCACTTCTTTTACTAATATATTTCTTCTTCCATTATGGGCTTTCACTACATTTTAAGCCACTATAACTCATATATATATATATATATATATATATTACCATACTGAAATTGTGAAATACATATATGTATATAGTTCCATATTTAATTCTATAATCTGTCATCATTCCTCTTATTAAATTAAATTCCATTTTTCTTCCGCAAGTGCATTATAAACATATCTCAAGATGTGTATGTGTGCGTTATTAATTTACCTAATAATTCTTTGATTCTATTACACATTTAACTGTTTCTTACTTGCCCCATTTTTAATTTATCCTATTTTACTTGGGGTATTATAGATTGAAAAAAGGAAAGAGAAACAAGTTAAAGAGTGAACCTTATTACATAAAACAAATGAAGACTTACAAATGGCATAATTGAACATGAAGAAAGATTTTATAGATGAAAAACTGTAGGTTATTTTGATGATATTGGTGCATATGAATGTTATGTCCTTGGTTGAGTTTTTAGTTATATTGATATGTTATTTTTATGTTATAGCCAATTTGGCTAATCAAAATGATAGTAGACTGTGATATTTGCAGATTTTATTAGGCCATGTTCTATTAACTTAGTATGTTTATTAACATTGAGAAGAGAACTATTTATTTTGAAATAGTCGATCATTGTTGTTATGTTTGAACTTCATTTCTATTTAAATTTTATAATGTTATCTTATAAATATATATATGTGTATGTGTGTGTTGATTGGTTGATTTATATTCAAATGATTATTGTTTGATTTTATTATGAATACTTTTATTATATTTAAATTTTTTAATATTAAAAGTACTTTTAGTTTTAAACAACTAGGCTAGGGAGCTTGGACGGGATACACATCCTTACGAGCTCTTTGAGTGGACACATTAGAAGAAAGGAACTTCTAATTTTGTAGATGCCAGAGCTCGGAGCATTCATATAAGTTATAATACTTTTGTTGGCTATTATTTTGAATATAGTAATTTATAATTAATAAATAAATTAAGTGCTTTGTTAGCCATGTTTTTAGGAGTGAGACACAGTTGAAGGAGCAGCAGTCTCAGTTGCTAGAGGGGTCTGATTTTATTGATATTGATGAGGCACAAATTTTTTAGGATGCTATTGGTTGTGAGAAGAAATATAAACTCTACAGTATGGGCTCTAGCATAGCTACCTACTATTACTACCATTTAGCATCTTTCGCCACTTCTTCTCAACTAGTTGACACAATAGTTCAAGAGGAGCTGCAAACTCTTCGATAGTCATTGGTAGATTTGCAGGAGAGGGAGGAGCATTGTGAAAGTGAGCAATGCAAGATGATGACCCGTATGGAGGAGCTAATGAGAAACTTTCAACCTCCATCATACTCTCATCCTCCTTCTAACGATCCACCTTCGGATCATCACCCTCTAGATGATAGGTATACATATTTGTAGCTCTTTTTGGATATTATTATTATATATGTTTTTTGGTATGGAGACTACATATGATATGTTTACAAATTTTTAGATGTTTTGGATATTATCTTGTGCTGCATTTTTGGTATGTCGATTGTTATGTCAGCTGCATATAATATGTGCATAGATTATTAGATGTTTTGGATATTATTATCATACTTTTTTTATATGTCTACTGTTATGTCGATATATTTGACTAATATAATATTTTGGATATTTGTATTTTTTTATTTATATTATCTAAAAATGTTTGTATTTCTGCATTATTTTCAAGTTTGCATTTACATTCTTATAGTAAAAATAAAATAAATGTAATACTGAAAATATATAAAATATTGAATAAAATAAATTATAATAATTATAATAATTTTGCAAAATAATAAATAAAGTTAAATAATTAATAAAATATCTAGAAACAGAAAAGAATGACAGAAATGGACACCAGAAATCAAAACTATTTGTTTCTATTACAAACAAAAAATTTTGTTTTAAATTTAATAAATTCGTTTTAAACCATATCAAAATAAAAATATTATTTTAAACAAATATTTCATTTCTAATTGAAATGGATTATGTTTCATTCCTATTAGAAACAGATTAATTCGTATCTAAACAAAAAATTAGTTCTTTAATGTCTTGAGATACACCTCCAATAGAAATGAAATTAGAAACGGAAATTCCATTTCTGTTAGAAATGGATTTTTGGTTCTCAGCGCAAATTGATTTAGAAATGGATAGCTTTTCCGTTTTAAATCTAAATTGAATATACCGTTTCAAATTCGCTTTTAAGTTAGAAACGAACTAGAAATTCAGTTTATATTGCATTAGAAACGAGCATTTTACGAACAAAATTTTTTAGTTTTAAATCCGTTTCTAATCAAGTTTAGAAACGGATTTTTAGGGTTTAGAAGCGAAATATTTTATTTCTAAACTGCTAAATTCTTGTAATATTTGTCATCCAATTCAATGAGTTTGTTGATGCAATTTGGGTCACTGAAAAAGCCCCTTGGAATGCATCTAACTCCTTATTGGTCCTACAAAGATGGGACCCAAGTGTGGCAATTGAGATGCTTAACTTCACCCAGCCCCATTTTGGATTCAACTCCATAACATCCCTCCCCCTCAATCAAGAATCATTTAGTAGTTTCATTCAAATGGATTAATATTGTGAAGTTGGTTGGAACTCCTTTTTCTACATTAGGATCATGATTAATATCAAGAAACCTCCCATTTGTAGGTTCCACTACAAAGGAGTGAAGCAAGCCTCTAAATGGGTGGCAATTAAGTATGAGAAGTTAAGTGACTTTTGCTTTGCTTATGGAAGAATTGACCTTGTTCAAAGATTTTTCCCTCTCCAAGATTATTCTGAGGGTTGGTCAATTTTAGTATCTTCTTCTAGCAATAACAGAGTAGTTGAAGAGACCCAAAAGCAAAATTTGGTAAAGAATCGGATAGCAAGTCAACTACCAGATGTCAATCATGTAAGAAACTTGTCAGAGCCAATGATTACTAAGGTAGTGGACGATCTTAGGAATAAGGGAGCTATAGAGTATGGAGCTCCTAAAATAGTTTGTCAACACAATATAATTGACGAAGTAGATTTTGGCTCAATGCCTGAAGATTTGGTGGCCCTTCCTTACCCTATCCAACAAGTTATTTCGGTTGAATAAGAAAGTAGTGAAGACAAATCCACTCCTGACCCTCTAGGCCTAACACTGAAGTCTCCTACTATTGAAGACCCCACTAACTATTCTTAAAATTTTAAAATATTGACAAATTAACCCTTTTATTAACAGAAAGTTTAATTTTTCATTAAAATGTATAAATGTCCTTTAAGTTTGGGCGAAAGTAAAGATTAATACTTTTTTTTTTCTCAATTATGCATTAAAATGATATTTATACCTAATAAATCAAACATATTTAAGAGCATTTTATACTAAATAATATTTTGATTAAAATTATTATTTAATACTTCTTCTAACAAGCCTTTAAAATCATTGATTCACATTAAATATATATATATTAAATGTGTTATGTTATTATGATGATATATTTAAGAAATTTTTTTAAAAATCTTAAAAAATAAAAATATTTTGAAAAAAATTATTTTTTTTTAAAAAATTACTTTTAATTTTAATTTCAAAATTAAAAATTGATATCTTTAAAATAAAAAATAATTTCAATTAAAAATTAGGAGCAATTTTTTTTTTAAAATGGATATTTTCAAAATATTTTTATTTTTTAAAATTTTTAAGAAAATCTGTTGAATATATCTTCAAAATGATATAACACATCTGATATAATATATGCATATGTGTGTTTATATATAATGTGAATTAATAATTTTAAAAGTTTATTTAAAAAAGTATCAAAAAATACCGATCAAAGCCCTGAACAAGTTGATTAATCACCCTTCTTATGCTCATCCAATCACTTGATTCTAAACACGGTTCGTTTTCTATATGTATAATTTATTTATAAATAGATAAAAATATTAATTTTAATGCATAATTGAGCAAAAAAAAATTAATATCGATTCATACTCTCATAAATTTAAAAAATATATTTAAATTTTTTTAATAAAAATTTAAATATAACTAACGACAGTTAACTTTTTTTAAAAAAATAAATTAATTTATTAACTTTTTAAAATTTTAAGAATATAATTTATATATTCACGGAGTACTTTTACACTATCTCCTCCCTTGTTTAATTAGTTGAAATAGTATTAATAGTAAAGATTAATTATCCAATCTGTATTCGTTAATAATTTATATTATTTCTTATTCCTTAAACTTCTAAATAATAAAATATTAGATCTATTATCAGAAAGAGTATTTCAAGTCCAATCCAACCTCTTCTTCCCTTTTTTATACCCAGTATAAACCTGAGTATTATTCATGGTCGTACACAAAAGCAAATAATAAATTCAAATGATATAATTTATAATAGCAAGCCTGAGCAGTTATAAATATGGCAGACTACTATCACATATCATTTAGGTATTACAAAACTAAGAACAAGCACATCACCTAAAACTGGTGGCCTAAAACAATATACATATAATTGATAACACACGCTAATCCAACCCACTTAAAATGACAACAATTCTTATCAATCCTTGAGCAGTTCATTGGCAAAATCCTTGTAGCTGACTTTCTTTTTCTTAGAAGGCCCTGCAGTAGGATCTACGGCTGGCCTTTCACAATCTAGAATCGCTTTTGCTGTATCCTCTTTCTTCATTCCAAGACCAGGAATCATGTCCATTAACATGGCATTGACTGGATCAACCATAACTTCTAGTTTCTCAGCGTTCTCTTTCTTCTGTTCATATTGTGTTCCACCTATTTCAACATTAGGAGCTTTATCAAACCACTTGTCTTTTCCAATTTGTGTTTCACCAATTTCTTTAGAAGTTCCATTGACTCGCTCTTCAAGAACTTCTTTCTCCGATACCTTATGTGCATGTGATGATTCTGAATCCTCTGTTCCAATTTGTTTGACATCTAAATTTTCTTTGCTCATCTCTGCATGGATTTCCTGTTTTACCCCACTCATTTTGATGCCTTCATTTATCTCATCATCAAATGAGCTGCTTTCATCTGATCTATTTTCACATATTTTTGCAGGCTTTCCATTGTGTGCCCGAGTTCTTCGAGCTTGGGTAACGCCTATTTTTCCTTTCTTTACACTCTCACCAGCAGGTCTCCCTCTTTTCCTCTTGGTGTCCCTCTTGGCTGAGACTGATATCCTAGCAGGTTCAAAAGAAGTTTGATCGTCTCCTTCTGTTTTATTGTCTGGAAATGATGAAAGTTTCTGGTTTCCTACACCATCGAGGTCACTTGAGGCTTCTTTATTATCTAGATCAGCTTTGCTAAGCAAGGAAGAAACAGTACAAATAAATGGCATTAGTCATCAAATAAAATAAACTTCCAATAAAATGTGCATGGTGTAAATGTAATCAAAATTTAGAGTTGGTCATTTATAAGCGAGCCCAATCTTTCAATCTCCAGTAGCATGAGAACAAATTTCCAAGCATGATCATTATTTCAACCAAGCTCAAAATCTGCTTATCCTCACAAATAGAAACTTATAATTGATGCTGCAACAGGATCATAATCAGTTTACAGGTTGATTCAAGAGTTATCACTGCCAGCAGTTAAAAGGCAGCAATTTTTATAACAAATATCAGCCTAGCAAGAGAGAGTACAACAGGTGCTATCAGGCAGTATGCTGATTTTGGTTTCCATATCTAGCACTTCTGTTTAGGTAAGGATTTAAGGTGAGATAATGTCCAAGTATCAGGTAACCAATGAGACTTGGACTCATGTTTGCTATAGATTACCATGAAAGCATAAAATAATTTGGCCAATCCAACAAATGAGCCACCCAGGCCGTGCACTGTTGTTACTTTATGGCAAGAATTTATTATTAAAATGTATTCATCGTGAAATGGTTTGAATCAGCTACTACTATCATGAATACATTTTAAACCGCGGAATCGGATGAATCGAGTAACGGAAAATGTGAAACGGACTGAATTAAACCAAAATAAAATAAGAAATAATTAATTTTTATAATATATATTTATATATATAATATATATACACTAAAATTGATAAATGAAAATAATAAAAATTTTAATTATTATCATAAAATATTTAAAAAATAAATATATGTAAACAATTAAATCATTTTTAATAATAATTAAACATATTTTATATTTTGTATGTAATAACACATCATTTATTAATAAAAAATAAAAGAAAAATACATTATTTAAAACCTCATCCACCACATAATTATTATATTAATTATTATACTATTTTTTTTAAAAATAATATATGTAAAAGAAGATCTTACAAATGGGTTAATCGGCAATGTTACAGCTCTCGTCTTGTCTTCCTAATCTAGAACAAGGAAGAAGCATCTAGGAGCAGGCACACCTTCAAGTCCTTCTCCATTACGCAAACCAGACAAATGGTCATCGCCGACATGACTTCATCCAGGTGGTTTCATCACAATTGAACAATCAAAGTCTTTCAATAACAACAAATTCATGGTCGTCTTAAATTTGGATGGGTTTTTAAGAAATGGAATGGGCTTTCATTTTCGTTTCCAGAACAGTAATGATGGCAGCGGTGGTCATTATTTTCAAGATCAATAAAATGGTAGGTGAATTAATGTTGATTATTTGGTGGAGAAGAGAATGGAGAGAGATTATTATAGAGGCTCTAATAAAAATAATTTGTTCTCTTTGCCTTTACTCTAAAAACCACAACTAAAAAAATATGGTATTTTGAAAAAATCTGTTATCTTCTCATTTTCTCTAAAAATCACAGCTATAAAAATTATGGCATTCTCCTCCCATAAATTTCATAGTGTTCTTCCTCCGTTTCAGAAAAATCAAATGGGACAGAAATAGGTTGTTTCACCTATTAACCATTTATTAAAGCCGATTCTTTGTGATTTTCAATATCCTAAAAATCTCATACATTAATCGGAAAAAAAGGTATCGATAATCCTCATTTCCATTAAATATCGGCTGTTCCGATACAAAACAGCCGATATTTAAAACATTGGTTCACGAGCAACGGATTTCAATCGCTAATAGCCAAGGGAGAGGAATAATATTTCGGATGAGCGCTTGAGAGCTAGTATTCGTTCTTTGGGCTCCTAAACCTATTACGTTATGTTTGGTAAAACTGACAATTGGATTAGCATTTCAAAATCTAGCAACTAGCAAATAAAAATAATAACTAAGTTGAAAATTGAAATTTCTAGCCATTAGTTTTTGGCCCTTCAAATAATAACTGCTGACAGCAGATCGCTAGCCATCAACATCTAACTGCAACCGCTGAACCAAGGGCAAGAGTGGGGAAGTAAAGAATAACATTGTTACGGTCCCTAGATAAGGATCTAGTTATGGGGAGATGGGATGAGAGATTGGTGGGTGATTGGGATGACGAAGGGCATTTACTGCGACCTATGGTTGCAGACGTTCAGGATCAATAGAGGGACCTTGAAAACCTCTTGAGTTTAAGTCTCAAAAACTGTAGAAAGTTCAAGCTGTCTTTCATTAACAGAAATGAAAGATTAAATACAGAAATATAAGTAACTGCCTCTACAAATAAGGAAGTTACTGCCTTAGTGGAATTGGTAAACCACCCACTAACTTAGGGAAAGCAAACAAATGGCAGAACATGGGAAAAACAAAAAAACAGAATAGAAACTAACTGTTGGACAGACAAAACAGAAAAGAAGCTAACTACTGGACTTGACTGACTTAGCTTTCTGTCAATGGGTAAACCTCTTGTACACTAGGACGGGCTTGTTAACATTACTCCCCACCTCCACAAGGCGTTTGTCCTCAAACGCAAAGTTTGGATATGTGAGGTGGAACTGATTAGCATCCTCCCATGAAGCATCAGCAGGAGAAGAGTTATGCCAATGAACCAGAACTTGTAAATGTCCACCCCGCACACGATGATCCAAGATAGCAAGTGGTTGATGTTGAACAGAACCCTACGGAAGAGGTGGCAAAACTGGAAGAGGTGCAGTCGAACCAGTATGGTACTTTTTCAGGCTGGACACATGAAAAACAGGATGAATTTTTTACTCCGAAGGTAGATCCAGCTTGTATGCCATGGTTCCAACTCTTGCAGTAATAGTAAATGGCCCATAGAACTTAGCTGAAAGTTTCTGGTTGCTCCGTTTAGAGATGGACTGTTGGCAGTAAGGCTGAAGCCGAAGTAAAACCTGCTCACCAACCTGGAACTCCAAATCCCGATGATGTTTGTCATAATTAGCCTTCATTTTTTGCTGCACCAGAAGGAGATTATGGCGTAGTAACTTCAGAACTTCATCCCTGGACTGTAATGCAATGTCCACAGCCTCTACGAATGAACTACCAGGACAGTATGACAGCAATCTAGGTAGTGGACGGCCATAAACCACTTCAAAACGTGTAGCCTTGAGAGAGGAGTGAAAACCGGTATTATAGCAATATTCAGCCCATGAAAGCCAATCTGTCCATTTAGTAGGCTGCTCACTTGTAAAACATCTGAGATACATCTCAATTGTGCGGTTTACAACCTCTGTTTGACCATCATATTGTGGATGGTAGGCTGAGCTAAAAGACAATTGAGTGCCGCTCAAACGAAAGAGCTCCTTCCAAAAAGAACTTGTAAAAGTAACATCACGATCACTGACCATAGTTTCAGGCAGCCCATGTAATTTAAAAATATGATCGAAAAAAGAACGAGCCACACTTACAGCCGTATAAGGATGAGACAAGGGAATAAAGTGGCCGTATTTTGAAAATCGATCAACCACCACCAATAAAACACTTTTCCCTTTGGACATTGGCAAGCCTTCCACAAAGTCCAAAGAAATATCAGACCAGATTTGTGTTGGAACCGGAAGAGGTTGGAGAAGACCTGCTGGTTGCAATGTTTCTGATTTGTGGCGTTGACAAATATTACAAGCCCGAACAAAATCTCGAACATCAGATTTCATTTCTGCCCAATAGAAATCACGTGTGATCCTGTAGAGAGTCTTTTGATAACCCTCATGACTCTAATTGTGCAGGGCAGCTACCACCAGTTGAATTGAAGGAGAGGCTTTCGCAGAAAAATTCTGTTTTTGTACATCAGAAAGCCCTGTTTGAAATTCCACTGAGGCGGTGCTGTTTTGTTATTAACTTGAGAGAGTAATTGCTGTACCTCTGGTGAAGAGTCTTGTTCTTTTCGAATTTCTTCAAATAAACTGAGTTGCGGCATAGAAATTGCAGAAAGGACAACAATGTCGGCATTTTGACGAGAAAGGGCATCTGCAACCTGATTGTTCTTTCCAGCCTTGTATTCCACTGTAAAAAAAAATCCCATCAGCTTACTAATCCAGTGTTGCTGGTTGGAAGAAAGAGTCCGCTGCTCTAGGAGGAATTTTATACTGTAGTGATCTGTCCGCACTATAAATTAGCGACCCCATAAATAAGAATTCCAGTGCCTCACTGCCTTGACCAACCCAATCAGCTCCTTGTCATAGGCAGGTAATTTCTGATGGCGGACTGCCATTGGCCGACTGAAATAAGCGACTGGTTTGTTGTGTTGTAAGAAGACAGCTCCCATTCCCGAATCAGAGGCATCACACTCGATGGTGAAAGGCTGGCTGAAATCTGGAAGAGTAAGAACATGAGTGGATGTCATCGCTTTATTAAGTTCATCAAAAGCAGCAATTGCCTCCGGACTCCAGTGGAATGAATTCTTCCGTAGTTCAGGACAAATTTACGGTAATAGCCAGTGAGCCCTAAAAATCCTCTCAACCCTCGAATGGTTGTGGGTTGAGGCCAATCCAGTACTGTAGAAATCTTGGATTGATCAACCTGTACTCCTCGTGAAGTTATAACATGACCCAAATAAGCAACCTGGTTCTGGGCAAAGGAACATTTGGATTTCTTCAAAAATAACTTGTTGCTGGACAATAATTGAAAGACCAAACGCAGGTGATGGAGGTGTTCTGCCCAAGTTTGACTGAAAACCAAGATATCGTCAAAGAAAACTAAAACAAATTTCCGCAAATAGGGTTGGAATACCTCATTCATCAATGCCTGAAAAGTTGATGGAGCATTCGTGAGGCCAAACGGCATCACCAAAAATTCGAAATGGCCATGGTGAGTGCGGAAAGCAGTTTTCTCAATATCGGGACTGTACATGCAGACTTGATGGTATCCAGCCAATAAATCCAGTTTTGTAAAGAATTTAGCCCTTCCTAACTCCTCTAATAATTCATCGATTACCGGAATTGGGAACTTATCTTTTACAGTTTTCGAATTTAGTTCCCGGTAATCCACACAATCTCCACGAACCATCTGCCTTGGGAACAAGAATGACGGGTGAGGAGAATGGAGACCAGCTGGGTCTGATGATGCCCTGTTGCAACATGGCTGAACATTGCCTCTCAATTTCATCTTTCTGCCCATGAGGATATCTATAAGGGTGAACCACCACTGGACCCGTTCCTGGTTCCAAAGTTATACGATGATCACAAGGCCTGTTGGGAGGAAGACATGTGGGAGTATTGAAGAAGGCTGTAAATTCTGCCAACAATTTCTGCAATTGAACGTCAGCCTCTAGGGAAGTCTAAATGGCGTTAACTTCTAATAAAAAATTAGGGTTAGGAGTCTGGATTCGCCATAATGCAACCCGTTTACCCTGGGCATAAAACGCCATACTCATGAGAGAGAAATCCCACAAAATGGGTCCCAATGTGCATAACCAATTAACTCCCAATACTACATCAAAATCGGTTAGAGGCAGCACAAATAAATCAGTTGATAAGGAATAAGAGTCCAAGTAGAGAGTGGACTGTTTACAAATACCAGGACTATTGATAGATTCCCCATTGACCACGTTAACCTTTAAATCTGCTCTTTTATCCACAAAAGCCGTTGAGTGATCTACGGCAGAAACAGAAATAAAACTGTATGTACTACCCGAATCAACAAGGACCAGAACTGATTTCCCATTCCACTTTCCTTCCAGACGCATTGTTTGAGGGTTTCTGATTCCCGTGATTGCATTCAATGAGATCTCTGGAGGGAATTCTTCTTCATGGAATTCAGCCACTGCATCTTCAGTCTCTCCTTCAACTAATTCAATCCAGAAGAGTTTTTTGCATTGATATCCCCGCACAAAAGCTTCATCACAATTGAAGCAAATGCCCTTCTTTCTTCTATCCTCCATCTCTTCTCTGGTTAATGTTTTAACAGAACGGGTAGGCCTTATGTTTGTCACTGCTGTTCCCTTTCTGGCATCACGAAAATTTGAGATTTTGGAAGACAACATGCGTTCATACAAACGGGACATGCTCATTGCTGTCACCAAATCCTTAGGCTGATTTAATTCAACCTCCACAGCAATTGCTTCCTGCAGCCCACTAAGGTACAATTGTACCTTTTGGAATTGGGTAAGTGTGCCGGCACGAGATACCAAACTCTCAAATTTAGTTTGATAATCCGCTACAGATCCCCATTGTTTGAGTTTGGCTAATTCCCCCAATTTGTTGCTACGAACAGGTGGTCCAAACCGAAGATTACACTGGTGGGTTAACTCCTCCCACGTGGGATCCGACATATCTTCTAATAATTGCATGTACCAAAGTTGTGCTGCTCCCTCTAAATGATAGGCAGCCAAGCTGACTTTCTCTTCCTCCGGGGTGGATTGATGACAGAAGAAGTGACCGCAGCGGCTTATCCAAATCAGGGGGTCTTCAAGCCCATTGAAACAAGGAAAGTCAAGTTTGGTAAATTTCGGTACAATTGTGTTTCCTCCAGTAGATTCAGAAACAGATATACTAGAAATTCCCTTATCTTTACGGCCCTTGGAATGACTTTCAGCACCAGTAGACATTCCTCTTTTACAGGATTCCAAATCCAGAGACATTGCATCAAGCTTGGCTTGTATTTGGTCCACCTTCTCTTGTCGAGCTTGGTTGGCTTGCTGCTCGGCTAGGACAATGTTGAGGAGTTTGGTAAGTTGTTCTGAAACTGAGTCTCCCACAACTATTGGCTCTGATACCAATCTGTTACAGTCCCTAGATGAGGATCTAGTTATGGGGCGGTGAGATGAGGGATTGGTGGGTGATTGGGATGACGAAGGGCGTTTACTGCGACCTATGGTTGCAGACGTTCAGGCTCAATAGAGGGACCCTGAAAACCTCTTGAGTTTAAGTCTCAAAAACTGTAGAAAGTTCAAGCTGTCCTTCATTAACAGAAATGAAAGATTAAATACAGAAATATAAGTAACTGCCCCTACAAATAAGGAAGTTACTGCCTTAGTGGAATTGATAAACCACCCACTAACTTAGGGAAAGCAAACACATGACAGAACATGGGAAAAACAGAAAAACAGAATAGAAACTAACTGCTGGACAGACAAAACAGAAAAGAAGCTAACTGCTGGACTTGACTGACTTAGCTTTCTGTCCATGGGTAAACCTCTTGTACACCAGGACGGGCTTATTAACAAACATCAACCGACCAATGACACTGGGAACCATTTTTGCTATATGACCACCAGATAAATGACAATTCACTCCATTTCTTCCCACATCATAATTCTCTTTTTCTTTTTGAATAAATCCAATATTCATACACGATAGTATTGGGTTTATTTTTATTGTTCTTCCTATCTTCTTGCTACTATGTACAGCGATTTCCTCATCTTAGGTCATTTCCATGAAAAGCCTTAATCCATTCTCTTCATTACAAGATTTAAATCTATGTTTTGCAATAAATGCCATCAAAATGCATCACAAATTTAGTATAGGCTATTTAATTCTCACAAACCTTTCTCCAGTTCATCAACCTCTCTTATGCCTTTGTTTCAAAATTTCTCCTTAATTTACTAACATTATTAGAAGAAATTCTATCAACAATTACTGATAGCAATACTCTAAAGACATCACATAAAAGAATGTAATCCAAAAGGTGGTCAAAATATTCTTAACTAAACCTTCATATCATTAAGTGTTTGAAGAATTGATTTAAAGTTTGATTTAATTTGTTTTTATTGAGAATAGGCTGGCTAAGATTCCATTCCACCTCTTTTGGATTAACTTTCCTAGCTCCCTGCCACTCATCAACTTCACAGTACCTGAATCAATGATTCTCTTTACCATCTTCCCATCCTTTTTAAACAACAATTTGCAATTTCCAAAATTGAACGTGACTGGAGTATAGGACTTCATCCAGTCAACACCCAGAGCCATGTCATAATCTCTTATCTCCAAAACTACATCAAATTGAAATTTCAGGCCTTGCATGGGCCTATTTCGATCATAAAACTTGTTTCTTACCACAATTTTCTTCCATCAACTACGGTGATTGTGATTGGGTTGACTTGGACAGAAGGAAGCTTCAGTTCATCAGTTAATTTAGAGCCTATGAAACTGTGTTGCCATTGTCTATGAGAATCGCCACCGCCTTGTTCTTAATTTGCCCTTTCAACTTAATCGAATTATTAGCCAAGCTCCCATCAATCACGTGCACGGATAGCCGAGCTTGGTTAGTCACCTCTTCTTCTCCTTCCTCTTCAATGTCTTACCAATCCTCTTATGGGTTATCATCGCCAACCTCTTCCATCTCTTGTAATGCCATTACTTGTTTCATCAAGCATCTATGTCTTGGAAAATATCGTTCACCACAACAGAAGCAAGAGTTTGATCCTCATCGATTTGGGTTGTAAGGAGTTTGAGATTTGGTGGTATTGATGTTGTTAGGTAAGGAGTTGATGGGTTTTGGGTTAAGTGCTGTCAGGTTGGGTGTTTGGGTAACGGGTTTTGTTGTTTGAGCTTGGTTTTGGGTATTTTGGGTTCGGCCAAACGGTGCTGATTGACTTCTATAATTCTTCTAGGAAGCTTCAAGAGTGATCTCTTGCAACCAGGGCTTGTTCGAACGCTTTAGCCAGTGTCGCCATTTGAAGCATTCTCACCATAGATCCAATATCCTCTCTTAAACCTCCAAGAGAACTCGATAGATAGAAAGATTCAGTGAGATAACCCCCCCATTTTTGTCTTAATCTCCTTAAATTCTTGAAAATTTTTTTACACTTCCTTCTTGCCGGAGCTTATTGAACTCTGCCACTACATCCTCAATCGGAGAGTCCTTGAATCTTACTATAAGTGCATTCAAAAACTCCTCCCAACCATCCTCTTTATGGGTCTTGACCCATCCCAGAACCACCTCTCAGCTACATTGGTGAGGTATAAGCTTGCTAACACCATCTTCCGCTCCTTCGGTACATTGTAAATTTGAAAATTTTTATTACACTTCTACAACCACAATTGGAGTTCTTCCCTTCAAAGATGGGTAAATCCATCTTAGGTAAGAGTCTATTGTAGTAACCCTGGATGTTTCCATCTCCATTTCCTTGTACAAAGAAATCCTCTATTTCTCGCGGTCCGATGGGTGGGGTAATATTCCTCTTCCAGCCACATTCGTATCTTCAACTAAAGGCTCCTTCCCTTTGTCCTATAGATTCTTTAAGAGCTGCATCATCTTGCCGAGTTGAGCCCCAAATTTGAGTTGCTCATTATGAAGCTTGTCTGTTATGGTCCCGGGTTACGGATCTGGTTATGGATCTGTGGGTTAAGGGTGTGGATGGTGTTTGAGTGGCTGGGTTGAGGGTTTTCTTTTTACGACCTATGGTGACTGTAGTTCAGGCTCTAAAGAGGGAACCTGGAACCTCTTGAGACTAAAGTGCTCAAAGACTTGAATGATTTTGAAGTGTCTTATTCTCATTGATGTTTTTGTTTAAATACAGAAGTGAGGCATAACTACCTCTTACATCAAAGGAGCAGTACTTCTAAGTGGAGGAACACCCTCCTCATCTAGGAACATGAAAAGAAAATGGAGGAACTTCCTCCTATAAAACAGGAATCACAAAACAAAAGAAATAACTGAATGCATTAAAAAATTGAAATAGTTGAATGAGTCAACTCCATATGGCAGTTAGTTTAGGAGTTCAATGCGTGGCTGTTTGGTCTTGAGCCCACGAGTGAAACGTGTGTAGACTTGCAGAGGCTTAGAAACATTACTGCTCGTCCCCAAAGGGCGCTTGTCCTCAAGCGCAAATTCAGGATACCTAACTGAAAAATCTTGAGCATTCTCCCATGAAGCATCTACTGAGAAGAATTACACCAATGGACTAAAATCTCAAGTTGTCCACCCTTAACACGCTGATCTAAAATAGCCAGAAGTTGAAAAGGAACATCTGGTGGAGTTGGTGGCAACACTGGAGTACAAGAATCTTGTCCTTCATGATAATGCTTGAGGGTGGAAACATGGAAAACAGGATGCAACTTTGAGTCTGCAAGTAAGTCTAACTTATAAGCCATGGAACCGATTCGCTCAAGTATCACAAAGGGTCCATAAAACTTGGCTGAAAGTTTCTGACTTCTTCTTTTAGCAACTGAACTCTGACGATAAGGTTGTAGACGAAGCAGAACCTTATCACCAACCTAAAATTCCAAGTGACGATGAGGTTGGTCATAGCTGTGCTTCATTTTTTGTTGTGCTCGCTGCAGGTTTTGTCGAAGCAGGTGCAACATGTCATCCCTGGTTTTAAGAGCAGTGTCCACAGCCTCAATGGAAGAGCTACCGGGCAGATATGAAAGCAACAGAGGAGGATGACGACCATAAACTGTTTCAAAAGGAGTGGACTTGAGAGTTGAATGGTAGCATGTATTGCAGCAGAATTCAGCCCAAGATAGCCAATCAATCCACTTGTTTGGTTGAGCACTTGTGAAGCAACGAAGATACATTTCAATGTACGGTTAACTATCTCCGTCTGGCCATCCGAATGTAGATGATAAGCTGAACTGAAACACAATTTGGCACCACACAAACGGAATAATTCCTTCCAAAATGAACTAGTGAAAGTTACGTCTCAGTCACTAACCATAGTCTCCGGCAACCCATGTAATTTAAAATGTTGTCAAAGAAGGATCGAGCAACACTTACAGTTGTATATGGATGAGATAGAGCAACAAAATGGCTATATTTTGAAAATCTGTCGATGACCACCAGCGAAACATTCTTCCCTCGGGAAGTAGGAATTCCCTCTATGAAGTCAAGGGAAATATCAGCCCAAACCTGATTTGGAATTGGGAGAGGTTGAAGGAGACCTGCTGGCTGGAGTGTTTCTGTTTTGTGCCGTTAACAGGTATCACAGGCTCCAATAAAATCCCGCACACTTTGCTTTAATCCTTGCCAATAAAAGTCCCGAGTAATTTTGTACAGCGTTTTTTTATAACCTTCATGACCCTGGTTATGGAGAGCACTAACCACATATTGAATGGATGGAGAATTTTGGAGAAGATAAACTCTATTGTAGTAAAATAGTAACCCCTGCTTAAAACTCCACTTATTTGTTGCTGTGCCATTGTTGATTGCAGAGATTAGTTGCTGGACCTCCTCAGAATCACGTTGTTCTCTTAGGATTTCATCAAACAGGCTCAATTGTGGCATAGAAATTGCCATGAGAAAAGATTGATCGGCATCTCGTTGGGACAGAGCGTCAACAACAGTATTGTGTTTACCAACTTTGTATTCAACTGTAAAACAAAAAGCCATAAGTTTACTGACCCAATGTTGTTGAGGAGATGAGAGAGAACATTGTTCCAACAGAAACTTCAAGGTGTAGTGGTCTGTTCGGACAATGAATTTGCGACCCCAAAGATATGAATGCCAGTGTTTAATAGCTTTAACCAAGCCAATCAACTCTTTTTCATATGCTGGAAGGCTTTGATGTCGTAAGGCCATTGATCGACTAAAATAAGCCACCAGTTTATTTTGCTGTAACAGAATTGCTCCAATTCCTGTATCTGAAGCATCACATTCAATAATAAATGTTAGCTCAAAATCTAGTAGAATCAAGATTGGAGTTGTCGTCATAGCCGTTTTCAATCTTTCAAAAGCAGTAATAGCCTCCTCAGTCCAGTGAAAAGAATTCTTTCGTAACATAGCCGTGAGAGGAGCGGCTATGATGCCATAGTTCTGCACAAACTTTCGGTAGTAACCAGTTATCCCTAAAAATCCCCTTAAGCCATGAATAGTGTTGGGCTTGGGCCACTCCATGATTGCTGAAATCTTGGACTGGTCCATCTGCACTCCATCTTGCGAAATGTTGTGACCCAAATAAGAAACTTGAGTCTGAGCAAAAGTACACTTGGAGTGTTTGAGGAATAATTTGTTCTGCGTCAACAGCTAGAACACTAGACGCAAATGGTGAAGATGTTCTGCCCATGTTTGACTGAAAACCAAAATATCGTCAAAGAAAACTAAGACAAATTTCCTCAAGTAAGCCTGAAATACCTCATTCATTAAGGCCTGGAAGGTTGAAGAGGCGTTGGAGAGTCCAAACGGCATCACCAAAAACTCAAAGTGACCCATGATGTGTCCGGAATGCAGTTTTCTCAATATCCGAAGAATGCATGGCAATTTGGTAGTATCCGAACAGAAGAGCCAGTTTTGTGAAGATTTTGGGTCCTCCTAACTCTTCTAGTAACTCATTGATTACCGGAATAGGGAACTTATCTTTGATGGTTTTGGCGTTTAATTCTCTGTAATCAACACATAAACGCCAAGAACCGTCTGCCTTTGGAACTAAGATCACTGGAGAAGAGAAAGGTGAACGACTAGGGCGAATTATGCCTTGTTGTAACATGGCAGCACGCTGTCTCTCAATTCCATCTTTCTGTCCATGGGGATATCTATATGGTCGGACCACAACTGGCCTTGCTCCTGGTTCCAAGGGAATTCGATGATCACATGACCTGCTTGGAGGTAGCCCGGTTGGAGAACTGAATAAGGAAGCAAATTCAGCCAATAATTTATGCAGTTGAGTGTCTATGTCAGTAGATTTCTGTATAGCTCTGAGTTTAGGCTGGTCTGTAGAATGTGATGAGTTTATGCCTCGCAATTCTATCAAATATCCCTATTGAAAAAAAGACATACACATGACAGCAAAATCCCAAAGAATGGGTCCCAATGTGTGAAGCCAATTAACCTCCAAAACCACATCAAAATCAGTTAGCGGCAGAACAAATAAATCTACAAAAAAGGAATTAGATTCCAGCAGAATCGACATTCCCTTACAGATACCTGGGTTGTTGATTTGTTCCCCATTGCCAACATTAACTTTCAAGCCATTCTTATCATTCACTTCAGCATCCAATTCAACTACCTTTGATGCAGACATGAAGTTGTGAGTATTGCCAGAGTCAATTAGAACTAAAACCTTGCCACCATTCCAGCTACCCAACAATCGCATGGATTGAGGATTTCGAATTCCAGTAATTGCATGCAATGAAATCTCAGGTGGTAGTTCTAGATCCTGCTCATCTGAAAGTGTTTCACCTGCATCTTCCGTTTCTTCTAAATCGATCCAGAACAATTTTTAACACTGATGACTGCGAACAAATGGCTCATCACAGTTAAAACATAACCCCTTCTTTCGCCTTTCATCCATCTCCTCTCTAGTTAATCGTTTCACTGAACGGCTCGGACTGAGTTTTGGAATAAAAGTGAAGCGTCGATTGTCCCTAGCGGCTGAGGAACATGAGAACAATTTACGTTCATACAACCGGGACATGCTCATTGCATTCACCAAGTCCTTGGGTTGATGAAGTTCCACTTCTACAGCGATAGAATCTTGCAATTCGCTGAGATAAAGCTGAACCTTCTGTGTTGTGTAAGGACACCAGCACAAGACACCAGAATTTCAATTCCGCTCTGATATTCCGCCACCGAGCCTGTTTGCTTCAGTTTCGCTAATTCGCCCAATTTATTGCTGCGGATTGGAGGACCAAAGCGAAGATTGCATTGATGTGTAAATTCTTCCCAAGTCGGATCAGGAATGTCATCTAACAGTTGCATATACCACAATTGAGCAATTCCCTCTAAGTTGCATCTCTATGCTTGACGGCACTAACTTATGCTGTTTCAGTTCATTTTCACTCACTAGATTGGCCCAACGAAAATAGAGAAAGATGCTTAATATGCAGATACTCGTGCATTAGCTGCAATTGTTGCTTGACTTAGTATCAATGTAATAAATATATTATGATGACATAATTCAATATGATAGATACACTCAGGAACATATGATCTTACTGGAACTCACTATCATGGGTGTCAGCAAATGCAAGGCATTTATATATTTAGTTATTTGCACCCTCAACAGCAATGAGATAAATAATTAACAACTTTCAATGCTTCAAACAAGAAGCAGAGATAATTCATTCAAACTAAAATGCATATTTGGACTAACCACTCATCAATATTCAACTCTTCCAATCCACAGGGCTTCAAGTTATATGCATCCTCTTGCAATTTTTTCTGTTTTTCCAAGGAGTCCTCCAACCATCGATTTCCAATCACATACCTCTTATTCCAGAGTGAATATTTATTTTTACCTGTAAAACTATAAAAATAGGAGTAGAATTAAGAAATTCAACCACTTTAATACTTAAAGAGCAAAAATCACATTAATCAGCCAGTAACTACACAAAATAAACTTATTTGTTAAGAAATAAGACATGAAATTTAAGGAATATAAGAAAATAATATTAAAAATAAATAAATAACAGGAAAACAAAATTCATGGAGTTCTTCAGGAAAAAACCTAATAATTGTAAACAAAACTCATGGAGTTCTTCAGGAAAAAACCTAATAATTGTTTTTTTATATATAAAAACAACGTACCAAAGGTTGAAATAATAGTGAAACCACAAGCATGATTAGTTCAGAAGTTGATCGTCATTATATTTTCTACAACATTACATTCAAAAGTGAGCCTAAAAACTCACTTGGACAAAAGCCATAAGGTATCCAAATTGGATTATGCAGATTATGCACCATAAGCTAAAATGAATACAGGAGTACCTCTTTGTAAGTGAATCAAAATCAATATCAGACCCTGGCATTGAAAGGACCAACAAATGGGTAGCATTTGCAAGATCATTAGTGACTTGGCCACCACCCATAAGAACTTCAAGCTTCAACCTTCTCAGTTTAAGTCCCAACAAGATCTCCCAATCAGGTGTTCTAAAAGAAGGCCAATACCAGAAATTAGACAAATAATTCCCCAGGTAATATTAATCCATAAAATCACATAAACTTAGTCCATCCTAAAGTATATTAAATATAGAAAAATAATCTCAGGCCATGATAGTCAGGAGATCTTACAAAGACTGTTTTGACATGTAGAAGTATACAAAGCAGCCATGAAAGCGAAACCATTTGTTCTTTGGACAATACTTTCTTTTATAATAGGCCATTCTATTGACATCTTCCGAAGTATTTATGCTATGTAAAAGCTGGAAACATTAAAATGAGTAAATTCAATTTTTTTCTTTTTCCCTTCAAATTTGCTTTGTGTGCATCATCAGCATTTCAGTACAAAATAGAGAAGGATGACAAGAAAACATTTGATGTTATTTCTAGGATGCTTCCTAGGGGCAAAAATAATATAAAAAAACTGAGAAAATACTGAAAATGTAAACTGAGAATACGGGTTAACCAAACTAATTAGTTCGCTTTTGTGAAATTACTGTTGATTAGACATCAAGCACTTTAGACTCAGTACTGCTAAGAGTCTAATCAAGATTCATTTCCGGCATATAAAACTTCATTCTTCACTCATGCTTGATCAAATACCATTCTTCTTAAATAAATGAATTGGGACACGCCCTCTTTTTTAAGAAAAATCGGACCCAAAATAAAGTTCCATGTGAAGTGCAAGATCCAAGCACCTAAGCGCTTGGCACCTGCTTACAATTAAGCTTAAGATATGATCACATGTACGATGGCATCTCATCTAAATGGTTTAAGGGTGCACTGCACCTTGCCACATCCCATCACCCAGGTAGGTGCCTTCAACACTTCTTTGACTAACCTACTGTAATAACCCAATCACCACAGTAGCAATTAGGTTAGAAATAGAGACTCAGAGGTAGCAGAGGAATAGAAGAATAGGAGGATTATAAGAAGAGAGCAAAGAAAGAGAGAGAGAGAAGAGGAGAAAGATAGGGAATATTCAGTATATCATTCAGAAAATAATCATTAGTAATCATCAGCACAAATTCTTATAGGCACACATTAGATAAATCTGATAGTGATACCTCACACCCTACTAATAACCTCCTATCTACAGCTCATAATTCTCTCATCATTGGCCTGCACATTTTCTTTTATTCCCTTCTATTCCTTTTCTTTCTCTCATACCTAACATCTTCTATGGCAGATGGGTACAGGTAAAGAAACTATTCTATGAGGGTAGGATTTGTTGTAGTTGAATATTACAATGCTAGTAGAAACTAATGAAGCTACAAAACACATCAAGCTGGAAGAGATCACTCCTGCATTCAGAATACAACAGATAGGAGAAATTTTTTTAAGAAGATTGGAAATGTGGATTGTAAATTGTGAAAGATGAGAAAAGAGGAGAGCAGAAATGGGGTATCCTAGTTTTGATAATTGAAACTTGAAGTGGTATAGCTGACAAGAATAGTTAAAAAGAATTATTTCACCTAGTATTCTTTGGATTGTTATTGCCTACACATGACAAGTTGGATTAGATAAGGGTAGCAAGCAAAAATTATAGAAAGATATGGATTTATCAAGGATGAAAAGACTCTTATTTAAGGAGATTAATGTAAGAAAGATTGTACGACTGGCTAGTAGTGGAGATTTTCGATTAATTAGAAAGCTAGAATGCATAGATCTTAAAGTGAAACAATTAGGTTTTTATAGGAATAGTTTAAAAAACAAAAAAGAATAAGAAAAAATAAGGTTATGGGGTTGGCCGTAGGGAAATAAGCATTGTGAACAGTATCGGGTGAACAATGCTAATGAATAGTGCCTGTGTCTCAACCTGAGTAGATATCAAGCTTGTGAATCATATGATGACACTTCTGAAAAAAAAATAATGAAATGCATATTAAGAACAAGACAGAACAACCTTGAATATAGTTTGGACATCTATTTTGCTGGCTAGCAAATGCATGGTATGAAAGGTTTGAGCAATTGTAAGTTGTAGGAGAAAGCATGGGAAAGATCTAAGATGACATGAAGAAAATTAGTGGGAAAAGCAATAGCAATCTTACATCTTTTAAAAGATGTCTTCTAAATCTGTTGGAAGGAAAGAAAAGACTCATATAGCCCAACTAATTTTAGATCAAGGATATGTTGCACCAAGTTTGTTTGATTTATCTTCTATGCTGAATTATTGTGGTTGATTAAGGGTATGTTCGTTGACAAAGATGATATCTCACATTCATTCATCTGCCCGCTGTCTCTCTTCACCTACTCCTTCGATTATAGTATAGTTGAATATTTGTGGTTGATGTTTGAAGCATTATTGTGCTCGATCGATGAGATTTTGACAAGACGAGGTGAAATGATAATTCAAAAGTTTGATTTTTGGCTGAAAAACGATAATAAACAGAACAACTGAACTGAAATCACCAGGTCCATTTGTAGTCCAGTTCAATATTTGTGATTGATTTCTGAGGCTGACTGATACGAAGGTATTGGTATGCTTGATCAATGAGATATTTTGACATAGCGAGAGGTGAAATTAAATTCAGAAGGTTGACTTTCGGCTGAAAAATGATGAGAAACCAAAAGACTGAACTGAAAACACCAGGTTAACCAAAAAACTGGAAGAACAATTTTCCCCCTTCTGCAGTGCAGAAAATTAGTGAAACAGCCATTTTGGTTAGTGCCAGAAAACAGAACATTTCAGTTACCAAATAAGCTCTATTTTTTAGCGAGTTTTTTCCCCATAGTTTTTTATTCTAGCATCCCAGATGATATATCAAATGTTCAAATATGTGTGAACAACAAATTAAATGTTTATAAATATACCTGTTTGATATCGGCAAGGCTGAGATGCCAGAAGTAAGAATCAGAAAATTCATCAATTTCTTCCTGCAACTTCTTCTTTGTAGTGTCAGCAAGGAAAAGGAAGTACCTTCAAAAGATATTCAGCCAAAAAAAATTATACCATATCAATTCATAGTGTACATGTGTGCGTGCATGAATGTGCTTAAGCATTTTCTAATAAGCCCATATTAAATAATGCAGAACTAACTTTGGCTGTAGAGGAAGGAGCTTTTTTCGGGAACAACAATCCAATACCCAAGAGCAATGAATAATATCTCCATGAAGCTTTGCTGCCTGATATTTAATCCCTGTGAAACAGATTCTTTTTTTATTAATCATATTGCTCCATGAACCAAAACTATTTAGATGCATTAACAGAGAGAGAGAGAGAGAGAGAGAGAGAGACCCTTGCTTTCGGCTGCTACACAGTGTGTAACTGAATTATTTAGATTCATTGAGAAATTTCCCCCATTCTCAGTGACCATTTTGTGCAAGGACTCAAGAGACTGAGTTGGAGGTACATTAACAAAGTCTGTACTTGCTAAGGAAATCAGTGATGCATCCAAAAAAGAGAAATTAAAATAAGAAAGTACAAAAGCTGACCGTACAGCATTCACTGTGCCAAGAGGCGTAGATATTGATTCAAATCAGAATGAGTTCTAGCAGTCATCACTTTTGAGATAAAACAGACTTGAAGCAAGCAGCCAAAGGGACAGTGAAAAATTATTGAAAAGAAAAATGTAACTCTGCCATTAGGGAAACAAGCATTAATCTATAAAGGTTGTGATAGTATTATCCATTACAAACAGCATATATTGCAGTTTTATATAATTTCATAGAGAAGAATCAATCTTTTACTAGTTACGTAATCCTTTGAGGAACCAATTATGTGACTTAAGACAAATTATACTTAAGGTGAAACCATACAGTGAGAAACCGTGCATAGGAAGTGAAGGCAGATTGGTGTGCAACATAACATTGAAAAAATTTAGTCTAGGTGGTCAGTCATGTGAGGCAGGGAAATAAAACAATCAAGTCAGTGAACTAGATGAAGGATACAAAATACCATTTTTGAAAATATCAAGGTTTCCTCCTTGACATTAGATACATCAGTCTCAATAAAATGAGATGGAACAACAGATGCATTCTTCCTTCTTCCCTTTTTCGAGGATTTCCTGCTTGTTTGTTTATTTTCTTGCAAGCCTCCATATTCTTTACCCTTTTGTGTGGTCCCATTACTAGAATGTACTAATTCTACAAATGCTGCAAAAAAGAGAGAGAAAACAACTAAATAAAGGAACACCAATAGCCCAAGAGATGAAAATATACAACTAAATTAATGCACAGCTAATACATTATTAAAGAAAGAAGATTATGTTGAAGGCTACTCACTTTTGTTGTGAAAACAGTCTAATTATATGATGTTTTTGGAGGGAAAAGATATATTCAAATTAGCTTAAATGTTAGCAAGCTAGCCAGTGGGATTAGGTGAAATTGTGGCCGAGATTGTGTGTAAGAATCAACTAAGTATGGCTTAATGTTAGGCATGGTTAGGCTGAAAAAGTTAGCTAAAAATCATGGTCTTTTATGCTCAAATCTTTTGTAACTCGGTCTGTATATGAGTTGGAAGAACAATGAATGAAATGAGGCTGCCCTATTCTGAGGTTCAGTTTCAAAAATTGTGTGATTGTGCCAAGTGTTCTGCATTCCAAAACCCAACATATTAAAGTACGAAAATTTATATTCTTACACTGAACATCAAGACACTCATGCCAAGGCTTATCATATCTCACTCTGTCAATTCGTGGGAACCTTAAGCTATATGGTGCAGCAAATACCTGGAAGAATGGACCAGATAAATTAATTAAGTTGAAATCAGACATGACCCACAAGATAAAAATAGGAAATCTTAGCAGAACATTTGACTGGCAACACAAACACACACACACACACAAAGCAGCGGGCACATGGCTTTAAGTTGCAGATTCAGGCCATGGAAATAGCCTCCTTTCAAATGCAAAGGGAAGGAATAGCACATATTATGTATCATAATAGAAAAAACAAATAAATATCACAGATTCAGAAATATACCTCAGAGCTTATAGTGCGAATATCACTTGTAATAGAAAGTATAACTGATCTGCAAGAAAGCAAGGAAGAAAAAGAATAAGTGACAATATTTATGATGAAGCTTATATATGTATATATATATGTGTGTGTGTGTGTGTGTGTGTATAAAAGCAACCAACAAAAAATATTACTTCTCAGGGCTTTCAATCCACACATCTGGTCTCTCTTTTGAATTATTTGTAACTTGATAAAAACTTGGTGGTGGCTTTTTTGGGTATTCATTTTTCCTGAAAGAAAAGAACAAGCCACAAAATATATAGATGTTCTAAGGACTGACAATATCTACAGAAGATTTATTGACAAAATATGGAAAAAATTCAAACTACTTTTGCTATATAAAATGATGGAACATTTTTTAGGCCATGCAGACATGCACATCTTGACAACTGATAATTAGCCTAACTTTATAGTCCATACAACTGCCACATGCTCTAACCATACTTTTTATTGTTTTCCTGGTGCCTTCATTTCCTGTTGAATAATTAGAAACTATTTAGGTTCTTGTCACTTGCTAAATTTAAGTCTTCCTTATTTGTAAGTATCTCCTATTATAGGATATCCTCCTATTCTACATATTTGTGAATATCTTCCTCTTCTAAGATAGTTCTTGTGTGTATATATATATATATGCAAAAAAAAAGTGTAAGGTTTGTAAAAAAAAAGGAGTTTTTTAGGAGAAAATCTTAGGAAATTTTTATTTCTTTCTCCAATATTGGGCTTACAAGAAAATTGGATTGTTTTTATACAAGGAATTCCTATTTTAACTAGGAATCTATTTCCAATTGGGAACATACATAAATTTACAATATTCAACACTCCCCCTTAAGTTTGTGCACAGATATCACGCATGCCCAACTTGCAAACCAAACTATGAAATGACTTATTATTTAGTCCTTTAGTGAAAACATCTGCTAATTATTCAATAGAAGCCGCATAGGATAAGCATAAGAAGCTATCAATTATTTTCTCAATCTCAATGTATTTATTTTGTCATGCTGAATTGGGTTACAGACTATGCCAATGGCTGCTTTATTGTTACAAAATAAAGATAGACTAATCCTCTCTGAGAGTTTTAGTTCCTTTATTAGTTTTTGCCTTTTTCCAACCATAATAGTTCACGTACTCCTTGAGTCATTGCTCTATATTATGCTTCAGCACTAGATCAATCAACAACACTGTTTTTTGCTTCTCCAAGTGGCTAGGTTTCCTCCCATGAGAGTGCAATAACTAGTGAATGGCCTCCTATCATCTAATGATCCAACTAAATTTGCATATGTGAACACTTCTATTCTAAGGTGGCTATTTTTAGAGAAAAGAAAATCTTTTCTCGGTGCAGATTTTAGATATCACATGCGAAAAACTGCATGTAAATGAGGCTCACGTGGGTCATGCATGTATTGGTTCACAAAGCTAACTGCATATGTTATATCTGGTTTGGTGTGAGAGAGATAAATGAGTCTTCCAACTAGTCTTTGATATCTCCAATCCTGTGGAATAAAGATGGAGGAAACAGATAAGACAGACTCTATAAGTAGGTAATAAGAAGTCATAAAAACAAAGTTGAACATAGGATATTTAGTGAATGATCACCCCATTTCTTTGAGCAATAGATTTGGTCAAATCATCAGAGGAATTAGAGTGTGAAGGTAACTTATTTTCAGGAAGTGAGGATGATTCTTGACACAGTACAGATTGTATGATAGCTTTCTATGTCTAACATGATTTAAATTAGCCAAAAAATACAGAGATACCCACATAGCAGCAGCTCAAATAATACAAGAAATAGTGAGATACCCAGATTTGTAGCGTTAAAAATTGAGATAACAGTAGGTTACAAGTATGGCAGCCTATTTGACCAGCACTAATGGCGTCGGAAACAACAGGGAAAGGTTGAAAATGTTGTTGTGATCCTAGAGAATATGATTGGCAAAACCAACGGCAATGGGGTGAGGTTCATGCGTCAGCGCGTGAACAATAACCCATAATGGGTTTTTGGTGTGTGTGGCTCATGCGGAGGGAGAATGGCCACCGAATTTTGGTGACTAGCTAGCGATGAGATTTCAACATAGCTTGAGATGGCGGTGAGGATAACTGAAGGGGTTGGATGGGTGAGTAGTGAGCCAGCCTATTCTAGGGTTTTTACTGTACCGAAAGAAAAAAAAAAAAAGAACAAATCTGGAAATCAGACAGAAGGCTATGATACCATAAAGATTTTTAGAAGAAATGCTCAGGAAATTTTTATTTCTTTCTCAATCTTGGGTTTATAAGAGAATTGGATTGTTTTTATACAAAGAATTCCTATTCTAACTAGGAATCTATTTCTAATTGGGAATATACATAAATTTACAATATTCAACAAAAAGAAAGCAGATTTACTCTCTCTCATAAATCCTTGGCCAATATCAAACGAATTTAGACAGAATTAGTTACCTTGCATGGTTAAGATCATGCATCCCGTTCACATAAGCTAGAGGATTCTAAGGTTATATTGCTGGAAATAAACTAAAACCCAAAACTACCAATTCTAAATAGAACAAATGAGAATTAGATAATTCACTTGTTATGTCATAATCATCAACTCTATGCAGCCCCAAGTATCTCAAGGATATTTATTGTTAGATACTGTAACTAAAATTTGGAACAATGTATCTCAAACGTACAGTCAAGTAGGAAATGATGCACAAATTTATGAAGTCAAGAATAAACTACATGGAACAAAGCAAAGTGAGAGAACTATTTAATAATATTATATTGAACTAAGTTGTTTATGGAAGGAAATCGATTCTAGGCAACATGTTCTAAAGATGCTGTAAAATTAGAGAGTTTGAAAAGAAACACATCTATTATTTCCTAGTTGGTCTCAATATTGAATTTGACCAAACACGGTTCATGTAATAGGTAAGGATCCTATGATCTCGCTAAGGCAAACATATTCATATATACAACAAGAAAAAAGAATATGAAGTGCCTTGATATACACACCATCAGTTAAAAAAGCAGGATTAGTTGCTAACACTTCTCATGCTAACACTTCTCATGAACAGCCTATGGTCGATAATCAAAATCCAAGGATCATTTGCAAGGTGATTCTTGTGGAGAGCCAAGGCATACTAAGGAGACTTGTTGGAAACTACATTGTTGACCAAGGTCATGGAGGCAAAAGGATAGGCTCAACAAGGACATGAACCAACTTGTGACAACAGTGGAAATACCTAGAGAGGGAACTCATACTAGCGTCTTTTTAGAGGTTGTTTTTCGTATTTTGAGATATTTGAAATATGTACCCAGGAAACGACTTCTGTTTTCAAAACATGATCACCTCTAAATAAAGCCTTTACATATGCAGGTTGGGATGGATATCTTGATGATAGGAGATCATCAAGCCATTGCACCTTTACTAGTGGGAATCTAATAACTTGGAAAAGTAAGAAGCAAAATGTGATAGCAAGATCCGAAGCAGAAATAGAGTATTAAGTTGTGGCACATGCATTGAATTACTGTAGTTACAAAAATTGATGGAAGAATTTGCAGTTGTCAAAAGTAAATAGTTTGCCCTTGTTTTGTGACAACAAAGTTGCAATCAGTATAGAAAATAATGCCCATGGAACTAAGCATATAGAGATTAGCAGACATTTAATAAAGAAAAAAATAGTGAGTGGATTGCAAAGTTTCTCAACTTCAAAAGAGCAATTGACAAATATGTTCACTTAGGGCATAAGTAACAAATCATTCCATACTCCAATCTGCAAGCTAGGCATATGTAATATGCGCGAACCAACTTGAGGGGAAGAATTGGAATTACAAACTAGATAGCTAGAGTAATCCTATATAATTAGTCTGATTTGATTCTTGATTATAGGCGAATTGTCTCCTTTGTACATAATTTTCTTTTTTCTAGCTAAATTGTTGTTTACAAATAGACCCTTGTATAAAGAACAATTTATATAGAAATAAAAGGACTTCTTTAATCTACACAGACATGTAAATATATACTTTTTTCCAAAACAAAACATTTTGCAATAAACTACGTCTTTGGCAATCAGTATAAATCTATACAGACATGTAAATATATAATTTTTTCCAAAACAGAACATTTTGCAATAAACTACGTCTTTAGCAATCAATATAAAAGATTATAACGATACTGAGTTTATTGTTTTACTAATTTTCAGAAATAATTCGCGGTAACCATAAGCTATACAGTACAATGTCATGCCACTATTTATAATTCCAAAACCATTTATGTACCATTATTTAAAACCACTGTGCATCACTATGCCTGTCTGCTATATAATCTATTATTGTCACTTTCGCATATAAAATTACTGCACAAAAAGATTAAATTTAAGACCCACTAAGCAATTCATCAACTTTGGAAAAATATACAATAGTTAACTACTTTGGAAATGCTTTACTGTGACCTAAACTACATACATCAATTTCAATTACACCTAAGGCCTAAAATTTCCTTCAAAGATATGAGGTGATTGTTAAAGAGTAAAATTATCTACCAAGTGAGATTTTTTTTATTTTGAAAAGAAAAAAACAATAATGGACTTACATTTGCCTTAATTAGCCCAGTGGAGTGATGTTGCATGTGAAAAAAGTATGCCACACATTCACCTCTAAAGGGGCCTTAGGTTTTGACTATAGTTATAACAGATGCATGAATTATATATCATAATTATTTATTTCAAAGCAAGCAGCAGCAATTGTGCATGTGTCCAAAGTTTTAGAACTTGGGGTCAATAAACCTCAGATATTTAACAAAATCTAACATTCCATGCCTAAAATAAGGCTTCAGTTTGGTTACAACAGCAGCTAGCTCGTCATCAGAGAGTCCAGTACCCACTCTGCAAAAGGAGACGAATCTACAAAAGGTAAAAGCATTAGTCCACCAATTCTTTTGTCCCTCGCATGTCATAGGGCTAAACCACAAAGGTATTCTGAACTTTTCCCATAAATTTATTTGTCAAAATAAATGAAGTTCAATTAAAGTTCATAAATATATATATGAACGGGAAAGAACCAATTTATTATGAATGTCTAAATGGAAATTGTCTCACTTATAATAGAGAACATTTACTTAAAATGTCAGAAACAGAATCCAACTATTTCATGAAGGTTTGGATGTTCTCTGTCATGTTTAATTAACCTATATGATATACAGGAAAAGATCAGCCAGAAATGAAATACATAACTGTATAGTATGTGTTACCAGCAAATAAATACAAAGTGGTGCAATAACTCATGCAAGCTAGGACAACAATTTTGCCAAAAGCATATTCTCTGAGCCATAAACTGGCTCTATAAAAATTTCAAAATTAAGTACTGAAAGGGAAAGCTGAGATGTGCCTTTTTAATGACCTTTGATGCAACTGATATGAAAAAATGAGAAATATAATATGCAGCTGAAGCCCAAATATTTCATTTTATTTTATATCTAGAAACTCAAAAGTACTCGTATCAATTTCCTATGTTTAGGTACATTAACCTTTTCAGCTGGCACTGTTTCTCCTTCAAAAAGAGCAACCTGATATGATGGACATAATGGAAACTTGAAACTTAATTCTTAAATCATGATCATTTGTTTAGGATTGCAAAAGAAGGAAATATTATCATGGAAAAAGAATATTTGATAATCATATAGATTGCACCATGGAGTTTACAAGAAAGGTGAAAGCTTGATTGTCTCAAAGCAAAAATATCTGGGGTATTTTTAGGTCAATGCTCACCGCCTGGGGTATGTATCTGGGGCAGGACGCTCCGCAAGGCCAACCAAGAATTGAGCCACCTGCAATTTGAAAAGAAAATTTATTTCAAGTATATGGAAATTCACATTTTCTTTTCTGAGCACCAGAAAAGACCAAAACCAGATAAAGTAAAAGAAAATAGGAAATGGTGTCATATTACAGCCTCTTAACATGTAGATACTAGCCCCAAGACTTGTGCAATCTCATTCACTTCAGAAAACCAAAAAAGAAAAGACGACAAAAAATAGAGGGTGACCAAACCTCTCCTCCATGATGCCCAGAGCCATAATACCCTCCTACAAACAAGCATATACTCATTGAAAAGTTTTAAGAAATAAACAAAATAATTTTAAAGAAACCAGAATAAAGAGAGTAAAAACCTATGATAAGAACATCCAAGTCAGAAGCAGCCTGTATATAATCTGGCTTCAGTTTCAGCCACTTTCCACTTCGATCACCTGGTTCCCATTTCGAGGCAAGGTCTTTTAATACGATCCCTTCATCTCTAGGAGGAAAGTATACGATTTTTCAAATAAGATTATCGGTCACACAACTTCCATAAAGGGCAGCTCGGTGCACGAATGCTCCCGCAATGAGCGGGGTCCGGGGAAGGGTCGGACCCATTGGGTCTTTGTACGCGGCCTTCCCTTACAATTAATTGCAAGAGGCCGTTTCCACGACTCGAACCCGTGACCTCAGGTCACAAGCTCATATATGAACCATATAATTTCCGACAAAGTAATTTGCCACACAACCCAATAACAAATATGAAAAATTAAAAATGTATCATGTGACCAATGAAGATTTTATGAATGCGCAAGGCAAACATATTCATGCAGGTTAATTAGTGCTCTCATGATCAAACCATTCTTGATACAGTGGCACATTTTAGTATGCAAAAATGTATTCATACACCCTTCCTCTCCACCTCAATCAAAAAATAATTTGAAAAAAAAAGAGAGATAGAGAGAGAAAGAATCATTCACATGAGAGTTAAAGTTATGATGCAAGCATATCATAAAAATCAGAAGGCAAATGAGGAAGTTGATAGTAGCTAAAAGAAACAGATTGGTCAGCATTGCCCAAAATAATCCACAAAGATCCTAAAGTAATGTAACTTAGACTTCACAGATTAAGAGCAAATGTAGTCCAAAGAAAAGAGATGGTGTCACATTACTGGCTCGCTACCCCTGGAAGTTCAGCATTGCAGAAAGCAAGACAAAAAGATAACAAAAGGTTACTTAGAGCCAGTATTGCAGAAAAGATGAGACACAGACATCCACAATTACAAGAAGTTACTTAGGCTTCCATAATGTTCAGACCATAAATTAAACAACAAAAACACCAACCTTTATCTGATAAAAAAAAACACCAACCTCTTTTTAACGGTTTCCTCAAAAAATTTCTCGACATCATTCACATTATAAGCAATAAAAGAAGAAGGAGGCTCCCCTGTACGATTAGCATATGCATGATTGCTGAATTTCATAGCAAAACAAGCATTACTCATAATTAAGAAAAATTACGCTAACAAATATCAATATATCATCATATTAGTACCAAAAAGTTACATCCAAATGAGCTGAAAACTTCATATAAACCATCAAGAAAATTTTAGCTCAGACTCCGCAAAGAGATGAGACTGGCATTTTCCCATTTTGCTTGAGCATACATTTGGCTTGACTTGATATTTCATGCCCCTAAGAGGACGCTCATACTAGGATGCAAAATAAAATTAAAAAATGAAAAGAGAAGACAACTAAATTTATAAGATTTTTAACTTTCTCAAATGTTTGTTCTTGATGTCAGCATGACTACTGTGGGGGTAAAAAAAATGCAAGACTTCTGCATATGATGGCAGTTCTATATTAATGAAGTTAAATACATATGGTGTCAAATGCGTGAGGCTAATCTAATGCAACCCAAGCAGAACAAACTAACTTTAGCTCTTCGGTTTGGGTTCCAAAAGAACCCAACCAACCAGAAACAAACTGACCCTAGTATTACTGACATGGAAAAAAGCACATTTTGAAGGTCACTGTTTTGTAAACACGATAAATGTTGAAATACACGACACAGCATGACAACATCATTATGAAGGATACAATTAAAACTAATTGCTAAAAATAAACAAATTAACTGCACAACCTACACAAATGATGAGATTATACCAATAACACATTAAATATTACACTGATGATATATAACTTACCAGGAAGACGTTGATTATTGAGACCCCCATCAGGTACCAAAATCTCTAAGCGACCCTTCAAAGGCCTCACGAATTCTCGGAGAAGATCATGTCTTTCTCTTAAGCTTTGGTGAATGACACTGGTATCTCCAACGTAAAGAATATCAAAAGCAACATCTAAGAGATCAAGTCAAGGTGAACTGAGTCCATCTGTGGTTTGTTTCTGAGATGATTAGAATCAATTATCTCTATAACTTAAAGGACTTGACAACCATAACCCAACCTCAACTTTAAATTGACTCGGACAAAAAGGATACACTGTGAGTTCAGTCTAAGGAAGGAAGACTTAGATGGTATGGGCATGTTTTAAGAAGACCTCCTAATGCTGCGGTTCGTAAGTGTGAGAATTTGTTTATTAAGAGGGCTAGAAGTCGTGGAAGACCTAAAACTGTGTGGAATGAGGTGATAGCAAGAGACTTACGTGCCTTAGATCTTGATGCGGATTTGATTAATGACAGACTTGAATGAAGACGTAAAATCCGTGTCTTGGAAGGGGCCTAAGGCTGGAGTATCTTTTTTGGTGTCTTTTGAGCTTATTTTGTTGAGGATCCATACAGCCGACCCCAACTTGTTTGAGACTAAGGCTTAGTTGTTGTTGTTGTTGTTGGACAAAAAGGATACAGCACAACTGCATGAGAATAACATATTAATCAAATAATGGTCCTAATATGGTGATAAAGAGAGAAATATCTTTTTTTTTTCTCAAAAGAAAACCTGTCTATCACTGTCAAGTCCATCTTTCGCTGCCTTCGCTGCAAATAAATAATATACAGCACTTGAGTGATTATGGAGAAGCAAGGAAAAATGGCCATAAAAAAAATCAAACAAAAGAGAAATAACAAATGAAAGTTTTTCAATCAAAATATTTAATAACCTATTTCCTGATTTGAACCAAATTCAGCAAATCGATTCAAAAAGGGATCCCAAACCAACATTTCACCATCAAGTATACACCTATACAGCATCAGTGCCAAAAAAAATTATATATATTAATGCAGACTAGGCAGATAGATCAGAACTTTTAAAGCATTGTTCCATCGCACAAGATAGGAAATTAATGCTTAACATAAATAACTTTAAATCAGACATGAACGCAGGGGCGAAACCAGGACACCGACGAAGGGGGGGCAAAATTTTCAATAAAAAAAAAATACATACGAATTTATATTCAATTTTATTTTCATATTAAAAAATTAATACAAATAATTGGTATTAATATTTGTATTCAATTTTATTTTTATATTAAATAATAAACTATTGAAATTTTTATTATTTTTATTTCAATATCTAAATTTTATTTTCAAAAATTACATCATATATATTATTTTTTAAATAATATTTATATATATTTTGAGATATTTTTAAAAAAATATTTAAACTAATTATTTAAACTAAATATTATAAATTATATATATATATATACATATACATGTATATATATGTATATGTATATAGGAACCAAGGGGGGCCCATAGACCACCCATGCCCCCCCTTGGTTCCGCCCATGCATGAACGTGAGCTTTAATACTGGGTATTATGGAAAAGAGGAAATCTGGAATCATGCCAGTCAGCCAATGTGAAAAGCCAGCAAAAACAACATTGATTACAAAAATTTTTGGTGGATGTTTACCTTTCAGCAAGAACATTTTGAGTGATGATGTCAGACATTCCAGGTCCATATTCAGAATGATCAATGAAATTCTTGCATAAGCAATGGTACCAGTGTTTTACATAAGGGAAGAAAAAACAGTGACAGTAACAGTAATAATGTCATGGAAATGGTCAGAATTGGTCTGAATTATTCCAAATCAGCCACCACTGCTACAAATCTCTAAAACCATTCGAAAAGCACTCAAATGAATAATAAAAGAGAATTCAGTGCAACTTCAATAAAATTGAAATATAATAAGTTACTTATAGAATGAACATGAGAAGTGGTAGTTTCTCATGTTTCTTCTATCATTTCTTGGTGATTGGCAAATTGCCCACAGAAAAATGGAAATTAACATATCATCGGGCTAAAATTCCTTTATGAAGCAGCTGAAACATTAAAAAATGGTCATTATTACAGTACACATAGCACAGTTCTCAATGTTATTGAGCTTTAAGAACCGCTAAGTCAACAGTAATCAGAGCTCTATAATTTCACACAAAAGAAAATTCTTATTTGTGGGCGATCTTGTTGTGCTAGTATAGACACAATAGTTCCCACTTAAACAAATAACAACATATTCAAACTTATGAAACTTAAAAAGATGCTGAAAAAAAAAAAATATATATATATATAAGAGAATTAAAACTGCTTGCCACAGTCTAGATAATATAACGATTTTTGTCTTCCTTAAACCACCCTCGTCCGAATATTGTCCTCTCTCAATTTTTATGGTAACACTACTAATTGCTTTATCTCTCGTCAATCTTTTACCATATCTCTATCACTGTTCTTTCTCATATCACTCTTTCCTAATTGCTTAGTGACATCCATGCCACTAAGCTCCATTGCTATTATAATGGTCCACTAACCCAAAGATTTTCTTTAGAGACAGACAAATCCAGTTAAAGACCCTGGACCTTTAGGAGATGTTCCATGTTATCCTATCTCTGTTATTATTACTGCCAGAGTTGAAGAATGAAGCCTGATCATAGTAAGCTGGTGACCAGCAAAATAAACAACTAGTAACTTCATCCTCTAAAATTCATTTTAGATAGCTTTGGAAAGGGACTTGGTGCTTTACCACTTATTTCATCTCCTATGCAATCTAATAGATAAAAACAATACCCTTTCTTTGACAAGTTTCAAATTTATTTGATCCAAATATTTTGTTTGTTATTGTTTGTAATAAAGCAATTCAAATATTATGTTACAAAAACACAAGGGATTTTTTAGGGTATAATTTTTGGAATTTTGGGTTTTAGAGCGCTTGAGAAATCAACAATATATATATATTTGTGTTGATTATTTGTAAAGGATCAAGAGATTAATAGTGAAAGAAAAGCAAGATAGAGGCTAGAAGCAAAGCAAAAGGTCTAGAATTCCTAGACAAGAAAACTAGATAGAGGACAGAAACAACACGAGGACATTTTGGTAAACAGCAAGATTAATAAGGGTGGGCCAATGAAAACTTGGATGCTGCATTAGCACAAGGTAATGCAGCATTAAGATTTGGCTAATGCAGCATCCAAATTTTCTTTAGCCCACCCGTATCCAAATTTGAATCATCAAGGAAAAAAATCATTTTCATTAAAATTTACATTCAACAAATTGAAATTTAAATTGAATAAAATTAATAGAATAAAATTTGAAGGAAAGCAAGATACACCTACCTTGAGAAGTAGTGTACCTCTGCCCCATTCTTATGTATTTGGATGCGATCACCATCAAATTTACATTCAACAAGCACTTCCTTTCCATGGAGCTAAGTGAACAAGTAAAAGAAACAAGGTAATTTAGTATTAGAGAACATTAATGAAAAAGCAAAGAAATACAGACACGCCATTTATGTATGTGCATGTGCATGTTGTTGCATGTATATACTCGCCTATATTCATACACAGTTATTTTTGAGCTTCTATGAATGCTTGTGTGTTGATACTTGTATAAAGCAACTTCAAAAATGAGAATCATAACAAAGATAATGTTCTCATATACATATACGCATACATATATGAGAAAATGAGCATGTGTGCAGGCATATCCATGAGAAATTCAGCCCTTCCATTTCACTGGCTTTTCATTTCTTGGAACTGTTGATTTCTTTCAGTTAATGGTTATCATTACATGTGACATAAAGATATTATCAGGCTAATGGCTTAAAAGATCTAAACTTTTGGTCTGATTTTCAATTATAGCATATCATTTACATGCATCTGCTTCAAAATCTATCTCAATTGCGACCAAACATGGTGGGTTATGTACCAAAACTATACTTGCAGATGTGACATTCACAAAATTTCACAAGCATATGATGAGGCATATCCCAGGGAGTCCATCTTTCACAATATTTGAGATCTATTCACAGTGGGAACTTATTTAGTACAAAAATGGAAGGTCGAAGGAAAACTGAAAAAAATGATACTTCGAGTCTTCAAGTGCACGTTTCACTATAATTTGATGTGTCTATTCATGTCTGACAACATGTTTGTATTTATCGTTACTGTGCACAATGCAGTAGAATCATATACAAATCTATGAATAAAATATAGTTCATAAATTTAAGAAATAATGCATGTAATGCACTTGAAAAATGGCATGTCCATGTCATTGCCTGTCTCTATGTGCTAAGGAAAAATTGCCGTCGCATCCAAAATGACTTGGCACAGCCTAACAAATTCTATAGAACTTCAAACAAATTAAGGCACACCCCCAAACCTATTTGTGTTTGTGCATAAATGTCTATCTCTGTGTGTATACATAATAATGAAGTAACTACAAAAAGTTAACATTGACAAGCTTTACAAAAGATAAAGAGTATAAATAATAAATCAAAAAATGAAACATTGTGCACTTTTGCTATTAAATCTGCCAAAACTGAGCCCCTCAACTCCTCAATTTAGTTTTATTAAGTACCAGTTTAACAAACTTAAGTCCATGAAAAAATATATATTTGTCAAGTATGTTACTTTTAGCTTTGAGCCCTTATCTTTTCCCCTTGGTCATGGATGAGCTAACAAGACATATACAGGATGACATCCCTTGGTATATGATGTTTGCAGATGATATTGTATTAATAGATGAGACTCAAGCAGGGGTAAATCAAAAGTTGGAGTTATGGAGAAGCACTTTGGAATCTAAGGGTTTTAAGCTAAGTAGGACTAAGACTGAGTATATGGATTGTAAATTTAATAGCGAGAATAGAGAAAGAGGCAAAATTATTTTAGACGGAATAGCAGTGCCTCATAGTACTTATTTTAGATACCTTGGCTCAATTCTTCAAGAAGATGGAGGTTGTGAAGAAGATGTAATCATAGGATTAAAGCTGGTTGGATGAAGTGGAGGGATGCTACAGGAGTTCTATGTGATCGAAAGATGCCAATTAAATTAAAAGAAAAATTTTACCGCACTGTAATACGGCCTGCTATGATGTATGGTAGTGAGTGTTGGGCAGTAAAAGGACAACACATGAGTAAAATGCATGTTGCGGAAATGAGAATGATAAGATGGATGTGTGGTCATACTAGAATGGATAGAATCCGCAATGAGTGCATTACAAAAAAAGTAGGGGTAGCACCTATTGAGGATAAGATAAGAGAGCATAGATTGAGGTGGTTTGGCCATGTGAAACGAAGACCTAGCGATGCGCCAATTAGAAAAACCGAACAAGTTAGAGTAGATATAACTAAGAGAGGCAGAGGTAGGCCTAAACTGACTTGGTCAAAGGTGGTTCAAAATGATCTTATGATGTTACATCTATCAAAAGAGAAAACCTTAAATCGTATTGAGTGGAAAAGAAGAATCCATATAGCCGACCCCAATTGACTTGGGATTAAGGCTTTGTTGTTGTTGTTGTTGTCGTTGTCAAGTATGTTACTTTGTATTTAAAAGAACTGCAAATAATGTATAGAATCAACTTCCCCCTCTTCGTTTATTTTCTTTTTTTTTTCAATATCAACAAATAACAAGTCTATATGTGTTTTTCTTAGTACATTTCAAAGTGCTTACATTTTCACAATTTATTTACTAATGTTATATTAGTGCTTCATAAGACCAATTAACCATATAAAAAAATCTGACTCAATACAACATGCCTTCAATTCAAATCTCAATAGCTAAAACACACATAGTTCAAGAGCTCTTTAATGCAGCTGTGAAAGGTCTTGGGTTTAGTTTTTCAAATAATGATTATAACAAAAGTTTGATCACACATTATTTTATTAACCTTTCATCATCATCATTTCCAAATCATCAGTGGCATGGTGCAAAATAGCTGTTAAGATAATCACAAAATGACTTTGTCCATTATGTAACTGTCATCAATTTCTCATCGTAATTTCCATGCAAAGACAGAAGAAGAAAGAACAGACTCACAACAAATCAATGTTTCTAGGAAAGCAAGAAATAGAGATAAGGCATGCTAAGGCAGAGATGATTGTTAGATATATTTTGGTACAGAATAAAGCAAGGATCCTTAATATTAGGAGTGTTTTTAGGAGTAAATATAGGACTTGTTCCCCCACTTTAGAGTCTCTACTTGTATATATAAATTCATGTAACCTTGTAACCTTTGAGTAAATACATATAGAATTCTTCCTTCTCTGCTGTGTTAACATGGTATCAGAGCAAATTTAGGGGCTGGAAAATTTCTGTGTGTGAGCTTCCTGCAGTGAGGGGCTGGAAAATTTGGGGCAGTTTGGTTTGTGGTCTAGGTCATACACCTAGGACCATTTTTAGTTCTCACCTCCACCTTCAGAAGTAGCACAGGGGTCGTATCGGCCGGTACCCGAAGTCCGGCGGCCATCCTACCGGCGAGTGGTGCTCACGCGCCGTCAGAACACTTTCCGGCAGTTTCACGCATCGGCGCGTGGGAGCGCGTGGCTGTATTTTCGGCGAACGGCTTCTGTTTTTCCGGCGTCGCAGTGGACCCAACTGCCCATCCCGGTGGTCGGTTCTGGCATTCTGGTGATTTCAGACCCGTGAACAGTAATCGGTGAACTGTGAACAGTAATCAGGTTCCTAGTCTTCTGTTTTTCTGCATTTTTTTTTAGCTGCTGATTCCGTTGGATTTGTTGAAGTTCTGGTCTTGTGGAATTGTTTTTGGTAATACTCTTTGGGTATTTTTTTTTGGATTTGTTGTTGTGGTGCATTTCGTCATGGATGATAAGAAAACTATTGATGTGCTTCCAGTAGTTAATAAGATCACAGAACACCAGTTGAATGAAAACAATTTCCTAGAATGGCATAAGACTATTAAAATTTATTTGAGAAGCGTAGATAAGGATGACCACCTGACGGATGATCCACCACAAGGTGATGCTAGAAAACTTTGGGTAAGAGAAGATGCACGATTATTTTTGCAAATACAAAACTGTATTGGCCGTGATGTGGTTGGGTTGATTGGTCATTGTGAGTTTGTCAAAGACTTAATGGAGTATCTCGAATTTTTGTACTCGGGTAAAGGAAATTTGAACCGTATGTATGATACTTGTGTGGCATTATATCGAGCTGAGCAAAGGGACAAGCCTCTTGCAGTATATTTTGGGGAGGTAAAAAGGATTATTGAGGACCTTAATGTCTTAATGCCCTTTAGTCCAGACATTAAGGTCCAACAGAGTCAACGAGAGCAGATGGGTGTCATGTGTTTTCTTGCAGGTCTATCTCCAGCATTTGAAACGGCTAAGTCCCAAATTCTCTCTGGTAGTGAAATTCCTAATTTGAGGGAAACATTTTCTCGAGTGCTCCGAAGTGAAGGTTCAAATCCAATGACATCCGCTCCTAGTGCTCTCGTGAGTCGAGATTCAGGACAGTATGGAAATCAGGGTAAAGGGGGGAATAATCGTGGGAGTACTGGTCATCGGGACTCAAATGTTATATGTTACTACTGTCATGAACCAGGCCATACTAAAAGTTTCTGTAAGAAGCTGTTAAACAAGCAGTCTCGAGCCAATATGGCTAGTCAAGAATGTGCATCCAGCTCTTCAGATACTGTGACAATATCTGCAGCAGAATTTGCTGAGCTCTCTAAATATCGCGCTTCCAAGCCTGTGGACTCTTCCGTTGCTGCTGCTGCTAAATCAGGTATCTCTAGCACACCAGGTTGGGTCATTGATTCTGGTTGCACAGACCACATGACAGGTAACCCGAGTCTCTTATCTTCGTTAAAGAAACCTGATATTCATCGTTATGTTACTTTAGCCGATGGATCTAAAACTTGTGCTACTGGTATTGGTACTGCCAACCCAACTCCATCTCTTCCGTTGTCAAAAGTCTTGTGTATACCTAAGTTTTCATTTAATTTGTTGTCGGTTAGCACAATTACTGAAACATTAAATTGCTGTGTTACATTTTTTCCTGTCAATGTTGTATTTCAGGATCTTTTGACGAGGCGGATTATTGGTAGAGGACACAAGTCGAATGGCCTTTATCTTCTTGATGATCAAATTTCCAATTCGTTGGTGTGTGATGGTTCCTTGTCTCCTTCAGAAGTTCATTGTCGCCTTGGTCACCCCTCGTTGTCTTCCTTAAAAAAGTTGTATCCACAATTTCAGTCTTTGTCTAGTTTATATTGTGAGTCATGTCAGTTTGCGAAACATCATCGTTCACATTTAATTCCTCGAGTGATTAAACGGGCTGAGTTCCCTTTTGAGAGAGTACATTCTGATGTTTGGGGTCCTTGTCCGGTCACTTCCCAAGCTGGTTTTATGTACTTTGTTACTTTTGTGGATGATCACTCTCGGTGTACTTGGTTATTTTTAATGAAAAATCGTTCTGAGTTGTTTTCGATTTTTTGCTCCTTTTGTGCTGAAATTAAAACTCAATTTAATAGGACTATTCGTATCCTGCACAGTGATAACGCAAAAGAATACATGTCTAGTTCATTTCAGTCCTATATGTCTCAGAACGGTATTGTTCATCAAACTTCTTGTGTTGATACACCCTCTCAAAATGGGGTCGCCGAAAGGAAAAATAGACATCTCCTTGAAGTTTCTCGTGCACTCCTTTTTCAAATGAAGGTACCTAAACGTTTTTGGGCTGATGCCGTTTCTACGGCTTGTTTTTTGATCAACCGAATGCCTTCCGCTGTTCTCAATGGTATAACTCCATACAGTGTCTTGTTTCCCTCCAGAGTGTTGTTTCCTATTACTCCTCGTATCTTCGGGTGCACTTGCTTTGTGCGTGATGTCCGTCCACATGTTACCAAATTGGATCCAAAATCTCTTCGGTGTGTCTTTCTTGGGTATTCTCGACAACAAAAGGGGTACCGTTGTTTTTCTCCTGAATTGAACCGATATCTTGTCTCTGTAGATGTTACCTTCTTTGAGAAAACTCCATTTTTTCCCTCACCATCTATATATGCCAGTCAGGGGGAGGAAGATGATCTTTTAATTTATGTTATTCATAGGAGTCCTGATTCCACTAGTCCTGATTCCACTACCGATCCTACTCATATTCCAGAGTCCACTAATAATGAACCAGTTCCTATTCCTATACCAACTCCCTCTCGCCCTCGTTTTGACCAGGTGTACTCCAGAAGATTGGCCATTACTGCCTCACATCCTCCACCCGTCGCCTCGTTGGAAGCTCCTTCAGTTCTTCCACAGTCTGATCTAGACCTTCCTGTTGCTCTTAGAAAAGGTAAACGTTCATGTACTCATCCCATTTCCTCATTTGTGAGTTATGACCATTTGTCTTCCTTGTCTCGGTGTTTTGTGAGTAATCTGGATTCAGTATCTACCCCCAAAACTGTTACCCAAGCTTTATCTCATCCTGGTTGGCAAGCAGCAATGGCAGAGGAAATGGCCGCCTTGGAAGCAAATGGTACTTGGGATCTTGTAACCCTTCCGGCAGGGAAGAAGGCTATTGGGTGTAAGTGGATTTTCTCTGTTAAAGTTAAACCAGACGGTTCTGTGGCTCGTCTTAAGGCTCGCTTAGTTGCAAAGGGGTATGCTCAAGTGTATGGTATTGATTATTCTGATACATTCTCTCCTGTGGCAAAATTATCTTCTGTTCGTTTGTTTATCTCGTTAGCAACCCGTCATGATTGGCCCTTGCACCAGCTTGATGTTAAAAATGCTTTTTTTCATGGTGATCTTCAAGAAGAGGTCTATTTAGAGCAACCGCCTGGTTTTGTTGCTCAGGGGGAGAATGGTAAAGTATGTAGGCTTCGCAAATCTCTATATGGTTTAAAACAAAGTCCTCAGGCTTGGTTTGGGAGGTTCTGCGAAGTAGTACAAACATTTGGCATGACAAAGAGTATGTGTGATCACTCAGTGTTTTTCAAAAAGTCGAGTGCTGGAGTAATTCTACTTGTAGTTTATGTTGATGATATTGTCATTACGGGGAGTGACTCAGCTGGCATTTCATCACTTAAACTATTTCTCCAATCCCAATTCCAAACAAAGGATTTGGGTCTCTTGAAGTACTTTCTGGGCATTGAAGTATCTAGGTGTAAGCAGGGTATATTCTTATCTCAAAGAAAGTATGTTCTTGACCTTCTGGAAGACACTGGTAAATTAGGTGCAAAACCATGTAGTGCTCCAATGACACCTAATGTCCAGCTAACAACTGATGGGGAATTATTTTCTGACCCTGAGATGTATAGGCGGCTGATTGGCAAATTGAACTATCTTACTGTAACACGACCAGACATTGCTTACTCAGTTAGTATCATGAGTCAATTCATGTCTGCTCCAACTATTGCACATTGGGAAACGTTGGGACAGATTTTATGTTACTTGAAGAGTGCTCCTGGGAGAGGAATTCTCTACAGCAATCATGGTCATTTGGATGTTGAGTGTTTCTCTGATGCAGATTGGGCAGGTTCAAAAGTTGATAGAAGGTCAACTACAGGATACTGTGTGTTTGTAGGAGGAAACCTAGTATCTTGGAAAAGCAAGAAACAAAATGTGGTGTCTCGCTCCAGCGCTGAATCCGAATATCGTGCTATGGCACAATCTACTTGTGAAGTTATTTGGATTCGTCAGCTCCTAGAGGAAATAGGTTTCAAAACATCCTCAGCAAAGTTGTGGTGTGATAACAAGGCGGCTATTCATATTGCTTCTAACCCAGTATTTCATGAACAAACCAAACATATTGAGATCGACTGTCACTTTATCCGAGAAAAGATACAACAAGGCATCATCTCTACAGAATATGTCAAGACGGGAGAACAACTTGGTGACATCTTTACAAAAGCTTTAAATGGGTCTCGGGTTAGCTACTTTTGTAACAAGTTAGGCATGCTCGACATATATGCTCTAACTTGAGGGGGAGTGTTAGATATATTTTGGTACAGAATAAAGCAAGGATCCTTAATATTAGGAGTGTTTTTAGGAGTAAATATAGGACTTGTTCCCCCACTTTAGAGTCTCTACTTGTATATATAAATTCATGTAACCTTGTAACCTTTGAGTGAATACATATAGAATTCTTCCTTCTCTGCTGTGTTAACAATGATAAAGCCATTCTTGCCCTTTGTCAATCTTTTTTTTTTCTTCTTTCTTTTATTTTCAAATGCCGATCACGGTGGTCCTCCTTTTAGCTTTCACTGGATATTACCCCATTTAATCATGAACAAGCAGGGTCATAAACGTACGCACAACACAAATATTTAGTCTGTTATTACCAGATTTTTTGTTTTTGACAAATTATGATGCAAATTACAAACTATACTTTTGTTGTTACATTGCACCAAAAAGTTATTTCTGGTGTTGAAATATCAATATTTTACATATCTGCTTAAATTATACTTAATATTAATCAGCCATTTTGAAAATTTTAAAAAATCTAAGGTAATACTACAGTTACACTAGCTGCAAAACCCAAGACTGTGCCTAAATCTGTTATTCAAAATCTCAGATAGCTAAAGAAAGCAAATTACTTATTTAATAATGTGTGAATAATAAAAGAAAAGAGGAACATGGCAGACCAGAACCTTTTTCCATGCAGAATGTGTATCACCAACTCTCATAGCTAGTTGAGGGCGCACAGCCTTTCCAACCTCAATGTCCTGAAAAATAAAGATATATATGATGGCTTACATAATCATATTGTTAACATATTTTGGACCAACAACAATAGCAATCATTCGACAACCATAAATCAAATTATTTTTCTATGAAACAAACATAACAAAGTGAAACTATAATTGATAAATGTGATACTTTCAGTTCAGTTAAAACTTTAGAGAAAATTGAAACTTTTTTTATCATATCTTTTTCACTTTTAATTTTTTGTTTCTTATCTAAAGAAATATTGCTTTTGTTTGAAAATAGAAAAAAACATGAAAAGCAATTTTTAGAAGCCAAGCATGCAAAAATCTTTTTTTTTTTTAAAGAATGTGCAAAACAATGTTTTAATGCTTATAAAAAAGGAGAGTGCTTTCATTCCCTAAAAATTTCTTAAGAATGTTGATTGTTCTTCAAGCCCAAATTCTTAACTTACAAGAAACATGTATAAGTTCTAATAATATGAATTCACGTGAGACATCATATTCTTGAAAGTTATGAGGGCAGTATAGCTGAAAAAAGAGCTTCTCAAGTCAAAACTGATGTCCTAGATGGTACTTATGAAGCCACAACTTGTAAATCTTTGACTTGCATTAATATAAGAATTTATTTCAGTAAGGCAAACATTAGTCTCTTAGAAGTCGCGTGCATACCCAAATTAAAAGTTAAACATACAGGGGAAAACTATGGATAACAAGATAATTTCTTACGCTGACATAAAATACTATTTTATGTTACAACAAACCTGGCGCTTATGCCTTAGGCTTCGATCCTTTAACTTTTCACAAACCAATTTTAAGTCGCATGTGACATTAAACAAGTCTTCAGTATCCGGATGAAACTCGTGAAACATGCTTTTTTCACTGATTCCCAATTTCAAATCTGAAACACATTTACAAATGTAGTGAAACTCGCCTAGAAAATTTTGACAACAATAATAACAATAATGATAATATGTATGTATGTAAAAAAGAAGAGGAGGATAAACAATAATGATAATAGTAAAAATACAAGGTCTCATTACCCTCAAATTTTCATATACAGTATGATAATCCATTTCATCTCCTGAGCATTCGTCCTCTTAATAAGAGTGGAAAGAACAGAAGTTTTCTCAGCCCTATACTCATGGTTGTCAAAGATGAACAAAAAGTTAATGCTACAATTTACAAATCACACACAAAAACAATGACAAGACTGAAACCATCAGACCACTACAATTGGGAAATTCAACATTTTATGAAACCACAACCAGCATTGAATTGATAAAGAAAAAGACAAAAGGGTGATACAGCTTTTGGAAGCCAGAAGTGGAGAAAAAATATTCAAAAAAAAAATAATGTCAATGACTGTATATCAATGGTGTTACAAAAATTTGAGCAATATTATCTCTAAGTTGCTTAGACAAGGGTATGGGTGTCAGACACAAATGCATATCCACATATCAACCTTGTAACTTTTCCAAATGAAAGATACGGGATACATATCCAAAATGGGACTATGAAAAGAAATATAAAATATAAATCTACAGTAACAAATATTATCCATATACATCAATTATATCCGAAATAAAAACAAAAATTTTTATAGTCAACTCAACTCAACAACTCAATAAAGCCTTAGTTCAAGTTAATTGGGAGTCGGCTATATGGATTTTCTTTTTTCACTGAAAGTATTATGGGCCACATTTTCAGAAAGATATAAAGCCGTAAGATCATATTAAACTATTTTTATCCATGCTAGTTTAGGTCTACCACTGCCTCTCTTAGTTATATCCATCTTAACTTGTTCAGTCTTCTGACTAGCGCATCAATAGATTTTTATTTCACATAACCAAACCACATCCTCAATAGGTGCTACCCTCCACCTTTTCTCTAATGTACTAATTACAAATTCTATCCATATTAGTATGTTCACACGTTCATCTTAGCATTCTAATTTTAACAACATGCAACTTACCTATGTGTTATCCTTTCAATGCCAACACTCGCTACTACACATTATAGTAGGTCGTATTACAATACTGTGAAATTTACCTTTCAATCTAACGGTATCTTCTGGTCATATAAAACTCTTGTGGCACTCCTCCACTCCATCCAACTTGCTTTAATCTTATGACTAACATCTTATTTGTAACCTTAATCTTCTTAAAGAATGAGCCAAATATTCAAGTAATATAAGGCACTACCACTCTGTCCAAAATAACTTCACCTCTTTCTCCATTCATATTACTAAACCCGCAGTGCATATACTCAATTTTAGTTCTACTCAACTTAAAACCTTTGGATTTCAAAGTGTTTCTCCATAACACTTCAGCTTTTTACTTACTCCTGCTTGAGTCTCATATAGGAAAGTTTTTAATATCCCCAACCCCCAATTGTACGAACACTGGTGATAACTCCATCATACATATCTTTCAAGATTTGAATAAATTTTATTGATATCTTTTTGTGCTCCAAAACCCACCATAATATTTTTTTTTAAGGACTCTATCATAAGCATTCTCTAAGTCAATGAAAACAATATGCAAATTCTTCTTCACATCTTAGTACATTTCCATTAAATCTCTAATAAGAAAATTGCGAATCAAATTAATGTTTTTGTCATAAAAGCTTAAATTATTATATTGCTGAAGAAATTAATAAATTAGGCTTTATATTGAAATGATTGTGTTAATCCTTATCAGGTTTATTAATAACATTAATCATTACAAATGATAAAAAAAATTATTAAAATTGAATAGGCTATGTTAAACAAAAAAAAAACTAATTAAGAACGAAACGAAATGGTCCACTAAGGAAAAAAGATAAACCCAATATCCAAAAAAAATAATAAAACCCAATTCCCTTCAAATTACAACCCCATTTACATATTCTTTGTCTTCCTTGTGTTCCTCAACGTATGTGGCATGCATATTTATCTTCTTCACTTTATCTTCCTAGCCCAAAAACTCTCTTCTCCCTTCCCTTTGTTCATTCTTCTTCTCTCCTTTTTCTTCAATTTATCTCAATGATGGGAGAATGCTCTCCATGTTACTAAAATATATGGTCTAGGACATACAAGGACTTATAAGTGAAAAGTGTTGAAACCCACTTGCACAAAACCAATCAGCTTGTACTAGGTCCAACATCCATCCACTTTGATGTGGGACCACTTCTCAATACATCTCAAGTGTAACCAGGATAGCCAATGCCCAATATCAACAAGCCTATAGACACTTGTGCACAAATGGGCTAATTGACATCTCTTTTTCATATCCAACTAATATCATCATCAGTCCCCCTCATCTTAGGATCCCACCCGTTTGGTATGTGACTCTAATACCATATTAAAGTCCATGAGCCAATACATAAATAGGTTTATAAGTGTGAAAGTGTTTGAACAACTTGCACAAAACAAATTGACTTGTGCTAGATCCAACATCTACTCATTTAGAAGTTCTCAAATTAGGTTATAATTATTTAATGATCACTTCCCAAAACGTCATTCACGCTTCCATCCAAGACAAACTTATTCTCCAAAAATTTGCTCGATATAAAGGAAAGGCATTTCCAATTTCAGTTGTGTGCTGAACACATATTATGTGTCATGCCTCAAAGACATGTCATGTTAACACGGGTGTAGTAGGGTCAAATGGCAAGTCCAAGCATCAGAGATTTGTCCGCATATAATAAGCAGAGTCAAGCTATACCACAATTCTTTCCTTCTCGCAACATCTCTGGTTACAGCAGATATTTATCCTTGAACAAAAGTATGTTTAAATCTCTAAGCAATCACCTACTGCAATTGCTACCAGGCTTACCCCATAGTTGAGTACTTAAAGCTTATTAATGTAAAACCTATCCCCTTGTCCTAATTTTTTATTTAGAGAAACCTAAATCCCACTCTTAAACACTTATATATTCATCTTCTAAAATATAAAAGATATTGCTAATGTGACAAAAAAAATGTATTGTAGTTTTCAACACTCCTCCTTGGCACATTTGCAGAAATTTCTCTTGATTCTTGCAATTTGCCTTTACTTAGAGCGCCATCTCTTCAAGTCTCAGTTGCACTAATTGGAGCACTTCTTTCTCCAAGAACTAATTTCGCATCTTGGAAATCTCTGTCTTCAACTTTTCTCAACTTTTCTTAGAGCATCACCATCTCCAAGCCTTCCAAATGACATTTTATTTCCTTTTTGAACACTTATCTTCAAGCCTTCCAAATTATTTTTCCCCTTTCTTAAGCACTTCCCTACATGCTTTTCAAGTGATAATTTTTTCTCTTTCTTCCAGAACTTGTCTTTAAGCCTTCCAAACAATCTTTTTTCCTTCTTGAAGCACTGGTATCCAAGGTTCCAACTTCCTTTTTTCCATTTCTTGGAATACTTTTCTCTAGTATACTTCACTAATTTATGGAAATACTGCTCACCAAGATTATATAACACTTCTTGGATAATGAATCTCATCTTTGGAAGTATCTAAGGCAAACTATAATTATTGTAGCTTCTGCCATCCTTGCCAAATGTGGATGTTCATTCTACTGATCTATGTGCCAAATGTGGATGTTCATTCTACTGATCCATGTCACCATTGAGCAACGAAACATCTTCATCAAAGGGCTGCTGTATATGGCCCTTTTAAGCAAAGTATAGAGTTCATAGGCTAACACAAAATATATTTTCTTTTTCAAGGAACAAAAAGACTATTCACTTGATGAAATCATATTTGAACTTCGACAAAAATCTGAAAAGTTGAGACCATGTTTGAAATCAATCCCTCAACAACATGGGATCTTTGATACCATTTGTTGAAGTGAGAAAGGAAGGGAGGGGCGCAAAACAAAACAAGAACTAAAAGTAGCAATAAAGCATTAAAAAGCAGCAAAATTCCAACTCTTTTTCTTCATTTTCAGCATAAAGTTTTCAATACAAAGAAACATCCTTTATCACTTACTCTCGATCACCTTGAATATGTCTTTTCCTCTCTACACCATCTCTATTCATAGCAGCTATTTATATTCATGCAAAAGTTTGTTTAAATCTCTAAGCAATCGCCTACTCTAATTACAACCATGCTAACCCACATACCTAGCAAAATCAATGGTCTATCTTAGCTTTTTGTTAGAGCAAGCAAGCTAAGTGACACGCTTAAGAACTTCTAAATACATCTTCTAAAAGTTTTTTTTTTAAAAGGCCAATCTAACAATAAATTTGTCACATTCTTCAACATAAAGGCCAACCAAATATTAAAACATTAAAGAATATCGTATTTTACAACATAAATCTTGAGCGCTTAATTGTGAAGAAATATTTATAATTTTGTAATAAAGGACTAATGCAGTCAAACCATAGGAACCAAAAATGCAAAAAATTTCAAAAAATTATGACTATAATATATTATGAAAAAACTCAGTGGATTTCTTATAATCAACACATGTGAAGTAATTTTTTGGGAAAAATGAATTTTACAAAAAAATTTATATGGGATAATAATAAAGGTACTTTTCTTGAGAATATTTGATATCATTTTCTATGTGTATAACTCTCTAATTATTTTGCCTTCACGCCCACCCATAATATATATGCATATTAACTAACAAATATTCTCTATGGAAAAGGATAATAAAAGAGTCAAATGATATACCTATTTTCACTCAAAGCCAAGCTATCAAGCAACTGATTTAATTCCTTGACTGTTAGCCCGCTTGATGACATTCCTTGCCTACGCTGAAGAACCTGTATCCCGAGAAGAAATAGAACAAAATAAAAAACAGTATGCCCCAAAATTAAAGCCAAAAATTTTGATGTTGAGCATGTTTTTGGAATGCTATCAACATATATAGACAACAAAAATGGTAATAGTCGATATGTCCTCGTTAAGTTTACAATCTTCACATATGTATGAAGAGGAAGATTAACAAAAACCAAAATTAACAAGTTACAGATTGTAAAAAACAATCTGATATAGTTTTTCAAAACTCAATTGTTCATCTCCAATTGTCCATTTGGAAACTTGCAGCAAACTAAGCAACAAATTCAATTACACTTGAAATCAAAATTTACGAAAAAAAAAAATAAAAATTATATAACTATTGCATTAAACAAAACAAATCCAAAATTTAAAAAGCGCACCTCAAATGCGACAAGTGAGAAATTTCCGGCATTGGCGCCCGTCTTAGCACTTCCTCTGCGCCAATTGAAGGGGCGGATAGCATCGGGAGAGTCCTTGGACATGCCGAGAGCATCAATGAGGCAACTGGCAAGCACCGACTCCTTGAGTCCGTAAGAGCCCCTCTCGCGATCGAGACTGGGAAGGATCAACCGAATAGCTGTGAAGTAATCGTCGGGCTTGCAGAAAGTGTCAAGGAATTTACGAAACTTGGAGCGCTTCTTCGCCGAGTGTTTGGTCTTCTGTATCCACTCGAACAAACTCACCATAACACTGAACTTGGTTTCATCCGTCATTTTGCTCACTACGCCCCTGAATTCGCCACTGCTAATTAGTTGGGACTCCGGGAGTTGGGAGTGTGCATTATTCGTATTCGGTGTGCAACCAAAACGTATAGACCGCCAAAACACGGTGCGTTGCCTTACGGAGGAAGATATTCCAGCCTTAAACACTATGAAAAATACTAAACTCACCCCCAATTTATATGTTTATTTTGGGAAAGTGCAAAAATACATTTGAAATTTACACAAAGATACAAATTAATCCGTTTACTTTGAACTCATTTATACACTTATCCTTTGTTTTATTCGGTCATTAACAATGTATTTAGTTTTTCATTATAATGTGTAAACAAATCCCTTAAATTTATGTAAAAATATAAATTATACTGATTTTTTTTAATTATGTATTAAAATAATATTTTTATTTATTTATAAATAAATTAAATATATTTAAAAATATTTTATACTAAATAATATTTTGATTAAAGTTATTATTTATTTTTATAAAAGATTAAAATTATTATTTAATGTTTTTTGTAATGAATCTGTAAAATTATTAATTCAAATTCTATATATACATATTGTATTAGATATGTATGTCATTAGGAGAATATAATTAATAGATTTTCTTTAAAATATTAAAAAAATAAAAATATTTTAAAAATATTCATTTTTTGAAAAAATTAAAATTAATTTTTAATTTTAAAATTAAAAATTAATTTTAAAGTAAAAAATAAGTTCAATTGATTAATTATTGGTTATTTTTTAAAGCTAATTAGAATTTGATATTTTGAAATAAAAAAATAATTTCAATTGAAAATTATGAGCAATTTTTTTACAAGAAAAATTGATATTTTTTAAAAATGATAAGTGCATAAATGATCCCAAATAAATTTTAGGGGTCAATCCATACTTTTTGCACAAATTTCAAAAACAAAAATTGCACCTTCTCCTTTTTATTTGGTATAAAAATATTTAAACAGCATAAAAATACTAAATACATTCTAATTTATTAATACACTATTATTATAAAAATTAAAATGTATTTTTTTTATTATTACATCCATATGAATACCCTTTATATTATTTTTTGCTCTAGAAATGAATAAGCCCGCAAGGAAATTATACCATGTACTAATTTTCATTTTTTCTTTTCAATTTTACACTTAACTTTTTTCGTTTATAACTTTTTATTTTTCCAATTTTACGTTTGTTTCACTTTTTTTTCAAAAATATGTTGGTGGTTTTTTAACTTATTCCTCTTCTTACTTCAGTCTGGTTTTGCAAATAAATTCACCGACGTCGTCGCCCTCATTGTTTGGCCTTTAAGATTCTCTCTTTGATCTTTGTTCTTCTTCTTGGCTAGTTCCAGGACTTGGGTTCTCAAGGCCACGTTGCCAGCTGGTACTACACTATAAGGGTTACCAGCGATGAAGAAATCCTAAGAACAAAACAAATATATATAATATATATGTATATAATATATATGTATATGATAAAACAAATATTGCTTCTCACTTTGTGATTTGCATCCAATTGGTCAGCTGGATTTCTAGTATTAGTAGCTTGAATTAGAATAAGATGAGACCGACCATTATTGTAAACCCAATTAACTACCCTTAATGGCACAATAAAGACATTACCTTGTTTGATTTCTTTTGAACCCTCTAGTGCAAAACAAGAGGAAGGGGAAATTTGAATAAAAATATATTTTTAGAATTATAAATAATTGTATAGAATAAGGAGCTTCTAATCTTTTTATTTTTGTTTATTTTGGTTGTTTTTGAATTTCATATGTAATGATTAGTTTTTTTCTTCAAATGCAATGCACTCTGTATGTTGGATAAAATAATACAAAGAAAAAAATTTCAATTTTTTATCTTTCAATCAAAGTTTTTCAATATTGTTAAATTTTGTAGGAACTAGCAATAATATAAGTAAACCTAAAAATAATGAATATGGAGATTTAAGCTTAAGAGATGTGATAAAATAATAATATATATCACTATATATCGATATATGTTAGTTACAAATAACAGTATATGTATGTATATATTATATATAAATAACTAAATAATAACAACAAATGGGGTATGTCGATTTATGTTATATATACTTTAACTAAAGAATAATAATATGTGGATATATGTAGTTATGTGTAGGTATATGTCAGTATAAATTACATATACTTTAACTAAAAAATAATAATGACTTAATAACAACAACAACAATAACTAAGCCTTAGTCCCAAACAAGTTGGGGTCGGCTGTATGGATCCTCAACAAAATAAGCTCAAAAGACACCAAAAAAGATACTTCAGCCTTAGGCCCCTTCCAAGACACGGATTTTACGTCTCCATTCAAGTCTGTCATTAATCAAATCCGCATCAAGATCTAAGGCACGTAAGTCTCTTGCTATCACCTCCTTCCACACAGTTCTAGGTCTTCCACGACCTCTAGCCCCCTCAATCAACAAATTCTCACACTTACGAACCGCAGCATTAGGAGGTCTTCTTAAAACATGTCCATACCATCTAAGTCTTCCTTCCCTCACCTTATCTCCGACATTCGCTACTTGGACTTTTTGTCGAATATGAACATTCTTAATTTTGTCCAGTCTGGTATGTCCACACATCCATCTTAGCATCATCATTTCTGCCACACTCATCTTATGCAAATGTTGTCCCGTTGGTGCCCAACACTCACTACCATAGAGCATCGCAGGCCTAACAACCGTCCTATAGAATTTACCTTTCACTTTCAGAGGTATTTTCTTATCACATAGAACCACGGTCTCACCCTTCCACTTCAACCACCCTACCTGTATTCTGTGAGCCACATCTTCATCTATACGGCCATCATTCTGGAACACCGAACCCAAATATTTGAACTGCTTAGTTTTAGGCACCAAAACTCCATCCAACTTAACCTCATGTTCCTGCTTCTTCCTTAGATTGAACTCACAGTGCATATATTCCATTTTACTCCTACTTAACTTAAAACCCTTATCCTCGAGGGTTTTTCTCTACACTTCCAACTTACAGTTTACACCAGCACTAGTCTCATCAATTAAAATAATGTCATCAGCAAATAACATACACCAAGGAACATCGTCTTGTATCCTTCTGGTTAGCTCGTCCATAACCAGGGTAAATAAGTATGGACTCATGGCCGAACCTTGATGCAATCCGGTAGTAATGGGGAAAGCCTCAGTGTCTCCACCAGGTGTTTTCACACTAGTGGATGCATTCTCATACATGTCCTTGATGATGTTGATATATTTGCCGCTGACTCCTTTCCTCTTCAAAACCCACCACAACACTTCTCTTGGTACTCTATCATAGGCTTTCTCCAAGTCAATAAATACCATGTGGAGATCTTTCTTCTTCTCTTGATACAATTCCATTAGTCTTCTTAGAAGAGAAATAGCCTCCATGGTAGATCTCCCTGGCATAAACCCAAACTGATTCTCCGAAACTCTTGTTAGCTTCCTCAATCTGTGTTCAATAATCATTTCCCATAATTTCATAGTATGGCTCATAAGTTTGATACCCCGATAATTTGTACAGCATTGAATGTCTCCCTTATTTTTATATATGGGTACCAGGATACTCTTCTTCCAGGCATTCGGCATCTTACGTCCTTTCATAAGCCACTGCAAAATCCAAAATGCTCTTTCCCTCCTCATTCTTGTTGCCAAAACCATAACCCCTATGGACCCTGTCATAACCATTACTGTCCTTACCAACATGTCCGTTAAGATCCCCACCAATGAAAATTTGCTGATTATCTGGAATACTTTGCATGATTTCATCCATATCTTCCCAGAACTGAACCTTGGATGCTCCGTCCAAACCTACTTGGGGAGCATAAGCACTAATAACATTAATAGTGTCATCTCCCAAAATAAGCCTCAAAGAGATAATTCTGTCTCCCTTTCTCTTCACTTCCACCACCTTGTCTTTAAGCGTAGGCTCAATAATAATGCCCACACCATTCCTATTATTATCCAAGCCACAATACCACAGCTTATATCCTGAGTTACCAATATCTTTTGCTTTATTTCCCTTCCACCTGGTTTCCTGCAAACAAGCAATACTAACCTTCCTTCTTTTCAAAGTATCCACAAGCTCTATAGACTTTCCAGTCAGAGTACCAATATTCCAACTACCTAATCTTAATCAGCTCCCTTGGACTTGCTTCTTTAGCCGCATTCGTCCATAATGCGGTAGCCCTTTCCTGTCTGACACCACATCCGGGCGTTGATATGGCTGGACTAACTTCTTTACCCATACCCGTCCATGGCATGAGAACCTTTGCTCATACTCCACCACACCCAGGCGTCGATGTGATGGAACCCCTTGCTCATTTAACACTACACCCGGGTGCCGATGTAGCGCGTGCCTAGGTGAGTACGTCCCAACGGTATAATGATAGTTTTGAGGATTCATAAAAAGTTTGGCAAAATTTTTACACTGCCCGCCAACCTACCGCAACCCTCCTCCTTTATCCGGGCTTGGGACCGGCTACGATACTCGCAGGCGGAGTTATAATAATGACTTAATACATAATTATATTTTTGTATTTATAAAAAAGAATTTATTAAAATTTTGTACTCTTTTAATATCCCATCACACATCTGTGTACCTAAAAAATAATATTATTGATCATCTGAAGCAACAAATTGGTAACTTATTGTTCAAAGTGCATTACATGCGCTTTGCAACCATTGTTCAGTGGCGAAGCCACATAGTTGGAAAGGGGTGCCCCTTCATTTTGAAAAAAAAACATACATATATATATTTATTAAAGTTTTTAAAATTTTTTATTTTTCACCCTTAAAATTTTAAATTATCTTCCTATCTAAGAAGAGAAAAAATATATAAATTTTAAAATTTTTAATCAAATTAATTCATTCTCATCCAATTAATTAAAAGATTAAAAATAAATTGAAAAGATAATGAAAAAATAAAATTGAGAAAAAATATAAAATTAAGATATTTATTTTTTATTCATTTTGTTTTACTTTTTATTTTATTATTTATACTTCTAGTATTCTTTGATGATTTTTACATCAATTATATTTATTAAAAAATATATTTTTTATATTTTGTTTAATTATTTTTTTTGTTAATAAATAAAAATGTCTTATTAATAGATTAATAAATTTATTAAATAATTATTATATAGAAAGAATTTAAAAAAAAAATTGCGGCTTCTGATACATTCCTAGCTTTCGCCCTGGCTCGCCTCACCTCATTTTTCATTAATTTATCTGAAAAATTAAACCCTTAACTCACTTTCTCTCTAATCTCTTAACAATTACAGCAGTAGACGGGCAAATCATACATCTATCGAACTAGTAGAACCTCAAAGTTAACTCACCATCCTTACTACTACATAAACAACAAATTGAACAATTCAATATCTTCTCTTTCTGCCTGAATTAGCAACCAAATTTTCGCCAAAACAATCATTCAAACTAAGTAAGCAAATGTATAGACACTCGTTAGAACAAGAATAAGGCTCTCGTCGGAGCCAATGATTTCGTGAATCTCTCTCTCTCTCTCTCTCCCTCTCTCTCTCTCTCTCTTATTTTCGTGAATCTTTTCTTTTCCTTTTTTTCCATCTCTATCTCTCTCTTATACCACATCCATACGTACATAAACCTGAGGCTGTGACGATGATGTTGTCTTTGTTCCAGTGAGTGTCCGATCACACAAAAATGCGAAAGTACCTGTTTCTGCTTAGCGAGGCGACAACTAGATGGCTGATGGAACTATCAGTTTCATTGGCAATCGGTTGTTATAGCCATGGCAGTACACCTTTCCTTTGCTTGATCTTATGCAAATCTGAGCCTCCAATCATTTTAGGTTTTTTCTGTTGGCTCGTGCCTTGCTTGGCTACTTAGATTTTTTCAAAACTGAAATTTTGTAAAAATAATTTTTGAATTAGTGATATTTTCAACTGCTGGCGATAGAAAAAAACTGCCAGTTTGGTTGTTCCGAGTTTGTTCGTACACGCATGGAAGACACGTGTTAAAATGGAGATTTTTTTCAAAAAAAAAGTAGGCAAATATAAAAAAAAAAACAACTCACGCACCTATGCTATACAATCTTTTCACGCACGTTATCCGGCTGTGGTTAATAATATTATTTTTTAAATATATAAATATATAATAGAATATTAAAAGAGTATAAGATCTTAATAAATTTTTTTTATAAGTATAATTATATAATTATATATTAAACTAATAATAATTTATGTAGATATATATAATTATATGTAGATATATGTATATAAAAGTATAAATTATGTTATATATTAAAAATATTTTTTTAATAATTTTTATAGTAATGGTTAATAATATTATTTTTTAGATATACAAGTGTGTGATAGGATATTAAAAGAGTACAAGGTGTTAATAAATTTTTTTTATAAGTACAATAATATAATTATGTATTAAACTAATAATAATATATGTGGATATATATAATTATATGTGGGTATATATTATATATAAATAAATATATGTATATAAAAGTGTGAATTATATTATATATTAAAAATATTTTTTTAATAATTTTTATAATATATGTTAAAATTATTTTAAAAAATAAAATAAATAAAAATATAAATTTTATTGTCAAAATGAGAGCATTTACAAAAGAGTTTAACTGTACAGTAACTCATCATATGCACTTTTTAGTACCGCGGCCCACACTAAAAGAGGCAAGACAAAACAAAAGATATGCGAGCTGTACCAACTGTGCACATGTATATTTTAGTTGACCATGGTCCTTGCTTAAAGAGATGAGACAAAACAAAATAGAGATGGTCCAGATGGAAGATGTACCAACCATTTACATTGAGTTTATAGTATTTTTGCAAGAAAAAAGTGTCCATAGTGTAAATTTGAAGTTTTCTTCAACTGCCGTAAAATTAAAATAAGGATTACTTTTTAGGTTTTTTTTTTTTTTGTAAATATTTCTAAGCCCAATTGGTATGAAGTGGAGCCCAATTTCAAGAAAGGCCTAATGTACGTTTTCTCTAGCTTCGCACACCATAACAACTAACTTGTATTTCTTAGAAGTCATGATCCCAAGATCTCATAAAGACAGCAATAACCTTACTGATTTTATGGAGACTAAGATTTAGAAGCCATTACCAAAAAGAAGATCTAAAAGGGATAGAAGAAAAAAGAGAAAGGACCCCAAAAGGAAGATCTAAAAGAGATAAGAAAAAAGAGAAAGGACTGATATTTTTCCACAAACAACCAATCAAAAGACAATTCATTTTGCTAAAAAACAAGTATTCTAATTAGTCATAAAAACTGTTTATTCTGCGAGCGTTCATACATTAGAGAGAAATCTTCCATTCATTCCACAGCATGATCGTTCGTGAATAGCTTGTTTTAATTAGCAATATAGTGTAGCGTATTGGTGTAACAAAGGTTGATACTCATCTCCTAAATTGGATTTCTCAATTCTCTAGTCAACTTTGCTATTTACTCCCATAAAATGCATCATCCCCTTTGGTGCCATGATTTCCTTTGTTAAAAAGTATACATATATATGCTTTAAAATTCCTATTTTTTTTTCATTTCTATTTTTATTTAAGATTTTTTTATATGAAAAATATAATTATCATTTTCATAATTATTTATTAAAAAAAGACTGGAAAATATTATAAAATAATTTTTTATAACATTATGAACCAATCTTTGGATCACTTTTTCCCATATAATAAAATTCATGTAGCTGATCCTAATTAATTTGAGACTAAAATTTAGTTGAATTGAGTTAATATAATTTTGAAAAACATAGAAAATTATTTTTAAAATTTTCATTCAAAAAATTTTGATAACTGAATGTCAAATCTAATTTCTTGTTATAATTTTCCAAAAAAACAATTTTTACTTTTTCACAACTAAATAAGGCTAAGTATTTCTCTAATTTTGTATAAATGTTTTTATTATTTTTTTAATTTATAATTTTAATTACAATTTTGTCCAAATTAAAAAAATAGAATAAAGAGATAATATCATTTCCAAAACTAAAGTAAAATAATTATATTAATATTTTTTTCTATATACACTAGTTTTTACTTAAAGATAATTATATTCTTTTTTTCTTTTTTCCCTCATATGTTAAAAAGTGAAGAAGAGATAGGGGTGTTCATTCGATTAACCAAAATTGAACCGAACCGAAATATGAAATAACAGAAATTTTTAAAATTTTATAATTAGTAACCAAACTAAACCGAATGTTTCAAAGAATCAAATTCTAACCTATAATGATTCGAACTCAAGGGTATGTAACTGCAACTAGAGAACAAAAAAGTACATAATTTTCAGAATTCATAGTCAGCTTAATAACTCAAAATTCGAAAAAAAAAAAACAACATTATAATAGTCGTTACTATCACTAAAACAAGGCTATGGGCCCACTGGTTGAGTATAATCTATATATCATTGTCACAATTGAGCAATCATCTTAAAATCTATCAAAAATTTGCTCAACAAAAACATTCCAGCCACTAAATGAACTTATTAGAAATAGAGGTAACAAAAGTATACAATGTGAAGCTTCTAGAATATAAATAAGTATAATGCATAATAAATAACAAATCTAATTCATTTATAAATAAATTTCACTTTTGGGGAAGAAAGACATAGTTACTAAATAAACTACTTTCAAAGCTTACCATGGAAATCTAAGAAAAAAAATAGTGAGACAAGGATAAGCATCTCAATTTAGCAAATAATGCCAACCAATATGCAAACCTAACGTCCGGTCATAATTTTATTTGAAAGATGCTTATGCATTATGCCAAACACACAACAAAGCAAATAATTATCCAATGATAAAAATTAGTCCACAAGAATCACTCTAAACCTTAAATTGGGGAGCCAATCTCCTTATCTAACTCTTTTCATCCAAAATGATCTCTTAGAATCCAATACACATAAGGTCTACTATCATGGCTTTAGCCAAGCAATGCTACCCAACTGATAAGCAGTGTTGAGTATAAGAAAGCATTTGTCATCACGTCAGTCTTAAACTTATCATCATAATATTATATTATTTCATATTCACCCATATCACATCCTATGTAGTCCAATGTCATCCTAATTCCATCCGTTAACCACAAATCATATTCATCATATAATTAGACAATCACAAGTAAATGTTAAAATTCTAAATAATGCATAACTAATAATATATATATATACATTATATGCGAATGCATAAAATATAAAAAGAATATATTAGAAAGTATCACTCACAGTTTAAGGACAGAAACTCGATTTAGTCAACAACTTGGTCCTGGAGCAATAAAGTCTGGTATTGAATGATCTATGAAATAAAATACCATAAAAATATCACGACAATAATTTTAAATTCTAGAATTAGATATTCTATAACTAAAAAATCTGATTGAAAATTTAATATAATTTATTCTTAATTGGTCCTCAAAAATACAGATAACTGACATAATTAACATCACTCAATTAATTTACTGAATTGAAAACGAACATTGAAAATTTAATTATTATTCTCATAAATTCTATAGTTTTCATGCTGGGTAAAATTAAATATTTAACAAGTAATAAGTTTTGTTAGAAGTATTTACAAGTCTCTCGCTAGAGTTTCGCCGAAAAATTTTATTAAAAAAATCCGATGACAAATTAGGTACCAACGCATTTGTCTCGGATAGAAGAGTTCAAAAATATAAATCACTCTACCTCACATGACAAAAATTCACCGAAAAAGGCATCGAAAGTTGCTGAACTTGATCGGATTTCGATCAAAATTTTAAATTAGTTCAGCAATTACAAATATGGTACCAAATGAAAGCTTAAAAAGAGAGAAGTCCAATGATATCTCACCAAGAAAGAAGGTTGGATTTGGCCAAAACAAATTGCTTGAAAGCCAACGGAGGGCATCACCTTTGAACGGCATGTGCTGTTTCCTCCAGTATTGGTCGGAGGCGATTCACCCCTTCTTGGATTCATCGTCTTGATACGAATTCAATAGTAGGTGATTGACAATGGTCGAAAGTTAGATGTTAACAATATGACCAATCAAAGTTTGATCTCCCTTTTTCTCTCTCCTCTCTCTCTCTCATTTCCTTTTTTTTTTTTCACTTTCTCTTCCCTTTTTTTTCCCTTTCTCCCATATTGCAGACACCCACACATATCATATATTAAATTTTATATTATATTATTATTTTATTTTAAACTTTTAAAATTTTTACAACTTACACACTTCACTAATTAAATAACTTTCACTAAGACTAATACTATATCACATATATTTAAATATTTATTATTTTATTCTATTATTTTAATAATATATTATTTTATTTTTAAAATTTTTCAATCAATTTTCTCTCCTCCCAACTTTCAAATCTTTCACCTTTTTCAAATCCTTATACCAAAACTTTCAATTAATTTTCTTCTTTTCTTTTCTTTTATTGTCATTATTATCATTATTATACATGTATTTAATTATTTCATTTTTCTTTTAAATATTAATGAATAAATAGCATTAGTAATTATATAAATATTTTATTATATCATATTATATTTTTTATTATTTATATATTTTTAATGATATTTAAAAATATTTTAAAAATTAGATTATTACATAACCGAACCAAAATATTTCCGTATGGTTAATCAATTATTTTGGTTAATCCATTTTTTCTATATATGTAATAGTGAAATTTTCCAAATCAATCAATTAATAAATTTTCAAAATAAGTAAATTCGTACGTAAATATATAAAAACTAGTTATTTAATAATATTATTATAAGCTATAGTTAAGTCAATATTGAATATATTAATATTTAATATTGACAAATATCACTTTCTAAATAAAAATAGCCTAAAATATATTTTTAATAGACAATAATCCCAAAATAGTCAATGAATTTATAATTTTAATTATATTATAAGAATTTCTAACTTCACACAATAAATAATTTAAAATATCATAAGGAATTAAGATAGAAAGTGTTATTTTTAAGTTATATTATTTGTAAAAGTAAATGCTAAGCCAACACACACGCACATATAAAGAGAATGAACATTAATAAAATATTATGTTAAATAAATTGCAAAGTTTTTATCTATGTAATTAACTGTAATATTTAATTACAACATAGAAAGGACAATAAACTCATACACACACATATGTACAGAACTAAAGTAACAAATCAGTTAAATTAGCTAATTTTTATATTATTATAGAACTAAACGAATACCAATAAAATTATATATTACTAGCTAAACCAAATCAAAAATCGATTATATTTCTACCAAAATAACCAAATTTTTGCAGTTCGGTTCGATTTTTAATTAAAATCGGATAATGCACACCCCTAGGAAGAGAGATAGATAAAACTTGATGGAGAGCTATAATAAAAAAATGACTTATTTCAATTATGAATATAATATATTTTAGTTCCAATTTTTTAATTTGTCTATCTCACTTGGTAGAAAAAATGACACTAAATTAATAGAGGAAACTATATTATTTATTAATTTTTGATTTTCCTTTTCATTTTTACTACTTTTATTTTCTTTTTTCTTTTTAACCTTTTTTCTTATTTAATATTCATTAGGTTTTTCTTTTCGAAAATAGGTCTCTCCCTCTTCCTCTTCCTTTCTCTATTTTTATTCTTTGCTCTATTGAATTTATATGGACGTATATATGTATTATCATAAAATATTTGACCCAAATACTAAAAGTGATATAATTTTGTTTAAATTTATATTAGAAAGTATAAGCTTGTATGTGTAGATACTCTATTATGTAATTTCTAATTTTATGATGCACTAAATTAGAAAATAAGGAAATATTTACCAATATAAAATTAGAGTTATGGTCTCCAAATTATACATATATTTTCTTTCATGATATCTCATCATTAGAAAAGAGAGAAATATAAAATCACTGTCCTAAAGAGACTGTCCAACTTTCCTCCTGGAAAATAGCAGTCTCCTTTTCTTAGTCGGATTATTTTCTGTTTAGCCATGGAAGCTGATCTTGCCCAACTTTCCATTGAAAAGGAGGAGGAGATTGGGCTTTCTCTTCCAAATCAACCTAATATTTCTCCCATTGACTTGTATAATTTTTGTTTGGTTGGTATGTTTCTCACCTATAGCAGGATCAATTTCTAAGCGATGGAGAACACATTAGCAGATCTTTAGCATCAATTAGGAGGTATGGATGTCCAAGAAGTGGGAGCCAAATGATTTCTATTCCATTTTTATAATCAGATTGACATGGATAGGGCTGTATCAGGTGGCCCTTGGCTGTTCAACAAACATCTTCTTGTTTGGCAAGAGATCAAAAGGGGTGAAAATCCACTGGAAATACTTCTTTTGTATGTTGATATATGGGTTCAAATTAGAGATGTACCAACTGGAAGCATGGATGAAGGAACAGCTGGACTTTTAGGCGATTTCCTTGGTGTTTTTTTTGGATTATGATTTTAAGACTTCCATGGAAGTCGATTTTGAATTTTTACGTATTAAGGTGAAATTGGATATAAGAAAACCTCTAAAGAGTAAGAAGAAACTGGTTGCTGTGACTGGTGAAGTTTCATATGTACGTTTTCAATATGAGAAGGTTTTCATGATCTGTTTTCTCTGTGGTTGCATTGGTCATACAAAGTCTTTATGTGATCTTCGGTTACTTAAACCAAAAGAGGAGTTGGTTCTGGCCTGGGATGATAGTATTCATGCTCCAGCGAGGCGTTCGATAAGAAGGCAAAGTTCTTGGATTCGTTCATTTGGGCAGGCTAAAATTTCGGCTAATTAGAAGGCTAGATCTTCGAAATTAGTTATGGGAGGAGATAACAATGTAGTGAGGATTTTTTAAAATTCCTTTTACGATACAAACTCAAATTCTGATGAAGACGGGAACTCTGACAGTATGGAGGCCGATTTTTTTGAAGTGGGCTCAGATAAAGAAGTGGGCCGAGCTGAAGATGTGGAGTTGGGTGCTATTGATGAGACCAAAAAGAGACAAAGAATTATTCCTAAAACTCTCATTACCTTTGTCGTTTTAAGAAACATTGATTCTGCAGGTGGTAACAATTCGACCATTAATAAGTCGAAGAAACATTTATCGGGCGATCTTGTAGGGCAGGATGGCTGAAAGCAATTAACTGTCGAGGACTTGGCAACCCTCGGACAGTACATGCTCTATGTGATTTTGTTGCAAATTTATCGCCCTGTTATTTTGTTCCTTTGTGGAACTTTAGTTAATAAAACGAAGCTTGTTGATCTTTGTTCTTTGTTACATTTTGATTCCTATTTCTCGGTAGACTATACTAGAAGAAGTGGAGGTTTAAGCTTGCTATGGAAAAGTAAGGTGGATGTTTCTATTTCGGGTTTTTCAAATAATTGTGTTGATGCTTTGATTCTTTGTTCGAGTATATCTTGGCACCTTACGAGTTTTTATGGGGTTCCAGAAAGAAATAGAAGGCAGGAATCCTGGGACTTAATTAAATCATTATCCCGTCGACATAATGGTCCTTGGTTATGTGTTGGCGACTTTAACAATCTATTAGCTGATTCGGAAAAGATTGGTGGAAATAGATATCCTAGATATTTGATGACTGGGTTTAAAGAGGTTGTTGTGGAGAGTGATTTATGTGATATCCCTGCTAAAGGGTATAAATTTACTTGGTTTTTGAAAAGGTTTGGTCGGATTATCACTCATGAGAAGCTTGATCATGCTATGGCTAATAGTAATTGGTCTCAATTATTTCAGGACGCTTCTACGACTACGTTGGTTTCACCAACATCGGATCATGATCCATTATTAGTCTCAACTATTGGGAGTGGGGTTCGAAGTATGGAGAAGAGGTTTCGATTTGATAATGCGTGGCTTCATGATGATGAACTGGTTGGAGTAGTTCGAGATAGCTGGAGCTCTACTATGGGGTCTGATTTAATGAGCCGTAGGAATTCTTGTATTGAAGCTTTGTAAAGGTGGGGTGTGGACAAAAATTGGAGATTTTGGAAGAAGAAGGAAAAATTTTAAGCACGTTATTGATTTTGCTAGAGAAGCTGACCCTTTTGCAGACAACTCTGATTTAACAAGAGAATTGGGTACTATTTTAGCACAGGAGGATACTAGGAGGAAGCAGATTAGCAAACAGTTTTGGTTGTGGCATGGCAATAGGAACAACAAGTATTTTCATGCTAAAATCAAAGCTAGGAAACACAAGAACACCATTGATAAACTGAAGAATGAAGCCGGGCAGTGGGTTGAAGAAGAATGAGAGAAACAATGTCTACTTGAGGATTATTTTAATTGGCTTTTTGCTCATAATGACTCAGACTATCAGCCTATTTTGAGGCTGGTTCGAAATACTATTGGAGCTGAAGATAATATAATGCTGACAGATTTGATCACGTTAGAAGAAGCAAAAGTAGCAATTTTTCAAATGAGTCCCGATAAGGCACCCGGATTGGACGATTTGAACCCAGCATTTTTTCAAAAATTTTGGCCTTTAATTGGCTAGAATTTTGTGATTGCTTGCAACTCCTGGCTACAAAGCGGTATTTTCCCGAATTCTCTTCATGATACTTTAATTGTTTTGATTCCCAAGAAAGATAGACTGAAATCAGTTACTAATTTTAGACCTATCTCATTGTGTAATGTGCTCTACAAGATAGTGTCTAAAATATTAGCGAACAGATTCAAGCTTGTGTTACCGAAAATTATTTCCATCTATCAGTCTGCTTTTATACCTAGGAGGCTTATCACTGACAATATTCTAGTTTCTTTCGAAATGATGCATAACCTCAAAAGGCCTAGCAAAAGTAGATGTGGTAATTGTGAGCTGAAAATTGATATCAGCAAAGCTAATGACAAGTTTGCTGGGATTACGTTTGTGCCATGCTTATGAAAATGGGGTTCAATTCTTTGTGGGTTAAATGGATGAAGATGTGTATGACTTCTGTCAAATATTCAGTGCCTATTAATGGGAATACTGTTGGGTCTATCACTCCTGGAAGAGGCTTACGTCAAAGGGATCCTATATCGCCTTATTTATTTTTGGTGTGTGCAGAAGGTTTGTCGCTTCTCTTCTTAGAAGCGGAAAGGCGGGATAGAATTCATGGTGGTAAAGCTGGTCGTGGGTGTCCCAAAATATCTCATTTATTTTTTACGGATAACTCACTTTTCTTTTTTAAAGCCTCAAACGCTGAAGCAACTAATATAAAGGGAATACTGGCTACCAATGGGACTACTTCTGGCCAATCCATCAATTTTCAAAAATCTGGTATCACATTCAGCCCCAATACTAGTAGGAGTGTGAAGGAAGATATTCGCAATACTCTTGGAGTGTTTGATTCTTTTGAAGGTGGTTCTTATTTGGGGTAACCTTCTTTGATTGACAGGATTAAAAGACAGGTCCTTTGCTTTTTTGAAAGATAGAATGTGGAAGCGTATTAATAGTTGGTCTAACAGGTTCCTTTCTAGAGCCGGGAGAGAGGTGCTTATTAAGTCTGTGATTCAGGCATTGCTGGCATTTTGTATGAGTGTTTTTGAATTGCCTCTTTGTTTATGTGACGAGTTGGAAAGAATGATGAATAGTTTTTAGTGGGGTGGAGAAAGAAAGCTTCGTTGGTTGGCATGGAATCGCATGTGTGGTAATAAAAAAGATGGGGGAATGGGGTTTAGGGATCTTCATTGTTTCAATGTGGCCATGTTAGCAAAACAGGGGTGGCATCTTTTGACTTCACCTAATACTCTCCTCTATAAAGTTTTCAAATCTAAATATTTCCATGATGGGAGGTTGCTTGATGCACAATCGGGTTATAACCCTAGCTTCAATTGGAGGGGTATTGTGTCATCTAATGTGGTCTTGAAACATGGAGTTTGGTGGAGGGTTGGGAATGGAGGGTGTATTAATGTTGTGAAGGACCCTTAGTTACCCATCGACGGGGGTTTTCATGTCGAGGATGGTAGTCTTTTTGTTGATAACAATCTATTGGTGAAAGATCTTTTGGTGGAGGGCAAGAGGAAGTGGGACGTGGCAAAGATCATCAATCTTTTCTCTTTGAGAGATATCCAAACTATATTAGATATTCCTCTAAGTATTAGGGATGCGGAGGATGAGATAATTTGACACTATGATAAGAAGGGTAATTTTAGTGTTAAATCTTGTTATTATCTGGCGTTTAGGGTGTTAGGTAGGGGTGGGGAGAATGTAGAAGGTGAGGGGTGGGGGAGCATATGAAAGTTGAATGTTGCACCAAAAGTTAGAGATTTTATTTGGAGAATATTACGTGACTTGTTGCCTAATAGATCGAGGTTGAGGAGGAGGGCAGTGAATGTGGATGTTACTTGTCCTTATTGTGATTTACAGGAGGATGTTAATCATGCATTATTGTTGTGTAATAGAGTGAAGGAAGTTTGGAGGGTATGTAGAGTAGAGAAAGCTCTAACTATTTTTTCAGTTAAAAATCTTTATCTGCAGGTGTTGAAGCAAAATAATAAGGAGAAGCTAGCTTTTATTTCCTATGTTGCATGGAGTGTATGGATGCTAGGAATAAGTTTCTATGGCATCATTATGATTGGTCTCCTTTGAACTTTGGTGGGACTTCATCTGCACACTATCAAGACTTCAACCTTGCTAAGATGGAGCCGCTGATGTCTCAGGCACATATTCCTCAACCCATGCCTGCTGTTACCGACTTGGGGGAGTGGACATGCCATGTTGATGCTGCTGTGTTTTCCAGTATAAGATTGGCGAGACTTGGAGCTGTTTTTGAAGACAATGAATGTTTTTTTACGTGCTTTCTCAAGCTACTATGAAGGTTTGCCATCTCCATTTATGGCTGAAGGTTTGGCCTTGCGTTCCACTTTATAGTTTATTTGTCAACATGTTCATGGTGCGGGCACTATCCTAATTGATTCTCAAAGTGTTTATTTTGCTCTTTCATCGAAGACTAGGGACATGAGTGAATTTGGAATTGTTATCTCTGATTGTGTTTTGTTGTTAGCTTATATTTCTCTAGTTAAAGTTCGTTAGATTAGAAGACATGATAATGTAGGTGCTCATTGTCTAGCAAGAGCGTCCTATCGCTATAATCGTGTCCATATTTGGGACTCAGTTCCCAATTGTTTGTTGGATTATTTTTCCTTGAGGCAATTAAGATGATTGCTCTCTTTAAAAAAAAAAAAAGAAAAGAAAAGAGCGAAATCATTCTCCTAAATTTATTAATATCAATTTAGAAGATTAATAACCATAAGACTCAAGATTTTCATTAGCAATATAGAATCAGATATGTTTCTGCATTTAATTTATATTTCTTGATAATTTAATATGATTAATCTTGGCTATATAAAATTTATAGTTTTTCTCAATAAGTAGTGTCAGAACTCATTTACCTAATAAGTGGTATCGAAGCTCCTTATGTTGAATCACTAAAAAAAAATTTATAAAGTTATTATTAATATATTTTTGTACGACACATAGACTTGTTTATGATTGTGAGATTTTGAAACTATGTTGCGATTGTCAGCTAGCTTTTTAATTTTTTTTATAATATTGTTATTATATTCTCGTATACCTTCTTTTTTTTGCTAGCTTTGTTAAAAAAAAAATGTGGTACTGAATAGTTTGGGTAATTCTATTGATATAATCATATCCATGTTGCTATTGTTGATTGGCTTTAAAGAAAAACTAGGAAACACCCTTGCCGCGCTTCGATATTTTTTTTTATCAATCAAGTAATGATGTTTTTTTTCTTTGTATTTAAGATTATTTAATTTTTTTTAAAATTAATATAGATAATTAACTAAAAAAGTATAATGTTGTCCATTTTTTTTACTATTTATTTAAGATTATATAAATTTTTTTGAAATTAATACTGATAAATAATTGAAATATGTTATTTAACAAACCATAAACTATATTAAATTGTGATAATTTTTCACGTTAAGTAATAAAATATAAAGAATTAAATTAAAAAAAATTATTTAGCATAGAGATAGACTATAAAAATAAAAGAAAATAAATATTACAAATAAAATTAATTTAATACGAATATAAAAAAAATTTAGATGAAAATATAATTTATACTACATATATTTTTCATAAAGATCACTAAATAATTTAATTAATAAAAATAATATATATAATATTCATAATAATAACTATATATTTAAATTTACCTAAATATTAACATATTATATAGCAATCTCTTTCTCTCTCTCTCTCTCTCTGAATGTACGAAATCTCTCTTTCTTTCTGGGTGTAAGAAATCTCTCTCACTCTTTAATTTTTTTTATTTTTATATTATTAAATTGTTCTCTCTCTATTTGGATGTAAGAAAATTCTCTTTTTCATTATTTTTTTATTTCTATATTATAAAATTATTGAATGTAATTTCACTGTAGATCTATAATAAAATTGCATTCCCTTTTAATCTATATAATAGATTATTGATAGGCTTTTGACAAGTAATTCTCATATTAATAAAATAAAGAAAATGATACGGGTTTTTTGCTGGCTGCATGTATATATACAAAGGATAAATGTTTATTTTGTGCTCTTTCTTCTCCAAAGGCGTTTCAGTGACAGGCTTAGACCCATTGATTTTCTAGTATTTTTTGTTGTTTTCTCTTGTTTTTCATTATTTTTAAGTGTTTTGTTTGTAGATCTGGTTTTGAAAGCCATTTTGCTTTCCCTCCCTTAGGGGTCCCATGAAGTTCAGTGGCTTCCTTCTAGTGGTGGAGCAGCAGTGAAGGTATTCTCTATCCGTGGAGTCGACGTCAGGATGTTAGGCTTCTGGTGAAGGTTCTTTTGTTGACAAAAGAATCTCCTTTTTTCCTTTGGGTGCCTTCAAGTTTTCGAGTTCTACTGCTTACCCCTTGTAATCTTTTGGTCTACGCTTCGACCCTTCGATCGGTTCTTCCTTCAGCTCATAATTTCCGTTTATCTGAGCTGGCTATCCAAGACTGCCAGGTTTGACTTTTTTGCCTTTTATCCCCCTCATTTATTTTAAAATCCGAGGTTGATTAGGACTTTGGATGTTTGATGTGCTTCAGAGCTGCTGCTCTCTCTGTTTGTATAGGCCTCTCGTTTGTTTTAGGCCGTGTATTTGTAAGGGGTTCCTTCCTAGCTGATTTCTGGATTGTATTTACTAGAGGACTCTTGAGTTTTTTTTTGTGCTCTTAGCCTTGATCTGGGTTTCAAGAGTATTTCAAGGCTACTGTGTTTTTTGTTCTCGTCTTTTTAATGAATATTGCATTTTTGATTAAAAAAAAGATGTATCTATGCAAAAGACAAAATCTTGACTTTTGTTGCAGTAACATACCTCATTGCTTTATATATCATAAATGCCATGTTGAAGCATTTAATTTCTTGCATTATATATATATATATATATGCAACGTGTTACTTGTTTATGTATAGATATGCATTATTTTACTGTTTGTATACATAATATGTATAAATATTTTTTATGGTATATTTTAGGTTATTAATAATATATATGCACTATTAAAATAAGAAACAAATAAATTTTAAAATTTTACTTGAAGAATTTAAATTCAAATATTGATATGTTTATATATATGTATATATATTGAAATAAATTAATTAAACTAATATGTTGCTAGTGATCTCTATAGTAAAATTAATTTCTTTTGAAATATATAAGCAGTTGTGTACATGTAATTAATAAAAATGAGATATTTTACAAAACTAACCTAACACATAAAATAATTTTCAAATATACAGTGTTTACAAAAAAAAAAATTTGTAATATATATCTATATATACTGTTATTTTTTTAGTATATATAATTACATATAACATATACTCATATATAACAAAATATATAAAATAATTATATCTTTATATACAATTATTTTTTTTCAGTATATCTAATTATATGTAATATATATTCATATATATTGTTATTATTTTTAAATTTAATATATATATCTATTTATATGTAATATATACCGACATATAGCTAAATATATAATAGTCATATTATGTTATTCTTTTTCAAATTCAGCATATATATCTAATTATATGTAATATATACTGATATATAACTAAATATATAATAGTCATATTATGTTATTATTTTTAAATTTAACTCATATACCTAGTTATATGAAATATATACTGATATATATCCATATATATCAACATATACTAATATATATTGTTATTCTTTAGTTAAAATATATATAACATATGCCAACATATACTAATATATACCCATATATATATACATATATTGTTATTATTTTCGGTAAATCAAATTATATGTAATATATACTCACATAAAAATAAATATATTAAATAGTTATATATTAACATATATTCATATATATTTACATATACTCACATATATTTTTGTTCTTTAGTTGAAATATATGTAATGTATACCGATATATATCAACATATACCGACATATATTTACATATACGTAACATATAACTATATATATATAGTTATATGTAATATATATATATATACACTGATATATACTGCTATTTTTTAGTTAAAATATATGTAACATATATCTACATATATCGATATATACTCTCATTTAAAATGTATGTAATATATATCGATATATACTCTCATATATGTAACATATATTATTATTTTTTTTGTAATATATATTCATATATATTTAGTTATATGTAACATATTCTAACATATATTGTTATTTTTTTTTAGTATATCTAGTTATATGTAATATATACCCATATATAAATAAATATATAAAATAATTATATACTGACATATATTTACTTATACTAACATATACCCACATATATTATTATTTTTTAGTTAAAGTATATATAACATATACCGATATATACCTACATATATGTAACATATACTCTCATTTTTTTGCAATATATACATATATATATATCTAGTTATATGTAACATATATTATGTAATGTTGTTAAAAATAAATAAAAAACTACATGCCCTTTCACTGTAGTGTGAGTTTTCTTTGTAGTGTGTGTTTCTTTGATAATTTGATATTATAGATAATTTGATATTATATCTTATAATATTAAGTTTTTAATATTAAAATATTGGAAAAACACATAGTCTATTTATACATGCTTTAATAGAAGTACAATAGCACCAAATCAATATGTTTATGTGTAATATAAAAAATAAGGTCTCATGATGTATTTTTTCTAAAATATTTTTAGGATTTAAAAATTTTTATCATTTGTCTTATTCGTTATTCGTTGTTTTAAATTTTACCAAATACACCTAACTTTTAACATTGATAAAGAATTAATTTATCCTAAATAAGTTAATGGTAATCTTTTAATATAAAGAAGGAAGAATGCCAAAACGTTTCAATTCTAAAATGTTTCAATTCTCTTCTCTCTCTCTTTCCATCTATGGAGCCAAAGGGCAATTAATAGTAAATGCTACAACATCAACTTATTCACTACAACGAGAAACTTGTTTTCTTTATCACCTACCATTTGGATATGCTCTTTCTTCACTTAAATCTCTATATCTACACTACATTTTCTTTTTATTGTCTTACTTTTTGGTTGAAAATTTTTCAAAACCTTATAAGAAAGGTAATACTATGATATTCATCTATATTTGCTGCAGCTTCTCCCAATTTTCTTTCTTTTTTTTTTTTGAAATTATAGCTATGTTTTTGCAGAGATAATTAAAAAATGTTACAAAAATCTAGTTGCAGTTCAATGTTTAACTCTCCTTGCAAGCTTGAGGGGATTAAAGACTTTGATTTCTAATAATAACTGCTATGGCATTTCATCAAACAGTTGAGAAGCAAGGTTTATTTGACATTCCAGCCACCATATGAAATAATTCTAGACCAACATCAATCGTCACTTGTCAATAATATCACATTCATTAAGTAATCTAGCATATAATATATTCGTAATTATATCATAACATAACTGAGCATTCAAAATTACCAGGCAATATAACTAATAAGAGAGAATCGGATTATAGATTGTAGAGAGAATGGTGATAACAAAGAGTAAAAGAATATAACTCTACGTGATAGCCAAAGAGAAATTAGACATTAAAGCTATCAAGGCGTGAGGAAACGTGGGTAAATCAACACTGCTCCCATCCTTTGGTTTTGAAAAAAAGCAAAGATGAAAATACTGTGAAAAAGGTGAGGGCAAGAAGAAGAAGAAGAAGGTAAAACCCACGTAAGAAGAAGAAATAAAAGAAAGAAAAAGGAAAAAAATAAAGGGTACAGTAAATTTGAAAGAAAAAAAAATTATAAGATAAGTAAAGTTGAAAAATGAAAAAGTTAAAAGTAAAAGAAAATAATGAATAATAAAATTGAAAATGAAAGTTAAAATATAGTGTATGGTGTAATTTTCTCAATATAAATATTGATTGGCAAAAAAATCCATATTTAATATAATTACATGTGCATTTATGGTAATAAGCACGTGATAATTATTTAGTTTTACATCTAAATAATATATTGGCCTAAAGGAAGAATTATTATTTAATATGTTATTTTATTATTAGTATTTAAATACTGCATTAAGATATCACTTATAAGTTAATATTTTTTCCAAAGATAAAATGTTAATGGAGTGTCCGGTATCTTGAAATACAATTTACCTTTATTAAATTTATTATTCCATTTGGGTTTTTTTGATTTGGTGCTTACGTGAGTTTGTTTGTTTTATTTGTTTTGTTCTCAATTCAGTTTCAATTGATGCTGGTAATATCACTGTTAATATCACTCTAGGAGTCATGGATTTGGACCTTGCGTTAAGGGTGTCAAAACCGACTGATCTCACTGATAAGAGTACCTTTGATGAAAAGAAGAAGATGAAAAAGTGGAAAAAGTCTAATTGCATACGTCTTATGTTCATCAGGCGTGCCATTCCAAAAGCTTTTAGGGGTACCATATCTAATCAAGTGGATACAACTAAGGTTCTATTTGGATGGACGTATTTTGAGGTTTAATAAAGTAGACTAAGGTATAGTAGGGTAGAGTAAAGTAGAGTATTGGTTTATATTGTGTTTAGGAAGAAAGATTGAAAACTTCCAAAAACCTCTATTTTAGAGGTTCAATATGAAGAAAGAAAACCGTTTAACACTAACCCTTCAAAGACCTCCAAAAACCTTCCCATACTTTATGAAACCTCCAATTGCCTTACTTTATTTTTGATACCTTCCCCTACCTACATGCAAACATACTCTAAGCTTATGTTTGGATGGAGGTAAATTAGAGGTGAAATTGAATTTACTTTAATGAAGGAAATGAGGGTAATGTAAAAGAAATTTACTATAAATTACTTTTCATTGTTTGGTAGTTTAAATAAAAGAGAGAGTAAATTAAATTTTCTCCTTAATTTTAATGAAGAAAAGAAGGGTTAGAATAGTAATTTCACTCACTTATATAGCTAATTACTCCCATTTTCTCTCATTTATCTCCATTTTGGAGAGAAATATTTTAGAGATTAGAGAGAAAATTAAAAAATTAAATTTACTTCATTTTACTGTCTTTTACCCTACTACTTATTACACCAAATAAGAGAAAGGGAATAAAATTACATTTACTTTCTTCTCTTTTACCTCCATTTGTTTCCAACCAAACATAAGCTAAGGGTTTCATTTAGGACGTTGAGAAGAGGTTTGCTAAGAATGAAAAGGTTGAAACTAGTACAATCATAGCAAAACTCATCTTAATGAGGTATACATGCAAAGGAAACATAAGGGAGTACATTATGGAAATGTTTTATCTTGCTTCAAAATTAAGGGAACTCAAGTTGGATTTATTTGAAGACTTGTTAGTGCATTTAGTTTTAATATCTCTTGCAACACAGCTTGAGAACATTGAGAAGAGGTTTGGTAAGAATGAAAAGGCTAAAACTAATACACTCTTAGCGAAACTAATCTCTATAAGGAATAAGAAGCTGTAGATACAACACTTCTTAATTTTGTTTATTTTGAGGTTAATTTGACTTCGGCACCTAGATACACATGGTGAGTAGATTTTGGTGTAACAACTCACATCAGCATGTCTATGCAAGATTTCCTCAATTACCAAAAGCCTAATGATGGTGAAAGATACATCTATTTTGGTGATAGAAAGTGAGCAGAGGTTGAAGTAATTGAGGCATTTAGATTATTGTCAAGAACTTATTATTTGGATTTGATTAAGACTTTTATTGTACCATGGAATTTAATTTTCATTTCAGCATTGGACAAATTTGATTATTGTTGTTCATTTAGAAATGGAAAATTTAGTCTCCTTCAAAACTCAAATTTAAGTGGTTTTGGTTCTTTATCAGGTTATAATAATCTAAATTTACTTGATATAATTGCTTCACTTAATAAATCTTTGCATGTTAATGAAATCAGTTGCTATTTTATTGGATACTCTGAAAGGTCCAAGGACTATAAATTTTATGATCCCATAACTAACCCTATTTTTGATACAGGGAATCCCGATTCTTTGAGGATGTTGATTTTACAGGGAGAGAAAGAGTTATAGACTTTATCTTTGAATGTGTTTCTTCAAGACATGATGTTGACATTGGAATGATGGAAAATGATCCAATTAACTTTCATCAAGTGATAAAAAGTTATAACTATAAAAAATGGATAGATGCCATGAATGGAGAGATGAAGTCAATGAAGGATAATGACGTATGAGATCTTGTCCCTTTGCTTGAAGGAATGAAACCCATTGGTTGTAAATGGATATTTAAAACCAAGAGGGATTCAAATAATAATGTGGACAAGAATAAGGCACGTCTTATCGTTAAGGGCTTCACATAGAAAGAAGGCATCGATTATAAAGAGACTTTCTCTCTAGTTTTATTAAAAGACTCTTTCAGGATTATAATGGATTTAGTGGCATATTTTGATCTTAAGCTACATCAGATGGATGTCAAGGCTGCGTTTCTCAATAGAGACATTAATAAAACAATATATACAGTGTAACAAAAAACTATGTGTCAAGTGATGCAAAGTCAATGGTTTGCAAATTAAAGAAATCCATCTATGGGCTTAAGCAAAAATCTCATCAATGGTATTAAAAATTTCACCAAATTATTGTCTCATTCAGTTTTGAGGTAAATTGGGTTGATGATTATATATACCATAAATTTAGTGGGAGAAAATATATTTTCCTGGTTTTATATGTCAATGATATATTGCTTCCCAACAATGATGTAGGCTTGTTGCATGAAACTAAGAGATTTCTAGTAAGGAATTTTGAGATGAAAGATCTTAGTGATGAAAATTTTTGGATTAGGAATTCATATGCATCAAGTCCACTCTCGAGGTATTCTTGGATTATCACAAAAGGCCTATATCGAAAATATTTTCAAGAGATATGGCATGCAAGATTGCAAACTAGGTGATACTCCTATGGCTAAAGGAGACAAGTTCATTCTTGATCAGTACCCAAAAAATTCTTTTAAGAAAGATGAAATGCTGAAGATTCCTTATGCATCTATAGTAGGGAGTCTAGCATATACTCAAGTTTGTACACATCCAAACATTGCATACATTGTTGGAGTGTTGGGAAGATATTTAAGCAATCGAGGAATGGATCATTAGAAAGCAGCCAAATGAATCATGTGATATCTACAATGAACAAACATTATATGCTAATGCTTCAACACATCTAATCATGGAATATGGCTGCGAAATTTTATCACTAGGCTTTGAATTGTGAATGGAATTGAAAAACCACTTAATGTTTTTATGATTATAAATTAATAGTCTTATATTCCAACAACAACAGGAGCTCTAGTTAGTTGAAATAAGTTCCTAGTTGTTAAAGAAAGAGTTCAAAGTGGACAAGTATCTTAGTTGAAATAAGTTCCTAGTTGTTAAAGAAAGAGTTCAAAGTGGACAAGTGTCTATAAAGCATATTGCCACAAACTCCATGATTGCAAATTTGCTCACTAAGGGATTGCCACCCAAGGTCTTTCATAAGCATATTGCTTATATGGTTATTATGTGATTTTATGATATATATAGTTTCAGTAGGAGTTTGTAATTTTGCTTTTCTAGACACATTTTAGTTATTTTAATTTTTAGATATTTTGATGATAATTTCTGCAAAAATAAAGTCCCTTTAAGTTGTTCACACTTTGACTCGACAAGTTTTTTTTTTAAGGTGGATCAGTTGGAAATTATTTAAATCACATTGCATGTAATTTCTATACTACACATTCATGCTTGATCCATGTCATTTGGTTATGTTGATATATATGATGAGGGATGATTTTGTTGTGATAAATGTGATAAAAGTTTTCTTGGTTCTATGTTAACATAATTGAAGGATGATATTTTTGGAAAATCTTTTATGATAACATAGTTTTGAGCTCATAAGGTTATCGTGACACATAATATAAATTAATATATATACATATATAATCCAAGTAGAAGATTGTTGGATTTATAAAAATATATATGTATATATTAATAATTGTGTGTTGTAATTTCTAATTTTATGATGGGCTAAATTAGAAATAAGCAAATATGTACCAATATATAATTAGGGTTATGGTCCTCAAATTATATATATATATATTTTTTATTTTTTATTTTTATGATATTCCACTGTTAAAAAAGAGAGAAATCCTTTTCTCAAATTCATATGTATTAATTTGAAAGATCAAGAATCACAAGACTCAAGATTTTCATTAGCAATATAGAATTAGGTATGCTTTCGTATTTAATTTATATTTCTTGATAATTTAACATGATTGATCTTGGCTATATAAGATTTAGGGTTTTCCCCAACATACTCCACCACTGTCTTCTCATCTTCCGCCATCGTTGCCTCTTCTCCTCCATCACTGATATATTTTTCTACTTCTTTTGATTTTTTTTGTTTCATCAAAATCAAATTGGTTTTGATTTTAGTAACATTTATAAGATGAAGAAGAAACATGAATCAAATTAGAAAAATCTTACAGCATTTTATATTTGTGAATATTCTTATTTTTTCTTTTGATTATTTTTATTCTTCATTTATAATGATTAGAGTTTTTTTATTCTTTAAATATAATGCACTTTACATGTTCGATAAAATATTTCAAAGAAAGATATATTTTTTAATTTTTTGCTTTTTTACACTCTTTGGAAAATTGCTTCTCCATTTCATCACATTTGTTTAATTTTATGCAACATATATAACATATAAAATGATATATTCAAGTTTTTCTATACTTTTTAAATTTGGAATTCATCACGTTTTTTAAATTGTATGCAAACTATATAACGTATAAAACTTTGTATATGTTTCTTAATTTGGAATCTATCACATCTATTAAATCATATGAAACTTAACATATGAAACAATATATAAAAGTTTGTATATGCTTCTTCATTTGAAATTCATCATATTTAACAAATTATATGCAATATTTATACTATATAAAATGAAATATAAAAGTCTAGAGTTCACATTTATCAGATTATATATACGCAGCATATAAAGTATATAAAAGTTTGGATTTGGTTCTTAATTTGGAATTCATCACATTTATCAAATTATATGCAATATATATAAGCGATGACATGACATATGAAAGTCTAAAGTTCACATTTATTAAACTATATGCATCATATATATCATATAAAAGTTTATATATATTTCTTAATATGAAATTCACCATATTTATCAAATTATATGAAATATATTACATATAAATGACATATAAAAGTTTGTATGTACTTTTTCATATGAAATCCATCACATTTATTAAATTATATGCAATATATAACATATAATATATATATATAATTTAGGCTTAATATATCCATAGCCCCTCGTACTTGTTCGTTTATCACTTTGCCCTTCTCAACTTTTCGAGTAACTATTTTGCTCCTTGAACTCGATTTTTTTCTTATCCAATTGCCCCTTCTATGCTGATGTGGCAAAATATTTGTATTTCACACACTGACAGTGCGTGAATACATCTAAAACAACTGTTATGTTTTATTAAATATCAAAAATACCCTTTAATTTTTTATATTATTACCTTTAAAATTTGCATTGCTACTCATTCAACTATTTTCTTAAATTCTAAAATTATTTTTATATTATTTAACACTAAATATTAAATTATTACTTTTAAAATTTCCATTGCTTATCTATTGTTATCTTAAATTCTAAAATCATTTTAAATTATTTATGTGAAATTAATTTAATTACTTTCAATCTTTCCCTACCCCAAATTTAATTTAATTTTCTGTTGTTCAACTACAAGTTAAAAAGTAATAAAAGATTTAAAAGCAATAAAATTAATTTAAATAAAAAATAGAAAAATAAAAATTATAAGAACACATCGTCGTTCATCATCGACACCAACACTGCTACTTCCATTTATGACAAATGAAAGGAATCCAAATCTAAATCACAAACCACAATTCTTCCATCTTGGCTATCTATTATCCAGTTCCTTCTAATAATTGCAAATTTCTCTTAATTTACAAATGAAGATCAAGAAGAAAAACGAAGAAGAGGGGGAGATAAGTAGCAATAGCCAAAATGGAAATTGATTTTGTTGCTCAGTCAATTCAAATACAAAAACTCTTGAAAAAGATAAGCTTTTAAATTGTAGCTTCATTAGAACCACTAATTTGACCATCTTTAATCACTCCCAATTTTTTGCAAGCTCGAAATTATTGAAATCAAGCTCAAATCTTTGTCTCCTTTGAAAACATAAAACCCAAACCTAAACCCTTTCATCTCTTCAAATTCTAACTTTGACAAAATTATATAAATTAAATAATAATTATCAATAAATTTAATTAAATAAAAAAACTGAAAAAATATCATAAAGCCAACATCATCCTCATTGTTTGTCATTCCCGGCAACAACCGTCGCTCCAACCTTGTAGATCATCAGCGAAGCCAACCAAGAGAAATGGCCAGTACACTACTTCTATAGATCAACACCGGTGATTGGAGGAGGAGGTGGCATCCATAGAGGAAGACTAAGAACTACAAATCAACCATTTCTTTTTTCCCATTTCCTGCATCATTTTTGTTGCTCTTCCACAGTCCAAATTCTCCCAATCTATCATTTGAAGTTTGCGATTCTTCATAACACTAGTATTTGCTCCATGTTTCTAAGTCAAGATTCCTAATTTCATGTCCTCTAAACACTGCTTCAAATCTCTATTTTTGTTCTCTATTATTATCAAATCCCTTCTCATCCAAAAGATTATTTCCTTCACCAACCTCAAATCACTTGTGTTATTCTCATTACTATCTTTACCAACTTCTCAATCCTCTCTTTACCAACTTCATTTATTGTCAAATAAGGCATCTTTATTCCCAAATCATCTGAAAAATTCATTCCCAGATCACGAGCGATTCTTCAAGAAAAAAATTGATTTCAAAATTGAAAACTAGATTTGATTTCGAAAGTAATTTTTGCTAATGATTTTGAAATTGAAACTAAAAGATTAAAATAGCATAATAATTTAGTTTGGGCAAATGATTTAGGATAAAGTTTTGGTGAGATTGATTAAGGAATTTGGATCTAGGTTTGTAGTTTGATTTTTGGAGAAAAATTTTCTCTGAGTAATTTGGAATTTTTTTTAAAGTTTATGACATGTCTTCTTTTTTCTTGCATGACATAAACTTGTATGTACTGTTTGAACATTTGGAGAACACACATTATATCACATCTGTGTTTGTTAAATGAAGAGGCAGTTGTATAAAGCAAAAATCGAGTATAGGAGGTTATATGGTTACACGAAGAGCTGAGGGCAAAATGATAAAAACGTCTAAGTACAGGGGATATGGATGTATTAAGCCTATAACTTATAATTAAAAAATAAATTATTTATTGATTTATTTGTTTTATTTATTGTTTTATACATCTTATATGTTATTTTGTATGTATGTTTTTTATAAGCTTTATATGAAACATATAAAAGATAAATTGATATGTCTAAGGGTTTAGGGGGTTGTAAAATAGGTTTAACCAGGTGACACACAAAGTCAAAAGAGACTGATAAGCCTAATTTTGACTCAGATAAAGAAAATGGGTGCACTTGTACTGATAGTTTAAGATTATGGTTGAAATGGTTAGCATTTTTTTTTTGTTAAGCATGCTGGTGCAAGGAAAACACTAGGATGAGTGACTTCCTAGAAAGGACTTTGTCCGATCGCATCATTTGGTATCAAAGCTTATTTGTCAGGTCTTTTTCCACTGCTCCAAGCTCAAGGATGAACCTTCTTAAAGAGAAAAGGGGATAATATGTTCAAGGGCTTGGGAGATTATGGATTAAGTTCGACCAAGTGGCACACAAATTCGAAATAGATTGGTGAGCTTGTGTTTGATTCATATAAAGGAAATGGATGCACCTCTAATGACAGTTTAAGCTTTTGATAGAAATGGTTGGCGTTTTTCTGATTAAGTGTGCTTGTGCAGGGAAAATACCAGAATGATGGATTTTTTGAAAAGGACTTGGCCCGACCGCATCATAAACTTAAGAAACAATGATAGTTTTGTAACTGATGCTTCCATGTTTTTATAATTAATTGTGCCGCTTCCGTATTTTTAAAACTTTTTCAAAGCCACAATATCAATGAAACCAAGTTAGTTTTGTAAATTTTTCAAATTAATAAAATTGAAAGTTTTAAACAAATCTGAAAAAACCCAAAGTTTTGAACTTTTTCTTTAATAGTTTGTCTTTGAAATAGTGGTAAGAATTAAAGTCTATAATACGGCAAATCTCAAAGGGATATTTGTAATTTTCCTTATCTTATTGCACTCATCTTCACTCAAACATATGAGATTCACGGTCTACAATTTTATGTGGATCACATGTATTTATAGACACATGAGCACTGTTTCATATTTATACACAAAGTGAAAAAACATAGATAATCTTCAGTTTTAAAAAAAAATCTAAAAATGGATGATAAATGCCATTGTAGAATTATAGAACAATGTCCTCAAGTAAAACAAAAAGTTCAGGGCAAAAAAAAAAAAGAAGTTAGAACATGGCTTCCATCGCTGTAACTTTGTACGATAATAAATTACTTATAAAATTGCAGCTTCTGGTAAGAAAGTTGAGCCATTAAAGCCAAAGAAGGAGCGCTGGACCAAAAAAAAAAAGTGTAGAACAAAATTAAATTACTTTACAGAAACTATAAACTGAGGAAACTCCTCTTTACACACTAACATAAGTCAGTTTTGAGGAATAAATTCAGGCACTGAAAAAAAAAGGGAAAAAGAAAAAGCTCTCATAATGCTTATGGTAATTGTAGCTAGAACTCCTATTATTAATTTCAATATAATCACTAAATTTCAATTTATAAAATCAAAGTTACCCAACTTTGATTTGTTTCAAAAAGTGAATAATATGATCACCAAGAATTTTTCTAATTTAATTCTACAGCTATAACTAGACTTGGCACATAAAGAAACTAGGTAAAATCTTTACAGAAATTTGACGATGGTGAAAGAAATGAAACAATTGAGAAATTTTTTTAATGCTAAATCTTATATTAGCAACCCAACTAAAATTGAGCAATAAAGTTCAGTAATCATCAGATGAAAGGCAGTCATATCAGACAAACACACAAGACTTATCCCTAAACACATGGCCATGAGTTTATATGCATGTATCTTTTAAAAGAAAAAAGAAATTAGTTGAGACATAACAGAGCAATGCAATTAGTTTACCTGAACATCATAAAATTTTATGTAAAAGCGAGAGCTATCAATGGAGAGCTTTGTTTGAAATATATCTGCAATAGTTGGACTTAATTTTCCATCAACACCTGGCCCAAGGCTGTTAGGTCCCAATCAGAGTGTAAACAAAAAAAATAAATATTTCTGCTTTTGATGAGAAATAAACCAGAGAAGAGTTTGATAATTTTTTTTGCTTCTTTTATTGATGAATAAGCAGTTATATATATACTGTTGCTACATAACAACTTTCTTAAAAATAAGGACAATTGATTCTAAAATAAAAACAAACAAATCAATACTGCAACTGGATAAAAATCAGATAATAACTATGTAGCTTTATTTAAGCAAGGAACAGTAACAGTAACCAAGACATAGAATTAGTCAAGGTACTTAGGATTTGACTTCGGCAACCGATGTGATCTTCTTGGTCTATCAATACCTTCCCCTCGGACAGCAACCTTGTCCTCAAGGTTAATATTGGCAAATCTGTCTTTGATGGACTGGAAATCTTCCCAAGTAGCATCTTCTTGCATAAGCTTCTTCCACTTGACCAAAAACTGCTCTACATACTTGGCTCCTTTTTTTATCCAACATGTATCTAAAATAGTTTCAGGTTCCAGAATTAACTCACCATCATCGAATATAGGAGGCAGCTCCTTGCTGATAAGAATCCTCTTCTTTAAAAGAGACACATGAAAAACTGGGTGAATGCGAGATCCAGTAGGAAGTTTAAGCTTATAAGCAACCTGTCCAATTTACTCTTCAATATGATATGGCCCATAAAATCTACATGCAAGCTTTTGATGAGCTCTAGCAAACACAGATTGTTGGCGATAGGGATGAAGCTTCAAAAATACCCAATCACCTACCTCAAACTAAATATCACGCCTCTTGGAATCAGCATATTGTTTCATTCGATTGTTTGCGGCCTGAAGATTAGATTTCAGTTGCTGCAGTAAAGCATCTCTAGAGAGTAGGCTGTGATCAATTTCATTAATGGAACTGCTTCCCTCATGGTAACGAGTAATTGTCAGAGGCAGCCTCCCATACAAGGCTTGGAAGGGAGTCATACCTGTTGACACATGAAAAGTTGTGTTGTACCAAAATTCTGCCCAAGGCAGAAAAGAATACCATTTGCGTGGTTGCTGGTACACAAAGCTCCGGAGATACTATTCAATACAACGGTTGACCACTTTCGACTGTCCGTCCGTTTGGGGATGATAGGCAGAACTCATTTGCAGCTTTGTCCCTTACATTTTGAAAAAAATCACGCCAAAAATGACTGATAAATATGGGATCACGGTCAGAAATAATTAACCTTGGCATACCATGAAGCTTTACTATCCCTTCGACAAATTTTTCAGCCACCACTTTTGCCGAATATGGATGTGATAGTGCCATAAAATGAGTTGATTTGCTCAATCTATCAACCACAACCAACATTGAGTTCTTACCGTTTGAAGTTGGCAGCCCATCAGCAAAGTCCACAGTGATGTCATCCCAAAGTTGGCAAGGAACTGGAAGGGGTTGTAGTAAATCCGCCGGAGATAGAGTCTCACTCTTAACTCGTTGGCAAATCTCGCAAGCAGCTATATAATTCTTCACTATTTTGTGCATTGAGGGCCAATAAAATTGTTGCACCAATCTTTTATAGGTTCTCAAAATCCCGGAATGGCCGCCAAGAGGTGAATCATGGAATTCATGTAACAATTACTGGATGACTGCAGACAACAATTCGATTTTTATAGCTCACCAATCCATTTTGCCACCGGTATGGATTGCCTGGATTTGTAGATGCTTCTTTGCTGATTTTGATCATATAAGGATGGGATTTAGCTTCCTCTTTGATTGTATCCCATAATTGAGTTTTAGATACAAACAAAGCTTCTAAACATGGACTACCGGAGACCCTTGATAATGCATCAGCTGCACTATTCTCTTTTCCTGGCTTGTAGCGGATCTCATAATTGTACCCAAGAAGTTTATAACTTTTGTTGTTCTGGTGTAACCACTCTCTACTCCAATAGGTGCTTGAGGTTGTGTTGGTCAATATAGATAATAAATTTCTGGCCAAGCAAATATGGCCTCCATGTCTGGATTGCATGAATGATGGCTAACATTTCCTTCGCATAGATTGACCAAACTCGCTTGTTACTGCCCAAAGCTCTGCTCATGAATGCAATTGGCCTACCTTGTTGTGTTAACAATCCACTAATGCCATCTCCTGAAGCATCTGACTCAATGACGAAGGATTCATTAAAATTTGGCATAGCAAGGGTGGGCATGGCTGTCATGGCAGATTTGAGCTGCTGGAAGACTGTATCTGCTGCATCAGTCCATTGGAAGTGTCCCTTTTTCAAAAGATTGGTGAGTGGTTGTGCTATAAGCCCATAATTGTGGACGAACTTCCTGTAGTAACCTGTAAGGCCTAAGAATCCACGCAACTCAGAAACATTAGTGGGTGTAGGCCAATTCAACATAGCTGATATTTTATTTTGATCCACTTTAACCCCTTGAGGAGTAACAACATGTCCCAAATACTCCAATTCTTGCGAACCAAAGGCACACTTGGTGAGTTTAATGAAAAAAATTGGTGCTGCCTCAAAATTTCAAAAGTTGTTTTAACATGTTCAAGATGCATGGTCCAATTGGGGCTATAGATAAAAATATCGTCAAAGAAGACTAAGACAAATTTACGGAGGAAGGGACCGAAAATAGAGTTCATAATTGCTTGAAATGTAGATGGTGCATTACATAATCCAAAGGGCATGACTAAATATTCGTAATGACCATTATGAGTTCAGAAAGCATTTTTTGGAATATCAGTGGAATGAACTCGTACTTGATGGAATCCCGCCCGAAGGTCTAGTTTGGTAAAATATTTAGCTCCATGGAGCTCATCAAGCATGTCATCGATGGTAGGAATAGGAAATCTATCTTTAATTGTGACAGAATTAAGTGCCCTATAATCAGTGCAAAACTGCCAAGACCCATCTTTTTTTTACCAATAAAACAGGAGAAGAAAATGGACTAGTGCTAGACTTTATTAACCCCAATTCTAACATGTCATGCACTTGTTTTTCGATTTCAGCTTTTTGAAAATAGGCATACCTGTACGGCCTTATGTTGATAGGCTCAGTACCTTCCTTTAAGTTGATGTGATGCTCTATTTCTCTTGGCGGAGGTAGTTGAGAAGGCTCTTGGAACAAATCTTGGTACTGGTCCAGTATTAACTTTAGTTCAGGATGGACGTTCATTGTACCCATAGTTGATTCAGCACAAACAGCAAAGACTGAGCTTCCATGTCGTTTCTCCTTAGAGATAGCTTGAAGGGAAGCTGACTGAATAACTGGTGTTCCCAACCCCTGTAATCTGTGAGTTCTATTGTTCCATTGGAATTCCATCGTTAAGTGTTGCCAATTATAGGCCACAGTTCCCAATTTTTCCAGCCGTTGAATCCCTAAGACCACATCCAACCCAATTAGAGGTAAGGCATACAAAGTGACAGTAAAAGGGATACCTTGGAGGTGTAAGTTGACATCACTGAATCGGCCATGGCACTTTAGTGACCCTCCATTCGTGACTTTGATGTTGCTGGGTTTTGTTGGAACAACTGGTAATTGCAATATGTTGGCCACTTTGTCATTGATGAAGTTGTGTGTAGTCCCGCTGTCAATCAAAGCCATCATAGTATAAGGACCAATTTTTTCCATTACCCGCATTGTTCTGTGAGTTGTCCATCCGGAGAGTGCATGAAGTGATATCTCTGGTTGATCATCATCTTCATCTGCGTTATCGTCACCACCATTTAACAGTAGAAGTTGAGGTCCATTGCAACGATGCCTAGGAGTAAATTTCTCTTCACAATTAAAACAGAGTCCTTGAGCACGCCTCTTCTGCATCTGGTCCCAAGTTAACCGGCGTATTGGTGTTTTTGACTTTTTAATTGGAGAAGAAGTCGGAGATAGAGTATTAGGTTGAATGACCCTCTTCTGCTGATTAAGTTGGTCGTCTCGCATTCTGGCCAAACTGATTGCATCCTTTAAGGATTTCGGCTTAAACATCCGAATTCCATCTGCAATTTCAGGTTTTAATCCGCCCATGAAGGTACCTACCGGAGCTTTCTGTGTCCACCCACGTACCTTATTGCCCAGTTTTTTGAATTCTTTCTGATAATCTCTCAAGGAGCCGAGTTGGCGAATTTTAGATAGGGATTCATCAAAATCCTCACAATCTGTTGGACCAAACCTTGCCTATAATTCTTCCACGAAAATCTCCCAAGTTACCTCCTTGTCTTCTTCTTCCTGGTAAGTTCTTTGTAACCATTGCCACCATTCGTTGGCTTCTCCTTGCATGTGATAAGAAGCTAACGACACCTTTTCTGCTGCTGGCGTGGCTTGGAAGTCAAAGAATTGTTTAGCTCGTGTAAGCCACTATGTTGGATCAGTTTTGGAGTACTTTGGAAATTCGAGTTTAGCCAATTTAGAAGAGAACATTGGCCTCCCTCTTTCAGTTGAATCATTCCGACTGCAGGGCTGTTCAGGAGTGTTGCTACTACCACCATCTCGGTTGGACAACACTGTTTCAGATAGCTTGGACATCATGTCCTCTAGGCGTTGCAATTTGTTAGCAACCCCAGTTTCCATTCGACCCACAGTGTCTTGGAGCTGCCCCAACCCTGCTTCTAAGGTCTCAATCCATTCCCTGTTAGTTGCCATGAAAGGAATAGGAAGAAAAAATAAGTTAAAAAGAAGAAATAGAGCTCTGATACCAATGTTAGGTCCCAATCAAAGTGTAAACAAAAGAAATAAATATTTCTGCTTTTGGTGAGAAATAAACCAGAGAAGAGTTTGATAATTTTTTTTGCTTCTTTTATTGATGAATAAGCAGTTATATATATACTGTTGCTACATAACAACTTTCCTAAAAATAAGGACAATTGATTCTAAAATAAAAACAAACAAATCAATACTGCAACTGGATAAAAATCAAATAATAACTATGTAGCTTTATTTAAGCAAGCAACAGTAACAGTAACCAAGACACATAATTAGTCAAGGTACTTAGGATTTGACTTCGGCAACCGATGTGATCTTCTTGGTCTATCAAAGGCCTCCAATGGAGATTAATTCTCCATATGCAGCTGGTTCTTCAGCCCTCAAAAATGCAATTGGAACTCCTACATTAAGTAAAATCATCACATACTGAACAAGAAGGTAAAAAAATGAATAAATACATTTTTGTAGAGAACTTACAAGCTCGAACCTAGAGAACTAAACAGCATAGATAGATTAATACGAGTGCTACACTGCCACAACAATCGAGAATGAATATAATAACAAGAATCATAGAGTAATTTCATCGAACACTAGATAATAATAAAAGAAAAGTAGCAAAACAGGTATAACAAGAGAAAAAAGAGAAATGGGGACTTAAGGATTGAACAGATTCAGGCTTGCCAATGATTTTAGCAACAACTTTGGTGGCATCTTTCAGAATATCAGCGGTTGTCACTGCATCCACTGGTATGTTTGTGTAGAGATTCACATTGGCATCTCTCTCTCTCTCTCTCTCTCTCTCTCTCTCTCTTTTCCCCTCTCGTTCACTTGTGTTCTGAATGCATAAGGTGGTTCAATTGTGACTATGGTATTTGAATATGGGCCCGCCCATAGGCCGTACCTTCTAGTTATGTTGTCTTTCTTAAGAAATTGAAGCTGTGTTATTGATATTAGGAAAATTCTTATTTGTATTTGTATTCGGCTAACATAAAATTACCATAAGAGTTATTATAAAAAATAATATAATTTTATTGGTCAGGTGTATATACATTCAGTCTATGTAAATTTTTTACTTATTATTATTTACTTTTTTCACAACATTATAGTTTGTCGATTGTTAATTAAACTAGTATAAGATCCCACACGATGCTACTCAATATATATTAGAGGCGTACACAAGTCGGGTTAAAGTAATTTTTCAACCTGATCAAACTCGACCAAAGAGAAAAAATCTCAAATTGATTCCGTCCGATTTTTTTAAAATTTCCATTGAACCGAATTAATTTCAGATTCGGTCGAATTTAAAAGGGTTGGTATTTAATATTAGAGTTTTATATTCGACTTTATTTTAGTATTATCGGGTTGAGTCGATTTTGGTCAAGTTAAATGGTAAAATAAAAAAAAAACATATATTTTTATATAAATATATAAGACCCAGTCTATTTCAGATTAAAACGAAAAAAATTACCCCAACCCGACTGATCGACTAAACCCAAAATTTTTTAAAAATATAAACTCGATTTCATCAATATATACAATATAAACCGATTGAACTAGATCAAAATATACTCGGTTTGGTTGGATTTGATAAATTTGCACACTCTTAACATATACATACTAATTTCAAAACTTAAATAATTTTAAGTAAATAAAATTAAATTAAATAACAAAAATTATAAAATTAAATCTAAATAAAATTTAAATAATATAAATTTTAAAAATAAATCTGACAAAAAATTAAATAACATAAATTAAAAAAATAAAACCTAATCAAATAATAAATTGAAATAAAAATAAAATAAAATAATTAATATAATTAAAATTAAAAAAAAACCTAACCAAAAGTTAAATTAAAAAAATTAAAAAACTCTAATATAAATTAAAACAAAATTACAGTTTATCCAAAATTAAATAAAAAATTATTAATTTAAAAAATCAAAAGGATGCTAAAAATTTATATAAAAAAGAAGTTAAAAATATCAGAAAAACAAATAAAAAAAATCAACCCAAAATATTATAAAGAACACATAAAAAAATCATGCAATAATCAAATAATACAAATCAGTCCAAAAATTCACTAATAAACAAATAACAAAAAAAAAGGTAAAAAAAATTAAATATAAAAAAAATTAAAATTGAATAATATAACAAATTATTCAAAAAATAATCACATAAATAGAAAAAATACTGAAATAAACTTACTAAATAGTAACCAGCGGTGGAAAAAAAAGCAAAAAAGAGAGTGAGGAATGACTATGAGGTGAAAAATGATAATGTTCTTTATCATAATTGCAAATATGATAATTAAATGGAAATAAAAAAATAACAGACTAAATAAAATATAGAAAAAAATTAAAAATAAAAGCAAAAAAAAAAATGATATATTACCTACAAGTTAATTGAACAAAAGCATAGTAGTTAACAATAGTATTGTGGTTTTAAAATTGAATAGTATTATGAGAGAAGATGATAATAGCATAGTAGTTATGGGTTTTTTTTGTGTGTTTATATATATATAGAGAAAACTAATTATTATAAATATCATATATGATATCATAATCTTATTTGAATTCTTTAAATAAATATAATTATTATTAATATTAAATAAGATATTATAATCATATGTGAACTCTTCAAAAATAAATCATTATCAAATATAATATCATATATCTATTCAAACTCTCCAAATAAATATTTATTATATAATAAATAATAAATTAAATTTAAAATATTAAAAAACTAAAATAGTGATAAAATTGAGATAGCGACACGGGCACAATATTGTGCCAACTTTATCTGTTTTAATATAATATGTAGATTTTAAATAAATTAGTTATATATATATATATATTATTTTTTCGTTTATTAATTTTTTCCCTTACCCTTGTGATTAAGTATGGATTTTTCTTATCCTTGTGATAATTGATAAGTTAGGGTTCACCACCTCCATTTTTCCCTCTTTCATATGTCTCTTTTCTAAAATACCATTTCTCTTTTCCTTATGTTTACACATGACCTCCATATGACTCATTAATGCTAGAGGATGTTGTTGGATGAGAAAGAAGAAATAGGATTGTTATTGGAAAAAAAATATTGTAATAAAAGAGATGAAACCTTCTAACAATATGTGATTGCTGAACGCTTTCTAACTAATAGACATATTAACTTCCCTTCCATGAAAAACCTAATTATGTCAATATGGTAACCTATGAAGGGAGTCTTTATCAAGGAACTCAACACTACAACGTATCTTTTTCAATTTTTTCATGAGTGGACCTCCAGTGAGGGCTTAGTAATGGCCTTAGACCTTTGATTAGCACTTTTTACTCATAAACGTGTGTGAACCCTAAATTTTGCACTATTTAAAACATGTATCTGTATATGATATGATTTTTACAGGCTTAGGAGTAAAATATAGATTTTTGTTGATTCTAAAAATACTACCGACATGTAGCCTATTGTGTTACGAATCGAATGCAATTAGAATCACTCAAATCAGATATCAGATGAGTCTGAAATAGGCGAAACTGTTAAGCTACTCAAAGGTTACCTATGGCAGCATCATTATTTCATTAATTCTGCATCTAAAAATTACAACCTTTGCAACCATATTTGAAAACCATCATTTCATCATTCTTAGCTTCTCTATAAAAAAGGAGCCTCCCCTAGCTTCCAAAACACACAAAGAAGACAAACAACTCTTTGCTACTTTCTTTTCTCATCTCTCTCTTATAGCTTTCCAAGTCAAGTCAAGGCCCAAACCTTCCAAGTTAAGCCCAAGTTAAGACCCAAGCCCTTCATCAAGCCCAAATTAAGGTCCAAGCCTTCCATCAAGCCCAAATTCAAGCAAAAAAAAAAAAAAAATCTTCCAATGTATATACTTAAACTCATATTTTTTTTTCTAAGTTTGGCAATATAGCCAAAACATCATCAATAAACATGATAAATAAATCAACTTGAACCTTTTGCAATAAAAAGTATGAACTACTAAGGGCCTTGATTCCCATTCAAAGGGATATATAAGCTACCCCAAATGATGGGTGTAGACCCTTAATTTTAGCCTATATTAAATTCAAGAAGCTTAAACATGACCCATTACAATTTTAAAGAGCTTAAACCTAGTTTAAAAGCTTGAATCAAACTGGTCCAATTTATAAATGTACAAATTAAATTTATAAAACAAGTTCAGTCCGAGAATTAGAAAAATTGGATTTTTGAGTTGGATTAGGTCCTAATCAACATTGTGCCTAGCTCATGTCTATTTGGAGTGCCCCATGAGCTAAAGCTCATGTCGATTTGGCCACTCAAAATCAACATGAGCTTAACTCATTTCAATTTGGACACTTCAAATTGATATGAACCCTATGCTTAAACGATTCTAAATGAGTTGGGTTTGTTTAGGAATCCTAATTGCACTTAAATTGTGCAAATCTCAGAACCAGATAAGGATTAACAAGGAGTGTTAACCCTAATTGATACATTATAAAAATAGAAAGAAAGAGAGAAGGCAGAAGGAGAAGCCACAATTAATAAAAAGAAACAATTGCATAGAGAGGAAGGCAAGATAAAAACACGAGACTCAGTAGCCAAATCTAACTGGCTCAGACTCATCAGAACCACCCAAGGCGATATAATTGTAACGCCCGCATAATTTTCAAAAATAAATAAATTTAAATTTAAATTAATTAAATTAATAAGTTGGAGGATTAAATGAAGTGTTGAAAGTGAAAAATAGATAATGTATATGTGAAATATAAAGGAAATATATACTACATATAAAGTCAAAAATAAGTTAGAAAAAGACAAATTTAAAAAGTAAAAGGAGGGTTAAAATGGTTATTATAAAAAATAAAAATAAAAATAAAAATAAAAATAAAAATAAAAATAAAAATAAAAATAAAAATAAAAATAAAAATAAAAATAAAAATAAAAATAAAAATAAAAATAAAAATAAAAATAAAAATAAAAATATTATTGGATAGATGATGGAAATTAAAGAATTAAAAATGTTGAAATAAGTAATAAATAAAAATAGTATTATAAGATATATATAGATAAAAATGAAAGAAAAGAAAGGTTAAAAAAAATTAAAAAACACTTTCTTCTTCTTCTTTTCTCAAGCATGGCCAAAACTCCATGGAAAGAGGCAAGATGGAGTTTGAATCTTCCAACATCAAAATTTTGAAGGATTTTTAAAGATTGAAGTAAAATTTAGTGGTTTCTTCATTCAAAGATAAGCTTTCTTACCTTATTTGGAAGCTTTATTGCCATATATAAATATGTGTAAATTGAAATTTTGAATTCATATGTTATAATTGTTTAAATGGATATGTAAGATGTTATTTTGATAAGTAAGTAAAGATTTTATGGTTAAATATTAAATTTGATTAGGTTTAGTAGGAGTTTGAAAGGGGTAATATGGAAGTTAGGGTTTTAGTAAGGGTTTTGGTAAAAAGTGGGGGTACATTTAGTTTTATGATTTGAATTGTGTTATTTTTATGTTGGTAATGATATAAATGAGCTTAAATTACCATTTGGAATTAGTTAAAATGAAAAACTAAAATCAAAGAGGCTTAGGGCAAAATTTTAAAATTTTAATAAAAAAGTGGTACATTATATTTTAATGCTTAAAATCTGTTAAGATATGATGTTTATTATATATTTAAATTTTAAAATCAAATTGGGATTGATTAGAGTGAAGTTTCAAAGTTGGAGTGTGCTAGGGCACATTTTAGTATTTTTGAAGGAATGTGCCTAAATTCACGTTTTATGCTTTAAATACCTAGAAACGTGATACTAATTGATTATTTGCATTCACATTTTCAATAGGTGTTAAGTAGTTTGTAATTTTATCAACCTAGTAGTGAAGGACATTAGAAGATTTTGGAAGTGTAGTGGAGTTTTAACTCCATTTGTTGCTTAATAAATGTTAGTACATGCTTTGGTTTATAATGTGTTTGATTGCATTAATTTTTAGCGTAACACATTGGTTATGTTGAATGTGTTATGTTACTTGATATTTATGAATGTGTGTGTGCGGCATTATTTAGAGTAACAATGCTTGATTTGTGATGATTATAGCATGATAAGCCATTGAGAATGACTAAATGAGATGTATGTACAAAATGTGAAAAGTGCAAATTGTGCACTAACATATGGGAATGAACAACATTTGTATTGTATATGATGATAATGTTAAAGATGCATTGAAAATATGAAAAAGAATGTGAAAAGTGGAAATTGTAAAAATATAATTGCATGTCACATTCTATATGGTCTAGTCCTAGAATGTTGTTGTTGGATATTATTACACCCCTTGGGTGAGACACGCTGGTGTCACAAATATTGTTACGCCATGGAGTAAGATGCACTGGTGTCATAGATATTATTATACATTTGGGTGAGACACACTGGTGTCACAAATTTTATACGCCTTTGGGTGAGACACGCTGGTGTCATAAATGATTGAGTTAGCCCAAGATAATATTTTTGAAACTAGACTAATATATAAAGATTTTGGGCCCAATATATGTGGATGATTGATGTGTTGTTAAAATATGTAAAAAGAAGTAAATTGTCTGGTATTTTTATCATAATGCATTTTATGGCATTGTATGTATTATACCATTTATTTATTTTACAAAAGTATGTACCACTAAGCATTATGCTTAGCGCGATTGAATTACATCGTGCAGGTGATAGAACTGATTTAGATAGTGTTGCTAGACCTCACAATGTCTAGATTATAGTTATTTATCTTTGGAGTTTATCAAGCTGCCATGGACCAGAGCCATCTGCATCTCATGCATATATTTTAAACTTTGTGAAGTTTACTTAAATATGAATATTATGTTTACTACATGTATATTGTGTAAATTATAAAAGGATTTTTAATTTTAATGTTGAAAATTTGAGAGATGGGTTATATGTATGGTTATATATAAACATTTGTGTATTTTGTGGTTATGAGGGAGATTTTGGAGAAATGAATGTGTTGAATGAATATTTGTAAGTATATTTTAAATGCAAGTTGAGTATGTTGAAATTTAAAAATATTTGAAATACAGACAAAACTCTGGAGAATTTTTATTAGAGATTTTTCTTTAAAATATGTCTTTTTATATTCACATTACTAAGGAATAATTTTCCTTATTTATTAATATATATATATACATATATAGTGTTCTAAATAGTTAATTTAGAATGTTGGAAGTTTTTAAATAGAAAAAAAATGCATGACATTCTTATATTTTGTATATGTATTTTATACATATGGGGTGCGTATATTATACGTGTATGAGATATAAGAGTGTTACAAGATGGTTTTATCCAGCAGCTTTCATTTGGCAAAATCTACAATGAAGACAAAAGCTTCAACAACTTTGGTTCAACCGAATTTATTTTGGTGGACTCAACATCCCAGGTATGATTTTTCCTCAACTAACTTAATTTAGTTTAATTAATCAAATTCATTGTTAATTAATCAAACCTAATTCATAATTCAAAACCCTAGTTTACATGATTAGTATTAAATTGATTTCAAAAATCCTATTTTGCATTACTAGTGTTAAATTGATTCCAAAACCCTGATTTACATGTTTAATACTTAGTTTAATCTTTAAAACCCTAATTTTATATGTCTTAGCTTTAATTAGCACATTAAACCCTAGATTTACATTTTTAGAAAGTTAAAACCCTAATTTTATATGTCGTGGCTTTAATTAGCACATTAAACCCTAGATTTGCATTTTTAGAAAACTAAATTCCTAATTTCTAAATTCAAACCCTAATTTTTAATAAAACCCTAACTAGAATCCTAATTTGCATTATGAAACCCTAATTGATGTTAAAGCTTTAACTTTATTAATTTATGGTGGAACCATGATTTTAATTTATATTTTATTGTTATGGATGAATGGATGGTTGATATAACTTGCCTAATGATTGAATTATGATTATTTATTATTATTTGGATTTTAAAGAATGTAAAAAATATGTTTCCGCTTTGTGGGTGCCTTAGTTATTTTTTATTATATAATTTATTTTATGAACTTTGAGATTTTGTAAAGGATATATTTTTACCTTTTGGTGGGTGTCCTATTTCATTTATTCTTATGGACTTGGATAATAGTAAGGGCATGTTTCCATCCTCGGATGGGTGCCCATTTTGATTGGTTTGTTTAACTTAATAATACAATGAATGTTTGTTTTATAATCGCATGTAATATGGATAATACTATAATAATTTAAGAATTTTATAATATTTAGACCAAAAAAGGAAGCTGGTTCCAATGAACCGAGTGTTATGGAGGTGTTGGGTAATTCTCATCTTTTCCATGCATACCCAACTTTTTGAACCCAATAGGGGGTTGGATATTTCATAGAAATTGAGTCATTTGCCCCTTTCTTTTCTTTCCCGGTGACTCCATTTTCTCTTTGTTTAGGCCCGTGTTCTCTAAGGCTCAGAGCCTAACAATGTTGCAGTCGTATGAACCATTTCACAGGGAGATGGGGGTGAAAACCCCTGCTCACTGTGACGACTCCACTAGAAATAAGAGAAGTTAATTCCATTGGTCTTTGTATTATTATATTCTTTATTATTATGATATTATTCATTGCATCACTTAGATTGCATTGTGTGTATGAGTTAGGATACCCTGTGGAACAGTGTTGTGTATATGTGAGGGATACTATACTTTTATTCAAGGTATGGAGATCAAGCATCATATAACCACTTATAGCCTCATACCTCTTGATATATACTTGCTATTGGAACCTAAGCTTTCACCTAAAAGACTAAAGCCCGTGTAGTTAGCATACTAATTTTCCTTAGGTTTACCCCAAATGCTTGTTATTTGACTATGATTAACATGTCTTAGCTGAATTATGGCCTATTTGGTTTTTTTATTTCAAGTATGACCTAATTATGCTGTAAGCCCAAAATAATTTTTTTAAAGCCCAAAAAACCAAATTAATTTAAACTCTTTTTTTGAGATGGTCTTTGGATATAAAATCTTTTTAAGATGGGTCAAAAATCTTTTTTTCTCATGACCTATGCTTAAAGCCCAAATTTTATTTTTAAACAAACTTTTTCAATGGGCTTTTAAACATTTGATAAATGGGTTTATAACTAGTTAGGTTAATTATGGAATATTAAAATCAATTGTGGGCCTAATTTATACCAAGACTTATTAATCATGGGCTTATTTGAGGCATGGATCATTAGTTGTCTATTTTCAAATGAGAAATCTATTTATGATATGCCCTTTAATGTAGTTTTAATCCACAATATATCATATAAGCTATCTTTCAGTTGACCTAATGGATTAATGCTTAATTAGTAGGAGTAATCATGGATTGGTTTCTTTATTTGAAAAGATAATTATTGTTTAATCTATTTGAGTGCATCTATGCAAAATAAGATATCCCATTTTGATATTTTGTTGACCATATACTTAGAAAAAGAGACTCGCCATACATGTGTAGAAATATAAGGTTGAAAGGAACGTCCTAACTCTATTTACTTGCTTATCTGCTCATGCATATATTCATACATACATTGTATTATATGGCATTGATTCTTTCTGGCTCATAGACTTGGAGTACAATGGTTCAAGAGCTTACGACAACCCCACCTACGGCTCATAATCTAGTACGAATTCAATCAATTTCATATCAAAAGCAATAGAGCCTAAGCAAGTTCAGAAGATAGTGAATGATTCCTTCAACTTCAAGATGGAAGAACTAAAAAAGGCCCTGGCTGAGACTGTAAGAAGCCAACTACTTTCACTGTTAGAGGATAATAATGTTAAAGCATATACTAGCAACAAGAAGCAAAAGGATAAGGGAAAGGCCAAGATAGTGGAGTTGGCCTCTGATGAAGATAAGGTATGCTGATTAGGATTTGTACTTCCAAGACCAATAAGAAAAGCTAAAAGAGAAGAAGGTCATAGAGAAGACTGAGTTTGCAGGTTGTTGTCCCAAGATGGCAACCAAGAGGGGTGGGGGGGGGGGTGAATTGGTTTTCTTGAAGAATGATGGCAAATTAAAAAAACTCAATAAACAAGAAATGTAGAAGAGATAAATGGTTAAGTAGTGAGTAGAAGAAAGAACACACAAGATTTATAGTGGTTCAGATTTACTCCAACCCTACATCCACTTTCTTAATAACTTGTTAAGGTTCCACTAACTTTAAAGTTTTATAAGCTCACTTCCAACTTTGGTGTTTTTATAAGTTCACACCCAACTTGACAAGTATTTTCCTAAGGCTAACACTCAAACCACTTACAAGAGTTTTACACAGGCTCACTTTCACAACCTAAGTGTTTCCAAGCTCACACTCAAACTTTTACAATGGTGTTTTTAATGCTTACACCCAACACTCATTACAATTCAAATGTTAATTGTAGTAATAAAAGAAAATATGTTGCTTGGCTATAAAATTCAGAATCTCTTATTTTCTTAACAGAATAATAATGTATTTATAGCCAATGTGATCCAACTAGCCGTTATAGATAGTGAGAAATAAGTCTTGGTAGTTTAGACCTGTTTTAATAGACTGTTCGAAGCAGTTATCGGTCGTCCTTGATACTAGGACAGTTGCGTCAATGTCTCACGTGGTCGCCCTTGGATAAGGGACGGTCGCTGCATTCAAAATTGCTTCAACGGTCAAATTTAAGTGCTCTGCTACTGGAATCTTGCCCATGCTGTGGTTGTCGGGACGGTCGTGCATACACAACGTGCGGTCGTCCTTTTTGAATACTGAAGTGGATTTACAACGGTTATTACACGTTGAATTCTTTAACTGGGCAAAATAAACTTCCGCCTAAATATGAATTTCGTGTTCGCCCTAGGTGCCAATTAGTTGTTGAATTAAGAGACTCGCGTCAAACTTCTGGGTCCACCTAAGGATGGGAACACTACTGTCAGTTTGAGTAGTTTTCTCTTGAATTAGCAGAGCGGTCGCAGATTTGACAGGGCGGTCGCTACATCAGTAAGCGAGATCATATTCTTCACCGTTCTTGTCACCGCGAACCTTACTGGAATTTGGATGATTTGGATTTCTCATGTTGCGGTCGTCCTTGTTTATTGGACGGTTGCTCATGTTGATGTGCGGTCGCTACTGTGGTTGAGTTTATGATCGCAAATTCTATTGTGATATGGTTTCATCCTTTAATTCAATGGGGCAGTCATCTCCATGGTTTGTGCGACAGCTAAATGTGCCATGCGTTGACTTATTTGAAACATTCTAATCCTGCAACAAGGTTCTTAAAACACATGTTAAATAAGTCATTCAATTTGAGTTGTAAAAGATCAAAATTGAGATCATTTGGCTAACAATCTCCCCCATTTTGAAGTTGACAATCAAATGGAATGATGATATAAATTGAGAGAAATGTAAATTAAATTGGCTAACAATATGAGCAATTTACCTAATTTAAACTTCTCATGTATTGAGGGTTACTGTAAAGCTCCCCCTAAACATATGCATGTATCATGTTTATTTTGGAGTGTATAGCTTATAACTTGGCACATTAGTAAAATAACATTCCCATTTGTAATTTCATTTGTATATCTATCTCCCTTTGTATATGTCTCTCCCCCTTTGTATAAGAATATTTACATATTCTCTCCCCCTTTGTCATAGACAAAATGCAAAATGCAAGAGAAATATTAAAGACAATGGTAAGATTATGAACATAATGTGTAATAAACATTATGTTATTAGAAAGAGGGCAGTACAAAGACAATGTAAGAGAGAAAAAAGAAAAACAACAAAAGAAAAACAAAAACAGAAAAAGTAAACTAATCAGAATCTTCATCCTCATCTAGCTCTTCTTCTTCTAAAGGAGCTTTTCCCTTATCAAGGGGGACATTGCTAGTAGAGCTAGTGCTGATGGATTCTTCTGCTTTAGGGGGGACTCTCTGTATGATCACTTTTATCCCAATCCTCAAGATTGCATTGAGGCAAATTCATTTTGCCTTGCCTGTCATAGAGATCATGATGCATATGAGATATAAGGTCAATCCTTTTGTTCAAGTGATGGAATCTCTTGGAGACGCTTTTCTTGAAGTGAGAGAGTTTCCTGGAAAGAGACTTGATGGCTCTCAAAATCAGTTTTGTAGGAGAGCTAGTTTGGGCAGGTTTAGATGAGGAAGCCTTAGGAGGTAGTTCAACAACAACTTCCAAGGAGTCTCCTTCTTCCTCAATGGTGTACCTTGGTCTTTTCATGTGTCTATCAACAACTCCTTTCTTGCCAAAGTAGTACACATATGCTCCTTCAATCTTCCTTACACAGCCAGCATGTTCTAGATAGTCTATTGTGATGGCACTAGAGGCAAGATTGAAAGAGTTTCTCAAGGTAGCTAAGTTAAGATCATTGAGTAAGTTCAGGTGCCTAGCTATTTGAGTGATTTGGGAAGATAAGAAGAATGTTTCAGTTCTTGTGACAACATGGTGATATAATGTGTCAATCAAGAATTTTGTTGTGTTCGTTTCGATGTTGTGGGTGAAAGCATATAAGAAGATGAGGTCTCTTTTAGTTACCTTTTCATTCCCATTAGCCCTTTGGTGAATAGTATAGGTTATAATTCTATGAAGCATCCAGTGGGTGAGGGACTTGATGTGTCTAGCTTTTGACTCTTTTTCAAATGAAGTCTTTACAGAAATTTCTTGCCAAAAGGTAGAGAGGGTTTGGTTGGAAAAGGCTAAGTCATTGTAGGAGGTGACTCGATCAACAGGAAAGTCCCAAATTTTTCCAAAGTCCTCTAAGTTTAAGGCTAGGTATTGGTCAAATAGCTTAAATCTAACCCCATACCGCCCTAGTGCAGAATTTGCTCTCTTTTCAATTTGAAAGGACGTAAGAAATTCCTTACTTAAACTAGAGTAACCTACCTCATCTGGAAAAACAAATTTTCTCCAGCCAAGAACATCAAGTAGACTCTCAATCTCTTCCTTAATGTTGAGGGCAGAGAGCATTCCACCAAATGGAGATTTGGTTCCTTCAAATTTCTTTCTTTTTAGCATAACATATCTCACATCTTCCTCAGGGGTTTGGTGGTGAGGTTTATGCATTTTCTCACCTCTTCTAGATTGTAAAGGAGATGGAGGAGCATCTTGAGGTTCACTGATGGTGATTCCTGAAGGTTTCTGTCCTTTTCCTTTTCCTTTGGAAGTAATTTTTTTTGGGGGCTATGAGAATTGAAAAAGTAGAAGAAACTTTGAAAACAGAGAGTGTTTGAGAAGGAGATGATCTTGAGAGGATTTGAAGATATTGAGGGAAGTTTGTATGTTATAAGTGATAAAAATCCTATTTAACTAATGTATGATGGTCTTAAATAGAAGAAATTAAGAAAGTAGCCATTTATGACTGTTGAAGGTTGAAAAATCACGACCTGTCATACTAACAATGGTTACAAAATTTCAAGCAGAGTGTACAGAGTGCGGTCGCCTATTTGTATAGGCGCGATCGCTAAAGACACTCTAGCGACCGTTAGAATAAGTTGTGAGCTCATAAGTGTAGAGAATATCTGTAACGGTCGAAACTGTTCAAATTATTGCGACCACTCGCAGTGTTTAGCTCGCTGAAGGGTCAATTCAGATGAATCTGTCTGGCAATATTGTGACCGCAAGAAGCATTGGAACGACCGCGAGTATCTCAAAAATGAGAGGAGCAAGAATTGTGAATTGTTATAGTTTTAAACAAAGTGATCAAAGTTGGTGCCTAGTGATTTTTTAAAGAAATTTTGTGAATAGGCAAAATTTTATTCATTCATGGATGTTCCATCAATCATACCTAAATTATGCTTAATGAAGTTAAGCCTATCTTCATTCAAAGGTTTTGTAAAGATATCATCAAGTTGATTATGTGTATCTATAAACTCTAAAATAATATTTCTGTTTTGAACATTATCTCTCAAAAAATAATGTCTAATGTCTATATGTTTAGATCTAGAGTGTTGGATAGGATTTTTGGACAAGTTGATAGCACTGGTGTTATCACATTTAATGGAAATATTATTAAACACTTTCCCATAGTCAAGCAATTGTTGCTTCATCCATAACACTTGTGTGCAACAGAAATATGCTGCAACATATTCAGCTTCCGCCGTAGACAAGGCTACTGATACTTGTTTCTTACTATGCCAAGAAACTAGACAATTGCCAAGAAAGTGACATGCTCCTATTGTGCTTTTTCTATCCAAGATACTACCAGCATAATCCGCATCCAAAAAACCTAAGATATGAAATGATGTGTTTCTAGGATACCAAAGACCTAAATGCAATGTACCATTTAAGTATTTCAAAATTTCTCTTAGTAGCATTCAAGTGTGATTCTTTAGGACAAGTTTGAAATCTAGCACAAAGACATACACTATACATTATATCAGGTCTAGAAGCGGTTAAGTAAAGTAGTGATCCGATAATATCTCTATATTTCTTTTCATCTACTGCTTTACAATTTTCATCTTTACCCAATTTCAAAGATGTGCTCATAGGAGTCTTGCTAGTCTTGCAACCATCCATTCCAAATTTCTTGATGAGTTTCTTTGTATATTTGGATTGGTTAATGAAGATTCCATCTTTGCATTGCTTGATTTGCAGTCCAATGAAGAACTTGAGTTCACCCATCATGCTCATTCAAATTCCTAGTCATACAACAAGCAAATTCTTTGCACAAGATTTCATTAGTAGCTCCAAACATTATGTCATCCACATATATTTGCAATTAAAATGTTATGTTTGTCCTTTTTAACAAAAAGAGTTGTGTCCACTTTTCTTTTTAAAAAACCATTTTCAAGTAAATATGCACTGAGTCTATCATACCATGCTCTTGGTGCTTGTTTCAATCCATATAAAGCTTTGGTGAGTTTGAAAACATGATTTGGAAAATTGTAGTTTTCAAAACCAGGAGGTTGTTCAACATAAACTTCTTCGTTTATAAATCCATTTAGAAATGCACTTTTAACATCCATTTGAAAGAGTTTAAAATTCATATGACATGCAAAAGTAAGTAATATTCTAATAGCTTCTAATCTAGCTACAGGGGAAAATGTTTCATCATAATCAATGCCTTCTTCTTGATTATATCCTTTGGCTACCAATCTTACTTTATTCCTAGTGATGTGACCATTTTCATCAAGCTTATTTCTATAGACCCATTTGCATCCTATGATTGAATGATGTTTAGGTCTAGGAGTGAGTTCCCATACATTATTTCTTTCAAATTGATTAAGTTCATCTTGCATTGCAATCATCCAATTTTTATCATTTAGAGCCTCCTCAATGGTGTTTGGCTCAATTTGAGAAACAAAAGCAAAATTAACATCTATATGATTAATTTTAGATCTAGTAATTACTCCCTTAGATGTTTCACCAATGATGAGTTCCTTAGGATGATCTTTCTTTTATTGCCAATCCTTAGGTAGATCCCGAGTCTTTTCTTTAAGTTTATTTTGATTGATCCTTGGAGCATCAATAGTTTCTTGTGGTTCAAGAGTACCTGCAAGGTCATCAAAAGTACTACCTTTCCTTTGATCAAGTTTAGATGATTCATCAAAAACAACATGCATTGATTCTTCAGCTATTAGATTTTTCTTATTAAATACTCTTTATGCTTTGCTAGATAATGAGTATCCTAGGAATATGCCTTCATCCGATTTGGATGAAAATTTTCCAAGATTTTCCTTGGTGTTCAATATAAAGCATTTGCATCCAAATACTCTAAAATATGAAATTCTGGGAATTCTTCCATTCCATAGCTCATAAGAAGTTTTATTAATTAAAGGCCTTTTGTAAACACGATTTGCAATGTAACAAGCGGTATTAATGGCTTCTGCCCAAAAATAAGATGGTAATTCATATTCATCGAGCATTGTTCTAGCCATTTCAACAAAGGTTCTATTTTTCCTTTCAACCACACCATTTTGTTTTGGAGTTCTAGGAGCAGAAAAATTATGTGAAATGCCAAGTTGATTACCAAAATTTTCATTCTCAAATTCTTTGCCATGATCACTTCTAATAGATGTAATCACAAATCCTTTTTCATTTTGAACTCTTTTTGCAAACATTTTGAAGAGATTAAAAGCTTTATTCTTTTGAGCTAAGAAATTAACCCATGTGAATCTAGAGTAATCGTCAATAAGAACAAATGCATATAACTTGCCACCTAGGCTTGTAACTCTATTTGGTCCAAACAAATCCAAATGAATGAGTTCTAAAGGTCTAGAGGTACTTACAACATTCTTTGATTTAAATGAGCTCTTATGTTGCTTACCAAGTTGACAAGGTTCACAAGTTCTATCTTTGTCATATTTTATTTTAGGGAGACCATCAACTAGGTTTTCATTACAAATGTATTTTAATTGATACATACTTGCATGTCCTAGTCTTCTATGCCATAACCATGCATCATTATTAGTAGAGATTAAACATTTAAATGCATTATTGGAATGAATGTCAATTTTATATGTGTTGTTTATCCTAGTTCCTTTAAATATAATAACACCACTTGAATTAGTGATCTTGCATCCTTTGGAATCAAAATTTACAATGTGTTTTCTATCACATAATTGACTAACACTTGGCAAATTATGTTTCAAACCATCAATTAGCCATACATCCTCTATCAAGTCTTTACCAAGTATTCCAATGGAGCCAACACCAATAATTTTACCTTTAGCATTATTTCCAAAAGTTACATTACCTCCAAGTTTGTATGTAATACTTGTAAAGAGCTTTGCATTCCCGGTCATATGCCTTGAGCACTCACTATCCATAAGCCATGTGCTTTCGTTGATAGTAGATTTTAGGCATACCTACAAGGCAATAGTAGTTATCTTTTCTTAGGTACACAAATGAAGTTGGGTCCTTGATGGTTAGCAACAAAGGCGTCTTCTAACTTGAGATGAGCCTTTCTAATATGACAAAAAAATGCTTTGATGTCCAAATTTCATACAATATGTGCATTTCCACAATGTTTTATATCTTTGCACTTTCCTATTCATATTCCATGTGTTATGCATACAACTACAAGTATGTGATTGCTTTTGTGAATGTTTAGTGTATATAAATGCATGATTACTTTTAAAGAACTTAGCTCTATTTCCTAGTGAGCCATGAGTGGCCTTTTTGGAATTCTTAGACTTGGTGTGAGCATCTTTGTAACGACACCACTTGTACGGTCTTACGACAGCTGGTCTATTGGGCCTTTTCTCCAGTAGGTGGACCGTAGTCCCAGCCCTCAACCCGGTAGGCCGCCACAGTACTGGACTGCCCTCGCGGGCCCTCTAGCAGGATTTGTTTATTTGGCTCCCTAAAGAGTCGCCTCCCCGGATTGAACACCTGACCTCTCCCTTAAGAGAGCCAGCGAGCACAATCTAGTACCAGATTGTGCTCGCTGGCTCTCTTAAGGGAGAGGTCAGGTGTTCGATCCGGGGAGGCGACTCCTTAGGGAGCCAAATAAACAAATCCTGCTGGAGGGCCCGCGAGGGTAGTCCAGTACTGTGGTGGCCTGCCGGGTTGAGGGCTGGGACTACGGTCCACCTACAGGAGAAAAGGCCCAATAGACTAGCTGTCGTAAGACCGTGCAGGTGGGGTCGTTACAATCTTTGTTCTTTACAACATCAACATTAGAGATTCGAGTTGTAGTTGCTTTTACAAATGTTGGTGTTTTAAGTGTAGTGTTGGTTGAGCCATTGAATCCTAATCCATATTTTAAGGAAGGTGATCTTTGGTTACCAATTAATGTGTCTAAGGCTTCTTTTCCTTTATGAAATCTTGAAATTGATTCTTTTAGTTCTTTTAGTTCATGCTTCAGAATTTCATTCTCTTTAATAACTTTTTCTAAATCATGTGAGTTTTTATTTAACTCTTTTATTGAATTCATTAAGTGTTCATTTGAGGTTTTCAATTCTAGGGTAGAGTTCTTTAAGCATATAAAATCCTTTTCTGGCTTAGAACTCTTTTCCTTATAGAGCATCATCTTGGAAAAATATTTTTCTATTTTAAAGTTCATGTGCTCAATCAAATCACTATTATTTAGGTAATCAACATCATCATGTGCTATTAGATTCAAGGATTGAGTACTTACCTCATTGGAGTCATCTTCAATAGCCATGAGACATAGGTTTGCAATTCCTTCTTCTTCTTCTTCTTTGCTTGAAGAAGAGTCATCCCATGTGGCTTTGAGAGACTTTTTCTTTTCTTTGACCCATTTTTTTTTATTCTTTACTTTGAAGCAATCCTATTTGATGTGACCAGATTTACCATATTCATAGCACTTTACCTCATTTTTCTTTTCTTTATCTTTGAAGGAGGATTTAGGAAGTGTACCTTTGTTAGCTTGTAATCTTTTCTTTCTTTTCCATTAACTTATTCTTTTTGAGAACATTGCCATTTCATCTTCATCATCAGTACCTTCGTTGCTTGAGCTCTCAACTTCTTTGATTGCTTTGAGCGCAATTGGTTTTCACTTTTCTTTCTTACCTTGATCTTCTTCTTTTTCACTGTGTAGCTCAAATGTGAATAGTTTTCCCACAAGCTCGTCGGTTCTTAATGTGCTAAGATCATGAGCTTCTTCAATGGATGATACTTTTAATTCAAAGTTCTTTCTAGCTCTTAGAGCGCTCAAGATTTTGCTATTTACATCACCTTGTTCATATATCTTGCCATACTTCTTTAGCTCATTAACAATAGCAAGCAAGAGATTCTTCATGTTGGTGACGTTTTCATTTGGTTTCATCTTGAATAGCTCATACTCATGAACATGCATTTGTTTCTTGGTGAATCTCACTTGAGTGGTACCTTCATGATAGTTTTCAAGTGTCTTCCAAATGCAATGTGCACAAGTTAAGTGTTGAACTCTTCCACCTTCTTCTCTTGAAATGGAGTTCATCAAGATGGAAGCGGCTCTATTGTTCTTGAATAGATCTTTAACATTGACAATTAACCATTGTGCTTTGGGAAGAGGAACATGAATGCCATCAACCTCATAAGTAGGAGGTTTCCACTCACTTTCCACAAAATCCCATAGCTCAATCCCTTCACTATCTAGAAATAAATACATTTTGTGTTTCCAATAGGAATAATCCGTTCCATCAAAATAGGGTCTAAGGATAGTGTTAAGATTTCCATGAGAGGTTGAGTTTGATGAAGAAGAAGTTGCCATAGTGGATCAAATTTCACAATTAAGTTTAAGAAATTTCAAGCTCTAATACCAATTGGTGTCCCAAGATGGCAACCAAGAGGGGGAGGGGAGGGGGGGGGGGGTGAATTGGTTTTCTTGAAGAATGATGGCAAATTAAAAAACTCAACAAACAAGAAATGTAGAAGAGATAAATAGTTGAGTAGTGAGTAGAAGAAAGAACACACAAGATTTATAATGGTTCGGATTTACTCCAATCCTACATCCACTTCCTTAACAACTTGTTAAGGTTCCACTAACTTTGAAGTTTTACAAGCTCACTTCCAAATTTGGTGTTTTTACAAGTTCACACCTAACTTGACAAGTGTTTTCCTAAGGCTAACACTCAAACCACTTATAAGAGTTTTACCCAGGCTTACTCTCACAACCTAAGTGTTTCCAAGCTCACACTCAAACTTTTACAATGGTGTTTTTAATGCTTACACCCAACACTCATTACAATTCAAATTTTAATTGTAGTAATAAAAGAAAATATGTTGCTTGGCTATAAAATTCAGAATCTCTTATTTTCTTAACAGAATAATAATGTATTTATAGCCAATGTGGTCCAACTAGCCATTATAGATAGTGAGAAATAAGTCTTGGTAGTTTAGACCTGTTTCAATAGACTGTTTGAAGCAGTTAGCGGTCGTCCTTGATACTAGGACTGTCGCGTCAATGTCTCACGCGGTCGCCCTTGGATAAGGGACGATCGCTGCATTAAAAATTGCTTCAATGGTCGAATTTAAGTGATCTACTGCTGGAATCTTGCCTATGCTGTAGTTGTCGGGACGGTCGCGCATACACAAGGTGCGGTCACCCTTTTTGAATATTGAAGTGGGTTTACAACGGTTATTACACGTGGCATTCTTTAACTGGGCAAAATAAACTTCCGCTTAAATATGAATTTCGCGGTCGCACTAGGGGCCTATTAGCGGTTGAATTGAGAGACTCGCGTCGAACTTCTGGGCGCACCTAAGGATGCGAACACTACTGTCAGTTTGAGTAGTTTTCTCTTGAATTAGCAGAGCAGTCGCGGATTTGACAGGGCGGTCGCTACATCAGTGAGCGAGACCGTATTCTTTACCGTTCTTGTCACCGTGAACCTTACTGGAATTTGGATGATTTGGGTTTCTCATGTTGCGGTCATCCTTGTTTGTTGGATGGTTGCTCATGTTGATGTGCGGTCGCTACTGTGGTCGAGTTTATGACCGTGAACCTACTGTGATATGGTTTCAACCTTCAATTCAATGGGGCGGTCATCTCCATGGTTTGTGCGACCGCTAAATGTGCCCTATGTTGACTTATTTGAAACATTCTAATCATACAACAAGGTTCTTAAAACACATGTTAAATAAGTCATTCAATTTGAGTTGTCAAGGTTAAAAATATAGATCATTTGGCTAACATAGGTTTTCAAAAGATGATTGCTGATTTAGAGAAGAAGTTCAAAAAGAAGTTGAAGGATGAGGAGGTGTCAGAAGTGGACAAACTGTTTAAAGATGATCAGGGAATTCCTCACAATTTCAAGATACCTCCATTTACTAAGTTTGATGGAACTGAAAATCTCTACTTGCATGTCAAGTAGTATATAACTGCTATGCAGTCTGCTAGAGCTACTAAGGCTCAAATCCTAAGGTATTTCATGCTATCTTTGGATACTGTTATGCAAAACTGGTTCAACACTTTAGATGAGAGCACCTAAAAAGATTCAAATTTACTATACAAAGCCTTCATTCAACAATATGGGTAGAATGTTGAGTTGGAAGTGACCCTGATGGAAGTGGAGACTATCCGACATAAGCAAAATGAAAACTTCATTGATTATGTGAAAAAGGTGGAGAAATAAGGCTTTTCTTCTATAAAAAGAGGCCTGATGAATCTGACAATATCAGAATAATAGTGAGAGGTGTCTTGCCCAACCTCCGTGAGAGGCTGTCTTACACCCTTATAAGAGATTTCAAAGATCTTCTCCATGCTAGCTTATAGATAGAAGAGTGGAAAAGAGAGAAGAACCATTTTGCTGGAGAAGGAATGAGAAGGAGAGTTACCAGTCTAGCAATCAAAGTGCACAGAAAAAGGTGAATGTCAGTGCAACTACTTGTCGAGGGAATAAGAAGCAATTTTCAAAGTTATGAAGACCTTTATCTTAGGTTTTTATTAAGCTACAGAAGCAAGGGCTATTGCAATCACTAGCTCCTTGACCATTATCAAAACCTCTACCACCATACTTTGATGCTAAGGCCTTCAGTTAATTCCATCAACACAAGGGCATGAAACAAATAATTGCATGTGATTAAGGCACAAGATCCAAAATTTGAATAATAGTGGGAAGTTGCCTAAGCCCAATAAACCTAGCACGAAGGACAATCCTTTGCCCAAGTTTGGCAGAGTACCTCTACTAACAACCTTCAAAAATAGGGGGAAGATTGAAGGAAGATTTTATTTTATCCTCTTTTCAAAATGAGAGTGCAGAAGATGTGTAGAGAGAAGAGACTCAACGTAACAAACTTTCCTTGGCTTGATTGATGCTCGTCTTATTTTCTTTCTTATTTCTTTAAAATAATTATGTTTTCAAATTAAGATTGTTTAAATAAATTACTTTGGTTGCATTTATAATTTTATTGGTTTTTGACATTTTGGTGCTCAACCAATGATGAATCCAGCTTGATATTTATAAATTAATGTATTTATACATCATGATTCAAATGACTTTACTATGTGAGGGAATTGCGCTATAGCATTGAGCCGTGTATTCTTACGTAGAGAGGGCTCCAGCATAATTACCTATGTCTAGATTATAGTCAGTCTTAGAATATTCTTTGACAAACTTTCAAGGCAAAATTGAACTCTGTTTATTTAAGATAGAGAGATGATCTAGGCATTGTTTGGTGAGCTAACAACTAGCATCTTCCCTATTTATATCAATCCCTAGTTTGTCCTTTTGAGCCTTTATGAGATTTTAGCTTACTTTTTATTGTCTTATAAACCCTGATAACCTTCCATGAGCTGACAAGTCTGATTATCATTAAACTACCAAAAGAAAAGAAGATTGAAGAAATGGATGCTTAGTCAAGACTATAAGGACAGTTGAAGTTTACCTGAAGTAGACCTAATTTATCATATCTATCCTCATTGAAGCTGACTTGTGCTACTCCATAGTCAGAAGCATAGGATAATATGAAAAAGATAACTTTCTTATTGCTAAGACCAAAAAAAAGAAAGAAGAAAGAAAAAAAAATCAAAAGGGCGACCTGGGCAAAAATTAGAGCAACTCGCTAGTTTTGAAAACCCAAAAAAGATAGGCTAGGCAAAAAAAAAAAATTGAGCTAAAAAGGGGAGAAAATTATGAAAGCCTAAAAGAGAGGTTCAAAAAGCCAAGAGAGTTCTTGTAACTTGAAGCAGTAAAAGGTTTTTACTCAGTCTACAAGAAAAGTTTGACTTAAATTGGTCTAGCCCAACTAGCAACTCAACTAAAATTAAAGAAATAGGCGGAAGACCATGTGGTTCAAGACGTCCAATACAACTCTGAATTAGTTATCTTGAAAGGCTTAGAATTATTATTCTAAAAAGGGAAAGGGGCAAAATGATGAAAGGCCATGTTCCAGAAAAAAGAAAAACAAAACAAAACAAAATAGAAAAAAAGAAGAAAAAAAAAGAAGAAAAGGAAAGAATAAGGGTCTCAAACGTTTTGCAAAGACAAAGATTGTCCTAATCAAGATCCAGATTCATGCCAAGAAGATAAAATAATGTTCCAAGCTCTATCTTTTCATGCTTCCAACTGTCTAAGATTCTGACAAGAGGTTTATAGTGTGAAATTTATCCATAGTGTCACGTTAACTCCAGTTTAAAAATAGCCTTTGGTTAACCCATATCCCTTATAGACCCTATTTCAAGCTTGTTAAAGATTTATTGCTCTCCCTTATTAGGTGAAGTCTATTAGTGGAGATTGTTTGAATAAGCATGCATATGAGATAGATAACATTTAAACTCAATATATTCTTTGGCCAAATAATGTGTATATGCCTATCTAAAGTGTAATAATTCTTACTCAAATGGAAATGATTCCCAAATTTAGTATAGTAACTAGGGTTATGGCCTTATAGATGTGTTAATGTGAAAGATCAAGTCCTGAGATATACTGATACTGATTTGGCAAAGCCAATGTTTGATTTTAAAATTAAAATTAAATTTCAAAAAAAATATTTTCTTGTCATATGAGTCTTCAAAATTAGGGAAGTATGTTGCATTATCGAACCTTAAAGGACACATTGAGAAAAAGTGCGCTAATGAAAGGATTATTTGCAAGGTTATGAAGAAGCAACCAACTAATATGCTAATCATGGTTTGAATTAGATATCTCTGACTATCATGCTAGGGCCCCACTACTCATGTTTTCTATATCCTGAAGATGAAGCAACTAATGTGTCATCTCCTGACAATCTAATCCCAAACCTATATGAATATCCAAAAGGAACCAATAAGAATACTTCAGCCTATCACCTCAATTTGTGAGTGAATATAATTATTGCAAGTATCACTCATGCATATCATGCATACCATGTATACATGAGCACGTCACATTCCACTTTTGTTGTCTTGTGTTACCTATGCCTCTGTCAGAGTAAACAAGTGATACCCTGTAAAGGAAAAAATGAGAAGAAGGCATAGCATCAAGGGGTTGAAAGGTCCATATGCTTGTGCAAAAAACAAGACAAAACAGAAGCATCAGCTAAAGCTTAATGGGAGCAAGATAGTTGGTTTAAGCCTATACAAGGGCCAAAAGCTTCTCCTTTTCAATTTTTGATCTTATGCATATATAAAATATTTTTAAACTCTCTTTCAATGTTCTGCTATGCAGGGGGCAAGAGAGGATATAAGGGCTAAAAAATAGCCAAATTTTTTGCAAAATAGAATCCATTAAAGAATTGAACAAGTAGTTAGAAGTAAGCCCACACCCTCAAATGATAGAAGGTCAGTCTAGCCAAAAGAGCTAAAGTCGATCCATTAAAGATTGGAACAAGTTGATGGTTAGAAGAAAACCATAATTCTCAAATGACAAAAGGACAGTCAAGCTAAAAAAGCTGAAATCCAGTTTCGGATTAAAAACCCAAATTTGGTCTCGGGTTGAGAATCCAAATTTGGTCTCAGGTAGAATCCAAATCCAATCTTGGGTCGAGAATCCAAATCCAACCTCGAGTCCATAAACCAAATCCACTCTCAGGTCCAGAATCCAAATCCAATTTTGGATTGAGAACCCAAATCCATTCTCTGGTCCAGAATTCAAATCTACTCTTGGGTCGAGAACCCAAATCCACTCTCGGGTCCAGAATCCAAATCCAACCTCGAGTTTAGAACCTAAATCTAGTTTCGGGTCTAGAATCTAAATCCAGCCACGAGTCCAGAATTCAAATCCAGTCTCGGGTCCAAAGCTCAAATCCTATCTCTAATCTAGAATCCAAATTCAATTTCGGGTCCAAAATCCAAATCTAGTTTCTGGTTCAGAATCTAAATCCAGTCTCCGATCTAGAATCTAAATTCACTCTTGGATCCAGAACCTAAATCCAATCTTAGGTCAAGAACCCTAAATCCAATCTCGGATCCATAACCCAAATATAGCCTTGGGTCCAGAACCCAAACCAATTTTCCGGTCTAGAACCCATCCTTATCCAAGACCATCCCAAAATAAATTATTTTTCGCTCTCTGAATGAATTCAAGATCATTCAAGCAGGGGAAAAAACTGTAGACCTTTAATTTTGGCCCAAATTAAATTCAAGAAGCTTAAACCTGGTCTGTTTCAATTTTAAAGAGTTTAAACCTAGTTTAAAAGCTTGAATCAAATTGGTCCAATTTATAAAGACCCAAATTAAATTTATAAAATAGGTTCAATTCGAGAATTAGAAAAATTGGATTCGGTTTGAGTTAGACTAGGTCCAAATCGACATGAGCCTAGCTCATGTTGATTTGGAAACTCCAAATTGATATTAGCCCATGTTTATTTAGCTAGTACAAATCGACATGAGCTTAACTCATGTTGATTTGGACACTCCAAATAGGCATGAACGCTATAATTAGATGATTCTATATGAGTTTGGTTTATTTAGGAATCCTAATCATGCTTAAATTGTGAAAATCTCATAACCATATGAGGATTAACAAGGACTGTTAAATCTAATTGATATATTATAAAAATAGAAAGAAAGATAGAAGGTGGGAGGAGGAGCCACGGTTAATAAAAAGAAACAATTACAGGGAGAGGAAGGCAAGAGAAAAAACACGAGACTCAATAGCCAAATCTAACTGGCCTAGACTCATTAGAACCACCCAAGGTGATAGAATTGTAGCTTGATCTAGTAGCTTTCATTTGGAAAAATCTATAATAAAGACAGAAACTTCAACAACTTTGGTTCAACCGAATTTATTTTGGTGGACTCAACAACGCAAGTATGATTTTTCATCAACTAACTTTATTTAGTTTAATTAATCTTATTCACTATTAATTAATCAAACCTAATTCATAATTCAAAACCCTAGTTTGCATGATTAGTGTTAAATTGATTTCTAAAACCCTAGTTTGCATGATTAGTGTTAAATTGATTTCCAAAACCCTAATTTACATGTTTAATACTTAGTTTAATCTTTAAAACCTAATTTTATATGTCTTAGCTTTAATTAGCACATTAAACCCTAGGTTTGCATTTTTACAAAGTTAAGACCCTATTTTTATATGTTGTAGCTTTAATTAGTACATTAAACCCTAGATTTGCATTTTTAGAAAACTAAAACCCTAATTTCTAAATTTAAAGCCTAATTTTTAATAAAACCCTAACTAGAACACTAATTTGCATTATGAAACCCTAATTGATGTTAAAGCTTTAACTTTGTTAATTTATTATTTAACCATGATTTTAACCATTGATTTTATTGTTATGGATGAATGGATGGTTGATATAATTTTCCTATGATGAATGATTGAAAGATTGTAAAAGACATATTTTCACCTTGTAGATGCCTTGGTTATATTTGATTATGTAATTTATTTTATGAACTTTGGGACATTTTAAAGAACATATTTTCATCTTTTGATAGGTGTCTTATTTCATTTATTTTTATGGACTTGGATGATTATAAGGGTATGTTTCCATCCTCGGATGAGTGCCCATTTTGATTGGTTTGTTTAACTTAATAATACGATGAATGTTTATTTTATAATCGCATGTAATATGGATAATTCTATAATATTTTAAGAATTTTATAATATTCAGACCTAAAAAGGAGGTCAGTTCCAATGAACCTCACGCTATAGGAGGGTGATGGGTCATTCTCATATTCCCCATGTGTACCCAACTTTTGAAACGCAATAGGGGGTTGGGGATTTTTTAGGAAATGAGTCATCCACACCTTCTTTTCTTTCCCAGCCCATCCGTGTAACACCCCTATACCCCGTATACGCACACTACATACTACTACACCTGTAATATACGTATACCGAATACAAGTGTGCCACAGTTTATAATAAACACACCAATCTTTCAATTTAACAACATTATAAGAAAACTTAAAACATTCAAATTTTATTATAAAGTACAATAGATAATAATGGCTTCACATCTCATCATAGGCAATAACAATGGCTTCACATCTCATCATATCTCAATTCACAATGGCTTCACATCTCACCATAGGCAATAACAATGGCTTCACATCTCATCATATCTCAATTCACATTAAAGCAATTCATCATTAAAGTATACATAACCAAATGCATTGGACATACATTTTGAATGATCATCATATCTTTCACATTATGCAAATCATAACATTAATCAAATGTATTAACAATGAAATATATTACTTAACACATTTACAATCAAATGTGCTAAGTCTCAAAATCATGTAAATGTATGCAACCATGTAAGTTTGTACTTACCTCAAGAACAACTCACACCAATCTATACACTTCCTCTTCCAAGAATTCTTCACTACTAGGGTTAGGCAACTCAACCTCTTCACAACATAATTCAAAAGGAATAATACACACTTATTTACAAATACACATGAATTCTAATACAATTATTCACCTATTAGCCTCATACTAGACCCACAGATCACAAATTACAAACCAAAACCACTATCTAAGGCCCCACGGTCGTGGCCTCACAACCCCCCACGGGCGTGGGTTAGAAAACGAATCTGTCCAATTTGCCCAACACCCCACGGTCGTGGCATCCAAGGGCCACGGTCGTGGCATCCAAAATGCTTATGTTTCCAATTATACTCATGTATTCTATGCTTTCAACTTCATTAAACACAAACATCTTGAAGATCTACCAAAATAATTGCTCAAACTCACAACATACATCAATTACCAAATTCAAAACCATAACATAAACACAACTCTTACTCTTCCATTCAACTCCAAAATCACAATCAATTAAATCCAACACTCTCAAACACACCACAATCAAACATACTCATGCTCTTAATAATCCAACACCAAACTCAAACACAACTTAAAATAAAACAAGAGAATCAAAAGGAAACTTACCAAAGTTAATGAAACTTCTTAAATTTTCAACTTGATCACTTGAAATCTTTTTCAATTTTGAGCTTGGAAAACAAAAACTCTCTTTCTCTCTATTGCCTTTGTGATACCCGGCCAACCAAAGAAAGAAGAAGAAAATGAAGAAGAAGAGGAGGCAAAGTCAAACATTTATTCTCCACTTAAACCTCCACCAAGCAATATATCATTAAAATATTCTAATATATTCTCTTCCACTAACTTAATTTTCCATTTTCCACTAATTAATTAAAATCAATTATTTCTTCTTTTGACCATATAATAATTTGACTTGTATATGTTGTATATATCTCTATATATACAACATATACACATCTCTCTTTACTTCTTTTCTCTTTCCATTAAACATATACACTAAATCCAAATACAACAAGAATTCCAAAACTTTTAGGGCATACTTTGAGATATTACAATTCTCCCCCTCTAAAAAGAAATTTCGTCCTCGAAATTACCTGATTTTAAGTCTGAAACAGTTGGGGATACTGTTCTCGCATTGCTTGTTCACTTTCCCAAGTTGCCTTTTCCTTTGCATGATTCTTCCAAAGAACCTTTACAAGTGGCACTTTCTTATATCTCAACTCTTTCACTCCATGTGCCAAAATAGCAATTGGTTCTTCTTCAAATGTTTGATCCGAACTCACCTCAATAGATTCAACTGGTAAAATATGAGATGGGTCTGATCTGTACCTTCGCAGCATAGAAACATGGAAGACATTATGGATTCTATCCAACTCAGGCAGCAAAGCGAGTTGATAAGGAACTGGTCCAACTCTTTCTAATACTTCATAAGGTCCAATAAAACGAGGACTTAGCTTCCCTTTTCTGCCAAATCTCAAAATCTTTTTCCAAGGAGATACTTTCAGAAATACTTTATCTCCAACATCAAACTCTATGTCTCTCCTCTTCAAATCTGAATAAGATTTCTGCCGACCTGAAGCTGCTTTCAACCGATCCCGAATTATTTTCACTTTCTCTTCCGTTTCTTTAATCAAATCAGGACTAACCAATTTACTTTTCCCAACTTCATTCCAACACAGAGGCGTCCTACATCTTCTACCATACAATGCCTCATATGGTGCCATTCCAATACTGGATTGATGACTGTTGTTATAAGCAAATTCCACAAGTGGCAAAAATCTGTCCCAACTTCCAGAAAAATCAATGACACAGCTTCCCAACATATCCTCAATAATCTATATCACTGTCTCTGATTGCCCATCTGTCTGCGGATGAAAAGCAGTGCTAAAGTGCAATCGAGAACCCAAAGCACCATGTAAACTCTTCTAAAATCTCGAAGTAAACCGAGGATCTCGATCAGACACTAAAGAAATTGGAACTCCATACAATTTCACTATCTCACTAATATACAACTCAGTCAATTTCTCAAGAGAATAGTCCATTCTAACTGGAAGAAAATGAGCTGTCTTTGACAACCAATCAACAATCACCCAAATAGCATCATGCTTCTTCTGAGTCAATGGCAAACTAGACACAAAATCCATTGTCACTCTCTCCCATTTCCATTCAGGCACTGATAAATGTTGAAGCAACCCTGTTGGAACTTGATGCTCAGCTTTCACCCTCTGACAAGTGAGACATTTAGATACAAACTCCGCTATGTCTCTTTTCATACCTGACCACCAATAATGTTGCTTCAAATCCTGATACATCTTTGTACTCCCAGGGTGCATAGCAAAAACTAACTGGTGTGCTTCCTCTAAAATAATCTTTCTCAAACTAACATCATCAGGAACACACAACCTATCTTTAAACCAAAGGCTACCATCACTTTTCACAAGAAAATCTCAGTTCTCCCCATTTTGGCAATCTAAAACAATCTTTTGAATTTTCTCATCAGCCAATTGAGCTTCTTTAATCTGATCCAACAACACTGGTCTCAAATGCAACTGAGTTAACAACGCACCATCATCACAAAGCTCAAAACTAGCATGCAGCTCTCAACTCAACAAGCAACGAGAGCGAATAAACGGACAAACCTGCCAAAGACTTCCAACTCAAGGCATTAGCAACAACATTTGCCTTACCAGGATGATAATCAATCAAACAATCGTAGTCTTTGATCAACTCTAACCACCGTCTCTGTCGAAGATTCAGCTCCCTCTGAACACCCAAATATTTCAAACTCTTATGATCTGTGTAGATAAAACACTTCTCTCCATACAAATAATGTGGCCAAATCTTCAAAGCAAATACTATAGCTGCCAATTCCAAATCATGCGTCGGGTAATTAAGCTCATGCGGCTTCAACTGCCGAGAAGCATAAGCTATGACTTTCCCCTCTTGCATCAAAACACAACCTAAACCATTATGTGAAGCATCACTGTAAATCACATATGGTTTATCTTCCACAGGCAAGGTAAGAATAGGAGCTTGAGTCAACATCTCCTTCAACTGCTCAAAGCTTGTTTGACACTGATCCGTCCACACAAATCTAACTCCCTTTCGAAGTAATCTGGTGGGTGGAGTAGCTATCAAAGAAAAGCCTTTCACAAAACGTCGATAATAGCCTGCCAAACCCAGAAAACTTCTAACTTCAGTCACAGACTTCGGTGGACTCCAATTCAAAATGGCCTCAACTTTACTCGGATCAACTCTAATACCATCTGCTGAAACTATATGACCCAGAAAAGTCACTTGATCAAGCCAAAACTCACACTTTGACAACTTAGCATACAATTGCTTCTCTCTCAAAGTCTGCAATACAATCTGCAAATGCTTGTCATGATCCTCTTTACTACGCGAATACACCAAAATATCATCAATAAAGACCACTACAAACTAATCTAGATAGGGCCTAAACACCCTATTCATCAAATCCATGAAAGCTGCAGGTGCATTCGTCAATCCAAAAGGCATCACTAAAAACTCATAATGCCCAAATCTTGTGCGGAAAGCAGTCTTAGGAACATCTTCCTCTCTGACCCTCAACTGATGTACACTGATCTCAAATCAATCTTGAAAAACACTGCTGCTTCCTTTAATTGATCAAAGAGATCATCAATCCTAGGCAAAGGATACTTATTCTTGATAGTCACTTTATTCAATTGCCTATAATCGATGCACAACCTCAAAGTACCATCCTTCTTCTTCACAAACAAAACAGGAGCTCCCCACGGAGAAACACTAGGGCGAACAAACCCTTTATCCAACAACTCCTGCAACTGCACCTTCAACTCTCTCAACTCAGTAGGTGCCATTCGATAAGGAGTAATAGAGATGGGAGTGGTACCAGGCAACAAATAGATACCAAACTCAACCTCTCTCTCAGGTGGTAACCCTGGTAACTCCTCAGGAAACACATCTAGAAATTTCGCAACTGTGGGTATACTATCAAGTTGTGAACCCACTATTCTGGTATCCACAACATGAGCAAGATAAGCATCACACCCTTTTCTAATCAACTTTCTAGCTGCAAAAGCTGACACAAACAAGGATGCAAATTGTCTCTACTCACTAGATACCATTACACTTCTACCATCACCGGTTCTCAAGGTAACACACTTCTTTTGACAGTCTACCACAGCTCCGTGTTTAGATAACCAATCCATGCCTAAGATCAAATCATACTCCTTAAAAGGCATTTCAATCAAATCACCCAAAAATTCCTCACCTTGCACCACGACTGAACTATCACGATGCACCTTGCTAACAACCACACTATGCCCTAAAGGATTTGTCACCAACACATCAAATCCTAAGGACTCTGAATGCAATTCAGACACAAGCAAGATAGATGCACTTATGTATGAATGAGTAGGTCCTGGATCAATCAAAGCAAGAACTGAAATACCAAATAAAGAAAATGTACCCGCAATAACTGCTGAAGCATCCGGTTGTCTCTGCATCACATACACTCTCTGAGAAGACCCAGCCTCATCTGGCCTACTGCCTCCGGATGTAGAGCCTCCTCTCTGACTGATCCCAGGTCGACCACCTCTACTAACACCTCTACCACTTCGACCTCCTCTCACACTAGATCGAGAAACTGCAGAATCTGCCTGCCTATGCTCCTGCATCTCAGGACAATCTCTAATGAAATGGTCAGACGATCCACATCTAAAACACACAGCTGATCCACCAATCTTCCAACAAACACCCCCATGTATCATACCACAATGGACACATGTAGGTGGAGTAGACCTCTGAACCACTGGAGTCGAAACACTAGCTACAGAAACTGTAGGTCTCGGTCTCTGCCTCTGATACTGAACTGACCTACCCGACTGCCTCAAGCTCCTACTGACTCTCGGAATAAAACTTCCTCAGCCTCTCTTCAAAGACGAAGACCCTGCCTCAAACTGGGATCTCCTAACTCTGGTCTCCTCCTCAGTAGCAGCTGCTGCAATACCCTGTGCTCTCTCAACTCTTCTAGCTGCTACAACCAACTAAGAAAAATCCTGGTACCGAGAACCAGCAACAATACACATAATAGAGGGCCTCAACCCCTCCTCAAATCTCCTACACCGGTCAATCTCATCTGAAATAATCCCACCGGCATAGTTACTCAACCGCAGGAACTCTATCTCATACTCTGTCACAGTCCGGTTATCTTGTCTCAAATTCAAAAATTCCATCTTCTTAACATCCTTATACTCCTTCGGAGTATATTTTTGCTCAAATTCCCTCAGAAAATCACCATAAGACAACGTAGGTGGATCATCCATGGCATGAGGAACTGTCTTCCACCAATCATAAGCATCTTTCTGCAGTAAAGATCTAGCATAATCAAATTTCTCTTCAGGAGTGGCTTGCAACTGAATAAATACCCTCTGCACTCTATCCAACCACTGCTCAGCTACTGCAGGATCTGTAGTACCAAGAAAATCCTCAGCCCCATACTTCCTCAATTTATCATAATGTCTCACCGGCACTTGTAGCAGTGGCGGCAGTGGCAGATGCTGCACTGTAGCTTGCCTCAACAGTTCTACCACATGCCGTAACCAAACCAGCAGAACCTCATCAGCTGCTTGTCTCTCATGTACCGAAGCAGGTGCCTCTCTAGCTCTCTCAACCCTAGCTCCATCTCTACCCTCTTCAGGAGCTACACTCTCAGCACTACCATCTACGGACTGACGTGACTGAGACGCCATCACTACCTATGTCTGCAAACACAGCAGAATATACATCATTAAAGATCAGAGACTGCCAATACCAAAACATGTATCTTATTTAAAAACCATATTTTAAAAATCAAAAATTTTCTTTTTCTTACAATTTACCTAGGTTGAGAATCTTAAAACCTAGGCTCTGATACCAAAACAATTGTAACACCCCTATACCCCGTATACGCACACTACATACTACTACACCTGTAATATACGTATACCGAATACAGGTGTGCCACAATTTATAATAAACACACCAATCTTTCAATTTAACAACATTATAAGAAAACTTAAAACATTCAAATTTTATTATAAAGTACAATAGATAAAACATTTATGTGATACGCAGCGGAAAATATAGCGGTATTTACAAATACATATACAGCAAAATCCATGTTTTACAAATCATAAAATTTATACATGTTTGGCAGTTTGTCTTTGATCTTTAAGCCCTCTATCAACGCTTCAGAATCTAGACTCAACTCGGTCTAGCTGAACTCTCTGGTTCTACCCTGTCACCTGCGAGATGAACCACAATCGCGTTAAGCCAACGGCTTAGCGGTACAAACCACAATAACAATATGTTTTAATGCAATGTCAATGTCACACATTTCAACCATAAAGACAATATTCATAAATGATATATTAATATTTTTCCATAACACTACATTTCATTATCTTATTCAATTCTTTCACCATTCATGAATCACATTGAAACAAAGACAAGCATGGGCCTAAAAGATACTAATATGTTATTCAAAGTTCAGAGTTACTGCTTTGGTCCATAATCACAATCATCAAGCCCGTAGGCGATACATATATATATATATATATCTATCCATGGATAGTGTAACAGACCCAGTCTCTTGGACCTCAACCCGGCTAGACCCAAGGGCCCTAGTATCTTGGTCCTCTACCCGGCTAGACTGTTACTGTTTTTGAGGCTTACTACCCAGTCATTTCACCCCAAAAACATCATATTTCACATTTTTCAGCTGGACTCGGCTTACGACCTGGTCTTTTCACCTATCCAGCGAATCATAGGCATGCCGTCAAACCCAGAACTCTGAAAATTGAATAACATATTAAGCACACAATTATTTCATTTATCTCTTTATCATCCTCTTTCTCAATTCATTTCTCATTTCATATTCCATAATCAAATAGGCAACCATGCCCTAATTATTTCATTTGTACTATCATAGCCAATAACAATGGCTTCACATCTCATCATATCTCAATTCACATTAAAGAAATTCATCATTAAAGTATACATAACCAAATGCATTGAACATACATTTTGAATGATCATCATATCTTTCACATTATGCAAATCATAACATTAATCAAATGTATTAACAATGAAATATATTGCTTAACACATTTACAATCAAATGTGTTAAGCCTCAAAATCATGTAAATGTATGCAACCATGTAAGTTTGTACTTACCTCAAGAACAACTCACACCAATCTATACACTTCCTCTTCCAAGAATTCTTCACTACTAGGGTTAGGGCAACTCAACCTCTTCACAACCTAATTCAAAAGGAATAATACACACTTATTTACAAATACACATGAATTCCAATACAATTATTCACCTATTAGCCTCATACTAGACCCAGAGATCACAAATTACAAACCAAAACCACTATCTAAGGCCCCACGGTCGTGGCCTCACAACCCCCCACGGGCGTGGGTTAGAAAACAAATCTGTCCAATTTGCCCAACACCCCACGGTCGTGGCATCCAAGGGCCACGGTCATGGCATCCAAAATGCTTCTGTTTCCAATTATACTTATGTATTCTATGCTTTCAACTTCATTAAACACAAACATCTTGAAGATCTACCGAAATAATTGCTCAAACTCACAACATACATCAATTACCAAATTCAAAACCATAACATAAACACAACTCTTACTCTTCCATTCAACTCCAAAATCACAATCAATTAAATCCAACACTCTCAAACACACCACAATCAAACATACTCATGCTCTTAATAATCCAACACCAAACTCAAACACAACTTAAAATAAAACAAGAAAATCAAAAGGAAACTTACCAAAGTTAATGAAACTTCTTAAATTTTCAACTTGATCACTTGGAATCTTTTTCAATTTTGAGCTTGGAAAACAAAAACTCTCTTTCTCTCTATTGCCTTTGTGATGCCCGGCCAACCAAAGAAAGAAGAAGAAAATGAAGAAGAAGAAGAGGCAAAGTCAAACATTTATTCTCCACTTAAACCTCCACCAAGCAATATATCATTAAAATATTCTAATATATTCTCTTCCACTAACTTAAATTTCCATTTTCCACTAATTAATTAAAATCAATTATTTCTTCTTTTGAACATATAATAATTTGACTTGTATATGTTGTATATATCTCTATATATACAACATATACACATCTCTCTTTACTTCTTTTCTCTTTCCATTAAACATATACACTAAATCCAAATACAACAAGAATTCCAAAACTTTTAGGGCATACTTTGGGATATTACAATCCGAGTGCCGACTGTAATTTCTCTAGGTTTAGGCCTGTGTTCTCTTAGACCCAAAGCCTAATAGTGCTATAGTCGCAAGAACCATTTCATCGGGAGATGGGGGTGAAAATCCCCCCTCACAGCAGGCCCACCTAAAAGCTACAAAATTATTCTTTCTTCTATTCCATTTCACTTTTATTTTCATTTTAAGCAATTTTTGGGGAATGTATGCCTATCCTAGAACCCATAAGGATTAAAGTTAGAATCCCTAATTTTAGAATTTTGGAGTTGTAATTTAATTATTTTAATTATATGCATTATTTAATGCTTTGAATGGATTTCATACATCATTAATTGCTCATGCATTTATAAATGTCATTCATGAAATAAATACTTTTTAAAAGAAGCTAAAGTTTCATTAAAGGAAAAATCAAAATTTACTTAAATTTGAAAATCTAGTCCAGGACCCATTGTGATTTGTTTCAGATTAGTGCATTTTGGGCTTAACCCTTAAAATAATTTTTGGAGTCAAATCAAAATGGATTTTTCCTTAATTTTTTTCTTAACACCAAATGAATTAAGATGATGACTCATAAATAGAATGGTTTTTCAAAATAAAAGACAAAAATTTACAAAACAAAAGGCATAAATTTAAAACTCGTGCTTAATAAACTGAATGGAGACTGTTTACGGCAATTTTATGTGGGATCAAATCTAAATGAGCATTTTGGCTCCCTTAGCGAGATGGGAATATGCTCGGGTGAAGCCTTACAAATGGAAACTCCACTAGGGAGTAAAAACATTTCCTAAAAAGAAAATTAAAATGGACTCTTTTCAAGTAAGATTTGATTTCTCTTTAGTTAAACATTTTCTTTTCATCCACATCTTATATAAAGGGTTCATTACCCTTAGTTTAGGAAGCCCCTTGGATAACAAGTATCAACTTTCCTTAGGTATATTAGGGATAGCAAAACCATACAATCCGTGATAAATTCTCAATCATTTTGAGCTACTGCGAGGCAGTAGCTAAGAGGCCACATGGTAGCCGCAATGCACATGGCTGTTACAATTCCTTATATGCAACTGCTGCACCAAACTTTCTAAATCCCACATTGATTTTTTGTATCATTTTTAGTTCCCAATGCTTCTCTATAAATAGCGAGTATCCATCCAAGCTTTAACACACCCTAAAAAGCAAGCAAGGCCTATTTGCTACTTTCTTTTCTCTTTTCCCTCTTTTAACTTTCTAAAAAATGAGCTTTCTCAAAGTAAAAGGTCCTTCCTCAATTTTGGACCGTTCAAAGCTTTGGTTAGGTGCTTTTTTTTTAATTAATTTGATTAATTAATCAACTTGGCCTTAAGTTATTTAAAATTAACAACCCTTTTGGACATCTTCACCAACCCTTTGCTATTTTGGAGTTAAGTTGGGCCTAAGCCCACTTTTGATCAACATCAAGCTTAGATCAAGTCAAGCCCAAAGCCCAAACCTTCCATCAAACCCAAGGTACAACTAAGGAGTGGAAAAACTTTGAATGTGTCAATTTTAAAGTAAAGTAAAAGGAAAACCAAGGTAAATTCCTTAGGCCAATCTCTTTCAAAGTTCAGTAACGTAACCAATTTTAATTAATCAAACTTAAGTCAGTTGCATCCAATAGCAAGAACTACTAAGGCTTTGATTCCCATTCAAAGGGATTGACAGGTAACTTGGAATATGACCCCAAATGGTGAGCCAATTAAAAGCTATAAAATTGGTTTTATCTCCTTCTACCTTTCTTCCTTTTTTTTCTCTTTTGATTAGGGAATGTGTGCCTATTCTAGACCTATAAGGGCTAGAGTCAGGATCCCCTTCTTTAGGATTTTGAACTGTAAATAATTTCTTTTATTTTAATACTTTGTGGATATCATACTTAACTACTCATCTATACTTATTATGTCATTCATAAAATTGATAATTTTTCAAAAGTTAAAATTTCTTTAGAATCCATCACTTTTTACTTAAACTTGAAAACCTAGTCCAGAACCATCATTTGGTTCAAGGCTAGTGCTCTTTTTAAGTTAAAATTATTTGTAGAGTAATTGAAATAAGTTTTTCCTAAACTTTTTCCAAACCAAATAAATTAAAATGGAGACTCATTCAAATTGATTTTCAAAATAAAGCCACATTGACTTAGGTTTTTAAAATAAAACCATCTTTTCCAAAATAAAAAGTCAAAATAAACTCATGCTTATCAAACTGATTGGAGACTAAACACTCTAGTTTTATGTGAGTTCGAGCTCAAATGAGCATTTTGGCTACATTGATCTAGTTGGACCAATGCTCGGGCAAGGCCTCACAGTCGCATTAAAGAATCCACATTCCCTACTAAGTTTGAAAAGTTAGATATACAGAGGAAAGTTAAAAAATGGCCTAGCAGCCCATACACTCAATTTATTGGAATCAGCCTCCTCATAAGTTCTAATAATATGTCATAATTACTTATTAACACATTATTTAATTTGAATATTGAAATCACATAAAATTAATAAAAGTGTATATTAAAATATGATTAATGCATGTATAATGTTCATGAGTGCGAAAATAGGTACCCATTCTCATAGAAACATACCCTTACAATCCCGAGGTTCAGTAGATTACATAAGGGAAAAAGAAAGAAACACAACGAAAGTATCCTACTCATTGAATCTAATAAAAATTATAGAACGTGGACCTACTACAATAATCTATGAAAATATAAAATTATATTAGCATGAACCTACTACAATCATTCTAAGAAAGTGAATCAAAGAGTGTCTACACAAGTAGCATAACACTATAAGCCTATCATATTTGAAATTGGTATAGAACACACTTCCATCAAGCATTATTATCTTTTTCACCAACTTAGAGGGACTTTCATATTTACCCTAACCCTAATCCATATTTAATCAAAGCCCCCTCTAACTAAAGACCTACATATAACTGAAACCAACCAATAAAATTGCCAAATAATATGTCTAGCGTCTCTAACATAAATCTAATCGGGAGGTAATGTATTTACATTGAGAAATCTATATAAAATAATAACATTGTCATGGGAGATTCAACCTATATCAAGCAATGAAAAACCAACAAGTGTTTGTTAAATGTACACAGTGCTCCCTCCACAATATGTTCATAATCAATAAAAAAAACTTGAATAAAAATCTTACTCCCCCATATTAGTAATGTTAATTCCCCCAAATAGGATTCTAGAGATCTACTAGAGGATTTCTCATAGCCATGAAGCTTATAATTTTTGAACTAGAAACATCCCTACAAAGCATTACTCATAAGGCTAGACCTAATCCCCTCCACAGAGCCGCTTGCCACCCTTCCTCTGCATCACTGCCCAGGGAAAGTTTAGATAATCTTGTGTCCATAGAAGAGCCCTATAGTTCAAATTAAAACCAAATTAGAAAAACCTTAGAAAATTTTAAGAAAGACATAAAAACTCATATGAGTTATGAAACCTTGCTATCGAAGCAAAAAAAACACCCTAAAATGTATCCTAGATGAATTAATTGCTACCTTTTTATTTATTAGAGGCTTTCCATTTACATAGTAGAAATGTCTTCTTAATTACAATAAAACAAAACTAACTAAATAGTTTAGAATAGGTCAAGTAACAAAAAAAGCTTCAAAGGAATAAAACTTCCAACTTTTAATAATATGTGAACCCCTTATTTTGCACCTAATTTAGAAAATTAAGAAAACTAAAATTAAAAAAAATGGAAAAAATGCTTTGAAAAAAAGCCTTGTCGGGCCAGATGCAGACAAGCCATGCCATAAGGCCTTCGTGTAGACGGCACGACCCAATCTCCCAGCTGTCCAACTTCTATAAATAGGGCTTCCCCTTCTTGTTAAAGGATCTCGAATTTTGACGTCCAGACTCTGCCAAATTGTTTTCTCACTAAAAATTAATTAAAATATTTATTCTTTCATTATCACCATTAATTTTCATTACTACAATCATTTTAATTTCACTTAATTGCATAATCAAAGTGGAGTTACAAAATCTTTTTTTAAAAGAAAATAATCGTCCAAGGTATTATTTTCTTCACTATATCTATTTCTATTCGATAATTAATTAACTCAAATTCATTAATTCAAAGGTATGAACTACTTACTGTTCTAATTTCCATTCAAATGGGATAAGTAGACACACTTGGAATATTACTCTGAGTGGTGAGCCCTCACCTAAATAACCCTAATTGGTTCTTTCATTTGATTTTTTTTTGTTGTTATTTTATCATTCCTCTTTTCTTAAGATTTTGGGACACAATGCAAATTTGATGAGTTTTACAATTGTTGCCATTATTGTTATTATTTCTCTTTATAAATAATTAGTTAATTGGGGATTTGTGTTCGACCTAGAACCCATAAGGACTAGAGTGAAAGCTCTCCTAAAATTATTATTTTGGTATGGATGTAATAATTATCTTTTTTTTTTTTGTATTTTATGGATGTCATGATATTATATGTTCATGCATTATTGTATCATCCACGATTAATTTTGGCATAAACTCTAAAAATCACATTTTTTTTAATCATGAAAGTTAAATCAATCAAAGAGAAAATCATTTTTATTGAAATTTGTTTGAAAACTTAATCTGAGACCTATAGTGATTGGTTTCAGACTAGTGTCTTTTTAGGTAAAAATTAATCTAATTTAATGAAGTTAATTAAATGATTTTTTCCATAACTTTTTCCAAACCGAATAAATTAAGGTGGCGAGACTCTCTAATTTATGCTTTTCAAAATAAAAGTCACTTGATATTTTTCATAACAAAAGGAGAGTAAGTTTATTTTCTCAAAAATAGGAAATCTGTTTTCTTTGAACCCGTGCTTACTTAACTGACTGGAGACTGTATGCGGCGGTGTTGTGTGAGACTAATCCCAAATGAGTATTTCAGCTCCTGATTTCCAAGTGGGCCATATTGGTGCTTTGGCGAGGCCTCATAGTTGGTGACTCTACTAGGGACTTTAAAATTTTCCAAATAAAATTTTTAATGGGCTCTTTTCAAAAACATTTTCTCTTTGAGTGATTTTTTTCCTTTAATTCATGCATGAATGTTCCTTACCCTTTAGTTTAGGAAACCCTGAATAGCAAGTAGCATCCATCTAGCAACCTTCATTAGGTATGTTGGTGATAGCGAAAACATCCAACCCATGACGAATCCTCAATCCTTTTGAGGTGTAATGGAATGCACATACTACTGGACCTACGCCATATTCATTATTTGTCATGTAGTTAGGTATATCGATGTCCTAGTATGATGAGACCCTTTGGACCAAACCATTATTTACATGTAAAGGCCTTAGGCCCTACCCTTAGGAGGTATGCACTATAATCCTACACCATCTTCATAAAATGATTTTCATTCATGCATACATGCATGTATTCCATTCATATCACTCGTATAAAGGAATTATCCCCTTAAAATTCAATTCAAAATCAAAGTTATAAGCCTGGAACTACATCAAACCTAAATCACCTTGATTCATTCAAAACAATAAACCTGATTCCATAAGCTCGGGCTTAAGCCACACTGGTTTAGTCTATCCCAAAATAAAAAGTTGTAATAGCCCAGTGACCCAAGAAATACAGGGTTAAGACCACACCGACCTAACCTTTCCTTGAAAAATGATGAAACATTAATTTGGACCATTTAGAATCAAGCAGCATCAACCTCATAAAAACATGAGCCATATTGCCTAGACCATTAATAATTGATCTTTTTTTAGCAAAATCTAAAAGGGAATATCTTTATTTTTTTTTCTAAAAAAGAAGAACACTAAAATTTTGTGGATCACCCTAAATAGATTTTTTGTCTAACCTATACACAATAAAATCTATCTTACATTGAACTTATTTATTTCTCCTCTACGATTAAACCATGAGCTAAGAAGAAAATCCCATTATAAGATTAGCCCATGCTATAAAAAGACTCGGTTATAAAACTTCTTATCAGATAAGATAAACTCCAGGAAACCATATTGGCTAACGTCCAAGCTATGATACGCCAGGCATTTGCGTAATACTATTGCATCACAATATGATACCTTGATTGAGCCACTAACTCTACCTTCTTTTTCCCCAAGGTACCCATGTCTTTGTCAACCGAATATCTTGACATGAAAGCTTTTATTGAAACCATCCTCAAGAAACAAGAGGAGATCTTCAGGAACATGCTTACTAGCCAACAAACTAATTTCAATAGGACGTTAGTTGATTCTTTGAGTGCACATTACAAATCCATCATGACTGAGGTTCAAAATATGCTGCATAGAAAGCATCCAGATATTGTTTCATCATCCACACAGCCTGTACCCATCATTGTCCATACTCACCAAGGAACCACAATTGAACTACCTAAGGTTCCAGAACCTGGTTCCCTCAAGAATCCTTTTTAAAGGGAAGAGCACCCTAAAACTCGTCTTCTTATGAATAACTGGAAGCAATGGAAAAGTGAATAAAGAATTTCAAGTATTGAGATGAAACTCTATATCTCAAGCCTTTGACCTTATATCCAGAGGCCCACCTACCACTAAATTTCAAAAATGCATAAGATGGACAAGTTTTATGGGACCACTTGCCCTAAAACTCACCTTAAGGTATATGTGGGAGCCCTCAAACCCATGAGACTCAATAATAAGCTCTTTACTCAATTGTTCTAGAGATTCCTCATTGGTGTTGCTATTAGATGGTTCATGGACTTAGATAAAAAGAAGTATTAGACTTGGGAGGATATTTGTAATGCTTTTACTAAATAATACCACTATAACATTGAAGTGGACATCACAAGGAGAGACTTCAAAATAGCTAAACAAGGCCAAAAGGAATCTTAATTCCCTTTTGTTGTCCCAAGATGGCAACCAAGAGGGGGGGGGGTGAATTGGTTTTCTCGAGAAATGATGGCAAATAGAAACAAAGAATTCAAAACTCAATAACAAGAAATGTAGAAGAAATAAATGGTTGAGTAGTGAGTAGAAGAAAGAACACACAAGATTTATAGTGGTTCGGATTTACTCCAATCCTACATCCGCTTCCTTAACAACTTGTTAAGGTTCCATTAACTTTGAGTTTTCTTCTTACAAGCTTAACTCTAACTTTATAATTGGTTTGAGATCATATACCTCACAACCCTTACAAGAGTTTTTCCCAGGCTCACTCTTACAATCTAAGTGTTTCCAAGCTCACACTCAAACTTTTACAATGGTGTTTTTAATGCTCACACCCAACACTTAATATAATTCAAATATTAATTGTAGTAATAAAAGAAAATATGTTGCTTGGCTATTAAATTCAGGATTCCCTCTTTTTAATAGAATAATTATGTGTGAATTTATAGCCAATGTGGTCTAACTAGCCGTTATAGATAGTGACAAATAAGTCTTAGTAGTTTAGACTTTGTGTTAATAGACTGTTTAAAGCAGGTAGCGATTGTCCTTGACACTAGGATGGTCGCACCAATGTCTTACGCGATTGCCCTTAGATAAGGGATGGTCGCTACATTCAAATTTGCTTCAACGTTCAAATTTAAGTGCTCTTCTGCTGGAATCTTACCCATGTTTTGGTTGTTGGGACGGTCGAACATAAGCTAGGTGCGGTCGCCCTTTTTGAATATTGAAGTGGGTTTATAACGGTTATTTAATGTGGCATTCTTTAACTGGGTAAAATAAACTTCCACCAAAATATGATTGTTGCGGTCACCCTAGGTGCCAATTAGCGGTCGAATTGAGAGACTCTCGTTGAACTTCTGGACCCACTTAAGGATGAGAACACTACTGTCAGTTTGAGTGATTTTCTCTTAAATTAACAAAGCGATCGTGGATTATTCAAGACGGTCGCAAAGTTAGTAAGCGAGACCGTATCTTCCACCGTGCTTGTCACCGCGAACCTTACTAGAATTTGGATGATTTGGTTTACTCATATTGTGGTCGTCCTTGTTCGTTGGACAGTTGCTCATGTTGATGTGCAGTCGCGACTGGGGTTGAGATTATGACCACGAACCCTACTGTGATATGGTTTCATCCTTCAATTCAATGGGGTGGTCGTCTCTAGGATTGTGCGACCGTGTAATGTGCCCTGTGTTGACTTATTTGAAACAATCTAATCCTGCAACAAGGTTCTTAAAACACATGTTAAATAAGTCATTCAATTTGAGTTGTCAAGGATAAAAATTGAGATCATTTGGCTAATAATCTCCCCCATTTTGACTTTGAAAATCAAATGGAATGATGATATAAAGTGAGAGAAATGTAAATTCAAGGAAAGAAATTTTAACTTCTCATGTATTGAGGGTTAATACATATCTAGAGGAATTCTATAAAGCTCCCCCTAAACATATGCATATATCATGTTTATTTTGGAGTGTATAGCTTATTTTATTGTAATAACTTGGCACATACACATACACATTAGTATATTCACTTTACACACATTAGTTATACTCATATTTGTATATTTCTCCCCCTTTGTCATAGGCAAAATGCATAATAAGATTATGAACATAAAAATCATAATGTCATTAAAAATAGGTCGGTACAAAGGATATCAAAGACAATAGTAAGAGAAAAAATAGAAACAACAAAACAGAAACAAAAACAGTAAAAGTAAACTAATCAAAATCTTCATCCTTATCTAGCTCTTCTTCTTCTATAAGAGCTTTTCCCTTATCAAGAGGGACATTGCTAGTAGAGCTAGTGTTGATGGATTCTTCTTCTTGAGGGGGACTCTCTGTATGATCACTTATATCCCAATCCTCAAGATTACATTAAGGCAAATCCATTTTTCCTTGAATGTCATAGAGATCATGACCCATGTCAGATATAAGGTCAATCCTTTTGTTCAGGTGATGGAATCTCTTGGATACGCTCTTCTTGAAGTGAGAGATTTTCCTTGAAAGAGATTTGATGGCTCTCAAAATGAGTTTTGTAGGAGAGCTAATTTTGGTAGGTTTGGATGAGGGAGCCTTAGGAGGTAGTTCAACAACAACTTCCAAAGAGTCTCCTTCTTCCTCAATGGTGTACCTTGGTCTTTTCTTGTGCCTATCTACAACTCCTCTTTTGCCAAACTAGTACACATATGTGCCTTCAGTCTTTCTAACACAACCAACATGTTCTAGATAGTCTATTGTGATGGCACTAGAGGCAAGATTGAAAGGATTTCTCATGGTAGCTAAGTTAAGATCATTAAGTAAGTTTATATGCCTAGCTATTTGAGTGATTTGGGAGGATAAGAAGAAGGTTCCAGTTCTTGTGACAGCATGGTGATACAATGTGTCAATAAAAAATTTTGGTGTGTTCATATGGATGTTATGGGTGAATGCATATAAGAAGATGATGTCTCTTTTGGTTACCTTTTCATTCCCATCAGCCCTTTGGTGAATAGTGTAGGTTATAATTCTATGAAGCATCCAGTGGGTGAGGGACTTGATGTGTCTAGCTTTTGACTCTTTCTCAAAGGACTTCTCTACAAAAATTTCTTACCTAAAGGTAGAGAGAGTTTGGTTGGAGAAGGCTAAATCATTGTAGAAGGTGACTCCACCAACAGGAAAGTCCCAAATTTTTCCAAAGTCCTTTAAGGTTAAGGCTAGGTATTGATTAAAAAGCTTAAATCTAACCCCATATCACCCTAGTGCAGAATTTGCACTCTTTTCAATCTGTAGGGACATAAGAAATTTCCTACTAAGACTAGAGTAACCTACCTCATCAGGGAAAACAAATTTCCTCCAATGAAGAACATCAAGTAGACTCTCAATCTCTTCCTTAATGTGGAGGGCAGAGAGCATGCCACCAAATGGACATTTGGTTCCTTCAAATTTCTTTCTTTTCAGCATAGCATATCTCACATCTTCCTCAAGGGTTTGATGGTGAGGCTTATGAATTTTCTCACCTCTTCTAGATTGTGGAGGAGATGGAGGAACATCTTGAGGTTCACTTATGGTGATTCCTAAAGGTTTCTTCCCTTTCCCTTTCCCTTTGGAAGTACTTCTCTTTTTGGGGGCCATGAGAACTGAAGAAGTGGAAGAAACTTGAAAACAGAGAGTGTTTGAGAAGGAGATGATCTTGAGAGGATTTGGAGATATGGAGGGAATTTTGTATGTTATAAGTGATAAAAGACCTATGTAATTGATGTAAGATAGTCTTAAATAGAAGAAATTAAGAGAGTAGCCGTTTATGACTGTTAGAAGGTTAGAAAATCGCGGCCTGTCATACTACCAACGGTTACAAAATTTTGAGCAGAGTGTACAGAGTGCGGTCGCCTATTTGTATAGGTGCAATCACTAAAAATACTATAGCAACCGTTAGCATAAAATGAGCACTCGCGAATGGAGAGAATGTCTGTAACGGTCGAAACTATTCAAATTATTGTGACCGCTCATCAATGTTTCTCAAACGCTCGCTGAAGGGACAATTCAGATGAGAATGACTGGCAAGGTTGCGACCATAATAAGCATTGGAACGATTGCGAGTATCTAAAAAAAATGAAAGGGGAAAAAGTGATGGATTGGTATAGTTTTAAAAAAGTGATCAAAGTTGATTCCTAGAAATGTTTTAGAGATTTTTGTTAATAGGCAATATTTTATTCATTCATGGATGTTCCATCAATCATACCTAAATCATGCTTAATGAAGTTAAGCCTATCTTCATTCAATGGTTTTGTAAAGATATCAGCAAGTTAATTATGTGTATCTATAAACTCTAAAACAATATTTTAGTTTTGTACATTATCTCTCAAAAAATGATGTCTAATGTTTATATGTTTAGACCTAGAGTGTTGGATAGGATTTTTGGACAAGTTGATAGCACTAGTGTTATCACATTTAATAGAAATATTATTAAACACTTTACCATAGTCAAGCAATTGTTGCTTCATCCATAACACTTGTGTGCAACAGAAACATGCCGCAACATATTCGGCTTCTGCCGTAGACAAGGCTACCAATACTTGTTTTTTACTATGCCAAGAAACTGGACAATTGCCAAGAAAGTGACATGCTCCTGTTGTGCTTTTTCTATCCAAGATGCTGCCGGCATAGTCCGCATCTAAAAATCCTAAAATATGAAATGATATGTTTCTAGGATACCAAAGACCTAAATGCAATGTACTGTTTTTAAGTATTTCAAAATTCTCTTAGTAGCATTCAAGTGTGATTCTTTAGGACAAGTTTAAAATCCAGCACAAAAACATACACCATACATTATATCAGGTCTAAAAGCAGTTAAGTAAAGTAGTAATCCGATAATACCTCGATATTTCTTTTCATCTACCGCTTTACCATTTTCATCTTTACCCAATTTCAAGGATGTGCTCATAGGAGTCTTGCTAGTCTTGCAGCCGTACATTCCAAATTTCTTAATGAGTTCCTTTGTATATTTGGATTTGTTGATGAAGATTCCATCTTTGCATTGCTTGATTTGTAGTCCAAGGAAGAACTTGAGTTCACCCATCATGCTCATTTCAAATTTCCTAGTCATACAACAAGCAAATTCTTTGCACAAGGTTTCATTAGTAGCTCCAAATATTATGTCATCCACATAAATTTGCACAATTAAAATGTTATGTTTATCCTTTTTAACAAAGAGAGTTGTGTCCACTTTTCCTTTTGAAAAACCATTTTCAAGTAAATATGTACTAAGTCTATCATACCATGCCCTTGGTGCTTGTTTCAATCCATATAAAGCTTTGGTGAGTTTGAAAACATGATTTGGAAATTTGTAGTTTTCAAAACCCAGAGGTTGTTCAACATAAACTTCTTCATTTATAAATCCATTTAGAAATGCACTTTTAACATCCATTTGAAAGAGTTTAAAATTCATGTGACATGCAAAAGCAAGTAATATTCTAATCGCTTTTAATCTATCTACGGGGACAAATGTTTCATCATAATCAATGCCTTCTTCTTGTTTATTGCCTTTGGCTACCAATTTTGCTTTATTCCTAGTGATGTGACCATTTTCATCAAGCTTATTTCTATAGACCCATTTGCATCCTATGATTGAATGATCTTTAGGTCTAGAAGTAAGTTCTCATACATTATTTCTTTCAAATTGATTAAGTTCATCCTGCATTGCAATCATCCAACTCTCATTATTTAGAGCCTCCTCAATGGTCTTTGGCTCAATTTGAGAAACAAAAACAAAGTTAACATCTATATGATTAGTTTTAGATCTAGTAATTACTCCCTTAGATGTTTCTCCAATGATGAGTTCCTTTGGATGATCTTTCTTGTATTGGCAATCCTTGGGTAGAACTTGAGTTTTTTGTTTAAGTTCATTATGATCGATCCTTGGAGCATCAATAGTCTCTTATGGTTCAAGAGTATCTATAAGATCATCAAAAGTACTGCCTTTCCTTTGATCTAGTATAGATTATTCAACAAAAACAACATGCATTGATTCTTCAACTACTAGAGTTTTCTTATTAAATACTCTATATGCTTTGCTAGATAATGAGTATCCTAAGAATATGCCTTCATCCGATTTGGATGAAAATTTTTCAAGATTTTTCTTGGTGTTCAATATAAAGCATTTGCATCCAAATACTCTAAAATATGAAATTCTGGGAATTATTCCATTCCATTACTCATAAGAAGTTTTATTAATTAAAGGCCTTTTGTAAATACGATTTGCAATGTAACAAGCGGTATTAACGGCTTCTGCCCAAAAATAAGATGGTAATTCATATTCATTAAGCATTGTTCTAGCCATTTCAACCAAGGTTCTATTTTTCCTTTTAACCACACCATTTTGTTGTGGATTTCTAGGAGCTGAAAAATTATATGAAATGTCAAATTCATTACAAAATTTTTTTAAATTTTCATTCTTAAATTCTTTGCCATGATCACTTCTAATTGATGTGATCACATATCCTTTTTCATTTTTATCTCTTTTTGCAAATGTTTTGAAGTGATCATCAAATTAAAAGCTTCATTCTTTTGAGCTAAGAAATTAATCCATGTAAATCTAGAGTAATCATCAACAAGGACAAATGCATATGACTTGCCACCTAGGCTTGCAATTCTATTTGGTCCAAACAAATCCAAATGAATGAGCTCTAAAGGTCTCAAGGTACTTACAACATTTTTTGATTTAAATGATCTCTTATGTTGCTTGCCAAGTTGATAAGGTTCGCAAGTTCTATCTTTGTCATATTTAATTTTAGGGAGACCATCAACTAGGTTTTCATTACAAATGCATTTTAATTGACCCATACTTCATGTCCTAGTCTTCTATGCCATAACCAAGCATCAATATTAGTAGAGATTAAACATTTAAATGCATTATTGGAATGTATGTCAATTTTATACATGTTGCTTATTCTAGTTCCTTTAAATACAATAACACCATTTGAGTTAGTGATCTTGCATCCTTTAGAATCAAAATTTACATTGTATTTTCTATCACATAATTGACTAACACTTAGCAAATTATGTTTCAAACCATCAACAAGCCATACATCTTTAATCAAGTCTTTACCAAGTATTCCAATGGAGCCAACACCTATAATTTTACCTTTAGCATTATTTTCAAAAGTTACATTACCTCCAAGTTTGTATGCAATATTTGTAAAAAGCTTTGCATTCCCGGTCATATGCCTTGAGCACCCACTATCCACAAGTCATGTGCTTTCATTGATAGTAGATTTTAGGCAAACCTACAAGGCAATAGTAGTTATCTTTTCTTAGGTACCCAAATGAAGTTGGGTCCTTAATGGTTAGCAATAGAGTTGTCTTCTAACTTGAGATGAGCCTTTCTAATATGACAAAAAATGCTTTTATGTCCAAATTTCATACAATAAGTACATTGCAACAATATTTTATATTTTTACACTTTCCTATTCATATTCCATGTATTATGCATACAACTACAAGTATGTGATTGCTTTTGTGCATGTTTAGTGTATATAAATGCATGATTACTTTTTGAGAACTTAGCTCTATTTCCTAGTGAGCCATGAGTAGTTTTTCTGGAATTCTTAGACTTGGTGTGAGCATCTTTGTTCTTTACAACATCAACATTAGAGATTCGAGTTGTAGAGGCTTTTACAAATGTTGGTGTGCTAAGTGTAGTGTTGGTTGAGCCATTGAATCCTAATCCATATTTCAAGGAAGGTGATCTTTGATTATCAATTAATGTGTCTAAAGTTTCTTTTCCTTTATGAAATCTTGAAATTGATCCTCTTAGTTCTTTTAGTTCATGCTTCAAAATTTCATTTTCTTTAATAACATTTTCTAAGTCATGTGAATTTTTATTTAACTCATTTATTGATTTCACCAAGTGTTCATTTTAGGTTTTCAATTCTAGGGTAGAGTTCTTTAAGCATATAAAATCCTTTTCTAACTTAGAACACTTTTCCTTATAGAGCATCATCTTGGAGAAATATTTTTCTATTTTAAAGTTCATGTGCTCAATCAAATCACTATCATCTAGGTCATCAATATCATCATGTGCTATTAGATTCAAGGATTGAGTACTTACCTCATTGGAGTCATCTTCAATAGCCATGAGACATATGTTTGCAATTCGTTCTTCTTCTTTTTCCTCTTCACTTGAAGAAGAGTCATCCCATGTGGCTTTGAGAGACTTTTTCTTTTCCTTGTCTCATTTCTTTTTGTTCTTTACTTTGAAGCAGTCCGTTTTAATGTGACCAGATTTACCACATTCATAGCACTTTATCTCATTTTTCTTTTCTTTATCTTTGAAGGAGGATTTAGGAAATGTACCTTTGTTAGCTTGTAATCTTCTCTTTCTTTTCCATTCACTTATTCTTTTTGAGAACATTGCCATTTCATCTTCATCATCAGTACCTTCGTTGCTTGAGCTCTCAACTTCTTTGATTGTTTTGAGAGCAATTGGTTTTCTCTTTTCTTTCTCACCTTGATTTTCTTCTTTTTCATTGTGTAGCTCAAATGTGAGTAGTTTTCCCACAAGTTCATCGATTCTCAATGTGCTAAGATCATGAGCTTCTTCAATGGATGATACTTTTGATTCAAAGTTCTTTCTAGCTCTTAGAGCTCTCAAGATTTTGCTATTTACATCACCTTGATCATATATCTTGCAATACTTCTTTAGCTCATTGACAATAGCAAGCAAGCGATTTGTCATGTCGGTGATGTTTTCATTTGGTTTCATCTTGAATAGCTCATACTCATGAACATGCATTTGTTTCTTGGTGAATCTCACTTGAGTGGTACCTTCATGATAGTTTTCAAGTGTCTTCCAAATGCAATGTGCATAAGTTAAGTGTTGAACTCTTCCACCTTCTTCTCTTGAAATGGAATTCATCAAGATGGAAGCGGCTCTATTGTTCTTGAATAGATCTTTAACATTGACAATTGACTATTATGCTTTGGGAAGAGAAACTTGAATACCATCAACTTCATGAGTAGGAGGTTTCCACTCACTTTCCACAAAATCTCACAGCTCAATCCCTTCACTATCTAGAAACAAATACATTTTGTGTTTCCAATAGGAATAATCTATTCCATCAAAATAGGGTCTAAGGATAGTGTTAAGATTTCCATGAGAGGTTAAGTTTGATGAAGAAGAAGTTGCCATAGTGGATCAAATTTCACAAGTAAGTTTAAGAAATTTCTAGCTCTAATACCAATTGTTGTCCCAAGATGGCAATCAAGAGGGAGGGGTGAATCAGTTTTCTCAAGAAATGATGGCAAATAGAAACAAAGAATTCAAAATTCAACAACAAGAAATGTAGAAGAAATAAATGGTTGAGTAGTGAGTAGAAGAAAGAACACACAAGATTTATAGTGGTTCGGATTTACTCCAATCCTACATCCGCTTTCTTAACAACTTGTTAAGGTTCCACTAACTTTGAGTTTTCTTCTTAAAAGCTGAACTCTAACTTTACAATTGGTTTGAGATCATATACCTCACAAACCTTACAAGAGTTTTTCCCATGCTCACTCTTACAACCAAAGTGTTTCCAAGCTCACACTCAAACTTTTACAATGGTGTTTTTAATGCTCACATCCAACACTTATTACACCTTTCCTTATGAGGTGAAGATTTTATGCATAATGGTCAAATCAAGGATGAGATAACCTCTTCCTCAAGATTCAGAAAGAATTTGAGCTATAATGTCCCACAAACTACCAATCAGAAGGGCAATGAGGTAGCAAATATTACTCCACAATTGCAGCTGCATTTGGAAAGGAGCCAATAACAAAGAGCCTTCACTGATTTAAGAATGCCTCTTAATTTTGTCTATAAGAAAGCCTTAGAGGCCCATTTGATTCAGCCCCTAGATCCTAAGCCTGCCTCTAATCCACTTCTCAAAAAGTGGAATGTCAATGAATACTGTGAGTACCATCAGTGCATAGGCGATAAGACATATATGTGTGGAAACCTCGAACACCGGATCCAAGGTCTCAAAAATGGATCCATTCTCCAAGGAGACCTAACATCACCACTAACCCTTTGCTAACGTACCAAAGCATCAATACCATCTCTTCCTTAGATGATGGTGAATTGGATCTCACCTCATTGATCCATGATTATTGTTGTTTCTTAGAAGTAAATGACTTTTCGGATGAGATCAATGTAATAAGAAGAAGTGGGAGGGTTACACGGCCAGCCTTGGACTTGTCATAGTGAGTGCCACCACCAAAAGCAGTGTCCCCATCAAAAGAAAATTTTACTCCTGAACCTGAAGAGGATCTTATATTGAAACAACTCAAGAAGACCCAAGCTAGTCTTTCTATTTGGAGCCTCCTTCAATCTAGTTGTCCTCATTGCCAAGCTCTTTGTAAGGCCTTGAGTAAGATTCAAATGCCAATTGAGACCACCCTTGAAGTTTTAGTCGCCTCCATGACCAAGTCAGCAGCCATCTCCTTTTTAGACAAGGACCTTCCTACTAGGGAAGCTATCCATCACCATGCTCTTTAAATTAAACTCTTAGCCCAAGCAAAAAAAGTACCTATGGTATTAGTGGATAATGGTTCAACATTGAATCTCTGCCAATTTAAAGTTGCAAGTTCCCTAGGAATTGACATGTCAGAACTCATACCATCAGACCAAATTATAAGGGTTTATGATAATACTAAAAGGGAAGTTTTGGGAGTAGCCAACATCGGAGTGACAATTGGCCTTGTAGAACATGAAATTCTTTTTCAAGTTCTAGATATCCCAACTTATTTCCACTTGCTACTTGGAAGGCCTTGGATTCACCAAGCGAAAACATTTTTATCCTCCTTTTACCAAAAGCTTAAATTTCCATACAAAGATGGATTGGTTACTATAAAAGGAGACTCGAGTGGAAAGTTAGACCTTCCACCTCAGGTGTCAACCTTGCAAATTCAACCAAAACCTTCAGCCATAGCTCTATCAGGGTTCACTTTTGATTCAGTCCAGTTCATAGAAGAAGAGGCAGGTAAAGAACTTGTTCCTTTTTTATTTCAATCCATATAGTAATCCAATAGTTGCCAATATCCTCAAACATATGAACTATTTTTCCATATTGGGATTAGGTAAAAACCAATAAGGAATTTCACGATTTCTAGAATACCCCTCAATTCAACCACCATTTGGCCTGGGCTATAAACCTACTTAAGAGGATATAACATAAATGGAAGACAGGGATAAGCAAAGAGCTCAATGCAAGAAACAAGGAAAAGCGTTTGACTGGCACATGAAACCTTATTTTAAAACCTTGAATGGGTACTTTGTTAAAGAGGGAACAAATCCCTTTATTATGGATTTCCTGAATCATGGTTGAATCCTATCACTAATGAGCTGACCCAGGTTTTGAAATTTTCTTTAATGTCAGGCTTAGCTTAGAGGATAGCGATACTGCCTTAGAGATGGGGGAAGATTTTAAAAAAAACATGAAGCCTAGTCTATTTCAAGTTGTTGTATTTGAAGAAGGAGCATAATTAGATTTTAGCCACCTGATCAAGACTGCCGCTATAATACTAAACAATTGGTATTTCGAAGAAGATGATGGTCCATCATGGGAATCTACCCTAACCATATTAGAACCCTTTAGTGCAATCCAAAGTCAACCCTTTAGTCATATTCCAAGCCTATGTCAGATACCAAGCCAAGAATCTAGTTTGAGTTTAAAGTCAAGTCAAGTACCGAGTCAGTTCCTAGTACCGAGTGCGAGTCTGAGTCCACTAGTTCAGAATTTAAGTTTCTCATTTCAGAATTTGGCTTCTCTGAACCATTCGATCCTGAGTCTGTCTGTGATAAAGAACCTTGTAATGGTTTAATCATTAATAAAAGTTCCAAGGTTTCCATTTACTTTCCTTTGTCTCCTGATGAGCATTATGGAATATTCAATGTTAATGAAATCAATGAAGATAGAGAAACAGTAAACATGGGAACATCAGAAGTGCAAAAAAAAAATACATACATTGCATCCTCATTCATCCATAATCAGGATTTGAAGGTGGTTCTCAAAGAATTTCAAGATTTATTTACATGGGAGGTGAGTGATATGATAGGGCTGGACCCTTCTATAGTAGTTTATGAAATCCCTACATTTGATCACATGAAGTCAGTTAAGCAAAAACTCTATCGGCTCAAACCAGAATGGTCCTTAAAGGTCAAGGAAGAAATAGCCAAGCTATTGGAAAATAAGTTCCTAGATCCCATAATGTACCCTCAATGGGTAGCCGATATTGTGCCAGTACCAAAGAAGGATGAAAAAGTTTACATGTGTGTGGATTATAGAGATCTTAACAAGGCATGGTGACTTCCTTCTACCTCATATTGATCTCTTGGTGGATAGACTGGCCGGATTTAAGGTGGATTCTTTAACCAACCTCTATGTTAGGTATAATCAGATCCTAGTTCATCCTCTTGATAGTGAAAAGACTACCTTCATTGCAAAATGGGATACTTAGTTTTATAGGGTCATGCCCTTTGGTCTTAAAAATGCCGGGGCAACCTATCAAAGATTGGCCACTTCATTCTTCCATGACATGATGTACCAATATGTGGAAAGTCTATGTGGATGATATGGTTATTAAGTCAAAGAAAGTTAAGATGCATATAGAGGCTTTAAGATAGTTCTTCCTTAGACTCTGCCAATATAACTTACAACTTAACCTTACCAAATGAGTGTTTTAAGCAGCTTTCGACATATTTTTGGGACAGATGGTCAGTTCCTAAGGAATTGAGGTTGATCCTACTAAATCTATAGTAATTTTAGAGATGCCAACACCCAAGATGGAGAAAGAAATTAAGAGATTATTAGGTTGCCTACAATACATTAATCATTTCATTTCTCAAATGGTCGATGTATGTGGACCCATTTTCAAATCACTCAAGAAGGAAGCCCTAACCAAATGGAAAGACAAATGTCAAGAAGTGTTTGAGAAAATCAAGCATTACATTTTGTCACCACCAGTTTTGCAACCTCTAAGGCCTAGTGACCCATTTCTTCTTTATCTTTCAAAAACTAAGGAAGCAATGGGTGCCATGCTCACTCAACATGGGGAAGGCTCAAGAAGGGAGTTTGCCATTTATTACCTTAGTAAGAGGCTATTAGCCTATGAACTTAAATACAATTAGATTGAGAGGTTGTGTCTAGCTTTAGTATGGATATGTTAGAAACTACACCATTATTTGGCTTCTTACACAACACAAATAATTGCATATCAAAGCCCCTTGAAGTTCCTTATAGAAAGGCATATTCTGGATAGTAAGATGACCCTATGGGTATAATTTTAGCTACCTTTGACCTCAAATTTATAGCCAGTAAGGTAATCAAAGGTAGTGTAGTGGCTAATCAATTGGTTGTTGCACTGGTTCAAGACACTGTTGAGGAAACAGAGTTCCCATATAAAGATATCATGAGTATTAATAAAGAGGTGTGGGTTATGTACTTCGATGGTGTATCCAACCAAAAAGGCTATGGTACTGGTATTGTCCTCATCACCCCAGAAGAAGAACAAATCCCATTAGCAATTAAGTTGGCTTTTGAGGTCACAAATAATGAAGCAAAATATGAAGCTTGCATTATTAGGTTAGAAATAGCCTTAAAGTTGAATGTCAATAACTTGAAGGTATATAGAGATTCTGCTCGTATTGTATCTCAGGCATTAGGAAAGTGGAAAAAAAAGGGAAGAGAGTATGGTCCCTTACCATCGATGCTTAGAGAATCTAGCATATTAGCTCAAAGGTGTCTCATTCCATTACCTTCCTCGAACTAAGAACCAATTTGTTGATGCCTTAGCCACTTTAGCCTCTATGACCAATATGGGAAAAGAGATGATAATTTGCCCTATCACCATTGAAGTGAAAGCCTAGTCGGCTTAATGTGCTACGGTTTATGGGTCAAATAAGAAGCCATGGTTCTGGGACATTTGTAATTTTGTACAAAAGGATGAAAATCCCAGATAGGCCTCAAAATAATACTGAAGAACTTTGAGGCAATTAACAAGTCAGTATATTCTCAATAATGATATATTGTACAAGCATTCCTGGAACAACATTCACCTCAGATGTGTTGATGAATCAAAAGCATAGTAGATAATGGAATGGGTTCATGGTGATGAGTAGGAGCCCTACATGAACAGGATTGCCTTGGCTAGAAAATCATTAATCTTGGATACTATTGGCTCATCATGAGAGAGGATTATTCAAGTTTCATCAAGAGGTTCTATAATTGCTAGATATATGATAAGTTTCAAAAGCAACCTCCAATCCCATTGCATCCCATTGTAACTCCCTGGCTATTTGCAACATGGGGAATCGATGTGATAGGAAAGATCACCCCTAAAAGGGTGGAAGCAGCCTCCTACTTTGTTCTTAATGCTAAGAAAGTAGCCCATTTCATCCATGCCAACATCATTTGTCGATATGGCATTCCATTTTAAGTTATTTTAAACAATGGGTCTCACTTCCAAAAAGAGGTGGTTCAGTTAATAGGAAGATACAATATACAACATCACAAATCTTCTCCTTCTTGGCCTCAAACTAATGGGGTTGTCGAGGCTGAAAATAAGACTATAAAGAACATCTTGCAAAAGATGATGTCAAGTCAAAAAAGGTTAGAATGCCAACTAGGGCAGCTCCTTTCTCTCTAGTATATGGCATAGAGGCAGTCCTTCCAATAAAAGTGGAGGTTTGGTCAGCATAAATGCTCCGTGAAAGTCAAATTAATAAAGTTGAATTGTTCAGGGCCCACCATGACCAATTGAATGTTATCGATGAAAGAAGAATAGATGCCCTATATAAGGTATAGGGATATCAGCAGAAGATAGCTAAACATTATGATAAGAGAGTCCGAGATTGAGGGTTGCAAGAAGGGCAATTAGTATTAAAAGAAATCAAAGCTCTGGTATAAAACCTCAGAGAGAAGTTCAGACTAAATTTGATAGGATGATACCTTCTTGAAAAGATTTTGTCATGAGGGGCAGTAATACTTTCAGATTTAGACGGCTTTAAGTTTTCAAGCCCATGCATCATGAACCAACTCAAAAGATATTTTATCTACTTGCCTTAACATTCTTGTAATAAAATTGCGTGGACCTGATTCTCAAAAAAAAAAATGAGGGCTCGGTGAGTTGAAAACCTAAAAAAGGGGCTTGGTAAAAAAATTAGAGCAAAAAATAATAAAGAGATACGTAGGAAACTCTCTTTGTGTTCATTCTAAATCATCCAATGTCATACATTCATCTCATGTAGCATATAATAAAATAAAACTTTTATTCCATAATACTCATAAAAGTTCTTATCATAACATGAAAATTCATGTGTTTGAAATCAAAGTGTAGGCCCCTAATTTTGGCCCTAAATTGATATAATCCTAATTAAAGGATGCCAAATTAAATTCAGATTGACTTTAAAAGATTTAAACCTAATTTATAACTTTTAAATAGGTAAGTTCGGTTTAAAGGGGTATATATTCAATTGAATAATATTTTAAAAGTCCAAGCTTAATTTATTCGTCCCAAATTCAATTGTTCAGTGCAAAAGGCCTAATCGACCTAAACCATGGTTCATGTGGACCTGGAGGGCCAAATTCGACATGAGCCATGGGTCATGTCGATTTGGTGGCTAAAATTGACATGAGCCAAAGGCTCATGTTGATTTGGTGTCGATTGGCACACCAAATCGACATGGCCTTGGTTCTATGTCAATTTGGCACACCAAATCAACATGGCCTTGGCCCATGTCAATTCGGGCAACCAAATCGAAATGGACTTTGATTTCGAAATAATTTTGGCCAACAATCAAGTTTTCTCATTAAATTATAATCTTTTTATGTCTTGGATTAGGCATATTAGATTTAGGTTAATCTTGATTTTGCCTATAAATAATGGGGTTTAATACTTTAATAGGGATCAACAATTTTAGCAAGGCAGCAACAATCAATCAACAAGCAACAAAAAAAAATTAAAAAACCCTAGCAGCAACAACCAAAAGTAATCAAAGATACATATAAACAATACACCACCAAAGGCAGTAGCATACTGCCTTTACTTTTACTCAGCCAGAGTTCCAAATCGTTGCAAGCAGTGACTTGGATCAAAGGATAATTTGGTGGAGCCATCAATGCATGTTTTGTTTTCTAAACTATTTAAAATAATAGCAAATCTGGTTTATTAAATCATGAAGTTCATACTTGTGGTTTTGTTTAAATAATGCCCTGTGAGCTTTATATGATAACGCCATCAACGTATGCCTATTGTATATTCATTTAGATATATCCAGTAGCTATGTCCCATGCAATTACTTATCAAGAATTAAAATGGCCTTAAAGCTTTTACAATAATCATGTTTTTATAAAATTCTAAATCAGTTTTCCAAATAACCAAGTTTTATCAAAATCCTAATCCATGTTCTAATAATTAGAATCCAAATTTAATTAACCAAAACCTTAGCCTTTGTTGAAAACTCTAATACCGTTTTTATAAAATCTTAAAACCCTAAATCTATTTTTATAAAACTTTAAAACCCTAATCCTATTTTTATAAAACCTTAATTTCCTAAACCCTAAAAACCAGTTTTCAAAACTTTAAAGCCCTAATCTTATTTTTCTAAAGTCCAAAAACCCTAAAAACTAATATATGCGCCGCGCCCTATATTTCATTAAGGGAGTTAATGTTTTCTTATGGATTATACCTTTTTTGTGATTTCATTATATTTAAGTCATAATTTATTATTGTTTAATGATAATGTGTATTATTATGATTTATTTGCTTATGGATTGTAATTTCTTATCATTTTGGATTTAAGGATTATAAAAGGTATGTTTCCATTCATGGGTGCCTTATATGTTTTATTTATTTATTTTATGTAGTTTGATTTATTTTTAAGACTTTGGAACAATTGTAAGGGATATGTTTCCACCTTTTGGTTGGTGTCCTATTTTATTTTATTTTCTTTATGGACATTTGGGCATTTGTAAGGGCATATTTTCATCTTGTATGTTGATTGATTTGTTTCAATTAATAATATGATATTTTATTTTATTTTATTAATTGCATGTAGTATGGATAATATCATAAAGATTAAGAATTTAATAATATTTAGACCTAAAAAGGAGGTCTGTTCCAATGAACTGGGCATTAAGGGAGTGCTGGGCCACTTCTCACCTTCCCCATGCATACCCAACTTTCCGAACCCAATAGGGGTTTGGAGATTCCTTAGGAATAGAGTCATCCACCCCTTTCTTCTTTCCCAGCCCATTCAGGTGGTGACTCTATTTTCTCTTAATTTAGGCTTGTGTTCTCTAAGGCCCTAATCCTAACAATTCTGAAGTCGTAAGACCATTCCACATGGGAGTGTGGGCGAAACTCTCCGCTCACACAAAGTAAACCAAAAATCATAAACCTTGCTAAGTGTCTTCATAAATAGGCCACTAAAAATAATCCCTAAAATCTAATAAATAGTCTCCACCTCCATCTCATTAATCAAAACCAGCAATCATACCTTCTCTCTAGGCCACACTTTGATGATAAACCAACCTTTGTACCAACTGTGTCTGTCAGCCTAGATGGCCGCACAACATGAAGTTCTAGATCCAAGCCATTCAGGATGGCACGGGCAGAAGCAGGAGGAATAATCATAGGAATATGTGCTATACCATCAGGTGGAACACCCTGATAATGACCCATCCGCCTAAAAAAGTGGGCCTCCTAGTAAAATGTTGACATCAACAGCCCAAGCAAGTAAACAATCCTATAGCCAAAACTCATAGTCATAAAAGAGCAAATCTGATACCAGCAGCAATACCATAAAACATCATTTCGACCAAGCTCTAGCAGCCAATAAGTCCATGCCCTCTCTAATCATGCCCTCTCTAAAGGGAGAATAGGGAAGTCTAGTCGGCATGGCGACAATACGAAGATGATCCTTCAGCCAAACCTGCTAGCAAAGAAGCAAGTCAAAAAAATTTAATAATAATTTACCTGAAGGAGAATAGAGTCACATACCACTCCTCCTAAGCTCTATAGACCCTGTCCAGACTAATAATGGTCTCAGCTAATAAAAGTGCAGTGATAGAGTGTGAATCCTCTATCTACAAGATCAATGGAACCAAGTCAATCAAACCCCAGCCTGGGTCCCCTCTGAACAAAAACCACCAGTAAGGCAAAATGTCAAAGCCCGTAGTCGCAGTCTCTACCTCACCCTATCCTCAGTATCCTCCCAAAACTCAGCAATAAGTGCACACAAGTTCACTTTATCATCCTTCACCATAAAGGCATCATTAGCCTCACCTAAGTTAAACAACCTCTGAAAAGCATGAAAATATCTAGTCTGGCATTTAGGAATGGCCAACTAAACCTCAGTACTGCACCCAAATATAGCACTAAATTCATCAAAAGTAGGACACATCTTCTCCATCATAGCCCCGAACCTGAAGACATAGTCCACTGGGTCCCAAAATTATTGGCAAGCCTGAGTAAAATTTGTATCTAATTTTACTCCCTTCAAAGTGATAGTTGGTGCAATATCATATCTACCTAAATTTATTTTGTCTATTTTTCCAAATATGTGGTCTATAAATGTAAAGAGTGACTAAAAAATGGCTCCATAATAGCACAATAAACTGTCGAAAAAATTAAAAGCTTAAAAGGCCCTCAAAATAGCATACAGTCAGAAAAAAAAATTATCCCATATATAGCGTAGGTGTAATACCCCTTGACAATCATATCAGAGAACTATCAGAAGATGCTACTCAGTATTTAACAATTCCATATCTAATGTTAATTAAACTTTAAAACAAATCAACTAAAAATTTTGGTAGAGTTTTCTCTGTAATATTCACTACTAATTTTTTTTAAACCTAACACCACCTACAAAAAACAACAACAACAACAACACCATTTCATCCATAATCAACCATAATCCAAGCAAATATCATGTTCATGTAACAAATTGAATAAATATACATATAACTTTACATTCTCCCAAAATTAAACTTATAACCAAAACCAAAATTAAAAATAAGACATATAACCCATCCAAAATGCACATTATGTACAATCCTAAACTTGACCATTTCTAGTCTTAACAAAAATTCATAATTTATAACCAAAACCATACAACTGTCAAATAACCCACATACTACTATGTGAACTATATTTAAATATGCAATAAAAAATTTCTTCAATAAGAACACCTTTAAAAGCTGCAGTTGATCTTTAAAACTCTAATTCTTTACTTGCCGAATTTGCTCTAGTCTGTATGATCTGTGTGTCAGAAAATCTAACACACTAAGTGAATTACTTAGTGGTATGTGTGTATATACAATTTGCCACTTAATATTATAAGAAAATAATTGAAATAATGAATGTAGCAAAAATCACAGTTTCTAAAAAAATTATTTAACTAAATAAATTCAAGCTAACTTATTTTAAAATTAACAAATTCAAATTCAACTTAAATATTAAGAAATATTCTCATTATAATTGTTTATTAAAATACCATTGGCCAAAATAAAATCACACTTCCACATACATTCATCAATCCAACTCATTTTAAATATTTATATTACACTTTTCATTATTCAGTAAATTTCATTTATTTTGCTATCATATGCTTAGTTTTAAATCCTAGACTCGTATAACATGTTCAGTAATTGAAAATAAATGCCCAATAATAGAATTTAAGATAAGAAGAGAAAACTTATCATAAGTACTGCAGTACTCATTCTTATATCAGTTAGTGTGGCCAGTAGCCCAGTAATGGCATGTATGCCCAATAACAGTAGTGGCACAAAGTGTCTAATATTGGCACAATGTGCCCAGTAGCAATATAGTCGTCTGCTCTCTAGCTAGCCATTTTATCCAATAACTAGGTTTTCCACCAGTATAATTTGGGCTTTTCAATTATTTTCTCATTTCCAGTAAATTTCACAATTATAATATTAATTTTGCTAAAAATAATTCTTTAAAGAAAAAACTTCTTTACTCACTTACTTTTAATCTTTCACACTTTAGCAATATGATAAAATAAGATCTATTTTATTTAATTTTAAATATATTTCATTTAAACCATAATCATAAAAAAAAAGGTTTTATTTCCTATTTACCAAATCTTCCATAACCCTAAAATTCAATACTTGGTTAGTTCAAAATTTCATTTAAACATGATTTAAGTTTAAAAAAAAAAACCAATCAATTTACTCTTTATTATAAACTACAAGTATAGCTTTGCTTTCAAGAAATAAAAATTCCATAATCATTTCTTTCAGAAATTAATCCATAATTAATTTCTTTCACAATTTAATCCATTTAATCAATTCATAATCTTTCATAAGCAAATTAAATAAAAGAAAATTCAAACAATGGCAAACTACTAAATATACATGCACTAACCTCTTCAAAATAGCTGTTCCCTTTCTCTTTCCTCCTAATCATTATTTTTATAATGATTTTCTTGAATAATCATACATAAACTAGCTATTTTTCCTAAAAATTTTGAATTATTTTCAATGGATCCTAGGTTTTAAGTGAAGAAATGAAGAAGAAAGAAAGAAGAAGGAATGTTGATGGTGGTGATGGGTTCAGGTTTGAAGAAGAAAGAAGAAGTCAAATTGGGCTTTATAATATCTAGGGTTTCTATTACAATTATTGCATGTAACTTAGCTTCAGTACACCTATTTTCTTTAATTGTCTCTTAATTTGGTTTAATTATTTTAAAGCCCAATCACCCCTATTTCATATCTCAATTATAGTAGAATTTTATTTTAAGGCCAAATTGATATTTTCGTAATTTCTACCACTTTAAAATTTTTTTCAAAAATACTGATTAAATATATACCCAGATTTAATTTTTCACATTTTAAAGCCTATCCAACCTTTTTTTTTTTACCAATTTTAAATACCTAAGCTACGCATATAACACCACACAGTCTAATATATATTTACATAATATAGAAAATTGCTACATAAAATTTGAGATATTACAGTAGGTGACTTAGCGAGGACAGTCCGCATTGTGCGGCCTACCCAAAAATAATGATGATGATGATGATGATAAGTGATAATAATAATAATAATAAAACAAAGATAAATGAAAATAGAAAATTCTAATAAAAGAAAATTAGCCATTAAATAAAGCCCACACAAGAAAAATGCATAAAGTTAAAATTATCTAAGTACAATTATCTAAAAGTACATGTATCATAATGCATCATAGGCATAAAATTAAATTCTACATAAACAGAAAAATTAGGCAAAAAAATCCATCTTCTACAGTGGTGGCGTCTTTCCCCACTCTCAAAAGACAGATGACCCAGGGTGAGGGCTAGGAAAGCTTCATAACGGCGAGCCATCATCAAAGTATGATTAGCCCATTCATCAAGCCACTGCAAAATATATACCAGAAATTATGAGAACATTAGGATGTGAGGGCTAGTGAGAAGTGGTACAAAGAAAAAAAAATTCAACTCTCGGTAATTCTCTGACAATGGGGCAAAAGGAACTTCAGCCATATGTGCCCTCTCCAGTCCTGTGTTATCACCTGTACCATAGGTGATGGTCTTGCCTAAACAGTAATATGGTGGAACACCCTCGGGCCGTGTAAAGCGAGTCCTAACAAAAGTGGACTGGGAACCAACTTGAGAACCTTCTTGTACAGGAGCGATATCAGTGATTTCGGTGTCAGTATCCGCCAAGGTTTTAGTGCTTCCCCTACGAGCAGCATGAGTGGTACTAGTTTCAGGACGTGAAGTTCCAGATGTGTGATAAGTGTGCTGAGATTGGATGACTGAACTACTAACAAGAGACATTTATGAAAGTCTACAAAAGTCTTCATAATCCCTGCCGAGAAGAATAAAATTGGTTATGAGAAAACAACTATAAAGGTGAGGGTGTGCAATATAACTCTTCCCCTTCTTATGTCTATAGGTGGTGCGCATGAATAACTCTCTCAAGGGATGCATGGCACCAAAAATGTTCACCTAATTAGTACTACTGAGTTTTCGGGGATTGAAAAATTATCCGGCTGTTGGAATAATAGGAAGCTTAATTCAGATGGTCAGAATTGGAAGGGATGAATCTCCCATTGAAAGGACACCACCTTACCTGAAAAAAAGTGTCATCATATAAATAATCGAATTATATGTGATTAAATGCACTCACATTATCTAGCAAAAGGTTATTAAAAATGGCTCACAAATTTCAAAAATATGAGTTTGGTGGTTGGGACTGGTTGCTTGGGAACCAGTGACATTCCATGGGAAAAACATCTAATTGAGGGCTCCCTAGGTTGGGTGCTAAGTTAGCAAAATACTCATAAGTCCACATCAGCAATAGACGATAGAAAGTCAGAATGAAGGTTTCAATAAAAAAAAATAAAAATGGCAAAGACTGCCAAGCTTCATACCTCCCAAAAGATGTACGTTCCTCTAATAGAGTGGACTTGCTCTCGGGATAGTCGACCCATTTCTTCAAACATGGTGGCCAATACGGCACCACCCCAATTGAATTAACTAATGCAGGTTAATCCTCTAAACTCAATATAATGGCAGGATCAATAGTATCATGTTGAGTATGCTAAAGGGTACATCCCAGTAATAATAAAATCACACTACGAGCAATTTGCAAAGAGCAATCTCCAAGGTCATTGTGTTTCCTTACCAAAGAATTAATATGCTTTTTCAACCAAGAACGGGCGAGTATAGCCTTTCCAGTGTCAGGAACAAGCGGAATGTCACCTAACAAATTGATGATTTGCTCTTCAGATAAACTCTTTCAATTTAAAAACAGGTCCAAAGGGCGTAACCAGATAGCAAGTACATATCTTGCAGAGTCCTGGTTAGTTCACCACATGGAAAATGAAAATAATTGGTGGAGTCCCATCATCTCTCAGCTAAAGCCCATAGCAGGTCATGGTTTGCTTGTCCAGTGCAGTCTAAAGATAAAAGGTCCAAGTAGCTGGTGAGAGACAACAAGTCTTTCACCTCATTAGGAAGGTTAAGGTTCTCCAAGTTGGAATGACTACCTTGCAGTTTCAATTAAGTATATTGCTGAAATACAGTAAATAATAATTACACTAACTATTATTTATCATTTTACCTAAAAGGCAATGAGAAGAGTACTTTGTTTGTTTCTTTTATTGAAATAAAATAAGACCTACCTCTATGAAGTCGGTCAGTGATACATGAGTATGGGAATTCACCAGCAGCTATTCAACAATCGGCACTTCAATGGCATCTAAAGAAAAAGAAGAAGATTGAGACATCTTGAAAATTTTGAAGTAGCTAGAAGAAGGAAACAAGAGAGGAGAAGAAAGGCATCAAATGCCTCACCTCATCCCCATTTATAGAATTTTGCCCTAAAAGGTCGTCTAATTAGCACAGTGCCAAACATGCTCATTTGCACACCGAAAATCAGAGAATGTCATACCAATCAGGTTCATTCCTTTTGTTTTTCCTTAGTTCACGCCATTGCATAATTTTAAATACCAAGTTGGTGCAATGGGGCAGTTGTAATATCCCAAAGTGTGCCCTAGAAGTTTTGATATAATTGTTGTTTTAATTGGATTTAATGTATGTGTGTAGTTTGAAAGAAAAAGGAAGTGAAGAGAGAGTGTATATGTTGTATATATAGCAATATATACAACATATACAAGTCAAATATGTGATGGTCAAAAGAAGATAATTAATTATTTGAAATTGATTAAATTAATTAATTAAAATTTGAGTTAGTGGAAGTGGAAGAAGATATTTTAATATTTTATTGTATTTTGCTTGGTGGAGAGGGTTTTGAGGAAGAAAGTTGACTTTGCTTTCTTGGTTTTCTTCTTTCCTTCTTTCTTCTTCGTGGTTCACTTGCTTTCCTTTTCTTTTCTTTCCTTTTCTTTTGTTTTGGCCGGCACTCCTTAGCAAGAGAGCAAGAGAGAGAGATTTGATTATCCAAACTCAAGATTGAAGGAAGATTCAAGCAATTAAGTTGGAAATTTAAGAGTTTCTTCATCCTTGGTAAGTTTTCCACTTAATTCTTTGATTTTCTTTGAGTTTGTGAGTTGAGGTTGGGGTTGATATGTGTTTGTTTGATTGTGGTGTGTTTAAGCGTGTTTGGTTAAATTGATTTTGGATTTTGGGGTTGGATTGAAGGAAAGAGTAAGTTGTTAAAAGAGAAAGTGTTGTGGTTGTGTTCTGGGTTTGTGGTGATGATTATGATTTGTGTTTGAGGTACGTTTTGAGTTGTTTTTGTGTTTTTGCAAGTTTGTTATGGTTTTTGGGTGTGTTTAGTTAAGTTTGTTTGAAGTGGAAGATGGTGGAAGTAAGAGGATTGTTGGATTTGAGGTTGTTGTTGCCAGAATCTGTATTTTTGGCCTGACACGCCCATGAGCACGGCCAAGTCTTTGGGCGTGTCGATGGTTCTGTGTTGCAGTAGCATTTACACGTCTAGTGACACGCCCATGTCACTGAGCGTGTCATAGCTACTGTGTTGGTGAAGGATTGACACGGCCATGAACACGCCCATGTTGTTGGACGTGTCAATGTTTCTATGAGATAGAATATACTACACGTTCAGTGACACGCCCGTGATTCTGAGCGTGTCAAAGCTTCTGTGTTGTGAGTTTAGGGCACGGTCAGGGACATGCCCGTGTTGTTGAGCGTGTCATGTTTAGAGTTTGCCTTAGATGATTCTTAGCTTTATTATCTTATATGTATCTCTAAGTGAGTGTGTATGATTACCTTTGATTTAGGTTGTGAAGAAGTTGATTTGCCCTAACCGAAGTGTTGAGGATTCTTAGAGGAGGAAGTGGATAGGTTGGTGTGAGTTGGTTTTGAGGTTAGTACGAACTACACTGTTGCATACACTTACATGATTTGATACTTGACATATTTGATTATGCATATGTTAAGTAATTGATTACATGGTTAAAACATTTGATGATATGATGAAATATGAAATGTATGTTAATGCAATTGGTTGTGTACACTTGAATGATGATTTGATTTAATGTGATTTGAGATATAATGAGATATAAAACCAATGTGATTGGCTATGATGATGGTGTTAATGCAATTGATATTGTATATTATCTTGATGAGATATGAAGCCATGGTTGTTGGCTATAATGATGCAAATGAGATGATTGAGGCATGGTTGCCTATTTTGATTATGAAAATGAAATGAGAAATGAACTGAGAAAGAAATGTATAAAGATATAAATGAAAAGATTGTGTGTCTAATGTGTTATTCAACCTTCAGAGTTTTGGGTTTGGCGGCATGCCTATAAAGTACTGGATAGGTGAAAAGATCGGGTCGTAAGCCGATTCCAGTTGATAAATGTGAAATGTGATGTTTTTGGGGTGAAAAGACTGGGTCGTAAGCCTCAAAAACAGTAACAATCTTGCCGGGTTGAGGATTTTCTCGGGTTTAGCCGGGCTGAGGTCCAAGAGACTGGGTCTGTTATACTATCCATGGATAGAGATATATATATATCACCTACGGGCTTGATGATTGTGATTATGGACCAAAGCAGTAACTCTGAACTTTGAATAATATATTAGTTTCTTTTTGGGCCCATGTTTGTCTTTGTTTTCAATGTGATTTAATGATGATGAAATGAATAAATAATGAGATTCTTGAGAATTGTTTATATGTTTGAAAGTATGACATTTGCATTTCATTATAGTATAATATTATTGTAGTTTGTACCACTAAGTCGTTGGCTCAGCGCGATTGTGGTTCATCGCGCAGGTGACTGGGAAGAACCAGAGAGTTCCTCTAGGCCGAGTAGAGTCTAGATTTTGAGGTGTTGATAGTGGAGCTTAAAGATCAAAGACATAGTGCCAAACATGTATATATTGTTTTGTAAAACTTGAATTTTGATGTATAAGTATTTGTAAATATTTGTTATATTTTCCGCTGCATTTTAAAAAAATATATTTTATCTATTGTGTTTTATAATGTAACTTAAATGTTTTAAATTTGTTCATATTATTGTAAAAGAAGTGAGTCGTTTGGTTAGTAAACCGTGGCATTCCTATATTCAGTATACGTATATTACGATCGTAAAAGCATGCTGTGTACTTATACGGGGTATAGGGGTGTTACAATTGTTTTGGTATCAGAGCCTAGGTTTGAGATTCTCAACCTAGGTCAATTGTAAGAAAAAAGGAAATTTTTGAGTTTTAAAATATGGTTTTTAAATAAGATACATGTTTTGGTATGGCAGTCTTTGATCTTAATGAGGTATATTCTGCTGTGTTTGCAGATATAGGTAGTGATGGCGTCTCAGACACGTCAGTCTGTAGAAGGTAGTGCTGAGAGTGTAGCTCCTGACGAGGATAGAGATGGAGCTAGAGTTGATACAGTTAGTGAGGCACCTGCTCCTATGCCAGGGAGATGAGCTGCTGATGAGGTACCGCCGGATTGGTTAAGGCATATGGTAGATTTGTTGAGGGGAGCTCCAATCCAGCCGCCACCGCCACCACAGCCACACGTGCCGGTGAGACACTATGATAAATTGAGAAAATATGGAGCTGAGGATTGCTTGGGCACTACAGATCCTGCAGTAGCTGAACAATGGTTGGATAAAGTGCAGAGGATATTTATCCAGTTGCAAGCTACTCCGGATGAGAAATTTGATTATGCTAGATCCTTATTGCAGAAGGATGCTTATGATTGGTGGAAGACGGTTCCTCATGCCATGGATGATCCACCTACATTATCTTATAGGGATTTTCTGAGGGAGTTCGAGCAGAAATATACTCCGAGGGAGTATAAAGATGTTAAGAAGATGGAATTCCTAAATTTGAGGCAAGACAACCGGACAGTGACAGAATATCATATCGATAAGGAGTGATAGAGATGGGAGTGGTACCAGGCAACAAATCGATACCAAACTCAACCTCTCTCTCAGGGGGTAACCCTGGCAACTCCTCTGGAAATACATCTGAAAACTCAGCAACTGTGGGTATACTATCAAGTTGGGAACCCATTACTCTGGTATCCATAACATGAGCAAGATAAGCAACACACCCTTTTTTAATCAACTTTCTGGCTGTTACAGCTGATACAAACAAGGATGCAAATTGTCTCTGCTCACTAGATACTAATATACTTATACCCTCACCAGTTCTCAAAGTAACACATTTCTTTTGACAATCCACTATAGCTCCATGCTTAGACAACCAATCCATGCCTAAAATCAAATCATATTCTTTAAAAGGCATTTCAATTAAATCACCAAGAAACTCCTCACCTTGAACCACAACAGCACTCTCACGATGCACCCTACTCACCACAACACTATGTCCTAAAGGATTGGTCACTAAGACATCAAATCCTAAGGACTCTGAATGCAATTCAGACAAAGGCAAGATAGATGCACTTATGTATGAATGAGTAGATCCTGGATCAATCAAAGCAAGAACTGAAATGCCAAATAAAGAGAATGTACCAGCTATAACTGCTGAAGCATTTGGCTGCCTCTGCATCACATATACTCTTTGAGAAGATCCGGCCTCGTCTGGTCTACTGTCTCTGGATGAAGATCCTCCTCTCTGACTAAACCCGGATCTACCACCCCTACTGAAACCTCTGCCTCCTCGACCACCTCTACTGACACTAGGTCGAGAAGCCGCAGTATCAGCCTGCCTATATTCCTGCATCTCAGGACAATCTCTAACAAAATGTGCTGGTGACCCACATCTAAAACATCCAGCTGGTCCACCAATCTTCCAACACACACCCCTATGGGTTTTACCACAATTCTCACATACAGGTGGAGTAGACCTCTGAATCCCTGGAGTCGGGACACTAGCTACAGAAACTATCGGTCTCAGCCTCTGTCTCTGAAATTGAACTGACCTACTAGCCTGCCTCTGACTCCTAATGATCCTAGGAACAAAACTGCCTCTACCTCTCTTTACAGATGAAGACTGGGGTCTCCTAACCCTGGTCTCCTCCTCGGTAGCAGTTGCTGCAATATCTTGGGCTCTCTCCACACTCCTAGTTGCTGCAACAAGCTGGGAAAAATCCTGGTATCTAGAACCAGCCACAAGACACATAACAGAGGGCCTCAATCCCTCCTCAAATCTTCTGCACCGGTCTATCTCGTCTGAAATAATACCTCCAGCATAGTGACTCAACCGGATGAATTCGACCTCATATTCTGTCACAGTCCGGCTGTTCTGCTTCAAATTTAGAAATTCCATCTTTTTCACATCTTTATACTCCCTCGGAGTATATTTCAGCTCAAACTCCTGTAGAAAATCACTGTAGGACAATGTAGGTGGATCATCCATAGCATGAGGAACTGTCTTCCACCAATCATAGGCATCTTTCTGCAGGAGGGATCTGGCATAGTCAAATTTCTCATCCGAAGTGGCTTGCAACTGTATGAATATTCTCTGTACCTTATCCAACCACTGCTCAGCCACTGCAGGATCGGTAGTGCCCAAGAAATCTTCAGCCCCAAATTTTCTTAACTTGTCATAATGTCTAACCAGCATCTGAGGCTGTGGTGGTGGCTGCACTGGAGCTCCCCTCAACAGTTCTACCATATGCCTTAACCAACCCGGCGGAGCCTCCTCAGCAGCTGATCTCTCTGGCACAAAAACAGGTGCCTCACTAACCCTCTCAAATCTAGCTCCATCTCTACTCTCTTCAGGAGCTACACTTTCCGCACTACCCTCAACAGACTGTCGTGAATGAGATGTCATCTCTACCTATATCTGCAAACACAGCAGAATAATCCTCATTAAAGATCAAAGACTGCCATACCAAAACATGTATTTTACTCAAAAACCCACTTTAAAAATCAAAATATACTTTTTCTTACAATTGACCTAGGTTGAGAATCTCAAACCTAGGCTCTGATACCAAAAATTGTAACACCCCTTCCCGACCTACATATGTAAGCCAAGTAGAGGCGCCACACTATCCTAATGTTGCTACCAATTTTACTTAGTCAAATTTTTAGTTCTGATTTTTACAGAAATTTTGCCATAGTTTTGCCTAAAAATTGAGTCCCAAGTGTCGACAAAACTGGTTTTTTTCTGATTTTTAAAAACATTTTACACAAATCAATGCAAACAAAATCATTCTCAGTACACTCCCAATAAATCCCCTTTATAACCTCAACTACAACCTGCAAAAAGGATTTACACTTCTAGTACAACATAAAGTAAAGGTTTATTATGAAATACAGTAGATAAAATATTTGTTCACTATGCAGCAGAAAATAACAATATTTACAAATTCATATATATCCAAACTCAAGTTTTACAACCCATAAAATTTATACATTTCTTTGGCAGTCAGTCTTTGATCCTTAAGCTCACTATCAACACCTCAAAATCTAGACTCGACTCGGCCTAGAGGAACTATCTGGTTCTTCCCTGTCACCTGCGCGAAGAATCACATTCGCGCTAAGCCAACGGCTTAGTGGTACAAATTACAGTGCTATGATGCTTTAATGCCATGCTAATGTCACACAATCAAGAGAATATTATATTTCAAATTTTACCGGTTTCAATAACGTATGTATAGTAGTCATCTCATTATTCATTTGTTTAACCATTCAATAGTCACATTTAAACAAACACAAGCATGGGGCCAAAAATAATCTAATATGCTATTCAAAGTTCAGAGTTACTGTTTTGGTCTATAATCATAATCATCAATACATTTATCCATGGATAATCAACTAGATTTGAGTTTACGACCCAGTCATTTCACCCAATCTAGTTTCAATAATTTATTTTTGAGACTTACGACCCGGTCATTTCACCCCAAAAACATCACATTTCACATTTTTCAACTGTAATCGGCTTACGACCCGGTCATTTCACCTATCCAGCGATTCATAGGTATGCCGCCAAAACCAGAACTCTGAAAATTGAATAAACATATTAGGCACACAATCATTTCATTTATCTCATTATCAATTTCTTTTCATTTCATTTCTCATAATTAATTAGGCAACCATGCCTCCATTATATATATTTCATTTGCATTATCATAGCCAACAACCATGGCCTCATATCTCATATGATCTCAAATCACAATAGGGCAATTCTTCATAATATCATATCTTTCACATTTCATTTCATCATCACATCTTTTACATTTCATATTCCATATTTCATTTCATCATTCAAATGGATATAATCAATGGCATTAACACATATTTTACATACTCATCACAACATTCACATCATTCCAAACATACATTATTAATATGCATTAATAATGCATTAAATTTCTTAACACATTTACAATCAAATGTATGTTAAATCTCAACATAATATGAATGTATGAAATAATGTAATTTGTACTTACCTTAAAACCAACTCACACCAATCTATACACTTACTCTTCCAAGAATCCTCAACACTTAGGCTAGGGCAATTCAACCTCTTCACAACCTAATCCAAAAGGAGTATTAGCAAAATGACCATATGAATAGTACATTCTGGTTTTAGACTCCACTCTATCCTTATTTTGAAAAATTGTATAAAATAATCTACTTGATTAAAAATTCTAAAATTTTTACAGAAATAAATTTTACATGTTAAAATCATTCCTTTAAAATTTCAGATCAAACTGAACACAAAATCTTGGTCAAATAGTTCACCCAACCAGACTGCCCCAATTGCCCTGCATCCTGGCAGCAGTTCTGAACTTTGTGAATTCCACAAAATAAATTCAATCAACGTGGTTCCAAATTATTTTTCTCAAATACTAGACTCACTAAGCAACAACATATCCAAAATTCAATTGAATATAATTTTTCTACATTTTATTAAAAATCCCGAAATATAGCTGTCTCAGTTAAGGTACCTGCTGGAACAGGTCTAGTAAAAATAATCTTTCCAAAATCATAACCATTCCAAAATCGAATCAACATATTTTTCAGTCATTCTAGACTCATAGAGTCACAACATATCAAAAATTCACTTCAAGAACATTTTTCTATATTTAATTAAAAATCATACAAGTCACAGCCTTTACTAATTGTAAAACAGAAAAATTTTCACTAAACACCACTCTTCCTCTTCCATCACCAACACCAACCTAACTTCTTATCTTTAATTCCATTTCAACACTTACAAACACACCACAAGCAATCCTAACCATATTATCAACAACACTTCATCAAACTCCAAAAATAACTTCAAAAACAACAAGAGCAATCAAGAGAGAACTTACCAAAACAATGAAATTTTCTTGAAATTCCAACTTGTTTATTTGAAATCTCCTTCAATTTGATCTTTAAACACCAACTCACTCTTGTTCTCTCTCTTGTCTAGGATGGCCGGCCAACAATGGAGAAGGAAAGAAGAAGAAATGAAGAAAAGTCAAATATCTCATCTCTTTAAACCTCCACCAAGTATTCCAAAATAAGAAATTACTTAAATACCCTCACCTATTTATTTTACTTCTCTTTCACTTATTACCCTATTTAGTAATTTCACAAAGAACAAAATAATTATCTTCATCCCTTGACCATCACATTTGACTTGTATATATGTTGTATATACTTCCATATACACAACATATACACTTTCTTTTAAATTTCTTTTCTCTTCCAAATTAACATATACATTTTAATTCAAATAAAACAACAATTATACTAAAACTTCTAGGACACATTTTGGGATATTACAATTCTCCCCCTCTAAAAAGAAATTTTGTCCTCGAAATTACCTGATATCTATGTCTGAAACAGTTGAGGATACTGATCTTGCATTGCTTGCTCGTTCTCCCAAGTTGCCTCTTCTCTCCCATGATTCTTCCAAAGAACCTTTACAAGTGGCACTTTCTTATTTCGCAATTCTTTCACTTCATGTGCTAAAATAGCAATTGGTTCTTCTTCAAAAGTTAGATCCGGACTCACCTCAATAGATTCAACTGGTAAAACATGAGATGGGTCAGATCTATACCTTCGCAACATAGAAACATGGAAGACATTATGAATTCTATCCAACTCAGGCGGCAAAGCAAGACGATAAGCAACTGGTCCAATTCTTTCTAATATCTCATACGGTCCAATGAATCGAGGACTTAGCTTCCCTTTTCGACCAAATCTCAATATCTTTTTCCAAGGAGACACTTTCAAAAATACTTTATCTCCAACATCAAACGCTATGTCTCTCCTCTTCAAATCTGAATAAGACTTCTGTCGGTCTGAAGCTGTTTTTAACCTATCCCGAATCATCTTCACTTTTTCTTCAGTCTCTTTAATCAGATCAGGACCAACCAATTTGCCTTCCCCAATTTCATTCCAACATAAAGGCGTTCTACATCTTCTTCCATACAATGCCTCAAATGGTGCCATTCCAATACTGGATTGATGACTGTTGTTGTAAGCAAATTCTACAAGTGGCAAAAATCTGTCCCAACTTCCAAAGAAATCAATGACACAGCTTCTCAACATATCCTCAATAATCTGTATCACTCTCTCTGACTGCCCATCTGTCTGCGAATGAAAAGCAGTGCTAAAATGCAATCGAGAACCCAAAGCACCATGTAAACTCTTCCAAAATCTTGAAGTAAATCTAGAATCTCGATCAGACACTAAAGAAATTGGGACTCCATGCAACTTTACTATCTCATTGATGTACAATTCAGCTAACTTCTCAAGTGAAAAGTCCATCCGAACCGGAAGAAAATGAGCAGTCTTTGTCAACCTATCAACAATCACCCAAATGGCATCATGCTTCCTCTGTGTCATAGGCAAACCAGACACAAAATCCATTGTGATTCTCTCCCATTCCATTCAGGCACCGTTAAAGGTTGAAGCAACCCTGTTGGAACTTGATGTTCAGCTTTCACCCTCTGACAAGTGAGACATTTGGACACAAATTCTGCTATGTCTCTCTTCATACCAGACCACCAATAATGCTGTCTCAATTCATGGTACATCTTTGTACTTCCCGGATGCATAGCAAAAACCGATTGGTGTGCTTCCTCCAAAATAACCTTTTTCAAACTATCATTATCAGGAACACACAATCTATCCTTAAACCAAAGGCTACCATCACTTCTCACAAAGAAATCTTGGCTCTCCCCGTTTTGGAAATCTGAAATAATCTTCTGAATTTTCTCATCTGTCAATTGAGCCTCCTTAATCTGATCTAACAATACTGGTCTCAATTGCAACTGAGCCAACAATGCACCATCATCACATGCTTCAAAACTAGCATGTAACGCTCTCAACTCAACAAGCAACGAGAGCGAATAAACAGCCAAACCTGCCAGAGACTTCTGACTCAAGGCGTCAGCAACTACATTTGCCTTACCAGGATGATAATCAATCAAACAGTCGTAGTCTTTGATTAGCTCTAACCATCGCCTTTGCCGAAGATTCAGCTCTCTCTGAACACCCAAATATTTCAAACTTTTATGATCCGTATAGATAAAACATTTCTCCCCATACAAGTAGTGTCGCCAAATCTTCAAAGCAAATACTATAGCTGCCAACTCCAGATCATGTGTCGGATAATTAAGCTCATGCGGCTTCAATTGCCGAGAAGCATAAGCTACAACTTTACCCTCTTGCATCAAGACACATCCTAAACCATTATGTGAAGCATCACTGTAAATCACATATGGTTTATCTTCCACGGGTAAAGTAAGAACAGGTGCTTGAGTCAACATTTCTTTCAACTGATCAAAACTAGCTTGACACTGATCTGTCCACACAAATCTAACTCCTTTTTGAAGCAATCTGGTGAGTGGAGTAGCTATCAAAGAAAAACCTTTCACAAACCTTCGATAATAGCCTGCCAAACCCAGAAAACTTCTAACTTCAGTCACTGACTTTGGTGGACTCCAATTCAAAATGGCCTCAACTTTACTCGGATCAACTCTTATACCATCTGCTGAAACTATATGACCGAGAAAAGTTACTTGGTCAAGCCAAAACTCACACTTTGATAGCTTAGCATACAACTGCTTCTCTCTCAAGATCTGTAACACAATTCGCAGATGCTTGACATGTTCTTCCTCGTTACGTGAATACACCAAAATATCATCGATGAAAACCACCACAAACTGATCCAGATAGGGCCTAAACACCCTATTCATCAAATCCATGAAAGCTGCAGATGCATTTGTCAATCCAAAAGGCATTACCAAGAACTCATAATGTCCATATCTTGTGCGGAAAGCTGTCTTAGAAACATCTTCAGCTCTAACTCTCAATTGATGGTACCCTGATCTCAAATCAATTTTGGAAAACACTGCTGCTCCCTTCAACTGATCAAAGAGATCATCAATTCGAGGCAAAGGATACTTATTCTTGATAGTTACTTTGTTCAATTGCCTATAATCGATGCACAACCTCAAAGTACCATCCTTTTTCTTTACAAACAACACAGGAGCTCCCCACGGAGAAACACTAGGGTGAATAAACCCTTTATCCAACAACTCCTGCAACTGCACCTTCAACTCTCTCAATTCAGTAGGTGCCATTTGATAAGGAGTGATAGAGATGGGAGTGGTACCAGGCAACAAATCGATACCAAACTCAACCTCTCTCTCAGGGGGTAACCCTGGCAACTCCTCTGGAAATACATCTGAAAACTCAGCAACTGTGGGTATACTATCAAGTTGGGAACCCATTACTCTGGTATCCATAACATGAGCAAGATAAGCAACACACCCTTTTCTAATCAACTTTCTGGCTGTTACAGCTGATACAAACAAGGATGCAAATTGTCTCTGCTCACTAGATACTAATATACTTCTACCCTCACCAGCTCTCAAAGTAACACATTTCTTTTGACAATCCACTATATCTCCATGCTTAGACAACCAATCCATGCCTAAAATCAAATCATATTCTTTAAAAGGCATTTCAATTAAATCACCAAGAAACTCCTCACCTTGAACCACAACAGCACTCTCACGATGCACCCTACTCACCACAACACTATGTCCTAAAGGATTGGTCACTAAGACATCAAATCCTAAGGACTCTGAATGCAATTCAGACACAGGCAAGATAGATGCACTTATGTATGAATGAGTAGATCCTGGATCAATCAAAGCAAGAACTGAAATGCCAAATAAAGAGAATGTGCCAGCTATAACTGCTGAAGCATCTGGCTGCCTCTGCATCACATATACTCTCTGAGAAGATCCGGCCTCGTCCGGTCTACTGTCTCTGGATGAAGATCCTCCTCTCTGACTAAACCCGGATCTACCACCCCTACTGAAACCTCTGCCTCCTCGACCACCTCTGCTGACACTAGGTCGAGAAGCCGTAGTATCAGCATACCTATATTCCTGCATCTCAGGACAATCTCTAACAAAATGTGCTGGTGACCCACATCTAAAACATCCAGCTGGTCCACCAATCTTCCAACACACACCCCTATGGGTTTTACCACAATGCTCACATACAGGTGGAGTAGACCTCTGAATCCCTGGAGTCGGGGCACTAGCTACAGAAACTGTCGGTCTCGGCCTCTGTCTCTGAAATTGAACTGACCTACTAGCCTGCCTCTGACTCCTAATGATCCTAGGAACAAAACTGCCTCTACCTCTCTTTACAGATTGTGAAGAAAAGAGAGAGAGAGATTAAATTTCTGTGTAATTTTATTCATAGCTGAAACATATATTTATATACATTTTAGGTTGTCCTACTCCTAGATTAGAGCCTTAATTGAAGGAGGCTAACCTAACAGCTAATACACCACAAATCACTCCTAAAAACACTCTCCTAATGTCAACTTACAGCTGTATAACTAACAATATACAAATAGATTACACTAAGTTTAGGAAAGAGGATCCTATACATTAACTAAGGAATTAATCAGTTTCCTATTATTCTGTTAACACTCCCCCTCAAGTTGGAGCATAGATGTTGATCATGCCCAGCTTGTTACAGAGATATTCAATTCGTCTTCCATTCACAGCCTTCGTAAGAACATCACTTAACTGATCCTCGGTCTTTACATATCCAGTTTCTATTTCTCTAGTTTGAATTTTCTCACGTACAAAGTGGCAGTCAATCTCTATGTGCTTTGTGCGTTCATGATATACTGGATTTGAAGCAATATGAAGAGCTGCCTGATTATCACACCATAATTTTGCTGGTAGAGCAACTGTCATACCAACTTCGGTTAACAAATGATGAATCCATAGGATTTCACAAGTGGATTGAGCCATAGCTCTATATTCAGATTCAGCACTAGATCGAGATACCACACTTTGTTTCTTGCTTCTCCATGATACTAGATTCCCTCCCACGAATACACAGTATCCAGTGGTAGATCTCCTATCCTCCTTGGATCCAGCCCAATCCGCATCTGTATATCCCTCAACCTTTGAATGTCCATGGTTCTTATAGACAATCCCGCGTCCTGGAGTACCTTTTAAATAGCACAAGATATGTTCCAAAGCTTCCCAATGTTTGACTGTTGGTGATCCCATAAACTGACTTACAACACTAACAGCAAACGCAATGTCAGGCCGGGTCAATGTGAGATAGTTGAGCTTCCCCACCAATCTTCGGTATTTCTCGGGATCCTTGAATAATTCTCCATCACTCTTAGCAAGATAGTAATTGGGGATCATTGGTGTGCTGCGTGGCTTGGCGCCCATTTTCCCAGTATCTGCCAACATATCAAGTACATACTTCCTCTGAGACAGAAAAATACCTTTCTTGCTCCTTGCTACCTCTATTCCCAAGAAGTATCTCAATAGTCCCAAGTCTTTTGTATGAAATTGTTTGTGCAAGAATTCTTTCAATCCTGAGATTCCAATCCCATCATCCCCTGTGATAACAATATCATCAACATAGACTACTAGAAGGATGATACCCGCTTCTGACTTTCTGTAGAACACAGAATGATCACACGTGCTTTTGAGTAGGCCAAATTGTTGAACAACGGTGCTGAATTTCCCAAACCATGCCCGAGGGCTCTGTTTCAAACCGTATAAGGATTTTCTTAAGTGACATACCTTTCCATTGTTCCCTTGAGCAATAAATCCAGGTGGTTGCTCCATATAGACTTCTTCTACAAGATCACCATGAAGAAAAGCATTCTTGATGTCTAACTGATGCAGAGGCCAATCATGAACAGCTACTAGAGAGATGAATAATCGAACCGAAGTCATCTTGGCTACTGGAGAAAAGGTTTCAGAGTAGTCAACCCCATACGTTTGAGCGTAGCCTTTTGCCACAAGGCGTGCTTTAAGTCGAGCCACTGATCCATCTGGGTTAACTTTCACAGAGAATACCCACTTGCAACCTACAGCTTTCTTCCCTGAAGGTAAATGTACTAATTCCCATGTGCCGTTCTCATCTAGAGCATTCATTTCCTCCATCATAGCATTTTTCCACCCTGGATGAGCCAATGCTTCTTGAACAGTTTTAGGAATCACCGCTGAATCTAGGGTAACAATTAAAGACCGAGATGTGGAGGACAAGTGATCATAGGACACAAAGTTTGAAATGGGATAAGTACATTGACGCTTACCTTTTCGGAGAGCTATGGGAAGATCAAGATCGTGAGTGCTTGGAGTCGGATCCAATGACAATGCAGCTGGTTCAGGACATGTATTGGCCTCTTGCAGAAAAATATTCCTTTCCCCCCTCGTGTATACTTTAAAAGGTGGCTCGCTAGGTTCCTGCAAGTCAATTTCTGGTGCAGGAGATGCGTCAGGCGCAGGAGATGCATCAGGAGAATGCAATCTTTGTGGTGAATAGATTAACCAGTCATCTTCTTCCTCCCCCTCTTTCGAAACCTGGGAAGGTTGAGAAAAGAATGCCATATCTTCTGAGAAACATACATCAATGGACACCAAATACTTTTGGAGTTCAGGACTGTAACATCGATAACCTTTTTGAAGTCTAGAGTATCCCAAGAAAACACACTTTAAAGCTCCGGGATCCAGTTTGGTGATATAAGGGCGAACATCACGAACATAGCATGTACATCCAAACACCTTAGGTTCAATGGGGAACATAGGTTTATTTGGGAATAAAACACTGTATGGGATGTCTCCACTGAGTACTGCAGATGGCATTCGGTTGATCAGAAAACAAGCAGTAGACACTGCATCAGCCCAAAATAATTTAGGAACCTTCATATGAAAAAGTAGCGCTCGAGCTGTCTCTAATAAGTGTCGATTCTTCCTCTCAGCTACTCCATTTTGAGCTGGTGTATCGACACATGATGTTTGATGAAGTATGCCATTTTGTCCCATATAATGCTGAAATACCTCGGACAGATATTCTTTGGCGTTGTCACTTCTTAAAGTGTGAGGACAAGTATGAAATTGATTCTTTATCTCATTACAGAAAGCAGTAAAGTGAGAGAACAACTCAGAACGATGTTTCATAAAATAAATCCATGTCATTCTAGAAAAATCATCCACAAAAATAACAAAGTACTTAAACCCAAACTTTGCCACAACAGGACAGGGTCCCCAAACATCTGAGTGAACAAGTTCAAAAGGACTAGTAGTTCGCTTATTTATTCTAGGACTCAAAGAGCTACGATGGTGCTTAGCAAAATGACAGGACTCACAGTCTAAATTCGACACATTATGAAATTGAGGACACAACTTCTTCAAAGAAGATAAAGAAGGATGACCCAGACGGCAATGTTCTTCGAAAGGAGAGGAAGAGCATGCGAGAGAGCGAGGAGTAGTATCATCAAGAACATATAGGCCGCCAGATACATGTCCTTTACCAATAATCTGCCTCGTCACAAGATCCTGCACAATACAATAGTCAGGAAACAATGAGATACAACATTGAAGGTCTTTTGTAAGTTTATTGGCAGAAACCAAGTTGAATGTAAGTTTAGGTATATTCAAGACTGAGGACAGGGTAATAGAAGATGAGAGTTTAATTGTTCCAGATCCAGCAATACTAGATGTGGAACCATCAGCCACTTGAACAAATGAGGGTAGTTGATGCTCATGATAAGTGGAAAAAAGAGTGGGATTACCTGTCATATGATCAGTGGCCCCAGAGTCAAGTACCCATTTGGAGGATGTGGTGGCAAGACATTTGTTACCTGATTCAGTGGAGGATGAGGTGGGAATTGCTCGAGATGCTTTAAACTGGGCATATTGAGCGTACTCATATGCTGGAATAGTGATTGTCTCAGGTGGAGAGCTAGTCACAACATTAGCTACATGTGTCCGCCGAGCATTTTTCTTTCTTAATTCCTCACAGGTACGCTTGGTGTGCCCAGCTTTATGACAGTAGTAACAAACTACTTCTCCAGAAGTCCGGTTAGTAACTCCACCTTCAGTAGTGTGAGTGTTTGTCCCTCTGCCTGAATAAGTTGCTAGAGCATGAGGAGATGGTATAGAAGGTGTCTTCTCAGTGCGAAGTAATCTCGTGTAGACTTCCTGCAATGTGCCAAGAGTGGCGCTAGATAAAATTTGAGATTTACCTGTCTCAAATTCAAGAGGCAACCCAGCTAGAAAACTCATAATTGCCATTTTCTCCCGTTGTTCTTGTTGTTGCTTAATGTCAGGGGTGAAAGGATATACTGCATTAAGTTCTTCATAAGTTTTCTTAAAATCCATAAAATAAGCTGCAAGAGACTTTGACCCCTTTTCGGGACGGTAGAAGGCTTGACTGACATTATACATATGATTGATATTATCCTTGCCAGAAAACATAAACTCTAGATACTCCATAAGTTCCTTAACAAACTCGCAATGCCCAATATATTGATAAATACTACTGTCAATAGTATTACTGACCTGTAACAGTAACCGGGAGTCATCTCGCAACCATGTTTTCGCAGCCTTAGCGTCAGTGGGGGGATTCTCAGTCAGGTGATCCTCCATCTCAATACTCCGAAAATAGACTCTAATAGTCTTGACCCATTCTCGATAGTTGGTACTAGTGAGTTTCCGATCTGTAAACTTAGCTACAACCGGAACTAGATCAGTAGTTGTAGTCATGGTTTTCCCTTCGTCTATTGCAATTTTATCCCCCATAATGAAAATAACACTAAAAAAACAGAAATAGGAAATAAATAGAGACAGGGCAGAAGTGAAGAATAGGTGCAGGAACCAAATTAGCAATACCCAGTCCTGAAATCACCACTGTAGCACCTGGCAGAGGGTAGAAACAGGCTGGACGGAGGCTGGATTGGTTGGCTGTGAGCAAGAAGTACACACTCTGGGGTGTCTGAAGAAGGAACAACACTGTTCACTCTCTCTGGGGAGGAACAAAACAGATTCTAACAGAGCAGGGGCTCTGATACCATGTGAAGAAAAGAGAGAGAGAGATTAAATTTCTGTGTAATTTTATTCATAGCTGAAACATATATTTATATACATTTTAGGTTGTCCTACTCCTAGATTAGAGCCTTAATTGAAGGAGGCTAACCTAACAGCTAATACACCACAAATCACTCCTAAAAACACTCTCCTAATGTCAACTTACAGCTGTATAACTAACAATATACAAGTAGATTACACTAAGTTTAGGAAAGAGGATCCTATACATTAACTAAGGAATTAATCAGTTTCCTATTATTCTGTTAACACAGATGAAGACTGGGGTCTCCTAACCCTGGTCTCCTCCTCGGTAGCAGTTGCTGCAATATCTTGGGCTCTCTCCACACTCCTAGCTGCTGCAACAAGCTGGGAAAAATCCTGGTATCTAGAACCAGCCACAAGACACATAACAGAGGGCCTCAATCCCTCCTCAAATCTTCTGCACCGGTCTATCTCGTCTGAAATAATACCTCCAGCATAGTGACTCAACCGGATGAATTCGACCTCATATTCTGTCACAGTCCGGCTGTTCTGCTTCAAATTCAGAAATTCCATCTTTTTCACATCTTTATACTCCCTCGGAGTATATTTCAGCTCAAACTCCTGTAGAAAATCACTGTAGGACAATGTAGGTGGATCATCCATAGCATGAGGAACTGTCTTCCACCAATCATAGGCATCTTTCTGCAGGAGGGATCTGGCATAGTCAAATTTCTCATCCGAAGTGGCTTGCAACTGTATGAATATTCTCTGTACCTTATCCAACCACTGCTCAGCCACTGCAGGATCGGTAGTGCCCAAGAAATCTTCAGCCCCAAATTTTCTTAACTTGTCATAATGTCTTACCGGCATCTGAGGCTGTGGTGGTGGTGGTGGTGGTGGTGGTGGTGGTGGCTGCACTGGAGCTCCCCTCAACAGTTCTACCATATGCCTTAACCAACCCGGCGGAGCCTCCTCAGCAGCTGATCTCTCTGGCACAAAAACAGGTGCCTCACTAACCCTCTCAAATCTAGCTCCATCTCTACTCTCTTCAGGAGCTACACTTTCCGCACTACCCTCAACAGACTGTCGTGAATGAGATGCCATCTCTACCTATATCTGCAAACACAGCAGAATATTCCTCATTAAAGATCAAAGACTGCCATACCAAAATATGTATTTTACTCAAAAACCCACTTTAAAAATCAAAATATTCTTTTTCTTACAATTGACCTAGGTTGAGAATCTCAAACCTAGGCTCTAATACCAAAAATTGTAACACCCCTTCCCGACCTACATATGTAAGCCGAGTAGAGGCGCCACACTATCCTAATGTTGCTACCAATTTTACTTAGTCAAATTTTTAGTTCCGATTTTTACAGAAATTTTGCCATAGTTTTGCCTAAAAATTGAGTCCCAAGTGTCGACAAAACTGGTTTTTTTCTGATTTTTAAAAACATTTTACACAAATCAATGCAAACAAAATCATTCTCAGTACACTCCCAATAAATCCCCCTTATAACCTCAACTACAACCTGCAAAAAGGATTTACACTTCTAGTACAACATAAAGTAAAGGTTTATTATGAAATACAGTAGATAAAATATTTGTTCACTATGCAGTGGAAAATAACAATATTTACAAATTCATATATATCCAAACTCAAGTTTTACAACCCATAAAATTTATACATTTCTTTGGCAGTCAGTCTTTGATCTTTAAGCCCACTATCAACACCTCAAAATCTAGACTCGACTCGGCCTAGAGGAACTATCTGGTTTTTCCCTGTCACCTGCGCGAAGAATCACATTCGCGCTAAGCCAACAGCTTAGTGGTACAAATTACAGTGCTATGATGCTTTAATGCCATGCTAATGTCACACAATCAAGAGAATATTATATTTCAAATTTTACCGGTTTCAATAACGTATGTATAGTAGTCATCTCATTATTCATTTGTTTAACCATTCAATAGTCACATTTAAACAAACACAAGCATGGGGCCAAAAATAATCTAATATGCTATTCAAAGTTCAGAGTTACTGTTTTGATCTATAATCATAATCATCAATACATTTATCCATGGATAATCAACTAGATTTGAGTTTACGACCCAGTCATTTCACCCAATCTAGTTTCAATAATTTGTTTTTGAGGCTTACGACCCAGTCATTTAACCCCAAAAAACATCACATTTCACATTTTTCAACTGGAATCGGCTTAGGACCCGGTCATTTCACCTATCCAGTGATTCATAGGCATGCCGCCAAAACCAGAACTCTGAAAATTGAATAAACATATTAGGCACACAATCATTTCATTTATCTCATTATCAATTTCTTTTCATTTCATTTATCATAATTAATTAGGCAACCATGCCTCCATTATATATATTTCATTTGCATTATCATAGCCAACAACCATGGCCTCATATCTCATATGATCTCAAATCACAATAGGGCAATTCTTCATAATATCATATCTTTCACATTTCATTTCATCATCACATCTTTTACATTTCATATTCCATATTTCATTTCATCATTCAAATGGATATAATCAATGGCATTAACACATATTTTACATACTCATCACAACATTCACATCATACCAAACATACATTATTAATATGCATTAATAATGCATTAAATTTCTTAACACATTTACAATCAAATGTATGTTAAATCTCAACATAATATGAATGTATGAAATAATGTAATTTGTACTTACCTTAAAACCAACTCACACCAATCTATACACTTACTCTTCCAAGAATCCTCAACACTTAGGCTAGGGCAATTCAACCTCTTCACAACCTAATCCAAAAGGAGTATTAGCAAAATGACCATATGAATAGTACATTCTGGTTTTAGACTCCACTCTATCCTTATTTTGAAAAATTGTATAAAATAATCTACTTGACTAAAAATTCTAAAATTTATACAGAACTAAATTTTACATGTTAAAATCATTCCTTTAAAATTTCAGATCAAAATGAACACAAAATCTTGGTCAAATAGTTCACCCAACCAGACTGCCCCAATTGCCCTGCATCCTGGCAGCAGTTCTGAACTTTGTGAATTCCACAAAATAAATTCAATCAACGTGGTTCCAAATTATTTTTCTCAAATACTAGACTCACTAAGCAACAACATATCCAAAATTCAATTGAATATGATTTTTCTACATTTTATTAAAAATCCCGAAATATAGCTGTCTCAGTTAAGGTACCTGCTGGAACAGGTCTAGTAAAAATAATCTTTCCAAAATCATAACCATTCCAAAATCGAATCAACATATTTTTCAGTCATTCTAGACTCATAGAGGCACAACATATCAAAAATTCACCTCAAGAACATTTTTTTATATTTAATTAAAAATCATACAAGTCACAGCCTTTACTAATTGTAAAACAGAAAAATTTTCACTAAACACCACTCTTCCTCTTCCATCACCAACACCAACCTAGCTTCTTATCTTTAATTCCATTTCAAAACTTACAAACACACCACAAGCAATCCTAACCATATTATCAACAACACTTCATCAAACTCCAAAAATAACTTCAAAAACAACAAGAGCAATCAAGAGAGAACTTACCAAAACAATGAAATTTTCTTGAAATTCCAACTTGTTTATTTGAAATCTCCTTCAATTTGATCTTTAAACACCAACTCACTCTTGTTCTCTCTCTCGTCTAGGATGGCCGGCCAACAATGGAGAAGGAAAGAAGAAGAAATGAAGAAAAGTCAAATATCTCATCTCTTTAAACCTCCACCAAGTATTCCAAAATAAGAAATTACTTAAATACCCTCACCTATTTATTTTACTTCTCTTTCACTTATTACCCTATTTAGTAATTTCACAAAGAACAAAATAATTATCTTCATCCCTTGACCATCACATTTGACTTGTATATATGTTGTATATACTTCCATATACACGACATATACACTTTCTTTTAAATTTCTTTTCTCTCCCAAATTAACATATACATTTTAATTCAATTAAAACAACAATTATACTAAAACTTCTAGGGCACATTTTGGGATATTACAATTGCAGACCCTGAGGGAGAAGTAATTGTATGCTAAACTGTCGAAGTGTGAGTTTTGGCTTGATCAAGTAACTTTTATTGGTCATATAGTTTCAGCAGATGGTATAAGAGTTGATCCGAGTAAAATTGAAGCTATTTTGAATTGGAGTCCACCGAAGTCCGTGACTGAAGTTAGAAGTTTTCTGGGTTTGGAAGGCTATTATCGACGCTTTGTGAAAGGTTTTTCTTTGATAGCTACTCCACTCACCAGATTACTTCGAAAGGGAGCTAGATTTATGTGGACAGATCAGTGTCAAACTAGTTTTGAGCAGTTGAAAGAGATGTTGACTCAAGCGCCTGTTCTTACTTTGCCTGTGGAAGATAAACCTTATGTGTTTATAGTGATGCTTCACATAATGGTTTAGGATGTGTTTTGATGCAAGAGGGTAAAGTTGTAGCTTATGCTTCTTGGCAGTTGAAGCCGCATGAGCTTAATTATCCGACGCATGATTTAGAGTTGGCTGCTATAGTGTTTGCTTTAAAGATTTGGCGACACTATTTGTATGGGGAGAAGTGTTTTGTCTATACAGATCATAAGAGTTTAAAATATTTGGGAGTTCAAAGAGAGCTTAATCTTCGGCAGAGATGTTGGTTGGAGTTGATCAAAGACTACGACTGTTTGATTGATTATCATCCGGGTAAGGCGAATGTTGTTGCTGATTCCTTGAGTCGGAAGTCTTTGGAAGGTTTGTCAGTTTTTTTCGCTCTCGTTGCTTGATGAGTTGAGAGCATTGCATGCTAGTTTTGAATCATGCGATGATGGTGCGTTGTTGGCTCAACTGCAGTTGAGACCGGTGTTGTTGGATCAGATTAAAGAGGCTCAATTGGCTGATGAGAAAATTCAGAAGATTGTTTCATATTGCCAACATGGAGAGAGCCGAGATTTTTATGTGAGAAGTGATGGTAGCCTTTGATTCAAAGATAGGTTGTGTTCCTGATGATGCTAGTTTGAGAAAGATTATTTTGGAAGAAGCACATCAATCAGTTTTTGCTATACATCCGGGAAGTACAAAGATGTACCATGATTTGAAGCAGCATTACTGGTGGTCAGGTATGAAGAGAGACATAACGGAATTTGTATCCAAGTGTCTCACTTGTCAGAGGGTGAAAGCTGAGCATCAAGTTCCAACAGGGTTGCTTCAACCTTTAACAGTGCCTGAATGGAAATGGGAGAGAGTGACAATGGATTTTGTATCTGGTTTGCCATTGACTCAGAAGAAGCATGATGCTATCTGGGTGATTGTTGATCGGTTGACAAAGACAGCTCATTTTCTTCCAATTAGAATGGACTATCCTCTTGAAAGACTGGTTGAGCTGTATATCAATGAGATAGTGAAATTGGATGGAGTCCCGATTTCTTTAGTGTCTGATCAAGATCCCCGGTTCACTTCAAGGTTTTGGAAGAGTTTGCATGGTGCATTGGGTTCTCGATTGTACTTTAGCACTGCTTTTCATCCACAGACAGATGGGCAGTCAGAGAGAGTGATACAGATTTTTGAGGATATGTTGAGAAGCTATGTCATTGATTTCTCTGGAAGTTGGGACAGGTTTTTGCCACTTGTGGAATTTGCTTACAACAACAGTCATCAATCCAGCATTGGTATGGCACCATTTGAGGCATTGTATGGTAGAAGATGTAGAACACCTTTATGTTGGAATGAACTTGGAGAAGGAAAACTAATTGGTCCTGAATTGGTTAAAGAGACTGAAGAGAAAGTGAAGATAATTCGAGATCGGTTGAAAGCAGCTTCAAATCGACAGAAATCTTATTCAGATTTGAAGAGGAGAGACATAGAGTTTGATATTGGAGATAAAGTATTTTTTGAAAGTGTCTCCTTGGAAAAAGATTTTAAGATTTGGTCATAAAGGAAAACTGAGTCCTCATTTTATTGGACCGTATGAGATATTGGAAAGAGTTGGACCAGTTGCTTATAGTCTTGCTTTGCCGCCTGAATTGGATAGAATCCACAATGTCTTCCATGTTTCTATGTTGTGGAGATACAGATCAGACCCATCTCATGTTTTACCAGTTGAATCTATTGAAGTGAGTTCGGATCTGACATTTGAAGAAGAACCAGTTGCTATCTTGGCAAATGAAATGAAAGAGTTGAGGAATAAGAAAGTGCCATTGGTGAAATTCCTTTGGAAGAATCATGGTAGAAAAGAGGCAACTTGGGAGAGTGAGCAAGCAATGCGAGAGCAACATCCTCAACTGTTTCAGACATGATATCAGGTAATTTCGGGGACGAAATTTCTTTTTAGAGGGGGCGAATTGTAATATCCCAAAGTGTACCCTAGAATTTTTGATATAATTATTGTTTTAATTGGATTTAATGTATGTGTGTAGTTGGAAAGAAAAAGGAAGTGAAGAGAGAGTATATATGTTGTATATATAGCAATATATACAACATATACAAGTCAATATGTGATGGTCAAAAGAAGATAATTAATTATTTGAAATTTATTAAATTAATTAATTAAAATTTGAGTTAGTGGAAGTGGAAGAAGATATTTTAATATTTTATTGTACTTTGCTTGGTGGAGAGGGTTTTGAGGAAGAAAGTTGACTTTGCTTTCTTGGTTTTCTTCTTTCCTTCTTTCTTCTTCGTGGTTCACTTGCTTTCCTTTTCTTTTCTTTCCTTTTCTTTTGTTTTGGCCAGCACTTCTTAGCAAGAGAGCAAGAGAGAGAGATTTGATTATCCAAACTCTAGATTGAAGGAAGATTCAAGTAATCAAGTTGGAAATTTAAGAGTTTCTTCATCCTTGGTAAGTTTTCCACTTAATTCTTTGATTTTCTTTGAGTTTGTGAGTTGAGGTTGGGGTTGATATGTGTTTGTTTGATTGTGGTGTGTTTAAGAGTGTTTGGTTAAATTGATTTTGGATTTTGGGGTTGGATTGAAGGAAAAAGTAAGTTGTTAAAAGAGAAAGTGTTGTGGTTGTGTTTTGGGTTTGTTGTGATGATTATGATTTGTGTTTGAGGTATGTTTTGAGTTGTTTTTGTGTTTTTGCAAGTTTGTTATGGTTTTTGGGTGTGTTTAGTTAAGTTTGTTTGAAGTGGAAGATGGTGGAAGTAAGAGGATTGTTGGATGTGAGGTTGTTGTTGCCGGAATCTGTATTTTTGGCCTGACACGCCCATGAGCACGGCCAAGTCTTTGGGCGTCTTTGGGCGTGTCGATGGTTCTGTGTTGCAGTAGCATTTACACGTCCAGTGACACGCCCATGTCACTGAGCGTGTCATAGCTACTGTGTTGGTGAAGGATTGACATGCCATGAACACGCCCATGTTGTTGGACGTGTCAATATTTCTGTGAGACAGAATGTAATACACGTTCAGTGATACGCCCGTGGTTCTGAGCGTGTCAAAGCTTCTGTGTTGTGAGTTTAGGGCACGGTCAGGGACACGCCCGTGTTGTTGAGCGTGTCATGTTTAGAGTTTGCCTTAGATGATTCTTAGCTTTATTATCTTATATGTATCTCTAAGTGAGTGTGTATGATTACCTTTGATTTAAGTTGTGAAGAAGTTGATTTGCCCTAACCGAAGTGTTGAGGATTCTTGGAGGAGGAAGTGGATAGGTTGGTGTGAGTTGGTTTTGAGGTTAGTACGAACTACATTGTTGCATACACTTACATGATTTGATACATGACATATTTGATTATACATATGTTAAGTAATTGATTACATGGTTAAAACATTTGATGATATGATGAAATATGAAATGTATGTTAATGCAATTGGTTGTGTACACTTGAATGATGATTTGATTTAATGTGATTTGAGATATAATGAGATATAAAACCAATGTGATTGGCTATGATGATGGTGTTAATGCAATTGATATTGTATATTATCTTGATGAGATATGAAGCCATGGTTGTTGGCTATAATGATGCAAATGAGATGATTGAGGCATGGTTGCCTATTTTGATTATGAAAATGAAATGAGAAATGAACTGAGAAAGAAATGTATAAAGATATAAATGAAAAGATTGTGTGTCTAATGTGTTATTCAACCTTCAGAGTTCTGGGTTTGGCGACATGCCTATAAATTACTGGATAGGTGAAAAGACCGGGTCGTAAGCCGATTCCAGTTGATAAATGTGAAATGTGATGTTTTTGGGGTGAAAAGACTAGGTCGTAAGCCTCAAAAATAGTAACAGTCTTGCCGGGTTGAGGATTTCCTCGGGTTTAGCCGGGTTGAGGTCCAAGAGACTGGGTCTGTTATACTATCCATGGATAGAGATATATATATATATATATCGCCTACGGGCTTGATGATTGTGATTATGGACCAAAGCAGTAACTCTGAACTTTGAATAACATATTAGTTTCTTTTTGGGCCCATGTTTGTCTTTGTTTTCAATGTGATTTAATGATGATGAAATAAATAAATAATGAGATTCTTGAGAATTGTTTATATGTTTGAAAGTATGACATTTGCATTTCATTATAGTATAATATTATTGTAGTTTGTACCACTAAGCCGTTGGCTGAGTGCGATTGTGGTTCATCGCGCAGGTTACAGGGAAGAACCAGAGGGTTCCTCTAGGCCGAGTAGAGTCTAGATTTTGAGGTGTTGATAGTGGAGCTTAAAGATCAAAGACATAGTGCCAAACATGTATATATTTTATGTTTTGTAAAACTTGAATTTTGATGTATAAGTATTTGTAAATATTTGTTATATTTTCCGCTGCGTTTTAAAAAAATATATTTTATCTATTGTGTTTTATAATGTAACTTAAATGTTTTAAATTTGTTCATATTATTGTAAAAGAAGTGAGTCGTTTGGTTAGTAAACCGTGGCATTCCAATATTCAGTATACGTATATTACGATCGTAAAAGCATGCTGTGTACGTATACGGGGTATAGGGGTGTTACAGCAGTCCCCTAATTTTGCACCTAATTCAAAAAATTAGAAAAAATAAAATTAGAACAAATACTTTGCAAAAAAAAAAAAAAGCTTGATCATACCACGTGGCATGGCAATCCCTGTTAGGCACCGCCCATTCGGGCCAGGCCAGGAAGGCACAACCTTTGTCGTGCCCCATAAATAGCCATTGCGTGCGAGGTCTAATCTCCCTGTCTGACTTCTATAAATAGGGGTCCCCGCTTCTTGTTAAAAGATCCCTAATTATGATGTCCATACTCTACCAAATTATTTTGCTTAATTACATAATCAAGTATAGTTACGAAGCGGCAAAGCTCTTTAACATTTTGTCAAAAGGAAACAATCGCCCAAGGTATTGTTTTCTTCACTATATCGATTTCTATTTTGGAATTAATTAACTAAAATTGGTCAATTCAAACCCTTTGCAACCAAAGGCATGGACTACTTACGACTCTGATTTACATTCAAATGAGATAAGTAGGCATACTCGGAATATTACTCTGAATAGTGAGCCCTCACCTCCCTAACCGAGTCTTTCATTTGAAATTTTTTTTGTTTTGTTATTATTTCATCATTCCCCTTTCTTAAGATTTTGGGATACATTACAAATTTGATGAGTTTTGCAATTGTTATCATTATTATTATTATTTGTCTTTTCAATTAATTAGTTAATTGAGAATTTATACTCGACATATAACTCATAAGGGCTAGAGTCGAAGCTCCTCCTAAAATTATTATTTTGGCATGGATGTAAGAATTATCTTTTTGCTGCATTTTGTGGATGTTATGATATTATATGTCCATGCATTATTATATCATTCATGATTAATTTCAGCATAAACCATAAAAATCAAAATTTTTTAATCATGAAAGTTAAAAATCAATCAAAGAGAAAATTATTTTTATTGAAATTCGTTTAAAAATTTAGTCTGTGACCCATCGTGATTGGTTTTGGATTAGTATCTTTGTAAGTAAAAATTAATCAAATTTAATGGTGTCAATTAAATAGATTTTTTCCTTAACTTTTTTCCAACCAAATAAATTATCGCGACTCTTCAATTTTCGCTTTTCAAAATAAAAGTCACTTCCTCTTTTTCACAACAAAAGGAGAGTAAGTTTATTTTCTCAAAACAGAAAATCCATTTTTTTTAAACATGTGCTCACCGAACTAACTGGATATTGTACATGGTGGTATCATGTGAGACTAAGCTCTCATGAATATTTTAGCTCTTGATTTCCGAGTAAGCCGAATCGATACTCGGACGATGCCTCAAATAACACTATTAATTATAGACCATGAAAATGAAAATAGTGCCATTTAATTTGTCTTCACATTTGATCATCTTATGCTCAATAATCTCTTATGACAAACTAACTCGTGTCTAAAAGTAAGAAGTAATTTAATCTTACATGAATTTAAACAAACCCTCACTAAAAATGGCAAACTGATGTTATTGATTTTTTTTTTTTTATATTGTATCAAGAGATTAGTAGAAAGAGGGAATAGCTCACTAAGACTACTAACCATATGGCTGGTTCCAGTGATGGTATTTAATATTATTATTGTCCCACTACAACATCCTGTGGAACCTCTTTAGATGATGATGTGGAAGCCAGTTGATCCACCTACCGGCCCTTTTTAAGTATAACTTTGTGCCTATTGGTTCATAAACCACGAAAAAGGTTATTGATAAGAGATTGGCATAATAAGGCTTAAAATGATAAAGACAAGAGGCAATGTTAATTACAAATATAAATGAGAGTGCGGACATAAAATCAAAATAAATATCTATAAAAATGAAAATAAATAAATAAATTCTAATTGATAATGTTACTTCGCCAGAAATCAATTTTAATTTTAGATTTAAAATTCAAGACATTAGCAAATTTTATCTTAATAATTTTTTTTATATATAAAAATAATTTCTAAACTTGGCCAAATTCAAATTTCATGGTCGCTACGAACTTTGATTAACAATTGAGCCACCAAATTGACCTTCGTTACAAATTCGGGGCCTGTGATAATTAATCACACATACAAAGAAGAGAAATTTACACCATTTACGTTGCTTTGATGTCTTATTTGCAATTATACGACTGTTGACCTTTTTAAAAAAACTATGCTTGTCGCTTTTTGTTTTTCGTATTTATGCAAAACGTTGTTTTTTATTTTTTTTTTCATTTTTTTGGTTTTAATTTTTGCGTTTATTTATATTGTTTTATTCATAAGTAATTTTTTTTTTCTCATATTCTCAACATACATAAATATATACATAATATATATATATATAATACACATACAACAAACATAAATATATACACAACACATATCAAACATACACATAACATCTATACAATTTATTTAATATTTTTTATATTATTTTTTTAGTTGTATATACACACAACAGGCACATAACATACACAATATATATAAAAAATACATAGCATATACAATATCTACACAATGTCTAAATATATCTATATAATATACATGTAATATATACACAACAAAATTAACATTTTTAAAGGAAAAAATATTTTTTGACCCTTGACTTTTATTTGATTTGTGCTTAGGCCATTAAACTTTAGATAGATGATATTAAGCCCTTGAATTTTACGGTTTGGTGATTTCAAACTCTTTTTTAACTGTGGCTAAGCGCATGAAAATCAGTTGCTATTAAAATCGTATTTAGTTCTGTAAAACAGTGGAAAAAAATGATACATTTTAGTTTTGCAATAAGTCAAGAATTTATAAGTGAGCAAACATTACAATACAATTCAAAATCAAACTAAATCTCCTCGTCAAAAGCAACAATGTAGATAAAAATAATCTATCCATCAAACGGTTTACTAAAAGCACAAAGCCCATAAGAAATTGCACCCAAAAAAATAAAACAAAAAATAAAAACTACTCCTATAATTTCCTTAACTAAGTGAAGAGCTTCATACCTAAGGTTGAAAAATTTTGCCAGTCAAATGATGGTGAGGATCCGAGGGGGAGAGAAAGCTAAAGAGATAGACTAGATTTTAGATCTAAGAGATAAAATTCTTTTAATAATTAGTAATTAGGACTTTGCACAAATTAATGGTGTAATTACAAATCTTTGGTGTGAAAGAGAATGGTCACGAGCTATTCTGATTTTTAAAAAATTTTAGAGAGAAAAGCTAAAAGATGAGTATGTTAGGAGCATTTTATCTTTTAAAATGAAGCGTTTCAGCACTACAATATTGCAAAGCTAAAATGCATTATTTTTTATTTTTTTTTTTGATACTAAGGAGGCCACTAACGGACCGGGTAACATTATTTTGATTATGATTTAAAGACCGCTGATTTTTCACGCATATAACCACTGTAAAAAAAAACGGTATAAAATTATAAAATAAAAAAGTTTAGAGACTTATTCATAGTTTAATGCTCAAATCATATAAAATTAAGAAGCCAAAAAATGTATTTTACCTTTTTTGAATTTTTTTTTGTGTATAATATAATAAATTTGTTTAAAAATAAAATTAATGATTTTTATTAATATATTTTTATATATTTTACTTTTTTATATTATTTTTGTAAATGTTAGCTGTAATCAAATTTAAAACTTTTTTTTATAGAAATTTAATATATTTTATATATTAAAAATATAATTTAAAATATTAATTTTTATTATTTTATTACAATATATTTATTGAATACTAAAATTTTTAAAAAATAAATTTAAATAAAATATTATTTGTAAAGAAAAATGATATATATTTTTAAAAAAAGTCTTTATTTTAATGAGAAATGAAATAATTTTGAAATTGACTCAATTTTTTCTAAAAATATAAATATTTTTTTCAGCATTTGAAAAAAATTATTTTTATTGGTAGTTTTATAAAAACCCCTACAACGAATCCAAATTTGCCGATAAGAAAATGGCATAATTCACTCATTTACCCAAGCCTTTTTTTAATCTGTTAAAAAAAAACCTTTTTCCCAAAACTGAATTTACCCCCGACATTACATCATTATGCAATTAGAACCTATTAAATAATAGAGAAAATAGGGCAAATTAGTGTTAGGCCAAAGAAAATCATTCAAACAAAATGTGAAAGCAAATATTGAATGACGAGAAGTGGCATCTACAAAAACAACATTAGAGACAAAATAACCATTTCATTACATTTTTCTTTCCTTATTTTTCCCAATCTCAAATACTGAAAAAATGACCTGCTATTATCTGACACTGTTAGATAAGCAAGGGTTCAAGTCTACTATTTTTCAAGACTTTACATACACAATTTCGAGGTGATTTTTTATAATTATTTTCCCAAAAAAAAACGTCAACATATATATTTAGAAATAGAAATAAGAAACAGTCATTCTCTAGGTTACCTGCTTAAAGTCTAAAACTACTGTAGCCTCCCACGCCAGAAGATCCATATCTACCATAGGATTGCCCAGAGAATGAAGAGGAAGAATAAGGCATATTATCTAAATGGGGGTACAAAGACCTCAATCCGTAATCGTACTTGCCATAGCTGCTTGTGACTGGTTCTTTGTGATCACTTATAAAGTTCTGTACAAACAGAATAAAATGCATTGCTATCAGCTGCAAAACCATTCATCCGAAAGCCTTAAAAACAATTATTTCATTTGGCACCAAGCAATTGGTACAGATAAAATAGTTTAGAAAATTTTCCAACAGGGACGTCAATTTGAGCAGTGCAAGTGAGTATCTCAAAACTCACCATCTATCACATGTACATGCTTAATTTTCAGACAAGTGACCTTGGCAATTTGAAAAAGTGCTGTTGAAAAAATGACTTTACCTGAATCAATTGTTGAGCCATCTGAACCTGTGATGACGTGCCTTTGATCTCCACAGTTATTTCATCAGGCAATCCCCTGCTTTCTTGCACAGTTATTACGGCTCCACTAGTACGACGAATATATGCAATATTTTTCCCTCCAATCCCAATGATTTCCTCAGCATAAGAAATTGGTACTTGTATGGTTTGTGTTATCTGTTAATATGAAGCATTGCCAAAAATTATGATGCCAAATGCCAAAATGAAGAAATATAGTAGCAAGTGAAGCAAGTTTTAACAAAAGGGTCTAACATGGTGTGACAAGATTCAATTTGATTTGGCAAAAAAGGTAGGTGTTCTCAATTAAACTCGATTAGCACAAATCAAATCACATGTACCAGATAATTGTCACTGCTCTACGGAAACTAAATAACTGGATTTTGTTAGAACTACCAAAATTTTGCACTACAATATAAAAGAAAACCACAAGAAAATCTAGACAATTTTCATCCCCACCCACCCCAGACCAAAAAAAATTTAACGGAAACTAAATAGCTGGATTTTGTTAGAACTACCAAAATTTTGCACTGCACTATAGAAGAAAACCACAAAAACAATCTATAGACCATTTTCATCCCCAGCCACCCTAGACCAAAAAAATTTGAACGGAAACTCCTAACAAATTTAGACTCAAAGCAGAATGTCAAAATCTCTTGTAGTTCTTCCTCCTCCCTAACATAGGAATCAAATTTACCAGAAGAGGGAAGAATTAAAAGCTTGTTGGTTATTGCAAAGTCTTATGATAGATTTTGTAGCAATGTGAACAGCCCCGCCATACACCCTTCAATTTAGTACTCTCTCTCTCTCTCTCTCTCTCTCTCTCTCTCTCTCTCTCTCTCTCTATATATATATATATATATATATATATACATATATATATATATATAAATATAGAAATGATTCTCAATTAATAAAATTTTTATTAAATTCTACTTCCTCTTCTGAAGAAGAGGATGATGAAGAAAATGTTGAACAAATAACAAATAAAGAAGAAATTAATAATAATGAAATTAGTATAATAAGTAAAGATAAAATTCCTGATAATATAATTTTTATGTTACAGGAAATTACGTCAATAAAATATTTAATAAAATTAAAATTAAAATTTTCAAATAATTATCATATAGAAACTATAGCTTTATTTTTGATACATGTGTAGATTTGAATTGTATTAAACCTAGCTTAGTTCCTAAAATGTTTTGGCAGGAAACAAATGAAAGATTGTCAACTGCAAATAAATCTACATTAAATATTCTTGATAAAACAAAAGTTTTAATAATTGATAAAAACTTAGAACTAAAAAATATATTTATTTTGGCTAAAATTCATCATATGGTAATCTTAGGAACTCAATTTATGAATCTAATTACACCTTACTCTGTGAAAGATAATAGTATAAGTTTTAAAGTAAAAAATAAAAAAATTATTTTTCTATTTATAGAAAAACCTAAAAAGAAAAATTTAAACTTACTTAAAGCTCATTTAATTTATGAACTGCAAATAAATGCAATAATAAAAGCAAAGTCTGAACAACTTTGTAATTTAAAAATTAATTTTCATTTACAAAAAATAAATGAACAATTAAAAACTGAATTTATACAAGATAATGTTAATAAGTTAAAACTTCAAATAAAAAATGAATTATGTGTTGATATTTCAAATGCATTTTGAAATAGAAGGCAGCATATGGTTGATTTAACATATGAGCTAGGCTTTGATTAAAAGTCTATTACAACTAAAGCTAGGCTCATTCAAATGGCGCCTGATATAATTGAATTTTGTAAAAAAGAGATTACTGATTTAGAGAATAAAAAATTAATTACTAAATATAGAAGCTTATGGTCTTATGCAACATTTTATGTTAACAAGGCCTTTGAAATAGAAAGATGAGTTCCTAGATTAGTAATAAATTATAAACAATTAAATAAAGCATTAAAATGGATTCGGTTCTCTATTCCAAATAAAAAAGATTTATTAGAAAGGTTATATGAAGTAAATATATTTAGTAAATTTAATATGAAATCTGACTTTTGGCAAATTCAAATAAATCCTAAAGACAGATATAATTTGATTTAAAGAATGCACCCTCTGAATTTCAAAGAGTGATGAATGGTATATTTAATCCTTATATTAAATTTTGTATAGTATACATTGATGATGTATTAATATATAGTACAACTTTAAATGATCATTTTAAACACCTAAAAATATTTTTGCAATGGTTAAGAAGAATGGATTAGTAGTCAATAAAACTAAAATGCCTTTGTTTCATACTAAGATTAGATTCTTAGGTCATTATATAGAACATGGTATTTTAAAACCCATAGAAAGAAACTTAGCCTTTGAAAATAAGTTTCTTGATCAAATCCTTAATAAAGCCCAACTACAAAGATTTTTAAGATGTTTAAATTATGTTATAGAATTCTATCCAAACCTGAATAGAATTATTAAACCATTACATGATAGGCTTAAGAAAAATCCTGGCCCATGGACTGAAGTCTATACTAATATAGTAAAACAAATTAAAACCCTAGTTAAAATTATTCCTGACCTACATATATATATAGCGCGCTCACAGAGACTGAAAGGGAGAAGTAAAAGGGGGATCTTTTTGTTTTGTGGGGGACACCTGGCTATGAAGACTGCCAAAATAAGTCAAAATATTGGATACTCTTAAGTGGATATATACACCAATAACCATGTCAATAATCATTTAATCAATAAATATTTTTTATTAATCAGCAAAATAAACAAATTTAATAGAAGTAGTTTGAGATCGCATAACCAACTTGTAAGTCATAATACGAATGAAACAAAGATTTAAGGACTTGGCCATTAATTAAATAACTAAAGCCCTACATCATAATTCAATCACATAGAGAAATTAAAAAAGTATAGCATCCCTGAACCTAAAAGTCCATTATAAAATCAAGTAACTGTTATATGTGTGTGTCTGTGTGTCTGTGCAAGGCTATTAAACTAAAACCCAAGCCTAGGAACAGATGATAAGAGGAAAACCAAGGAGCGAAAAATCAAAGAATAGAGTAAAAGTGGATACACACATTCATGGAGAGGGAGGGAGAAAGGGAGAGACCGAAGCACACAGAAAAAGCAGAAAGAAACTAATGGCATGGGATGATTAAGAAACAATGGCTGGTGGCCAAGTCAAAAGTAACAAGGATGAGCATATAATAATTACAGCCTTTCTGGAGGCTAATTGTTACTCCTTGCTTTCAACTTTCCACTAGGATGAGCATATTCAAAATGTTACATAACATTAATAAGCGTGGACAATAAACCATAGCTTTTACCTTTTTTACTCGTTGAATAAGAGAAAATAAAACAAAATTTAGAGAATGAGGAAAAATTCATAATCTCCTCCAGTGTAACTTATTACACTTATGTAAGACACCTACATCATACGAACAAGGAAGTTTCAGCATGAGTACCCTTGTACAGGAAATTTTTTGCCATTTCTCTGCCATGCAATGAGAACAATTCAACCACCAACTCGAGACAAAGATATGCATAGATGAAGAGGTAAAATGTAAGACAAAAGATAAAACCACCAACCTGAGTGACCACAGGACCACTGGCATAATTGATTACAGAAGATCGTAACGATGAAACTCCAGTATCTTGTCCATACACTGAAATTCTAGAGGGTTGAATATGTGAATCCAATGGAGCTTCTCGTTCCAAGAATAAGGCCTCCCTCTTTGCCGGGAGACGATAATCAGTATCAATCGCAGTTTGAGATGTAGAATGAAATAATGGCTTGCCACTCCATGTTTCTGTTTGACGGTCTTGTGGTACTGTAGAATTATACTATAAATAGAGTAGCAATAATTAGTGCACTGCAGTATAGAAAATATAATTTACTGATCACCAATGAGTTTTAGCTCAGTGGCACTAGAGTCATCTCCAAGGTTGAGAGGTTGCAAAATCAAACCTCAACTCAAAGCCTAAGACACACACGCACATATTATCACTGACAGAAACTTACATTCTTTTCAAACAAAGGAATAACACTATGGTCAACCAAAAACTTTCTCAAGTGACCCACTACTGCTTCAACAGCCTTAAGAACCTTTAAGGTTTCTCCCTGCAACTCCACAATTCTCTCATCTGCAGCAACATAAAATGGTGCTTCATCTGCCAATGCAAGAATTTCATGTCAGTTGCATTATTCAGAAATTACAAAAAATATTGCTGCACATAAAAGCATGTGATAAGCAACCAAAATTAGGGGAACAGCAGTATTGGTAGACAATAATTGTATCAACTCCCTCGGTAGCCCTAATGACCCATTTATGGTTATAATAATTCATGACTAAGCACGTAAATATTATTGATGTGAATACAACTTTACCAAATGTTTGAAGTAGCCAAAGTTGTATGCTTATGAGAACCTAACTTTACATGTGAGTAAAACTATTAAAATAAGAAAACTATGCCCTTTGGAAGGGTGCTATTGTTCTAGTGGCAGAGAGATCACTGCCAGCATTCTGGTTATGGGTGGGAGTACTGTTCCATTCCTCAATTATGCGCACTAGGTTTCATTGCCATCTATGTCTATCTTCTGGTTATTTCTGGCAATGCCTGTTTTTGTGTTCAACCTTCTGGAAATAACTAAGTTGTTGTTTTTCCAGAATCCTAGGCAACCAGAAGAGCTGAAGAAGATTTGCTGAAAAAGAAACTCGAAAGCCAATTGGAAATTTGATCTAGACACTGCTAAGCAGGCTTCACGATGCCCTACATGGACATAAAGATAGGCTTATGCATGCTCATCTATGTGGAAAGTAATTGCAAAAAGGTATAACATAAATGTAAGTTCAAGACTTCATCTATGACGTGCCTAGACAAAACTTGCACTCTATAATGTAATGACCATAATGAGTTAGGAATTCCTTTGCAAAGTGCACTGAATAATTGGACTAGCTCTATCATTTCTGTGTGTCTATCATGTTTTAGTTTTACACCATATAGGCAACAATAAATTGCAGATCAAGAGAGACAAAAGAACTAATAATGCACATCAAAATCAACAAACATTGAGATTCTACTGACTAAGCAAAAAGATCAGCAATTGCCCATGGCAGTATCAAGAAAGTTTCAAACTAAATGATAAGGGACTCTGAAGCATACCTTCAGACAAAATACGTACAGATGCACCAGAGGCCTCTTGTATTGACTTGATCAATGAGCCCTGCTTTCCGATCAAGTTAATGGCCTGCGAAGATGCCACCAATAACCGAATTGAGCAAAATACAATGCCGGCAGCTCCAGATGCTTTAGCATTAGCATCATCCTCGGCTAAACCACTAACACGATTAAAAATTCTGATTACAGCACCCATTGCAGGGGATATAGGTGCCTCCGGTTCTTCTTTTCCAGATACCAACACCTGAAACAAAATTGGGAAAAATCATATAACAAGAAACTGAAGAAGAAGAAGAAGAATAAGCAATAATAAGAAACATACAATGCGATCGTTAGTTCCAGATTGGGCTTCAAGAACGCGAATGCGAGCGCCAGTTTCCTCGCACATTTTCTTGATAATGTCACCCTTGCGTCCAATAATGCTGCCAACTTTCAGCACTGGTACTATCAACCTGAACACGCAATCCCCTGGCCGTCCTGGCCACCTAGCACTCGTAGTGGCAGTGGCCGGTTTTGGTGCAGAACTAGACTCGGCCTCGGGGTTTTGTGTTAAAAATGAATCGCATTCTATAGTTTTTGCTGCACCTGCTCCGGTTGCTGTTGTGGCGGCGACGGGTTGTGGTTCGTATTCTGGGTGTTTTGCAGAGTCTTGGGGATTCGTGTAGCCGTTATCGGTATGTTTTTCTGGTTCTCCTGCGGTAGCCATAAGGTTTTAGAATAAGGAAGAAGGAGATTTTAGGAATTTACCCGAATTAATAATCACATCACATATATTATGTAAAGTGCTAAAATTAAAATAGCCTGTTGATAGGTTATGGCCATTACAATATATTCCATAATCTAAGAAGTAGATGTACGGTTATACATATTTGAAAAATAGTTTTCTTAGCAGCTTATGATGATTTTTGACACTTTAGCTGCTATAAACTTTACAATTTATCAAAATTTTAAAAAATATAAGCAATTAATTTACTTATTGGTTAAAGAATAATTAAAATTTAAATTCGAGGACTAGAGAAATAAACAACTCTAATTATTTTCTTCTTTAATATTTAATATTTATATAATTATCTATTGCTTAATTTAATTCTTATTTTATTAATTAATCGATAAGGTTCATTGCTTAATTAATTAAATAATATATAGTTATTCAAAATTTTTGAATTCGTAATTATAGTGGATACAATAGACAAAAGATAAAAAAATAGAATTGAGATTTATATTCAGGCAATGAATATAATTTATTTTTCAAATATAAAAATATAGATAGTAAAATATCAAAATAATTATAGTACCAATTTTTAGGTATTATAGGTTATTTTTTCCCTATGTATAATCAACCATCCGAACCTAGAAATACATACCATAACTAGGTGTTTAATCAAACCTTATAATTGATTAGTGATGACTCTTAATACACATAAAAAATAATAAACTAAATAACATAAGCCAACAAAAACTCAATTAAAGCCATAATATCTCGCTGGCTCCCCGTCGTCCCGTGCGCGATAACTGCTAAAAGCTTAAGGAAGAAAATAAAATTGCAAAGACAAGCTTCAGCGGCTGAATCATCATCAATAAATTCAAATCCAACATTTGATTCTAATTCTTCCTCAAGCAAATCAAAAAAAGAGGAAGATATAAAGAAAACACACTTTAAGCGAGCTAGCCGCCCCTTCTACCAATCAACAGCCTTTATACATAACATATCTAGCCTCGAACGCCTCTTTCAAGCTCAAATCTGGCTTGATACACATGCTGCCCAAGTTTTTTGGATTAAAGAGCGAAGACCCACATAAAAATCTTAAAGAATTTCACATTATTTGTTCAAGTATGCAACCATAAGGGGTATCAGAAGAGCAAATTAAATTGAGAGCATCCCCTTTCTCTTTAGATAGCCAAGCTAAGGACTGGTTGTTTGATCTACCTTCAGGTTCAATAAATACATGGACATATATGGTGCGAATAATAAATACATTACAAGTCCCTATCCTTAGTGTGTTGGCTTGTAACTCATCTATAGCCCGGGAGTTTGTGTATACTATATTTATTATTTAATGAATGGAGCTGATAGAGAAGGCAATATAATATATATGGAAAAAAAACTCATATCTACTAAATATAAATATATCAATTTACATAAATAATGTAACACCCTTATATTCTATATACGTATAATACATACAACCCGTATATGTGACATACACATACAGAGTACTAGAATGTCACCAACTTTGTCATTTGAAAACTTTCTCATAATTAAAAGGAAAATATTTTAATTCTTAAAATGAACTTCAACATAGATAAATAAAAATATACATTAATAATTTAGTTACCAAAAATACATATTTAAAATAAAAATCTCTGAAAAAAATTCACCAGAGCTTTATCTGTATTTTAGACATTTTCCAACAATTAAATCTGTAATACCCCTATACCCTACATACATATCATACATATACCCTATATACATATAATACATATATAAAATATAAGGATGTTACTTTACAGTATTGTTTAAACCTTTACTTTAGTCCACATCAATTATATTTTTAATAAAAGATCATTTACAAAACCATTATACTTTTCATTAGATTACATATATATAAATTTACATTGTCTTTTCTGAAATTCAATTATGTACATATACATTTTTATCCAATATAACATAATAAAATTGCACGTGCATGCACCACCTTCTAGTTAGTCTCGAAACACTCTTACTCTTCTCGTGGCATAACTATTTGACTCTCAGATCAACAATCTACTCACCTGCACGATTTACATAACCGCGCTAAGCTTGAAAGCTTAGTAGTGCATATAAACAACATATACATACATTCTAGAAAATCACACTCATATCACTAACATCATTTATCATCATATTCTAATCATGTTTCTAATTTTCAATCCACTTTTCATAGCTTTTTACTATTTTCATAATTTATACAAATCTTTAACATAAGCCATAATTCAATGGCTTATCATAACATTCATGAAACAATACACTCAATTTCCACAAACATATACATATTACACATCACATTATATTTCCATAATCTCATTTTCAATATCAAGACTTAGTTATGCTGAAGTCTTTCAGCAACTCATTTCTCATCATTTAGCATATTTTCTCATTTCACAATCCTTTTCAGTAATTTGAACATGTACTGTGATCATATCATTCCATGATCACCATCATATATCTCATTTAACAATCATAGGTTTTATATACAATAGATACCACAACATCACATACACAAGCATTGGCCCAAGCAACTAATACATCATTCAAATCTCAGAGTTACTATTTTGGTCCATAATGGCACCATGTGTCTAGCCCCGAAAGCAAAATATCAATGTAACAGTCCAACTAGGCCTGGGCTTACGACCTGGTCTTTTCACCCAGCCCAGCTTCAAGGACTTATTTCTGAGGCTTACGACCCGATCTTTTCACCTCAAAAATATTTTCACAATAACGCCAAACGTCTAGCCCTATAGGCAAATATAGACATGCCGCCATATACAAAACTTTGAAAATTGAATAATATATTAGGCACACAATTATTTCATATTTTCATTATCAATCCCTTTCTCATTTTCTCATGATCAAGCTAGGCGCATTGCCTCATTTATCTTATTTATATGAACATCATCATATAATCATAATATATCTCATTGCATACAATCTAGCCATCACCAATGGCTTTACATAATATCTTTAATATATACTCAACAAACCACATTACCCAAATATTTTGGGTCATTTTCATATTTTGCACATAGTTCACATATTTCACATTCTATTCAATCTAGCTATTAATAATGGCTTTTCACGATGCATAATAATGCATACATAGCAATTCACATGTCTTAGCACCATGTTCATGAATACTTAATGTATCAAGTAGCTTAATACATTTTCCATCAAAAATGTGTTAGGCCAAATGTAATGCAATCACATTCCATTTATCAAGAGTTTGTACATGCCTTAGGAAACACTCCAAAACAAGCTTTAAAACTTCCTCTAACCTTCTCTTCCAAGTTGTCCTTCAACACTAGGATTAGGCAAACTGCTCTCTCTCAATGCCTATACCAAATGTGATCATAAATAACCATTAATATCACATTCTAAGGTATTCTCAACATCAAATCATTTAAATAGAAATTGCAAATGAAATATAAAGAAAAGAGTTATTCTCATGTAACACGTCCAACAACACGGGTGTGTTAATGATCGTGTCATTAACTCACTCACACAGAAGCTTTGATATGTCCAATGACACGAGCGTGTCACTACCCGTGTCATTCATTCTACCTCACAGAAACTTTGACACATCCAACAACATGAGCATGTTTATGGCCGTGTCAATTATTTTGCCAAACAGAAGCTATAACACACTCAGGGATATGGCCGTGTTAATAGTAGTGTCAACAATATTAAACTCAGCACCATTGACAAGCCCAACGACATGGCTGTGTCACTAGCATTGTCAGGCAAAAGTTCTGCATTTCAAACTCTCAACTACATGAACACAATCATTCCAAACTCAACACTACAACACCCTTAATCATCATCTTAGTTTATATCCATAATTCACCCATCAATTCAACACTTATATAACTCCAACATATCATAACTATCATCTTATTCAATCAATCATCACTTTCTCTCATAACACATTCAAAGAAGAAGAAAGAAAAGAAATCTCTTCTCTTTCAATCCAACCTTTAAAATTATCATTAGTTACTCACAATACCTCCATACATATCCAAATAAACCATTAAAACATGCTAATACATAAAATCCCAATTTTCCCAAATCATATTCTTCTATAGTATTCCAAAGAGATTGTAAAATGGATAAAAAAAACTTACCAATTAATGAAGAATCCTCAAAATCGCACTTGAATTCTTGAAATTTCTTCAATTCTTAGTGTAAATAAGAAGAGCTCCCTCTCTTCTCATCTCTCTCTCTTTATTTCATGGTAAAGGAACAAGAAGAAGAAGAAGAAAGAAGAAACTTCTCTTCCTTTCTATCCTTATCTATATATATAATTCTTTTATATGTGTTATATATGTTTGGTATATGTATATGTCATATATATGACATGTTTATTTTAAATATATTTCAAGTATATATAAAACATATACATATATATTACATCTATTATATATATTCATCTTATATTTCCTCTATTCATTACACTAATATACTCTCCCATAATTAATATTCCAAAGTATATCAAAAATCGGGGTATTACAAAGTCACTCAACCTGCAAAAAGAGACGCACTCCCAAATATTCACATTTACCCAATTCCCCATTATTCCTCAAAAATTTCTCCAAATACTCCAACATTTATATATAGGGATTTAATAAAAAAAAATACCCCTACATATATCACTATTAAATTTTAGACCCCCCTCACCTTAAATATACCTTCTTTTACAAAATTGCCCTTTGATAAAAAAAAATCCCTCCCATTCTAATTACTAAAGACACATCCCATTTTATTTGATTTCAAAATTCTAAAAAATCATTTCCACTCTTTCTTCCAAACCTAAAGCATCTAATTTTTTTCTCGATAAAAAATAACTCCTCTCTCTCTTTCTTCCTAACATTTCTTCTCTTTATTTCTTACAAAATCTTGCACCATTGCTCGATTGTTCTTCAAGAAGGTAGAGGCAAGGTATGCTCTCTTTCTCTGCTAGATTTCTGCTTATAGATATGATGATTAGTTGTGGTTGCCATGTTCTTATTGTTTGATGATTAATATTAACTTATGTTTGAGATTATGTGCTTAAGAGTTCTGTATGAGAAATTTTAGTTGTTTCTATTGCATTGGACTTGAAATTTAATATATATATTTATAAACTTGATAGAAATTCTATTTGAGTTAATTTGGAATGTAAGCATTGGAATTTTTATTCCTCTTTACCCACTGAAATTTTAGATCTTTTGCCTTTTAGAAATTTTATTTTAGTTCTTCTGTACTTCAACCTATATCATTTTTTACACGCCTTTTACTCGGTTGAAACTAAAGGGTAGAGAAGAGAGAAAGAGAGAGAAAAATCTGTCATATGCAAACCCTAATTTGATGTACAAGGAAGATAGTAAGGGTGGGTTTGTAATATCGAACAACAGTTGCGTGACTAAGAACTTGAATCTGTCCTCTGTGTCTAAATGGGCATTAGTATACTCTCTCCAACCTCTAATCAATTGTGGCTTCTATTTTTACTTTTGTTTTTGGGTCTTTTCTTCATTGTAGTTTTTGCTTAATTAATTAGGCACCCTTCATTTTTAGTCCTTAATTCATCATGGCTGTTTTAATTTTACTTTTTTTGTATTTGTTTGGATCCTATAATGAGAGTATAATGATAATTTATTTTTTAGTATACTGGTTTTGAGAAGATTCTTTGCAAAAGCTAGATTTGCAGTTAATTTACTACCCACTTTATTAGGGTCTCTTGATATAATTATTTGCAATCTTGTCATCATATTGATACTTAACCTTTTGTCTTGATTTGCATGATTTCTCATGGTATTTAAGTTCCATTGCAGCTGGGTTACACTAAAAAGCAAGAAGAAAGACATTTTTGTGTTGTCATTACTTTGGAGGTAAGAACCTAATTGGAAAAAGGAAATTGTAATTGACTTTCAAAAGTTGGATTCACATGGTTATAGGATGTTAGAATTTTTTTTATACCTATTTAGGACTAACTTATTTTTTGATGATGCGTGCTGTGTGCTACAAATAGCTTGGAGATGAGTTGAATGGATGACTAGTTAATTAATCAGTGTTTATATTTGATCAGTGTTTATATTTGATGATATATGTTGATGTTTTGATATAATTGGATATAACACTACTACTATATAAAGCATTATTATTTTAGATATTATTTAGATGTATTAAATAGTAAAGAAATGTGGTATTGTTGACTAATCTATATTGATCGTCTATGATATGGGTTGATATGTGATGATATGACTTGATATGTTTTCTCTGGGTTGATACGTGGGTACTAAAATATTAAGCATTGGTGTTCTATATGTTGTTTAGATGTCTTAAACAGTAGAAAAATGTTGTTTTGTTGACTGATATGTGTTGATCTTATAGGATATGAGTTGATATGAGATGATATAACTTGATATGGTTTGATATATGAGTACTAAAATATCAAATATTGGTGCTTTATATATTGTTTAGATGTCTTAAATAGTGGAAAAATGTTATTTTGTTGAATGATATGTGTTGATCTTATAGGATATGAGTTGATATGTGATAATATGACTTGATATGTGTTGATATAGTTTGATATCATGGTACTAAAATACCAAGCATTGGTGTTGTATATGTTGTTTTGATACCTTAAATAGTGAAAATTATTGTATTGTTGACTGATGTGTTGGATCCTCTATGATATGGATTGATATGTGAAGATGTGTCTTCATATGGTTTGATATCATGGTACTAAAATATCAAGCATTAGTGTTCTATATGTTGTTTAGATGTCTTAAATAGTGAAAAAATATTTTGTTGACTGATAAGTGTTGGATCATCTATGATATGGGTTGATATGTGATGATATGGGTTGATATGTCTTGATATGGTTTGATATGTGGGTACTAAAATATCAAGCATCGGTGTTCTATATACTGTTTAGATGACTTAAATAGTAAAAAAATATTATTTTGTTGAATGATATGTGTTGGGTCTTCTATGATATGGGTTGATATGTAATGATATGGCTTGATATGTCTTGATATGGTTTAATATGTAGGTACTAAAATATCAAGCATTAGTGTTCTATATGTTGTTTAGATGACTTAAATAGTGAAAAAAATGTTGTATTGTTGACTGATATGTCTTGGACACTTTTATGATATGGGTTGATATGTGATGATATATCTTGATATGGTTTGATATATGGGTACTAAAATATCAAGCATTGGTGTTCTATATGTTATTTAGATGTCTTAAATGATAAAAAAAATATTATTTTATTGACTGATATGTGTTAGATCTTCTATGATAAAAGTTGATATGTGATGATATGGCTTGATATATCTTGATATGGTTCGATATATAAGTACTAAAATATCAAGCATTGGCGTGCTATATACTGTTCAGGTTTCTTAAATAGTGAATAAATGTGGTTTTGTGGTCTGATATGTGTTGATATTCTATGATATGGTTTGGTATGTTATGATATAGCTTGATATAGGTTGATATGGGGCTACTAAAATATGAAGCATTGGTGGTATATATGTTGTTAAGATGTGATAAATAGTGAAGAAATATAATTTTGTTGACTGATCTGAGTTGATCTTCAATGATATGAGTTGATATGTGATGATATGGCTTGATATGGAGCTAATAAAATATCATTTATTTTCCATGTTCATGTTGTTTTGCAGGCATAAATGGCAATTTTGTCTAAATTAATGTTCAGTTCCAATAGTGACCAATCCCCTATACGGCAGGATAAGGAAGTGCTGAAAAATACTAGCCCTGGGGCAATGTCTACAATAAGTGTAATACCCTTATACCTTATATATGTACAATACATATTTTCAGCATATGTAAAATATGCATATACGGTATAAAAATGTCACACACCAATTTAACAAAAAATTTCACATTTCTATTTTAAGATTTCAAATACTAATATATAAAATAAATAGTATATAAATATTCTTTGCTTGTTATAGGAATCCAAACTAAATATTTTATATGAAAATCTCTGAAAAAATTCACCAGAGTTTTATTTGTAATTTGGACGTTCCCAAAATTCAGCAAAACACAACCTGCATAAAGCAAACACTCCCAATAAAAATCAATTCACCATTTCATAAATACTTTTCAATTTCTCAATATTTTCTCAAAATACTTATATATAGATACATAAATTAACAATACATATAAAATCCCATCTGAAGAAATTATCCAAAATATTCTTTACAATTTACATTATATACTTTTAAAAACATATCATAACATATATAATATCAAAATACATTGTAATATCAAATATCTACATGCCGGCAACTGGCTCTAATCTTGATGTAAAAAAAAACAACTCTTCAAGCTCAATAAATACAAACCTAGACCCTACCAGGTCTAGTAGAACTTTCTGGCTCTACCAAATAATCCATGACACCTGCGCGATGAATTACAATCGCTCTAAGCCGAAACCTAGTGGTAAAACTTTGATAATAACAACAAAACTCAATGCAATTCCAATGCACAATGCATATAGATGTCACATCATTCTACTTTCTTATATTTTTCAAATATTTCATAATCACAACTCATAGCATTATATTGCTCAATTGTATCACAATTCATAATTCATATTAAAACAATGACAAGCATGGGCCCAAAAGGATCTAATATGCTATTCAAGTTTCAGAGTTAATGCTTTGGTCCATAATAACACCATGTGTCTAGCCCCGTAGGCAATATATCCATGGATAATGTAACAGTCCCAGTCTCTTAGACTTCAACCCGGCTAGACCCTTAGGCCCCAGTATCTTGGTCCTCAACCCGGCTAGACTGCTACAGTTGTTTAGGCTTATGACCCAGTCTTTTCACCCCAAAAATATCATATTTATCAGCTGGCCTGGCTTACGACCTAGTCTTTTCACCATTCCAGTGTTTAGCCCGTAGGCAATCATAGGCATGCCGCTAAACCCAGAACTCTGAAAATTGAATAACATACTATGCATACAATTTATTCATATTTCTCATTATCAAATTCTTTCATAATTTCTTTGTCAAAACTTTTCTCATTTTCTCATGATCAAACTAGGCATATTGCCTTATTATATCATCTTTTTCTCACTTTTTTTTTTCATTTATTCATTTTTCTCATTATTAATCTCTTTCTCATTGTCACATATTCAATCTAGACACATTGCCTTATTTTCATTTTTTTTCCTCATTTTTCACATCTTTCTCATTTTTCTCACTTTTCTCATTTTTATCAATATCAATTCATTTCATTATTCCACATATCTCATTTTTGCATTCATAACACATTGCCCAATTACTTTGGGTATTTTCACATAATATACATATTTCATATTCTACACAATTTAGTTATTATCAATGGCTTTTCACAATGCATTTAACACATATATGACATTACAAATGTCATAGCACATTATTCATACTCAATCAATGAACCAAGTAACTTAACACATTTTTCAACCAAAATGTGTTAAGCCCAAATGTCATGCAAATATAAACAATATATTCAAAGTTTGTACATACCTCCACTAGCAACCCAAAGCAAGCTTAACACAAACCTCCAATCCTATCCTTCCAACTTGCCCTTCACCACTTGGATGAAGCAAATCAACCTCCCTCAATGCCTATACCAAATATGATCATATATAATCATTTAATATCACATTCTAAGGTATTCTCAACATCAAACCATAATTAAACATCACTCTAAACTAAATCCCAAAATTAAGCTTTACCTCACTTTAACTTTGAAAAACCATATCAAGCCATTTAAATTAGTGTTTTAAGTTTATTAATATCATTAGAAACATGTTTTAACATGTTTTAACCAATTACATTAATTAACTACATGCTTATGCTCAAAATCCTAAAATAGCATAGCCTTCACCATTGAAGGATCTTCATTCCAACTCAATCCAATTATCATTTCAATCTTATTTCCACCACTTATATCGTTAAATAACATGATTTAAGCATTTAAATCAAATAATTAATCATTCTTTGAAAATTCACTTTTTCAAAATCCTAAATCAATACTACCATCTTCAAACTCTATCCAAACTTAACTAAATCCATCATTTGAATTTAAAATCCTTATTTATGCATCAAAACAATACATTTGGAACCAATTTGCACAATTAAAGCTCATGATTTCAAAAACTCAAATGTTCCATAACCCTAAATTCTCTCTCTTCACCAAACTCAACTTAAATTCAACCATTTCTTTAATCCAACCTTAAAATCATTGTTAACTATCCAAAATAACATCATACACACCCATTCCAATAATTATAACATGCTACATCAAAACTCCAAACTCGACATAATCCAATTTTTATAGAATTCAAAGAAAAGAGTTGAAAACTTACTAATTTTAGTGAAAATCACCAAAAATCCAGTTTGAATACTTGAAATCCTTCAATTTTTGGAGTATGGAAGAAGCAAATCTCTCTCTTGAAGCCATGAAAATCGGCCTTGAAGGAAAGAAGAAGATGAAAAAAAAATAATTTTCTCTTTCTTCCCACTCACATTTTCAACCTTATATATATCATTATTTTAATATATTTTTAATTAATTATTTAATTAATTAAAATTCCAAAATATTATCTTCCATCCAATATTATTTATTTTTAAATTATTTTATTAATTTTAAATTTCTAAGATTTAATTACCAAAATACCATTTTATTTTGACTTTTCTTTTAAAAAGTGTTGACTTTTATATTTTGTATATATTTTACATGTATATCACATATATATTCCACTTTTTCATTTAAAATCCCTTCATTTTTTATTTAAAACTATTAATTTAATTTATTCATTTAAATTATAATTTATTTTATTAAATTTCTAAAAATTAGAACTTTTAAAAAATTTTGAAATATTACATATATGCATAAGTAATGTGTATCTTATATATACATCAAATGTACCTTATATGTGTATTAAATATATTAAGTATGTAATGTATTAATCCAACATATACAATTAATATACCATATATATATGTTATATATACTCTAGATATATATATTGAATATATATAAAATTTTATATCTATAAAATTACGGATGTGACAATTTTCTCCCCCTTAAATAATTTCGTCCTCGAAATTATCCAGTACGGTAATAAATCATCTAAATCATTATTTCATCAAATTACATAATTTCTATTCTCCTCCTTAGGTTCATTCTTAATTACCTTTTAACCATTTCATAACTCATCATTATACTGTTTATTTACTCAAACAGTCACAACAGATTATCATATCTTGAATCGAATTGTCATTAGACAAAATTAATTCATCTCCTTAATATATATACACCATATACCTATTGCACTCAAAATATCTAATCACTTCATTATCTTAAAAATATACTCTCATCACCTTAAATTCAAATGTTAATAACTTTTTTATCTTAACACAATAATTTTACACATCTTCATTTTAAACCTACTCTTTATACAATTACCACATATTAATTTAACATCACCATTATACAACAACAAAATCTTATTTCCATATTAAGATTCACTCTAATTATACTATAACTAACACTTTTCTCTTATAATTATTTGAAACTAATATAACTTAGCTCCTTTCATATACATATACATATCAAAACACTGTATTATGCATAGTATCACATAGCTTGCATATTCTTAATACAACTACATACATTGAATTTCAATAAATACTTGTAAACTTATTACATTTCAGATCAATTGATCTAACTATCACAATATGACCATCGCAATCTTATTCTATTCTGAGCAACCTTTAGTCTATTTTAAATTCATCAATCTGTTTTTCATTCATGACCTAATTCTATTAGGTCAAATTTATTCTCAAATCTTAATTCCCTTCGAATTCATCATTACAGATAATATTCATTTCTTCTAGTCTCATTCACTTTAAACATCATTTTTATCAACTTATTCATTTTATACCACTTTCAAACACATTCAATATAGCTCTTACTCACATTTCATAATTCCTTTCATTTATCCTTTTCTCACATTTCTTATAGTTACCATATTTACAAAAATCACTTTTCTTATACATCATTTAAAGCTCATCATATTTTCATAATTCTCTTTTGTTCCACACTTTCTATAATTATAAATAAATTTCTAACATAAAATTATAAGATACAGCTATGCAAACCATAAATCTTGACCATGTTTCTTGTAGCATAACTATCAATCTCACCAAATCTATCCAACGGTCATATCATCTCAGGCCCATGCCTGTGGATAACAAAACTAATCGGTCAATATACTAAACAAATCATACGACCATAGCATAATAATGGTCATACCTGTGGCTTATAAATAAATATTGCTTCTCTATCATTCTTCTTCAAACATTTCCAATCACAACATTAAGTTCGTATCGCAAAAATCACATATTCATTTTTTTTTAATCTTTTGCTACACAAAGAGTTAACACATTTTAGCTTTGTTTCAAAGCAATTTACTTTTAATCACTTCTGTTTCAAAACAATTTACTCTTAATCACTTGATCATCATTATCCTGACTCAACTTTCAACAATATAATCATTAACATCTCTTACATATACACATTCATTCATATGCTAATTTTACACAATTTCCATTTATTACTCCATTTCTAATCTATCTCTTATAAAAATTTTCATTCATTTTTTTTCACTTCCATACTTTCTTTTTCCTTACAATATCTTATTTATACGCATATACTTTTGGGTCCAAAACACTATACAATCATCAAGTTCAGTTGTTACAATAACAATTTCACCGTCCAACGCTGCTCGTGTCTATTTTTAATCTCAATTTCATCACATGACCTAACTCTACGCAGGTCAAAACCTAATCTCTCTTAGGTATATTAATACTTGCAATATCATTCTCAATATCACTAGACAAGTAATTGTATAAGGTAACAAACACTTGATAATATTTTTTTTTCATCCACATACACATTCGTAAGTCATATTGACAATGTGACTTACTTTCCACATTTTCTTATATATCACAATTGTGTTTATATTGAAAAATCTCATCACACATATCATACAATTATACACAATTTCTCTTTTACATACAACCTATACAAAGTTAATATTTATCACCTTTCAGAGAACATTATCATTTCTCATTCTTTTGACATTACTTAGGTTATTCATCAATTCAACATATATATACACTCTGACCACAATATAATTAACATCTTTCTTATTTAATCGCCCATCTTTTAAATAAGTTTCTTATTATATTTTTTTTTCTAAGACTTCACATAAATCTTAGTCATGTTTCCAAAGTAACATCTCTCTCACATTTTTTTATACATTTATCACACCTTTCATATCCATTTTCATCATTTCCAATTTAATTAACTAAAGTAACTCATTTTCACTTGCTTAATCATTTCCCTTTATTTCATAATAAAATTCTATATTATCAACCACATTACACGTCACATTATATTTTCATAAATAATATTACTCATTCAAAATTACTCCCATGCTTATTAAACATTAAACTATCAATATCTAAATAATCTTCATTAAAATTTTCTTACAACTCTAATTTTTCAACTTACTACTTTACTTAAACTTCATTCTATTAATCTCATTTTCAAGAGCTAACTTTATAAACTTTATTTTTATATTAATATAACATCAAAACATATTACTTTTACAATTATGGAAACCCATTTCAAAAATTCAAATTTCATATATTGCAACCAACAATATGAACCTCACCAAATCTCATCCATGTCATATTTCCAATCTTAAAATCATAACATTTACATTTAAACAATACTAATTTATTTCATTACACTAATTAACATCATCCATTTAGATACTTTAATTTTACACACTCAACCCTAAATCATGCATCATTATTTCATAATAAATAAATCGCTATCATATATGATTTCACTCTTTGGTTTTAATTATGAACTCTTTGTTACAAATTATTAAAAACTCTATATTCCTTCTATACTTATACCCATGTGCATATAATTTTTTATAATTTTCTTCATTCATTTGTCTCATAAAATTAATTTATTACTTACTTACACAAAACTGCATGACTTCCTCAGTTTCATGTCAATCTCATTTTCAATTTTTATATTCCTTACCAATTCTTTATAAAAGCTTGTAAAATTTTATCCATGTGCACTTAACACATATATGGACTTATATTTAAAGTTTTATATTTTTCCAAGCTAATTTAATATATTTAAAAATTAAATCTTTCAAAATCAGAGAATCTGTCTCTTTAATAATTTCTCTGCCAGCACCCGGTTGTCCATTTTTTTCAGGTATCAAACCTTAATAAAAATTCATGAAATTTTAACAATATGTTATAGGAATACATATGATATTATGTGTAAATTTTTAGATTTTTTTTGGGTTGGTTTACCATAGTTTCTAAATTTATTTTTTCCCAATTTCTATAGATTCTGAGTTGCTGGAATTACTCCAACAATCTGCGTTCTTCTATTTTTCTTAATTAAAGATCCATCTTTAAAATTTATAAAATTTTATACATTGGATTCTAACATATAGAAAAACTTTCTATTAAATGTTTAAACTCATCCAACATTTCTAGATTTTTCCAAAAATTCAGACAATATCACTTTGTTGTACACCTATAAAATTTTCTGTAACTATCATGCCCATTTCTCAAACTTTTTATTTCATATCTTAAATCATTTCATAAATCATTTTTTCTTAATTTCACTTATTCATCAATTGAATCAGCTATGAATTTTAATTTCAAAAAAAAGTTTCAAAAATTCTTAATCTAAACACTCCAGAATGACGTTTCTATTGTGCCACTCTGATCTATATAACCCAGACGTCATCTCAACTCATGTCCATTATATCAAATGGACATTGCCAAATCAGAGATCAGATAAAGTGCCAGTGCCAATGCATGTATCACAATTGAAAATTATTTTTTGTTCTAATTTTCTCTCTCTAACAACCCACCTAGGTCGAGAACCTCAAACCTAGGCTCTGATACCAAAATAAATGTAATACCCTTATACCCTATATACGTACAATACATATTTTTAGCATATGTAAAATATGCATATACGGTATAAAAATATCACAGACCAATTTAATAAAAAAATTCACATTTCTGTTTTAAGATTTTATGTAATGACCCCACTTGCACGGTCTTACGACAGCTGGTCTATTGGGCCTTTTCTCCCGTAGGTGGACCGTAGTTCCAGCCCTCAACCCGGCAGGCCGCCACAGTACTGGACTGCCCTCGCGGGCCCTCCAGCAGGATTTGTTTATTTGGCTCCTTAAGGAGTCGCCTCCCCGGATCGAACACCTGACCTCTCCCTTAAGAGAGCCAGCGAGTACAATCCAGTACCATTTCTACCAGTAGATTATTCAAAATCCAGATCAGCAATAAAACTCAATATCAAGATCAAGATTAAGATCAAGATTAGAGCACAATCCAGTACCATTTCTACCAATGGTACTGGATTGTGCTCGCTGGCTCTCTTAAAGGAGAGGTTAGGTGTTCGATATGGGGAGGTGACTCCTTAGGGAGCCAAATAAACAAATCCTGCTGGAGAACCCACGAGCGCAGTCCAGTACTGTGGCGACCTGCCGGGTTGAGGGCTGGGACTATGGTCCACCTACGGGAGAAAAGGCCCAATAGACCAGCTGTCATAAGACCGTGCAGGTGGGGTTGTTACATTTTAAATACTAATATATAAAATAAATAGTATATAAATATTCTTTACTTGTTATAGAAATCCAAACTAAATATTTTATATGAAAATATCTGGAAAAAATTCGCCAGAGTTTTGTTTGTAATTTGGACCTTCCCAAAATTCAGCAAAACACAACATATATAAAGCAAACACTCCCAATAAAAATCAATTCACCATTTCACCAATACTTCTCAATTTCTCAATATTTTCTCAAAATACTTATATATAGATATATAAATTAACAACACATATAAAATCCCATTTGAACAAATTATTCAAAATATTCTTTACAATTTATATTATATACTTCTAAAAACATATCATAACATATATAATATCAAAATACATTGTAATATCAAATATCTACATGCTGAAAACTAGCTCTGATCTTGATATACCCAAAAAAATAACTCTTCAAGCTCAATAAATACAAACCTAGATCAGACCAGGTCTAGTAGAACTCTCCAGCTCTACCAAATCATCCATGACACCTGTATGATGAATTAAAATCGCGCTAAGTCGAAGCCTAGTGGTATAAATTTGATAATAACAATAAAACTCAATGCAATGCCAGTGCACAATGCATATAGATGTCACATCATTCTACCTTTTTATATTTTTTAAATATTTCATAATCACAACTCATAGCATTATATTACTCAATTGTATCACAATTCATAATTCACATTAAAGCAAAGACAAGCATGGACCCAAAAAGGATCTAATATGCTATTCAAATTTCAGAGTTACTGCTTTGGTCCATAATGACACCATGTGTCTAGCCCCGTAGGCAATATATCCATGGATAATGTAACAGCCCCTGTCTCTTGGACCTCAACTCTGCTAGACCCTTAGGCCCCAGTATCTTGGTCCTCAACCCGGCTAGACTGCTACAGTTGTTTAGGCTTACGACCCAGTCTTTTCACCCCAAAAATATCATATTTATCAGCTGGCCTAGCTTACGACCCAGTCTTTTTACCATTCCAGCGTTTAGCTCATAGGCAATTATAGGCATGCCGCTAAACCCAGAACTCTGAAAATTGAATAACATACTAGGCACACAATTTATTCATTTTCTCATTATCAAATTCTTTCATAATTCTTTTGTCAAAAATTTTCTCATTTTCTTATGATCAAACAAGGCACATTGCCTTTTATATCATCTTTTTCTCACTTTTTTTTTTCATTTATTCATTTTTCTCATTATTAATCTCTTTCTCATTGTCACATATTCAATCTAGGTACATTGCCTTATTTTCACATTTTTTCTCATTTTTCACATCTTTCTCTTTTTTCTCACTTTTCTCATTTTTTTTCTTATTTTTATCAATATCAATTCATTTCATTATTCCACATATCTCATTTTTGCATTCACAACACATTACCCAATTACTTTGGGTATTTTCACATAATATACATATTTCACATTCTACACAATTTAGCCATTATCAATGGCTTTTCACAATGCATTTAATACATATATGACATTACAAATGTCATAGCACATTATTCATACTCAATCAATGAACCAAGTAACTTAACACATTTTTCAACCAAAATATGTTAAGCCCAAATGTCATGCAAATATAAACAATATATTCAAAGTTTGTACATACCTCCACTAGCAACCCAAAGCAAGCTTCACACAACCTCCAATCCTATCCTTCCAACTTGCCCTTCACCACTTGGATGAAGCAAATCAACCTCCCTCAATGCCTATACCAAATGTGATCATACATAATCATTTAATATCACATTCTAAGGTATTCTCAACATCAAACCATAATTAAACATCAATCTAAACCAAATCCCAAAATTAAGCTTCACCTCACTTTAACTTTGAAAAACTATATCAAGCCATTTAAATTAGTGTTTTAAGTTTATTAATATCATTAGAAATATGTTTTAGCATGTTTAAACCAATTACATTAATTAACTACATGTTTATGCTCAAAACTCTAAAATGGCATAGCCTTCACCATTGAAGGATCTCCATTTCAACTCAATCCAATTATCATTTCAATCTTATTTCCACCACTTATATCATTAAATAACATGATTTAAGCATTTAAATCAAACAATTAATCATTCTTTGAAAATTCACTTTTTCAAAACCCTAAATCAATACTGCCATCTTCAAACTCTATCTAAACTTAACTAAATCCATCATTTGATTTTAATATCCTTGTTTATGCATCAAAACAACACATTTGGAACCAATTTGCATAATTAAAACTCATGATTTCAAAAACTCAAATGTTCCATAACCCTAAATTCTCTCTCTTTACCAAACTCAACTTAAATTCAACAATTTCTTTAATCCAACCTTAAAATCATTGTTAACTACCCAAAATAACATCATACACACCCATTCCAATAATTATAACATGCTACATCAAAACTCCAAACTCAACATAATCCAATTTTCTATAGAATTCAAAGAAAAGAGTTGAAAACTTACTAATTTTGATGAAAATCACCAAAAATTCATTTTGAATAATTGAAATCCTTCAATTTTTGGAGTATGGAAGAAGCAAATCCCTCTCTAGAAGCCATGAAAATTGGCCTTGAAGGAAAGAAGAAGAAGAAGATGAAAAAAAAAATATTTTTCTGTAATATCCCTAAGCATGCCCTAGAAGTTTTGTGTGTTGTTGTTGTTGTTGTTGTTGTTGTTGGTTTAAATTGAGTAAAGAAAAGTATATGTATATGTGTTTTGGGAAAATTTAGGGTTTAGAGACAAGTTTATATGTTGTGTATATGGTGATATATATAACATATAATATGGTCAAAGAGAGAGAGTCAATGCAAGAGGAGATTTTTATATGGCATGTGAAATTACTTAATTGGGTTTATAAGAGACAAAAGCTAAGTTAAGTGATGAGGGGTATATGAGTAATTGCTTGAAATGAAATGCATGGTGGAGATTTAAAGAAGAAAAGGTGTTTGACTTGTGCATTTTTCTTCTTTCTTTCTTGAAGTGGCCGGCTCTCCAAATAGCAAAGAGAAAGGGAGGTGTTCTTGAGGCAAGAAGTAAATTGAAGAGGCAATCAAAGAGTTTGGTTAGAGATTTGTGAAATTTCTCCATCTAAGGTAAGAAATCTCTTGTTTTCCTTTGTTAATTTTGAAGTTATGTTTAAAGTGAAGTGTGATTTGTTGATGTAATGATTTGGTGTATTTGATATGTGTTTGCAAGTGTTAGAATTGATTTAAGGTTAAAAATTGGAATTGGTGTTGGTTTGGTTGTGATTATGGAAAAATAAGTGAAGATTGATAGTGGAAAATCAAGAGTAAAGTTTGAGTTAGGGTTTTGAGATGGTTTGTGTTCAAATGTGTTGTTTAAGTGGTTATTGTGATGAATATGTGTTATGACATGAGTTATATCCATTTGAGTGAGTTTGTGTTGGGAATTATATGTTAAAATGCATTTGGAAGAGGGTTGGTTACATTTAGGGTTTTGGTGATGAGTGACACGGCCAAAGGAAAGGAGAGACACGGCCAAGCCAAGGAAATTTGGGCGTGTTGGTTGAGTTTTTGAGAGACACGGCCGTGTCCCTTAGCCGTGTTCACTACTGGATTTTGGTTTTGGGAGACACGGTCACAAGCTTGGCCGTGTCCCTTGTCCGTGTTGCTTACTGTCCAATTGGTTTGAGTGACACGGCCACAAGCTTGGCCGTGTCCCTCAAGTGGCTGCCCGTGTCCCTCAATTGTGTGGGTTAGGGTTTTAATTCTTTGTTCTTCTTGCATTGCTTTGGTTCTCCAAAGGTAGGTTAGTCCTTAAACCTAACCCTAAACACTTTAAACACACTTGAATCAATGAATGATATAATCAAATGTATTTGTAAGGTCCTAAAGCTATGAATCATATCAATTGTTCTTTGCCCTAATTGCATTGTTGAGATTGAACAATGTTATGTTATGCATTGTGAATGGTAATGTGTTTCATAAGTAATATACATTGAAATGTATATCAAAGATGCAATGATAATTCAAATAAGACATGATATGAGACAATGCCATTGTGTTTGGCTATGATGATGCGATTGAAAGAAATAAGGCATGTTTGCCTAAATGTTGTTGAGAATTGAGAATGAAAATGATAATTGAATAATAAATGAATTGTGTGGCTAATGTGTTATTCCATTTTCAGAGTTGGTTGTTGGTGGCATGCCTAATAAGTGTAACAATCTCTTGAAGTTAGGTTGGATTGAATCCTTGAAGCCTAATTGAGATGTTACCACCCTTGAAGCTAGGTTGGGTTAGTTCTTGAAGCCAAGTTGGGTAGAAGCTTAGCATGCTTTGCTCCCCTTGAAGCTTGGTTGAACTTAATCCTTGAAGCCTAGTTGGGTATATGATATTGATAAATGTGATAACAAGACCAAAGCATTAACTCTGAAAATTGAATGGCATATTAGTGTGTCTTGGGCCCATGCTTGTCTTTGTTTAGTGTTGTTTATGAATGGTTAAATGAATACTAATGAGGTATATGAAAAGATATTGAAATGTGATATGTAATGTGAAAGTATGTTGTTAGTTTTGCATATATGATGTTACATGTATAATATGGATTGAGAAATGACATTGCATTGCACTAAGTCATATCATTTGCATGATTATCTTACTAAGCCGTTGGCTTAGCGCGATAGTGTTTAATCGCGCAGGTAATAGAGTTGATAGAGTTGAACCCGAGAGTTCATCAAGACCAAGTGAGAGTAGACCTTGAAGAATCCATTTTGGGAGCTTAAAGATCAGAGCAAACTTGCCAATCATGTATACTTCTTTATATTTTGTAAAGAAATATTTAATATGTAAATATGTAAATATTTTATAACTTCCGCTGTGTAATATTTAAATGTATATATATATAAAACTAATATGTTTTGTTTTATAAGTAAATGATCTACTTTTCTATAATGTATAATGATAAGGGTATTGTATCAAGTTTAAAGTGTTTTGAATGTTAAAAGAACCGTAGCATCCCTATGTTTGGTGCACTTATGCTACATTGTTGTGGTTGTAGTGTGTGTGCATTGGATATGGGGGTGTTACATTTTCTCTTTCTTTCCACTCACATTTTCAACCTTATATATATATCATTATTTTAATATATTTTTAATTAATTAATTAAAATCCCAAAATATTATCTTCCATCCAATATTATTTATTTTTAAATTATTTTATTAATTTTAAATTTCTAAGATTTAATTACCAAAATACCCTTTTATTTTGACTTTTCTTTTAAAAGTGTTGACTTTTATATGTTGTATATATTTTACATATATATCACATATATATTCCACTTTTTCATTTAAAATCCCTTTATTTTTCATTTAAAACTATTAATTTAATTTATACATTTAAATTATAATTTATTTTATTAAATTTCTAAAAATTAGAACTTTTAAAAAAATTTGGGATATTACATATATGCATAAGTAATGTGTATCTTATATACACATCAAATGTACCTTATATGCATATTAAATATATTAAGTATGTAATGTATTAATCTAACATATACAATTAATATATCATATATATATATTATTTATACTCTAGATATATATATTGAGTATATATAAAATTTTATATCTCCAAAATTACGGATGTGATAATAAGCCCCAAAGTCTCATGGATTAAGAAGAGGATACCTACTCAGCTAGAAGGTGCCAAAGAAAGTAAAGTCAGATGTGTGATACTTCCAAAGGAAAAAGATGATGAAGACGAAGCTAAAAGAAATGATGATGAAGATGTAAGTAAATATCAATACTTTAATTTGTCTTTTTTTTTGCTACAATAATTTAATATTATGATTAAATTTATTACAAGTGCCTGAATATGTTATTCTAGAGAATACATGGAAGCATAAGCAAGTGAACACTGCAGGTTATGGATAGAAAACCCTTGGAATGATTAGAGGTTGCAGGAAAAAATAGCTGGCAGTGGGTATTCCTTTAGTGGATTCTTCGATGTCCTCTCTATATTTGCAATGGAGGTCATTCCAGCTCTTTCACTAGTTTGGGTGAAGAAGACATCTGATGTATTTTCTTGGATGAAAAACTGGAGCTTTAACAAGAAATATGCATTTGTTAAGATACGAATTTTTTGGTAGGTCAGGTAAACACAAAGTTTCCAATTTTTTTTTGAAGTTTTAATATATTTCTTAGAAATACATATTGGACTATTAAATTATTTACTTTTATTTCAAATAAATGCATAGGAATTGTATGCGATGCCTATGAAGATAAATACTTTTGAAGCCACACATCCAGCCATACTAGGATTCAAAGTTGAAGACGAACATAAGGAAGAAAAGGGCATTCCTAAGCAAAAAAAAGAAGATGAACAATGGAAAAACTGGAACAACCTCTAAGACAGAAGAACATGCTTATCTAAGCAAAATGTTTGGGCCCAAGGTAATTCTTCAGTTATGTTTAATATAACAGGTGGTGCTGTCATATTTAAATGATAAATTTAATTTTCTTAACATTTAGGCCTTTAGGATTCAAAAAGGACAAAATTTGATGCACTTGAATAATGATACAAATATCTGGAGCAAAAGTGCAAGCATCTGGAAGATGAAAACAAAATAAATACAAATGCGATCAAAGATATGAAGGCTACTATAGGATTACTGAATGACAGAATTGTAGCCTTAGAGGAAGAATGTAGGCAAAAGAAGAAAGAGGACGGTCCAGACACTCCTATTTTCACACCTTACACTCCGTACATTTTATTTATTAAATTTTAATTATTTATATTGATTAAGAATTTTGTGTTATTGCATTTTAACATATAATTATCCTGGATAATGACCATGTTTTCAGCAAAGATAATTTTATGGAAAGAGAAGATGAAGAGGTTGTACTAGCCAGCCAATTGATAGCGGAGGTATTACACACCATATTTGAGATGGAGAAAAAGAAAAGGGTTCTTGTTCCAAAGAAAAGGGTGCCTGTTCAAAATTAAAAGTACCTTGGAGATGAATGGACACCTGAGAGTAGAGGAGGACAAAGGGAGAAGACTAAACATTTACAGGTAGAATGTCAAAAGATGGTAGATGAAAGGACCTATGCTCTTGTACTTCCTCTTGACCCTTTATCTTCTCCATCTCCACAACAATCTTCAAGTTTTGATGAATGGTGGAAATTGCATTATCATAAATATAAATTGTAACTCCATTATACTTGTAGTACTTCATTATTCAATATAAATTAATTCGACATTTTGTTTAAGATTTTGAGTTTTTATTTATAACAGTGACCGTAACAAATATGAAGAATTGCCATCGAAAAAATGTATGACTTGATTGTTCGAAAAACAAGCTTAAAATCATTTTGGTATCGCATAAAGGTGAAGGTTGCCTGGCTTTCAAATGATGTAATGTTTCTTCAATTTTGTAAAGTCATTTGATGAAATGATGTACATATATTTATTAAATTAAATACATTGTTATATGACGTGTAGGAGATTGACGTCATCCTTTACTATGTGCTCCAAAAGCAGAAGTATTGTGATGAATACTTCAACCAGCGTATGACATGTGGATCATGTAACATAAATGCAATATTTTTCTATGGGTATAAAAGATTTCAGGAGAAGAAGTGGGACCCTCCATCAAGTCTCCTCAAATTTGTGCAAGGTAAGAGCCAATATGGAAAATATTTTAAAGATATTGACCTGGTATATCTTCTAATGAATCATGAATGCCAACATTGGTTCCTTATCGAGATTAATCTTCCCGAATGGACAATTATGGTATATGATTCACTATACAATCATTCCCATACTGACGAGAGAATTAATGATGTGATGCCTATTGCTGCAATGTTGTCATATATGCTGGAAAAAGTTGGATTTTTCGTTGAAAGGCTAGAATTGGAGAAATATAAGCATTGCAATTTAAAAATCAGATATGAAAAATATGCTTGCCCACAACAAGAGGGGTAATATACCATACTTTGATGTCTTATTTACTATGCATATAAATTTTTATGTTTTAGTTTTTTAATACGTGTTCGTTATTACAAAACCAATTGTGGGAAGTTCGTTGTGAAGTTCATAGAGCATTTTGTGATGAAAGGCTTAAATTTTAAGCATTGCACATAGTAGCTTATGGACAGATTTAGATACAATATAACAGTTCACCTATGGGTACATGCTTCAAACAAGAGAGAGGACGCTTATTATAGTGAGTATGAAAATGATAACGATCTCATGCACTTTTTGTAAGCCAACAATGATGTCAAATTTGTATATTGTGAATATGTACATTTGTTGATTGATTTAGATGATAAATTATTTACGAACATGAATAGGTTTACTTTCAATGAATATTGACAATGGAAATGGGATGGATGTGTTACAGGTTGAGATTAACAGATGTGACATCATATGAAAATGATTGTTGAGCTTACAAGTTGAGATTAACAGCTGTGACAGTTTATGTGATTGTTGAGCTTACAGGTTGAGATTAATTTGTGTGACCCTTATGTGATTGTTGAGCTTACAGTTTGAGATAACAGGTGTGATAGTTTATGTGATTGTTGAATGCATATAAAAGCCCATGTCATCACATATCATCCCATATCAGTCCATATCATCACATATCATACCATATTAGTCCATATCAATACATATCAATCCATATAAATACATATCAATCCATATCAACACATATCCAACACATATCAATACGTATCAATCCATATAAATGCATACAAAGGCTCATATCAGTCCATATCAACACATATCAATTCATATAAATGCATATAAAAGTTTATATCATCCCATATCAGTCCATATCACATATCAACACATATCATTCCATATTTATATTCATATAAAAGCCCATATCATCACATATAATCCCATATCAGTCCATATCATCACATATCATCCCATATCAGTCCATATCAACACATATCAAGACATATCAAAACATATCAACACATATTAATCCATATAAATGCATATAAAAGCCATATAAAAACATATCATCCCGTATCAGTCAATATTAACACATACGAAAACATATCAATCTATACAAATTCATATAAAGACCCATATCATCACATATCATTCCATATCAGTCCATATCAGTCCATATCATCTCATATCAGTCCATATCAATCCATATCAACACATATCCAACACATATCAATCCATATAAATGCATATAAAGGCTCATATCAATCCATATCAGTCCATATCAACACATATCAACACATATCAATCCATATAAATGCATATAAAAGTTTATATTATCCCATATCAGTCCATATCACATATCAACACATATCATTCCATATATATGCTTATAAAAGTCCATATCATCACATATCATCCCATATCAGTCCATATCATCACATATCATCCCATATCAATCCATATCAAGGCATATCAAAACATATCAACACATATTAATCCATATAAATGCATATAAAAGTCCATATCATCACATATCATCCCATATCAGTCCATATCATCACATATCGTGTCATATCAGTCCATATCAATGCATATCAATCCATATAAATACATATCAATCCATATCAACACATATCCAGCACATATCAATACATATCAATCCATATAAAGGCTCATATCAGTCCATATCAACACATATCAATCCATATAAATGCATATAAAAGTTTATATCATCCCATATCAGTCCATATCATCACATATGAACACATATCAATCCATATATATGCATATAAAAGCCCATATCATCACATATCATCCCATATCAGTCCATATCATCACATATCATCCCATATCAGTCCATATCAACACATATCAATCTATATCAAGACATATCAAAACATATCAAAACATATTAATCTATATAAATACATATAAAAGCCATATGAAAACTTATCATCCCATATCAGTCAATATTAACACATACGAAAACATATCAACCCATATAAATGAATATAAAGGCCCATATTAGTCCATATCAGCACATATCAATCCATATAAATGCATATAAAAGTTTATATCATCCCATATCAGTCTATATCATCACATATCAACACATATCAATCCATATATATGCATATAAAAACCCATATCATCACATATCATCCCATATCAGTCCATATCAACACATATCAATCCATATAAATACATATCAATCCATATCAACACATATCCAACACATATCAATCCATATAAATGCATATAAATGCCCATATCATCTCATATCATTCCATATCAACACATATCCAACATTGAAATAACATTTCAACAACCTGTCATAACAATCCAATGATATCCAACATTGACATAGTAGTTAAAAAACTTGTCATAACAATCCAACAATATCTAACAATATTCAACAATCAGTGATACAAGTCAACAACATTCAATAATTATTTTTAAAATAGTTCCAGATGAATACAATAAATGATACACAACATATGGATTTATTTTTTAACACTCGATCCTGATATGGTCTGCAAAGAGATGGGATTTTGACAAGTAGACCTATTATGGCCATGCTCACAACAACGATTGCACTTCAGTTGAGATTTTTTCTCACCTAAAAAAGGAATCCTGCATTTTTTTGTCTGTAGTAGATGTGCACACATATGGTGGTTGAAGAGTCACATTGTGAATGTGCTTCGGAATAGACCAATCAGTAATATAACAAATTGGATTTATGACTTCTTTGTATGTTTCATACAAAGAATCACACTAGTAATATGGCATATGTACTATTTCTAACAACCACAAGAGCATGCACACGTGGGAGTTGATCTAATTGGAACTTTCTGCATAACAAATACTCTGAGACATATCAATAATATAATTTTTATCTACGTCTTTAACGTGGTATTTTCCTTTGCTAGATGGCTCCACCTGCAAAACAGAATTAACAAGGCTATATGATAATATCATAATTAATGACGAATGGGGAAAAATAAAATAAAGAACTTACATTCATTTTTTTTGTGCTATCATCATTCTCTTTCACATTTTTTTTCATTGCCATTTTATCTGTGGACTCTTCTGCTTTACTTCGACATTTATAAAACCATCTTTTACATATCTTTCTGACCTCATCCACAAATGCAGTAATTGAAAGCTCTCGGGCCTTTACAAGTGCAGCATTGACTGATTCAGAAATGTTAGTCTTCATAATGTTATACCTCATTCTATGTATATGAGACCACATCCACCTATCAAGCCCAACACCTTCCAAATATTCTTTGGCACCATGAACAGAAATGCAAAAACCACCAAACAGTGTGGTGAAATCGCTTAATTTATAGGCTTTAGCTGTTTTGTAGTAGTGCTTCTCAAGGTCCTTGGTTATATGTTTAAATTTGCACTTCAAGTTGTTTAATAAGTGATACATGCAAATCCCATGGAAAGCATTTGAGAAAACATCTGCTAGAGCCTTCTGAATGCTTAGGTGCCTATTAGAAATAAAAACATGATTTGGTCTTTCACCAAAAGCTTCCTTTAACCTCATAAGAAACTACCTCCATGATGCGTAATTTTCTGAATCACCAATCCCAAATGCCAAAGGGAATATTTATTGGTTTGCATCATGGCAAACAACAGTAAAAAGCACACCTCGATACTTTTCTTTCAAATGAGTGCCATCAATGGTCACTATAGGTCTACAATGTTGGAAACCCTTTATTGAAGCATTAAAAGCGAAGAAAATAAGCAAAATTCTATTATCATCACCATATTGTAGATGTATAATCGTATCAGGATTTTTTTGGCCTAGCATATGCAAATATGCAGATAGAATTGAGAAAGATTATTTTGGAGTACCCAATATGATATTCTCATATACATAGTCTCGTCCTTTCCATGTGATAGAATAATTAATCTCAACACCAAATTTATTACGTATGTCATCAATCACATCCTTAGGTTTGAAAATCCTCCCAGTATTTATCAATTGCTTCTTAACACATTCAGCAACAACCCAACTAGTTATTTGTCTGTGTCTAGTCTGATCAAAATCAGACAGACATGTACGTTGGGTCACATATTTTTTCACCATCCACCAACCCTTTAGGTCTTTAAGACATTTCGCTCTCAATCTCCACGTACAAGTTTTATTAATACAGCGCACGACTATGAAAAAAGTATTGGACTTGAAGACCTTAACCTGGAATTTCTCCCTAATTGCAATGAGGGATACAATTGTCTTAATATCATTCCTTGACTTAAATATTTTTCCCTCCTCAATCATTTCATATATAGAACTTTCGCCTAGCAACTCTGGATTACTCCTTGATGCAAATAATTATGTCACAGTTTCTTCATTGTCATCAATGCCATTATTGTGTTCTGCCCTTGTATGATGAAATTCTACTTGATCATCATTAATATGTTCTGTCCCAACATTACAATCTACATGAATCTCATTGTTATGTTCTGCCCATTCCTCTGCATATGAATTAGGCAAATCATGTTCATTTTCATAATACTTCGGGCCTACATTGATTTATTCAGTAATTGGTGAAAACCTTGCATCGGCATGTTCTGGTACCTCTACTTCGACACTTTTTTTTTCATACTTTTAGGATCATTACTATCATGTACGAATTTGTATGCACCTTCTTCAACACTAACAATCAAATGGATGGTTAAGCATATCCTCCATAGCAATGCCCATGAATATCTTAAGCGACCTATCATCAACGACACCATAAAGAGGATATGCATCATGACCAATCAGAAATTTGAATTCAATTGTTGATGTATCGTCAATATGAAGTGCTTCAGATACTGGTTTCTTAAGTTCATTGAAATCAACCATTATATTAAAGAAAACATATTCAGCACCCCCTGTAATATCCTCATATATGGTCTAGAAGTTTTGATTATGTTATTGTTATTGTTGTTATTGTTGTTGTTGTTATATTGGATTGTATATATGTGTTAATTGCAAGAGAAAAGAAATTGGGAAAGAAAATAGGGTTTAGAGAGAATGGTATATGTTGTGTATGTGATGATATATATAACATATAAATTGGTCAAATGAAGAGTCAATGGAAGAGATATTTATTTGTGTTGAGTGTGTAATTACATATAAGGGCTTATATGAGACAAAAAGTTAGTTATATGATTGAGGGCATTTTGGTAATTGCTTGAATTGGAACACTTGGTGGAGATTAAAAGCAAAATTTGACTTTGCTTCTTGATATTTTTCTTCTTCTTTTCCATGGTGGCCGGCTCCTCCTTAGACAAAGGAAAACAAGAGACAAAGTGAAGATCTTGATGTGTTAAGCTCAAATTGATGGAAGATTGAAGTGATCTAGTGGATGATTCAAGAAGTTTTGTAACTTTGGTAAGTTCTCTTGTGATCTTTGTGTTTATTTGAAATGATATTTGAGTTTGATAGATTTTTAAGAGTGTGTTGGTTGATTTTGAGATGTGAGAAGTGTTTGAGTGATTGGATGATGGATGTTGAGTATGGATTGAAGAAAAGAGTAAGTGGTTAGAAGAGATGATGTTGTATATGTGGTGAGGGTTTTGAGATGATTTTGTGTTTTGTGCTTGATGTGTATTTGGCTTGTTTTGGGTGTGTTGCAAGTTTTAGATGAGTTTTGAGTATGTTTTGTTAAGATGGTGTGAAGTGGATGTTGTTGGATAAAAGTGTTTTGTTGAGTGTATGGTTGTTTTTGATCGGAGTCTTGATTTGTGGCCGGACACGCCCATAAGCACGTCCAGGGTCTTTAGGCGTGTCAATTGTGTTGGAGGCAGTAGGTTTGACACGACCAGTAGCACGCCCGTGTTATTGAGCGTGTCATAGCTACTGTGAGATTTAAGAATTTACACGCCCAGGAACACGCCCATGTTGTTGAGCGTGTAAATACTTCTGTGTTGTGGAGTTAAGACACGGTCATGAACACGCCCGTGTGCGTGAGCGTGTCAGGGTTAGGGTTTGCCCTAATTAATTCCTAATTGGATTATCTCTTGTGTATCCCTAAGCAAGTATATGCTATTACTTTTGATTTAGGTCTTGAAGATAGTGATTAATCATTGATTTAAGAGGTAGAAGGATCTTGATCAAGGAAGTGTAAGAGTGGTGTGATTTGTTTTAGAGGTAAGTACAAAACCTATATGATTGTGTGTAAGTTCAAATGTGGCATTATTACACTGTTAATTTATTTGAGCAATGTGTATTGTTATGTTTATATCACTGATGATATATATATATATATGAATAATGTAAATGACATGATGATGCAAATGAATGTGTTTATGAAAGATTGAAATGTTATGTTGTGAATTGAGATGAATTGGAATATAGAGCCATTGTGATTGGCTATGATGATATAATTGAATGATGTATGGCATGTTTGCCTAATTGATGAGAAAGATTGAGAAAGAGTTTGATAAAGAGAATAATGAAATAAGTGTATGCTTAATATGATGTTCAATTTCAGAGTTCTGGTTTTTGGAGGCATGCCTATTTAATGAAAGGTAACAGTCTTGCCGGGTTGAGGATCTCTTCAAATTGAGTTGAATTGAGGTCCAAGAGACTGGGTCTGTTACACTATGATAATTGATATTATGAGATATTTGATTTGTAACAGTCTTGCCGGGTTGAGGATATCCTCGAGTTAGATGAGTTGATGATCCAAGAGACCGGGTCTGTTACGCTATCCATGGATAGAGATATATATATGTATATGTTGCCTACGGGCTTGATAATGGTGTTTATGAACCAAAGCAGTAACTCTGAATTCTGAATATCGTATTAAGTACTTGATGGGCCCATAGGTGTCTAGGTTTTATGTATAACATAAATGTTGTTCTAATGTAATGAAATGTTAATATTACTTATATGATGAAACGGACTATTCACGGAATATTGTTTGTTGAGTATGATCTTTACTAATTGTGTGTGTATCATTGATGTTGATTTATTAATACAAATGTGAAACATTGCATTGCACTAAAGCATAACATTAGCATGAATTGTCTTACTAAGCCCTTGGCTTAGCGCGATAGTGTTTGATCGCGCAGGTAATAGAGTTGAACCCGAGAGCTCTTCGAGACCGAGTGAGAGTAGACAGTGAAGAGTTGATTTTGGGGACTTAAAGATCAGAGGAGATTTGCCAATCATGTATAACTCTTTTATATTTTGTAAATATGGGTTATAATGTAAATATATGTATAATTGTAAATACGTATTCAAATGCTTTCACATATGTAAATGTTTTCTATATTCCGCTGCATAATATTTAAATGTATGTATATATATATATATCTAATATGTTTTGTTTATAAGTAAATGATTTACTTTTCTATAATATATAACGATAAGGGTATTGTATCAAGTTTAAAATGTTTTGAATGTTAAGAAAATCCGTAGCATTCCTATATTCGTTACATGTATACTACATTGTGGTATATGTAGTGTGTATGTATTGGGTGTGGGGGTGTTACAATTGTTTTGGTATCAGAGCCTAGGTTTGAGATTCTTAACCTAGGTAAAATATAAGAAAAAGAATATTTTTACTTAAAAAGTGAGTTTTTTAAAATAACATACATGTTTGGGATTGGCAATCTCTGATCTTTAATAAGATGTATTCCGTTGTGTTTGCAGTGTTAGGTTGTGATGGATTCTCACTCACGTCAGTCGATTGAGGGTAGTGCCGAGAGTATTGCTCCTGCTGAGGGAGCTAGAGTTGATAGTGTTGAGGAGGCACCTGCTTCGGTGCCGGGTAGACCAGTTGGAGAGGAGGTTCCGCCAGCCTGGTTTAGACATATGATGGAAGTTATGAGGCAAGCACCAGTGCAACCAGTGCCACCACCCCCTCAGCCTGTGGTACCAGTGAGGCACTATGATAAACTAAGGAAGTATGGAGCGGAGGATTTCCTTGGTACTACTGATCCAGCTGTAGCAGAACAGTGGCTTGACAAAGTACAGAGGATCTTTATTCAGTTGCAAGCCACCCCAGAGGAAAAGTTTGATTATGTAAGATCATTGCTACAGAAGGATGCATACGACTGGTGGAGGACAGTGCCCCATTCTATGGATGATCCACCAATCTTGTCATATGCGGATTTTCTGAGAGAGTTTGAGTTGAAGTATACTCCTAGGGAGTACAAAGACATGAAGAAGATGGAGTTCTTAAGCTTGAAGCAAGATAGCAAGACTGTAACTGAGTATGAGGTTGAGTTTATTCGATTGAGCCAGTATGCTGGGGGCATTATAGCTGATGAGATAGATAGATGCAGGAGATTTGAGGAGGGATTGAGGCCCTCTATCATGTGTCTAGTGGCCGGATCTAGATATCATGATTTTTCCCAGCTTGTGGCAGCAGCTCGGAGTGTGGAGCGAGCTCAAGTTATTGCAGCTGCTTCAGAGGAAGAGGTTAGGGTTAGGAGGCCCCAGTTTGAGGCATGGTCTTCTTCTGTTAAGAGAAGTAAAGGAAGCTTTGTTCCTAGAGTCAGTAGGAGTCAGAGGTCAGCTGGTAGGTCAGTGCAGTTTCAGAGACAGAGATTTAGACCTACAGCTTCAGTGGCGAGTGCTCCGACCCCAGTGACTCAGAGATCTGCTCTACCTGTGTGTGCTCAGTGTGGTGGATCACATAGGGGTGCTTGTTGGAGGTATAGTGGGTCAGCTGTGTGCTTCAGATGTGGATCTCCTGAGCATTTTTTTAGAGATTGTCCAGAGAGACAGGAGCGGATGTCAGTTGATACTGCAGCTTCTCGACCTAGTGTGAGGGGAGGTCGAGCAGGCAGAGGTAGCAGCCGGGGAGGCAGATCTGGGTTCAGTGCTAGAGGAGGTGCTACATCCAGGGAGAGTAGACCAGAGGAGGTTGGATCTTCCCAGAGGATGTATGTTATGCAGAGGCGGCCAGATGCATCGGCAGTCATAGCTGGTACTTTTTCTTTATTTGATACTTCAGTGCTTGCTTTGATTGATCCGGGTTCCACACATTCCTATATTAGTGCATCTGTTTTGCCTGTGTCTGATATGCATGCTGAGTCCCTAGGATTTGAGGTGTTGGTGACAAATCCGTTAGGGCATAGTGTGATTGTGAGTAAGGTGCACCGAGATAGTGTAGTGAGGGTGCAAGGTGAGGAGTTCCTTGGAGATTTGATTGAGATGCCATTTAAGGAATATGATGTGATCTTAGGTATGGATTGGCTATCTCGACATGGAGCTGTGGTGGATTGTAAAAAGAAAATTGTTTCTTTGAGAACTGCTGATGGTAGAGATGTGATAGTATCTAATGAGCAGGAACAGCTAGCCTCCTTATTTGTTTCAGCTGTTGCAGCCAGGAGGTTGATTAGGAAGGGATGTGAAGCCTATCTTGCTCATGTGGTAGATACTAGAGTAAGAGGTTCTCCTATTGATAGCATTGCCACAGTTGCAGAATTCCCAGATGTATTCCCAGAGGAGTTGCCAGGATTGCCTCCTGAGAGAGAGGTGGAGTTTGGTATTGAATTGTTGCCTGGTACCACTCCTATTTCTATTACTTCTTATAGAATGGCACCAGCAGAATTGAAGGAATTGAAAGTACAATTACAGGAGTTGTTGGACAAAGGATTTATTCGCCCCAGTGTTTCTCCTTGGGGAGCTCCTGTGCTATTTGTGAAAAAGAAAGATGGTACTATGAGGTTGTGTATAGATTATAGGCAATTGAACAAGGTGACTATTAAAAATAAATATCCTTTGCCTAGAATCGATGATCTCTTTGATCAATTGAAGGGTGCAGCTGTGTTTTCTAAAATTGATTTGAGATCAGGGTACCATCAGTTGAGGGTCAGAGCTGAAGATGTTCCTAAGACTGCCTTTCGGACCAGGTATGGGCATTATGAATTTTTAGTTATGCCTTTTGGTCTAACGAATGCACCTGCAGCTTTTATAGATTTGATGAATAGGGTGTTTAGGCCCTATCTGGATCAGTTTGTAGTGGTCTTCATCGATGACATTCTGGTGTATTCGCGGAATGAAGAGGAACATGATATGCATCTGCGGATTGTGTTGCAGATTTTGAGAGAGAAGCAGTTGTTTGCCAAATTGTCGAAGTGTGAGTTCTGGTTGGATCAAGTCGCTTTTCTCGGACATATTGTTTCAGCAGAAGGCATTAGAGTTGATCCGAGCAAAGTTGAAGCTATATTGAATTGGAGTCCACCCAAGTATGTGACAGAGGTTAGAAGTTTTCTGGGTTTGGCAGGCTATTACCGACGGTTTGTGAAAGGGTTTTCTTTGATAGCTACTCCACTCACCGGATTGCTTCGTAAGGGAGTGAGATTTGTGTGGACAGATCAGTGTCAGGCTAGCTTTGAACAGTTGAGAGATATGTTGACTCAAGCGCCTGTTCTTACTTTACCTGTAGAAGGCAAACCATATGTGATCTACAGTGATGCTTCACATAATGGTTTGGGTTGTGTACTGATGCAAGAAGGTAGAGTGATAGCTTATGCTTCTCGACAGTTGAAACCGCATGAGTTTAATTATCCGACTCATGATTTAGAGTTAGCAGCAATTGTGTTCGCATTGAAGATTTGGCGACACTATCTGTTTGGGGAGAAATATTTCATCTACACTGATCACAAAAGCTTGAAATATTTGGGTGTCCAGAAAGAACTTAATCTTCGGCAGAGGAGATGGTTGGAATTGATTAAAGACTACGACTGTTTGATTGATTATCATCCAGGTAAAGCAAATGTTGTTACTGATGCCTTGAGTCGGAAGTCTTTAGCTGGTTTAACTGTTTACTCGCTCTCGTTGCTTGTTGAGTTGAGAGTTTTGCGTGCCAGTTTTGTAGCTTGTGATGATGGTGCATTGTTGGCACAGTTGCTTTTGAAACCATTTTTGTTAGATCAGATCAAAGAGGCTCAGTTGACTGATATGAAGATTCAGAAGATTATTTCAGATTGCAAGAATGGGAAGACTAGAGATTTTGTTGTGAAAGGTGATGGGAGTCTCTGGTTTAAGAACCGATTGTGTGTACCCGATGATGCTGATTTGAAAAGAGTCATTTTAGAAGAAGCACATCAGTCAGTGTTTGCTATGCATCCGGGTAATACAAAGATGTATCATGATTTGAGACAGCATTACTGGTGGATTGGTTTGAAGAGAGATATTGCAGAGTTTGTATCTAAATGTCTCACCTGTCAGAAGGTTAAAGCAGAGCATCAAGTTCCAACTGGATTGCTTCAACCATTATCAGTACCAGAATGGAAGTGGGATAGAGTAACGATGGATTTTGTGTCTGGTTTGCCATTGACACAAAAGAAGCATGATGCTATATGGGTGATTGTGGATAGATTGACTAAGACAGCTCATTTCCTTCCGGTTCGGATGGATTACTCTTTGGAGAGATTAGCTGAGCTGTATATCCATGAGATTGTTAAGTTGCATGGTGTTCCAACTTCTTTAGTGTCTGATCGAGATCCCAGGTTTACTTCAAGATTTTGGAAGAGTTTGCATAGTGCTTTGGGTTCTCGATTACACTTCAGTACTGCTTTTCATCCACAGACGGATGGACAGTCAGAGAGGGTGATACAGGTTATTGAAGACATGTTGAGAAGCTGTGTCATCGATTTCTCTGGAAGTTGGGATAGATTTTTACCTCTTGTGGAGTTTGCTTATAACAACAGTCACCAATCCAGCATTGGTATGGCACCGTTTGAAGCATTGTATGGCAGACGGTGTAGGACACCTCTTTGTTGGAATGAGCTTGGAGATAATAAGTTGGTTGGTCCTGATTTGATTCAAGAAACTGAAGAAAAAGTAAAGTTGATTCGAGGCAGGTTAAAAGCAGCTTCAGACCGACAGAAGTCTTATGCAGATCTGAAAAGGAGAGACATAGAGTTTGATGTTGGAGATAAGGTATTTCTGAAAGTGTCTCCTTGGAAGAAGATTTTAAGGTTGGGTCGAAAAGGGAAATTGAGTCCTAGTTTCATTGGACCGTATGAAGTTTTGGAAAGAGTTGGGCCAGTTGCGTATCGACTTGCTTTGCCACCTGAGTTGGATCGTATTCATAATGTATTTCATGTTTCTATGTTGAGGAGATACAAATCGGATCCATCTCATGTGTTGCCGATTGAATCTATCGAGGTAAATCAAGATTTGACATTTGAAGAGGAACCAGTTGCTATCTTGGCATGTGATGTGAAAGAATTAAGAAATAAGAGAGTGCCACTTGTGAAGGTTCTATGGAAGAATCATGCAAAGGAAGAAGCAACTTGGGAAAGTGAACAATCCATGCGAGAGCAATATCCTCAGTTGTTTCAGCTTTGATATCAGGTAATTTCGAGGACGAAATTTTCTTTTTAGAGGGGGAGAATTGTAATATCCTCATATATGGTCTAGAAGTTTTGATTATGTTATTGTTATTGTTGTTATTGTTGTTGTTGTTATATTGGATTGTATATATGTGTTAATTGCAAGAGAAAAGAAATTGGGAAAGAAAATAGGGTTTAGAGAGAATGGTATATGTTGTGTATATGATGATATATATAACATATAAATTGGTCAAATGAAGAGTCAATGGAAGAGATATTTATTTGTGTTGAGTGTGTAATTACATATAAGGGCTTATATGAGACAAAAAGTTAGTTATATGATTGAGGGCATTTTGGTAATTGCTTGAATTGGAACACTTGGTGGAGATTAAAAGCAAAATTTGACTTTGCTTCTTGATATTTTTCTTCTTCTTTTCCATGGTGGCCGGCTCCTCCTTAGACAAAGGAAAACAAGAGACAAAGTGAAGATCTTGATGTGTTAAGCTCAAATTGATGGAAGATTGAAGTGATCTAGTGGATGATTCAAGAAGTTTTGTAACTTTGGTAAGTTCTCTTGTGATCTTTGTGTTTATTTGAAATGATATTTGAGTTTGATAGATTTTTAAGAGTGTGTTGGTTGATTTTGAGATGTGAGAAGTGTTTGAGTGATTGGATGATGGATGTTGAGTATGGATTGAAGAAAAGAGTAAGTGGTTAGAAGAGATGATGTTGTATATGTGGTGAGGGTTTTGAGATGATTTTGTGTTTTGTGCTTGATGTGTATTTGGCTTGTTTTGGGTGTGTTGCAAGTTTTAGATGAGTTTTGAGTATGTTTTGTTAAGATGGTGTGAAGTGGATGTTGTTGGATAAAAGTGTTTTGTTGAGTGTATGGTTGTTTTTGATCGGAGTCTTGATTTGTGGCCGGACACGCCCATGAGCACGTCCAGGGTCTTTAGGCGTGTCAATTGTGTTGGAGGCAGTAGGTTTGACACGACCAGTAGCATGCCCGTGTTATTGAGCGTGTCATAGCTACTGTGAGATTTAAGAATTTACACGCCCAGGAACACGCCCATGTTGTTGAGCGTGTAAATACTTCTGTGTTGTGGAGTTAAGACACGGTCATGAACACGCCCGTGTGCGTGAGCGTGTCAGGGTTAGGGTTTGCCCTAATTAATTCCTAATTGGATTATCTCTTGTGTATCCCTAAGCAAGTATATGCTATTACTTTTGATTTAGGTCTTGAAGATAGTGATTAATCATTGATTTAAGAGGTAGAAGGATCTTGATCAAGGAAGTGTTAAGAGTGGTGTGATTTGTTTTAGAGGTAAGTACAAAACCTATATGATTGTGTGTAAGTTCAAATGTGGCATTATTACACTGTTAATTTATTTGAGCAATGTGTATTGTTATGTTTATATCACTGATGATATATATATATATATATATATGAATAATGTAAATGACATGATGATGCAAATGAATGTGTTTATGAAAGATTGAAATGTTATGTTGTGAATTGAGATGAATTGGAATATAGAGCCATTGTGATTGGCTATGATGATATAATTGAATGATGTATGGCATGTTTGCCTAATTGATGAGAAAGATTGAGAAAGAGTTTGATAAAGAGAATAATGAAATAAGTGTATGCTTAATATGATGTTCAATTTCAGAGTTCTGGTTTTTGGAGGCATGCCTATTTAATGAAAGGTAACAGTCTTGCCGGGTTGAGGATCTCTTCAAATTGAGTTGAATTGAGGTCCAAGAGACTGGGTCTGTTACACTATGATAATTGATATTATGAGATATTTGATTTGTAACAGTCTTGCCGGGTTGAGGATATCCTCGAGTTAGATGAGTTGATGATCCAAGAGACCGGGTCTGTTACGCTATCCATGGATAGAGATATATATATATGTATATGTTGCCTACGGGCTTGATAATGGTGTTTATGAACCAAAGCAGTAACTCTGAATTCTGAATATCGTATTAAGTACTTGATGGGCCCATAGGTGTCTAGGTTTTATGTATAACATAAATGTTGTTCTAATGTAATGAAATGTTAATATTACTTATATGATGAAACGGACTATTCACGGAATATTGTTTGTTGAGTATGATCTTTACTAATTGTGTGTGTATCATTGATGTTGATTTATTAATACAAATGTGAAACATTGCATTGCACTAAAGCATAACATTAGCATGAATTGTCTTACTAAGCCCTTGGCTTAGCGCGATAGTGTTTGATCGCGCAGGTAATAGAGTTGAACCCGAGAGCTCTTCGAGACCGAGTGAGAGTAGACAGTGAAGAGTTGATTTTGGGGACTTAAAGATCAGAGGAGATTTGCCAATCATGTATAACTCTTTTATATTTTGTAAATATGGGTTATAATGTAAATATATGTATAATTGTAAATACGTATTCAAATGCTTTCACATATGTAAATGTTTTCTATATTCCGCTGCATAATATTTAAATGTATGTATATATATATATATATCTAATATGTTTTGTTTATAAGTAAATGATTTACTTTTCTATAATATATAACGATAAGGGTATTGTATCAAGTTTAAAATGTTTTGAATGTTAAGAAAATCCGTAGCATTCCTATATTCGTTACATGTATACTACATTGTGGTATATTTAGTGTGTATGTATTGGGTGTGGGGGTGTTACACCCCCGCCAACGTATTTTTTTATGTTCACATCAAATTTTTCCCCATATTGAATGAGAATTATTATTTTGTCCATTAAATGAATTCGTCTACTGATTGATTTGAATCCATCCATTGATACCCTACAATTATAATAATTAATTATACTTACATCATAATCCATATAAGTCATAACAAACTCAAAACAACCCAACACATATCAACCGATATTCATACATATCAACGCATACAAATCTACAAATATAGACTAAATAACTGTTTAACACTTAAACAACATATAAAAAAATTATTCAATCTTAAATATTTACATATCAATCCATATTAACATATATAAACCCTCAATTACACACTTTATAAAGGTTTAAAATACCTAAAATATCATTTAAAAAAAAGTAAAAACACTTAAACTACATAAAGAACAAAAAACTTGACTCACATTTAAACCCATATCAACATACACTGCACACTACAATCCATTTTATTCTATAGCAAAATATGGCAGCTTATAATAAACTACATCCATTTAAACTCTTCAAGGCTTCATACATATACGTAGCTAAGAAACATATAAAAACATATAAAGTAACTAAATGCCGTTAAACTTTTCAGCTTTTCATTCACTAAATAGAAACATATATATAGCTATAAAAAAATTAAAGTTTAGCGATTTTAATTGATGACAATGCATATCAAGTTGCCACAAAGGGAAGAAGAGATGGATACGCAAGACAAGTGAGAGCAAAAGATGAGATGATAAATTCAATCCGTATGTCAAATAAAGCAAAGAAAACTTGAAATGGTATGTGAAACTAGGGACAAAGAAACAAGCTACGGGCTTAGGAAAACCATCTAAGAAGACATGGCTAGCTACTGGAAGACACCATTTTAGGGAAAAATGAGAAGAAACAGCAAGCCTGGGAGAGAGATGGAAAAGAATGAAAAAAAAATTAAAGCTTACTGTGCTTTTTTTTAAGGGTCAAAGGCCATCTTTGTCAAAATAATTCTAGTTAAGGTGAATAGGGTCTAAATTTTATTAGTGAATAGTGAAAGGTATTTATTTGGTTAATTTCCTTATATATATCAATATGTATAAAAACATACCAAATTACACATTTAGTCCAAATATTTTGAATTTACATCTTTTCATATATATATATATATACACAACATAATGCACATACTTATAACAAGTTTCTCAAAGTTAGATATATGCATGTATGCAGCTGGTCCTGGTCCGTAACAACTATCCAAAACTTCAAGAAAGTCCATAAACCCTAGACCTGATCAGATTTAGTAGGGCTCTCGGTCTTAATCTTGTCACCTACGTGATAAACAAATTGCGCTAAGCTTTCTGCTTAGCAGTACATACTTTGACATAAAAGTAAAATTAAAAGAGAAACACAAAATGCCTTAACTTTTCAATTCACAATATGACAATAAATACATGATAAAACTTATACATTTTATTTATTGGAAACCATCATATGGTACATTCACATGTATTAGGCTAAAATTACCCTATATAATATTTAAATTACAGAGTTAATGTTTGGCCTATTGACACCTAGTGTCTAGCCCAGAGGCAATATAAGTGATGCCAAGTGTCTAGCCTGAAGGCAAATCATAAAATGTTGATACCTCAGCTTCTAGCCCGAAGACAAATCATATAACAATGACGCCCAGCGTCTAGGCCAAAGGCAAATCATAGGCATGCGGCCAAGCACAAAACTCTAGAATAGAATACTATATAAGGAAACACATATCAAACACATTTCCATAATCCATTTTCTTTCACATTATCTCATTTACTCATTTCTTTCCATAACCATGCATATTTGCCAATATAATTCATCACATTTTTATTAATGTATGTCACCTTTTCAATGTGTCCACATTACCCAAACACTTTGGGCTATTTTCACATTTTTCTCATTTATTGCATATTACTCGTTTTAGCCATTTTTAATAGCTTAATATAGTGCATATCATGCATTTACACCATATTTCACAATCATCATTACAATACACTTGACAACTCAAATGACTAACTAGCTTGGCACATTTATTATCAAAATGTGCCAAGCTGAATTAAATGCAAATACATTTTAATTCATCAAAGCATATAATACCTTAATCCAAGATAAATTCTAAGTTAAAATCACACTCTGCCCTTCACTTTCCCAAGATGCCATTCACTTCTTGGTTATGAGAACTACTATATATTCAATACCTAATCAAAATATGAATGTATATAATATATTAGAATCACATTTCTACATATTTTAACTACTAAAAATTAATTTATCACACTTCCCTCCAACTTTCAAAATTATGCCATAACCTTCTTTAATTCTATTAATCTATTCTAACCATTTTCAAAACAAAATTTAAGTTCAAATATATCTTTAAAACCATATTCCATCACAATTTAAATAATTATTAAATTCAATTTAAACCAATTCTTTACAAAAGTCCCATGGAAACCCTAAATTCTCTTTAATTTTAGAAAATCATTCTATCTCAATTCAAATTTCATTTTAAGTTTATTTCCATCATTAAAATTATATTATAACATGTTTAAATAATTTAATTCAATTAACAACCATTCTTAAACAATGTTCTTCCAAAACCCTAAATACAATACTAACCCATCCAACTTCTATCAAATTTGAACAAATCAACTAATCAACTATAAAATTATTGTCTCCTCATCAAATTAGCACCTTTTATACCCATTTAACAAATTATATCATCACCTATCAAAATCTCATGTTATACATATTCATATTTTTCAATAAAACCTTAAAATTGAGAAAGAAAGCTTAATAGTTTGTAAAGAAACCACCAAAACTCACTTCAATCATTGAAAATCTTTATAAATCTTGATGTTTGGATGAAGAAAAATCCTTTTTGATTGTCCATGGAACTTTCGGCTAAGCTTTAGAGAAAGAGGAAAATGAACATGATAAATATTGACTTTTTAATATTCCTTTAATTCCAACTGTATATATTATTTTATTATTTTAATTAATTAATTAATTATTATTTAAAATTCTAATTTTCTTATTCCACTCAATAATAATTTCTTTTTGAAATAATTGATTAATTTTTATTTAAGAAAGAAAATATTATTTTTTCTCTTCCATTCATAATTAATTTAAATTAATAATTAATAAATATCAAAAAAAATTTCATCATCTTCCACTATCCAAAAATCACTTTAATTTTTAATTATTTTATTATCATATATATATATATATATATATATATATTAGCTTTTATTTCCATTTTACTATTTTATCATTGTTACAATTTAACTTTTGTCTTCTAGTTAATTATTTTTATACTTTAACTATATTTCTCATATACATAATATATACATTATATATTTTTCATTCTTCCATCATCTTAATCAACCTTCTACTTTATTTATTTAATTTTTATTTATTTATTTATTTATTATTTAATGAAATTAGGGCCGTTACAAATAAATTTTCTAATTTTTTCTTGCCCTGACTGACGGAGCAAAATTTATTTTAAAAATATAATAATATTATTATAATACTCTATTATAGAGCCGTGCGAAATATTCTTCCAACAAAGTCTCATCTGGTTCAAAGAGGAGTAGACATGGATGAGGGTTATCTTAGCTGTGGTGAGGTGGAAGATATTAACCATGTGTTTTTTAACTGTCTAAAGGTGAAGGCCTGCTGGGAATCTTGCAGCTTGAACTTTATTGTTGATGTAAACTATTTTTTGATAGCTTGTTTTTTCAGATACTGCAGGAGAAGCCTATTGAGGTGGTTGAAAGGTTTTGTTGCCTTCTTTGGAAAATATGGTGTGCTCATAACTCCATGCTATGGCGTAAAAAAAACACTCTAGTTCCTGATGTTGTTGCTTCGGCCACTGCTTCTTATGCCTTGTGGATATCATTTAGAAATGCCCTACATTATAACATGAAAGTGCCCTCATAAGTTGTGTTCCAGCTCCTGAAAGTTGGGTGCCACCTCCTCATGGCGTTCTGAAGTGTAATGTAGATACAAATTTTCATAGTTCAACATCAGCTTCAGGATATGGTGCAGTCATTCAAAATTAGAGAGGAGAGTTTGTTAGTGCCTATACAGGACCGTTGCCATCGATTACTGCAGCGAAAAATGCAGAAGCCATGGCCCTATGAACTATGCTTTAATGGTTGTCTTCCCTTCAACAGGGATAGATTATTGTGGAGGTGGATCTAAAGAACTAGTGCAAGCAATCCAAGCTCAGGATTCGGACAACTCCATTTTTGGTATATTAGCTTATGATTGTCAGTTTCTTCTCCATGAAAGGCCACTATTTTCAATTAAGTGGATATCTAGGCAAGCAAACACAGTTGCTCACTTGCTTATGAGAGTTTTTGTGTCTTAGTGGATATCTAGGCAAGCAAACACAATTGCTCACTTGCATATGAGGTTTCTGTGTCTTATGCAAGCCAATATTGCTGGGATGTTTAACCTAGCTTTTTGAATCATGTATTAATTGCTGATTTGAGTTAATAAAATGCCTATTTTGCTCTAAAAAATTATCATACTCCATTATAATGTTTATGTGTTTGCAGATATATGACCATGGTCACCACTAACCATACAAGTTGTTAAAATATTAAAATATAGTGATAAAATTAACTACTCCATATTAATATAAAGCTACTTATATATTTATTGCATGTTATATGTTAATAATACTATAATAGTTTAAAATGTCTTCCAATCAATTCAATTATCTATTAAAATTAATTTTGTTCAACAAATTTAGACATATATTTTAAACTGAATATATGTTTAAATTCGGTTAATTTTAGAATTAATCAAATCAAAACTGAACCGGTCAAAACTAAAATTTGATTGGTTTGGTAAAAAAAATGTACAGTACAAAAATTTAGTTAAATTGTTGTTCGATTGGTTAATAATTGATTGAACCCAATGCCCACCCCTAATTTTACTTAATAATTAAAATAAAAATTTAATGAATTTTTTTAGAATTTCTTTCTTAATTTTTCTATATTTTAAGATATAAATGAAATTTTTTATTTATAAATAAATGTTTAAAAATTTAAAAGTTCATATATATTATCCTTTTTATGATTTTACTAGAAATTACTGTCCTAGCCACGTATGATGTGTAGGTTGAGGTTTAATAGCAGATGGATCAATCTAATAATGATTGTGTTGTCTCGGTTCGCTTTAAGATAAATATGAATGGTTTTGAGTTAATGATCCTCGTTCGCGTTACCTTTTCATTATGTGTGTTGAAGGGTTGACTACTTTTCTTTGCAAGTCTAAGGCAATGGGAAGGATTCATGATGTAAGGTTGCTAAAGGAACCCCAACAATATCTCATTCTTTTTTTTTTTTTGCATATGATAATTTTCCTTTTTTAAGGGCTCAATCTAGGAAACTTCAAGCATCCAACATTCTCTTTTTATTTATGAAAAAGCATTTAGGCAAGTAATTAATTATTAGAATTTTGTTGTGATTTTTAGCACTAATACACTTGTTGAGAATTGAGAGGTTGTTTGTAATATTTTAAATGTCCATCTGTCATTGTCTCTTGAGAAGTATCTTGATTTGTTGTTGTATAAAAATGAGGTCTTTGATTTTGTTAAAGACTGGCATGGAATAAGATTACAAATTAGAAGAACAAATATCTTTCTAAGGCTAACAAAGAGATTCTACTAAAGGCAGTGCTCTAAGTTATATTTTCCTATGCTATGTTTGTTTTTCTGCTTCAGAGAATGACCTATAATACCCTTATACTCTATATGCGTACATTAAGTATACCACATATGCCTAGAGTACATATATAAAATATAAAGGAGTTGTAGTAAACATTTATAAAATCATTTATTTGTCCAAAAATGTCACATATAAGCATAATATTATTAAAACCTCATATTGTCACATTACAACTCCATTTACTAACTTTTACAACATTTTTCCTAATATACATTTCAATAGAAAAATCCATGAATGCATATATGTAACCCTAGCATAGTTGGTCTCGTGGCGCCCACAAACTCTAATCTTCATCTCAAACACAACTCGATCTGCTTAACTATCACATGCGTGATTTATATAACCGCGATAAGCATAATGCTTAGTGGTACATACTAACACAAAACAATCAATTTAAATAACTATAATACATACCTAACATCATCATAACATGGTTCATATGCAATTATTACACAACCACATATACATACATTCAACAAATCATCTGTAATATCCTAAAGTATACCCTAAAAGTGTTGGGGTTACTATTGTACTTGGATTCAATGTGTGTATTGAAGGAAAGAGAAAAGAAGAAGAAAGTCAAAAGGAATTGTGTGTGGTGGAGATTTAATGGTATTAATGTTATTATTATTATTATTATTATTGTTATTATTGTTGTTATTATTATTATTATTATTATTATTATTATTATATTTATATATATATATGATAAGAATGAAAGAAAGAACTAGATCTTTCTTTCTTCTTCTCCTTCGTCTTCTTTTCTTAGTGAACGAGAGAGAGAGAGAGAGAGAGAGAGAGAGAGAGAGAAGCTAGAGAGAGAAAGATGATTTTGCTTCAAATTACACCAAGGATTAAAGGAATTTAAGAGTATTGAAGATGGAGATGAAGATTTGGCAACATATTCAAGTAAGTAATCATCTCTTGAGTTGAATTTATTGATTATACTTATATCTATAAGTTTTTATTTCCTTAGTTGGATTTCTTTTGGATTTGGGTTATGTTTGGTTTGATTGGTGTGTAAGTGGATGATAACAAGAGATTGAAGTATATAAATGTGTAAAATTAACATTTAAGTGATGATGAGTTGAGATAATTGTAAGGAAAATGATGAAATGTTGATTTGGGGTTTAGTTGGATGAATTTTCGATTGTTTGGTCTTTAAATTATTGTAGGACACGGCCAAGTCATGAGAGACACGGCCAAGTTGGGGCAAATTTGAGTGTGTTGAATGAATTTTGGAGAGACACGGCCACTGACACGGCCGTGTCCCTTGCCCGTGTTCGCTACTGTCTGAATTGTGTTGAGAGACACGGCCGTGTTCCTTGCCCGTGTCTGGTACTAGATTGTTGTGTTGAAAGACACGGCCACTGCCTTGGCCGTGTCCATTGCCCGTGTTTGCTACTGCTTGAATTGGTGTTGAGTGACACGGCCACGAACACGGCCGTGTCCCTTGGGCGTGTTGGCTACTGGATGTTTAAATTGAGAGACACGGCCACAGGCTTGGCCGTGTCCCTTGAGGGTGTTAGTTTTTGTGTTTGTTAATTGTTCTTCATACATTGTTGGATCTTCAATTGTCTTTTGTACTTACATACACTTGCAACAATAATGATCCAACCAAATGTATATAGAAGATTCTACATTAATGTATAATGTAAATTGTTTTGTATATAACAATGATGGTATAGGCAATGTGGAAGATATAATGATCATGGAAAAAGGTTTGTGCAATGCCATTGTTTATGTATTGTTGAGTGATAAATTGAATTGATCAATATGATTTGATGATAATGTTGATATTATATGAACTATGTTATGCTTTATGCATTGTCAATCTTATGAATTGTATTGTGCTATATGTAGATTAATGATGCATATGAATAATGACGTGTTATGTACAATGTGAAATATCATGTGATCATTGATGATGAATTACCTTAATGTTATGATTAAGGCTTGTTTGCCTAATTGATGATATAAATGTGCATTTGAATAATGAAGTGTTATATAGTGAAATGTTATAAAATGATGTGAAGTCATTGTTATTGACTATGATGATTAAAATATGAAGTGAAGCCATTGTGATTGGCTCTAATGATTCAAATGAGATATGAAGCCATTGTTATTGGCTATGGCAATTCAATTGAGAATGAAATGAGAATGAAAAGATTTTGTGTCTAATATGTTGATTCAAATTTCAGAGTTCTGGTTTTGGCGGCATGCCTAGAAAATGTGAAAAAGGTAACAGTCTTGCCGGGTTGAGGATCTCTTCAATTTGAGTGAGTTGAGGTCCAAGAGACTGGGTCTGTTACACTATATGAATTATTGATATGAAATATATGAAAAGTAACAGTCTTGCCGGGTTGAGGATCTTCTCGATTTAGTCGGGTTGATGGTCCAAGAGACTGGGTCTGTTACTAGTAACAGTCTTGCCGGGTTGAGGATCTCCTCAAGTTATTGAGTTGATGGTCCAAGAGACTGGGTCTGTTACACTATCCATGGATAGAGATATGAGATATATTGCCTACGGGCTTGATCATTGTGATTATAGACCAAAGCAGTAACTCTGAACTTTGAATAACATATTAGTGTGTTGTTTGGGCCCAAGTCTGTCTTTGTTGAAATATGTGATATGCAAATGTTGAAAGATATGACTAAAGAGATCTATGGCTGCCCTCATTGGAAATGTGATTCATGGTTGATGAATTGTGAATAAAATGATGTTATGAAATATGACTTTGTAATATGTGTATTGATATATTGAAAGTGAATATGGCTTGAAGTGTTTTATTGAGATATGAGTTTATGAAAATGTTGTATGATGTGTAAAATGTATGTAAATGTGAGAATTGTTTCCATGAAAGTTTGGATATGCCAAAGAAGGGTGATTTGTTGAAAATGATGTATATGTATATGTATATGAGATAGAAATGGTAAGTATTGTATTGTGAATGTTGTATATAGATATGTGTATAATTTCTGAGATTAGTGGGATTATATGAAGAATGTTTTGAGAAAGGAAAAACGGGATAAGCGAACTATAGAACATAATGCTAAGAACGTGAGGTATGATTATTTTGTAAAGTATATTTTAATGCTTATTTGTTTTACTAAGCTTTCTAGCTTAGCGTGGTTTTGTAATCGCGCAGGTTTTTATGCGGATGATCTAGAAGCTTAGTTGCTATGCCACGAGATGGGTAAGAGTGTCTCGAGACCAACTAGAAGGTGATGCATACATGTGTGATTTTTCATTATGCTTTATATTTTTATAAGAATAATGATTACTATAAATGTTTCTTAAATGAACATAATATTGCTTGAACTTGGATAAAGACTTTTAAATAGAAATTAAAAGTGACACTCTTATACTTCATATACGCATTGTATGTATACCAAGTATATGTATAGTGCTTATATGGAGTATGGGGGCGTTACATCATCAACATATCACAATACAAAACTCGACTCGTCACATCATTACCATAACTCTATAATCAATCGAACACTCAATATTCTCATTTAATTCATCATTTCATCATTATTTACAATGTTATTAATACTATACCAAACTTGACATCACATCACATGACATACATGCTGGGTCCAACTACTCTCTACACAATTATCAAGTTTTAGGACAATTGATTTAGATGATATCTCATATCTGTGACATCCAATGTCTCGCTGAAGGTATATCTCTATCTGTGACACCTAGTGTCTCGCCCAGTATAATCATATCATTTACATGACTTAGCTCTACTCAAGTCACGACAAAGCTCTACTTGGGCTTCTCATCATATACATCAATATCAATTTTCTAGAACTAATAATTATGCATAGTAATACACAACACATCACATTTTTTACATTTTTCATACTTAATATCAAGACTTAGCTCTGCTCAAGTCTTTCAACATATTCTCATCATTCATCACATCATTTTTCACATTTCAATTTGATACATTCCTTTTCAAGAATTCTAAAACATATCGTGACCACACGACACTGTGATCACCATCACATATTTCATATTTATCATATTTTGCAACATCACACACTAACATATACTTATGTTACAACATCACAATCACAAATATTCAATACATATAATCACATAACCAACACATTAACTCATTTATATATATCTTTTTTTCCTCATTTCATATTCTTATCATGTTTCTCGTTTTCAATGCACTTTTCATAGCTTTACACTATTTTCATAATTTATACATATGTTTAACATAAGCCATAATTCAATGGCTTATATCACATTCATCAAACAATAGACACACTTTAATGTCAAACAATGTACTATAAGTATGTACATGAAGTTTTAACCATTGCCATTTGGCCTAAATACACATAAACCATACAATAAGCAATATTATACATTTACAATCACTTCCATGTCCAATGTATACCAAATTATCATCATTTCTACAATTTTCATCAAAATCCCATTAAAACTCTAATTTTACCAATTTCTATTTTATTTAAACTTCATTCAACCTAATTCATTTTCAACATTTAACCATAAAATCATTACTCAAAATAACAACAAATTAGCTCAATTCAATAATTATAAATATTTTTTTCAAAAACTCTAATTTCACATACTTTTGCCATGAACCCTAACTTCATCCAAACTTACCCATTTTCAATTTCTAACCATAAAACCATCATTTATATATTAAAACTACATCAAATCCCTTCATTACAATAATTAAATCCACCCATACCAAAGCCCTTATTTTTACCTAAGTTATTCATAACCTTAAATTTTTCAACTATGTCAACTTTAAACCAACCAGCCATCATTTTATCACATACTTATCATTTTAACATCAATTACTATCAATTTAATAATTTAAACCAATTTTTCTCTCTACCTAAATCTTACATAACCTTCAAATTAAAGAAATCAAGCTTGAAATAGAAAATCCTTACTTAAATTCTTGGTGAATCTTCAAAGTCATCTTAATTCCTTTAAATTCTTTATAAAATTTGATGGGTTAAATGATGAAAATTTTTCCTTTTAAGCTCTATGAAAATTGTCCAAGAAGAAAAAGGAAAAGAAGAAGACCAAATCTGACTTTTACTCCTTTCTTCCTTAGCCACATATATATATTATTTAAATAATTAATTAATATTTAATAAATTTATCAAATTTTCATCATCTTTCACTGTCAAAATTATTTTTAATTTTGATATATTATTTTATTATTATTATTTTTAACCTTTTACCATTTGACTTTTACTTTTGACTTTTATCTTTTATGAGAAGGTATATATCATGCATATGTAATGTAAAGTAACATATTTGTAATGTGTATTTCATGTATACATCAAGTATATATTATAGGTATATCATATATATAATATCTTATACTTCTCTCTTCCAACATACTAATCACGCCCCAAATTAATTATTTAATAATATTTAAATATCTACGGGTGTTACATGATCTTTATAGGGAATCAAAACGTATGTTCAACTTTTTTGGTGGGGATCCAATAACTAAAGTTGTAGACTTTGTTAGTTAAAGTGGGACAAAATATATCAGTATAAATTGTGTGGTTTCCTAGGATTTAGAAAACTCCATAAATTCAATTTTGTTTTGTTGGGGAAATAAGACTGGCGACTAATATCTCATCCCCAATTATTGGTTGCTCAAATGTTTAAGGCAAAACATTACCCTCAAACACTTTTCTTGAAGCCATTTTAGGGAGTAATCAAAGCTATGTGTGGCAAAGCATCTTGCCTACCAAGGGATGCTTGGGTTCTAAAGTGTTTTAGTTGGAAATCCTTGGGTTCTAGATGACTATATGTCTCCACTGAACATCCTATTGTTCAAGTTCCTATTGTGGATAAATTATTCCTCCCTCATATGGAAGGTTAGGATGTTGATATGGTTCGAGATTTATTTTGTTCATGTGATGCTGTTTTAATTTTGAAAATCCATATTAGCCTTAGATAAATCTTAAATGTGTTGGATTTAGAGGTGGGATACGAAGGGGGTCTTTTTTGTGATTACTTGTTACCAAAAACTTATGTAGTCTTTGCCTATTTAATAGGAATCCAGTTGTTTGGAAACAAAAAATTTTTTAGCCCAACATTTTTTACCAATTGAATCACAATTGAATCACCAATGTTACAATAGTGGTGTAATACCCTAACCTGATAGGGTTAATTATATACACTAACATTTAAATAGGGAATTAGGAATTTGAGAAAAGAATCCGATCTAGGAAGACTTGAGAAAGGTAAATGAATGAGTTTTAACTTAGGCATAAGTATAGAAATTGGATTAAAATAATTTAAATTCTAAACTTATAGCAAATAAATAAATTTGGATAATCAAGTTAGAAAGAATTAAATAGGAAATATTGAGATAAGATGATGTATTAGAATTAAGAAGAGAAATGCCAAGATAAAATATTAAGATTTATCAATAACATCTTGCCAAGTAGAGAAAAAAACTAAACATAAATCTCATGGGATTTAAACCCAAGGATTGATGGAGAAGAGTAATAAGAAACTAAAACTTATAATATATAAATATATATCATTGACACTTGTTGGTTGATGGCATGATAAGTTAGTTTAACAAGTGTCCTATAATGATGGTTAAACACATGTCAACTACATAACTTGATAAATGTTAAATGGTGGCATTATTAAGTTGGATAATTGACAAGTGTTTGATGACAAGGACAGAGATAAGGGAAGCTTTGACAAGTGGCTAATGTTGAGGATAGAAAGAAGACATGTGTAAACAAAAGAAAGGAAGAAAAGAAAATTTAAAATTTGATTCTTCCATTCTTAACGTGAAGAAAGAACTAAGTTAATCTTTCTAACTTTCCTTACAACAAATTAAAACATAACGAACATATCGGAATTAGTTTGGTTAAATGAGTATAGAAATAACTAAAAATTTATGGCTTCAAATCGATAAAGAAGAAAAGAAGAAAAGAAAGGAAATTAATGAAAAGGAATGAAGCTAAGAATTTAAAATTTATAGAGCTAAATATCTTGGCTAAATAATGTAAGTATTCCAAAATTAAACTCAATTAGATTTAATTGAGAGTTAAAGGTTTAAATTGAAATAATTGATTAATTATATGAACATAAATCATAGAACATAAAGATGATAGATGTAAAAATTCAGTTGATTGCTTAGCATGTTTAAATTGTCTAAAATTTTAAATTAACTTAAAGAGGTCTAGTGATTACGAAATTTCAAATAGAAATATATTTATATATTTATAGTATATGTGCAAAATTTTATAATTTTTGAAGTTAGTTTACTATTTAAAAAAAATAGGGGAATCCCATCTGCCAAGAAAGTGTCTTCTGAGATAGAATATGAAGGTCTTGCAAGACCTAATTTTTAAATATAGTAAATAAATTTGAAAATTTTTGAAATTTTAGATATAAGTTTGAATTTATGTTTAAATTATATGGTTAAAATTTCATAAGTTTTGGTGAAGGTTTAGTAATCGAATGAAATTAGAAAAAAGATGCTGTCAGGATAAGTTGGAACCTGGCAAAAATTAAGAAGCATGGGAAAAATAATAAAAATTCAAAGGCTAAATGAGCTAGAAAAATTAAAAAAATTTACATATGATCCTATGTATATATTAACAACAAATCTGGAGCTTTTGGTGAATTTATACAAGGTTCTAAAATTAAAAAAAAAAATATTAGAGTCCAGTCTATTCAGAATAGGAAGAATTGAGATTCAAACTCGTGAGTAGTCAATGAATTGAATAGATAGATTGATAACAAACAAAGATACAACAACTAAACATTAGAAGTAGAAAAAGATAAATTCTAAAAGTGATTTAAATAGAAACATGGCTAAAAAGGATAGATACAGAAATCACAGTTCTTAGATATACATTAAATCAAATTTTTTGGAGTTAAAAGTTAATTTACAAAATTTATGTAGATTTAAAGAGGAGATTAAGCTCTCTTAGAATATCAAACTTAATATGAAAACAAACATGAAAATTATGAATAAGAAGTGAGAATATTCTTATTTACAAATTGGTTAAAATGTTGTCTTAGGTTTTCATAGACATATATAGTGGCATAAAGGAATGATAGAGTAAGTAAAGTAATGATATATATATATATATATATATATAAGTTGATAATAATCTTTAGCATAGCATAAGTCAAAGAGTGGAAATAGAACATGATGTTTGGAAGAATGGAAGTGTATGATTTCATAAAAATATTACAAAGGGAATAAAATCTCGATGATAGAAGATGTTGAAATTTTAGATTATTGCTTTTATGCATTGCACCGAAACTTGGAAGACAAGATTAGATTTTTATAATAATTTTTATTTATACAATTATAGTTAAAGGATTTTCTAAAGTAATAAGGGTGTTTAGAATTAAGCAAGTTTCTAAAGGATTACAGTCCATGAAATAAAATAAAGTTTACTATAAGTATATTAAAAATGTTATTTCCAGAATAATTAAGAATATATTTATTGATTAGATTAAAAGGTTTTATCAGTTGATGAGGTAAAAATTAATATTCATTATAAATGTTTTACAAATTTCTTTCCTAAAAGATTTTAGAAATAATTTATACTTGGTATTCTTATTAATAGTTACGAGGTTGAACTTGAATGTGACAATGATCATATAAGTGTTTATAAATAAATGAGTTATTTTAAAGAAAGAATAAGGATTTTTAATGTGAGTTTCCTTAAATATACTACAAAATTGATGAGTTTTGGAGACAATATTTAGGGACAATTTTTTTATATGGTTTCTAAATCATTTATTTTTTGTATTTTAGGGGACAAAAATATTTATTGTCCTCAATATATTTTTATTTAAGAATAGAGGACAACTTTTAATAAGATATTAAAAAATAATAATTAATTATTATTAGAGATCAATATATTTATTGTCCCCAATAAATTTCCTAATTAGAATTGGAGATAAATTTAATTGATAATCAATATTAAAAAAAATTTATACTCTAAATATTTCCTTTTATATTTTAGTATTTGCATACTTATATAAACATCAACTACAATACTTTTTAAAATTTTTAGTTATATATATATATATAATTTTTAAATTTGTTAAATAATCTTGTAACTTTTAGCTAACCCCAATAATATTAAAATTATATTTATTTGAAGTAAGTAAACTTTTGATTTAAAAAAATAATTTAATATTAATAATATTTAAAAACTAAAACTAATAAATTGTATAATAATTTAATATTAATAATAATTAATAACTAAAAATAATAAATCATAAAATAAATAATATATGGTGATTTGATAAGAAGAAGGAGAAGAAGTAGTATATTTCTTTAGTAAAATATATTGTACGTAGTTGGAATAGAAGGCATATAGGTTTCCCGCACATATATGTTTCCTTTTTGGAGTAGAAGATAATCTTTTGTAAAATTAAATAATTATCTTACTATAAAAGTAGTATTTAAAAATAAACAGATCACTTGTCAAATTCTCTCTTCAATCATAATATAACAAGATTTTTTTTTTGTCTGATATTTGTATAGGCTTGGATAGCTAGTAGTTTGTGACAACCCAACTATGAGATTTTCGAAGAGTGCAAAGATTATTGAAGAATTAATTGATAATATTTTTTATTAAATAATTTTAATAACTATTAGTATTATATTTTTAAATTATATGTTGAATTTGATTATTGTTCTTAATAATAGTTAAATTACATGTTAAATTTGGTTATTGCTCTTAAAAATAGGTAGTGTAAATTTATAATTACATTCGACTTGGAATATATTTGTGCATAATTTTTTTGATTGTCAATTTTTTGCATAATTAGTTCAATAGTTTGTTGTATAATATTACATATACTGTAAATAATTTTGAGTTTGTTTTCTTTGAATGCAAAGGTTATCAGTTAATTCATATATTAATCTGCCATTAAACCTTAAATGACTTAATTTGCACTTACACAACAATACACAAGTACTGCTGCGTGAGGCACCAGCATCACACAGTAGCGCTGGGATCTGCGACACATGATGGGTAGCTTTGGCTAATCAAATTTTGATTGGCCAGTGCTACAATTTTAATGTAAAATTGAAGATGAACAATTAATTAATACAACGTTGTGTTGACTTTTGAAGATGGGGCATTAAATTTGTATTGATTTTTGAAGATGGGACATCATAATGTAGACTGATTTTGAAGTGGCAATGGCTGAAAAATAATTTTTTTAGGTTAAAAAACCTAGCTCCTAAATGTTGAAGGCAATGGCATATTTTGTAATTTTGATAAATGGTAGAATTGTAATTTAGAGCAAATAATATTATCATATTTTGCCTTTTTTACTTTTTTTTTTACAAAATTATTTGAAGCAACAATCTAGGATAGTTTTGATTATTTGAGTACAATTTCATGAGTTAAATGTCTAATAATCTATTGTGAATGATAAAAATATGATATATCGTAATTTAGCTTTAACTTTGTATTTTTGCAAGTTTTACAAAACTATCACAAGCGTTAATCCTGATTGTAGTTTCTAAAAATAGGTTTTAAAATTCTATATATATACTTGGCTTTTTTATGGTTCCAAAATTATGTTTTTTTTTATATTTTGTTTTTATAATTCAGATGTAAAAGAAAAAATACAGAAATTAATTTAATGCCATCTTAAAAAAAGAGTATGGAGCATTAGTAGGTTTGTCATTGATCACGGCGATCTCGTCATGAGTAATGGCAAACTTGCTATGAGCTATAGCAAGCTTACCATGAGCCATGGTTCATCATTTTTCAGCCTTTTAGCACAATTTTAAAGTTAATTCTCTTCTGCAATATAAATGAAGAAATTTTGAATAGATTAATTTTTAAATTTAATATGACTTTAGATTAACTTTATTTTATTATAGTATTTAAAAAAGAGAGTAAATTTAAAACATTTAATCTTGATACTACTTTGGATGTTGCTTTAGTGTATTTACATGTGTTGACTATTTATTTATTTTTTATATTATTTGTGGATTCATACTTAATGTTTAAATTTTTTGTGTTTATGTGGTGTTATTTTTCATGTCATTATAATAATGGACATTTTATTGTTGATTTTTCTATTTTCTTTTTATTATTGTGGGTGCTTATTTATTTATTTATTCTATTTCATTTATCTCATTTTGGCTTAAAGGAAGAATTATAAGGGATATATTTTCACCTTCTCATGGATGTTTTGTTTTAATTTTGACATTGTAAAGGACATATTTTCACCTCATAGGTACCTTATTTTATTATATTTTATTTATTTTTTATTGTACAGATTTTGGACATTCTAAGGGTATGTTTGCTCCACTTGTAGGTAGCATTTATCGGTTTGTATTTTTTATTATTTATTTGTGAAATAGATGCTTTTTTATTTAGTTATAGTTGATAATTGGATAATACCATTATAATTAAAAAAAATAATATAATATTTAGACATGGAAATGATGCCAGTTCTAATAAATTAGACATATTGGAGATGTTGGGTCATTTCTCATCTTCCTCATGCACACCCAATTTTTTGAACCCAATAGAGCTTGAGAATTCTGTAGAAATTGAATCCTCCACCCATTTTATTTCCTTCCTAGCTCGTCCAAGTGGCAAATCGAATTCTCCAAGCCTAAGGTCTAGAACCTAATAATGGTAAAGTCGCAAGAACCATTCCATCGAAAGTAGAAGCGAAAATCCCTGCTCACAGTGATAACTTCACTAGGGATAAAAGAAGTTAATTATGTTAGTCTTTAGATTATATTATTTTTTATTATAATATTATTCATTGCATAATTGCATGTGTGTGTGAGTTAGAACACCTCGTGAAATCCGTGTTATGTGTGTGTAAGTAATATTATATTTTCATTCAAGGTATATGTGGAGATCGAGCACTGTATAATCACTCACAGCCTTATACCTTTAGATATATTCTTACTATGAGAACCTAAACCTTTCACTCTAAAGACTAAAAACTCATACAGTTGGCCTAGTAACTTTCTTTAAGTCTTCCCTAAATGCTTGTTGTTTGATTTTAATTAATATATCTTAGCCCAAGTTAAGGCCGGTTTGGTTTGCCTTTTCTTAATATAACCTTGCTATGTCGTAGGCCCAAAACTATTTATATTTTATGACCGAAAAATTATTTTCAAAATTTTCAATGGGCTTTGAAACATTTCCAAAGATGGGCCCAAAACCAGTTTTCATTTATGCCCAAAAGTTTCAAAAGACAAATACAGGGCGCAAATTATCAAGCTTTCACTACGTTTTGAAATTGAAATTTTGGGTTAAAATTTTAAAATGGGCTTGTAATTAGTTGGATCAATTATATAATATCAAAATCAATTGCGGGCCTAATTTGTGCCAATAATTGTCAGTTGTAGGCCTTTTTTATGGCATGAAACATTAATTGTTTTTCCAAATAATAAGAAATCAATTTATAACATGTTCCTTAATTAAGTTTTAATCCAACATGCATCCAAAATTTTGCTAAGCTTTTAGTGGGTTCAAGAGATCCAGGCTTAATCAATAAGATTTATCATAGGCTGACTTCTTATTTGAAAATACAATTATTGGTTATTTCGTCTGACTGAATATTAAAAATAAAAAAATACCCCTTATTGGTATTTGTTGCCCACAATACCTAGGAAAGGGACTTGCCACTTTTGTATGGGAGAGATAAGGTTGGAAGAAATATCCTAACTCTATTTGTTTATTTATTATTTGTCTTTTGTACATGCATACATGCATTACATTACATATCATTAACCTTTCTTGCCCACAAACATAGAGTATAATAGCTCAAGAACATACTATAATCCAACTTAGTTAGTGATTTAGAGTTCAGTGAAGAGTCGGTCAATTTTGAACCGAAGCCAATGGATTCGAAGCAAATCAAGAACTTAGTGAATAAGGCTTTGGAAGCCAAGATGGAAGACTTAAGAGAAGCTTTGGCCAAGATTGTAAGGACTCAATTGGCAGCATTCTTGGGTAACAATAATTTAGAGGTTTGTACCAACTCTAAAAAGCCTAAGGACAAGGGTAAGGCAAAGGTAACTGAAGTCACTTTTGATGAGGAAAGGGTAGTGATCAATGACTATGACTGGGATACATACTTCCAAGCCCAACAAGAAAGGAAGGAAGAGAAGAAGGCAGAGGTAAAGACAGAGCCTGCTGATATTGAGAAGCTCATTGCTGATCTTGAAAAGAAATTCGAGAAGAGGCTAAAGGTTGAAGAGATCTCAGAAGTGGAAAAGCTATTTGAGGAAGATGATAGTGTTTCACACAATTTTCAAGATGCCTATTTTCGCAAAGTTTCATAGAACATGGAATCCTCATCTATATGTTAAGCAGTACATTACTACCATGCAATCTACTAGGGCCATTAAAGCTCAAACTTTGCAATACTTTATGCTCTCTTTGGATCATGTGGTATAAAACTAGCATAAAACTTTAGAGGAGAGCACTCATAAAGATTAAAATTTATTACATAAAACTTTAATCCAATAGTACAAGTAGAATATTAAGATAGAGGTAACACTAATAGAGGTGGAGTCTCTAAAAAAAGATAGAATGAAGGCTTTGTTAACTATATAAAGAGATAGAGAAATAAGGCGACCCTCCTTGCGAAAAGACTAGATGATTCCGTACAGAAATGGATGATAGTCAAGGGCACCTTGCCCCACCTCTAAAAAAGAATGGCTCATACCCTTATAAGGGATTTTAAGGCTCTTGTACATGTAGGTCTTCAACTGAAAGCATAGGAAAGAGAAAAGAACAAATGCTATGGAAAAGGGAGTAATAAGGGCGGCTACCAATTTGGTAGACAAAGTCAGGGGGGACAAAAAGATGTCAAGATGAATGCAACAATTGGGCCAGTAAAGAAGCATCAGTTCTTAGAACTGAGAAAGCAACTATCTTGGTAATTCAACAAATTACAAAAGAAGGGGTTATTACAGCTTTTAATCCCTCGACTTTTTTTGGATTTTCTACCCCCTGTACACAATTTTGATACAAAGGTTTTCTATCACTTCCATTAGGTGTCTGGTCATGAAACAAACTGATGTACATGATTAAGGCACAAAATACAGAACCTCATTGATGATGGCAAGATCCTCACCCATATCATGTCTATGTAGGTGAAGCATATTTAACTTCAACTCAACAAACTTTCCTAGGTTCAAGTGTTGCTCATCTTATTTTCGTTCTTTAATGTTGTTGGAACAATTGTTTATTTTTAAATTAACATATTGTGGATAGTTTTTTTGCCTAAATTTAAAATTTTGTTGGTTTTGGTCCATTCTAGTGTTCAACCAATGACGAATCTTGCTTGATATTTATAACTTAGCACATTTATGTACCATGACCTGAATGCCTTCACTAGGTTAGGAAATTATTTTATAGACATCAATGTCCAAACTATTTCTGTAGCATTAGAGATATCAAGTTGTGTATGCTTACTCAAAGAGGACTCTTGCATAATTACTTATGTCTAGGTCCTAGTAAATTTTAGGACATGCTTTTATGAACTTTCGAGTTGAAATTGAACTATGCCCATTTAAGAGAGAAATGATCTAGGCATTACTTATTGAACCAACAGCTAGTATCCACCATATTATCATTAATCTGTAGTTTGTTCCTTTGAGTCTGTATGGGATTTTAGCGTGCTTTTTATTAGCTTATAAACTCGATAACCTACCTTATGTTGTCTTGACACTTAGGACAAGTCTAATGATCACTGGGGGCGTAAGAAGATCTAAAAAATGGATGCTTAAACAAGACCATATGGATAGTTGAAGTCTACTTGAATCAAACTTGGTATCTTAGATCTACTTCATCTTGAGTTGGCATCAGAATGAAAAAGGATTAATCCTCTTTGGAGAAAACTCATGCTACCCCACTCATTCATTATCAAAAGCATAGAACGGTACAAATAAGACAAATTTCTTAGAGATAGGACCCAAAGAAAAAGAGGGACAAAAAGAGGAAAAATAAAGAAATAAAAATTAAAAGCTCGCTAGGTTGAAAACCAAAAGACCTGCCCATGCAAAAATTAGAGCAGCTTATTACTTCCAAAAACCCAAAAGAGCTTACTAGGCAAAAATTAGAGTCAAAAAAGAAAATAATAAAAGTATGAATTGAAAACTTAAAAGTGCGATTTAGAAAACCAACAAAGTTCTTTTTACCTAAAGCAACAGAAGGCTTCCACTCAGCCTATGAGAAGAGGTTGACTTGAATTGGTCCAACCCAACCAGAGACTCAGTTAAAATTAGAGGAATGGGATAAAAACCATCTTTCTTTTAGTCCACAATATATGCAACACTTATGGGTTGATATCACCAACAAATGAGATAAGTAAAAATTGACCTAATAGAGA